>JAIUSX010000012.1:26535194-27842233 GCA_026573805.1 Hesperophylax magnus
AAATCAAAACAGCTGGATGGTGTTAAGCGGGAATTTAAGCCTTATCGCCATTTACGTAAGGAGTGTTATTGATGGCGGCTCGATTCAAAATATTACACGGCGTATGGCATCGCCTTAATTAAAACTTTTGGTAAATGGATTTAAAAAGTTGAGCTGACAGCAAGCGTGAGTTTAACATATTCTCAAAAGCATTGAAAAGTTATCAGGAGCACATAACATGAACAGACAACTTATTAATAACTTTAGTCCCTAGTCTTTTTTGGGAGATACTTCTCCCAGCTATGATATATCATTTTGTATTACGGTAAGATATATAGGTATGATTTAAAGCTCTTAAACACCACGCTCGAAAAATTTGAAAGAATTATATGAAACAACGTTTAGCATTATTTGAAAAACATTTAATACTTACAGATCTGGTGTGTGTACTGCCCGCGGCACTACCCTCGGAAGAGGTGCTGCCCCTCCGCTCGGGCCCCGCCCCCGCCGTCACCCCTGACGGCATCCTATCCTCCTTACCGACCACCGGCACCGGTCTGAACCATCCCCGGAGTACAGCAGGACGAGGAGAACAACTCTAAACTTTTATTCACTTTGACACACCACAAACTATAATGATTCTAATAACTGGATGAAACTACCATCACAAAATTTAATACCAGGAGCACAGAAATTAACGCCGATAAATTTATAACACTATTTTCTCCTCTAGATATATCGGAAATATATTCTTTATTTATTTTAACATTTCATAACAAGCTATCAGGAGCGCGGATTTTATATGCGGTTATTCTAGCGTTTTCGTTGTCTTTTTCTAGCCACTTTTGCGTTGTCCGACTGTATCGAAGATTCGTATGCTATTTTGAAGGATGTTGCGATGATTGTGTCACATATTCAATTGAATCTGAAACAAAGAAATAAAAATACATTAGACATGTGTTCAGTAAAAGAATATAAGTTTAACTTGTCGCTAGAGTAATTCCGCTGCATGCAAAGGCTTTTTAAAAAAACATCATTTGATTTCAACTTAAATATCTAATGGAGACAACTATTTAAGTCAGGGGTTAAACATGCACAAAATAGGTAAATAATTACCATTATTTCTTGTAGTAATTAAATTGAAAACAAGTGTTATGTTATTTTTTAGCGTAATTCGTCAAGTTTATCGAATATATAAAATCACTGCTAAACGAATCGAGATATGACATGGAAGCGTTTCGACTGTTGTCGAGCTACGACCAAACCGCACGGACTATTAAAGTGGGGGAGCCAATAAAATGTGTGCGCTTGGTGTGTAGGTAGAAACATAGACGATATTTTCGACGTTTTCATACTGTGTTTTCGACACTTGCAAACGCGGTTTCAGACTAATACTAATAACGATTTATGGCCCATCTCCCACATTGTAAGGTAAGTTTGGGTTAAAATAAGGTATGTAATGCCATTGCAAATAGAAGGTAACATTGATAACAGAAATCGTGTCGCAAATACAATAACAAGTTTAGTTTCTAAATTAAATAACAAGTAATTAGTCATTTTCATTTGTCATTATGTCATTAGTAAGATTACCGAAATAAGTCGTTTCTGGTTTCTGGTTTTATAATTTCACTTAAAATTTTGACGTTCCAGTTTGAACTTAACCTATAACGAAAATAATAACAACACCAAAAACAAAAGAAGACAAATGTTTTAAAATTAATACAACCGCGTAAAAATAGAACTATTTCACGTTTGATAACAATAAGTAAGAACTCCAAGACACCCACATACATAAAGAACTGTCATTCAATTATTGGGTCAATATTTTATCAGTAGAACAAAAATAATATTCACGGCCAATGTTATGTCTGACTTGGGATTATAAGCCATTTTGCGTATTCTTACTTCTTCTTGACTTTACGTTAGCCTTGCAGTGTCTTTCATCAGGTCTTCGAAACCTTAGCTCAAGAAGGAGGTGAAAGCGCAATAAAGAAACAATCAATGTGTCACTAGAACATTGAAAAAAAAAACAGAAAAATGATAATATAATAGGTTAGGTTAGGTTTTTTCTTCAATGTTTCGTTTCGTCACTCTTTTGTTCTGTCATGGAACCCACTAGAACAAATATCCAGATATATTTGGAACTCGTGTGGTTGGGAAGATATTTGCTAAACAATGTGTCACTAGAACAAATCTCCCGTATTAAATACATTGCAACATTGAACCATGGATATATGTCAAACTCATGTGGTTGGAAAGATATTTGCTAACCAATGTGTCACTAGAACAAATCTCTCGTAAAATACATTGCAACATTGAACCACGCGGATATATGTCAAACTCATGTGGTTGGAAAGATATTTGCTAACCAATGTGTCACTAGAAAAAATCTTGGGTATTTAATACCTTGCAACATTAAACCAGTTGAATATATTTTACACTCGTGTGGTTGGGAAGATATTTGGTATAACTTATCATACGTGACATCCGGTATCTGTTCGACAGACTGTCTGTCAGCTACCGAAGTCGAACGAACTGTGATCACTTTACTAGTCTCGGTTGACCTATTCATAATGATAAGATAAAAAAACCGTTAATTGATTTCGATATTATCAAATGATGATATCTTTGTTTTGCGTTAGATGAATAATAAACGTGCATTGAATATTATCGACCCGTGCCCGGCATTACCCGTTTTTTTTAACTATGACTAGTTTTACATGAATTTTTTATGGATATATTTCCTTATCACTGAAAACGCTAATACAAACTAATAGTTTTTTTCATACTGAAACAATTTAAAAATACAGAACAATAACGCGTAATGCCATTTTTGACAGCAAAATGGAAATTTAAAACCTCCATAACTCTATAAAATTACGTAGCTAGCTAAAAAATAGTTTACCTAGTAATTCTAGAGGAAAAAAACTGTTCAAATATAGTCGCAAAGACGACAAAAGAAGAGGTGTCATCTGTTTTTGTTTCTCTATTTATTTATTTTCAATTGTTCGACACGAAAACATAGAAATCATGGGCGAAGCCGGGAAGCAAAACATGTGTATTATTTGTAAAAGACCGACATTTGTAAATAAATAAGTTGATTTTTATTGAGTAAAACCTCAAATTGTAATATAATTATTGAAGACATCTATGTTATTACTAACTATATATGTAGTACAATAGTTACCTGGTAGGTCACTTGAGATTAACACTTAATTAACATTAACTAATTGTTTATTAGCGAATTTTATATACAGGTTTTAGGACGTTATTGTAAAATTGTATATTATTGGACTTTCTCTCAGGAATGGTATATTTAATTTAAGGGTATGACAGCTTAAGGTGAAGATTAATGCTAAATGACTATTTTGATTATTCTTTATAACGAATTGGTGTAAATTATGAATACCAAAAAATATGCTTTAGATAAATTGAAGGTTTTTCTATCGTTTCGCTCGAGTAGGTACTAGACAAATAAAAAATAAATTACTCAATAAAAAATATAAATGTAAACTACTAAAAAATATTTTTTTTCTATATAAATGTATGAACTCGTAAAGGCAACAACTTTAAAAAAAATACAGTATTATAGCTAAGATAATCTGTGACAGTTTCACTTGATTCACTTTTTTGCTTTCTTATAAAATTATTTACGAAGTGAATAATAACAAGTTTTGTGCTTGAAATCAAACGTTTCTAGACTCCGTTTGTCAAGCGATTTTAATACCTATTAACTACAATATAAGGTATACCAAGAATATACGCATTTTTGGCTCGTAACTTCCTCTCAATATGAAATATGATGCGATTAATACTCCTGTTCACTGTTTAGGGTGGCGACGCCACAAAACCCTCCGCGACCCATTAGTTGGTAACCTTCGTTATGAATCACAAATCACACCTATGACCTCCAGATCATAAATGGAATATTAATTAGAGATAAATTTATACGAGTCCAACAATACAAATGACCACCATATTAAAATTATTATTGTTCGCCATAGTTTAAAATAACGAAACCCATTTGCAGCGTTCATATTCAGTCACCTCTGCGGTCCAGCCGAGTTGTATTTCGATTATTAATGAAAGAATCGTGATAGAAACATTAGCAAACTAGAAATTGCTTCCGCTACTATGCCCCTACCGACCCGCCTACAAAATGTACGACACAAGACAACTCCTACCGGGATATTGGGAATCCATTCTCAGTAACGGGAATTCAACAGATTAACTTTAATTATTGCAGCATAGCTATACATAGATACAAGGTTGAAGATTTTCGGTATATGGTCGATGAACCTGGTGTTTTTTTTAACCCTTCAAGCTAATATGTTCGCTTTCGGAAACAGCTCACACAGGTCTCGTATAAATTTGACCTAAACGGTGTTAGAAAAAGAAAACCCAACGCGTTATATTCAAATCTATATGTTAACCACAGAAGAATTAAAATGTACACCTCTATTAAACCAAAATTTCCAACCGCAATTTGAGAAAAATTTATGAAACTTCAAGAATTTTTTAACTATTATTTTTGTATGAAACCATAGACATATGAATATTAGTAGACCTGCCCTAAGTGATTAAAAGCGTATTATCCCCACTCCCCATACCGGTTCCATTGGAGCCGGCTGTGCTCGCCTATGGCCTCAAGTGAAATTTGAAAACGTGACGTCATCATTCTTGTGCGAACTATGGTCGAGGCATCATCGGTTCATTTTACGAAATAACACGGCAAAATGTTGACTTGTGCTATGAAAACTTGTAAAAATAGATGTGAAAAAGAGAATAAACCCAATTGTCGTATTACATTCCATATATAAGCATTATTTTACTTTATTTTAAGCATATTCACATCGTATAGTACGGATCAGTTGTAGAAACATGTCTGGACGCGAAACACAAAGCTGGTTGGTTGCAGGGAAGTAAATTATGAACATTTATAAAAGTGTGTTAACTAAATACTTAAACGAAATATTCGACTCTGAAAATAGAACCGAATTTTTTTGCCGAATTTGGACTTCGCAAATTTGTTCATAACGTGGCGAGTAATTTGCGCTCCCATGTAAAAATGTCTATTCATTCAAAAGCAGATTTTACTTTTAAGAAGTAAATGGTGATATTATAATGCGAGATGCCTATTTACTGTCAGATTGATTTATTGACGAATCACAGTCAGCTTCACCCCCTACGTTCTTCAACAGTTGATTTTACCCCTCGCCATTATCTTCTCGTCTATTAATTCCTATGTCTGTGTATGAAACGAAAAAAAATGAGGTGACAATAATGTTTATTATACAATTGTCTAATAAAAGACGTATTTTTTTTTAAATTTTAGTTCAGTGTTCAGTATAAAAACAAGCTATTTTTAAAACTTCTCATCACCATTCTAAACTAAAAACAGTTTTTAGATTTCGGATATATTCAGAAACATTCCATTTATTTGGATATATTGCAAAGCCAAAATACTCTGATCTTCTGACAGAATATGCCAGAGACCTGAGGGGTAAGAAGAATCAGGGCGACCCAATTCGTAAAATATTTAATAAAACACTCGTTTAAAATATAGTAAAAAATCTCTCGACAAATGCCTAAGTTACATTTCAAGATACATTGTGAATTTTTCATACCTATAACATAAAAAAATGTGCATACTTTGCGATTTTTTCTATCGAGGGATTTTCATATATTCTAGGAACTTAAAAATACAAAGCGTTCAAGAAAAAAATGTTATAAATCTGTATAAATTCGGAAAGCGGGGGCTTAAGTAGAGAAACAAAGACAATGGAATTTCTTTGTGTGATTTTGATCCTCTTTAACTACTTATAAATCAATATTTATCTAAACATGTCTTAAAACAAATATTCAACGTTCATTTCACGATAATGAAATTCATCCAACAGAAAATGGCGATAAGCAATAATTAGTCGCCTGAAATATCAATACGAATTGAAAATATCTCCTGAGTAAAAATAAATGCCGCCGACGGGAATTGAACCCGCACCTTCTGATGTTCGGTCAGATGCTCTGGACCACTGAGCCACGTCGGCTTATTTCCAACACGCCAAATAATTCAATATTTACTAGTAGGTAATTCAATAAAAAAATTCTGTTTGTTATATTTTTTTCACCTGTAAACAACCAACTTTATTTTTGTAGGAAAGGCTTAGTTAGTGCTAAATTTCCCACTAGATGGCGTCGAGACATATTATATCTACATTTGTTGGTGAAATATTTTGACTTGTCAAATATTATTATTCTTTAATGATGAACTAATGTTTATATGACAAGCTTTTATGCATAGCACAAAGGATAACAAATTATTATGAGCAATAATTTGTCACCCCTAATTATTGATTATTATAATTTGGCGTGTTGGAATATAGCTTATATAAGGCGATTAATTATTGCTTATAATAATTTATTATCCTTTGTGCTATGCATAAAAGCTTGTCATATAAACATTAGTTTATCATTAAAAAATAAGAAAATTATGAATTCCATTGAGGATAATCTCAAAAAATGTCATAAAAAAATATCATAATTTGATTCATACATTTGATTAAAGATTATTAATCTTTATATTGGTCCATATTTCTTTCTTTAGATACGCAGATCACATTGGCTGTTCAGAGCCAAAAGGGTGTAAGTGACAAATCACAACTAATCAAAAGTGTATACCAGAACAACGTTATGCGGCAAGTTCATACTCTGCTTGCCTCTGCGGTGAAAAGGCGTGACGCTATGTTGGGTTAGGTTTAAAACAGTTATGTTGTCACGTACGGCCTTTTGGTTCGAAACAATTACTGTGATACCAAGTGGAAGCATTATGAGGTGCACGAAGAAAATTTACTGATATTTAAATCAGGTCAAATTATTTGTTTTCCTATATTCTTAATCATTAATATTTTATCAGGAAGTTGGCATGCTGTCACTTTTTTAACTCCTGCTAACCGCGTCGTATGTGCATTACAAAAAGCTGTTTTGTTTTTCTCCGTGTAATTACACTGTTGACATCGTTTCGAGCGAGACTAGACAGACTAAGGTTGGGGTGTTTCACAGAAAATTTATTTTATAAATATTTACAACTGTTAAAAAGAATGTGACCTTACTGGGGTACCCCAATCTAAGGTCAAATTGTACATAGGTTATTTGTGTGAATTTTAAATGTGGTCAAGTTTATTTGTATGTTAATTATAAAGTAAAATAATAAGGAAAATTATAAAGTAAAATAATAGAAGAAAAAACACATGGCGTTAATCAAAATACTGTATTTATATTTTGTCTTCCCGTGTCTATAATATATATCTTAATATTTATTCAAATGATTATATAACATTGTAATCAAAGGGCCAATCAGCGCCATTTTGTTTTTGTTTTTTTACATTTGAAGGGACGCCGATTCTTGGTGTTTCAGTATTCTATCAAATTGCGATCAGCATAAAGAACAGCTATCGTGTAGTTATGCTTGTCATTACAAGCTGAAACATGTCATAAAACAAAATGGCGTTGATTGGCCGTTTGATGACAATGTTATATTTGAATTTCTGTAATAAGCCCCAACCTTAATAAATTCTTTTAGTCTTATCAAATTTTATTTTAATTTTATCAAAGTCCGTGGAAACTCGCAGTAAATAAAAACAGCGAATTGCGAAGTAAACATAAGAAAAAACATATTTTGATAATCATAAAAGTTTGTATGTGGTGAGAAGCGTTTAGATTTAAATCAACTAACTAGGCTAATTGTATGATATATTATTTTGTGTTCCTATAGTATATCAGGCGAAAAGTTAATCAACTGATCGAAAACAGTAAGTGCAAAGTTGTTTAAAACAAATTGTCATAGATGTGGTAAGAGTAAGATTCTAGACTCGCAATAACCATCTCGCAAACAACACGATCAGAATAGAATGCAGGCTTATGGACTCCTGGCGGTCGACTATGAAAAATGATTGCATTACTAAATCCAGCATGCTTACAGCTTCCACGAATCTCCTCGCGTATTTAGGATGAATGGGCCGTGAAGATGAAACTACTGCTATAAATATTTACAGTTGAAGCGTGAACCGCAGCGGGCACAGAATAACAGACCCTGGACCGAATTTGTCCGTTTCGCGACGCATTAAAAACTGCAATAACCAAGAATTATGACCCTTTTAGCCATTTCAACAAACGGCTTCTGGAAAGTCCAAGTTTTTATAAATAAAATAGCCAGCCTTCAGCGTGAAATGCCGTGCTATATTGCGTTCGTAAGACACAACTTATGAGAGGGCGAAGCTAAATAAATAGGAAATAAATCTGATGTGTTTACAGATTCAGCATTTTAACTAACAATAAGGCAAGCGATACCGTGAGAGAAATAGAGCATGCATTTTGAACGCATAATCAAACGATCTATAATCCTTCATATGGTGTGTATGCGTTGTATTGTGAAAATATTGTTTCTGCGTGACCTTCGTGGGAAACCAAAGCGATTAATTTCAGTTATAAACGCAGTAGTTCTTTTGCATTATGTACAAGTTCCCAGTTCTCATAAATCTCTCTCGCAATTTCAAACAATGCCACCACAGTTGAGTGTACGCGCTTGTTTAAATGTGCAACCTTCCGGCTACCTTGAGGCCGGAACAACAAAAATAATTTAAGACCAGAGCTTTTGCGAATTCTTGAGCTTTGGTATTCGGGTAGGTGCTTCCGTCGCCCGGGCGTGAAACTTAAATGCAGACAAAAAAAAACTGCAAGCTTTGGTATTTCGGTAAGAAAACAAACATATTCCTTTTAGCAAGCATGGAAATCGTCCATAAAGTTCGCAATTGATCATGCGGTTATAAGGAATTCCTGGCAGCGAGTTGATGAGAGGAAAGGGAAATATTTATACAAGGATGTCTTAAAAACATGACCGTTGAAAATACGATTGGTAGTTCTTGGTGAGGTGTTGATTTGATGTGAAGCATGCTTGAATTCCTCGCTCGTTTGTTATTACTCGAGTCTATATGCTTGTGTTACTTTTCGACTGGCGACGAAGTCAAAACATCAACATTATTTGGTTCAACTTGAGACGCAGAAAGGTTTGATTTTTTTTAAAGATTTGATTGTGGTCAAATGGATGAAAAGGAAAATGGGGTTCACATGACATATAATGCGAATAATCTAGAAATTCAATTTGGCATTGAGAGTTTTTCCATCACAAACGACTGTATTTTTTACTAACAATGAAAGTGTTTCGTCCTATTTGGTGTAGTAGCTTATTACCGTATTAGTAAAGGTCACCAGACAAAATAACAAGCTAGGTTAGTTTAGGCGAGGTTAGGTATGTTTCATCAGTTTTCACATTTTATTTAATGAACGACCTTAGGGCTTTTACAAATATAAAGGGAGAGGAAATTTGATGCGAGGGGGTCAAAACAATTTACGGAGCGCCTTTATTACGCGGCTGTCATCTGTCAAAGTGACAGATCTCATACAAGGAAATGATATTCCGCGGCAGTTCCTCATTTTATCTGACCCCCTCTCCTGAGTAAGATTATAGCGTATTGTGTCACCCCATATAATACGTATATGCCACGTTCAAATTATGCTCGCATAATATAGCGTAATGTGTCTAAGGCTTAATACACGTGGAAAATTTACAAACATACAGAAATAACATATCAGTACAATAAATACTTACAAACGTAATACAGAAACATATCCGTCATATTCAAAACTAATTATTTGTATGAATAGTGAGTTCTATGGTTGTCACGGTGGAAAAGATGGTGGATTCCAGTAGATTTAACAGGGATACGGATACTTTTAACACTTAACTTTTGACGGCAGTCTACACGGAGAACAATTAGTATTGATGACTTATTAAAATCTAGTCAATCTTTTAGAAAATCCCTATATAACGGAACACTTGTTTATGCACCTGCATTTGCCCTGATAATATATGATTGAAGAGATTCTTAATGAATTAGCAATATTTTATATCAGTAGGTTATTATTTAATTAAAAAGTATAAAGTAGCGGTACTTTTAGATTAGATAGACATTAATGTCTTGTAGCAGATATAAATTACAGGTTGTGTCAAACAATAGTAAATAAAATAAATTTCAGTTTACTGCAAAACTGACTTTTAATGTTGGTATTAAATTTCAGGCTGCGTGCTTCACTGTAGCTATACGAAACAGAGTGCGTGATATCGGGTCGACGCACGACGACAATGGATCGCGGGACAGCGAATGGCAGCCGCAGACCGCACAATGGACAGCCCTGATCGGCGCCCGACAGGTGGAGAACGACCTTAATCTCAAAACGAGAAGTGCTTCGCGAAAACGAGGGGTCCGCGGTCCAAATATATCATATTTAAGTAAAAAATTAGAAAAATAAATATTCATATTTAAGTATCGATTTTTAAGAGGTGTTATTTTGAATAGCCCGCTATTTCGGTAGATGTTACTTTTGAAGCTGTCATTTTTTGACATTTGACAAGTAGAAACTAAGCCATTAATAAAAATGGAACGATACACGCTTCGACAACGCATTGAAATTATTAAAATTCACTTGAGTGAATCAAATGCAAATCATCTTGAGTGATGAGGCCCATTTCCACCTCGCTGGCTTCGTCAACAAGCAAAATTGTCGCATCTGGGGCTCGGAAAACCCAAGAGTTATTGTTGAAAAGCCTCTCTATCCTCAACGTGTGACTGTTTGGTGCGGTTTATGGTCCGGCGGAGTCATTGAACCTTACTTTTTCGAAAATGAGGCTGGAGCAACAGTTGCGGTGAATGGATTGCGCTATCGAGAGATGATTTGATTTTATATGGCCGGAATTGGATGGTATTGATCTGGACAACGTTTACTTTCAACAAGACGGCGCTACGTGCCACACAAGCAACGAAACCATTGATCTTTTACGATTGAATATCAAAATAACACCTCTTATTGGAAAACCCTGCATAATGTAGAATTATTAATTAAATAAAACAAATAAATATTTTTCAGATTATAGATATCGGTGATTAAAACCATAATTGTATTTGTATGCCTTGCTTAAATAATTGAGTCATACGGACATAACTGTATTATTCGGAGACCGGATAAATCATCAAAATGATAATTCATCAAATCTTTAAAAAGTTATATAAAGTCATGGAAAGTGATGAAACAAAAAAATATTAACTGGGTTATGTAGGTTAGGTTAGGATAGGTTTAAAAAAAAAAAATCATCGTTTCTAATGACTTTATATCACTTTTTAAAGGTGTGTTGAATTGTCACTGTGTTGAGTTATCATTGAACCGTATTACTCATATTCATATTGCGTATGTACAGGCGCAAACAAATAATTCGTGTAAATATTTTTAAGCATAATTTGCAAAAAGTGTTATTTTATAAAATAATCAAATTAACGCCATCTATGAACGCCTAGATTATAGGGTACTTTACGTTTACCCTCAATAACAACCTGCAAATATTTAAAGACATCATTCTGAGCGGAAAACGTTGCTTGGGTAATGATGGAGAACTTAGCTGAAATAGGATTGATCCTGGCACCTGGATGGGAATCCAACGCATTTGTACAGCCGGCTACTAACCAGTTCATCAGTTCAAATACACGATGTACTCGAAGCAACAACAAAAACTTACTACAAATACCGATAACACATACTACCTTTGGTCAACGAAACTTTAAATACTTTGCGACAAGACTCTACAACATTCTTCCAGACAGCATAAAACAATGTGATTCACAAAAAATTTCAAAGATAATGTAAAAATTTGGATCAAAAATAAGAATAGGGCCTTCACCGGTGCATTCACCCAAATTCGCAGTTATTGAAGTCAACACATTATTGAGCGAATACATCTTAATACAAGTATAGGTAAGTTCAAAGGTATTAGGAACTAACACGAAAAATTCTGCCTCAACACAGGCTAGCCTAGTGAGGCGGTATTTGAGAAACCTCAACTGTACTTTTATTTTCTTTTTACCTTCACAATATTATGTTTGTATTTTTCTGTTAATTTTATAACCTTAAATATAAAAGTTACAAATCAATGTACACCATAATATGTATGTATAGTTGTAATGTGTAAACTTTCCTAAATAAAAATATTATTATTATTATCAGCTAATAGTCTCTTTTAATTTAGACACATGTCATAATAATGTGATCATTTAAATGAAAATTATATCCACCTGCGTCGAGAATATATTATGTACGCTGTATGAACCACGCACGCACAACATAGCCCTGTTGTTCATATTTATAATGCGCCCTTTACACAATGCGATCTCATGGCGTATGACGAAGATGAATACCATATCCATCAGATATATTACTTTATTATGCACGCGTGTACTACATCTGATCGTGTCAGTTCACCGGATTGCTAAGACAGCCGATGCAAAAAATCAACTCGTAAAAAACAAAGTTTTTTTTTTACTGAGGATTGAACCTTCCTCCCGGGGGACTGGATTTAACCGAGATAACAACTGATGCAAATCCCAATTGGGTAAAACCGACATTTATTTCGCATATTTCCTTCTGCGTGTATGCGTGTTTTCCACCAATATATCAGTTGATAGAATGCATTGTCATCAAGAACGAGTCTATCTGCCATGTTTCAACTCAATTGGATTTGGGTTAATTTCCACTTCCAAGATTTGCATTCATTCGTTCAAGAAAACATATTCAAAATTCAAATAGATGTATTTAAAAAAATGTGCTTATAGGTAGAACTTTTAAAAATGAAATTTCATCAGAGAGAGGCCACTGTTTAGTGAAATTTTGATCAACTCTACGAAAAGCCCGGGCAACGCCGGGGACTTCAGTTAATTAAAAATTAAAACATGGATATCGATAGAAAAATGTTACGTTGACAGGGATTTCTTCACTAGGGTAACCGGTAAAACAGAACAGAACATTGACAATATAAAACATGATAAAAATAATGGTTGGGTTGGGTTAGGTTAAATTAGGATAGGTTAGGTTTGATTTTTTGTGTGAACTTTTTTCTTACTTCGCTTCAACGTTCTGTTTAGTCATGGAACCGGACACAAGTGCATAATATGTTTTTATTAGACCGTTGATATACACGGTGTCCAGAAATTCGTAATACAAGCGGAAAACTGGTGAATCTACATCACATTTGGAGTCGATTTAGAAGTATAACTTTTTTGATTTGAGCTTTCGTTTCCGAGTAAATCGAGTTCTCTATGCGATGTGAATTCACCAGTTTACCGCTTGTACTACGAGTTTCCGGACACCGTGTATAACATATTAAATATGTAGTATTGCGCATTATTTATCTAATGTAATTGTATCTGTCACGTTTCTAAGATAATTGGCTACGTGCTCTATCCTTTGATAGGTCCAAGTGAAATCATCTTTCATCTCACTTGAGATTGGATGAGTGTACGTACAGACTGGAATGCAGAGTGGTGTAAGCAAACCTCCCATTACTAAGCATTACTCGATACCTTCGTGCGAATGTGCTGCGATTGCGTATAGCTCTTTTAATTAAAATGGAATATTGATTCGTTGGAAGTTATCAGATTGTGTCATAACCTACCGGGTGTTCAGAGTTTTACTAATTTATCGACAGAGCAAGAGTGGATGAGTTGTTTTTTTGTTATGTGGATACCACACAAGAGTCTCAGCTGCCGAGTCTGTGGGACTATGGCATCCCTAATTTGGACATTGGCAGGAGAAAGAGCTAAGAAAGGGGATAATTTAAAAGTACTTGACTATTCAATCTTGTCACTAAACTAAAACTATTCGTGCCTGGTTTCGTTTCTCAATGGTGGTCTTTCTGTCTATAACTTTGGAAAGCAAAGGCAACGGTGGTAGGATTATTGACGTCTCTTTCTGTTACATGCGTCATTTGAACGTAGGCAAGTTGAAAATGATCAGTATCAGGTATCAGTAAAAGATATCTCAGTATCGCCCTGGGATAAGATCACCATTCAGAATTGAAACGCCGCGCCGTTTAAAAGTCAGCCTGGTGACAAGATCTAAATAGCAAGGTACTTCCCCACCTTCCTCATCCCATCTCGTTCCCCTAATCACTACCTTCAGCCTCAGTTGGGGATGCCAGAGTCTCACTGGCCCCAGACTCTTGTGCGGTATTCGCGTAAAAAAGGGTAGGAAAAATAACTCAATAATCAGAAATCTTAAATTTTAGGAAATTCTATGAAACAACGAACAGAAATTACATACTCATTAAAATTTGTGTTAGCCTCCTGGTTAATTGATACATCAATGAACAAAATTATGAATACGTATTCGCATTTGGAAACACCTTCCAGTACAGGAGTGTTATGGCTATACTGATCAATAGGAACTCGATAGAAATATTACAAGTTTCCCACGCTCCTAAAGCGTTTCTCTGCATTTCCAACTGATCTCGTATTATGTGATTCGTTGCTTTACTTATTTTTTTCTATAATAATTATAATACTTGGCCAATTTATATAACACAGTTTTAGTGAAAATTCATATCATGTGCGCTTTACAAAGCAAGAAAAAACGAAAACAAAAACGAAACAACTGAAACTGTGTGAATTGTCATCATTCGCAAAATGGCAAAATGGGTATGAGATTTAGGCAGGACAGAACAACAACAGACAAACATTATTAAAATATGTAATCTGATAATTTATTATCGGTGCTTAGATGTATCATTGCTTTTAATTATTTTTCTTTCTAATCCCCTTTGATACATTTGTTACTTTAGTATATAAATTAATATATGCAATATACCGGTAGGCTGATGGAACTTAAGCGCAAGCCAAACACTAAGTTCGGTGAATTTGGCGCTTTTGGAGCATCTGGGCCGAAGGCCTGGAATAAACTTCCTCCGGAACTAAGATCCATAACAAGTCCAACGGAATTCAGGTCTAAACTAAAAACTTACCTTTTTAAGCTTTCGTACCCTTAAATTAAATATACCATTCCTGATTCCTGTTTCTAAATTTCGCTAATAAACAATTAGTTAATGTTAATTAAGTGTTAATCTTAAGTGACCTACCAGGTAAGTATGGTACTGTATATTATCTCCATAACATAGATCATTAGTAATAACATAGATCATTATAGAAATGTATTATATATTTGTAGAGCGCCCTTGAGGTGATTTGGCAAAAAAAAAAACAGCGCTATACAAATCATCCAAATATTATTATTATTATTATGAAGAAATGATCCTCTCCGTCGGGGTCGCGGTAATCTAATTTTTGTGTTTTGGAAACCCCTTATTTAACCTTGACTGTATATTATCTCGATATATAGTTAGTAATAACACAGATCATTGTATAAATATATTATATATTTGTACAGCGCCCTTAAGGTGATTTTGCACATAAACGGCGCTATACAAATCATCCAAATATCATTAATATTATATAAGTATTTTTAATTTATAATTTTAACAAAAATTATGTGCCATAATTTTATTTTATTTTAATTTTATTTGGTACAATATTTTTTACATTTTAAGTTTTCCAGTAATGTAGGCCTCACTGGGTGGCTTGCCCGTGCTGAGGCCTTCATTTTATAATATGAAAATATAATCTACATAATACATTTAAAGAGAAAATAATACATTTCAAATTAAAAATACATAATACATAATAATATATTTAAAATTAAAAAATAATACATTGAAAATAATCTTGTGTGTTTGTGAGTGATGTGTGTTTATATTGGTTTTGTGTGTTACGTGTAGGTTTTGTTTTTATTTTATGCTATGACATTTTGGTAATATTGTCTTTTTTGTTCTTTAATCCATTTTGTAATTTTGTGTGTGAATTTATTTTTATTTTCCTCAATTTTCATTTCAAATTTTACACTGTTGAAAGCTTTTATAGCATGGTATTGGTATAAGAGGTATTAGTATTAGTTATTATTATTATTATTATTCGTGTTAGTTTCTTAGAATAGGCACTGCCTATTTAGAAACTAATGTTAATTGGGCCATAACGTATTCATGCCTTACAGCTTATCCTCGACGTATGTTGTACTTTCTGCTCATATCCAATTTGGCTTAATATGTTACATAAAAACTAATAAATTTTCTGTATCAAATGTACAATTCTTCAATTAATTAATTATATGTATCGCTGCCATAGTTGACACGCACACAGTAGGTAGGTACTAACACAGTTGCAATGCTTCCACTTGACACAAAAAACTGTTAATTCTTAAGATAAGTGAATGAAATTAAAAGGTACTTTAATGTGAAATAATTTTAAGATAAGATTATGTATTATGGCTACACTATGTAAAGTTATTATTGTTATATTAATCTTTATATAGCTACTTAGAAAGCGTAATATTGATATATTTCTCATCTGTGATAAATAATATAAAATAAAACTTGTTATTCGACTTCAGAAAAGAAAGAGTGAATACGAAGAAATGAACATTTGAAATAAACATTGATGAACATGTTAACAAAAAAACTTTACCAGAACATTTTGACTCGAAATGTCCATAATTGTGAAATAATTCGATATTTAGAAAACACATTCCTTTTGTGTAGGGAATTATTAAGAAAACTGTCACTTCACTTTTTATGAAGTTTCACTATTATATTAAAATGAAGTCGCTATCCGCATTTTTTTTTAAAATTTTTATTTATTTATTTTTTTTATTTTTTTATATAAGATAATGTGTCCTTACTGGGGTACCCCGTCCTATTCTGTCTGTGCGCTTAGTTCTTCTAAACTACGAAACGTTTATTTATAGAATTTTCACTGACATTTAGAGAATTTCTTCCAGAATATTTATATACAGGGTTTTCCAATAAGAGGTGTTATTTTGATATTCAATCATAAAAGATCAATGGTTTCGTTGCTTGTGTGGCACGTAGCGCCGTCTTGTTGAAATTAAACGTTGTCCATATCAATACCATCCAATTCCGGCCATAAAAAATCATTAATCATCTCTCAATAGCGCAATCCATTTTCCGTAACTGTTGCTCCAGCCTCATTTTTGAAAAAGTAAGGTCCAATGACTCCGCCGGACCATAAACCGTACCAAACAGTCACACGTTAAGGATAGAGAGGCTTTTCAACAATAACTGTTGGGTTTTCCGAGCCCCAGGTGCGACAATTTTGCTTGTTGACGAAGCCACCGAGGTGGAAATGGGCCTCATCACTCAAGATGATTTGCATTTGATTCACTCAAGTGAATTTTAATAATTTCAATGCGTTGTTGAAGCGTGTATCGTTCCATTTTTATTAATGGTGTAGTTTCTACTTGTCAAATGTCAAAAAATGACAGCTTCAAAAGTAACATCTACCGAAATAGCGGGCTATTCAAAATAACACCTCTTATTGGAAAACCCTGTATATTTACTACACGCATATTATATTTATAGAAAGTAGAGAAGATTCGAGCAACGCCGGGTACACATCAGCTGGTGTACAATAAAAAATATACTAATTTTTAACTTTCATCTGTCGATTGTAATTATACACTTTGACAATTTTATCCATGTAATATAAAATATTTTATACAAACTGCGAAGAATAATTATTTATCTTTGCGAGGCTTGAAGGGTTAATGTAAAAAAAAATACTATAAAACTTTCCGAACATTCAAAAAACATATAATGGTTTGGCTTGTCGAAATTGTATTGAGAGGTAAATGCACTTATACGCACAATGAAATATGTTGTTTGGGTTAACAATAATGTTGCGCGACCAATAGAATAAACATAATGTGTCACAACATTTTTAAATGTTTAGATTGCAGGTAAAATCTTTTACGATACAATATGTGCAAATAGTAAGAATATCGCTAGATAAAAGCGCGTGAATAATGCACTCGTTTCATTGCTTAACGTCCTGCATTTTTGTATGTTGCAATCGGCAATTTAAGGTAAATATATCTTGATAGCCGATGCAGTAAATAAATCTTACTGGGCTTTTTACGCATTTATTTATTTATTTTAGCGGACGTTCTGGCAGATTGACGACTTGTACAATATATTCTCCAGGTATAAAAAAGCGTGTTAGCTTTTCAGTAGGTAAATGCGATTAATATTTATTAATATATGTATTTATATGTTTTTGATTTGACTGAGGATTGAACCTTTTTTCCCCAGGGACTGAAGTCAACCGCGCTAATAACTGAGCCAAATCCCAATGGCGTAGGACCAAAATTTATTTCGTATATTAATTGTTGTAAATATTGACTAATTACAACACTGTAAGGCCATTCGATTTCAGAGAAACTTTCACTGTAAAATAATACAAATTTACACGCGGTCATGTACGTCATGTGTGTGCGTGATTGCCACCAAAAGTTGATAGACTGCATTGTCATCGACAATGAGTCTATCTGCAGAGTTTCAGTTTGATGGGATGTCGGGAAGTTGGTTAATATCCTCTTCAAAGATTCCACTTCATTCATACATTAATTCAAGAACACAAAAAGTGAAATTCAAATATATGTATTTAAACATTTATTCAAGATATACCCGAATGTGTACTGTGCAGAGGTAAGGAAGAAAGGAAGCCAGTTTGAGTTAAACGAAAGAACGTACGACCTCTCTCTGGAACAACTATAGTTACCCGGTTTAGCCAACAGTTTTTTTCCAAATGTATTGTCCAATTGAAAAAATTAAAATAACATGGCATAAACAATAAGGCGTGTTTTCTTATTATACTGTTAAATAATATTTCAAAGCTCCGTAGCTCAGGATAAAAATGTCGATGATAGTTGAAAATGGTTAGGTAGACCTGAAATTCGGTGATTATCGTTATCAAAATGATCATTATGTGCATTATTTTCACATGGCCTTATGAAACTGTGAAAAAAAAATAAACGTGCTTAAAGATTTAAACTTTTATTCAGGCATGATCTTCTGTATATCATAATATAACTATAAATCATCATTTTAATACTAAACTTGTACCGGGATGCTGGGAGGCAGTAAATCATCTCGTAGTAAAGATGATCGTGAGCTTTGTGAACCGAAAGTGAAAAGCGATACACGACTCTATTTTCAGCCTCAATCTTTCAGTGGGACGTAGTTGGAGAAGTAGTACTAAGGGCCGTACAAATAAACGTGTTTTAAATTTTACACAACTGATAAACAATCTTGAATGAATTGTAAATTGGGTAAGACCCGTTGAAGTGCATTAAAAGCAGTAGTGCATTACAAGCAGTAGTGCATTATAAACAGTAGAGCATTACAAACAGTAGTGCATTACAAACAGTAGTACATTACAAACAGTAGTGCATTACAGACAGTACTGGATTACAAACAGTAGTGCATAACAATCAGTAGTGCATTACAAATAGTAGTGCATTAAAAACAGTAGTGAATTACAAACAGTAGTGCATTACAGACAGTACTGGATTACAAACAGTGGTGCATAACAATCAGTAGTGCATTAAAAACAGTAGTGCATTACAAACAGTAGTGCATTATAAACAGTAGTGCATTACAAACAGTAGTGCATTACAAACAGTAGTACATTACAAACAGTAGTGCATTACAGACAGTACTGGATTACAAACAGTAGTGCATAACAATCAGTAGTGCATTACAAATAGTAGTGCATTAAAAACAGTAGTGAATTACAAACAGTAGTGCATTACAGACAGTACTGGATTACAAACAGTGGTGCATAACAATCAGTAGTGCATTAAAAATAGTAGTGCATTACAAACAATAGTGCATTACAAACAATAGTGCATTACAAACAGTAGTGCATTATAAACAGTAGCGCATTACAAACAGTAGTGCTTTACAAACAGAGTTGTGCATTACAAACAGTCGTGCATTACAAACAGTAGTGCATTACAAACAGTAGTGCATTACAAATAGTAATGCATTACAAACAGTAGTGCATTACAAACAGTAGTGCATTACAGACAGTACTGGATTACAAACAGTAGTGCATAACAATCAGTAGTGCATTACAAATTGTAGTGCATTACAAACAGTAGTTAATTACAAACAGTAATGCATTACAAGCTTCCAGGATTTTTTTTTCATGAGTACTCCCGATTTTTCGAAGCCAGTGCGACTATGGTATCTTTAACAGGGGTACATTGTGAGGTTGAAGGGAGTGGAAGAAGGGATGGAGATAGGGAAGAGTAAGGTTGGAAATTAGTAATCAGATTAAGATTTCACCAGGGCGATACTGAGAGTTTCTACCACTCGGATAAGGATCAGGCAACATTGTCTTCAAACATCCAGCGAATGAAAATATAAATAAATGGAATGGAGTGAAAGCACTGCAGATGTAACATTTTGAACTACTGTTAAAAAAGTTATGTATTTTATTTTATTGTAACGTTTCAAAATCATATGGCGTATCTTTCACAAGGGGAGGAGTCTATGCGGAAAGAGAATTAAAAATAATGTATCAGGATCATCTCCTCTCTAGTTTCAAGACATAATAAAACTTCTTTTTTTTGGCTTAATCTTATCAAACCTTGTGTATAAATATGTTTGTATTAAACATATAAGCTGTTTGTTTCTTACAAATAAGAAAAGAAAGATAATAAATCAGTGAATGGTGAATGGAAATGATGAAGCGAATCACGGAACAAAACACGTGTTTTCATAAATCATTATTTATTTTAGCGTGAACTTGGCAATGTACCAAAAATAAGAAACGGAAAATTTATGATCTCATTTTAAAGCTTACGTCTTAATCCTACATCCGCGAGACTGGGAAATGTAAAACAACTACACACAACATGACATGCCACTCTAAAGCTGGTGTTCTGTTCAATCCGATAACACAAATATTTTGTTTAATCCAATAGTTCAAACATTATTGAATAAAACAGGTTTATAATAAGATATAAATAGATTAATGCAACTGACTACGAACGCACAATGCACTTCAATAACGATAATGTATAACTGTTTCGAGCCAAAGGACATAAAAAGTCGCAATTACGTGTTGAGAATGGCAGAAGTCCGAATTCTGTTATCCTGTGCGAAGAGGCTGGGCCTACTTCGGACGGAGATCAGGAAAGGGTCGACTAGTCCGAGATTCCGGTTCTACTGAAGGATAAGGAATTGTCATTAACTTACTAACGACTAACGACTTATCTTCAATTCTATTGCACTCGGGTGACAGCAGAATTATCTTTGACCTTAAAATGAACGGCTTTTTCGTTAACTGCGATTCCGGTACTACTTAAGGAAAAGGAATTGTCCTTAACCTTAAAATTAACGACTTTTTCGCAGCCATCCGAAAGAACTGGAATCGCAGTTACGAAAAAGTCGTTAATTTTAAGGTTAAGGATTATTCATTTTCTTTAAGAAGAAACGGAATCGTCCCTAGTTAACGGTAAAAGTCGTTAATTTTAAGGTTAAGGATTATTCATTATCCTTAAGAAGAACCGGAATCGCCCCTAGATAACGAAAAAATCGTTAATTTTAAGGTTAAGGACAATTCATTATCCTTAAATAAGACTTCTTAAGGAATCGCCCATCCGGATATTTCTTCACGGCGTGAGGAGTCCCCTATCCGAATAGGACAAAGGGAATAAAATGAGATGAGACTATATATGCTCCCGCGCTATTGCAGCGCTCTACCTATATTTGCCGAAGCCCGCAACAACAGCTCAGCCTCCCAGTTAATCAATTTATCATCTGATTTATCGTAATGTCTACAAGCATTCAAGTATCTGTGTTGCCAAAAAAATTAGAATACTCGTACAGAAGTAAATTACTTCAATATTCAGCATAATTTAACGCATTAACCTAGATCAAGTATTAAAGGAGATTTGAAAATGTAACTTTGTTCAAATCAAACAGATTTATTACCAGGTTAATTAATGATACAACTTGAATCTAGTTAAGTTGGACAGACACACAGACAGTACTGCCAAGTTGCTTATAATACATAATAAATTATTGTTATGTGTACAGTATTATTTGAAATATTATCTGTTATGTAAGGGATATTTAATAAGGCGGGAGGTAGTCAGTGTAAGAAAGTAGGTGAACAAGAACACGCCATCGCCACTGCTTACTCCTTGCGTAATAATAATAACATCGATACGATAAGGCCTCTAGATCAAGAAGATGACGATTGATTGACTTGTTTATTACGGGTAGCTTTTATGTAACTATTTGGTATTCAAGTATCATAGATAATATAAATAATGGAGATGGGTCACAAACGACTGATTACCTCATGAGACTGACTGATAAAATTTTGTAAATATCTCAAAACCAAATTTAATATAGAAAATCAGATTTGAAATAATATACACGCTTCTACAAAATTAATGTTTTTTACTTTGGTATTTTTATGGACAGCAATGAAATGGGTTAAAACTTCTATAACCTTGCTGTTTCACATTTGCACACTTTAAAGTAGTCATTATTTCCCGGGACTGTAAATGTAGTCAACAGCAGAGTAGGGGTTAATATTTGAAAACCGCGCGCACTAAAGTGTCGCAAACTTCGTTCACTCGGTGTCAAAATGAAATTACACAGGAGCGAATTCCACTTACCAATATTACACATTGAAAGAATAAACCTATTTAAATTACATATACTGGAATTATAAACATTAAAAAATTTGATTTTTAAAAGGGATAAGTTATAGCGTTTGTGACAAAAAATAACTAAAGTAAGGTTAGGTTTATTTTACGTAATTTAAATAGGTGTAATTCTCTCAATGTGGCCTGTGTAATTTGTGTAACTGCAAATCTCATCTACGCACAGCTGTGTCCCGCCTCTATTTCTACCTCCTCACCAAAGGTGTGATCAGGTCCCCAGCTTTGATAGTTCGTGCAGTTCAGCCATAGCTCGGTGACAGTCGGCACCCTGCACAGACAAAAAATTATTGGAAATCCGGTTAAAAACGGGATTGCAGACCTTGCGAATGAATTAACAGGTTTCCTGATAAACTTTTATTAAAGTACGAATACATTGTCACGATGCCGGAACACATGTTCATGAAAATCATAATATTTTCGCATTTCGTCATGAAACATTATCACGGTAAATTTTAAGAGATTATAATAAATTAGCAATAATCATTTTTCCATCCGCCATGCCATATCTCCATTTGTTTATCTTATGCTTATCCGTGGTTATAAATCCAGGAAGAAGAAAAAAAAAAAACGTTGATAAATTTTCGAAGCGGAAGCAATTTTAGTTTTTTCAACGACACTTTCAACAACAACTTAGAACATTTTCCACCACATATTTTATTAAAACTTGCCTATTCTAGTTGCCGCCTTACAAAATAACCACTAATCACATCACTTTCGAATAATCCAATGTACCTTTACTAGTTAGCGTTCGCTGACATATTTACACTGCATGTATTTTTGTGAACAGAACGGCAACATTACCAAGCACCGAGCATTGCGCACAATCAACCGTGAAATGTCAACATGGCTTTTGTATCGCCAATGGTACAATAATAGTTCGCGTTCACCGTACAATGTACTGACTGCAGGTAAATTGGGTCGGAAGCGCTGAAGGCCACACAGTCATTAGAACCAAGTACAATCGTAGGTATATACCTACCTGAGTTTCCCAAACTTATTTTACTCAATACCCCATTTTCAAGACGCCCTTACAAGACAACTGCTATTTTTTTTAAATACAATTGAATTCAGATTTCGAATACATCTATTTAAATTCCGATTTTGAATACATCTATTTGAATTCAGATTTCGAATACATCTATTTGAATTCCGATTTTAAATACATCTATTTGAATTCCGATTTTGAATACATATATGTATTTGAATTCAGATTTCGAATACATCTATTTAAATTCCGATTTTGAATACATCTATTTGAATTCCGATTTTAAATACTTTTTTTTGAATTCCGATTTTGTTTTCGTGGATGAATGCTAATCTTGGAAGTGAAAATTAACCCACTTCCCTACATCCGGATAGACTCATTGTTGATGACAATGCATTATCTCAACTTTTGGTGGGAATCACATATACACACAGGGCGCATTTCTCTGAAATCGTACGACATTGCCCTTGCGCCCAGCGCCCTTGAGGTGTTTTTGCACAAAAACGGCGCTATACAAGTCATCCAAGTATTATTTATTATTACAGCAGTTAGTTTACGAAATAAATATCGGTCCTACACTACCGGGATTCGGCTCAGTTGTTAGCGCGGTGACTTCAGTCCCTGGGGAGAAAAATTCAGTCCTTAGTGAAACCAAAAAATTGTATATTTTTAAATACATTTCTTAATAAAAATATATGTATTATAATAAAAATAAAAAAATGTGTGATTTTTGATAAATAAATAACATTGAATTAAAATCCCGCACAGTCCATAGTTAACTTAACCATAATACGGAAAGTTTCGGGACGCCAACATGTTCCGTTATCGGCGTTGCGCCGCCATGCAATGATGCAATGATGCGATGTGCAGAAGTATGAGAGAACGAAGTTGACGACACATCGTGCGATTTCGTTGGTTCATGGCCCATTTCCCTCGTTTCTATTATCTATGGTGTCCACATGAATCATTTTGGATCCTTGCTCAATATTTAATGTCTAGTTAATTCAACTGTGCTAAAAATTTTGTAAACATTATTCAAATTATAGTGTAACAGGAAATATTAAAATTCAAACATGTATACATGCAAACAGACTTCACACATAAATATGTAAATTGTGTCAATATTAGAAGTACGTAATATTTATAACTAATAGCGAATGAGAATTTTTCCCTTAAGCCTAACAACATACCCCAATTGGGGATGCTAATGACTGAATGGCTCCGGGCAGCTGGGAATTTAACTAAGGCTTTGTTTTATTTTATCAGGTTTTACGCCCAGCGGGACATTTAAATGCATTCTAAAAGAGAATATATCTAGTAAGCTATCGAAAATTATAGCTAATGAATATAAAATAATATTATTAAAACATGTAAAAGTAACATAAAATATTATAGAGACTAGAACAAAACTACATATAAGACAAATCACTAAAACTAGATTCCCAACGCTACTCTAATTTGTGGGATTCAACAAAGTGCTGGTATAGATTACGCTTAGTTCTATAAATGGAGTCAATAAATATATCACTAGTACCCCCAAACTTGTCGTCCAGATCATGCATCCGATTGGTTAGTGCAGAAGAATGTTACATTTTGTCTTGTGTTCCTAGTCGGCACATGGAATTTAATAGTGGCAACGATGGCAGGACTGTCAATTAAGTTGTTAAAGACTTTGTATAACACAACCAGGTCTGACATAATTCTCCTGTCGGACATTGTTATGAGATGCAATTGATTCACCAAATTGACATAATTAATGTAATCAATTGGAATTCTCAGCTTAAAATTTACGTACTTAAGAAATTTGTGCTGAACTCTTTCTTTGTTATTTTTTTTTTTGATATATATATATATTTTTTTAACTTTATTTGGAGTGAATTATATATAAAGGGGACCAAATAGGTGAATTATACTCCAATTGACTTCTGACTAATGAAATATAGAGGGTTATCATACAATCTATGGACTTAAAATCAGTTAAAGTTCTGCAAAGGAAGCCAAGCATCTTTAAAGCCTTGTTAGTTATATAGTTGATGTGTGCAATGAATGACAAGTTTTAATTGAATATTACACCCAAGTCACGAATATGTGACACTGGTATTAATTTAATATTATTTCATGTATATTCATGTAAGATATTATAACGAGTTTTGGAAAATCGTATTACTTGACATTTCTGAATGTTCAAAAATAAAGCATTTTGTTCACACCATTTTGACTGTAGCATACCGATTTTTCAAACTGGAAGCATTCATTTTATTGTTGTTTGGCGCTCAAAAACACGCAGATATATTTTTTATTACCATTAATATCAGAATTATACAAAAAAATTATTACATCATTTCGTCGACTGTTGAATGGGGACTCATTTGGAAACATCGTCGCCATATTGGTACAGATGTGTGTCCCACGCACTTTGCTGCGAAGAGGGGTCAGAGGTCGATAGCGTCATAGAAAGATTGGAGGATTAGGCAAAGCTACTTTTAAACAGCTTCCTACGCGTTTTTGAGAAGGAAAGTTCGAGAATCGTAATATTTATTAAAGTATTTTTGAAGCTTCAAGTTAAGGTGGATAAAGGAAATGATGTAGGTTAGTGAGGAAAAGATACTTTAAAATATTTCTTATTCAACTATTATTAATCTAAGATTGACCGAAATTTGTGCGTTCCTTAAGACTAACCGCCAACAATATGTTTTGAAGACATACATAATAGAAACAAATGGAAGATAAGGCATGGAAGCATGCCGACTATAACCGAGCTATCACCAAACTGTACGAAGTATCAAAGCGACGTAATAAAATCGTTTGTTTTATTTTATCTATCTAAAATAACTATTTATCTCATCTATCTTATATATCCCATATAGATGAGATAGCTCATCTATGTAATCTTACTTATCTATCTATCTTATTTATTTCATCTATCTGATTTATCTACTTATCTATCTCAACAATCTTACATATTTTATCTGTCTCATCTACTTTATCTATCTTATCTATCTAATCTACTTTATCTATCTCATCTATCTATTTTATCTATCTCATCTATCTATTTTATCTATCTCATCAATTTTATCTTTATCATCACTTTCATCCAGCTACTTATCTATCTTATCTATTTTATCCATATCATGTAATTTACATATCATCTATCTATTTTATCTATTTATTTATCTTAGAAAGTAATATATAAAGTAGATATAAAATAGTTTATCTATTTCATCTATTTTATCTATCTATCTCATCTATTTTATCTATTTCATATATATTTTGTTTATCTATCTCAGCTCATCTCATAAAATCAAAAAAAAAATGCGATTTGCGGTGGGTGAACGATTTTAGCGACACAAAGCCAATGCGCAAAGTTTCAAAATAATAATGGTTTTTTTTTATTTTTATTTATTTATTAAGTTAAAAGAAATACATATTTCGCTTTGTTAACTTAACTGTACATTGATTAAGACATAATATATATATTAATAATTATATCATATTTTTATTAAGTAAGAGCATTTTGGTTTTGCTCATTGATCTTGAGGGCAAACAGTTTTTTCTTGAATAAACTTATTTTATTTACAGTTGTCAGGCTATCAGGAAGGAGATTATACATGTGTACACCCTCATGGCCTATGTTTCTTTTACCACACTCTGTCTTTGCTGAATTTGTGTATAATTTATTATGTTGTCTTGTGTGGTGGTCATGTACTTGTGATGTTTTCATAAATGAAGTATTTGTGTGTATGAGGCCATTTTGTATTTTGTGAATTAATAGGCATATGTTGTATTCGTACAGTTTTCTAATTTTAAGTAAGTTAGTTTCTTGGTATACTCTTTTGGTGGGGGTATCTGGTCTATAGTTAAAAAGTTTTTTTATAACTCTATTTTGTATTATTTGAATTTCGTTTAGATATGTGATGTTTGTGTTTCCCCATATTTCTATGAGATAATTTAGATGGGATTGAATTAAACTAAAGTATAATCCCCTCTTTACTTGTATTGGTAGAAGATGGGCTATTCTACCAAATACACCAATTAGTGGGATAATTTTTTCTTTTACTTTTTGTATGTGGTGTTTAAAAGATAAGTGTTTATCGATATGAAGTCCCAGGTATTTTTCACTATCTGAAATTTGTAGGTTTTTTCCTTCTATTTGCAAAGATTTATGAGACGGCGTTTTTCTTTTTTGTGAACTTAAGATCATGTAATTTGTTTTTTTTTTTTTACACGGTTCACGGTCTATCTCCATTGTTTCTAATATCTACCTACGTATGTTACCCAATATTTCGAATAAACGATTTTAACACAAAAACATGTAATTAAAATCTTATCTTTCAGTGCTTTAAGGTTCTTCCGTGTTTTTTCACCTGCACGAGCAAGTTTGTATCAAAATACGAGCGCAAGCTTACGATAGCGTAGGCAGTGGGTAGAATTTCATTCATTTTAACTACGGTTACTGAGTTACCAAGTTACCAAGTTACCAGTAACCTGATTCTTTGATCCGCAAGACCAAAAGCACATGCATTCCAGCCACGCTTCAACGAACACAGGTATAAATAATATGGTTGAATACGAAAGATTGCGACACGAAAATATACAACGTGACTTTGTGGGTTATATTTTCAAATAGATATTTATCATCTATATATTCGGAATATATAAAAATTTCCAAAACCGTACAACCGATTTCAATGAAATTTAGTGAAAGTGTATGGTTGGTTCCATCTTGAAATATAGGATTAGGACCCGATAGGTGACAGATCTTAACAATTCAGGATTTCTCAATCAAAAATACATACAACCACAAATCTTAACTTCCCTACATAGAAGGCGGTCTGTGGCAGGACAACGTCTTATATTATAAAATGCATTCCAAATGGATGAGTTAAATTCTAACTGGTTTCTAATCTTAATATATAAAAATTCAGGATCTAGTATATGGATCTACTATATTAGAATAGTATAATATATATCAATAAATTAACGTTTCATTGTTTGTCCCCTATAGACTCAAAAAGTACTGGACCGATTTTGCTGACAATTTCAAACTTTGTTCTTATTAGTTTTTAGAGAGTTGTTTGAATGGTATAAGAAGTCGGGGACACCTGAGAAGTACTTAACGCAATATCTTCGCACCGTAATGAGATGAGTCGAATTAAGTTCGATGTTATGTAGTTTTTTTAACAGTAACATTGTGGTATACAGTAGTGAATGGTGGAAGAAGTCGGAGGCGCCCGAAAAATACATGGCAGGATCATGTGAAATAAACTTTATTTCCACCCACAGACATAGGAATTAATAGACGAGAAGATAATGGCGAGGGGTAAAATCAACTGTTGAAGAACGAAGGGCGTAAGGCTGACTGTGATTCGTCAATAAATCAATCTGACAGTAAATAGGCATCTCGCATTATAATATCACTATTTACTTCTTAAAAGTAAAATCTGCTTTTGAATGAATAGACATTTTTACATGGGAGCGCAAATTACTCGCCACGTTATGAACAAATTTGCGAAGTCCAAATTCGGCAAAAAAATTCGGTTCTATTTTCAGAGTCGAATATTTCGTTTAAGTATTTAGTTAAGACACTTTTATAAATGTTCATAATTTACTTCCCAGCAACCAACCAGCTTTGTGTTTCGCGTCCAGACGTTTCTCGATGTGATAGTATATGTTTCTAAAACTGATCTATATTATACGATGTGAATATGCTTAAAATAAAGTAAAATAATGCTTATATATGGAATGTAATACGACAATTGGGTTTATTCTCTTTTTCACATCTATTTTTACAAGTTTTCATAGTACAAGTCAACATTTTGCAGTGTTATTTCGTAAAATGAACCGATGATGCCTCGACCATAGTTCGCACAAGAATGATGACGTCACG
Source organism: Hesperophylax magnus (assembly GCA_026573805.1). NCBI lineage: Eukaryota > Metazoa > Arthropoda > Insecta > Trichoptera > Limnephilidae > Hesperophylax > Hesperophylax magnus. Next base: position 26,564,573 of record JAIUSX010000012.1, read on the forward strand.
TTTTCAAATTTCACTTGAGGCCATACGCGAGCACAGCCGGTTCCAATGGAACCGGTATGGGGAGTGGGGATAATACGCTTTTAATCACTTAGGGCAGGTCTACTAATATTCATATGTCTATGTTTCCACCTCAAAAATAGACCCAGTTTTCAGGTACAGAAGAATTCACAAAGTCAAAACTTAACTCCAAACCATTCATTCCCCGAGCAATGCCGGGTACACGTCAGCTAGTATTGATAAGTGGGTGGAGGTAATCACCGGTCTGCGGCGAAAATACACGAACGAAGACAAGACTATGATAATGTAACACAAAAAACATGAACGACCGTGCTACTGACATTGTATGAAAGATTTGCCATGAAAAAGCGATAAGGACTATTAGAGTGTCTAGGGTTATCCAACGACTCTTCTTTACCTCGTCTCTATGGTGGCATTAAATAAATCAAAAATACTAACTAATCTGAGATGGTTAAGTCAATCTCACCAAACTGACGAGCTTTATTTCAAGTTTCGGAAGATTGCCAATTGGGAGTGTCTAAACAAACATTATTTATTTCATGAAAAAGATGTTACTTCTATTATGATGCGTGGGGCGAATTCTTATCTGAAGAAATATTAAAAAGGTCTTGAAAAATGGATGACGTGGGTATATTGAAATGGGGAAAAGAAATGTTCTGTTTTGGGTCATCGGTAAATTGAATAATGTGTGAAATAATTGCTTAAATCTTTCGTCAAAGAGAGTTATATTTTGTAGCTATGTTAATACGCAGATGGTCTGCATTATTCTCGTTGGCATCTAAGGCCCCGTAGTAAGCGTTCAAAGCTGGTTTGAAAGGGCGATATGTTCATACTAATGTTAGAGGGAGCACGCTAATATTAAAAAAAACGATAATAATTAAGTTAAAATGGTGCAAGTCTTTAATAAAACACGACTCGTTTGGAATAGAGAAAAATTTCTCGACAAATGCTTTAGTTGCATTTAACGATATACTGTGATTTTTTTCATGCCTATAACATATTAAATAACGGAACCAAACGTGTTTTTAATAATTTTCGGAGCTTACTTATCAATTTTTTCTATCGAGGGAATTTCATATACCTAATTAACGTTTCGGCATAACAAATGTAATATTATCTTCAAAAATAACTTTTTTTTTTGGAATTTAAAAACTTAAAGAGTTAACGAGAAACTTGTTGTAAATCGTAGAAATTGGATATGCGGGGGCTTAACGACGTAAGTGCGTAAGGCGTGCACAAAAATATTCGGTACGCGGATGGGAGTATTGTACAGACCTACGGTCGAATTTGCCCTAGCAGGCTGTAAAATTGATCTTTCCGCGGGTTTATTTTAAATAATTCTGATAAACATATTACTAAAATATCAAAAGTCTCTCAATTAATAAATACCATTCAATATTAAATTAAAACTCATGCTACCGTTAATTGCATAGTTGAAAAAAGTTTTATAAATTTTTCAAACCGTTTTACGTAAAATGTATTAATGATAAGTTACGGTTTTTATTAATCTTATATATGAATAACTTTCATCTGTGGGTATCGGTCTATAAAGCTATATCGTATTATAGCTACGAATTCGACGGAATTAATTAAAATGTGAGCCTAGAGCAAACCCTCTGTTGTTAGAGTTTAGCTACGTCTCCTAGTTCAGAGCGCCCATGGAGACGTTAATTTGTCTCCGAGGTTACATACATAGGCCAAAAAGAGTATATTATGCAATAAATTAGTTGATTTCCACTTAAACATAAAGATAGCAAGCGGATAGCCTTCGCAAAGTACAGACTGACATTAGATATTTAGTTCTTGGGTATCAATTACGAGAAGATAAGACGAGGAGGTTGGTCCAGGAAGTATTTAGAGCAGAAAGCCCCCAGGCTCCGAAAACATGCACAGAGTACTAACTGAAGAAGTAGAACTGGCTATAGATTGCGATGATATCGATTGAGAGAATGCAAACAAGAGGAAATCGAATACTCACGTAGAATTACAGCTGGTTTGATGGAAGATAATTTATGCCAATCGTTTACCCAGTTCAAAGTAGGAAGACAGGTCTTTAAGAAGCGCCAAAGGTTTAAAGCAGGTAGAAGGAAGTTAACCCTTTCACACCCGCATTATTGTTTCCACATTTATAAAACATGTAATACTTGATAAAACCTCAGAAAATTATTTGAAAATTTTTGGTATTTAAATTTTTTTTTTAGAAATTATTCTATGTTAATTTGGATTAACATTGGATGTCAGAGAGTATTTTTTAAATAGTAAGGTAAAACAAACATAACACAAAAGTAATACAAATAACTGTTTCATGTCAAAAATGCACATTTACTATGTAGTGATAATCTCTAAGGTACAAACACATAACATTTTAACTAAAATTGATTCAGAAATAAAGAAATAATCTTAGATAATAAATCTTTAAAAATTCGCCATACTAGTCAAAAACATGTCCGTCACTACCAGTGTTAATTTGAATGAACATTGAAATTGATTTACAATATTCTGGCAAATGACTGTGAACAGTGAATTGAACTGATGTTATTATTATAGAACACATCTTAATGCGTTAAAATATTTGTAATTCGAGTAGAAAATATTGATATCTCACCTTAAATGAAGTAATCAGTGACGGCAGAAGTTCGATGAAACTCACAATCAGCAGATGTCAAAATATTTATCGTTGTTGTGGCGGGAATAAGGATTTCAACCGAGCGGAAAAAATAGACGCCACAGAAAAGACTACAAGAAAACAAAAACATGGCTTTTCTAAATCGCTACCGTTACGGTAAAAAAATTCACAAAGTTCATGTTAATTTGAATTAACACTGGGGCTGAAAGGGTTAACGGAAAAAATATGAAAATGGACCTTAGGTATATTTGATAATACTAAGAGCCAATTAAAAAATCTCTAGGGAACTAATAACATTTGGATTGCCCAAGGTATTTGTATTGTGCTATTTAACATAAAATACAGTTTTATAATGGTTTGAAGGCCGAGTGATTGCCATTATTTGATAATTAAGGAGCAGTAAATGCTTACGTACTATGTTTTTAATTGGAGGCGGATTTGGGTACCGCCGTGCCTGGAACCATTTATTGGATAACCGACACTCCTGCTATAGGTCACTCCGAGTGGTTCGCTGCGTTTGGCGAGTTAGCAGGGGTGCCCGGGTTCATGGGGTTAGGTTTTTTTCAGGTTTTTTCCCCAGATTCCTACCCACCTCAAAGATGACACTAGCCCTACCGTAGGGGCCTACCGTGTGGAGCTAATTAAAAAAAAACTACAAAGTGAAGGGATGATTATTATGGACACTAATTCTAAGATAAACTTTTATTAGTAACAAAAAGTTAGAGCCATTTAAATTAAGGTCAAGTTGTTTCGCTGAAATTCATATGTAACATTGTAATTAAATGGAAAATCAGCGCCATTTTGTTATGGCCATTCATCGCCTTCCTTATTTTATTTTATTTATTATTTACTATCGGGCTTTTACATAGTAAGTTGACAGTATATGTATGTAAGTGTAACATGTACATGGATAAAATAGCTAAATATAATTTATTCATAAGATAATAATTAGAAAATAATATGTTAAAGTAAATCAAAGTATGAAGGCAAGATCTTTTTTTAAAGCTCATAAATAATACAAGTTAATAACTAGCAAATAGGTCTAAAATTAGTTGCCTTTTGAAACTCACAAAGTTATTAACACCAAATATATCGATAAGTTTACAATATTTGTTTGCAAGGTGATGAATTCTTGGTATTGGTGAATACATAGAGTAGTTAGTATTGAGGTTATTGTTACATTTAAATATGTGTCTATGCTTCGAGTTTGTCTGGCAGGTACATTCATATAAATTAATTCCAATAATTCAGGGCTGTCAATGAGAGATTTGATAATTTTGAATAAAAATAATATATCAGTTAGAACTCTTCTATCCGATAGTTTGAGAAGTCTGGTTTCGGTACGTAAGTTATTATAATTTATAAATTCGATGGAAATATTCATTTTAAAATTGATTCAGATAGCGATGAATGGCCATTTTGTGACAATTTTACATTTGAATTTCAGCGAAACAACTAGGCCTAAATTGAGGTGATATTCAAAATGCGGTTGATTGGTCATTGACTTTCAGAATAATGCGCAAATGAATGTTGCTGACAAGGGTGTTTCTTCACGCGCTATTTAAGTATTTCTGACACAGCAGTTTATCTGGATCATTGTAGCAAGCATTTAACACTCCCCGTATCAAAAATAAAAACTAAATTATAAAAAACTAGGTAGGTACTTTCTTTATCGCTTGTCTAAATTTTTCACACAATCAGATCCAATTTTAAAAATGACACTTAAATTCAAAGGAAACCGAGGTCCAGAGTATATTAAACCAGAGTATCTATTTTTGAAAAGATATTGTCAATATTTACTACATACACATTTTCTTTGTGATTACCTGCGTCTGTCGGTAAGAGTATAATAATAATAATATTGGACAATTTTTATAGCGCCGCTTTTGTGAGTTATCACCTCAGGGGCGCTTTACAGTTGATGCAGGTATTACGAAAATTATAAATATTACCAAAATAAAGTGAAGTTAAGTAAAGTAAAATGAAGAACAGGATGCTAATAATGCGCTGACACAATATCCTCACATAGATAACAGACCTTGGCAGCACCGTTGTGACGTTTAACGAAAATAGAAAACGGAGACTCTGCAGCAAGAATCTTAGGTGGTGAAGAAACTGGACCAGCTGCTGCAGGGAGAGAGTCCACCGCGTCCAGCAACAGTACCAGCGCGAGGTTTGTCATCCGTCCAGGTATGTGTCTGCTGCTAATAAAGCGCTGACATAATATCCTCAGAGTAGGTACTGATGTGTTGAGAAAAATATTTGTGCAATTCAGTAACTCTATAGCGTCCCACACAGGCGTAGTGTGTTCAATTCCTCGGCTGGCTACGTCCTCCATCACAATACAAACAACACTTTCCGCTTAGTGTGGTGGTAGTAGGAGATTTTCAAATACTGTCTGGTGATGCGTAACCCGGGAATGTTTGTCTTTCATTAAAAATAAAAACACACAAAAATATGGCCTACTTTTGCAAGCGGAACTTTGCAAATCCAGTTTCATAACGTAATTTTTCACGAGTAATCTCACGTATTTACAAATTATTAAATAAAACGAATTATATTTCAAGATTTTCTTGTCAAAACAATCGTAAATTATAATGGTAATCAAATCAAACGTAATCGTAAGTAATAATGTAAAGCGTTCTTGTATATATTTGCATAGCAGTCCAAGCTAATTATCATTATATTAGTAAGATGTTGCAAGATTAGCAGGTTATTACGATATTGTGATGAATATTCTTGCAATGTTAGTAAACGTTGATGTCATCTGTGACTTGGGCTAATTAAATAAAGTCACTGTAACGGTTGCAAAATTGTGTTAATCGCATAAATAGTTTTGCATAAAAAACACCTCTGGCGCATTTTATTAGTGAAATACAATTAACAGCTATTTTTGAATTAATAATACAGGGTTTTCCAATAAGAGGTGTTATTTTGATATTCAATCGTAAAAGATCAATGGTTTCGTTGCTTGTGTGGCACGTAGCGCCGTCTTGTTGAAAGTAAACGTTGTCCAGATCAATACCATCCAATCCGGCCATAAAAAATCAATTATCATCTCTCGATAGCACAATCCATTCACCGTAACTATTGCTCCAGCCTCATTTTCTAAAAAGTAAGGTCCAATGACTCCGCCAGACCATAAACTGCACCAAACAGTCACACGTTGAGGATAGAGAGGCTTTACAAAAATAACTCTTGGGTTTTCCGAGCTCCAGATGCGACAATTTTGCTTGTTGACAAAGCCACCAGAGGTGGAATTGGGCCTCATCACTCAAGATGATTTGCATTTGATTCACTCAAGTGAATTTTAATAATTTCAATGCGTTGTTGACGCGTGTATCGTTCCATTTTTATTAATGACGTAGTTTCTACTTGTCAAATGTCAAAAAATGACAGCTTCAAAAGTAACATCTACCGAAATAGCGGGCTATTCACAATAACACCTCTTATTGGAAAACCCTATAGATGTAACTTGTGACAGGTAAAAAGATGTTTTATGAAGAAAGACCCATCAGTTGGAAAAACGTGTTTTTTTAAAAACAGCGCCTTCAGTTGGACGTAAAGGCAACACGCGCTATTGTCTCTCTATGTGTACAGACAGACTGAGCCACAGCAAGGCGTGGCGGGGTACAACTAGTAAAAAAATAAAAATAATAAAATTGTTTTTATCAGCCATGCCAGAAGACAGTATTACACTCAAGAAACAGTTGTAATATTGTATTGTAATAGTGTTGATTTAATGTGAGTAATTTCCTTCTCACGGAGGGAAGTATTGGTTACCTTAAGTTCTTCCGGTCGTACGCACCGCACCACGCTGCGTGCCAAGGTAAAAAATAATTTCCCTTCTCTCAATCTGCAATCTTTCCACTAGCTTGCCCTGGCGGCTGGCTCCCTGGTACGGATAATTGCAATATTGAAGACGAGCAATGTGCAATGCGTAGGTAGAACATGCACTTTGTTTATACCGACTACTCACAGAGTAATAAGGAAGAGATCTCTACGTTAGTACTGTATTTTACCACAATAAACAGTTACTTTGAAACTTCATAAGGGCAGATGATTTTCATTGTTTTTTTTATACATTGGAAAGTTAAATATTTTTAACATGCAAAATTCATTAATTTACTTTATTTAGTAATTTAAAACCAATTCTCAAACAGAAATGATTTATTCTTGGAGCATTATGGCTGTATTGCGCTACCTCCCATTATTTAGTCAACGTTTCGGATCGCATTACAGCGTCCATCATCAGGGCAGATGTGTAATCTCAAATCATATCTAACTCTCAAACATGTACATACAAGGTATATACTACATGATATTATCATGATGATAGTACAAGTAAAAAAGATTTTTAATAAAAAAACTTTGTTCGAAATGCCAAAGTTTAAAGGTTTTCAGGAAAAAATGCGTAAAAATTCTTGAATGAAATTTTTGTGTTGGAAAAAACAATGGAATTTCGAAAAAGTTATTTACTTTTTTTACTTCTACCATCATGTTTGTGCACTTTTGTGCATTTAGATGAAATGGAAGAGTGTTTTTTTTCTATTTCTTGTTTCTAATTTTTTCTATTTCTAATTTCATCAAATTTCAAAGGTGATTTTCAAGTTATGTGACGGTTCTATTCAAGTTCTGTTACAATATTATTACTGACCAGTTGTTTCACAAAACTGAATAATACCAGAACATCAATATAGGCTTCACTTGAAAATTATCTTTGAAATTTAATGAATTGTTAAAATTCTGTGAAGCAAGCTATCCTTAGTCGTACTTAATATTCATTTAACAATTTTGTAGAGAATCTATCGAAATAGAAAACAAGATGCAAACTAGACAAATACAATGTGTCAGTTATTGCTTATCCGTGATCTATAAGGTCGATTCCCTACACTTTCTTCTAGTTCATTGTTAATTTCTCTATATACTGGCGTATTTGTAAGTGCCAAACGTTAATATTTCTCGAATTTATACATTCCCCTCGATTATTATTGAAAGTTACGACTCGCTTTTTGTGAGAGTTTTTTATCTAAAAGATTGGTCATCATCATCTCATATTCATAATCAATAATAACCATATATTTTATAATTTATCGAGTGCAAAAGTCAACTTCCTTTCTAACTAAAATGTATTAAAGCCAAATAATCGAATTTCTCTGACATTTAGAATGTGGCAAATACTTAAATATTTGAATGCTATGAAGTTAGGCCGCTCGCAGACGAGAGACTTGTTGCGTCGACAGTTGGAAACTATTCCAAAATTCATATGAATTCTAAAAAAAGTATCTCAAACGGAGAAAACTAACTGATTTAATATATTGTTCATTTATTAAAAACCTGGTCAAATTATATATCTTTTTCGTGTAAAAAATGGGACTGTAGGTCTATTATGAATGATTTGACAAATTTCATAACAAACTATCAATAAATCATGAATATGTTATGAGGAAGTCAGAACACGTGTTCTTTAGAGTAATAATAGTTTCTCATCCCGTCCATTATATTTATTCGAAAAAGGAAACACGTGTTCAGATATATTCTGAATGACTAATATTTTATTGGGAAATGATCATGCAGTCACATTTTGAACAGTATCTTGATAAAAAAAAAAAACATTTTTCTCCGTGCAGCTAAAAAATATCTAGTGTGCGCACCTCCACGTACCGTAATGGATTTTTATGCACGCAACTGTTGGATTTGAAATGGTGACTACGTTAAAAAACAGTGGAAAGCTAAAGTTTTAAGAGGTACCACACACAATAAGGAAGCATCACCGCTGAACTTAACGGATCGCTACTGAAGAATACAAATTTTAATGAAATAAGGGAAAAATCCCTCGAGATAATCATCATTTCTACTTTGAGAGACCTGTTAAGCCATAAATTCTTGTCATCGGATCGTTATAATGATGCATTCGTTTATAAACTTCGTTAAACGACACTTAAAAATCCCATGAGGACTTTATCAAAGCCCCCACACTGAGAAAGACTATGTACCTACTGCCTTGATTAAAACCGTTTCAATACTTTTCCTCGTGATTGAAAAAAAAAGTGAATTGCATTAAAACTTCATGGAGTTGTATCCACAGACTTAGATATATGAGCAGATACCAGTTTCCTTAAAGCGCAGAGCCCACTTCTGGGCAACTAACTGGCTTAGTACATTCATTAAGTGAAAAAAAAAATGAGAGCAGTTAGCGACGAATAAACGCAGGCTTCGACTAACCGCCTCACGGCGAGAGTTGACTTGACAAATATAAACAAAAAATCAATTAATAATATCTAACAAGAAACTAATGCGAAAGGTTCGTGACAAAGTGAAATAATGATCAAATGGAGAGAGGAGCTGTAAAAAGGTCCTTGATATGTAACTTTTCTTACGTGTATATTTGTGATGAAAATTAAGGATTTGATATAGAAGGAGGACGAACCAACTCTCACAGAGAAAACTTACTGTTATAAAACATTTGTGATTTATTAAGAATCTCTTCAAATTATTCGTAATCCGGTTAAAAGGGGACTGCAGGCCGTAAACGATTGAATTGAAAGGTTTCCTGTTAAACTTTTAGTGAAAAAGGAATGTATTATCGCGATGTCGAAACACGTGTGTTTAAAAATCATTATATTTTCGTATTTCGTCATTATATATTATAAATTTTTCGAAGAAAATTTCTTCTGAAAGCTTATCACTTTGTGATGTCATTATTTATTATATTAAAACACAAATAACTTTGTTTACTGTATGTTTCATGAACAAAGTTCACCTCATCAGGATATATTTCCTCCTGATGATATAAGTGATGTAAACAAAGTTATTTGTGTTTTAATATTATATATTACAAGGGCAAATACAGGTGCATGAACACGTGTTCCGATATATCAGGAGTGTACTAAAAGTTTAATAGGAAACGTCTGCAATTCCGTTTTTAACCAGATTTAAATAAATCAGCAAAACTCATTTTTCTCCGTGCATGTATCCACCCAATTTAATGTTCATTTGACAAATTCGAACGATATCAACTTTCTGTTTTTGATTACTGTAGGTCCAAGAAAGTGAAAATTTGAATAATTTATTTCTGATGGCAATGTGTGCAGTGTATTTTATATTACTGTGATGGAACTGATCATACATCACAGATACTCGGTATAGAAGACTCACACACGAATCTGGGCCATTTTAGCTACAGGTTTTTCTGCTGTGCGTGTTTACTGACGGCATTTATATGATCTACATTCGGGGATAGATTTTCTACTTTACGTATTTATAAAAAAACACACACACAAGGCTGAATCATGATTGTCTGACACGGTTCTCACGAGATATGTATCTTGAGATAAATAAACCTACAAGGTAAGATATTACGTGAGGGCGATTCGCACAATCGAGGGATATTTATGCAATGAAATTAATTGCATCAACAAATACTGACAGGATAATTGCAATTTCACCTTTTTTGAAAAGGAGGGGGCGCAACGTCCTCGAATTCTAGCGGGGGATTATACAAATAATGTTATTCAAATAACAATATTGAAAATCTTGTTGAGACATGATCTCAGAGTCAGCATTTTTGTATGACATCTGAGATTAATGTTTACCCGTTTTTGTCAATTGCATCGATGCAGTCTGTTTTTAGTACTAATTTATTGATCAACTTCCCAAAATAAACACCGTACTGTGATGACTCCATCTAAATACCAAGGAGTGCTATTATTATATCAAATTATAACACTATTCGTCCGGAGAAGATGCATAAACGATTACGTAAAACTTGTGTTGAAGGAAAATATATCGTTTGCAATAAAACGAATCCTTCCCTTCTTCCCGTTGTTAATATGTATATAAATAATTCAGCTCACCTTTCCAGTGCAAGATTCAAGATGGCCTTTCGTGTGAGATCTGTAATAAAAAAGATACATTAGAAAAAGTTGTTTGGTACAATTGACATTTAAATTGAAACAGCCTTAATTTCAAGAAATAATTTATAAGCATATTCGTAAAAATGAAAATGTTATTATGAACTAGCCAGCAGATCAAACCAAATTCAATACCAGATCGAAAATATTGTCCTTTGCATCAATTTATAATAAAATGATAGGAATGACTACCATTATTACTTTATTTACATTATATGTAAGATAATATATTTGTATGATATATATATTTGTACAGCGCACTTGAGGTGATTTTGCACAAAAACGGGGCTACACAAATCATCCAAATATTATTAATATGTTGATAAATGTAAATACTTTATAATCTTTATGTTGATGGTTTTCCTATTCAAATTAGCGGAATCTATCACGATTATGCTAGTAATTAATTTTCTCTGACCCAATGCTACAGGGTACAGTCGAAGAGTGTTCCACAAGGGACAGAGCTGGATCCTTCTTTATAACAACATTATCGTATTCTATATAATTAACCGTAATTAAGATAATTTCATGTAGTAATTAAATTGATTAAATGCGTCCCCATCACAAATCCAATCAGCATATTAATATTTTTGTTAGGTTGTAGAAAAATAAAGGAAAGTTCATTTCTAACAGATCAAACCAAGGAGATTGTCTTTGACATTCAGATGATTATCGCTTTTCCAATCCGACTACAACTGAAAAAATTGTGTCTGCGCATTAAATTAATTAGCATTTCATAATGGATTCTAATTGAATTAAGAAGTTTGACATTTTAACATGGGTGAAAAAACTGTCATACTGGAAAAACCTGTTCAAAATAAGTGAAGGTGGATATAAATATCGCCGATTTTTCAGTGGTCCATTGGAATGCACACAGCAAATATGTTTACTTTATGATTTAGATGTCAAAAATATACGAAGACTTCCTACTTAAATTAATTATTTAAGATTTTCCAAGGAATAAGTCAAATAAACAGTCAGTGAGAAAGAACATTTTTAAACAGTTTTACATCGTTAGTCAACACTTGTTTATTATTTGTACTGTGATATTATATTACTTCGTAGTAGCTGATTTCTGTTTCTCCCGGCATAATTATTTATTTGTTTCTGTATTTTTTTAATTCAGTTACTACCCAAAATAAGGTATTATTGATCTGTCAGAAATAGTGGTATATGCAAAAATATAATAATATATTGTGTTTTTAGTATATTTACATAACGCCGATGGAATCCAAAGACACACATGCGTCTATAGAATTATGGCAGAAATAAGGGGTGATAAGAAGCATTTTAATTAGGAAGTCATGTCAAATAATTCTGCAACTCTGACACCGATAATCAAAACGGAACTAGGTAAACTAAGTTTATTTCGAAAAATAAATGGAGTTGTTACTCGAACATACGGCATAAATAGGCTTTGGCACGCAATGCAGATATAAATCTAGATCTTCTGTCGATAGTACGCAATTAAGACGATAGAACGACAATCTCTAACGAGACCAAGATGCTGCGCATGCTAATAAATTTGCAATCTATGATTATAATTATTGCAGTCGTGGCGGGTTTTAGTACCGAAACGATGTTGCCAGGGAGAGTGCTTAAAGACTAAAGACATATGAAAGCTGAACCAATGGGGTGACGATGAGATGGAATGAGCACAGAAATAATAACAGAATAATTATACAATATTGACCTTGGAGGAATTATAATTAGTGAAGATCGACGCATAAATAATTGAACACTCCAACAAGTACTGCACCTCTCTATTTAGGTATTAATTATTTAGGTTAGGTCGCTATGAATACTAGTATAACAGTGAGTTCGTTTTATTATTTAAACAAACGATGAGAAACACTACTGAACATAATTATTGTATATGCAGACATACAGCTACAATTTTCTTCACGTAATGCAAACGCGATGGTGGGGGTACTATGTGAAAACGAGTCATATTGGAGCTATACCGAATGAGTTTAGAGATCAAATAATGACATGACATAGTGCTCCATATTTCGGAAGAAAACATCAATGTGAAAATTGAAAAAAAACCCGTTATAAAAAGTGGAGCGGAGATAAAACTAATTAATAACCTACGGAAGAATAAAGAAGAACAAAAAAAAAACAGATCTTAAAGGGGCGGAGAGATCCAAGGAATATTTTACGACCAACAGATAAAATCGATCAATTTACAAGTTAAACCGAATAGTTTCTTGTTTAGTGGCCTCTACCAGCAAGAAAACCAGATGTCTGTATGAATCGCATTATCGGTTGATGATCCAATCTCCGACCATTTGATTAGTAAAGACAGTTGAAATATATCTCCGATTTCCGTATCTAGATAAATAATAATTCTGCAGACCAGTTTGCTAACAGACTAGGATAGGATAAAGCTACTTTGGGCCATCGATGTATGTATCCATGGGCAAAAAGCGAAGTGTATCAGACGTTTTGGCCTTTGATATTTAAAAAATAATAAAGCCAATTAAGCATTGACAAATAGCAAGAAGCCTGTCAACTATAAACTTATACTATAAATTAAATTAATTCTTTCTTTCTTAAAAACAGTGTGTTATAATAAATTGTTTCCCATTAATTTATATCCATGTTTCACATAACTACACTCAGAGCAAAATAGAAATAATAGAATCATGTACATTACCTGCTCACACTTAAATCGATACTATCGAAATCCACCTCATGAAGGACCAATTTATTTAAGTGTGCGGGAGCGGAGATAATCGCTGTTGTTTCGGTTCTTACCTTTGACATTTGATTATATTCTTTTTTGGATATATTTTCAGTAAATCGTGACCGCTGCAGATAATAATAACAAACTCACCTGTACGTGTGATTGGGAAAATGATAGGAGCAAAACAGAGATGTATAAATAAATCACAGTATTTAATATCATAGTTATTGGGGAAGCCATAGAAAGCTTTTAATTTGAAATAATTCTAGGTTATTTATGAGCTAATGCAAGACTATAAGACAGCTTTAGGGGCGGAGAAATGGAAAAGATGGCTAAATCTAAGTACCGTGTGCTGTAAGAAATTAAGGATAGCAACCGGATTGTGACTTGAGTTTTCATGGAGGGTCCAGACCAAAAGCGAGTCACAATTAACAGGACACTACCACATTATAAGCCATATATGCATCTGTTATCTGTTAGGAGTGTAAAGCACCAATAGCTGCAGGTGTTGAAGAGGATAATATTATAAAAACAGGGATCCATCACATTCATCATTGAGGTCAATGTCTGACAGTAGAGGCTCAGATAAACACGATTTGGATCCAGGAGACATCATGAGGACTGGGCTGCTTTCTAAGAAACCAGGTTAAACATGCGAGATTGCATCGTCAAAAATCCATTGCCAACTTGTGGGAACTTTGTTAAAGGAACTGGGCTATTTTCACGGGAAAGAAATGACACGTGATACATTGATAGAAAGCAAAACGGGGAAAAATATAAAATATCATAAATGTCCAAAGTAAACCACTAAGATTATCGTTCCATAAGTATTGGTTGTATCCTAATTTCTGTACTTCCACGTATCTCAATATATTTTACGTATTCCCATCCACCAAGCAACATTTTCCATTCATATCGGTGTAAGTATTGAAATAATAGCAGACGGACAAAAATGGGTAGGTATTGCAGATTTATTAAAATCGTGATAGCATGCTGTTTCTTAATAAATTTTTGGTACATTCATAATATATCGGAACATGTACGTTAGTCCAGACAAAACGCGAAAATATTAGCATTTTTATGAACACGTGTTCCGTTTCACAATTCGTTTTTTTACTGATAGTTTATTAGGAAACCTGTAAATTCATTCGTTAGAGGCCTGCAGTCCCGTTTTTAACCGGAATACGAATAATTTGAAGAGATTCTAAATAAATTAGCAGTAAGTTTTCTCTGTGTAGTGGATTATATTTTATTGAGCTGCTACAATCGGAGAGGGTTTACGCTCGCTGAATACAATGGCAGTTATAAATGCAGATCTATTCAACAGCGCTGTAAACGGAAACCTGTGACGTCATTTTCTCACGACGTAAAATAATTGAAGACTGCAGAGAAGCGAGAGTTGCCTTCTATAAACACAGCTTCTATCTGTATTCTATAATCTGAGAATGCCTCCGATAATGGAGAAATTTGCGCCAAGATCGTGGCCATTAATTTGTTCAGATTGACTAGAGGCAGTAGTGGAAAATGTCAGATCTACATAACAGAATAAACAAACTTTTTACCTACGAAAAAGGCATTAGTTCTATTCCGAGTGACCTTTATACATATTTTTCATCGTATTAACTCCACACGGGAGACCCTGAAATAATATCTCCCAAGGCCTGTCATATTTGGGATGCTGAGTGTAGGGCCTTGAAGATGAAGGAAATATAGAACTCAAGCACGAATCGTAGAAACGATCCGTTTTCATGTGACAAATGTCAGCTGTATACAAATGTTGACAATGCACCGGTGCCGAAGGGATCAATAACACTAGTTCCTAGAAGCATCCATTGAAATGATAGTAGAACAAGGACATCATTCTAACCTGACGCCAGTGATCAAAGATTGCAAAGAGAATCTATCAAACGGATGGCCTGTTTCTGCACAGTCAACGCTTTATAACCCTCGACCTCCGGTTATGTAGCGGCCATTGAGACTGTCGCAATATATTGTTATTATTGTCATTACCGTATCTTTTATTACGGTGTGCAATATTTAACAGTACATTTCCACCAAGTCACGAACACGTGTAAAAAGTAAAAAGCCACAAAGTACCTACGTGGTTAAATAATGAATTGGTGTTTATAATATTATTATTTGTACGTGTGTCGCATCAGTGTACTAGTAGGTGTTCCGTGCTGATATTATAAACACTAGGTATGGCACGCCGCGCCGGCTTTACTCACCACTGCATAGATCAACTAACGGTTTAAATCAGGGATGCGAGTAATAAAACTTAACAATAAATATCATATCATTATCTAAAGGGCAAAAGGAATTAGCTAAATTATTCCCATAGACATTCAAATAGAAGAGCGTTGTTGGGCGTGACCGTCCCACTTTCGGTGATTTGTAAGTAAATGAATCTGAGGCAACTCGAATTGTAATATCACAATTCGGTCCTCGAAAATAAAACTATTCTCACACGATACGGCTCCCCTGGTAAGGTGTCCTCGGTGTGACTCCCCGATACTACTCCCAGCTCCTAGCGTATGAATGATCGTACGACTCTTGATACTGGTACGCCGCCTCGTAACACTATCGATTAATCAATTAATAATACAGTCGTACGAATTCAGCTCAAGAAGAGTTAGATCAATTGAGCGGTTCAATCACGTACGACTCATCGCTAGTTTAATGACTCTCGCATATTTATTTATTTATGTCTATTCTTGAATACACATTTTACAAATGATTACAGTGGTTTATATAGTAGTACAGAGAAAAAAGTACAGAAAAAATGTATAAAAAATAAAGAACATAGGTTGATATAGGTAAAACTGTGTGGGGGTGATATTGTATGTTACGTTTCCACTAGACGTAGGTACATATGTATTGATATGTACAGGGTTTTCCAATAAGAGGTGTTATTTTGAATAGCCCGCTATGTCGGTAGATGTTACTTTTGAAGCTGTCATTTTTTGACATTTGACAAGTAGAAACTACGCTGTTAATAAAAATGGAACGATACACGCTTCAACAACGCATTGAAATTATTAAAATTCACTTGAGTGAATCAAATGCAAATCATCTTGAGTGATGAGGCCCATTTCCACCTCGGTGTCTTCGTCAACAAGCGAAATTGTCGCATCTGGGGCTCGGAAAACCCAAGAGTTATGGTTGAAAATCCTCTCTATCCTCAACGTGTGACTGTTTGGTGCGGTATATGGTCCGGCGGAGTCATTGGACCTTACTTTTTCGAAAATGAGGCTGGAGCAACAGTTACGGTGAATGGATTGCGCTATCGAGAGATGATTAATGATTTTTTATGGCCGGAATTGGATGGTATTGATCTGGACAACATTTACTTTCAACAAGCCACACAAGCAACGAAACCATTGATCTTTTACGATTGAATATCAAAATAACACTTCTTATTGGAAAACCCTGTATTTACTTATATTCCATTAGTTTGCGCAACCCTGTTCCCTGGTTTTTGCATGGCCAAGCTCGCACTGTAAAACATAACAGTTGTATTTGAGTCCGGAGCGGTATATAACCCACCGCACCGTTATTAAAACGCGCGGTCAAGGCAGCGGCTATCGGCTACTGGCTGCCTGCTGCAGGCTGTCGCTATCGGCTAGTCGGATGGACACGCATACCTAGACGCCAGTCATTCCAGACCTACTCTCTGAGTAACTCATATTATTTTATTCTCTAGTCATGATGCACTACGTAGTAATGCAAAATCATGTGTTTTTGGTTTGAAAATTTAGTCGCCTAGAAATGTTTCAGATGCTTTAATTAAATACTGCGAGTAGAATACATCTTGGCCTTTGAAATGATCGAGTATTTTTTAGATAAGTCTTTTTTTAAGCCCAGAATAAAATAATGTATAAGGCCTATGAAAACTGCTTTAAAGTTCAAAATCTCCTACTTACGAACCCATTTTAGGTTATGATTTTATTGTATAATGTGGCAAATTAAGTTATTTATAAAATGAACGGAAAAAAATTAAATATTTATGCCTGAACATCCACAAAATAAAATAAAAGGCACTTTTTGACCATGTTTTTTCCTTGCATAAATCAAATCAGGCGGATGTTGTTAAGCGGGAATTTAAACCATATCGCCATCTACGTAAGGGGTGTTATTGATAGCGGCTTGATTTAAAATATTACACGACGTAGTGCATCGCCTTAAGTAACTTTTTTTTTAAATTTCAAATAAGGAATATATTTGAACTATGAAATTAGAGGTAAGTACCAGATTTTATTTTTCTAGACGATGAATTTCTAACTTCGAAAAGAAAGATCCATTTTCTAGGCGTGCTAGTGCAAAGTCGACCGTAGGTCCGTCCATTATGCCGGGCCGCGCGCCGAATGTTTTTTTTACACGACTTCATCACTTACGTCGTTAAGATTTCCACTTTATTTTAGAGATTTGATAGGGCAAATTCAACCACATGTGTGAATAATACACCAGGGCCGCGCTACGCAATTTTTTGTGCATGACTTCATCACTTACGTCGTTAAGATTCTGGCTTCTTTTTAGGGTATTGTCTCGTCTTAACTTTTAGAATCTAGGAAGACAGAGGTAGGGACATAAATGACTTTTGTTCAATTTCAAGTCAGAAAAAAATTGCGTAGGTACACTAAACACCTTAAATGGAATAGTACATTAATAAATTTAAAATCTGTTCTCGAGTTATCTCTAAGTATCGTTTAGTAGATATTATTTTCTCATGTGCCGAATGGGCTAATTCATCAAAACGAATTAGTATTTACTATTTACTAAATTCTTGCCTTTTATGACGGGATGTGATTAGTGCGGCCATCCATCATCGCGTGATTTAAACATGAAATTAGTTAAGTTTTTCGACGATTCGTTAATAGCCGGATGGGAGTGAAATAGGCAAAATTTGATTGAAATGCGATTCTATTTGATGTTTATGACCAACTAGTTTCTAAAGCTGGACACACATGGCAGAGCCAGCGAACTAAATAGCCCCCCGCGTTGGGCCAAAACTCATCGTGTGTGGGGAAATTTAGGTGGCTTAGCTTGACTCGGCAGCATTCGCATGATATTCGGCGAGTCCGAAATCCAAGAAGCCGAGCCTAAACGCCGTGGCTCAGCTCGGCCGTATGTGGCAAATCCACGAGCGAATGGCTTGCCGACTCTCTCCTGTGTGTGCAATCAATTCAGACATCAAATCGGACAGTATGGCACACGGAGGAAATATTCTCCGTTGTATGGCGTATTCAAGCGGATGTGATTTTGTTCTGGATGTTACAGAAAAATATATACCTATTTTATTTACCTATATTACTTACTACTACTTTTTTAAATAAACCTTAGTTACATATTTAAAAAAAAAACAACTATTTTATATAACTAGTGAATCATTTTTAATTCTACACTTTAAATAAACATTCTTTGTTAAAAATTCCTAAAAAAACTATTATGTTTACCTATTTTATTTCTTATACCTATTTAAATAAGCCTTTGTTGAATATTTGTGAAAAAAATTACCTGCTTTATATACCCATTTACGTAAGGAGTTGTTCACTCGATGGTTATTAAAATATTCTGGGGAAAGTTTTCTAGCCACCAGAAATGTAACAACCCTATAAATATTTGACAATCTACCGATTTTCATTTTTGCGGTAAGGCATTACTGGACATAGGTCAAACTGGCTCGGCTCCTCGGCTCAGCCGGGTGTGGCCGCCTTATTTGCACTGTGTCCAAATAGTTCGGGGCCAAATGGCTCTGCCGTGTGCGTCTAGCTTAACACAACCGTGCCTTCTTCGGGGTATTATGTATGACATGTTTTCCACTTCTGATAATAATTAGACAGTTTCCATTTTGTTTTCCACAACTCACGCTCGCCATTATTTACCCGGCCCTACCTTACTCGTTATTGTCTATGACGTAAAAGTAATTTAATCACTATTTACGTAACAAAATCTTTCTTTCTCTATTTCTTAACTTATCTCTGTACCTTAGTCAGTATCTGCCAAATATGGCACGAGTTAATTGAATATTTTATAACTATGCGGTTTACATTATTTATGTATGGTTTGAGCTCTGTGATTAGATCATTTTTATAGCGCCTTGTTTGTGAAAACTTATACCAAAGATTGCGCTTTACGATATTTAAACATCCATAATTTATTTACCCTGCGTTGCTGGGGGTTATTGTTATGAGATAGACATACACTATTGCGGACTTTTCTGTAGGTCTTTTTAGATATAAATTCCGTACTACATTATTTTGATGCCCGAAAATATTTACGACTTGATTACAAAACATCAAGTTTTCTCTACTTTCTATAAATATAATATGCATGTTTTATAAACCTTCAAGGAAGAAATTTTCTAAATGATGGTGATAACCCTATCAAAATCCGTTGCATAGTTGAGAAGAACTAAGCGCACAAACAGATAGGCGCGGATAGCTACTTTGTTTTATACTATTTAGAGATAAAACAATGCTCATAATTGAAGACTTTTTTAAAACTTAGATCCACACATTCCTCCCAGGGCCTTTGTCATCTTTGGGGATGCTGTGTGAGGGGGCATTTTTAGTGAAGTAAAGAAATAAAGTTTAGGGAAAGAAAAAGACAAGAGGATGGGTAGGAATCTGGGGGCCAGTGTGTCCGAGAGTGACGGATGTATGTATCCATCCCTCCCACAGCGGTGCAAGGCTTTGTCCGAGAGAGTTCTGCTGGAGATGTCAAAAGATCTCTCTTAACCAGTCTCTCTCAATCTGGCCTTCCACGCAGATGGTGAGCAGACGCATCGGTCACCAAGAAGCGGAAAAACCTCGTCACATGAACCCGGACACCACTGCTAAGTCACCAAACGTGTCTAATTACCAGGGGTGACCTATGGCAGAGGTGTTCCTTATTCAATAAATGGTTCCCAGGGCGGCGGTACCCATACCCGCCTCCCAAATTACAACAGGACGACACTGAAGCGTATCTTTTGCAGTTCGATATGGTTCCATGATAACTCAACACAGTGACTATTCAACACACCTTTAAAAATTGATATAGTCATTAAAAACGATGAAAAAAAAAAATTAAACCTAACCTACTTAATAAAGTTTTTGTTTCATCACTTTCCATGACTTTATATAACTTTTTAAAGATGTGATGAATTATCATTTTGATGATTTATCCGGTCACCGTTCGATATATTGTTTTTTTTTTCAGAAATTCGTAAGCTTTCCCGAAAAAATAACAAAGATTACCAGTATTTTTATCATTCATTTTATCAATAAGGTTATAAGTTATAACCTACGATAAGAGTGTCGAAATATACAAGTATATAATGTACAGTATCCTCTGTGAACCTAAATATCAAATATAACAGAGGACAAATTCATTACACACGATAAAAGCACCATCTGTGTCAATGTTTACAAAAGGTGATAATTTTTGTTCGAACCATCCATTAATGTTGGCGTTGAAAGTAAAACTGGATAAAAATCATATAGGTATTAATCGAACTAAATAGGTCAGTTAATATTTTCTGTCTAAAGAGATATACTTAGGATGGTTGTTTCATAGAATTTGAACAATTCATCAAATTTCAACGTTCATTTGCGTGTTCAGTAAATGTCATATTCAAGTTCTGTTATTATATCATTACAGGCCACTTACTTGACAGAACCGAAATAATAAAAGAACTTGAAAAAAACTTTCACAGAACTTGAAAATTAATTTTTGAATTTGAACAATTCATCAAATTTCAAAGTTGATTTTCAAGTTCTGTGAAGGTTTTATTCAAGTTCTGTTAGTATATCATTATTGTCCAGTTGTTTAAAAAAACTGAAATGATGAAAGAACTTGAATATAACCTTCACAGAACTTGAAAATCAACTTTTAAATTTGATGAATTGTTCGAATTCTGTGAAAAAACCTTAATGTTTCAAATCCAACGAATTTGAAGCAGCATAAATGTGTACATTTTAAGCTCTGGCGTAACGAGATTCACATAGCTTCTAGAATGTCTAGGTCAACGCAACTATTTTTAGATCGCTACTTCTTTATCATCATGAGATAAGGAGCTCGGAAATGTCAATTAAAGGGTAAAAAAAAATGATGTCTCGATTTTTCACAAATAATTTTACGAGTATTTTATCTTTGATGCAGCCGTGTAATAAATGATAGTTATTTAAAACAAAGGATAAGACATATAACTACTTTTGACATAAGAATAATAGTTTAATTGTGATTTATTGAGTATGTTGTTTTGTGACCTTGAGAAAAGTAACTTATTTCCTACTTTAAAAAAACACAATATAACAAATGAAATTATGTCAGGTAAAACATAGGTGGGTCATTTACGTGGATTAAATAACATCGTTCATCACTGTTGAAGTACATTTTTTATAACTGGTTGATATATGAGACTGCTCTTTCGTTCTTCGGACCTTCTCTTTTCAACACGTTTTTTACAAGTTTATATAAAATAACATCTCAAATAACCAATCATATTTCTGAATAATTCGATCTTTAGAATGTTAAGTTTTTTCATCTGAAATGATACGCCAAGGTTAAATCGATATACAGGGTTTTCCAATAAGAGGTGTTATTTTGAATAGCCCGCTATTTCGGTAGATGTTACTTTTGAAGCTGTCATTTTTTGACATTCGACAAGTAGAAACTACGCCATTAATAAACAACGCATTGAAATTATTAGAGTGAATCAAATGCAAATCTTGAGTGATGAGGCCCATTTCCACCTCGGTGGCTTCGTCAACAAGCAAAATTGTCGCATCTGGGGCTCGGAAAACCGAAGAGTTATTGTTGAAAAGCCTCTCTATCCTCAACCTGTGACTGTTTGGTGCGATTTATGGTCCGGCGGAGTCATTGGAACTTACTTTTTCTTTCGAAAATGAGGCTGGAGCAACAGTTACTGTGAATGGATAGCGAGAGATGATTAATGATTTTTTTATGGCCGGAATTGGATGGTATTGATCTGGACAACGTTTACTTTCAACAAGACGGCGCTACGTGCCACACAAGCAACGAAACCATTGATCTTTTACGATTAAATATCAAAATAACACCTCTTATTGGAAAACCCTGTACAGTACTTATAAAGTAGACACATATTAACTTACACCTGTTTATTATAATATAACATATTATTTGTATTTATATCATTTCTATAGTTTAGCAAAATATTAATTTTTGACTTGATAATTATTTAAGTTTATATAATTATTCAATTTAAAAAAAAAGTTCATTTGTAAACAAG
This sequence comes from Hesperophylax magnus, assembly GCA_026573805.1. Classification (NCBI taxonomy): domain Eukaryota; kingdom Metazoa; phylum Arthropoda; class Insecta; order Trichoptera; family Limnephilidae; genus Hesperophylax; species Hesperophylax magnus. The sequence continues at coordinate 26,587,072 of JAIUSX010000012.1, forward strand.
TTCTGTTGCGTAATTATTATCATTATTATAATTATTATAACGCTTGCCAGATTTTTCGCCTCCTGAAGGCATTATCAAACTGTGTTGCTAAGCCACTTAAGTAGGTAAATTAATTTAATTTTTATTACCTACCTTCATTAATTTCCGAGTAAACTATGGGTATTAATGGCTAAAACAAACACACCCTTGAAAGATCAAAATCTCATACTTAAGAACCCATGTGCGGTTATGGTTTTATTGTATAATGTGTTAAATTAAGTTATTTATAAAATTATCGTACAACATTTCAATATTTAAGCCTGAATGTAGCAAAATATAATGAAACACACTTTTAAACGATGTTTTTTATTTATATAAATCAAAACAGGCGCCTTGTGTTAAGCGGGAATTTAAACCTTATCGCCATCTACATAAGGACTGTTATTGTTAGCGGCCCGATTCCAAATGTTACACGACGTGGTGCACCGCTTTAAATACAAACTATGTATGATCTTGCCGGTGAGAGATAAGTTCGAACCTCTTTATAATATAAAATGCATCATTTGTGAGACAGAGATAGAGAGTGAGAGAGGTTACAATGGAGCTATCAATGGTAAGCCATTGAGCAAAAAAATGGGTTAACCGAATAATTTTGTTGCCTGAGGGTTGGGCGAATTTGGCAATGAATAAATTCGATTCACAGGAAAATAATAAGGAAATAACAGCAGTGCGTTATGCCAATTAAAACTAAAATAAATAATAAAAATAGACATACAGGAAAAACATAATGTATTATTATCATTTCATAATTATAAGACCTAGAGCTGTGTCAAAAGGAACCGTTTAAATTTAAGCCTAGGGCATGCTGATTATATTGATAGGTGATAATATCTAATGCTATTTGAGTTAATAATTACAGAGATTATTATTTTAAGTTAAAAATTTATTGAACGTTAATTAATCGACTCTTGACAGATATTGTCAGGAATAACCCTATTAATTCATGACCAGAATATTTCGATTTAATACCCTGAACGGTGATCTAAAACAAGGGCAAAACTGAAAGTACCAGTACTGCACTGACATTTTTTCCGGATTTTTTTTTATTCAATTCTTTTTTTTTTCATCTGGCGGATATGGCTTAGATTTTTCAAAGTAAAATAATTAATTTTAAAATATTAACCATAACTACTTATCTACATAAATATTCAGTTATCCACTATCCATTAAACTCTTTAAAGATTGGTCTATTGCAAGCAGATAGATCTGTGTTAAGTTTTTATTTTACTTCAGTGGGAACTTACAAACTAGTACAATTATATTCATAGATAATAAAAAGGAAGGGTGATGTGGCATGGAAGCGTGCCGACTGTCGTCGAGCTACGACCAAATTGCAAGGACTGTCGAAGCTACGAAGCCAATGAAAATGATGCAATTGGTGTGTAGATAGAAACTAAGGCGGGGCGTCGCAGCAGTAATATGGGTGAATGACGTTCGCGACACTTTTATGCGCGCGACTTCATACTAACCCATAACCCACTGTATACATATACACGGTGTCTGGAAACTTGTAGTATAAGCGGGAAACTAATGAATCTACATAAAATTTGGTGTTCATTATACGTAGAGACACCGAATCATAGCTTTAATTTTTAAGAAATGTAGCATTAATTATTGAAAAAATAGCTTTAATTTTGCGTTTTCATAGAGTTTATAGCTAAATAGGATAACGTCAAGGAATGGGAGTCGGCAAGAGGGGAAAAACAATTAAATTAGCAAAATCACTTGAAACATGTTTATTCTATTATTGATTGAAACTCAACATAGCACATGTTTCTACAGTAGAGTGTGTCATGTTCGTTCTACGATCTGTCAATACAAGATTATAGCTACTAAAAAATCTATCTGCGTCAACACTATTCACACAGTCATCAGAACTGCCTCAGCAAATTCTCTGTGAACAATAGAGCTTTACAGCTAAAAGTAGCTGAATTATGTCTACAGTGACTCCATCCCTCACTTGCTCTACAAGCTGTCTTTGAAAATAGCTGTTACTTTCCAGGAATTAACAGACATCAACAGATTTGAATGTTGGTGCAAGCCTACTTTTACTTGCTAAAAACACCATTTATCGCTTTAATTAGCGAAAGTATCGTTAATGCTATGAATGGGTGTCTCTAATTATACTGTATGACTTTTTTATTTGAGCTTTCGTTTCCAAGTAAATCGAGTCCGAAGTTCTCACGTAGATTGTGAAAAAAAAAACGGTCGATAGGGGGTTAATATCAACTGTTCAATGTCTTTTAAAATGCGTGGAAGCGTAGACCTGACTCCAAAAGTTTTTATGGGTTGTCTATGTAACGTAAATTCACCAGTTTACCGCTTGTACTAAGAGTTTCGGGACGTATATTGTAAAGTAACAAAAACAACGAAGGTCTTAACAATCTTCAGTTTTAATACCACGTTGGCATTGGCAAACAATTTAAGACCCCAGATCTCGGATCAGATTGTAATCATTCAATGATGTGTTCTCGATACACATTAAAACTGCCTTTCATTTTGATTTCCATTTCTATAATCGCCAACAGTAAAAAGATCGACCTTTGATTCTGAACGGAACAACTTCGTTATGAATTTACAACATTATAACGGTGTTTCGATTGTAATAAAAAATATGTAAGTATTGCATAGACTTGTGCAGAAGATAATAATATACCTCTGCAAGACGTGAGATTTAATCTACGAACTATGTACAATAATCTGTATTTCTAAACTTTTGAATTTGAACCATTACGATACGCGAATGTGCTAACTACAACGAAATGTGCGTAAGACACATTAAACAAGATAATTTCTTTGTGCGATTACCTACATGCAAGATATTTAAAAAATTGGAACTGATTTATTTGTTCGTAAAAAGAATCCTTTCAAATGCAGAAAAGCGATCAAGTACGTACAGGCAAATCTTTTTAACTTACTTAATATTTTATTACTCGATATTTCTAAAAGTCATTCGTTTTGTTTGTGGTATTTGTAAGAAAACTGTAACTTCACTGTTTTTCTTGTTCATATAATAAAAAATAAATTTTAAAGTTATTTGAGGAAAACTGGAAAGAATTATTATTTCTCTTTTGAACGCCAAAAATTACGTATTTCCGCAGGATAGAAAAAAAGATAAAAATACTTTTATTAAATATGGACGCCCGGTCACATATGACCCTAAAACGCTGGGGGGGTTAAAGTGCACACGTTTGAATATATTTTTGGATCCAGTATAAATATTGGAGGCAAACTGGGAAGAATTATTATTTCTCTTTCTAACGTCAAAAAATTGCTAATTTTCGCAAGATAGGCAAAAGATAAAAATAGTTTTATTAAATATGGACACCCGGTCACATATGACCCTAAACGGCTGGAGGGGTTAAATATCACACGTTTGAATGTATTTTTGCACATCGATAGGATCGAAAGTACCAAAAAAGTTTTTCGTTTAGAATTATTGTACGTTGGACAATGAGTAATGATGTAATTGCTAGTAAATAAATAATGCACATTGTATTAACAATTTTTTTCACAATTCTGCCTCAATACAGTAAGAAAGGTTCAGATTAAATATTCTCATTATGCTATTATTGTTTCTTTATTACTGTGCCATTTTCTATTACTGTTCTTATATACCTAAAGTTATATTAAATAGTATGTATGTTTTTAATGTTTTTGATGATTAGTTTTTTAATGATAAATTAATGTTTATAAGATAAGGTCTTTATGCATAGCACAAAGGATAACAAATTATTATAAGCAATAATTAGTAATAATATAAGCAAGTATTACTTAACAAATAATAATATTTGACAAGTCAAAATATTTCACCAACCAATATAGATATAATATGTCTCGACGCCATCTAGTGGGAAATTTAGCACTAACAAAGTCTTTCCTACAAAATAAAGTTAGTTGTTTACAGGTAAAAAAAATATAATAAGCAGTAATTGTTGATTGAAGTACTAGTACATATTGAATTATTTGACGTGTTGGAAATAAGCCGACGTAGCTCAGTGGTCCAGAGCACCTGACCGGACATCAGAAGGTGCGGGTTCAATTCTCGTCGGCGGCATTTATTTTTACTCGGGAGATATTTTCAATTTATGTGGATATTTCAAGCGACTAATAATTGCTTATAATTTTTGATGATAAATAAAAATAAAAATTAAACATACTGAACCGAAAATCGGATAAATATTTGAGAAATTTAGTAGGAAAACTATTTGCATAAAAATATCCGGATTTCTCACGGTCGTTGTGGTTATTAAGAAACGGGTGAACAGCGATTTCAAGGAATTGGTCGTTAATATTAATTACAAATACCCGACATTTTTATACCATTAGCACGATGCTCTATCTTCGTTATGTTATTTCTACCCCTAATTAGTGTTTTGTGGAACCCATTCTGGATAGGAGGCATACTGTATATAACATGTGAAAATAATGCTTTACCTTTCAACACTCAAAGGTCCAAAAAATTATGCACGAGAATGTTTTCTTCACCTTTAAGATTAATTAATTAACCTACATAAAGGTATCTATAAAAAAACTGTAATAAGTATGTAAACTACTTACTATTTTGTACTACCTTCACCATCAGATAAAATGAGCCTAAATACATTTCAAAATATTGCGTTGCCTCTTATTTTGACAGTGATAAATTTACATTGGCTATCTTTCTAATGTCTGAAAAGATCACATTAAGAAATGCCTGTCAAATAATAAAATTATTAATATATGGCAGCAGAATTAAACAATCGTAATTATTGATTTCAAAACAAATATAGATTAAGTTTATAATCAACATCAATAAAAAGGCAAAAATTTAGAAGAATTCTCGAATTTACTAGTAATTAAATACAGGTAGGTATCTTTTGTTTTAACTCTTGACAGGCCAAGAGATGCCAAACAATACATCTGTAACAAAGTGGATCTTCCGACGACCCCATGCATTTTTCTGTCTTATTGGCTTTTAACTTGGCTGCTGGATAGTTAATGACTGAAACCTTCTCTACAAAATATGTAATATTATTCTAATGAAATGCAACAACTTGGTATCATACCTAATTTGTATTATCCTAGTTTAATATGTACGTAGGTACTGTACAAAGACATTGGTAACTTTTTTACGTGAAATCGCACAAATGTCCTAACTGCTCCCAACCGTCTAGAGCCAGTGAGACTATGGCGTCCTCAATTGGGATATATTGTGAGGCTGAAGGAAGTGGGGAGGGGAAGGAGATGGGGAAGAGGAAGGTGGGAAAGTATCTGGGTATTTAGATCTGGTCACCAAACACGACCAAAGCCATAGTCAAAATTTACTTGAGCACGTCAGGATTTGAACCCGCTACCTCCGGCTTTCTAGTCAAGAGCCTTACCCTTCGACCACGGATGCCGTCAAATAATCATAATAGAAATAAACAAAATAAATAGGTACGTAACTTTGGATCATAATTTAAGATTTATTAAGTGCTAAACCCTCGCTTTAAAATACAATGGTCCCAACTTCCAAGGTCGGGCGTTTAATCAAAGGAAAAAAAAACACCATCTTATCCAAATTGCAGGTAAAACAATAAGTAGAAAAAAAACTGGCCAAAAAAACAACTAGTGATGAAGTTCAATGAACACCTGGATGGAACAATGGATAAGTAATCATACACCTGGGTGATATATTAGAACTCTCAGCAAACAAATTGTGTCCAGAAAATTTATTTAGATTATGATGTAAGACCAAAGCAATGCAAATTCTCAGAAACAGATGGGAAAAAATGTCAATAATTGAATACATTTACTACGACTTGGTTTTGAAATGAATGAATATATTTAAATCGTTGTGCATTTCAACAAACCGAATCAACAAATACAAAAATAAAACGATAATTATTTATTTATTTATTTTATATCAACGGTATAAATATACCATACACCATAAATACATGTCACAGAATAACAATTAACTGTGGAATTTGATCATAAAATGACAACAGAAAGTATAAAATTAATACTAGAAGAAGATACAAGTACATACAAAATATTATTAACAAGTATGAGTAGACCTTCTTGTACTAGCTTATATAATATCGCCTTCATAATATAGAATTATGAAGGCAATATGCAGAGTGGAAGTTAAAAAGAACTTATTTCAACAATTTGTAAGTTAAGTTCGACGGATATAATAGTTTAAAATTATATGCCAAAACCTATCGACTGATTTCATATGCGTAAACGTTTAAGGTAGTTTTTAGGTAAAAAAAAGTTTAATTGTGTTTTATGGCAAAATAAACATTGGAATTATGAAAGTTATTTAGGTTGAATCACCTCCAGAAGTTAGCGCACTTTATCCCCGGAAACCCTGTATAAAGAAAAAATATATTATACACACAACATAAGATTTGGTCAAAATGAAGGCATTGGCCATAACAAAAATTACAAATAAATATGGGCAACGAACATTTACTTATCCTGTTCCTACTATATTTAATACGATGTCAATACAAATAAAAAAGCGAATCAAATTGCACTACTGAAAAAATAGTTAATAGATCAACATTTTTTGTATTGATATTGTCTCTAAGCACATATTTTTAAGTATCCATTGGTTTTATATACTGTAGTCACTTGTAATGTTATCTTCTATTTCCATTTTCTATATTGTGGTTTCTTATTATTTGTGCATTAGTGTCATAATTATTATTGTAAAATTGACCTGCTGACAAACTGCAGCTTAGCAGTATACTGAAGAATAAAAAAGAGTGCACTACAATTCAGAATGTTTAATATAATTTGAGCTCCCGCAATATTGCAGCGCTTCGATAATATTTGCTAAAGACTGCATTCACAGTTTTGCCCGTCTCCTAAGACAACGGTTGCTGATCTTAAGGAAAGACTCCACAAGTGCACAAATCAATATAATTGAGAAAATAAAGGGTAAATTTATTATCAAGGAATGACAGCGTTTTGCACACAAGACACAGTTCCACGGTGGGTTATAAAATGATTATTACAACATATGCAGTTCTTTGGAGGATAGATACAGGCTTTTTAAATCAATATGATGAAAATAAAGAGCACGAACCCTTTCGCGTTTTATAAAATAATATCGAAGTGCAAACCAAAAACACCTACAATCTCTCATTGGACTATTAATTGCAACTATTTATGACGTCATAAATAAGGTGCAAGCACTAAACGCGGCGAAAATGAAGTTTCACCATTTAATACTAGATACGTGACGATGGATTCGTGGGAAATAATACGAACATTTCCAATGTGCCCGTCATAAGGACATGACAAATAGGCAGAGGTAACAGACCGAACGAGAGAAACGAACGAATAAACGCAATGAAAACAGACCCGTGCAGAGAACTGAAAAGTATTGGAGTGTGAAATGTTTACTGCCAGTGCGTGTCATCGGCAGGCCGACCGAGAAATTCGTCTCGTCTAGGACAGAGATTCCCCAAGATGCCAATTATTGCTGAGGAGATCCAAGGGGCATTGGAAAACTGTAAGAACACGCTGAAAAATTTGGCAGATTTAAATATTTTCACTAGGCACGGATATATTTATTTATTTATTTATTTCACGCCTATTAAGGCTTTTACATACATATATATAAAAAATATTTACGAAATTATACATGAAAATAGTGCAGGAAACGACTATTAATACAATTGCAGAAAAATAAATATAAAGTCAAAATATCACTCAACTTGATCTACACAGAATGCAGGCACAATATATAAAAAATCCAAAATATTTTTTCTGTTTCAGTTGACAAAATTATTAAATGTTAGTCAAATCAAATTAAATACCTTTATTAAAATATTCCACTACTCGATGAAAAAAAAAACTTCAATAGGGTATGCTTATATATTGAAATTGATGTACTAAATATATCAACAACATCTGAGTATTTGTTTCCTAGTTGTTGAATCCGTCGCATAGGAGTATGATATTGGGACGTTGACATAGAATTGCTACAATAATATGGTAGGTACTGTCTTGAAACCGACCTGCTTGGAGTATGAAAAGAGATTACATATAATAAATCAGGGGTATCAAACATTGAATTAATGATTTTATACAAACAGGTTAAATCGGAAATAATTCTGCGATCAGATAATTTTATTAAATTTAATGAACAAAGTAAGTTATCGTAATTTAGGTTTTCTCTAGGAATGCCCATTTTGAAATTTACATATCTTAAAAATTTATTTTGGATTCTTTCAATCGCATGTGAATAAACCTCATAATTTGGGGACCAAACCGTGGAATTGTATTCTACATGACTCCTTACTAGTGACATATATAATGTTTTTACAGTATTTACATTATTGAAATCACTAGATACCCTTAAAATAAATCCCAACATTTTCAAAGCTTTATTGGTTATTATTTCAATATGCTTGATAAAGTTAAGTTTCGTGTCAAACCAAATACCTAAGTCATTAATTTCCGAGACAGATACTAACGACATGTTGTTAATGGAATAATCAAAAAGTATTGGATACTTTATTCGATGAAACCTCATAATTTGACATTTGCTTATGTTAAGTTGCAAGCGGTTATCACGACACCATATAATTAATCTTGACAAGTTATTTGAAAATATATGGCAATCGTTAATGTTTCTGATTGCTTTGAATAATTTCAGGTCGTCTGCAAACATTAACACTTGAACATCATTGAAAATATACAATACATCATTGACAAATAATAAAAACAGGATTGGACCTAAGTGTGATCCCTGGGGAACACCACTCGTAGCAGTGAATTTGTATGAAAGTGTGCCATCAATTTTAACATCAATTTTAACATCTGTTGGTCAAGTAACTATTAAACCACTTATATAGTGAACCACCTATACCGAATTTATGGAGTTTATTCAGCAATAACTCATGATTGACTTTATCGAACGCCTTGCTAAAATCGGTATAAATAGAGTCAACTTGACATTTACTAGACATGGAATCAGATATATAGTTTTGATAGGTTAACAAGTTAGTAAGGGTAGATTTTCCAGTAGAGAAACCATGTTGTTTAGGAGAAATGACGTGGTTTAGTCGGAAAATAACTTTTTTAAGAAGAATTTTTTCAAAAACTTTAGGAATTGTTGATAAAAGGCACACCGGTCTGTAATTAATCACCTCGTGTTTATCGCCTTTTTTAAAAATAGGCGTAAGAAAGCTGAATTTCCATTTAGTAGGAAAACATCCTGTTCGTAAAGACTGATTAAACAGCAAATATAAAGGATACGCCAGATTGGTAGCACAATTATTCAAAAATACAGGAGGTATTTTATCTGGTCCACCACTTTTGCTTTGATCTAGTAATTTTAGTTCAGTCAATATATCATTATATTCTATGTGGATAAAAGATAAATTAAGATTATGATCAGTAGTAAAATTTGATACTGTACTAGCAGAAACTGGTGTCTCACATTCATAAACGCTTTTAAAAAAATCAGCAAAAAGGTCAGCGATACTTTGAGTGTCTTTGGCCTTTTTACCTGCATATTCCAAGTTGGCGGGTATACCAAAGTTGTTATTTTTCATTGATTTTGCATAGTTCCAAAAATACTTTACATTATGATTTATTGAAGTTTCAACATTAATAATAAAAGAATTGTAGCACATTTTTGATAAGATTTTACAATCTTTTCTAACGTTTTTAAATTCAATATAATTTGATAATGACCTGTCTTCTTTATATTTCTTATGTAAAACTTTTTTAAGGGCAGTTAATTGAACAAGTTCTTTATTGAACCATCTCGGATATTTTGATTCTTTAAAATGAATGAGTGGGATGAGATCTGTAATAATTTTATTCAGCAAGTAATAAAATGATTCAATATTTTGATTAATGTCGCCTTCTTTAAGAAATGACCAATCTTCCTTGTGGAGACGATCATTTATGTTCCTATAGTTGGCATTTTTAAAGTTATACGTAGGAATTGAATTATTTTTTTTGCCTTCTTTAGTACAAGAGATAAGTATTGCTAGTGGGGGATGGTGGTTGTCTATCGGAAGAATAGACTCTAATGATTGCGATATTTATTTGCGTAATACTGCTGTACATGCTTTGGAATATGCAATATAATAGTGAATTATGTTGACATTTTTATTTGCATTGTGTGTGAAAAACTCCAAACACGAAGTTCAATCGAATTTGAAAATTGCTTCATCTTCAATACCATCTGAAAAGATGAACAATTTGGTACAGTGCACTCGTAATGGTACGTATACATTTGCGAACCGAGCAACGAATCACGGGAAATGAACGAAGCAACTGCAAGCGTAAGTTGAGGTTCAGTTCGGCAGTTCGGCTCGCGTGTGTATACGTAAACCTAATAGGTACCTACAATAATAAACGACGGTTTTTCGGGATTGAGGAAAATAAAGAAAAAAGTATTAAAAAGGGGGAAAGCCACACAAAAACACTCTTTTTCTATTACCGACGTTATATTATGGATATGACTTATTTTCTATTATGGATATGACTTTCTGAAATGAATGGTTTTGTGATTTGCTCTGAATTTGGTCTGACACCCAGAAATCGTGAACTAATCGTAACTTTGGTTCCTTCACACGTTCGAAAATAACTATTGATCCTGCTGACCATGTGTTAATTGTTTATTTGGTGTTATGTTTGGAAAACTCTGGTCTAGGAATACCGTAGAGGTAACGTGTTGAAAGTGCCCACGATACAAATAATTGGTCATTATGTGTGAAATCCAGGGATCACAAGGGTCATTCAGACATAAAACACAAATAATACTGGAGAACTTGTGGAAAGTATATCATATTTTTAATAAGCCTGAAATAACGATGCGTTTGTGATTATTATTATTACGGTAAGACATAAAATCAATACAAAAAACAACACAGCATTATCCTATAGAACAGGATAGTCCACACTGTTTACCGAGAATAAGAAACGCCTAGAATATTTAAAAGAAGAAACATTAAGGATGGGTTGTTTCATAGAATTTGAAAAAATCATCAAAGTTCTGTGAATGTCCTATTCAAGTTCTGTTATGATATCACTATAGGCCAGTTACTTGACGTAACTGAAAAAATAACAGAACTTGAAAATTAATTTTCAAATTCTCTGAAACAACCCGTCCTAAATGAAAGTTGTGACAAAACCGGTATCAAATTTCTTTACAAAATGATAAATAACCGTAAAGAATCTTCCCTCTTGGCTACAATCAAAATCAATATCTATCAGCTTCTATTAAAAAATCCCGAAACTTTCCATATTTCTTTCCGAAGAACCAAGTGAACCTTCTCTCCCAACCTTTTTTGCGAATGTACTATAATAAAACATCCATTGTAGCGGCAAAATAGCGGAGATATTTAGCGATAGCCCCATGAACTTTAACTCGAATCTATAAATATCACTTTACCAAAACTTTTTTGTATCTGTTTTTGGGGGGTAAAACCGACTGTGGCGTAGCAAGCGTGGCAAGACGGGACGACGCTCTTGCACGGAACGATGCTCCGTTCGGCCAGCCTCGTGACTCGTCGGCTCTTTCTGCCCGGCCGCCAAAACTCTGTGCAGTATATTTGCTTTTTTCGCACTAAAATTGGAGATCATCTTTTTTTAATGATGATGATTTTTTAATTTCTAATATATTAGTTTGCGCATATTTTAACGACAGTAAAATAATTGTATTATGATCAAAAATTTGAAGACTTGTTTACTTTCATTTTAACATCCTTCAATCAAAAATAATTTCGATGTTTCAAATCTGCCAGGCGTCCCGTGATGCTATTTTTTTGTTGTTTTTACATGCAGAAAAATGATCCTGTTAAAAAAGTGATAGCATGCCAACTTCCTGATAAAACATTAGTCATTCAGAATATATCAAGAACACAAGTTCTTTTTCTAATACATATCATGACTGAATGCGACAATATCACTATGTCAATATCAATATTCAGTATTTGTATGAACACGTGTTCCGCCGTCCTCCGTTAGGAACTTTTTCAATTCATTCATTATATGTAGGCCTGCAGTCCCAAAAAATCTGGTCACCTTGGTAGTTATCCACGAGTTGCGATGCGACGACAAACATCTCTTAATCCTTAACTTATTCCTACAACATTATTTATACAGCTGTATCAAACGGATAACCAAACAAAAACAGGCATCTTCATAGTCCAGTTATTACTAATACTTCTGTAATCGTAATTCGATTATTTGGGGTCAAGTGCAACACCTGTTCTGATACGTAATTCGAAAGAGTCATTCAAATACGATGAATCCTCCAAATACGGTCACGAGAGATTGTCACTTTGTCACCGAGGAAAGTAGAAACCAAATTCAAGCGATATAGTATTAGCGAATACCGGTAAAGTATTCAAGGCACATAATAAAAAGGATATTACATATTAAAATGATAACATGATGTTTTGAAGTAGGAAGCGGAAATAGGAAGCATTGTTTGATGCGTGGGTCTATAAACTTAAAAAGAGCTTTTACTGAAAAGTGGAGAAATCATGTTAGAGTATAAAGGGCAAATTAGAGTGTAAGCGCATATTTGAAAGTAACAACCAATCAAAAGTACTGTTTTATTCGTGGGTCTATAAACATAAAACTTATCTGCGAGATTTTTCAAAGACGGGTAAAGTTTTTGAGAAAACATTAAAAAGGGTGATTACAATGGTACCTATCCCATATGGAAGAAGAAGTAATGATAAGGCAGTATTTATTCGGGATACGTAAAATGTGTTCCTAAAAGGCAAGTACAGCATTTAGGGAACACATCAAAAGTAATTTTTAAATAATAATAAAATATATTTTATTATCTTAAAACATATTAATAAATTTAAATAGTATGAATAATATGAAGTAATTATAAATATGTAACATGGTGTATTTTAAGTGCAGATGAGTGGTTTCAAGTTGTCTGTATGGGTTCCATGATATTTCATCAAAATGAAAATTCAACATACCTCCAAAAAGTGATATAGGAGTCATGAAAAGTGATGAAACTAAAACTAGGTTTAACAGTTACCTATTTAACCTAGTTTTTGTTTCATCACTTTTCATGACTTCATATCACTTTTTGGAGGTGTGTTGAATTGTCAGTATATTTTCTATTTCTGATCTCCCTATGTTTTCTATCTAGCTTTTTATTTGAGATTTAAATGTCATAATATTGTTGTGAGTTATGAATGAGAGTGGGATTTTGTTGTAGAGTTTAGTATCGTAGTATATTGTTGGATATGTTTTTGACCCTGAGATCTAGGGTTTCTAATATAGTTGTTATTTCTTGTGTTGTGTATTTATGAAAATAAAGAGGTATTGTTTTATAATAGAGTTATTTAATTGTCGTTCTTACAGGGACATTCAGAATAATTTTAATGATGGCTTTTTGCGTTTTAATTAGTGATTTTAGGATATTGTCATTTCCACTGCCCCATCCAATAATACCGTACTCTAACAGTGATTGTCAAATTGTATTACGAAGTTTAAAGTCAAAGCAATACTAAGCACCGTTTGATCCAGGGTCTACAATAATAAAATAGGTGTTGCTGAATGACAGGTAAAGCATTCAGAAAACATATCAAAAGGCATCGTTAAATGATACCAAAAAGTTTAGAAGTCAGAGGAAATTAAATCACCGTTTGCTTAGTGGGTCTGTGAATGCAAAATGGGTGTAATTGAACAACATGTCAAGTATTCAGGGAACATATCAAAAGGCATTTTTCAGTGGTACCACAAAGTTTAGAAGTCAGAGTCAATCAAAAGGACCACTTGATTAGTCGGTCCATAAACGAGGTGGTCCAGGTCAGGTGCCTATCAGTGGCCCATCACGGAATCACGACAGTCAACAATGGAGGAATTATTTGCGGAGGTCGCCGAAAGGGACGGTGAAAAATATATAGCTAGATCGTGCTGAAAAACTTTCTTCGGCAAAACGTGCGCAAGAACCGGCGGCGGGGATAGCCGGCATCAAAAACACAAATAGAAATCTGCTTTGGAAAAAAACATGTGATGGATCAAACCACGAAATAGATAATTATTATGTATTTCAGAAACGATGTTGTGAAGCAATTGATAAATTTGATAGCTGGTCGATTTTTTTGTAAATGCCAGTGATAAAAAATGCCCATCATCGAATGAAGGACATTTAAAAATAATTTTTAACGAATTACCCAACTAACTAATCAATACGCTATTCCTTTGTAAGGTTGCAATAAATTCTGTAATGTCCGAATAGACTCTCTTCCTTGTTTGTAAATCAAATAAACATAACTTTGGCTAACTTGGTAAACAATAAAAACCCTTCATTCAAACAATTATCGAACACATCGATCAACAAGTTTAATATATCGTACCTCTTTACTGCCAATTTAGACACAGCAAATTTCAGTCTGCGCATGCGCAGGCCTATCACTTCTCCCCCTTCCACACAAAAAAATAATAATTTAACAATATCAAAAGAACAGACGAATAATTATAATTATAGATAATGATTGTAATGAACTCTTTGGTGGGAAAATAATGTACTTTGCGTGGAAGGAGAGTTGGCAATGATTAAATAAAGTAGAATCATCAAAACAAGAAACAAGTGTGCATTGCAAAATGTCATTCAAGTACCGCGTTGTGCAGAAGGTACACTTATCCACTTCTAACTCGCGTGGGCGTAATCTGTATTTAAACAATGCCAACGAAACCAGTCAACCCACGACTTGGATTGTCTATGTAAACCATCTCTTATGCAGTTTTTTTAAAAACCCAGACAAAATTTCCTAATGCTCGTATGTCAATGAACATAAATTTTATCAATTGACAATCCCATATTTTGAAATGTCAGAAATAATGCCTTTTTATGAATATTTTTCGATGCTGAAGGATAATCTAGACGGCGAGTTGGCAAAATCAAAACCCACATTTATGATTAGACAATAACAACCAACGTGGCCACCAATCTAGTTCAAATAGAATAAATAATTTTATTTTAATGGATAAAACCTCAAATTGTAATATTTATTGATGATTATTTTAATGACTCTTAAACGAAAAATGCGAAACAGAAAAAGATTATGTCGCTCTTAGAAAATGAACCCAGGACCTCTTCCTTGCCGGGGAAGTGCTCTGACCACTGAGCTAATTCGACCATATCAACTTAACCTCATTGTTTACTGCTTGAAATGCGCTGTTTGTGCTTAGGCATTTATGTAAGGTGTTGTTAATTTGTAGACTGAAATTAAAATGAAAGAAATTACTAAAACAAGACAGTAAAATTTATTTATTTATTTTATTTAAACGCCCATAGGGCTTTTACATACAATGCTATTATGTTTTTTAAATACAATAACAATAAAGAGTTTACATAATATATAAGAATATACAGATTACATAAAATATAAGATTGAACAATGCATAGGTTAACAAAATATAGGTAACATGAAACAAGAGTTTACGAAACGTAGGTAACATGAAATTTAAGTAAATGAAATAAAAATATATGATCTGCCAATATCCTCCAAAACAATTGAATAAAAAAGGATGAAATTGTTGTTCACATTAGCCTATAAACTATGTAACTCTAATTAATAATCTCTATTACGCAAGATTAGGATAAGAAACGATAAAAAGTCTAATAGAAAAACATTTAGTTAAGTATTATAATATTAAACCAAGTATCACAATATTAAGTCAAGTACCACAATATTAAACCAAGTATTATAATATTAAATTAAGTATTACAATATTCAGTCAAGTATTATAATATTAAACAAAGTACCATAATATTAAGTTATATTAAACTAAGTATTATAATATTTATTTATTTAAACGTAATTTGTAGAGTAGTGGAAATAGTTCCCACATACTCCGTTTAATGTTTGCCAAGTTCATATTTGACATACAGATTTAATAATAATGTGTTTATAGGCTGATAGACATTCAGTACCGTTAGTGTTCACGCAATATTTATTCCCTGCACTGTGTAGTCGGTTCATTACTGAATTTATTTCTGCTAAGGTACCTGCAATGTTACAATGGTAAGGTACCTTCTGACGAACCGTTCTACTAGGTACATGAAAGTCGATCAACCTAAGGAGTTCAGGGGAGTCAAACATGTTATTAACAATTTTATAAAGAAAAAAGAGATCAGAACATATTCTTCTTTCTTTTAATGTGGCTAGGCCCATGACTTTCAACAGTGAGGTGTAGTTAATGTTTTCAATAGGAATACCTAATCTATAATTTATGTTACGTAAAAATTTATGTTGGATTCGCTCGATAGATTTTTCATGAATATTGTAAAATGGATTCCAAATGGTTGAGTTGAATTCTAAATGGCTTCTGACAATGGATGAATATAATATTTTTAAAGTTTTTAAATTTTTGAAATCTTTTGCAGTTCTTAATATGAAACCCAACATTTGCATCGCTTTAGTGGTTATATTGTTAATGTGGGAGATAAATGTTAATTTGGTGTCAAATATTATCCCCAGGTCTTTTATTTCGGGTACAGATACTAAGACTTGATCATTCATACAGTATGTGAAAATCAATGGGTTTTTCTTCCTATAAATTTCATGACTTGACACTTTTTTACATTGAGGGTTAACTTATTTAGGATACACCAATCAGAAAAGCTAATGAGATTTGATTGTAATAATAAGCAGTCATTAATATTGTCAATAATTCGGTAAATTTTCATATCATCTGCGAACATCAAAATAAAGACACGTTTAAATACATTTGTAACGTCATTTATAAATATGTTGAAAAGAATGGGTCCTAGATGTGATCCCTGGGGCACACCGCTTGTAGCTGTAAAAGTGTAGGACAGTTGACCTTTAATGCAGACAGTAAGCTCTCGATTAGACAGATAATTCTTAAACCAGGATAGTACGTTACCGGTTATGCCAATTTTCGCCAGTTTGCTAACAAGAATTTTATGGCAAACCTTATCAAACGCTTTGCTGAAATCAGTATATATAGAATCGACTTGTTGTCTATTAGCAAGTGCATTTGTTATATAATTTTCGTACAGGGATAGATTGGTTAAGGTTGATCTGTTTGAAACAAAACCATGTTGGCAAGTTGTAATGATGGATTTCACGCTAAATGAGGGATTAGTAATGAATATATGTAGAGTAATTTGTTTACGACTAGAGAAACTTAGAAGGTATTTTTGCTGCCCAAATGCTCAGAGAGCCAGAGGGACTATGGCATCCCAAGTGTGGTATATAATCTTATGTACGTAAGAGCAAGGTCAGGAACAACCTGTATATTCAGATCTGGTCACCACAGTTAAAGCCATTTCAAGTAACGTCTCGATTTTGAATGGAGGTTTTTCACCAGGGCGATGCTGAGAGTATTATAGAAAATAAACGACACATCAGAATTTAGTAGATAAATAGATATTAAAGATTGTAAGCAAGATAAAATATTTTTTAAAGAAACAATGGTGTTCCAATTTTCCAACTTGGAAATAAATAAGCACGCATTGTGTACGCAAACCATATAATTTCTCCGCTGCAATACGCCTCCTAAAAAACAGAAAATCTACGCCCATCTGTCATGCATACTCCATTGTTATTTAAAGACAAATAAAGCAAACATTTTGTATATTTTGTTGATTTAGACTAGGAATGGATAATAGGCTAAATATTCGCTGCAAACGTTGCGAAACATTGGGTAATGTGCAACGTGAAAAGAATTTTTCACACATCCATTGTGGAGTTACGTCATTTGTCCCTACTCCCAAGAGCTGTGTTATCTCACAGACTTTGTACCAAGTATTGCAGAGGCCTGCATGGAAAACGACGATAAGTCAATAATTCTAAAACTTGTGGGCTGTTGGATTTTTGCCCACTCACTTAATATTATTGTACAATATATTATAAAGCAGAAATTCAAAAAGCTGAATCAGAAAATACTTAAAAATTTATTTTTGTCTGGAATTTTAAAATTTTAATTGTAAAATTTTACAAACAGACGGATATTCTACTTCTGTCAATTAAAAACTAGTGGTTCTGTGAACAGTTAGTAGACCTCGTGCTTAAAATTTTATTTTCTTTTATTTTAAATCAAAAATAAAATTTCCTCTGACATCATAAGATTCGTAAGTAGATACTTGAATATCTCCCATCTTAATTAACGAATAAGACGATTACACATTTGAAAAACTATTTTTTACTGAAACATTAAAACGGCCACCATCTTGAAACCGGAACCGGAACGTAACAAAAACAGTAACCATAAAAAATATACGTATCTGAAGGAAGGTGTTAGATAAAACAATTGTTTGTATTTCTTGTGCATATTAGTATGTAACAATTTCTAGTCATTTTTGTTTTGAATAGTAACCAAATAACACATGTACATGTGAATAAAACCATTTAAAAAAAACCAATTAAGAAAACAAGAAGTGCCTTCCATACAAATTTGAATGGAAACAAATGTTCCATTCAGCCAAATATCCCAGCGCCCGCTTACGCTTTACATCGTAGATATATCCATTCCATTTAACATTCGTAAACACAATTTTGTATTGGAAATTTAATTGACGATTGGACACATATTTGGATCACGAAACACGTCCACAAGGCATTTCTTGTAGAATGCTGATTCTGAAAATGTAAGTTTTATTGTATATAATAATGCGTAGAATTAATAAATACTCATTTTAAAACGATTAAAACCGTAAGAGACTTGTGGGTCATCGAGTTTTGATCGCAGTCCGCGGATGTTTTGATAATAGATTAAGCCGCCATTTCATAAATTATTAAAGCACACATATAACGAGAAGCCACAGTATAGAAAAGCGTTTTCGCTTCGCTGAGTGGGCGTGCGATCGACGATAAGATGCCGATTTTGCCAAAAAAATCATCTTTAAAAGCTCATTTTGATCTTAGTTTTGTGTAAAATTGTGGCAAAAACTGTGACAGTCAGTCTGCTATCTCCGTCAGTTTGTGTTCGTTTTTGTTCTATGGCTGGTATAAACGGTTCCATAATGCGACGAACCATATGAAACCACCAATATGCCTGTCTAAACAAATACATACAAATAATTGAAGACTGACGAACAAAGACGTATTCCAAACCCAAGGCCTTGCAACGATTATTTTATTCAAGTAACAAAATACACGTAGGTACTGATCAAATGTCAACTTAACAAACATACTAATTTCGTCTGTGCGTGCGTTAGTTAGTCCTGCATGAAATCTGGTTCACAAATGTAATTTTAAGTTAAGTATCATTTTCAAAATTGGAATCAGTTGTATGAATAATTCCGACAAGCGATAATGTACCTACATATAATTGATTTGTCAAAACTAAAGAATTCAAACTTTTCCGTTATATTTCACGGGTCTGCGCTATTATTAAATAATATATAAAGCAAAGTCATTGGGAAATCCCATAAAAAGTGTTGTAAAAGGAATTATTATTTATTTATTCACGCCTATATTAAAGGTAAGTTGTTTAGGAGTACAAAAATAAGTGTATAGTACATAAGATAATACTCTAAGCATGAAAGATATAAGCAGGTACAATACAAGTTATTGTAGAGAGTTCTGTTCTACAAAGGAGTTCAATAATTGTATATAATAACAAGAGTACAAAATAAGTTCTATGAAAGTAGTTACAAAGCAATGTATAGTAACTTTGTTGGTAAATATAAAAATAAACATGAATAGTTTATTGTAAAGCATGTTTGTATTTAGCAAACCTTTAATCTCTAACTAAAAAACTAACTAACTAACCATCACGCCGGTAGGCAGAGAGGACGGACCGCCAAACAACTCGGTCTTGACACACACTCCTTGCCTCATTCACATTCAAACATCGTCTCATACATACTCTTATATTATTCTGACTCGGCCCGACTCAAGTATCTGATTCACTTGGTCGTGCCATGTTTTCCTCGGGCGTCCCCGACTTCTGCTACCATTTGCATAGTATATTCTCCTTACACTCCATTCTTCGCCCATTCGCTCTGCATGCCC
Organism: Hesperophylax magnus; assembly: GCA_026573805.1. Taxonomy (NCBI): domain Eukaryota; kingdom Metazoa; phylum Arthropoda; class Insecta; order Trichoptera; family Limnephilidae; genus Hesperophylax; species Hesperophylax magnus. The sequence continues at coordinate 26,607,075 of JAIUSX010000012.1, forward strand.
AAACCATCTAAGCGTCCCTTTCTTGATCTTACTCTTTACGCTTACATCAGCCTTGCACTCTTTGCGGATCTCCACATTCCTCACCTTTAATCTCCGTATTCGTAATTCGATACCTAACACATTGCTGTATTATATTTAGATGAGACATGAGACATGACGCAAAAAAAAGGTTCGACGTTTTTTACCTCCAAGTCACCTCCAACTCGCTCTAAGTAAAACTACCGAATCCGGTCGCGTTCTAGTAGTGGAACGCGTTTCGACGAGTCTCTAATTGTATAGATCTGTGACCTAACACATTTTTTGACACGCTTCATTCGACGCCAGCGTTTTCTCCGATGGTGCTACGTAATTTTTTTTCAATATTACCACAATTACAAAAATACTATTTCTCATGGCATCATTCATTGAACTAATTCTTCCGTCAGTACCTACGTCTCATTCAGGCTCTCAACTCCGCATCTCGAGTATTGAGATACCTCGAGACAATAATTGCCGGAATTACATCGTTATATCAAAACTGAATCAGAGTCACGCCTCGCTTCGATTTTGCGGTAAATTATCACTAAATAGGAACATTATAAATAAATTGGCCAAAGAACTGAAATTCTATTTCCTTCGCACTAATCGTACAAGTGTTGACTGATTTTCGTCATCAAATGAGATAGGTACTTACCAAAAAATGTATTCCCTACCTTTGCTGCCATTATGGGCCCCCTTTTTATATTTATGGTTTATTTTAACCAATATAAATTTTTTTACATCTATTGATGATATAATTGTATCACATTTTTACAACAATACCACAACCGTCGGTTGTTTTGCCTTGTTTTGTTTGAATTAGTGCTTTACCATTTGTCACTAAATTATCCAAAGTTCTTCTTTATATTCCCCCCAAGTAATATACCAATGTCCTCCCACATATTATCAGTGCAGCTTTGTTAAATACCCATCTGATTTCCACGTAATTTATTCCCCTCATTCGTTTAAAACAATTTGAACAATGGGTAAATAAATACGTTATGTATCTACGGACATAAAATAAAATTTAAATAAATTTAAAAAAAAAAAATTTAAACACATAAATTATAAACTAAACTTACACTTCTCAAATTATACCGAATCCATTAAATTTCATAATTTTAACTCCCTCCAAACACGACGTCTAATTTTTTCATCAAATCTTATTATTTAAAATCCTAAATAATGGTCTGGACTTACCAGTACTTATCAATTTAATAAAACTTCATATTCCGTCTAGATCAACCCGACAATCTGATTTATTTTATCTACCCTCGTGCAGAACAAACATTCGAAAAAATTCCCCAATTCCTCGTATATGTGCACAATATAATACAAAATTTTACAGCATTGACATTTTTGGTAATAACCTAAAGAAATATCGATATGAAGTAATGCGTACGATCGATTATTAATATGAGAGTATGGAATTTATCGGGAGCATCTCCTATCCTATTCCTATTTTCCTCTTCCTCTCCCCTTTCTTTAACACCAAATTAATTTTAAGATATTAAAACTTCATTTCTAATGAACTTTAACCATAGACATATGAATATTAGTAGACCTGCCCTAAGTGATTAAAAGCGTATTATCCCCACTCCCCATACCGGTTCCATTGAGCCGGCTGGGCTCGCGTTTGGCCTCAAATGAAATTTGAAAACGTGACGTCATCATTCTTGTGCGAACTATGGTCGAGGCATCATCGGTTCATTTTACTAAATAACACGGCAAAATTTTGACTTGTACTATGAAAACTGGTAAAAATAGATGTGAAAAAAGAGAATAAACCCAATTGTCGTATTACATTCCATATATAAGCATTATTTTACTTTATTTTAAGCATATTCACATCGTATAATATGAATCAGTTGTTACTATCACATAGAGAAACGTCTGGACGCGAAACACAAAGCTGGTTGGTTGCTGGGAAGTAAATTATGAACATTTATAAAAGTGTCTTAACTAAATACTCTGAAACTAACTACGACTCTGAAAATAAAAGCTGCCTTACTTTGCCGAATTTGGACTTCGCAAATTTGTTCATAACGTGGCGAGTAATTTGCGCTCCCATGTAAAAATGTCTATTCATTCAAAGCAGATTTTACTTTAAAGAAGTAAATGGTGATATTATAATGCGAGATGCCTATTTACTGTCAGATTGATTTATTGACGAATCACAGTCAGCTTCACTCGTTCCCTCGTTCCCTCGTTCTTCAACAGTTGATTTTACCCCTCGCCCATATCTTCTCGTCTATTAATTCCTATGTCTGTGACTTTAACATAAGAAACTTCTGTGGCTTGACTTCAGTTAACTTGTATATTTATATCTATCATTGTATATTATATAAAAGTTGTTTTTTTTCTTACAAAATAAATAAATAAATAATAGACGCAAGGGAGATGGCTATGAACTATTATTTGTATGAAAGTGCGGGCATAAAGTGTTGTCAACATCGTTCACCAAATACTACTGCAAATCACCTTTGCATACGAGGAGAAAAATGATCCTGTTAAAAAAGTGACAGCCTGCTAAGCTCCTGATAAAATGTTAGTCATTCACAAATATATAGATGGTTTGGGCATGTAGAGCGAATGAGCGAAAAAATGAGTGTAAGAAGAATATATGATGCAAATGTGAATGGTAGCAGAAGTCGGGGACGCCCGAGGAAGACATGGCACGATCAAGTGAATCAGTCGGGCCATGTCAAGAGTCAGAATAATAGAAGGACGATGTATGAATGTGAATGAGGCAAGGAGTGTGTGCCAAGACCGAGTTGTTTGCCGGTGCGTCCTCTCTGCCTATCCCTGCGGGGAAACGGCGTGATGGTTAGTTAGTTAGAAATATATCGAGAACATGGTTTTCCGAATAGATATCGTGACGGAATGCTACAGTATAAGTATGTCAGTATCAATATCAGTATTTGTATGAACACGTGTTCCGCCGTATATAAAACATTTGCTTTTGACTGATACTTTGTTACGAAATCTTTCAATTCATTCGTTATAAGCCCGCAATCCCATTTTTAACAGGAAAACGAATAGTTTAACCAGATTTTTAATAACTTAACAGTAGTTTATATCAGTAAGTTTTCTCCGTGAGCCACTTTTATAGTCCTTGCATTTGTCTCGTACCTCGGCAAAAATCTCTATTTATGCATCATCTCCATCATCCATTATGCTTTTGAACGTGTATTTTTGTACATTTTACGCAAGTGGGATTCAATAAAAGAAATTATGGTCTAAAACCGTTGGAAATGTGCTTAATAATAAGAATAAAACAATATGATTAACCGCAATGTAAATTTCTTTAAGTTGGTACCGCTCATCGTGTACCCACAGTATTCAACCCACGGTGGACAATAGAGACAATAGCCAAAATTTTAAAGCAAACGTCTTTGTTTGTTGAACCGCTGGGGTTCTTATGCAATGGGCGTAAGAACATGATCCAAAGAAATCTCTCAGGGAAACGTCAATAGGCAATAATGTGAATGTTGAAGAATGGCCGGCAAAAACGACCAACACAAGAAAGATAAATAATAATGATATGTAGATAGGTATCTTTTACTCCCATAAAAGTGATTCGTCTGTTTAACAATCCGTTGAAATCAGAATGATTGCCATCTCTAATCTAATCCCTAGATTCAGGAATGCTGTATCAACAGTCAAGAGTTAAAAATAAAAATAACATTACTAAAAATGGTTTGAAAGGGATATAATGTAAATACGATTGATAAAGGTATTGCGCTAATATTAAAAAAAATATGTTTTTTACTGAGGATTGAACCTTCCTCCCCAGAGACTTTTTTTTTTTTTTTTTTTTAATAGTGAATACCTCACAAGAGTCCCAACTGCTCCCGTCTGGAGCCAGTGAGACTATGGTATCCCCAATTGGGGGATGTTGTGAGGCTGAAGGTAAGTGGGGAAGGGAAAGAGGAAGGTGGGGAAGTACCTGGCTATTCAGATCTAGTCACTAAACACGGCTAAAGCCATTTGGAGCAACGTTTCAATTCTGAATGGTGGTCTTACACCAGGGCGATACTGGTAGTATCTTCCACTCTATATCTTGACTGCAGTCAACAGCGCTAACAACTGAAACAAATCCAAATTGGGTAGGACCGACATTTATTTCGTATATTGACTGCAGAAATTTTATACGATTTCGTAAAAGAAAAGTTGATAGAATGCATTTTCATCGACAATGAGTCTATCTGTCGAGTTTCAGCACGATCGGATGTCGGGAAGTGGGTTAATTTCCACTTCCATGGTGGACGAAACCGGTCAAGATTTGCCAAACCTCGCTCCAAAATGCCAAGATTAACAGTCCACCATTGCCGTCTTTCTACGATCGTAAAACGTCCCTATTCGCGGGGCGGTTTAAAAATCTGTCAGCTACTAATACTGCCGTATTACGGCCGGTATACGCAATACGCATGATTATGAGTAACGTTTTCTACTAACCCGTTAATTCCCACCATATTATCTATTATGAGTAAGACTGCAAGAATTTTAAATAAATTGTGCGGTTCTAGCGGTAAAACAATCCACAACATAAAGAACATTGTGTCTTTATTCTAAGCTCTAAAGACAGTATGGAAGTAAGACTTGAATATACCCAAATGTACCTATATTGTCGTTATTGGCAATAGATTAGAACGGGAAAACATAGAAGTTATTGTTCCGCGTAAATTTACAGCTGTTGGATAGCCAAGCCGCCACCATAATTCCTGTTTTGTAATACACAATACCTTAAAGTCTTTATTCTGCGCGAGCTGAAAATTAAAGCTATGAAAGAGTTAAAACCATACATAACAATCAAGATCATTCCAGTACAATTGCAAAAATGGACAAAAGCAGGGCCGAACATTCAACATTTGTGCACGTGGCGCCAATAATTTAATCATTAGTAAAGCAAAGTATTTGTGCGAAATATCCTCAATTATATTATAAATCTTGGTTATAATCCAGTTATATCCATTTTGTTGAACGCCCTTGGGGTGATTTTGCACAAAAAACGGCGCTATACAAATCAATCAAATGTTACAGAGAAAAATGGCTATGGCTAATTTATTAAAATTAGTATAATTAAAATTATTTATAATTCCAGTTTGCAGGCCTAACGAATGAATGAGCAGGTTATAAACATTCAGTAAAATTACGAATATAATAATTGATCGACAATAATTGATGTCGGATTACTTGTTCATGAAAATCAGAAAATTTATGTAAAATATCAATGCATTATCGTTATGTTGGAACACGTGTTCATCAAAATCATAACATTTTCGCATTTCGTCATTATATATTATTATAAAGACAAATGCAGGTGCATGAACACGTGTTCCGATATTATTACGAATTCAATAAAAGATTATCAGGAAATGGCCTGCAATCCCGTTTTTAACCCGATTGCGATTGTTTTGAAATTTTGTATAGATCACATGACAAATAAAAACATGCCTTTTTTTAAAACAGCGCCATCTGTTACACGCAAAAGCAACACGCGCTATTGTTTCTCTATCTGACAGACAAACTGAGCCACAGCAACAGACATTTTAGTGCAATGACATGCGACTGCTAACTCTCCTTTAAACCCATCCGCGTGTTCATTACGTCTGCATCCGCGTGTTCATTACATCTGCATCAGCGTGTTCATTACATCTGCATCCGCGGTTGATCCGACCCTGGACAAAAGGGTCAAGAAAATAGGACCTTGCCCATATTGCGTCATATCACTGAAGAACTGGTAGTGTTCAGTTAACAGAAACTGTACTGGAAGATAAATAAAATAAACAATGCAATAAAGACCACTCATAAGTCCGTATTAGTTTTTAAGGAGAGCAATACAAAAAAGGCAGCTACATTATTAATCATATTACTATTGAAACGAAATCCTTATATGATTTGGTAAATGGAGCAACACAAAGAACAAGAACATTTGTTGAATGCGGCTTAAATAACTTACGCAATTGTTACAACTCTATGAAGACTTGGTAGAAATGTTTTAATATAAATAATAGATAATATTGCTTAAGGCGATGCACTACGTAGCAATGCAAAATCATGTGTTTTTGGTTTGAATATTTGGTCGCCTAGAAATGTTTCAGATGCTTTAAATAAATACCGCGAGTATAATACATCTTGGCCTTTTCAAGACATCTAAGTCTTTTTATAAACCCAGAAAAAAATAATTTATAAGGCCTATGAAAACTACTTTAAAGTTCAAAATTTCCTACTTACGAACCCATTTTCGGTTATGATTTTATTGTATAATGTGGAAAATTAAGTTATTTATAAAATGATCGGGAAAAAATTAAATATTTATGCCTGAACAGTGAACATCCACAAAATAAAATAAAAGGCACTTTTTGGCCATGTTTTTTTCTTGCATAAATCAAAACAGGCGGATGGTGTTAAGCGGGAATTTAAACCTTATCGACATCTACGTAAGGGGTGTTATTGATAGCGGCTCGATTTAAAATATTACACGACGTAGTACATCGCCTTAAGTCTTAATTTTACGCAATGCATTGCGTGACTGGATAATCAAAATGACAATTCAACACACCTATAAAAAGTGTTATAAAGTTATGAAACAAAAACTAGGTTGAATAGGTTACATATGTATCTAATTATTATAAGCAATAATTAGTCGTCATATTCATACAAATTGAAAATATCTCCCTTATATTTCATACTATTTCAAGCGACTAATTATTGCTTATAATATGTTTTTTATCGTTTGTGCTATGCATAAAAAACCCTGTCTTATAAACATTAATTTATCATTTAAAAAATAACATATGTATCTATTTAACCTACTTTTTGTTTCAACACTTTATAGCATTTTACAATTTTTTACAGAAAAAAAACAATGCGTAAAATAGAACTAAACACAGATTGTGGTAAATTACCGTTAATACTGTGTCGACAATGTCAACATGCTCACGATCATATTGAGCATTTTGAGCTTGCCCCACCTAAAGTATCCTAAATCAAAAGATAGAGCGTATGTGGTGATCGAAAAGGGACGATTTTAGGTTAGGTTAAGAGGGACATGCACAAAGCTATCGTTAAAGCCATGCAGTTTTATTTACGACTGTTTTATGCGTCCGTATAATGTAACATTAATGGTTCATTCAACGAGCAGGCATTCAATTTTATTGCAATGATAAAAACTTTACAATTATTTGCTTACATTGTACACAAAAGTGAATCGTGCACTTTCCACTTGACGCAAAACAATCGGAGAGAGATTTCGATTACCGACTGGCCCCAAATTAACACCAGAAATCCTGTACCACAAAAACCAGCCAAATCGCTGAAAAGACAAGCCCGAACTGAATAATTTTCTATTATTAACAACTACAGAACCACAATCAAAGATAATTTCAAAGAGAAATTGGCGATTTTTGATAAACTTGTTCAGCATGAACACCTCGTTTTAAAATGGGTATGGTTCTTTAATTATAATTTCATATTCGTCTTAATTACGAAACCACCGTACAACATTAATTCAATGATAAAGGCGCTGTTTCAGTGCACAGAATCGAATGTGAACATATTTTAAAATTCACCGTGGGTATTTAACTCGTTTCTAACGCAAACATAGACAATTCTACGCTGTTATCTGACGATGACTAAAAACAAATAAGTTATATTCGAAAATAGAGTCAATAATGTTAATGTCTTCTTCGGTGAATCAGGTGTTTTGTTAATTAATAGGTGATAAAGTATATACATCATGCAAAACATGTACGAACATACGTGAATGGAGCAATATATTATTATGAAAGATCAAGAAACAAATAAACGACTTAGAATAATACGTGATTTTAACAATGAACAAGAAACATGAATATTATGAATAAAATAGTACTAAAATCTAAATGACATGATATTGCAAATATTATTAATTACCTACTCATAATTATACTCAATTTAATTAAATAACAACTAGAAATACCAGAAGTAAATATTCAAAAATAATAACACTCATATATACATTAAAAAGATATGCCTAATACTTTACCTAAGAAAAATTGGCGATTTTTGATAAACTTGTTCAGCATGAACATTGAACACCTCGTTTTAAAATGGGTATGGTTCTTTAATTATAATTCGGATTCTATCACTCGAGCGAGAGACATCATCGAAAGAATTATTATTTCTCTTTCTAACGTCAAAAAATTGCGTATTTTCGCATGATAGAAAAAAAGATAAACATACTTTTATAAAATATGGACGCCCGTTCATATGTGATCCTTAAAAGCTGGAGGGGTTAACATCAAGCTTTTAAAGATTCCATTTATTTTCTAAAATTAACTCAACATATTTTCTTATAATTTAATATCACCGTTAGTTCGTCGAATATCTTCAAAGCTCCGTAAATCAATTAATTTAGATTTTGTGCTTTTTAACCTCTATTCAATGTCTTGTGTTTGTATTTAAAAAAAATATTAAACACCATAAAATATATTCACGATGACTCTATCTTAATTCAAATTGCTTTCTTGACAGTATTCTTACGGAAATGAGGTCCATTTCAACTGAATGCGAAATTAATATTATTGTTGTTACGAACTATTTGCGTCTTGTAATAAGTTATGCTTATAATAGTGTATAATATAAAAAAAGGTATGTAGGTACTCGTTGTAGGAAGTCGGTCATTGATAAAGTCATCACAAGTCATCGTGTAGTCTCAGACTAGAGATGATTTTACTGCTGATATTTTATGGGTTAAGATTTAAAACAGTATAATTACATTGCTTATACATGGTGTCTAGGGGTAAAGTGCACAATTGTGATTCTACAAGATGGGGGAAGTAAAAAACTTAACATACAAAAATATTTTTCCATAGAAGAATACTATTTTCTCGACACAAACAATTAAACTTTTGTACCTCAAAACTACCTTAAAATATTGAAATTTCGAAAAAAAAAAAAAAGGCATCCATTTTTTTCACTTGAACTATCGTGTAGAATCACCTCCCGGAGTTTGTGCACTTTACACCCAGTTACCGTGTATTATAATTAAACGCAAGTCAGACTTTATATCCTTAACAAAATTACGAAATCTTTAGCAATATAAACGGGTGTGGATAAAGTAAAATCATCAACCTACGTCCATTGACTTGAGAAGTCCCATTTACAATGTAAATTTACATTATTATTATTGATAAGTAACTTGGTTAAAATTTAAATTAACTTAACCCGTTTAACAAGGTTGCTGGTATCAATAAAAAAATTGAAAGTCTACTGGTAAAGTCAATCAATCAATTATTGAAACAATTAAAATTGTTTAATAGCAGGTACATAGATGTATAAATGGACTGGAATTAATGAAACTGAAGGTCATTAAGTGTTAACTTATTTGCTTAAGCCCTTTTAAACTCGGAAATAATCTTGTCGTAAATGCTTTGTTCATTTGTTCTCTTGATTATTCCATGTATTTCTTGATAAACCTTGGCATTTACGCAGTATATCTTCCTCTTAATTAATCTTAGTTGATTTCAATTCTGAGATAAAACAATCATCTTGGGTTAACATTTGCGTATTGTTTAGGAGAGTTTTGGTCAAATTAAAAACAGATTTGTTAGAAAGGCCTAAATCATAATAGTCACGGAATACCAATTTTAAAATCTCTAAGGGTGTGTAAACAGGACAAAATTACGGTTTGTTTATACGTAGTATAGTAATTCCAGACCTTAAAATTTTTTCTTTTTTGCATTTTCTTCAATTGGTGCGCAGAAAATGATTTAGATTTACATTTATATTTTCCAAAATGTATGATAATTCTAAAGCGTTCAGTTCAATTTTTGAAGAAAAACAAAAGAACTTCAAAAAAATTATGTAAAATGTAGATATACTAATAGATTAGATTACATGCTTTAAATTCAAGTATAATTTATAATTGACGAATATAATATATCAAAACGAAATTAAGGGAGGTCGAACCCAGGATTTCCGTCTTACCGGGACAACGCCTCAACCAACTCGGTCATTGGGATCTAATTATTTTTGTTAATTTTTGTCGATATCATATTTCAAATTCAGAATTAACAATTAAATTAAAAATTAATTTCACTAATTTTTCAATTTTTTAATGATTACAAAGTTCTAACGAATTTATCTGTAACCTAGATAGTGTCTCAGATAAATATTATGTATCACGTATCTGATAGTATTATTATTTTAATGACTGTACAGTTTAGAATTGTTGTAAACGGAAGTGGTGCCCTCTGTTATTTGGAAAAAGAACCGGTGAAGTTTTCAAACTGCGGAACCGGGTTTTTATTTGCAGTAATTATTTATTTATTTACTTTGCGATGTTTAAACGTAGCGTTTAAGCAGCTCCTCGCTATCCCGAATCCATAATTTTCTGCAGTTGTTCTCCAGGGTTCTGCGACTATTTACGAAAACCGCAACAATATATTACGATTTCTGAACTAAAGATACGAAAACCGCTGGTCTACTGTATTTCGAATTCGTTCCGGGACTTGTGATTTTTGAATAAAGTTGTAACGGTTTATGTTATGAGATGACGAGATGACCTTGCGCAGAATCCATTTTAGCCAAGCACCGCCATCCGACTGCATTCTTCTCAGGTTACGCAAGAGACAGCATTGCAAGATGTGTTGCATTCGAGTCAACATTCATTTTTATCTCTGCCGTAAATTGCCAGGGAATGAAGCCAGCACGGAGATTTAAATGCGGTTCAATTTACATTATTTGTGAAATATTCAAATATGAACTTATCTTGCATTCTAAATCTTCGTTTACTAATTACCGTGGTGTTCCGTAGCGGGCCTTACATTTCTTCAGATTTTTGTTATTTTCGAGAGTCAATTCTTTAGGAATTTTAACTCCCTTAATTTTGCGTGGAAAAGCTCTCTGGCGTTTAATCTTTCAGGAAAAATATTATTTTTTCCAGGAATAAATATACGAACTGAAAATTATGACGGAATTCAAATAATATCAGCAAAACCTAGAATAATTTGGTATCATTTTAATGATGTCGTTAATTTCTTTTTTGATAATTTGGCTTCATTTTGTATATTTATAATCGATTTGCGACTTCTGGAAGGTTGACACTATTCAGAAACGACAAACCGGAATTCGGCAGATGCTAATCAACACTGAGCTTTTAGCTTACCAGGGATATTAATAAAGTGATTTCAACCAGTCAAATTTGATGTTGGGTTATTAAATCAGCCCTCAAGCATCAAGTTTTGATCAAAAGCTGAAGAGACGATTGACGAACAGTGATATTTGAAAATGTAAAAAAAAATTAAAATACGTTGATGGGATTTGTTTGTCTTCCGTCTAAAAGCAAAACTACCCGAACTCAGGCAAGGACACTGAATCAAGTTCTATCAATATTTTGAATTACCTACTTAAAATATATACTATACGTATTTAGTTAACCGGGATCCCATTTATCTGGGTTCTTTATCCACCTTCTATTCCGAGTAATCGAGAATCCACTGCATCTACAAAACGCCAAAATGAAAAGCACAGGTTCGAATTAGAACATGGCAATTTATCGACACGAGTCGATTGTTCACGCTAAAAGTTAACAGACACCGGGTTGAAAACATGGAAATGCTCTTCGGAGAAGATGTCGTATTTCTAGCGAACCGGATATTTACTAATACTAACTATTATATTATCACACACGATCACTTTCTAGATAGTGTGATGTTTCTCCTCAGGGTTTAACTAGAAAATTTAAATATTGATTGTATTACTAATAATATTTGGTTGTTTTATTAAGTTCTACATAATAAAATTGAATTAACTTAAGAAAATTTTAGACGTCATGTTAAAAATAACTTGTATATTTTTAATCTTTATTTTTTGCTCATCAAAATCCAACGTTTGGTTAAAGTCGTAAATTATTTAATCAATCTAAATGTATTAAACTGTCGCCTACCGTTTGTGAATAGAAAAAATGGTTTACTTTTTAATGACGCCATCAAATGTGATGAATTTATTACTGAACTAATGAAATTTATATACAAAAGATACATAAATAAAGATAATTCCCACGAGTCCCACTAATTAAAGATTCATTAAAGGAAGCATAACCATCGTAGAACTATTTTTAGAATTTAATGCGGATTCTCATTGGGTTAATGACTTTATGGAACAATTTTATTACATTTTTTACGAATTTCATCATCAGCCTTTCAGTTTATATATTACTGGTTGAAAGTCTTGAGACGATGTATGAATGCAGATAGTGTGACTGACACTGAGTTGTGTGGCAGTCTGACCTCACTGCCTACCCCTGCGGAGATACGGCTTTAAGTATTGACAAGCATTCCTCTTTAATTGAGCTACAGTGCCATTAATGTTTCCTCCGAACTTATTTGTCTATCGATTAAACCTCGATTACAAACCATCGTCGAAGTAAGTTTTAATGTGATGACAGACGTTTTTTAAGCATTTTAAAATCTTATTCTGCTTCTAGTGGATACTAAAGATTTGTGCACCTTTTCGTGAATCAGTCGTTAATAAATAAATCATTACATTTTTTATAACAATATATCGCCCGCCATACAATCCCGTGAACGACCTGTCATTCCTGAAAAATGATGCGTTATAAGTGTGGGCGTGGCGATGATGATATGCCGTGATCTGCTAGTCTTGTAATGATGCCGTAGGTACGAGTGGGGGTCAGAATATTGTGAACAGGTGAATTTAGGGAGCGTCGTGATCACCTGGCTGTTAGCTGCTAAAGTGACAGATCCCGTACAAAGAAATTATATTCTGCGGCAGTTCCGCAATTGATCTGACCCCTTTCCTACCATAGGGAGAGGAAGATTATAACGTAGTGTGACACTTCAACATATAATCTTTATAGGCCACGCACAAATAAGCGTTGATGCGTATTGCTTAGTGCGTCTTAGGTTTAAAAATTAACAGCATGCGCGTTGTTGAATCGACGAAGGTTTGTTGTCAATTTAGAGAGATCAGCGTCTGTCCATACCCGTTTGATGTGTTTAAAGAAAATAATAGCATATTTTATAATTTGTTTGAAAAAACGAGTCTAAACAGAAATAAAATACATGCTTCTCTGACCGTGGGCTGTCGCGTTTAAAATAACTTCTTGCTAATAAGGAATAAATTTAATATTACATTATATAAACTCTTAAAGTTCCGGTTGCAGTATAAACCACTGCATTATGTATTTTTCAATAAAATGGTACAACCTGTAAAAAATATCTATGGATAGAGGTTAAAGTATTAAATTACAATATTTGGAGGTCAGACGTTCAACCCACATGTGGATATGTTTGGTAAATCAGACTAAGAGAATAAGTGAAAGGTGACAAATAGGCGTCAAATGACAAATTGGAAATATAAATCAATCAGTAAATGATATTGGCCTTATAATAAGAACGGAAGTACAAAACAAGAACCGAGTCAAACCAAAACCTCCTAGTGTGTTTGTTCTACGAGGTTTTGGTCACACACAAAAATATCTTCACTACCTATTTTCGAGTTCTTATAAGAAAAAGCAATTTGTCTTCTGTTATTTTTGTTTTTATTGAGTTGGACCAAAGATATTAGAAGAACGAGATGTGCTATGAGCAGTTCATACTGTGTGGAATTGTTTTGCCCAGTGTCGCCGGTTTTGTTCACCAATACTACTGCACACCTTCGCTTACGCTAAGGTATCCGCACTAATACATAGAACAGATTTCTGTGCGTACACGTCCCGATACCGTTCAAAGTACCCTAATTAGGTAGTACTCCGCCCACGGTCCGGCGGCCAACATAGCATATCTCGTTCTTCTAATATCTTTAAGTTGGACTATTATAGATAATAGAAACAAGAGAGATGTGCAATGAACCGTGATTAGTATGAGAGTGCGCGCACCAAAGTGTCTCCATAACTTTCATTGATCCGCCGCTTTGATAGTTCGTGCAGTTTTATCGTAACTCGGCGACACCCGGCACGCTTCTATGCCGTATCTCCCTTTGTTTATAGAAATAAGAATTTGGGAGGCGGGTTTGGGCACCGCCGCCTTGGGACAATTTATTGGATAACCAAAACCTCTGCCCCCCGAGTCATTCGCTACGTTTGGTGATTTAGCAGGAATTGCCGGGTTCATTGGGAGAGGTGTGTTTAAGATGTACCTGCCTACCAGCTGTACAGCATGCCGGATCGAGAGAGGCTAGTTTGGGGAGACCCTTTGACCTACCCAACTGGTCTCTATTGACCCATCGCCTTGCGCAGCAGCGGGAGGGATAGATCATTGGTCCGTCACTCCTGAACTCATTGATCCCTAGATTCCTACCCACCCTTCATAAATTTTTCCTTCCCAGAACTTCCTCAAAAGGACCCCCCACACAGCATCCCCAAAGATGACACAGGCCCTGAGGGAAATAAGTTTTCTCAGGGCCTACTGTGTGGGGTTAATGCAAAAAAAACTAACTACCTTCGTTCATTACCCATTTTTGTTATTCTCGATTAAGTGAGATTGAGATTGAGATGTGGAAAATATTGTTTTGGTGTGCTATAAGTTATAACTTACCTATATGGCTTTACCAATTTCAGAAAAATGTCTCCGCGTATGCGTGATTGCCACCAAAAGTTAAATATAGAATATAATAATAGTTAATAGAAATCAAAACCAAAATAAAATACGTAAGCTTTCTGTCAATCAATACAGTATGGCATTATAGAATGGGGTGGAACCTATAAAAAAAACACACACACACAGCCACTTTACAAAGCACAAAAAATAATATTAAAAACAATTTTACTTACACCAAAAAAGAAATTAAAGTCGAGAAAACTAAGTATATTATACTCTACCATGTATTATTACAAATTTAAAAAAGATAATATTATAACTAATATAAAAAAAAACAATGGGGCAACTCAATCAAAAATATCTTGAGGTCAATTTTTTTAATTCCCTATCAGAAAGTATCCGAAATATAAATAACAAGAAAGATTTAAAAAATGACAAAAAAATGCATTGTTATCGACAGCGAGTGAATCGGCCGAGTTCAAACTACAAGATTTGATCCATACATACATTTACGAAAACAAAATCTAAAATTAAATAGATTATTTTTTGTACTTTTGGCAGTAAGTTTTACAAAAATAACACTCGAAAAATGGAAAAAAGTCGAGGCATTTCTTGGGAAATTATTATTAAAATACTTTGATATTTATTGGAATTGGCTCTTCTACGGGTTTTCCAATAAGAGGTGTTATTTTGATATTCAATCGTAAAAGATCAATGGTTTTGTTGCTTGTGTCGCACGTAGCGCCGTCTTGTCGAAAGTAAACGTTGTCCAGATCAATACCATCCAATTCCGGCCATAAAATATCATTAATCATCTCTCGATAGCGCAATCCATTCACCGTAACTGTTGCTCCAGCCTCATTTTCGAAAAAGTAAGGTCCAATGACACCGCCGGATCATAAACCGCACCAAACAGTCACACGTTGAGGATAGAGAGGGTTTTCAACAATAACTCTTGGGTTTTCCGAGCCTCAGATGCGACAATTTTGCTTGTTGACGAAGCCACCGAGGTGGAAATGGGCCTCATCACTCAAGATGATTTGCATTTGATTCACTCAAGTGAATTTTAATAATTTCAATGCGTCGTTGAAGCGTGTATCGTTCCATTTTTATTAATGGCGTAGTTTCTACTTGTCAAATGTCAAAAAATGACAGCTTTAAAAGTAACATCTACCGAAATAGCGGGCTATTCAAAATAACACCTCTTATTGGAAAACTCTGTAGTAGAAAGGTTAACGTTATAGTGTCAATCATTGGCGGATACGTGGCGACATTACGATGATATTTCGATAAACTAATAGACGTGTCTGACTTTAAGGACCCATCTAATGTTCCTAGAAATTTACTGAGCTGTTAAATGTTACGTTATTAGCGAAACGAGAATGTCAACTTGAACATTACTGGTTCAGTGTTTGATGCAACGAACTAGGACATTTAATTTACAAAGTTAAAAGCACCTGTCCGGGGTGCTCTATACAAACTTCAGAAGTTCATGTTGTCATAATACAATAGAAATGTGTCATAAAGCGTGCACGGAGAAAAATAAATACGGCTCATTTTATCGAGATGCTGTTAAAATTGTGACAATTTTCTAATAAAATATTAGTCATTCAGAATATATCTAAACACGTGTTCACGTAGCTGGCCTTGTCCGAATGAATTTTTTAAAAACATATAAACGAAAATACGTAATTCTTGTTGTGTTTTACTTTGTTTTGTTACATTCTCTCTCCTTTTCTATCACCTGTATTTGTTATCGAGTATAATATATTTATAACAATGTATTAGTGGGTAAGTACCTTCTTCTAAATTCCTCCCTTAGATCTGTGCTTATATGTATATCCCTGTCTGTTTCTTTTTTGTTTCTTCTTCTTTGTTTTACTTAACCTCCCTTTTTCTATTTGTGTACTGTTTGTTTGTGAAACTTATAAGTTTGATAACAAAATACCAATGTTAAACTTTACCTATTAACTCCCACCTATATATTGTAAGCTCCTCTCGTCCTGAAATAAGTTTTGTAACTCATCGGGATCGCTCTAGCAAGAAATAAAAATAATAAAAAATATATATAATGGAAGAGATGCGAAAAATATTATTATTTTTCAGAACACCTTTTTAGATTTCCTCGTGACATAGTTTATTATGTAATTTGTGAATAAATTTGTGATAGGCCGCCAGTCCCGTTTTTAAAAGGAATACGAATAATTTGATAAGATTTTTAATAAATTAACAATATTTCATATCAGTAAGTTTTCTCCGTGTGCCGACCATTGTGCATGGTGCCGACGCAAATTGCATCAAATCGAGTATCAAAGCGAGTCAATGAAAGTAATGCGTTTCTAATTTGACGGCCTCCGTGGTTACAATTTTCGGCTATGAATCCGGAATCAAACCCCAGCGTGCGCAAGTAAATTTTATTTGATTAATTTGTGTTAATTAAAAAAATCAAGTACTTCCCGACTTTCCTCTTCACCATCTCCTTCCACTCCCCACTACCTCCAGCCTCACATCATACCCCAATGGGGATGCCATAGTCCCAGTGACTCCAGTTTTCTCAATCTTTGTTTCTATTATCTATTGTCGGCTAGATCTAAAAACCATGCTACCAATCCTAAATTTTAATTTTAATCGTATTGCTAATTTATTAAGTATCTCTTCAAAATATTGGTAATTCCGGTTACAAACGGGATTGCAAACCTTGAAAATGAATTAACAGGTTTCCTGATAAAACTTTTAGTAAATTACCATTATAAATATTCTCATGATGTCGGAACATGTGTTCATGAAAAACCGAATATTTTTGCATTACAACGAAAATTATTTATATCGTCATGTGGCAAATCGATAAAACATTCTTAAATTGATGTTTTATTAATAAGGCCTGTTAAATTATTGTAAGGGCAAATAGATTTCTCTCCGTTTAACAATAGTTGTTAATAATTGTAATAAATGTTGTATTTAAATTAAAAGCATTACATACCCAAGGATTTTGTTGCAGTTTCCACTCGTTAGCACTAGTATCTGTAACAAAGGAAAGAGTTTTGATTAATTTACCAACATAAAAGATTAACTGTGATTGGATACAAGCTTAACAATAAAGCAATGATAAAGCCATTCAAATAACCACAAACATGCTATCCGTGACGGTAATTGAGTTGACATTATCCAATTGAATTATGAGATAAAACATTTTGCAAAAAGAATTGCGAGAAATATACTTTGCTGCCATTTGTTAATTTCAAGAGGTAATGGAATTAGAAACACAGGAGAAGGGGAATTGTTAAGGAAATGGACACAAAATGCCTAAAACATAAAAATACACATTTATTTATTAAAGCCCTCTTTAGGAACTTTTACATATGCGTAGTAAAAAATATACAGTGTTTATTGTAAACAATTAACAGTCCCACTAACAATCATTTTGTATTTGATAATAATAATATTTGGCTAATTTATATAGCGCCGTTTTCGTGAAAACGGCGCTATATAAATTAGAATCCGAAAGCTTATCAATGTAAGCAATTCTGGACTAGGAAATGCTTCATTTAATATTATAAATATAAATACCATGTCAGCGAAAATTCTTCTGTCTGACAATAATTTAAGCATATTCAAATAATTTAAGAGCCTTTTGTATGTAGTTTAATAAAATTGCTGGAATACCCATTTTAAAATTTCATTTATATGAATATAAAAATATGGACACATTTTTTTATTGAGTAATTAATATACAAAATGCAGAGCAAAAGTGGAAATAATAGTTAATATATTTTATAAACCTGGACCCCGTGGAGACGTGGTTTCTTTTTCGTTTTTTACAAAATTTTCCGAAAAGCTTCCAAATTTTGACAATTTTTTTAATAATATGTATATGGTTTTATAAAATGATTGTTGATGGTAATATATAGATCTACCTACCCATGAATGTACTATTTCACTAAAGCGCACAGCGCCCTTGAGGTGTTTTTGCACAAAAACGGCGCTATACAAGTCATAAAAGTATTATTATTATTATTATTTATTAAATATGTAATTTTTTCAAAATGTAACGTATAAATGTAATGTATAATTATAAAACACGACTATTACACCGGTTCTCACAAGTTTTTTTTTAATAATAGGCAAGTAATTCAAAGGTTTTGAATAAATATATAAATACGTAACCATCACCGCAGGTAAATACTATTGGTCGATGTAATTTTGGTAATTTGAGTCTTGATTCGAAAAGAAAGTAAATAAGTAGGTACCGATTCGTATTGCGAAATCGGCCGGGAAAAAGTTGCCAAAAATGCATTAATTCATACATAGAACCCATAGAAATAGAGTGTCAGTAGATACATGTTTTGCTATAACGGTGTTCACGACAGCAATGGCCGCCATAGATACGCCTATATAAATGCATAGATAAAATACAATTAGCGTCAGAATGGGCGGCAAAACGCATTCCATAGAAATAGGAATTCGAGATAAGAGAATGGCACATGGCAATGTTAACTAGACATTGTGTGCACAAAGGTTCCTAAGCAGTAACCATAACATTTAAAGGGAAACGGAATGAAAAACGGTTTCAGTACCCACGAAGAAAATAAGTTACATAAGTTTAAACTGAAAAAATGGAATAAAACCAACAAAAATGAAATTTTATAAAAGCTCACTCAAATGATAAATAGTACGAAAAAAGGCAAGAGACAAAAGAGACACAAATAGTGACACAAGTAATACATAATTTAATTAGCGCAACATATCAGCAGTACATTTTTTTCTGAATCCGTATAAATTATCGACGAAAATATCTACCTAAGCACATTCTACCATATTGTTCAGGGTATCCGGGGGTAAATTGCGCTACTTCGAGAGTGATTAATTATTTTTTTACTTCTACCATCATGTAGAATCACCACCCGAAGTTAGCGCACTTTACTCCCGGACACCCTGTATAGTTGACACATTTGGCTCAGAGGGCTAAAATAGGCGTTATTATTTTTAAATGTATTCAGGTATACTTGGAAGAGATGAACGTATTTGACAAAGCGGTTTAATTGGTTAATATACAATGACAACAGAACAAATGGGTAATAGAACAGAACAAACAATATACATATATTTAGCACACTATTACTATAATAATATATTCGGCGTGAACGTGAACATTGAGAAAGGTTTTTACATTAAACACAGGTTAAGGCCAATCAATTGTTTATGTGATCATGTGCAATGAAATCAAATTATTGATGATTTATTATCGTTGTTATTTAGAATAGGATATTTAAAAGGTCACGGTAACTGTTAGTTAAATATTAATTGACCATTGCTTTCATACGAATACAGAACACACCCTTTGAATTGTCTTATTAATGGTTTTTTATTAATCACAACATTTTCAATGGCAAAAATTGTTAGAAATTTCCAGTACAGCTTGGGATAATATTCTAGAAATTTATTCAACCGGTACTAATTGTTTTCAATACGATGGCAACATCAAGCTACTCATTTTGTCTTTGAAATTTGTTCTTCACATTTAAGTACGACACTTAGGACGGGATGTTTCGCAGAATTTGAACAATTCTTCAAATTTCAACGTTCATTTTCGGGTTCTGTGAAAGACTTATACAAGTTCTGTTATTATATCATTGTAGGCTAGTTGCTTGAAAAAACTGAAATAAAAACAGAATTGAAAAATCTTTCACAGAACTTGAAAATGAACGTTGAAATTTGATGAATTGTTCAAATTCTCCGAAACAACCCGTCCTTAGGACGGGATCAAATGTCAGACTGTACATTGTACTTCGGATGTACATTCTAAATAATATATTATTATAAATAATAGACTTACAAATCGATGGAAATCATTGACATCAATCGACAAGCTGGAGGCAAAACACGTGACCGTATTTTTGGCACCAGGAGGGTTCGAGAGTGCTTAGAATGAACTACGACAAGAGTCGTAAGTTGACCGTCGAGAGCTCACATTTAAATAATCAGTTCCTGCTCAGAAAAGTAAAGTTCCTTAATTAACTGATTGCAGCACAGCCAAGCTCAGCGACGCTAAAAATAAGTGAGGTGGGTAAATTATGACATATCTGTTAAAGAGTTGCCTGTATACTGTCTGATTCATTTAGATGTATAAAGGGAGGTGGGCTTGATTTGCTCCCCTTTCCTTGATTGGATTGAATGTCTATGTTAGAAATAGAAAAAGTTGTAAATTTGTAAATTGTGAATACAAGTTGGATGACGACGGAGAGACAAAGATGTTGAAGATGATGAATCGCAGACAAAAGAAAACACGTAACATGTATGAATTAACATGAACCATCGATCACGACCTTCAAGTTTCAATAATAATGAATTTATTATGCAGAGATGGACAAAGAAGCTGTGGGTTGTCACGGAGAATTAACACTTAAATTATACTGTGGTACCATAATGTATTCAGGAAACCCATAACATTACTAGTGCAAAGTGAATAGTCACTGGATATCATAATAATTGTAGAATTTGTATAGCTGAAAGTTTGTGCAATCAATAAATAACATTTATTTTACTTTATGGAAATCAACTACAATGTGGTTGGTTAAAAATGTCGAATTTTAGTGAGAAACCAATTATAATTTTTTTTCATTATACTGATGCATTACATTTACGTATCATTATATTTTATGTAGTTGGGTTTAGTTGGGAATAGTGATGTAGACCCGGGAATATTCCCCGACCTGAAATAAATTCCCGAAAACGGGGAATTTATTTTATTTTTAATAAAATGGTTTCTACACTTCTCTTGGAAGCTTTATTGAGAGTTAGCATGTAAAGTAAGCCTGCAAACATTTGCAGTAAACGAAGCTGCCTCATCTTTGCCAGTTGGACAGCCTGCCAACATAGTAAACGATGATGTTTACTGGACAAGAGTGACATCATTAACCGATGTTCTGCGACCGATTGTTTCCTTGATCATACAGCTAGAGGGAGACGATCCACTAACACACAAAGCATTGTATGCTTTTGAGGATATTGAGAGCAGTCTAAGTAAAACTCTTCCAGCGTCTCTACTGTCACATGCCGAAGAGAAGCAAATACTGGAAAAGGCGGCGCAGCGCATAGAATTTGCTATTGCTCCAATACATCTGGCTGCTGCCCTACTAGATCCAGGTTCCCAAGGACATCTGCTAAGCCACGCACAGCAACTTGAAGCACTTGAATTCATTGACCAAGTAGCAAGTCATATGGAGACTGTTGATAGTGCAAATGTTCTTGTTGATTTAGCCAATTATAGGGCTAAAGAAGAATCATGGAGCAAGGCATTCCTATGGAAGTGTGTCGATAAAATCACGCCAGTGACCTGGTGGAAGGGGATGTGCGGATGTTCTGATTTGTCACAGGTTGACATAATTATAAATTCCCGGGAATTTATACATCACTAGTTGGGAATGAATACTAACTAACTAACCATCACGCCGTTTCCCCGCAGGGGTTTGCAGATAGAACTGACCGCTAAACAACTCGGTCTTGGCACACACTCCTTGCCTCATTCACATTCAAACATCGTCTCACACATACTCTTCTATTATTCTGACTCTTGACATAGCCCGACTCAAGTATCATGTATCAAGTATCATGTATCAAGTATCATGTATCAAGTATCAAGTATCATGTATCATGTATCATGTATCAAGTATCATGTATCATGTATCAAGTATCATGTATCAAGTATCAAGTAGCATGTATCAAGTATCAAGTATCATGTATCAAGTATCATGTATCAAGTATCATGTATCATGTATCAAGTATCATGTATCAAGTATCATGTATCAAGTATCATGTATCAAGTATCATGTATCATGTATCATGTATCAAGTATCACTCGTGCCATGTTTTTCTCGGGCGTCCCCGACTTCTTCTACTATTCACGTTTGCTTCATATATTCTCCAGGATATTTTATTTTTATTTTATTTTATTTGGAAAACCAACAGTAATAATAATTACAAAGTATGGTGTATTAAGTGTTAATTATTTAACCAATAATAGGTTTTCACTTAAGTATTAAATTATTTAGTGAATATATAATATTTATGTAAGAAAAAAAGTTACATTAGCCTATAGGGATGGGATGGGGAGGGGAGGGGTATGGGATGGATCTAGTCTGTGTAATGTGTAGCATGTACGTAATAAAAAATAAAAATGATAATATAATTTTTTATTGATTTTAGGTTTGAAATTGTGGGGTGCTGAGTTAAATAAGTCTAATTCACTGTATGAAGTATTAAAATTGTATGAAGCACGGTGAATAAAAGCATTTTGTTTTGAGTTCGTGTTACATTGAGGGATGTTTAATGTGTGATTTTGTCTGGTTTGTCTGATGGGTACTCTTAATTGAATTCTTTCTAGTAATTCCGGGCAATCTATCACAGAGGTGGCAATTTAATTCATTGAATTCAATGAATTCATTAATCGAATCCTGGTAGCCATACAAATTACTTTATTTTCAATTGATTGAAGAACATATTCAAATCTAGTTACTAGCATTTATATCGTTTGTGGTGGTCATTAAGACTGTGACAGACCACGCTATAAGCGTGCTATAATTTCGTAGCTTGGCCTATTTCAGAATATCGCTCACCATACATTCCTATTGGTATTGTATGGCGAGTGATATGCTGAAATGGGCCAAGCCATGATGGCGTACAGCGTAATGTGTTGCTTACCTTATAATTTTATTAGATAAATTGTTTGATGCATTTAAAATGCTAGAAACATAAATAATATATATACAAAATGCGGTTCCATGATAACTCAACACAGTGACAATTCAACACACCTTTAAGTAATTAGAAACGATGAAAAAAATTTTAAACCTAACCTACTTAACCCAGTTAATAAAGTTTTTGTTTCATCACTTTCCATGACTTTATATAACTTTTTAAAGATGTGATGAATTATCATTTTGATGATTTATCCGGTCACCACAAAATGCATACTCACAGGACTATTTATTTATTAATTAACGCCCTTTTTCGGGGCTTTTACATATGGATATTAAGAAATATACATTATTTATTGTACATAACTGAATTGCTTCATTAACAACATTTTATATTTGTTTAAAGATAAATTGAAGATGTCCACTGACTTGGTATACTTGTTTCCCTCAATTAGTATTCTGGGCAAAGAGGAATACAAATGGTAGTTAGTCCCAGAATTATGGCATCATAATTATTCTTATTTAGTTAATAGTAGTTTATCAGTTGTGTAAAATTATTATTAGTAAGGGGGTTAGTCGCTGATTTCACTTTTCTAGCTATTCACTGCTATTGTAGTTCAAATCGCAGTTTTCCCAAAGACCGGCATTTCATTAGAGTAATTAAACTTTTGTAATAGCGCTTGGTTATGGTTTGTTAAAGAAACAACGCGGTGAATAGTCTCCGCTTGCATTCATTATTACAGCCATCATAAACGTAAGTTTCATAACCAAAAATTATGAAATGAATTCAATTTACAACCAAAACTGGAAAATTTAAAATAAAGATTTCTAATTGTGATTATTACGTTTGTATGAAAAAATATCGTTTTCATACTAAAATTATGGATACTCCTAATGATTAAATTCTTAGTTAACTCCTCGAATACTGTCAACTACAATAGCAGTGCAGAAAAATTATGCCTTAACTTTTAGGTGCACTACAATGTGTAGTGTTTGAATTTTATTGCATATCGATCAACTTATTAGTTAACCTCTCGATTGCTGTCAACTACAATAGCAGTGAAGGAATATTAGGTTTATCATTTAGGTGCACTGCAATGTGTAGTGCTTGAATTTTATTGCATATCGATTAAATTATTAGTTAACCCCTCGATTAATGTCAACTACAATAGCAGTAAAGGATTATTATTTATTATTTAGGAACATTTACAGACTATAAACATGAAAAAAAAAAATTAGATAAGCGCTGCAAAAAAACGTATATGTCAACAGTCCACTTAAAAATGTTCACATCATGCACAGTTAAAGTGTCATTATACAGTATATATTAACAAAAAAATATAAACAGCAAAACGTGAGCAAAGGCAAAAAAAGAGATATCAAAAACAAAACATACAGATAAATATATAATCCAAAAAATAAAACAGAAAAAAGAAATAGAGTAAATAAAAAAATAAAACAAACAAACATTCACAATCTATTGCTAATTTGCTTTTTAAAATAAGCGAGATAATTTGCATTTATATCTATTAGATTAAATTATTAGTTAATCCCTCGACTGCTGTCGACTACAAGAGATATTATACGATTAAATTATTAGTTAATCCCTCGACTGCTGTCGACTACAAGAGATATTATACGATTAAATTATTAGTTAACCCCTCGAATGCTGACGACTACAATAACAGTGACGGGATATTATAATTACCGTTTTGGTGCACTGCAATGTGTAGTTCTTGAATTTGTCAGCATATTGTGCATATTAGCGTTACTATACAGAAATTTATTATTTTTTTTATTATTATTTTAATATAGATCATATGGGTTACATTAATACATACATATTTTGCAAAATATAATGTTAAGGTTCATAATTGGTCATGTATACCTTATCAGAAAAGAAGAGCTCTTGTGCCTGATAAGGGAGCCACGATTCTTACTTAGATTCAATGTTATAATATTATGTTATGTGTAAAATATATAATACCTAATATATATATATACATTTTTTTTAATATAAGTTTTTTTGGAAAAAAAGTTTAAAATTACATTACAAGTTCAGGTTACATGATCACATGGTAATCTTTTTTTCATTTAAAATGTTCGATATTCATCAAAACGCGTTTCACTGGTTTGGTGAACTAAAAGAGGGCATAAAAAAATTCATGAAATAAAAAGCTTGTTACAAAATTATCAAACACTTATCATATGATAAAAAAAAACACAGTAACTACTGCGCCTAGCAAGGAAGTAATTAACAGAGGATTCATCTAATAATCAGGGAAAAAAAAATATTGGTATGTGTTTTTAATCAGCACAATGCCCTAAGGTTGGTACCAGGTACCTCATTGTACAAAGGCCGCGAAGAAAGGCACACTCATCTCAGATACCTGCCTGTTGCAAATTGAAGGAGATTCCCGGAATACGTCTAAAGGTGTATTGCTGACAAAACCATTGCAACCTTTCCCACTTTTTCAACAGCCTCGCATTTAACTGAAAGAGAGGCAACAGCGGAGCTCTCGGTGGCAGACTACCTGTGTGGGTAGGATTGGGCTGCTCCATCTTACAAATAACAATATTATCTGCCGACCTTTTCCTGTTCGTGGAATGACCCGATAGGGCCGAGGAATTTCAGGCAAGGTTGCGGGAGGTGAAAGAGATGAGAAGGATCTTGTACGTGATCCGTCTTAATGTTTTAGATTCTTACGCGCCGGTTCAACGTTGGCATAGTAAAAGCGAAGCTTAATGCTAAATCACTATTTTGATTAATCTTTATAACGAATTGGTGTACATTATGAATACCAAAAAACATGCTTTAAATAAATTGAAGGTTTTGCTATCGTTTCGCTTGAGTAGAATACAAATATTTTTTTTTTTTCAATAGAAATGTATGAACGCGTAAATAAACAACTTTAAATAAATACAGTATTATAGCTATGATTATCTGTGACAGTTTCACTTGATTAACTTTTTTGCTTTCTTATAAAATTATTTACAAAATAAATAAAAACCAGTCTTGTGCTTGAAATCGAACGTTTCTAGACTCTGTTTGTCAAGCGATTTTAATGCCTATTACCTACAATATAAAGTATACCAAGAATATACACATTTTTGGCTTGTAGCTTCCTCTTAAGTCGGTTTGAGTCCGGTTTAACTAAAATATCTACGCCGTGGTGTTAATTCAACTGTTTCACCATTTAAGTCCGGTTTAAGGCAGGTTTAACCTAACCTTATTCTGATCTAAGGCGCCGCGTAATATTTACATAATATTTACATTTATATATTTTAAAGTTATTTACAAAATTATCGAAAAATATTTAAATACTTGTGCCTGAATTTCGCAAAATAAAATAAAGCACACTTTTTGGGGACTGTATTTTTTCATGCATAAATTAAAACAGGAGGCAGGTGTTAGCGGGAATATAAACCTTATCGCCATCTACATAAGGAGTGTTATTGTTAGCGGCCCGATTCCAAATGTACACGAAGTGGTGCATCGTCTGCAACAGAGTGTAATTACGAATGATTAGTTAGAAGGGGAGCCCTGTAGTCGAAATGATTTGAATAAAAAAAACCGCCTTGTATTAAATTTGCCATGACATGTGTAATTTTTTTTTGAGAAACTAATTATTTTTATAAACGATCTTCCTTGATTTGATACAAAGTAACGTCATTATTATTCTTTGAGTAATTAATCATCTACAATTTGATAACGGTTCAACGACCATGAAATAATAATGGATAACCTAACCTATTCAGGTCAAAATAAAGAAAGCAATAATAAATTAATTAACTGAAAATAGGTTAGGTTCGTTCCTTGATCTTTAACCCCTTGACAATTAATAATATTTTTAAAGATATATTGTGTAATTATTTATGACGGACTGTAATAGCTATTTTGTTTATGTGAATACCGCACAATATCCCAGTATTATGTCCTATGCAAAACATGCAAGATTCAAGATTAGAACTGATTTTGGGAACTGTTCAGACACGTGATAAAATATGTACATAATAAGTGATAAAAACAAAACATAATTCTATATTTGATTTGTGTATTTCTTTTGATTAAATTTTCGGTTTCATGATAACTCAACACATTGACAATTCAACACACTTTTAAAAAGTGATATAAAGTCATTAGAAAAGATGAAAAAAAAAAAGTTTCAACCTAACCTAACCTAACCTACTTAACCCAGTGAATAAAGTTTTTTTTTCATCACTTTCCATGACTTTATATAACTTTTTAAAGATGAATTATCATTGTGATGATTTATCCGGTCACCAAATTTTTGACACATGATTTTTCAATTTAACAAACGGTAATTTCTGACGTCTCTCTAATTTATCTTTAATACTTTCAAGTTCACAAATCCTACAACGGTAATATTCCGTGATTTTTCGCTAGCGCACAGTTTTCTATTATTGATCGATGAACTGGTGGGCGTAATCTGTTAGCCATAAGTTTTTATAATAAATTATCTACTTATAGTTAGTGATAAGATAGAGCGTTGGAAAAAATATTTGTACAGCGCCCCTGAAGTGATTTTTTACAAAAACAGAGCTAATCAAATCATTCAAATTATATTATAATTATTATGAATTAAGTTAAGAGCTGTCCGGAGTCAACGGGGGTACGTAATACGGCATAAGGCCCCGTAGTAAGCGTCCAAATATGGTTTGAAAGGGAGATATGTAAATACGAATGTTAGAGGGAGCGCGCTAATATTAAAAAACGAAAATAATTAAGCGAAAATGGTAAAAAATATTTAATAAAACACGACTCGTTTGAAATAGAACAAAAATCTCTCGACAAATGCTTTAGTTGCATTTAAAGATACACTGTGATTTTCATGCCTATAACATATTAAATAACAGAACAAAACATGTTTTTAATAATTTTCGGGGCTTAATTTGCGATTTTTTTCTATCGAGGGCATTTCATATAATTAACGTTTCTGCATATATAGATATTATCTTCAAAAATAACTTTTTTTTAACTCTTGAAAACTAATTATACATCGGTAGACAGGAGGAGAAAGAGCTAGGATAGAGATTGAGATTTACTTAGTAGGTACTTTACCGAATATTCAGATCTGGTCACCAAGCACGGATAAAACCATTACAAGCAATGCTTTGATTTGTGGTCTTTCACCAGGGCACAGAGAGAATCTTCATCTCAATATATACCCTGACCTTAAGTATTTTTGAATGATTTACTGTCATAACCTCACCACGGTGTACCAATAACCGAACACAACATATTCCTTGTATCGACAGAAAATCCACCGAGATCCCAAAACCCGACATTCCGATAAAATCAGACGGGTAAGAAATAATATACTACAGTATAGTTCTACCAGTAAAAGAGTGGCATGATAAAATAATAGGTAGTAAAAATTAGGCAGTAATAAATATCGTATGAAAACGGGCGCAAAAAAATGTTGCCAACATCATGCGTCATCATACTAGTGCGAATATTTTAACTGCATAAGCTAAGGCTAAGACTTGTTTGTTCCTGTTTTTTAAAAATCTATTTGATTTTCACTTATGTTTTTGGGAATGAATGCAAATCTTGGAATCGGGAATTAACCCACTTCCCGACATCCAATCGAGCTGAAACTCGGCAGATAAACTCGTTGTCGATGACAATGCATTCCATCTTTTGGTGGCAATCAGGTAAAAATACGCGGACCTATACGCATTTCTCTGAAATCGGGTGACATTACACCAGTTAATACACGAAATAAATGTTCAATAATTTTTAATAAAATTTTTTAAAATAATAATAATTGGATGACTTGTATAGCGCCGTTTTTGTGCAAAATCGCCTCAAGGGCGCTGTACAAACTTATAAAACACTTCTACAGTGATCTATGTTATTACTGAACTATTTATGGAGATAATATACAATACAATAATTACCTGGTAGGTTACTTGAGATTAACACTTAATTAACATTATCTAATTGTTTATTAGCGAAATTTAGACACAGGATTTAGGACATAATTGGAAAATTGAATATAACTGGACTTTCTCTTAGGAATGGTATATTTAATTTAAGGGTACGACAGCTTAAAAAGGTAAGTTTTTAGTTTAGACCTGAATTCTGTTGGACTTGTTATGGATCTTAGTTCCGGAGGGAGTTTATTCCAAGCCTTCGGCCCAGATACTCCGAAAGCGCGATCACCAAACTTAGTATTTGGCTTGCGCAAAGGTTATATCAGTCTGCCTACAGCTGATGATGTTGCTGATCTAAGAGTTGACTGCCTCGGACCAGTGTTTTCCGGGAAGCATAGTTCAGAGATGTAGGGGGGGGGGGCATTTCATTGATGGATTTAAACACCATCCAGCACAGTTTGTACTGGATTCTTTCAGGGCACTTGAGCCAGTGAAGGTTACGAAGGTGTTCTGAAATGTGCGAATATTTTGAAACCCCGGTTATGAACCGTGCTGCTGCATTAAACACTGATTGAAGTTTTTCAATTTGATATTTTGGAAGGCTGGCATAAATGCCGTTGCAGTAATCGAGACGTGAGACTACGTAAGAGTTGATAAGTAGTTTTGTTGCTTCTGTAGGAAGGTTTCTTCAGACAGACTTGAGTTGTCTTAGGTGAAAAAAAAACGGTGCTTACAGTCCTATTTATTTGACTTTTAAACGAAAAGTCTGAATCTAAATTGACACCGAAAAGACATCGTTTTTATAGGTAAATTTTTTTTCTAGTTTGTAATCTGAAAATATAATACTTTAGTCGTTTTAGGGTTTCCATCATAGATAATAGAAACAGAATGAGATATGGCATGTAAGCGCGCCGACTGTCGTCGATTTATGACCGAACTTTGCCGATGCCGGGGCCAATGAAAGTTGCATTTGGCGTGTAGGTAGAAACAAAGGCGGCGTGCGTAGTTACGATTAGCACTTTTCAGAAAAATTCTTGATGGGCAAAAAATACCTGATACCGATACATACATATATAGCGATACCTGCGCCCTTGAGGTGATTTTACACAAAAACGGCGCTATACAAATCATCCAAATATTATTTTTATTGTTAGTGAATATTCATTTATAACAAATCTCTCGCTGGAAGGCAGTTGGGTACCGGGTACATACATACCTCCCGATGGTTCAGATGATTTATGAAATTCATAGTAATAATCGATGGGCTGTAGAGTGGGAAAAAAAACTAGGCAATGAATTTTCGTTAGCGGGTCATACGGCACTTCCTCGCCGAGAGTCAAGGTCACATGGGTTCTTTGACCTCCGAGCCGAGCACCTCGAGAAGAGGCTGTGACTCAATAGGTATATATGACCGAAGCCAATATCTAGGTAATTAGTTATTTCAATGACAAATGTTCAGCAAGAAAGAGATAGCAAAAAAATGTATGGCTCTCATGGTTCCCACTACCAAACAGAACATTTAAGAAAAGTGAAAAAAATCTAACCTAACTTCTATTTTATCATTTTCTGTTTTATCACAGTCCTGTTTTGCACAGTCCTGTTTTGTCACCGTTCTGTTTTGTCACCGTCCTGTTTTGTCACAGTCCTGTTTTGTCACTGTAATGTTTTGTCACAGTCCTGTTTTGTCACCGTTCTGTTAGGTCAGTTCTGTTTCGTCATCGTTCCGATTATCACAGTCCTGTTTGGTCACAGTTCTGTTTGGTTATTGTTCTGTTTTCTCGCTGTTGTTTTTGTTTTTACGGTTCAATTAAGCATATACCTACCTAAGGGAAATGAGTATTGAGTAGTTCATAATGGATATTTTTTGTCAAACTAATTTCTCGACTGTTCAGTTTAAACCTTTAATGCTGAAAAGAATCGTAAGAAAACTGAAACCAGTTTAATAATATGACAGCGAGTTATTAAAAATGCACCATTGTTGATGTTATCAAAATATGAGCGCAGAAATCCTTGGCCCGCTTGGCTGTTGATAAATTCGTTAAAATTAAACGTATCTTCGTCAAGTAATCACAAAACATTATGGCGAAATCACCAAAAGCAGCCAAAATGCCGGTAAAAGTGGGAAACCACGCAGGAAGTTGCGACTAATTCCGAAACGTAAATCGTTATCGAACTATGAAAAATATATTTTCCCAGCAGGAAAAGGCAGGGCCTTGCATCATCGTACAAATATAACACTTAGAATATTAGCAAAAACATGAGGTAATTTAATTTTAATCACCAGGTGTGAAACATAAGTAAGTCTGTTACAGAATTAAAACACGTTTTACGACAATTTGTCAAAATGATTCGTACGTTAATTGCTCAAGATTTAAATGAAATAAGTCGTTTTCTTTCATACATGCTTTAATGATATCTTCTTTTCTAACACACCTTTGTTTTGTAATGTCGTCAATGTTGACTTAATTAAAAGCGAATTGTAAGTTTATTTTATCATCATTCTGGTATGCGGAAGTGGGTACGTTGCCAAATCATTGATTTGCATTAAAATCTATGTAACATAAGGTAAATATAGATTAAAATGTAGGTCACTTAGGGTAAGGATGGTTTAAAACTATGTTCTTTATTAATGGTGTAATTTAATCAAAATTTTTAGGGTATTTGATAATAGCATAATCTGTAAATAGTATAAAACAAAGTCGCTATCCGCGTCTGTCTGTTTGTGCGCTCAGTTCTTCTAAACTACGTAATGGATTTTGATAGGGTTTTCACTATTATTTACAGAATTTCTTCCGGAATGTTTATGTATATAATACATGCATATTATATTTGTAGAAAGTAGAGAAAAGTCGATGTTTTGTAATCAAGTCGTAAAAAATATATTTTCAGGCGCTTACATTGCGAATGCGTTACATATACTATGAGATACATCAAAACAATTGTATATCTTAAAAAGGTCTACAGAAAAGTCCGCGATTCCTTATGTCTATCTCGTAAGGTTAAGCCGGGTATACATCAGCTATTTAAATAAAAAATGGTTACCTAAAGGTAAAGGAAAATATATCGATACCAAACGTGGATAATATTTCATTCTAAGAGTTGATATAAATATATTTTAATCACGAATCAAGTTTTAAATTGTAAATTAAGTGCGGTGGTTTCTATATTGTTTTGGGTCTTTGCATCAACTACAAGTCGCTGTGATGTCGAATTTAACAATATTACCTTGCATTTCTACCGATTTATATTTTTCTTAAAAATTTTTAAGATTCTAAAAAATATATATGTTATTTTTAGGATAATATCTATGCATTTGCAAAGCCGAAAAGGTATTTATATGAAATCATCTCCATAGAAAAAAATCGCAGTGTATCTTTTAATGCAAATTTTGGCACGTGTCGAAATATTTATGCTCTGCTTTAAGCAAGTCGTGTTGTATTGAATATTTTGTTCGCTTAATTATTATCGTTTTTTTAATATCTCACTTTTAAACCATCTTCTTCTTCTTTTTGAACGCTTACTACGGAGCCTTAATATTAGATAATATTATTTATTTCATCTTTTTTATATTTCATTTCATCTTGCTTGACCACGCGTTTAACATTTTGATTCAAATCTCAAAAGATAAATAATGATGACACAGATCAAAAATTGCAAAAAAAAAACGGGACGGTTCAGATCAAGCATATATTTATAATAGAAAACGGAGATATGGCATGGACGCGTATCAGCAGCAGGTCCAGTTTCTTCACCACCTAGGATTCTTGCTGCAGAGTCTCCATCTTCTATCTTCATGTCACCTGTTCCTGTTTTTCATTTTACTTTACTTAACTTCACTTTATTTTGGTAATATTTATATATTTTTTTAATAAAGCGCCCCTGAGGTGATAACTCACAAAAGCGGCGCTATAAATATTGTCCAATATAAATATATATATATTTTTTTTAAGGTAGCCTAGTGAGGTAGGTTATGAGAATCCTCAACTTTATCTAATTGTTATATATTCTATCTATTATTATAATAATGTACTTAAATCAAAACGATTTTTTTTACTGTTCGTCTATTGTTTCATTTTTTACCAATAACTTTAAATATTTTCATTCTTCCTTCCTAATCTGTAACCATAATAAATATTATAAATGGAACTTAACTGGTTTATTTTATATTCAACTTAAACGTAAAATTAAGTAGCATGTACAACTGCATGTTTCATAAATAAACTCAAATAAAAAATAAAATTATGGATAATTTCTTTTTTAAATCTAGGTAATAAATCTGTAATCAGGTTTTTTTCAATCCTTCAACACCTACAATGGTAAAGGTACACATAAGATAACCCCATAGAATCATGGGAGGGCAATCTGGTAAGATGAGAGATACGAATAGGTGAAGTTGCATCGTGATCACGACCACAAAAGAAACAAAATGTGGTAATTTCTATGCACGGTCTTTGAAACATGGGCTAGGGCCGAATTCCCTAGACCTAGACCCCGGGCCCTGGAAGGGAAGGGACAGGGAATGACCCTAGGATAAATTGGTTCACACCCCTTTATATGAGGAGAATGCTCACAACCGGTTTCAAGTTTGGTTCAGAATATGACGAAGATGTTAAAAAGTACAGATTTTTATATTATGATAAATCATCGTAATTCCGGATATTCACAATTTAAATGTTGCTTGAAACGGCTTCAGCCGTGTTTGGTAACCAGATCTGAATAGCCACTATAGCCAGGTACTCCCCATCCTTCCTCTTCCCCGCTACCTCTCAACATAACACAATTGGGGAGGCCATAACTCACTGGCTCCAGACGGTTGGGAGTTGGTATTCACATTGTTAAATGTATGATATATATATACGAGAACAGATATCTCAAAGATACTTTCGTACTCAGTATTTGTTCTTATCACACTTACTTAGGCCGGGAAAATAGAAAATACCCGCGGCGGGAAGTTCGCTGATCGCTCACTGTACGACTGTACCCAGTAACGAAAAGTACTCACAGGACCCACCTAGTTCTACCTTTTGTGCCGGCCTAATTTCAATCACAATGGCAGAAAAGACGGAATTATCCAAAGTTTTTATATAAATTATTTGTAGTACAAGTTCAGTGTTCACTAGAGGAGAGGCGTATTTATCGTACCCAGTAAAAGTACCGGGTATATTCATGCCGTACTTTGTACTTGTGACAAATCTCCAAAATACCTGGTTCCAAAATATTTGGTTTAATATTTGTACCACAGGTCTAGAAGTACTTCGTCCTTTAAAATATTACTGACTTCTCACTCTCGTCGGTTAGAAAGTTATATGAGGAAAAGGGACAAAGAAATATTTTTGCTTTCGGCACTCTAAAACACAGATGCCTTTTCGCTCGTTCCTATTAGAAAGGTGTACGAGGAAAAAGGATAGTTATGAGTATTTAGCCACGGTAATCTTCATTGTCTGATGGTGAATGTCTATGGAAAAACTGTTGACAGCTGAGTGTCTATGGCATGGTGTTTGACATTTTCACATCTTGAACTTTGTGTAGTTACTGCGCCGTTGTGGAGATTTTATTGGCAGATTTTAATAAATTGTTTATCCGATATTAGCGAGATGGCTTTGTACCACTGGGATCTTCCACATCCGCTACAAGATAGTGGAGGGTGGCCGAACTCCACTATTGAAAAATACTTCGATTCGCATTCGAAGATAAAGTCACGAAATAGTTGATTTTTGATGAACCTTCCGTAGTATTCCAGGAATAATACGGCGGTAGAGGTGACGGAAAGGCTTCTGCATTGAATTTATCAGGTAAAAAATCAACATAAACCTTCAATAACAAGAATCTTATGTCTTGAAAATAAAATACAGATCTTATTTTCAAGACATAAGATTCATAATATAACATTACGCTACGAATGTACAAAAATAAAAATCATTTAAAAAAACTTGCAAACATTGTTTATTTTGAACACCTGTAAGTAATATTATTCCTCCCCTCCCTTCCCCTCAACTTCCCTTCTCAGTGCCCAGCACGCCTAAGGTCCCCGTGACTCGCCGTCCCCAGATACCCATGGTAGGTATAAAATATTTAAGAATATTTTGTACCTCCGCACGCCTCGGGTCCCCGTCACTCTCCGTCCCCAGTACCCAGATACTCAAAGTAGGTATAAAATATTTGGAAGTATTTTGTACCGGGTATTTTTACCAGGTATTTTTTTGTACGTGTACTCATTGTACCCAATATCGGAAAGTACTCACAGGACTCACCTCTAGTGTTCACTACAAGTTAAAAGTGCGAAATACTAGGAAACTTAGGGAACCGGAATAAGACTCAATAAGTACTTATAACAAGCTCGTACGAATCATCTCTAATACACAACTGATATAACCCCATTAACAGTAGACATTCGACAACGATAAAGGCCCCGCTTCAAAAAGCGGGGAACAAAAAATTGGTTTATAGACTCATTTGAGTGCTCCCCTCCACGGAAATCTTTAGTAAAAGGCGAAAGATTTATTCGTTATTGAAGGGAAACCAGAGTACCGATCTAACGAATACCGAGATATTTATGAACAAGCTGTAAGAATCCGTACGCGATCAGCTAACGGATATGGCGCCATCTGTTATCGGTAGAATAAAGCGGCAAAATTTGCAAAAGTAAAACAAACACGGACCAAAATTTTGGCATAGATAAAATATGAAAAGTTCTTTAACAAACCTTATAAATCTCTTAAAAACATGTAACAAAATTATATTTTTTCTGAGCATTTAAATAGGAATATAAAAAAAAACTGTGGTCAGATGTCAAAAAATCATTAAGGCTTAGATTATGTATTCAAGTGATAATGGACCAAACACCTCGTGTGTTTTTTGTTTGTTGAACGTTAAAAATAGCCCCAAGGTTCAATCCAGTGAGAAACTTTGGTCCTAAATGGATTTTTAGATCAGGAATCTTATGGCAAGGAACATACCTGAATCCCAAATGGATAATGGACTGCCCCAGGGGCCCAAGGACGATTCAAAAAAACAAAATCACTTTGCCTTTGACCAACGTTAGGCCGTAAATAGGCCAAACTTAAAAAAGAGTATAATATAGATCCGAAAGAATGAAGAACAATCCCTTTAAAATTGTTCGAAGAAAGAAATGTTGCATATTGTACGCAACGGAAGAAAGCATTAAAATAAAATATTAAGAATATTGGACAACTTTGGAATAGACAATATTGGAAGTGATCCAGACTCCAGAACTTAAGTAATGGCACTAAACAACTACACCATTGAATAATCATTGATTTGGATCTATTATCAATACCTAATAGTGGTAGAATGAAAACGGATGTTAAGAAAGCTAGAATGTCCAAATATTACAGAATGATCCATTCCGAATGAGTTATGCGTGCCTTTTAATTTAATCCAACCAAATGCAGGTATTATAATCATTAATAATTAGAGTTCTGGGCAGGGATTTGATTGTGGGGTTGTCCATTTAAATGCAGGGGATAATGAGAGGCTTCGTGTTTGTTTACACCTGGAAACCCATGCGGGCAGATTGGAACGAAACCTTGAACTAAATGAAACCGTAATTGAATTAAAATTGTCGGTTAATTGAGCACATAGACTGGACACCGAATATGATGACCAATAAATGAAGGTAGAGGAAGAGGTGAACTGTAGAAGGAAATTGGACCAGGGCATATAGGATTATATAACAATAAAACTGATAGACATGTGAAAATAATAGAACCAGAACAGGCGGAGAACATTTATTGAAGTTTAGTGCTGCGATTATTATTATTATAGTGGTTCTAGATTAGGTCATTGCGGAAAACCCTGTACTAAAATAATAGGACCCTTGGCGATTATTACGTTATAGCGTGTAACTAATTTAATAAAATTTTAATGATATTGACATATTTTCGTGTAATTCAAGAAATTAAAAAAATATATCCTAGCTAACATTGAATGATTTATAATTTTTTTATATTTCTGTTCAGTTCCATACCATTCATTTTATAAACATCTTTTCAGTTTAGTTGCGGGTGTATTGGTGATTATTGCTGTTGGTAGTGTAGAGAGGATAATTTATTTTTATATATTGTCATTTATTTGAGTTCTTGTATCTTGTTATATTATTTATCTAATATATACAATTTTTAATTTTTATGAATATTTTAGCCTGGTTAATCTGTCATTAGATTTTATTTGTATTGTTTAAAAGTTTATTACTTAACGATGTCAATCTGTTAGTTTTCCTAAATAAATAAAATACCAGAATGCCAATATTCTGGCTTAGGTAATATCATGAATTTTGTGTAAGAGCTTATAATTCAATAGTGTCACATTTCGCAAATTATCATGTGTTGTAAGTTTTAAACTAGTTATCTTAATTCTTTCCGCTGCTTTGTGCCCCTAGTCCCACGCAAAATACAAACGAAATAAACTCGCATCGGAGGTCTTCTTAATTAGTAGACAAAAACTACAGCATCGCCTCGTGCCTCGCGTGGGATGATTTTAAAATAAATGTTCTTCCATGCCATGTATTCTGTCTTACTATCAAATTAATGCTTTGAGTTGTCACCATGTTCCCGTATACGTCACTTCATTTAGGAGAGTTATAATTTGTCTAAATTATACGAATTTGTGGAGGCGAGATGTTTTGTTTGAGCCGTTTCTGGGAACGGCGCCCTCTAAGTATTGATGCTGATGTTTTGAAGTATGGTGGTATCTTCTCAAGTGTAGTCTCGCGTGCTTCTAATGTGGGAATAATGACTTCTGTCCAGAGCTTTTTACCTACGTCACTCACGCGTTGCGCTCAAATCTACCGAGCTGTTAGTGGAGGCTTCTGAACATCTTCAGAAGTTTATAATGTGGGTAAACTCTGGAGTGTAGTGCTCATGAACGAACTGCTTAATATGGCACAACACTTCAAAAGCATTTCAAAACATATTCGGAAACAATTGAACATGCTGTTAGACAAGAGTCCGGTTTTTCTAAAAGAGTATGTTCTACCGCGAATGAATGAATATCTTATTGTGTATGCTGTGACTGCTGTGTAGCAGTTAAACGCAAAGAAAATTGAGCCAATATGGAATTTCAATTAAAATATTACATATTCTTATAGATCAACAAACGCTGATTCTGAATATATAAGTTTCATCATACATATACGTAGAATTAATGAATCGTCATTTAAAAAAGATTAACACCGTGAAAGACTTAAACTCCCTGTGATTGGTCGGCGCAGACTCGCTCATGGTTCACCGCTGCAGTACACAAATTATTTCAAAAGAATTTCATGAAAAACTTTGTGTAGGGGTAAGCAGAAACTATGGAATAACAGACATCTCCGTCTTGTTTTCTTACTCTTGACATGACCCGAAGAGTATTTGATCATCCTGGGGCGTCCGTGACTTCTTCTTTCAACCACTTTATATTATATTCCCCCACACTGAATGTAAGGTTTTAATTCAAATGTAAGTTAAATATTAATTTTACAAATAAATACACAACACCAACTGTCCAATTAAATGTGAGAGCCGATAATCCTAGACGTATTTTAGCGATTTCGCAATTTTGAGGAACAATTATCTTTCACATGTTCTTCATTTCAGATACATTTTTAAATCTCTGTAGGTACTTGAAAAATTGTATTTTCTGTACTTAATCTAGATCTAGTCCAATAATAATTGATAAATTGGTTAGAATACTAAATTAAATCACATTTAATCTCAATAATTATCAAGTCTTTCTTGGATCAGCAATCTTAATCGATTGTTTCAAAACAGTTGGAGAGCAGATAACCTCATTGCTTACTCTTATTTGTTGCTTTTTGGGCTTAGACTACTGGCCACGATTTTTAGAGTGATTTAATATAATGCAGGTGCTGGAGTTATGTTTATGTGTTTCCAATCAGTTATATTACCTATACTAGCAAGCCACGAATTAACGCAGAAGTAAATTATTTACGTCATGCTCGGTAAGTTAATCTACCGGTTAAATGTAATACACGCCGCAAAACTCATCCAAGAATGTTCATCATATATCCAGGTTTAAATTTGACCCGAGTTATCTACTCTTTTACCATCGCAGAATGGGAGCAACGCATTTCTCATATTTCTTGTCAGACGAACATTCTGAATTCCGACGGTCATAACTTGTAGTTTATCGTTTTAGCTAAACTACTTACGTTTGATATCGTTTTCCCCAAGCATTCTTGGCATCATAGATTACGTTCATAATCACTGTTTAATAAAGATTTCTAGACAGTGAAAATATATATTAATGTGCATCTAAAAACCATTATTTTTAAATTTCTTTTTACAAATGTCAATTTTATTGTTACAAGAAGTCTTCATTTGTCAAATCCCGCCAAATCGATCGAAATCTTGCGGGGTACGCGTGACGTCATACGTGCCTCGGTTTTGTCGGTGCAACAGTTAGTTACAATTAATATATGTGCGTTTATAATCAGCACCATAAACTGTCATGATTAGCACACACCACAGAAGATCGGCCCACAAACCTTTTTTGCAGCTTTCTTTGTCAGCCTAGTAGGCGTGGGTTCATCTTAATTATTGCATTGTCCAACCCATCACGTCAAATAATTTCCGTTTTTTGGAGTCATCAATCTCCTGTCGTCGAACTGGCGACCCCACATTCACGGCCAGACCCTAATTAAGAGGCCGTGTGTGTGTTGGCTTAAAATATAAAAATATCCCAAACAACAACGCAAGAATCACGCGAAATCGGGATGCGATCTATGGAACAAAGCAAGAGATTAATTGGAGAGATTGATTTCTCCGTGAACTCATTAACCTAGTGTGGGCTTTGACATTAGGTACTAACAGACTTGAATTATATTTGGAAAAAATTGACACGTTGTTAGTACACCTGAACTCTTGCACCTCATGGACCAAATCGAGCAACTCGGCAAAATATATTGTTCTTCAACAATAATTCCGGGACTAACTACCACATACATGCACCTATTTTCCGCCTTCATACATTTGGAAACAAATTACCCTCAAAAGTTTACCAGTATTTAAGAAACACCTAAATAAAGTATTTTATGTTATGTTTTTGTTATCTAAACATTAAAAAAACTCACAAACAAACTCACTCTTAATACATAAAAGAAATAATGAGAAAATTATATCCCTCCTTTCAGAGACAAGTCACCAACCCCGGAAACAATCTTGAGACGGGTAAAGAAAACTTAATTGTTTGTGACTTTTCCTAGATAGGAGAGGGTACACCGTTCAAATACTTGTTGAATAAATAATAGTCGGAAAGATGAACTTGTATCAAAAAGGTATGGGCGAACATTTAACATATTCTGGTGTTGATGTTGACAAGGTAGTAACAATTTGGTTACCTAGTAAATTCATTATCGTAATAGCATTAGAGATTTCAAATAACCTCACATAAGTCGTTAATATTTCGATCTTATTTAAGTGTTAAAATTAGTTATAGTGAATAATTGCCCATAGGTCCAAATTAACTTATGTAATTTATAAACACATATCTTAACTGCAATCGTGTTTATTAATTTACGTTTATACTTGATAGGTGATCGATCCGTGTCAAACCCACACGTGTTAGAACATAAAAATAATGTGATATTACTGCATACTCGCATTTTACTGTTTGGCACCACTCTCAGTCACGAAGAACAAACTAGGAACTTGTAGAGCGGGTTTTAGTAAAACACTCCAAGAGTTTTACTGTTAGTATTACGATGCCACACTGAAAAAACCGTACGCAAGTCGAAGATCGAACGAACATCGACCAAGCCAAGAAATCTTAGATGAAACGATAGTTTTTTTTTCAATTGATAACCTTTCGACTTGCGATTCGAAACTGGTTCCAGTTTCCAGTAATCTAACAGCTAACATACAAGCCGGACGAGTATTGATTGCTCGTTCTGTTGCTTGAACCTGAACACGTAAATTATCATTTTGTTAAAAATTTGGACAAAAAAAACCTCTCCAAATTGCAGTGAACTTCTGCATTGAGTTGTAGGTACTAATTGAGTTAGTAGAGACCATGTCTTTAGAATGTCTGAGATAAGACGCCATTGAGAATCTTCTCAAATAAATCCGATTTGTTGGAGGTTCTGTACTGTTTGGTTATATTTAATGGCTCTGTGAATTGTTTAGTTTTGGTTTTCTCCATAAACGAATATCTTCAATAAAGTCCTTGCTTCCTACTCAAAAGTTTAGGATTATTTTTACATATGTATCTTATTATAGCCCAGTTTTTCTTCCAATTGAAAATTATTGAAAAAAACATTTCATTTAAAATTTCTGTAATAATGTTGTCATGTACCAAAATACAAAAACAGCAGTGAAACTTCAGTAGTGTCCCTTCTCGTAGGTATAAAATCGTTGTTATATCTATGCTTATAATACATTTTATTTATTTTACCTGGTTTCTGAGTGTGCACATCATCTAAATTAAGTCATTGCGTATACTGCATTGTCTGATTAATTTTAATAACTTTCGAGTCGTAATAGGTTGCTTACATCATGCAAAGATCACTGTGGTAGTAATTTAAACAATTAGAGTACCTTAAATGGAATCCTATATGAATATAGCCAAATTGGTGAGAGAGAAATTGACGCAAGAATTAGCAGCCTACATTGGCGACCCTTAAAGCAAAAAATAGGTTTAAATATTGGAGTAAAGAGACCTGGCAAAAGACATGGAAATCCAAATGCGAAAAATCAGTCAGTATTTTTGTAAAGTCTTTACTAAGTCTTGAGATAAAGAAACTAAGTAAAAATGCAAAGCAGACCAAGAGCGGTGTCTATTCAATAATAGGTGATGCTTGCATAGATTTAAGACTCATTTTACTAAGAGCGGGAGCCACGGTGAAAGCTCAATATTTTCGTTCAGCTCAAAGAATCGACTCAATTGAACGACGGTTTAATTGGACGGGAGCCGCGAACTCAGAACGAATGATCAATGAGAATATTGCGCTTGCCCGATACGGCTACGGCTCCCCATTAGGCATTACGGCTCCCAGCGTAAGCGTATTAATGATCGTACGACTCTTGGTACCGGGTAAGATGATGTATGAGTATGTAATATCTCAAGATAAAAGAATAGTACGAGTTTAATTAAGCCGCGATTACCGGGAATCGTAAGAATACGGCTCATCAAAAATATCTAGCTCAATTGTGCGGCTCGCTCATGAACGACTCATCGCTATTGCATAGGCAAATATTGAAATAATATGACTATCTTTGTACTGCTATTTGTCGTAGACATTCCTTGGCTAATCACACGGGGCACAAAGCACAAACAGCCGAGGCAAACACTGGTAATACGGCCGATAAGAAGAGTGTGGAAAACTTTAATTAGTTTCGCGAACACTTTTTAAAATTAAAGCAATCTGATAACGGCAAATAAATAATGCTAAAATGTGTGCATAAGATAATGTTGTGAGGGTCAAGTGTGCACTTGAAGTGAAGTGTTGGCTCAGTCAGCGGTGAATAGAACAAACACAAGCGCGTTCAAATGTGAGTCAATTTAGTCAGTTAGTTTTGTCAATGTAAAGGTTGAGATATGTTATATTATGTTAGCTACGTCATAATAATAACAATAAATACGTCTATTTGAATTTCACTTTTGTTTTAGGTGGATAAACATTTGGTGGCAAGCACGCATACACTGAAACTGGATGACATTACAACAGTTAATATACGAAATAAATGTCGATCCTACACAATCGACATTTGGCGAAGTCCCTGGGTAGGAAGGTTAAGGAATAACAAACAATGGCTTGTACTTATTATCTATACAAGCAAGGTACCAATCGGTAGATTATTTTACATAGGCGCAGGCAAATGCATAATACAATAATAAGTGTTATCTTAAATAAATACAATGTTTACTATGCGTTGGTTCAATCTTCCTTGTATATGTGTTACTACAATCACATTGTCACGGGTTGTGAACACGTAACTACACAAATGGACAAAGGTCCGTGATTGCATATAACCAACATATAGGATAATAACATGGAGTTAACTGAAAAAACGACCAAACGAAGGTTTTTAAAATACTGCAGCGAATTATACAAAGTGAGCAAAAAATACAATCATACAGCTTCTGAGCAAGGTCATTAGGGGAGCAGTTTAAACAGGTTAGAAGGCGAAGTATAAATAATAATTGGAGTACAACATGATCATGCTATTTTTTAAATCAAATTCCTATCGTTATGCCACTTTAAAAAAACAATGAAATAGATGTTAAAAGGTGGTTCAGATGCTGGCGGACATTATGAGATCATGACAAGTAACATATTGGAGGTTTATCATACTGGTATATTTCAAGGTACGTAAATACGAAGTATACAAACCATTTTATAAAACTATAAAAACAAAAATCACTTTCGATGTTTCAAATCTCTCAGGCGTCCCGTGATTATTTTACATTTTCCCGGTGAAGGAAGGATGTCCCTTTCGAAATTATGTTCCAGTGGATATTATGTTCAAATCAAGATCGAAGCTGATGTTTTCTAGAACGATAAATCATAACTAAATATCAGCAGGGGAGGCAGAGCTCAAGTATCAAGTTAATTCAATTGTTAATGCCGTTGCTTCCTAGGTGTCCCTGACTTCAGCAGTTTACGTAAGCGTAATACATATATACTTCGGAAACTTCACCCTCTATTCACCCATCACCACGTCCTCTGCAAGTACAACCCATCAGTAGTCCATTTCGTATTCTCGTTCATTAAGCTTCCGCGATATTTTCCAATCCAATATCATTTCATCCATAATATGGCAACCATTCATAAACAAAATACAAGTTGAATGTTCTAGTTTTGGTGATAGGGTTTAAGACGGAAGAGATGTATCACAAAGTAAATATGGATTCTGAAAGATAAGCTTAGAGATGACCGAGAATCTCACAAACAAAACAAGGAAGATGAAGTACTAATGATGAAAACACGGCCCTGAGAAAGACTAAAACTAGAGTTGACTCTCCCAGTACAACTTTGTTGACTGTTGTATTATTGTTTGTTCAGTTTTATTGTTGGATTGTCGGTGTTTGGTGTTGTAGATCTCCATAGCGTCGGCGCAGCGTGCTGTGACGGATGGCATGGTGTTTGAACACGGGAGGCGTGAGAGGAGCGAGGTTTGATTGCAGAGGGCATCCAACTTTTGATAACGAAATATGAGGTGTCACTGGTAATATTTCTAAACTGAATATATTTTTCAACAACGTAACGGAACAGCTGTGGGAACTGGCGATGGATGCGGAGATGCCCCAACACTGCCTTTAATCGTTCAGGCTAATTTGTTCGCATATGGGAACAACTCGTTTGGTCTCATATAAATCGTTGTAACTCCCTTACTATCACGATGAAAAATATTATGTAAACGGTGCCAGAAAGAGAAAACACCAAGCTTTGTGAAACAATATATATAAAACTTCATGAATTTTTTAATTAATTATTTTCATATGAAACGATAAAAAAGTAAGGTAACAATAACTTCTGTAATACATTTCTTTTTTTTTCGTGGTTAGTAATTTTAGTTAAGTAAAAACATAAGATGAGCCATTTTTAAAACTTTGCATTAAATTTTTTTTTTCATTTCTAATAATAAATTTAGATCAGCTTTCAACAGTTTTTAGTTTTCAGATACGTTCAAAAATATTCAATTTATTTGGATTTTATTGCAGAACGGAAATACTCTAACCTTCTGACAGAATATATAAGTAAACTAAAGCAAGAAGTAGCTTGCATTGAAATTTGGTAGTGCAATTCCGCAAGAGTTTTGTAAAGAAACTGCAAGTTGGAATGCGTAGAAAAAACGGGTCAGGTGTGCTAAAACAGAC
The DNA here is from genome assembly GCA_026573805.1 of Hesperophylax magnus. NCBI lineage: Eukaryota > Metazoa > Arthropoda > Insecta > Trichoptera > Limnephilidae > Hesperophylax > Hesperophylax magnus. The sequence continues at coordinate 26,652,070 of JAIUSX010000012.1, forward strand.
AACAATTTTGTATACATACTACAAGAAAAACATTCCGGTTTTATTCAAAATATATTTCAGAACACTGCGGAAAAACACTGAGAAAAAATTGAGCAATTGCTTTTGTCAGGGCTTGACACAGTTAGTTTTTGAAAGTCGATCGAAAGATTTACAACGTTAGAAAAAAGTCTGCTTTCGAAGATGTAAAAAATACGATTCGGCTGTTTGATATATGGTTGGAATTGTCACAAATCAGGTGTGTGTGATTTAGCTCATCAGCATAGCCGGTCCGTGAGATCTTGAACCCGAAGGTCAGGTGATGTTGAAAAGTGAAAACGCGGGTGATCAGCAGGTTTTGCAAAACAGGAGAATTTGCTGGTGTTTAATTAATTGGTCACATGCAATACACGGTTTCTTTGATAGCGCTTGCATGCTGAATGTAATTTAAATATATTTGCAAAAATTAAGTTGGCGTAACCTACGAAACGTGTTTTTCGTTGGACTTTCCATAGTGTTTATTGTTATTTTTAAAAGTCGTCTGTTTTCTAATGCAAACATTTAAATGTGTAGTTATGTGTTTAAAAGTGCTTCATCCTTCACGAATACTAATTAGAATAAACTAGCGCAGACCCGTGTCATAGACGATAGTTTCCGGTCGTTCGGCGTTGAATTCCCGACAAATCAGTTCTAACTCTAAATATGACAATAAAAATAATTTTCATTTAAAATATTTCGTTGTCGGTATGTTTATTTTATTGCTTGTCTGGATTCTCCAAACAAACACTTCAAATTTAGAAAATTAAGCTTAAATTTAAAACAAGAGTTCTAGAGTTCATTGAACCGGCGTCACAGACAGAACTTCAACCAACATTAGTATTTTTAATAGTTTAAAGTAGGGAGAAGCAACTCCAAATGCTGTGCAAGGAGAAGCTTGGTCTGCTATAGACGAAGGCCGCAGAAGTAGCGTAGGACAGAGACGCTTGAAGGCGCCTTGTTGAGGCAATAGGTCCCAATATAGGAAAAAAATAGGACAAAGTCACTTTCTAGTGATTTTATTACTCCGAAAAGAGGAGTCAATAACTTCTTGAGTCGGGTCATGAAAAGAATCTTTACAATAAAAGTGCGTATATGAGACAATGTATTAACGTGAATGAAGCTAGGAGCGTGTGCCAAGACATATGTACGGAGGTCCATCCACTCTGGCATCTCTGCGAGGAAATGGCTGATTAGTTAGATAGTTAGTAAAGTGACCAAGTAATAATGTTTCACTAGCACTAGTGTAAGAGTGGTCTTAGAGCACGATCAAAATGTTAGATTATAATTTCTGGTGTCGATACGTGTTTTAACGAAAATACTAAAGATTTCGCAAAAGCCAGTCGTTATATTGTCAATGCAGTCAATGTCCTTTTCTAAACAATAAACCAGACCAAGTTCATCTCCAAATTTCACATCCATTAGTGAGCACGGTGAAAGTGAAAGAAAATCCGCCGCATTCGACAAATTTATTAGTTGACATTTTCTAAAGATTTTAATTTACTTCAACGTTCATTTTGTTGAGTCCATTGACCAGAATGAAAGTGTTGACTAAAAATCCTTGACCGTTTAATCTCCGTCTATTAATGCCTATGGATCGTTGATCAAATCACTAGAGCAGAACAGAACGCAGGTTGTAAACCTAAACTATGATATCCGCTCCGTTAACACAGTGAACAGAAAAGTGTAGGTTTTTGATTTCGTATAGAACAAAAAGTCGATTGGAACAAACAAATATTTTTTATTGTATTATTAGTATAAATAACCAATCGATTTTTAAAAAGGCAAAAAAAATACAAATCTAAACGCTCCGGCTCGGCTCTGATGTGATCCGATAAGGCGCGGGACCGAACTGCAGGGAAAATGACAACTATATGATGTCATCGGACGCAAAATTCTTTGGAACACCTAAAATTGCACCCGTTTTGAAAATAAATGGTAACTTACAATTTCAAAATACATATTTAACCATGAAACCATACTTTAAAACATTGAAATTCCTCATTGTTGGGTGAAACATAAACAAATATTGACTTTAGAAAATTAGCGGGTGTTGCATAAGTTTAATTCTTTTTATTCTGGCTATTACTTTTATCTTAATGGCATAATGGGACCATATTCGTGATGCTGGAGAAATATTTATATCGCTGCACCTACATACATTGGTACATCTGTGGTCAATACCAATAAATAGAGATAATTCTTTATTGTAGCCAATGATGGCAATCTCCTCTGAAATTCCATTGATTGATTGGCGGTTGGCAGAAATAGTTTATGTAACTGCAATATTGCTTTCGATTTCATTTACTCCCACATTGGAATTCGTGCATCGTGAATTGTTTAGGTTCGGTGTACACCTTTGCTTATTTTTCTCAAAATCAATTAATTACGGTTATACATTGTCTCATGTTTTCATTTGGTTATTTTATATGGTTCTTTTGCTCTTTGTTCCGACTATTGCAAGACCCATTTCTTATTTAAAAACAAGTGCTGTAAAATACCAAATATGCCAAAACATTAACAGTTTAACAGGCATTTCTTTATCTTGTGTTTGACTTATTTACTTATTTTACAATTTGTGTTTTTATTTATTTTTGGCTATGTGATCTGTAGAAAGACCACTACCAAATTGATTATACGTACTTATAATATTAGGTAAGTTAATCCACAGTATTCGTAGGTTAAGCATTTATATTAAAGCATAGTTAAGGCGATACCAATATTACAATTAAAGAAAAACAGATTTGAAAATTACTCCAAAATGGACTACGCCAATAAATATTGGTCTGTTGAAAAATCCCGTTTGGGCTAGATTAGGTTTCCATGAGTCATATTTAAAAAGCTTAAAAAACCATTAGCCGATCTGTTGAATTGTGAAATCAAGGCTAAATCGGGTACTGCCAAACATGTTAGTGTCAATGACGGTAAAGATCGATGCTAAAATGTCGAGAAGCCTTAGTCTTAAAGCCTTAGCGTCAAATTACAAAATGAGAATTAACATACCTTCCTCCACTTCCGCGACACAAAAAACTAAGCAGGAAGTGGTAGCATTGTGTTCCGTCGCAGAGAAAGGTCTTGCACTAAGCCTGTAAAAGTTTTGACAGTGTAAAGAAACTAATGCTCAAAACCGCAAAATCTCTCGCTGACCGACACCAAATTCACAACAAGATCAAATAATAATAACAAGGCAAGAAATGATTTCTAATAATGAAAAACATTAAAGGAAGTTACGTAAGATTTGAAAATTTGATTCTGCTCAAATTGATTCGGCGAGTGGATGAACATTGTACTTAAATCGTAATGCTGCGAAGATTAGAATAATAATTTATTGCGTTGGATTTCGTCAACGGGCAGGAAATTATAACCACATACATTGACGATAATAACACGGGTCATGTGAATAATTTAAAGTTATTACAGAGCGTGGAGTTACATTAAATTGCAGACACATCATAATTACGTTAAACAGACTTGGAATCCAAATCCATACCTGATCGATTAGTTATCTTACCTTTGAATTAGAAAATTATTACGATGCGTAAAATGACATGTTTGCAAATTTGTTTGCGTGTTTTCACTCTTGGTGAATAAATCCTCTTAAGTTAAGTGGTATGAGAGCATTAGACCATAAGTTGTATGCAAATGTAACGATTATTATTATATGGGTTAAGTCTAGCTTACACATCTGCTGAACAGTTTTGCCGATTCTGATGACAAATCGCATTTGTATAAAAACGCCAATCATCTGTCATGTTTTCTTTTGCAAAGGCGTGTATCAGAATTTAAATGTCTGCAAGAAACATGGGTCATCAATATACACAGATCATAGAAGATGATCTCTTTTGATGATAAAATGAGAAATTTTACAACGATTGGCAAAAAATGGAAAGTGACTGCCATAATCGGTCAATGGCGGCTTCGAGAGGGAAAAGTGGACGAACATTTTACTGTCGCAGAAAATGTTAACATTATGGTTGAGTTGATAAATATAAGTGAGTTGGAGGTAGTCCAATACGTGTGAGAAAACTAAGTTTGGCTTCGCAGCGCCCTTGAGGTGTTTTTGCACAAAAACGGCGCTATACAAGTCATCCAAGTATTATTATTATTATTATTATTAAGGAATTCCAGTCAACTACTTATTTATTTATGAAAGTTCACCTTCTAACACCATTTTTTTAACGAACATCGATTTCATATTTAAAATAATTTTCAAAATTTGCATTTTTCAAAGCCCACCAAAATGTAACAGGGTACGCGTGACGTCATATGTACCTCGGTTTTGTTGGTTGTAGCAAGGTCAATTTCATTGCAAGTCCGAATGTAATCAACAAATCCCAATTTAAATATTTAACAAGATTTCCAAAACTCATTACGCACCGTAACTTTGCACAAAATTGTCCGCATTCTGATTGCACGCGGCCGGCCAACCAGTGCGGTAGCTGTTTAAGGGCTGTCAGAACCCGCCGACCAATCACAAGGCGTTTGAGTGTCTCACGGTTTTAATCGATTTAAATGACGATTTTTAATTCTACGTAAACTATATATAAACTTATATATTCAGAATCAGCTTTTTTTATCTATATGAATATATGATTTTAAGCCTGAATATTTTTCACTCAACTTACTTATTGTATCAAAGCAGTGTCCATTTCATGAAAAAACTTTTGCTTTATAATCTAAGTGTTTATATTATGAAGAGTGAACATGACAGATAACTTGAGATCAGTATGATATCCAATTATGTTTGTTATTTTCTCTCACAGGTGGCGAGCGAATTGTAAGATAATACGAACATTAAGAAAAAAACACCTAAGTACAACCACAACATAATCACTAGCCATAATAACCATCCAAAAAGAACACATTTCACTACAGAGAGCATGCCAACTCGGTGCTAGAAGAATACTTTCTTAGAAGCAGGCGCTGGTGGTTAAGTACATATAATTGAATTAAGAAAGTAATCTAGCATTAAGAAACCAGAAAATTAAATTCAAAAGAGGCTCGATCGAAACTACCGGCTACCATAGGCTTCTAACTTCTAATTCTTACCAGCAGCGCATTTCCATAAAAGGAGGTGGTACTGCAAATATGCGGTAGGAGAGTTCCTAGCCGATGTCTTTCACTAGTGTCAGTAAAAAGTGTCCCACTTTTGGAACAGTCTGAAAGTGATCCGATGATAAATTTGTTTATTGACAGCTGAGATAAATGATGATTCGTCAGAACGGCATCAGCGCGAACAGAGTCGCCCGAGTAATCCATCAAAAGCTCAAATTTATCCTCATATATTCTGCACGCCCGGTACATCTATGATTAATTCAGATATCAGAGAATCGATAAGAAACTTAATGAATTTATTAACAACCGAAGCAAATTAACGACCAGTCAAATAAGGAGAAACTTTGGAGGGTACGCTAGCAAAACTATAAATAATTATTAAACTGGTTTTGAACAACAAAAAAACAGTACCAAATAACAAGTAGTGTCATTGAAAAGTTAACCTGGAACACGTTTTGGTACAATATTAAAAAAAAAACAGTTTGTGGTCTAATAACAAAACACATTTTGTAAATGGCGTTTGAAATAATATGAACAAGTGTGCGCAATCATCGTAAATTTATTACTTGAAATTGCTCCTTCATTGTCCCATAGAAGGTCAAGTCTAGTGTTTTTCGTTATCATTCAGAATCAAATTCCGAATCATCGTTCAGAATTAGATTCGAGAACTGTTGCACAATCCAATGGGCTTTTGGAATAAATAGTTAGACCAATCTGGCCGCCCAAATCATTTAAATATGAACGATGTTTTTTAGTTGCCCAAAACGGGATGTGTGCAACAACTGTACCACAATACACAACATGGCAGATGTTGAGCAACGAGAGCGTCTGTTATGGATACATGATACTTGTTAAGCAACAACGTTTCGACATCTTCACCTTAATAATACTAATGTTAATGAAACAATTACACAAAAATACAGGGTATGTGATTGGCACGATACAATCTAACAAGCAAAACAACCCAAAAATGGACAGTGGACATGGCGTTGTTTTGTTTGACTTTTGGTGTACCTATTGATTATGTTGCATAGTTCCCAGTCGATAATTGCGACACGGTGTTATTGCTCAAAAATAAACACACATTAAACATCTGCAAGGCCGTCTCACCCCCAGACAAGGGCGCGAATAAACAGAACCAAACATCCGGTAGCCCAGCCATGAATTCGCAAAGGAACAAAGCAGTTTCATGGTATTCTGGATTAAACAAAATAAATTTTACAGAATAAATAAATCATCTTCAGAAGTGCGTTACAAACGCGATAATAGTATTTACATAAAATTGCATCAACTGTAGCAAACCCAAGACAGAAATTTTATGTGTAACATTAATCATACTAAAAGGAAAAGATCGCACAACAGAATCGCGAATCAATGACGTTTTATTGCGTCTTAAATAAAATCCGTTGAATTCCTATCAAATGGGCCATTATAATTCAGTATTCAGCATTCTACACGCCACATGAATAAGACAACGTAACCGCAAACTTGATTGGTAAAACTTGAAAAGTACCGTACGGATTTTTGTCTTCTGGAGCGATTCCATTTAAAACCGGCCCTTTTACCTACATCTGTCGGTCTGAAGCCTTGGCAGTAGACAGTCAAGTAATAACGGCCAATGAAAAAGGGTAGAGCTGGTGTGTTAGATAAGATGTTGAAATATACTTTAGGAACAGACCTTTTGATGAATGCAAGGTCTCGTAAAGGGTAGCCGATTTAGAGGTCTTAAACAATACGGAGAAAATAGAACGTTGAGATAAAGTGCTATAAAAATGCTATTTTCTCCTATATAGCTAAATGCTTCTCAACGACTTATAAAGCAACGTAGTTTTTCAATTCTATTTGGCATATAGAATGTTGTAGTAGGAAGTAGGAAGATGGATACCGACGTTCTAACATAGATTAAGTAAAGTTTCCAACCACCGAAGACGAATCAACAAACTTTTAGGATTTAGGAGTGTCGGAAGGTCTAAGCTGAGTTGAAGGTTACTAACTTTAGGATGTGGAGATCAATATTGCAGCCTTAGGCACAAGGAACAGGAGAAACACAGCAAGAGTAAAGACATTTCTGGAATAAGTCAAGACTCTTCAAGGGTTGTAACATCGATGATGTAATTCTATTGCAACTTCAAAAAGAAAATTTGTTTTTTTGAAATTTGACTTGAAATTGATTTATTTATGAACTTTTTTTATAAGCCCGTGGGGCTTTTACATTTGGTACAATGAGATGTTTACAATTTTAAACATAAGGGTTATAGACAATGGTTGATAAATAATTAATAATAATTACTTAAGTTACAGTGGTTAACAATTGGACACAATTAAAAAAATAATATTGATAAACTATAAGTATCAGAAATAATATTTTGACATAAATAAATTCGATATCATTGGTGTAATTTGCTAAACTATGTAGGTGAGGAATTGGCGAGATCGCTATATAATTTTTTTTAATGATGACTTTGAAATAGTTCCTTATTTCTTATGCCTAGTGTGTCGAGTAGGCCACGCTTAAATTGACCAGACTCAAAATATCCCAACAGTCGAGTTGTGAATTTACAATTTAAAAAAAGAAGCATATTAGACATTTTTAAAATCACCTCAAGGGTGTAAAAGAACTTGACTTTTACCTGAGATTTCAATTCAAAATATGGCACGAGCAATATAAACAGGAGTGCATATATTATGTTCTTAAATAGGTACTGCGCCGTGCCCATAAACGATTGGTCTGATGTAAAAACTGGTATAGCACGAAGTGGGTCACCAGTTCGCGGCACTGGGTTGTCTGGTGGGTTGGCCTTCCCTGCTTTTGGCGGAATTTGTTACCCCGTTAGGTCTCAGGTTCTTATCACCTCGGATGCTTTTCCCAACATTTATAAAATATTTTTTATTTATTTTTTACAATATTCATTACATTATATGCAAGGAAGCTTTTGACTGTCCAACTAGGAAGGTTTACAGTTTTAGGACAGTCAAATTAACAGGTTTCAAATTATCCTAGAGGAATACATGATTTAAGGGGAAGCTACAAGCCAAAAATGTGTAGATTCTTGGTATAACGAACGGAGTCCAGAAACGTTCGATTTTAAGCACAAAATAGAATTTTATTTATTTTGTAAATAATTTTATAAGAAAGCAAAAAAGTTAATCAGGTGAAACTGTCACAAATAATCTTAGCTATAATACAGTATTTTTAAAAAGCTGTTTCTTTTACACGTTACATTTCTATTGAAAAAATATTTTTTTAGTAGCTTACATTTATATTTTTTAATGAAAAATTTATTTTTTTATTTGTATTCTACTCAAGCGAAACGATAGGAAAACCTTATTTATCTAAAGCATATTTTTTTGGTATTCACAATGTACACCAATTCGTTATAAATATTAATCAAAATAGCGATTTAGCATTAAGCTTCGCCCTAAGAATAGAGAAAATAGGTATGTAAAAGCGAAGATACGACTAGGCGTTCGTGACAAATAAATAAATAAAATAAATATATTAATTTGAAAGCGTTCAGTATTTCCCAGCGGATTCTGGGAGTGTTTCTGATATCAAATTCCTTTGGCGAGATTGAGCAAGATATCGTGGCTTCTGTTAGAAGTAAAATGAAAAAATCTTATTAATAAAAATCACTGAGGCAATACGTGCATAAAAAAATAATTCCGTGGAGTTCGTTGCAATGAACTCTCGAGATTTGACGAACGTTGGGAAATTTCGATGTTAGCAACAACGACACACAATGCAAATATTTTGTGTGGGAAACAACTTAACAATATAATAACTTGAAATGAATAAGCAATCGCAGAAGTTGAATAACATTCTAATGTTAACATAATATGGTGAATAATAAATTGGAATGAAATAAAAATCATTTTTCCCTTGAATATTATCATTCTAGAAATAGTGGGGTGTTGATGGGGTCCAACGCAAGGTTCTTAGAATTTTAAGAACCTTGAGTCCAAACATACGTAAAGACCATAGATAATAGAAACGAGGGGGAAATTAGCCATAATGGCATTTACCATAATTAGTATGAAACTACACGCACAAATGTGTAATCAACATTGTTCACGCATACCTCCGTAAATCGCATTTACATACAGAGGCTTTTGTTACTACCTACGCACAAATGAATAACATTCATTGGCACTGCTTTTGGTAGTCCGTGCAGTTTGGTCGTAGCTGGCAACAGTCGGCTCGCTATCGTGCCATATTTCCGATAGTTTCTATACTTGTATTATACGTGGTTGAAACCAAACATGCAATCAAAACTGCACAACTTAAGTAGATATTATTACTTGTATACAACAATTCATAAAATTACTTGGCAGATGAAAAAAATATGACCTTGCATAGATGGCAAAGTAAGAATTATTTTACAAGCAATAATTATTCGCCTGAAACACTCATCCTCATTGAAAAATCTCCTGATAAAAGATACGTGACGCCAACGGGACTCGAACCCGTGTCCCTTCGATTTCCGGTCGACAGCTCTGACCACTGAGCTATGGCAGCTATCTCTTATCCGCGAAATAATTCAATATATACTAGTGTTTCATTCAACAATTACTGCTTGTTACATTTTTTCACCTGAAAACAACCAACTTTATGTTATATGAGAAAGGCATTGTAAGTGCTAACTCTCTCACTAGATGGCGTCGAGACAAATTGTCTACATTTTTAGGTGAAATACTTGAACTTGTCAAATATTAATTATTATTTTTTTTAAACTAATGTTTAAGACAAGATTTTTTATGCATAGCACAAAGGGTAACAATTATTTTACAAGCAATAATTATTCGCCTGAAACACTCATCCTCATTGAAAAATCTCCTGATAAAAGATACATGACGCCAACGGGACTCGAACCCGTGTCCCTTCGATTTCCGGTCGACAGCTCTGACCACTGAGCTATGGCGACTTATCTCTTATCCGCGAAATAATTCAATATATACTAGTGTTTCATTCAAATGTAACAAGCAATAATTGTATCTTTTATCAGGAGATTTTTCAATGAGGATGAGTGTTTCAGGCGAATAATTATTGCTTGTAAAATAATTGTTACCCTTTGTGCTATTCATAAAAAATCTTGTCTTAAACATTAGTTTACCAAAAAATAATAATTAAAGTAAGAATTCTAATAAATTATAGAAATCTCAGACATCAGAGAAGAAACCGTGAATGGATGCAACAACATATAATCAATCACAAGGTATGTATCTCCTTGGAGCTCGGAAGAATGTTCAATCTGGCGAATGTTCATGCTTTCCGAGCAATAATCCCTGCCCTATATTTGAATCTGTCCTCGGTCAACCAGTTGCAGTAATTGCTTGAGGAAGGACGGCATCCAGGCCACAGAGCTCGCCCCTGAAGGAGGCCCATAACCAGTTTTTTGGACCCCGGAATGGATGGAGCATGGAACGAATACCGCTTTACGCTCGAACGCTACCCACGCAGTTTGTACTTGGCTTTGTAGCCAACGGAACCTCTGATATTAAGATATCGTATATTACAAGACTGGATGTTTATAGGCTGCGCTTTACGCGAGGTTCACGATGTCGCCGGTATATTGCGGAAATTAGGCTGTAAAGATAACACTTCGAAACGGGAAGCAGTAGAGCACTAAAACTGCATACATATACGTATATAAGAATAGAAAAACCAAAAGAAATAGGGAATATGAATCTAATGGAAATGCTCTTAGTAAAAATAAGATTAGTGGTTAAATGAAACACGACGCTACCAGAAAGCTCGTGCAAACATACAAAACTGGTTAAATGTAAAAAATAGAAGCTACTAGGAAAGTTCATGTAAAAGCAATAAGAACGATAAATGTTAAAGGGAACGTGAAGCTACTGTAAAAGCTTGTGTAAACATACCATGGATGGTTAAATGTTAAATAGAACGAAAGTTTTTGTAAACATATCATGAATGGTTAATGGAACATGGAACATAAAGTTACTACGGTGTAAACATACCATGAATGGTTAAATGTTAAAGGGAGCATAAAGTTACTACAAAAACTTATGTAAACATACCATGAATGGTTAAATGTTAAATAGAACGAAAGCTTTTGTAAACATATCATGAATGGTTAACTATTAAATGGAACATGGAACATAAAGTTACTACGATGTAAACATACCATGAATGGTTAAATGTTAAAGGGAGCATAAAGTTACTACTAAAGCTTATGTAAACATACCATGAATGGTTAACTGTTAAATGGAACATGACGTTATTAAGAAAGCTTATGTAAACATACCATAAAAGGAATAAACTAATTGAATTGAATTGAAATGAATGGTTAAATGTTAAAGGGAACTTAAAGCTACCAGGAAAGCTCATGTACACATATCATGAGTGGTGAATGTTATAAAAACAGAGAGAACGAAGCTACAAAGAAAGTGAAGAATCCAAAGAACTGGTCAGCAGAGTTTCGAAATATTCAACAATGTTAAGATTTTATTGATGATTAGAAAAATACAACTTCATTAACGATTGGCTTTAATGTTTTACGTGCTGTGTATTTATGCTTGATCCAAAAGTTTAGTGAGGCAATACGTGGACTTGTGGGAAATGGATCATTTTTTGTGTTTCTCAAGATCTTACTGCATTTGATCACATGGCATTGAATTTCAATAAAAATACGAATTCAAATTCTTCAATAACTCTGAATCGGACGTGCTCACGAAAAAACCTGTTGAACATGTTTCTAATAACGGTTTAATGATCAATTTACTATTACGATAAAACCAAGCGTTTTAAAAATCCATTGCCAACGGTATGTCATTATTAATGACAGGAAATTCACAATTACTATTGAATAAATTTTCGAATAAAAACGTTCATTGAGTTGTCGTCTTTTTAAACATCCAATTTGGCAAAATCACGAGAAAATAATGCACGGTTTGGATTGGGACGATTGGGTGTTAATTCATAATTAATTATTAAGTCGAGTTTTGATAACTCGTGACACGATTAACCGTGCCGGTAACACTTCTCACGTAATAAAGAGGTAAGATAAACAGAATTCACCTTGCTACACCAATCTCGACCTTAATGACCCATTCGTGATACGACGAACTACTTCAGACCAAATTAAAGGATTTTTTGAAAAAACGAGGCCAAAATAAATGTCTGTTAGATCACCAACCATTGATCGATGAAAAAACGTTGGCAAGAATACAGAAATTAATTCTAAAAACTAACGCTAGCGCATGGAGAAAAATGATTAACGCTGATAAATTGAAATCCTGTTAAAAATGTGATGGCAATTAATTAACCTTATCCTTAGTCTACACGTGATTCTAGCGACTTTACCGTATGAACTTCAACATTCATAAGGAATAACAACAGAAGTGCCTTGTAGGCGCGTTTCGTGATCCAAATATAAGCCCAATCTGAGCCTATATTTCCATACAAAACTTTGTTTCACCATGATAACGAAATCCAAATGGGATGGCGAAATACAATTTCAGGCAAGTGTAAGAGAGACAGACCGCGTGCTAAACGGGCAAGAACGAAAAGGTACTAAATCAGTCGCACATTAGTTTCTATTCAAATTTGTATATAAGCCACTTTCTTTATTCTACACGGAGAAAACTTACAGAAAACAACATATTGCTAATTTATTAAGAATCTCTTAAAATTATTCGTAATCCTGTTAAAAACGGGATTGCAGGCCATTAACGAATGAATTGATATGTATCCTGATAAAATTTTAGTAAAATATTACAGTTTTGTCACGACATCGAAACACGTGTTCATAAAAATTCTAACATTTTCGCATTTCGTCATTACATATTATTAAGACAAACGCAGGTGCATGAACACGTTTCCCGTTATTAATACGAATTTACTAGAATTCTATCAAGAAGTGCATTCTATCAGCAATACTCATTTACGATACATAACTGATCAGAACATATCTGCCGAATTCGATGAATAAATGTGCAAAATGTAAAGTTCATGGTTTTTTGTTTTGTTTAAAGTTCATATTTTTTTTGTATCAAATAGAATGTTTGAAAAGGTGACTTCATCGAGACAAAATATAGAAAGGTAGGTATTAGTATTACAACGAAAGAAAAGCTGATGAAACTGTATTACCTGCCAATCATTCATTGAAGGTGACTAATTTGATTATTATACTTTTATGAAGAACTCAATGAAATCTGTTCAAGTCAATTAATAATGGAGGTTAAAATAGGCCACGACTTTAATCTTATGTAAATTAAGTCTTTGTAAAATGCGAAGCAATTTGAGATCAAGACAAAAAATAATTATTATTTTATTAATTTTCTCCTATTCCGCCTCACTCTTAATACGCAATATTTCACTTTCAAATAAATGGATTTAGCTTTATTAATTCAAAACATGATTTATCATGTCGGGGGAGACGGAAAAATACGCACTTTTAATTTTAATTTCGTTTATTAAGTCACTTACGCGATATGTCAATTAGTATGCGGCGCCGCCGAAAGCGACTATATTCATATCAAGAGTTGGATTATATTCATAATATCGTAATTCATACCTACAAAATATTTCATAGACACTGCTGCTAACCAAAAAAAAATTAGTATTGCCATATAAAATAAATAATATCATCGTGTATAATTAATCCATATTATATGTAAGTCAATGTATTATTTCTAACAAATAATCAACATATAATCAAATAAAATAACCCGAATGACAAACAAATAGAATAAAATGTGATTAAACGTATTCCGTTTAGGTAGTTTAGGTTAGGTTAGGTTAGAACATGGAAAATAGGTATTAGAATTAAATCACAAACAAGTCTATACAAACCTAGCGTAGCCCACATACTATTTGAAAACTGGGATGTAACTCTAAAGGGGACGCGAGCAGGCGTTATTAAAGGGGCATTTTTTTTGCTATAGAAAATCACAGTTAGATTAGGTTAGGTTATATATATATATTAATTTAATATTTTCAATTTTTATTTTCTTTAACTGAATTAGTTCGTAGGTAGGTACTGTACCTAACCCGCGCACTGGCTAGGTAAATAACTAGTTGTATCAAGAATACAATGTCACATTATTTTGTTTCTTTGAAATCTCGTGTGACATATCGCGTAAGTGACTTAATAAACGAAATTAAAATTAAAAGTGCGTATTTTTCCGTCTCCCCCGACATAATAAATCATTTTTTGAATTAATAAAGCTAAATCCATTTATTTGAAAGTGAAATATTGCGTATTTCCCGTGAGGCGGAATTCGTAACCTTTACCATTATTTTTACTGGTTTTGTACGCAACTTATTATTTGAATTTATCATTGATATCTTTATACCACGTCACTCATACACACTGAATACAATAGGTATATTAATCATAGTAGTACTTGCGAAATATCGCCTCATACGCGCTTTTAGCAAGAAAATAAAACTAAATCAAATTTAAATAATAACGCAGTTTTGTGATATTTCAAGCGATGCATCACGTTGTGTAATATTTAGAATTGGGCCGCTAACAATAACACTCCTTATGTAAATGGCAATAAAGATGAAATTCTTGCTTAACACCAGTCACCTGTTTTGATTTATGCACGAAATAAAATCGCTAAAAAGTTAGTATGATTTTGCCAAGTTCAGGCTTAAATATTTAAATGTTTACGATAATTTTATAAAGAACTTAATTTTGCACATTATACAATAAAACCATAACCGAAGAGGTTGGTAAGAAGGAAACTGTTGTGCTTAGCCTTAAACTAGTTTTACTAATCACCTTTAACACTCCAACTAGAACAACTCGATCGAAAATTCTTTTTAATTGCAACAATAATATCAGGACTGAGTCATTTAGAAACCCACTTGTACATGGATTGCATGCACTTGGCAACACTTTCACAGAAATACTTTTCTTCTGCATTCTGTTACTATATAATTTTAAAAGATAAATTTACTTTTAATTTGTTCTACTTCATTTCATTCATTGTCTACATATTTGTAAAAGCTCATAATAATAATAATAATACTTGGATGACTTGTATAGCGCCGTTTTTGTGCAAAAACACCTCATATGGGCGTATAATATATAAATAATAAGGGTACTTACAATGACACTTGTTACTGCCAGCAGTTCGAAGTTCTTACACACAGTAATCTGAAACAAAACAAAAAAACGAAATTGTTAAAATATTACGAAGAGTAAATAATATTCTCAAATATATTGCACAATTTGAATGGGCCGTCAAATCTACTTGAAAATTGTATGTAAACTTGAACGAAGATAATCTGACATCATTAAACAGAACCTTGCCGTTAATATTGCCAAAAAATATATTACTTTAATATTGCGTAATTATTACGTCTGTAAATTAAAGAGAACGAAAAGAGTTTCTTCCGTGATTTCCAAGACAACTTGTAAGGTTAGGGTATTTCACAAAAATTCAATGTCATCAAATGGCCAATCACTCAATCAGTGCCATTTTGATATTTTGGCATTTGAAAGGTTCCCGTAAACGCCGATTCCACCTTTTTTCATTTTATTTATTAGCTGTACCCAGCTTATTAGTCTGATAGAGAAACAATAGCGCGTGTTGCTTTTACGTTCAACAGATTGTGCTGTTTTTTAAAAAGTCACAGGTGACATCTATATATGTAAAAACACACGCGTATTCGAATGCAACATTGTGTCAAAATTTCAAAGCAATCGGTGAAGAACTTTCAGAGATTTAAGATTTTGCACAACACGAACATTTACTTTTTTATTTATATAGATTCACGGCTTGAAGGCTTTAAATGTATACATTGTTATAGGTAAGTTCTTGTATAAACGATATAAGCAGATTCGATACAAATTGTCACGAGTTCTGTAGTACAAAGAGTTCAATAACAAGAGTACAATAAGATTGGTACTTATGAGGTGCTAAAGGTACTACGAAGCGTTTGAATCACATTGTGATCAGCAGAAAAGCCCAACTGTTATATTGTTATGCTTGTCGGCTGATTACAATTTAATATAAAGCTGAGACGGACCTATAATCAGCGTTTAACGGGAACATTTCAAATGCAAGAAAAAAATGGCGCTGATTAGCCATTTAATGACAATGTTACATTTGAATTTCTTTGAAACACCCCAACCTAAGTGTTATATAAAATTGTATTATATTATCATTAAGGCGATGCCATACTTTATGTCATAATTTATGTAGCGCCGTTTTCATGAAAAATCACCTCAGGGGCGCTGTACAGATATATTTATTAAGGCGATGCACTACGTAGTAATGCAAAATCATGTGTTTTGGTTTGAAAAATTTGTCGCCTAGAAATGTTTCAGATGCTTTAATTAAATACTGCGAGTAGAATACATCTTGGCCTTTGAAATAATCGAGTATTTTTTAGATAAGTCTTTTTATAAGTCCAGAAAAAATAATGTATAAGGCCTATGAAAACTACTTTAAAGTTCTAAATCTCCTACTTACGAACCCATTTCAGTTATAATTTTATTGTATAATGTGGCAAATTAAGTTATTTATAAAATGATCGAAAAAAATTAAATATTTATGTCTGAACATCCATAAAATAAAATAAAAGGCACCCTTTGGCCTTGTTTTTTTCTTGCATAAATCAAAACAGTCGGATGGTGTTAAGCGGGAATTTAAACCTTATCGCCATCTACGTAAGGGTTGTTATTGATAGCGGCTCGACGTAGTGCATCGCCTTAATATAATATGTACATGTAATGGTATTTAAGTTGTTGATAGTTGATATAGTCCGTTCACCTACTGTGCCGCAGTGAGTAGTCTGTTCAACTCTTGCATAACCGTTATTGGATCACCCACAACAATATCAAGACGCCGCGCAGTGGGTCGGATTTCCCCGGCTGAATGATCAAGAGATCTCCGGAACAAAAACACCATCATCAGTATTATTACTAACAAAATGAAGACACCTCGTCAGTATTTTTTCATCACTGGGCATTGGAAATTACATTTTGACAAATGGCCATATTTTATTGAGAAGACCGAGTGAGAAGAAATGATAATTACAAAGGTGTGTTTATTACGCTTTGAAAACCAAACAAAATAATTCATTTTTAATTAGTGAAGACAAAAAATAAAATATACTAAATATTATATTTTGCTAAATATGTATGTATTAATGTAACTATGATCTATATTAATATAATAAAAAATAAAAAAAATATCAGGGACATTATTAAAATCTGAAACAGAAAAATCAGAAAACGATATGGTCACATCTAGGACTCGAACTCAGGACCCTTGCCTTGCCGGGGCACTACTGCTCTGCCAACTGAGCTAATGGGACCCTATCTCCTTCGGTCATATTTAACTGTATCATACTTCGAATAAGAAGTACCAAAATTGTCTTCATTTTTCTTAGCAGTTTATCTTTATGTATGATCGCATGATTCAACCCGATCTAAATGCAATCTAGATAGTGTCTTTTAGATAAATATATATTTTTTTTAATTTTCCCTAATTATACCTACATTTTCCTGAATATTGTTTTCAATAATTAAATATTACAATTTGAGGTTTTACTCATTAAGTTATTCCAAAAATAAAATAATAAATTTATCACAACTTTTTTTACTTGAGCAGTAATGGAAAGAAAAGAAAAAGTTTTTCATGAATAATCATCCCAAAATTTCGCGGGATGGGCGTGGAACACGGAGTATAAAACCACAAAATAAATGAGCTTGGCGGTATATCATTTTAAATTTTCTTGATTATTAATTACCCCTTACTAATAAACGTGTTTTAAATTTTACGCAATTGATAAACAACCATTGACCCTACATTGATTGTTTATCAGATGTGTAAATTTAAAACACTTTTATTAGTAAGGCTCATATGGTTTACGTTTACATACTAGATGCTTACACAATACTGCGATTGGCAGATTAGTCGCCATGGATTTAGCGAAACTTATTACTTTGCGTGTACCTACGCGTAAGACAAGACAGACTGTTCTCTATAATGTTCCAAAGCCTGCTGATAATTATTTCGAAAATTCGCCCATTCAGAGGTTACACAGACTAACCGCGCGTTTAATCAACAACTAGTACACTATGCCTACCTACACTTAAAAAATCTATAATTGAATGCGTCAAAATATAGTGTCGGGTTGTCTCTTAATACAGATTGTGCATCAGGAAAATATAGTGTCGGGTTGTCTCTTGATACAGATCGTGCATCAGGAAAATAAATGTGTCGGGTTGTCTCATCGTGCACCAGGAAATATAGTGTCGGGTTGTCTCTTGATACAGATCGTGCATCAGGAAAATATAGTGTCGGGTTGTCTCTTGATACAGATCGTGCATCAGGAAAATAAATGTGTCGGGTTGTCTCATCGTGCACCAGGAAATATAGTGTCGGGTTGTCTCTTGATACAGATCGTGCATCAGGAAAATATAGTGTCGGGTTGTCTCTTGATACAGATCGTGCATCAGGAAAATAAATGTGTCGGGTTGTCTCATCGTGCACCAGGAAATATAGTGTCGGGTTGTCTCTTGATACAGATCGTGCATCAGGAAAATATAGTGTCGGGTTGTCTCTTGATACAGATCGTGCATCAGGAAAATAAATGTGTCGGGTTGTCTCTTGATACAGATCGTGCATCAGGAAAAATTAAGATGTGTTGAAACGATTTTTGTTAATCTGGAAGTACGAACCAAGCAGATTTGTTGCATTATGTACGGAATAACGAAATCGGGGCTCTCTATTGTAGTAGTAATAATTGTACTGTAACCAGATTATAACAGTATGTAACGCCAAGAATTAGACACGACAACGAACAAAAAGCGGTGATGCTTCAGATAATTTTAGAAATATGTAACAAAGAATGTTAGAACGTCCGAATACTCGATGTGGTTGCGCCATCTAAACGAACTCAATTTTTAATAACAATTATTATTATATTTTCAGAGAAAACTGGGGTTAGAGGTTAATCGAAATCGAGACATAATCGAATCAAGCATACGTACAATGGAAACAAATGAAGATAATGGTATGGAGCGCGTCCGAGAAAACTGTCGCCGAACTACGACCAAACTGTACGGACTATTAAAATCCGTGTAGTTAGGTCGTGTACATAATGGAAACAAAGGAAGATAATGGAATGGAGCGCGTACGAGAAAACCGTCGTCGAACTACGACCAAACTGCACGGACTATTAAAGTGGTAGTTCGCTTATGCTTACAACTAAAATTTATAATTTATTAGTTCAAGTCCCCGGCGTTGGCCGGGATTTGGGCAGGGTTTGTTGAAATCAGGTACAGAAAGTAATTTTCCTCCTTCATCATGAAGTAACAAAATTCTGTTGCAGAGTGGGAAAAGGGGGATGGGGTTGTTTTTCGAATACAACGAATACAGTGACCTTCATCTTGTCCACCAGAGACACTCTTCTTTAAATACAGGGTGTAACATTGTATACCCAAAGGATTTTAACCAGCGATTCATGAGCATATTTGCAGTAAAAATGGAGATGTCATTTTGCTGTCCGAGTTACAATTAAAAACAAAAAAGATATATGTTTTCCGTCACACGTTGCAACTGAGTAGTTGTGTTCAGCATAGCGGGTCACGTGATACGCACTCCGTCTCGTTCGAGGAGAGAGAACGCATATCACGTGATCCCGTCGCGATGCGTAACAATGCGATCAGTGGCGACGTGTGATATAAACAAATGTGTTTTTTGGTTTTTATTGAAAAAAAATCATCGGACCGAACTAGGATATAATATACGTTTTTTACTTTAAATATGCTCAAGAATCGCTTGTTAAAATCCTTCGGGTACGTGATTTTACACCTTGTATATATCAGATAGAAAGAAATAGATAGAAGGTAAGTATTATCAAGGCCATAAAGACGCTCTGATATTGAACATATCAAACATTCGGAGGTGCATTTGAATGCAATCAAAAGTTGTCGTGCGTGGCAGGAATTATACCACTCCGTATTGAGATTGAGGTAGAAGGTTCTGTTTAAATGACTCTTAATCTGAAGGTGATCTGGTTGTCGAGTAAGCCAAGACAACATTCGCAATGGACAACATGTCAACGGATATTGAAACTAATATACAATCCGAGGCGTCATGCACCGTTCAGATTTCACTGGATTATTGGACTAGTCACTAGATCGATACTTTTGCATTTCATTTGATTCAGAAAAGCAATGCCATTTCTTGTAGCACTAATCAAATGTCACACTGAGGACATTGGACAGCCGAATTGCCATCATCAAAAATGTTGTGGGTTACTAACACAATAAAAGAGTTTATAGAGCGATTTATAACATGCAATTTAACCTTGCTTTAAATTATTAGTAAATTAAGTTTAACCAACATCGTACACAAAATAATACTGCAAATCTCATATAATAACTACGCACAGCGACGCCCCGACCATGTTTCTTCCTATACACGCCGCTCAGTTATGAGCGTTCAAAAAGAAGAAGAAGATTACTGAAGACGATTTGAAAGGGATATATGATGAGTAAGCGAAAATATTTAATAAAACATGACATATTAAAAATAGAGTAAATATCTCTTGACATCTGAGTTAAGCAGCAATTAAAAAACACTATTTATTTTTTCATACTTCTAACATGTTAAATAAAAGAACCAGAAGCAGAATTAGAATTTTCGGAGAACATCTACTTAGCGATTTTTCTATGGAGGGAATATCATATACGGATACCTAATAATAATAATAATACCTGGATGACTTTTATAGCGCCGTTTTTGTGCAAAAACACCTCAAGGGCGCTACCGAATTATTTTTTCAACTCAGCATCTGAATAGAGATTATCTTCAAAATAATGTATATTTTTAAGAGCTTAAAAACAGAAAGTGTTCAAGGGAAGTATGTCATCTTTTATTTTTATTTTTGATATTATAGAAACAAACAGTACATGATTTACAGAAATGAAACAGTATACAGGAATAAGATATTTCATGTTGGGTACCAATGATATGTGTTTATTCCTTAATTACCAGGTGACGTGTGTAGTTTATAGGTGTGTGTGTGACGTGTGTAATGTATGTGTGAGTGTTTGTTTGTGTGTGTCTATATGTATGCGCATTGAATAGTTTAAATTATTGACATGATGCCACGTTTGAATTTGGGCAGTGAATCCGAAAAAATGTCAATGTTAGAGTTAAGACAAATATTATTTAGAGTATGAAGAGCTCGTTTAATTGGCGAATTAGATGCTGCATTTGTTTTATAATTAATCGTGTGGAATAGCACTGTATGTCGTGTACGTTTCAAAGGTATGTTAAAGTTAATAAGGGACAGAAGTTCAGTACAGTCAATGTCATTGTTTAAAAAGGATATATTAATGCCATAGCCTTTTGTTTCTATTATTTGTGGTTATTTCTGATAGCCTTTTCGGTTGATATTTCACTAACATGTTTATAGGAACATAGGCCCTTGCGGCCTTTGTCGATTAATGACGTAAACGTGACTCCCAAAGCCGACAAAATAGCACAACAACAGAATACGTAATGAGTTTAAAAACAACACTTTCATTTTTCTTATAGTGGCGATGATTATAATAACGGCGGCGTGATTAACGATTCGCTGCAGATTCTCGGCTCTTTGATTCTGCATTATTAAACTAACTGTACATTTGATATTTAAAGGGACCATCAGTCATCTTCAAGTTCATGTTCTTGTGTCAATTTGAAATCTCGGAAGCTGGTACAATCAAAGACATTCAGCAAAAAGTTTAATTGGTGAAAAACGTAGCTCTTTTAACGTTTCAAATCTAACAGATTCGCGGTAGGAAGTTGCGAATTAACAACTTATTCGATTTTAATGAGCCAAAGGAGGTAAAAACACGATAAATAAGCACCAACTAGTTTAAAGGTGAGCTTTTTGAAAACACAAAATTAAAAGATAATTAGAAAGGAATAACATTTAATGACTTAAGAATACACAAGAAAAACTGTTAGGTATTACTTCGATGGATATTTGAACCCCGGGATATAATGTAAGAACGGTAACAAGTTAGGTTTAATTTCCTTGGTCTATCGGTATTTAAATGCATAACCGGGAAACACGCTAAACGCGCGCTCAATTATCATTTGAGAATGAGTCAACCGCTTGGCTGTGGAATAATTTACTAGCCTCTGTGTTTCGTCCCTCCTACAACATGAATCTCTTCGAGATCTAGGTTCACTCCTTCGTTTTCTCAAAAAGATCCTCCTTGGGAAGCTGTGTTGGGTGAAATTAATTTATCTGAGACCCCCAAATAATGTGCAAGTAATCAATATATATTATAAAAGTAAGTGTACAATGTGCGTGCCGCTAAAACTCTGAAAGAGTCGCGGTACGATCAAGGGAGTTGTATGGTGTGGTAGACCTCTATACCCCATCCTTGAAGTGTTAAATGTTGTTTGTCGCAAAATAAATATAATTTCTTTGTCCGAATGTGGTTTTATGACCTGGCATATTTTTTACGTCATTGTGATTTTTAAGTTTATTGCATATTTTGACAAATTCGTCAAATAATCAAATACCGTCAGAGGCAGTCAACTCTTAGATCAACAACATCATCAGCTGTAGGCAGACTGATAGAACCTAAGCGTAAGCCAAATACTAAGTTTGGTGATCGCGCTTTCGGAGTATCTGGGCCGAAGGCTTGGAATAAACTCCCTCCGGAACTAAGATCAATAAGACAAGTCCAACAGAATTCAGGTCTAAACTAAAAACTTACCTTTTTAAGCTGTCATACCCTTAAATTAAATATACCATTCCTTAGAGAAAGTCCAGTTATATTCAATTTTCCAACTATGTCCTAAATCCTGTATCTAAATTTCGCTAATAAACAATTAGATAATGTTAATTAAGTGTTAATCTCAAGTGACCTACCAGGTAAGTATTGTACTGTATATTATCTCCATAATTAGTTAGTAATAAGTGTAATAACATAGATCACCGTAGAAATGTATTTTAAATTTGTACAGCGCCCTTGAGGTGATTTTGCACAAAAACGGCGCTATACAAGTCATCCAATTATTATTATTTATTATTAAACGGTATCTGTAATCGGTAAGTAATTTGAGTAAATGATGAGAAATTCAGATAAGTTTCTTTTGCCATGGACGAAATGCAGCAAATTTCATATCACTTCTAAATGCCATGTTAATTCAATGGCTGCGTAAATCAAGCACGAAATGACAAAATGAAATCCAATCTGAGATACGACGGATAAATACTGATTTAATAGTGGCAATGTCAAATAGGTCGCTCAGAAATCTAGTCCGGACCAAAGCAGTCATTATTATTCATACAAGACCAATTCAACACATACGAACTTCATATTATTTGTACTTGGGTACTATTTTCTGTACAGGTACCCCACATGCTGGACCGCACCTACAATATTGTTTTTTAGACATAATAGACTGAGCGTAACGAAGTCCTGTTTTAACTGTTTTGCATTTCGTGTGTGTCTGTAATTTTTTTTTGTACGTTCTGTTTCCGTTTTGAGATGGTGGCAATTTTAAGGGTTAAGTTAAGATTCGTTTTTTTAAATGTGAAATCTGAGTTTTTATTTGGTCATTCTTATTCGTATTTTTTCAATATTATGGTACGCATACATAATTGACTGAACATAGCGAAGTCCTGTTTTAACTCGACCGTTTTGCATTTGTTTGTACGTTCCGGTTCCGTTTTAGATGTTGGCTGTTTTAATGGTTCAATAAAGATTCTTTTTTCAATTGTAAAATTGGCATATTTATTTGAACATTAATTGGTACCTACTGGCCTGAAGAAAGTTTTTTTGGACGCTTGTAGAACTACCAGTTATCTAGATTTGGAGTAGACTTTGCAGTATATTTTTTTTTTTGATTTGAGCTTTCATTTTCAAGTAAATCGAGTCCATACTTGTTATTTATGAAAAAATTGAAAAAAAAAGTTTGGCTGTGTGTCTTTTAACATACCTCGAAGCGTAGACCCAAAAAATTATCGTAATGATCATTCCAAATTTTTTTTCGGGTTCTCTTTGATGAAAATTCACTAGTTTCCCGATTGTACGACTAGTTTTCGGACAACTTGTTTAAAATAGCAGGCCGACGTGATTCAGTGTCCTGGCCTCGGTTGAGATGGTTTTGCTTCATCTCGCCAAGGTGACTGCAGAATGCTAATGTTTACAGCACGCTTTCTGAACATAAACAACGAGGAACGCGAGAAAACGAATGGAAAATGCCTCCATATTTGCATGCGCTACAACTTCACACGTCAGTGACACGATACTTGACGATTGTATTTATGATTCATGGTACTGGTAGAGAACTAACTAACCATCAGGCCGTTTATCGCAGGGGTAAGCAGAGAAGACGGACCGCCAAATAACTCGGTCTTGGGACACAATCCTTGCTCAATTCACATTTATAATCTTGTTATTCCGACTATTGACGTATTGACATGGCCCGACTCAAATATCTGGTTCACTTGATCGTGCCATGTCATTCTCGAGCGTCCCTGACTTCATTTATTTATTTATATATATATACGCCTAAAAAGGCTTTTACATAGAAGTGATACATGATGCAGTGTACATAGGAGAATATGTATTATACAGGAGATATTGACAGTAAATAGATGTAATCCATTTTAAAGAAGGTACAAAATACACACTTGTAAAATTGTGATTACAAGTATAATGAGAAAATATTAAAAAAATGTGAAGCAATATTAGTAAAACGTAAGAGTAACATAAAGTAAAAAAAGAAATTACAACAACACTACATATAAGACAAATCATTAAAACTAATTTACCAACGCTACTCTAATTTGTAGGATTCAACAAAGTGTTGGTGTAGATCAAGGCTGCCCAACCTTTTTACCAGTTGGGCGAAATTGACGATTAAAAATCACTGGCGGGCCACTTAATACTAACGGTTCCTATTTCCATGGGGAGGGGGGGGGTTGTTAGAGAATTTCTATAAAACATAATTCCCCACAAAAAAATTCAAAATTAGTGCTAATATTTGAAATCCATAGGGGGGGGGGGGTTGTTACGGAACTTCGCTGAGAAAAATTCCACAAACCCAAAAACATCATATGTGATTCCCCACAACAATTTTTCTCCATGGGGGGGGGGGGGGGTGGCTACAAAATTCCATTTCGGACGCAAAAAATATTATATCAAAAACCGGTGTATTTTTGTTTAAAAAGTAAGTTCAAGAGGTTATATTTTTTCGTCGCTGATTCTCGTTCTGAGTAGCCTAAATAGCGATAAATCGCCTTCGTTGGCAACACAGGTGACCGCGCGCAAGCTGCATTGTTTGTTTTACCGCGGGCCCGCGACACTTTTTCAAATTGGCGGGTTTTTTGAAAATGGTTCACGCGGGCCTGGGGTTGGGCAGCCTTGGTGTAGATTATGCTTAATTCTATATATGGAGTCAATAAATAAATCAATAGCACCCCCATACTTGTTGCCCAGATCATGCATCCTATTGGTCAGTGAGTGTGTCTGATAGTTGGTCGAGTATGTATTACAGAAGAATGTTATATTTTGTTTAATTTATTATTAATTACATATTATTAATTTATTATTAATTACATATTATTAATTTATTATTAATTACATATTATTAATTTATTATTAATTACATATTATTAATTTATTATTAATAATATATATATATATATATATATATATATATATATATATAATATTATTATATTATCTATTTATTATTAATATATATAATTTATTTTTTTATTATTTACACGAATATAAATTTACAATTTATATTCGTGTCATATATTCTCCTTTCTTCGTACATTCGCTTTACATACCCAAACCATCTAAGCGTGTATTTCTTAATGGTATTTTTTTAAATTAATTTAATTCATTTGTATTCTTTGCAAGTCTCCACATTTGAGCATACTTGCGCCTCAGGGATCTGTAATGCAAAATGTTTAAATGGAGTACATAATATTTCATTTTTATTTTTAGGGGCACTGACCCAAAGAGAAAACTTTTTATTTATTGGGCACGTTCCAATAAACAAACATTTGCTTTGCAATAGCACTATGATTGTTGACAAATGCCATGTTTAAGTCGGTGTTGAGTTATGAGAAATCAAAAAAAAAACATTATTTAAAGATCTTGAAATTGGTAGAAATCTGAATATTTAAAACAGGGGTCAATAATATACAAGTGGAATTATTGATAAAACTCGATTTTACGTGCAAACATGGTTCGTGACTAGAATTATAAAAGTTAGTATATTTTTTCGTTAATCGTATGCTCTTATTAAAGGTTTAATTAATATTTTACTCATCATACCTAATATGCATAATTCGTCCAAGGAAAACAGCTTTCGCTCAGCGACAATTCTCTCATGACATGTCTAACTCAAGGAAATCTAAAACTGTTGATCTTTAAACCACAAAGTTTTCAGAATTATTAAATTATTTTAATGAATGCTTCTCGTTATTAAAAATATTTTCTTAATTATTTTTATTTTATTTTATTCTAATTCTAAGGACGATGATTCACAGAATTTGAACAATTCATCAAATATCAAAGTTGATTTTGATAAAGATTCAACAAAGTTCTGTGAAGGTTCTATTCAAGTTCTGTTATTATATAACTCCATGCCAGTGGTTTCTCAAATCTGAAATAATAACAGAACTTGAATAAAACTTTCACAGAACTTGAAAATTAATTTTGATTTTGATGAATTGTTTAAATTCTGTGTATTCCTAAAGTCTCAGTAGCTCAATTAGGAGAGTGCCGTCCCGTTCCGGTGAGACCGTTTCTAGGTTCACTTCCCAGTTACCTTTTACTTGACTGTTAAATTTATTTTTTTTATTTTCTGTGTCTTTTTATATTTCATTTAGATTTGTTAATTATCTTATACATGTGCAATTTACTTAACTGAGAAATCAATTATAGATTTCTTCATTATACTAATACATTGTATTTAGCAAAATAACATATTTAAGAATAAACAGGTATTACATATAAACATAATTAGAACACGAGAGACCCCATAATATATATCATTACATTTAATGTAGTTTCGACTACCATAATACGGGCATGTGCCTAGTGTGGTAGTCGAAAAGCATGTAAAAACTTTGCATAAAAACTTTTTTTTTTTTATTTTTTTTATTTTTTTTATTATCAATATAAAGTTTTTTTACAGGTTTTTTTTTCGATGTCTGTCTCACTAGGATAAACCTGTGTCGAGACAGACGTATTTGATACATGAATTAATGTTTACATATATTTTGATACATAAAATATTTCATTATTTTATTACATAAACGAATGCAAAAAAAAACTCTGCAAAAACAGGTTAGTATAGTAGATACTTTTTATAGTACAGGGTTTTCCAATAAGAGGTTTTTTTTTATATTCAATCGTAAAAGATCAATGGTTTCGTTGCTTGTGTGGCACGTAGCGCCGTCTTGTTGAAAGTAAACGTTGTCCAGATCAATACCATCCAATTCCGGCCAAAAAAAATCATTAATCATCTCTCGATAGCGCAATCCATTCACCGTAATTGTTGCTCCAGCCTCATTTTCGAAAAAGTAAGGTCCAATGACTCCGCGGGACCATAAACCGCACCAAACAGTCACACATTGAGGATAGAGAGCCTTTTCAACAATAACTCTTAGTTATTATTTTTTTTGGTAAACTAATGTTTAAGACAAGATTTTTTATGCATAGCACAAAGGGTAACAATTATTTTATAAGCAATAATTATTAGCCTGAAACACTCATCCACATTGAAAAATCTCCTGATAAAAGATACATGACGCCAACGGGACATGAACCCGTGTCCTTTCGATTTCCGGTCGACAGCTCTGACCACTGAGCTATGGCGGCTTATCTCTTATCCGCGAAATAATTCAATATATACTAGTGTTTCATTCAACAATTACTGCTTGTTTTGGCGTCATGTATCTTTTATCAGGAGATTTTTCAATGTGGATGAGTGTTTCAGGCTAATAATAATTGCTTATAAAATAATAACTCTTGGTTTTCCGAGCCCCAGATGCGACAATTTTGCTTGTTGACGAAGCCACCGAGGTGGAAATGGGCCTCATCACTCAAGATGATTTGCATTTGATTCACTCAAGTGAATTGTAATAATTTCAATGCGTTGTTGAAGCGTGTATCGTTCCATTTTTATTAATGGCGTAGTTTCTACTTGTCAAATGTCAAAAAATGACAGCTTCAAAAGTAACATCTACCGAAATAGCGGGCTATTCAAAATAACACCTGTTATTGGAAAACCCTGTATATTTGGGCGCGTACCAGAATAGAAGTTATTCTCAATATGTCCCTGAAGACGAAATGGTTTTAGCCATGTTTGATGGCCAGATCTGAATAGCCAAGTACTCTTCACCTTCCACTTCCCCATTTTCTTCTCTTCTCCCCTACCTCCAGCCTCACAACATACCCCAATTGGAGATATCATAGTCTCACTGGTTCCAGACGATTGTTAGCACTCTTTTGCGGTATTCACAAAAAAAAATATGAGCTGATAACAAGCATCGTTGAGTTAGTTTCAAGTGTCTTGTGAAATCGCCTAACATCTCGCTTTACTCAGTTCAATCGACTTAGTGAAGAAAACTTGCTCTAAATACCTCGCGAGGAATCCCACGATCATGCCTCCGTTCTGGACCAATCTGTCCAGGGATTATTATTACAATACAGCAGACAATAAGCTCAGTGGGAAGTTTCCAACACTTTCGATAGCGGGCAAACAATTCGCGTCGATTAGAATTGCCTAGGAATAATCGTGATGATTGCATTCGAGTCACAATGCTACCACGTTTGTTGTTTGTCTATGACAGAGTTTCTCAAACATTTAAGACGACACAAGACTCTAATAACGGAGGCTTGCTCGAGGCTTCACATAGAATCTTTTTTTAGAGCGCATGTAAGATATTTAACAAATAATTATAGGCAATAATTAGTCATCCGAAATACTAATTCAAATTGAAAATATCTCCCGAGTAAAAATAAATGCCGCCAACGGGATCCCGCCAGCGGCATTTATTTTTACTCGGAAGATATTTTCAATTTGTATTAGTATTTCGGATGACTAATTATTGCTTATAATTATTTGTTATCATTTATGCTATGCACAAAACCTTGTCTTATAAACGTTAGTTTATCATTTAAAAATAAAGATATTTAACATTTATAATAACACTACCTTACTATTAAAATATAAAGTGTTAATTTATAAATTGTTTTTCAACTATAAAGTCGCCGTAAGTACCAGATTTTATTTATCTAGACGATAAATTAGTAATTTCCAGAGGTATTCGTTGAGAAACATCTGAAATTTAAGTGGAAAAGATCAATTGTCCTGGGCCTGCTAGGGCAAATTCGACCATATGTCCGTCTACAAGTCGGGCCGCGCGCCGAAATTTGTTTACATGACTTCGTTACTTACGCCATTAAGATTCCCACTTTATTTTAGAGATTTGCTAGCGCAAATTCAACCTTAGGTCTGTCCAATACACCAGGGCTGCGCGTTCCATATTTTTGTGCACGGCTTCTTCACTTACGTCGTTAAGATAATGATTATATTTTAGAGTATTGTGTTGTTTTAAACAGAAAAACGGTTACAGAAATATTACTTTACAAAAGGTACATTATTTCTTTATCGTATAATAATTTGTATTTATTTATTTATTGCTTTTCACTGTACATAAATCATAATTTTTCACATAAAAATCAACCTCAATACGACTTTATTATGCCTGTATCGTGTAAGTTACAAATTTGAATGAAGCAAATATAAAGTAATCACTACATACATGAACACAAAATATTACAAACGGAAAGAAAAAATATATCACATTAGTGGCCAGATGAGTACTTTGAGAGTGTATTGTAACTGATTTGAACCATAAATAAATCATTAACATTATTCCCAAGAAGAAACAAAGTAAATATAAAGACAACTAGGGTGACACTTTGTTTTTAGCAAATGGAACTTATATAAAATCTTGTTATTGATATAACAACGCATCGAGTTTAATTAATAATTTCATAAAGAGTCTAATTACAACACTAAAATTGTTCAATGGTATTTAATTAAAAAAAATATATCTTTTCGACTGTTGTGAAAAATCACGGAATATTGTGGTAGTAAATCTGGTTAATTTAACACTAATATTACTTAACTTATCAAGATTAACGTTAATAAAGTAAAAAAACACAAATAAACATTTCAAATAAAGAATTATATTAATTTTCTGTATAAAAATATGTGATTTTAGGAAGGCAGGTACTGCTCGCTTGTCTGAAATCTTGACGTAACAGTTCCAATTTAGAAAAAGGTACTTAAATTCAAATCAATTTTGAGTTCATTGGACCAGAGGTACGCAGAACGCATAGACAGCAAAAAATTGTATTTTTGAATTTAATTCTCAATTAGATAAAAGTAGTCTCTTTTGAAAAATTTTTGAGTTTACCAAATTCATGGAGCGCCCTTGAGGTGATTTTTCACAAAAACGGTGCTATACAAATCATCCCATTAATATCACAAGATGTGGAAGATACTTTCACTATCGCTTCAGTGAAATACCACTTTAGAAGGCAATTTAAAGAAATAGCATGAACAATTATCATTGATGGGTAGAAACTATTCACACGTTACGAACTGCCTACGTGTGAACTTACGAATTATACTCGTATTATTAAAAATACGAAAAGTCATGCCAAATTATATCGAAGTAATAAAACAAAGCACTGCATTTGAAGTGCGAATAACCCAAGAAAGTATACCGTAGAAAATGCGTACAATATTGAAAATGGTAAAAAGCTTTTGTTTTTTTACCAATCCATTAAAACAATCATTGTTTTCTACATACGGTATACATTGTTCAAAGTTGATTATCTCCCTAATAGAAATTATTATTACAACGGTGTTATGTTTTTCATTACTTCTTATAAAGCTCATGGTCTGTATAATGGTGTGGTAAGTGCATTAGAAAACGGCGTTCATAAAAGATTTTTTAATTACTTTGGTAAATACAAAAAATATGGAAACTTAATGCGCCCATTTTATTTTGATAAACTTGTCGAATTCCGCCTCACGCTTAGTACGCAAAAACAACTATTAATGTCGGAGGAGATGATAAACGATGCATTAAGAGGAAGCTACAAGCCAAAAATGTGTATATTCTTGGTATACCTTATATTGTAGGTAATAGGCATTTAAATCACTTGACAAACGGAGTCTAGAAACGTTCGATTTGAAGCAAAAAAAGTGGTTTTTATTTATTTTGTAAATAATTTTACAAGAAACCAAAAAAGTCAATCAAGTGAAACTGTCACAGATAATCTTAGCTATAATACTGTATTCATTTAAATTGTTTCATTTACGCGTTCATACATATCTATTGAAAAAAGGTTTTTTTTAGTAGTTTATATTTTTTATTGAGTAATTTATTTTTTTTTATTTGTATTCTACTCAAGCGAAGCGATAGTATAACCTTCAATTTATCTAAAGCATATTTTTTGGTATTCATAATGTACACCAATTCGTTATAAAGATTAATCAAAATAGTGATTTAGCATTAAGCTTCGTCTTAAAGTTTCATTTTTTCTCAATCGAAGTAGAGTTTGGAGGTTAGGAAATACGTGTAAATTATTAAAATAATCCAAACTAATAACCTAAAAACCAATTTCGTGCATGTTTCACATTGTTTCCATTAGTAATTAATAATACATTACCTTTATTTTAAAAACACCTTATATTAGTTAGATAATAATGAGAAGTAAATATTTCGGTTTCCGGAAAGTATAATAATGAATTTTAATCGCTTTTACGTTAAAAAAACGGTGAATTTGACGCCTTTTCTTCACGCAATAGTATAACATAATAATTTTAAAATAGTTTTTTTAGGTTAGTTTTCCAATCGTGGGTAGTAGTAGAAAAAAACTAACATTAAAACTTTCGCGTCAACAACAATGGCTGCCATGTGAACAATCGATTTTAATTTTAACAAAATAACTATTAAAATGCATTATTATTGATTTCCGGAAACTGAAATACTTACTTCTCATTATTATCTAGCTCCTACCAAGTGTTTAATGTATGCATACATGCTATTTTCTGTATATTTAACATAAGTTTTTGACAATTTGACAACGAAAAATTATAGATTGTAAGAAAGTTGTATCTTATCGACTCAAATGAAAACACTTCTTATCAATAGATAGGTAATTATAATCTACATTTTTTTTAAATTTCTTTTCATAATTATAAATAACTGTGTAAAATCTTCCCTCTTCACTCGCCACATTCAAAATCAATATCAATCACAGCCTACTAAAAAACTCTGAAACTTTTCATATTCCTTACCAAAGAAACTTAACTTCTCCGAACCTCTTGTGCGAATGTGTGTAGCGGCAAGATTCCGCACATATTTAGCGATAGCCACCAGAACAAAATTTCTCAAATCTCTTGTTTCACTTGAACAAAGAAACAATTTAAATCTAATGTACTTATGTTTACCTATATATTAACTTATTTAGATAAAACGGCGATAATTTTAACGTAGCGTGAGATTAGAATTTCTATCGAATTATTACTTTTCTTTTGACTTAAAGTTGAGTTTCTAAAAAAAATCGAAAAAGAGTCGAAACAGTAATTATATGAAATTTCCTCGATAGAAAAAAAAACGCAAAGTATGTTTAGAAAATTATTAAAAACACATTTTGTTCTAATGATACATTGAAACAATTTTGAACTTTTTTCCACTTTTTTCTATTTTTTTACCGTTACCGGTTTCAGCTTATTATAACCATATTCAGACTGGTACAATTATACCCTAGTAAAAGTAGTTTAAGGAATAGTTGTACTAGTCGGAAGTTGGATATGATAAACTTAATATAATTAAGTACTTAAGGCGATGCACTACGTCGTGTAATATTTTAAATCGAGCCGCTATCAATAACAGCCCTTACGTAGATGGCGATAAGGTTTAAATTCCCGCTTAACACCATCCGCCTGTTTTGATTTATGCAAGAAAAAAACATGGCCAAAAAGTGTCTTTTATTTTATTTTGTGGATGTTCAGGCATAAATATTTTTTTCCGCTCATTTTATAAATAACTTAATTTGCCACATTATACAATAAAATCATAACCGAAAATAGGTTTGTGAGCAGTTTTCATAGGCCTTATACATTATTTTTTTCTGGGCTTATAAAAATACTTATCTAAAAAATACTCGATTATTTTAAAGTCTAATATATATTCTACTCGCAGTATTTAATTAAAGCATCTGAAACATTTCTAGGCGACCAAATTTTCAAACCAAAAACAAATGATTTTGCATTACAACGTAGTACATCGCCTTAATAAATATATCTGTACAGCGCCCTTGAGGTGATTTTTCATGAAAACGGCGCTACATAAATTAACCAAAATTTAATATTAGTATTATTATTAAGCTGAAACCGGTAACGGTGATTTATTAATTATTTTCACAATTTTCGCTTAGCTATTATCGTTTTTTATTTAATATTAGCGCGCTCCTTCTAACAATCGTATTTAGAAAATTTACATATTGTGGAGTTAATGCCAATTTGTAACTACATTTTTTTTGAGTTAGCAATAATTGTAATGCTACGTCTGGACTAAGTTTGGATCCCATTTTATGCCGTTAAGTAGGTTATTAACTACTGATTTTTAAATAAAACTTTGGAACTTTAAATTAATAGAAAATAAAAACATAGTAAAAACACTTTAAAAAAAATAAGCATGTTTGTTTAAAAAACAACACTCCAATGAATTAAAAAAAAATTACATTATTTCCCATAACTCTGACTTTATAAAGATTAATCTTTAAAAGATGTTTTTGTACTGGAGATTTTGTAAGATGTTTTGGAACTGGCAAAGAAAGGATGAAAGTAGATTGAATGCTGTTGAAATGAGATCCCTGAGGCGTATGTGTGGTAAAACCATGTATGATCGTGTGAGGAATGTGGAGATCCGCAAAGAGTGCAAGGCTGATGTAAGCGTAATGAGTAAGATCAAGAAAGGGACGCTTAGATGGTTTGGGCATGTAGAGAGAATGAGCGAAGAAAGGAGTGTAAGGAGAATATACGATGCAAATGTGAATGGTACCAGAAGTCGGGGACGCCCAAGGAAGACATGGCGCGACCAAGTGAATCAGATACTTGAGTCAGGCCATGTCAAGAGTCAGAACAATAGAAGAGTATGTATGAGGCGATGTATGAATGTGAATGAGGCAAGAAGTGTGTGCCAAGACAGAGTTGTTTGGTGGTCCGTCCTCTCTGCCTACCCCTGCGGGGAAACGGCGTGATGGTTAGTTAGTTATGTTTTTGTAAGTTACCAAATTTTGGCAGTAACCCATTATTTCCGTTTCAAACCATCTTTCTCCTCTTTTGAACGCTTACTATGGAGCCTTAACACGTAGTCCGTTCACTTTATAGAAAGGCTAGTTAGTGAACCATAAAATTCGAAGCAGTTTACATCTTTATGATGTAGTTAGTATGTGTCCGTAGTCTTAAACAAGGCGAATGTTTAAATGTAGAAGTTAATAAATAAATGTCAGGTAATTGGGATAGTGATACTTTTTCTTATCTTTGATGCCTATGTGATTGCTGGTTACGGGAATCAAAAGTATAAAAGACTTGTAAGGGTAATAATAATCACTCAATAAATTGCAATTCATAGTTACAAAATAATGATAAAACGAATTGGCTATATTACAAAAAAACATATTCAATACCATTGATCGGGAAAACATATGTTAAAGTATTTCACGGATAGTAAAAACAGTACATTTTGACGCCTGATAACCATATCGCCTTTAGATAATGTCTTTGAAGGGCGAAAAGACTATCGCTCGAATAAAATCAACCCGTCAAAAACGGAGTTCTATTTTTATTAATAGATGTATATTTTGGTTCGACTAAGAACTAAAAAATACATCTATCGACTTGAACCATCCTCTCCGGGGACTGGAGTCAACCGCGTTAACAACTGGGCCAAATGTCGATCGGTTAGGACCAATTTTTATTTCGTATATTAACTGCTGTAACGTCATTCAATTTCTGAGAAAGTCGTCAAATACTCCATTCAGCGCCATGTTGTTTTTTTTTTACATCTGAAAGATCCCCGTTATATACCGATTTTAAGTGCATTTCAGCTTTTAATGAAATCATAATAAGCTGATAAGTTTAACAACATGATAGTTGTGTTGTACTGTTCTGCTGATCACTATTTATTCAAAAGCAGTAAAATACTTGCAATCGCATTTGATGGGAATATTCAACTGTCAATAAAAACAAAATGGCGCTGAGTGGCCATTTGATAACAATGTTACATTTGGATTTCTGTGAAACACCTCGTTCTAAGTCCGTATTTTATTCCGAACGTATTTTAGTAAAAAATTATTTAAGTTTAAGAACATTATGTGCAAAAAACACGAGGTATTTAGTTTTTTTATTTATTTTTTTTACTAAAAATAAAAAAAAAACAGAACCTCGTTGCTTTGAAAATCAGCTACATCAGGGCATCAGGGTTTTACCTGATGTTTTAGTTAGTTTTTTTTCTAAATACGATGTTCTTTGCAAAGAATGTACAAAACGTTCTGCAAATTCATTTAAATAAAGCGTGTATAAAAGCATACATACTGGTAATGAAGATATATGCTGATTTTTAAACAAATTTTTTCTACCACACAGAGAACGAATATGGTAATCAAAAGTGTAAATCAAGAACAATTTATTTAAAAGAAAAAGTACCAAAAAGCGTGTAATTTGATTAGAGAAAAATGGTGCAAATCGTGGTGCAACATTCCTCAGTTCATAACTGTTGAACGTAAAAGTGTTCGCTTAACACCTGCCGTATATCACGATGGACGAAGTAGCTTTGTTTCCCAGTAATTAACATCAACAGCATAGTCTCTATGCGGTGGTACGCAGAGTTACCGCATCCATAGACTGCCAGAAGATGGAAACTAACGGTCCATAACGGCATAAGACCTCTTTGTACTCTGGTCTAAGTTTATTCAATCAAAGTAAATGTTTATGTTTTAACGGTTTGTGGTCCTGCTCAACGTGAAAGAGTAATTAATAATTATAATATGGGATCTGCTAATCTAAAGTCGAAGTGGATTAAAATAAGTGCATCGGGTTGCATTGTCAGTCTAACCGCAGAAGTTTAATGACTTCGTGAACTTGAAAATAAGTAATTTCTTCTTCGTTTTATAATAGATTAGAGAGATTCTAGGAAAAAGCCTTGAATATTTTATATGACAACAGATGTTTAATTTTACAAAAAAAAATATAATCAAGAAAAAAATAATAGCCGTCACTTGAAGCCAGGCAGATGTGAAAATTTAAATTTATTTTCATTGAAGTAGGCGAAAATGAAAATAAATATCTCTTATTATTTTAGAAATATATTATAAATTAAAAATTCGTCGTCATTTAGCGAGAATATAAGCGAATTTATCGCACAGAGTTTTGGCGGCCGGGCGGAAAGAGTCGATGAGTCACGAGGCAGGCCGAATAAAACGACGATCCATGCGAGAGCGTCGTCCCGTCTTGCCACGCAAGAGAAGTTTTTACCCCCCTAGGCGTGCCAAAATATGTTTGGCTTAAAAAAATATTAAATGAAAACACTGTTAATATCGAATATAAATGAGTAACATTTCTCTCCCGAACATTTTTACAAAATTGTGTAGATTGTTTACTCTTTCAAAACTCTTTTACAGTCCGCCATATTTGTAAATACTCGTATTTAGTTTACTTTTTAAAACCTCATTTAATAAATTCAAGTAACTATCATATGAGGGTGTTTTCTAGATTTTCAAAACGCCCTTGAGGTGTTACTTTAGAAAAATCAGTTTAAGAGGAAGCTGCAGGCCAAAATAATAAGGTATATCAAAAATGTACATTAAATGTACATTAAAATCGCTTGACAGATGGAGTATAGAAACGTTCGATTTCAAGCACAAAACTGGTTTTTATTTATTTAGTAAATAATTTTATAAGAACGCAAAAAAGTTAATCAAGTGAAACTGTCACAAGTTGTTTCCTTTACGCGTTCATACATTTTTATTGAAAAAAATATTGTTTAGTAGTTTACATTTATATTTTTAATTGAGTATTTTTTTTAAATTTATTTGTATTCTACTCAAGCGAAACGATAGGAAAACCTTCAATTTATCTACAGCATATTTTTTGGTATTCATAATGTACACCAATTCGTTATAAAGATTAATCAAAATAGTGATTTAGCATTAAGCTTCGCCTTAAAAGCCAAACATGTGAAATTATTATTATTACTTTTGTAAAGTTTTCATAGCAAGTCGAGGCAATGTATTTATTCACAAATTGACATCATTTCACCAATTAATTCTAAGACAAAAAACAAATGAGAAAAAACTTAGACTTTGTCATTTTAACGAGTTATTTCCCGGCAGGTGCTTATTATTATTTAACAGCAATTTACGAACACTCAAAGATCTCGGTTACTATAAACTTCCAAAGCGCTGTTACTTGTCGTTAATTCCACCGTATAAAAAATACATCCGTTATGTTTGTTGATTCTATATGGGTGCAGCAATCCACTCGACCTTCAAAGGTAGATAAGTTACCAACGTTCTACGTGGAATTATGTCTATAATCTGGGTGTTTGTGTCAGACAATCCCCGCCTTTGTACAAACTAACCCTTTCTATATTTGAACTTTTTTTTTCATTACTTAGAAGTTATTGCTAGGTTCTTAGGTTCATTTGGAAGAACATTAGATCTCACAGGGTGTTTCACTAAATATGACGAATCATAAACAAACATACAAAATTTTATTAATTCTAAGCAGTTTACTTTAAAATAAAAAAATAACCTTCTAAACTAACATAAAACGGAAATCATGAACCTACTAGGTCCTGCAGAGAGCTTTTGAAGCCGCGGAGAGAAGTGGAAGACATGAAAAAAATGCCTTTACCTAAATACTTAAGTTTTTTAATGACATATCCCATTCCCGGTCTCGTCAAATATCTAAAAATCATTGCTAACTTTGTCATACAAGATGGCTGCCAAGCAATTTCCCCCCCTACCTTAGACGTTGCTTCAATTTCAATAGTACAAAGTCGTACCAAAGTTCTGTCCAGGGCTTTTTAGGTTCATGGCGGAAATCGAGTTTAAACACAAACGTCACAATAACTAATAAAAAAACCATAACCGTTGCAATGTAAACATGGCTACCGCTAGAACGAGTAGCTAGAATAAAACTAAAAAAGGTGTGTAAATTCAGTGTTGCTAGCAAATGGAAAAGAATAAAAAACCTTATGTATTTTCAAACATAGGAAAGTATGGTCCGAAAGGGTTAAATTTATTGAAGTAACTTACAGTATTATACGATGCCTTCATCGTAATTCCTACTACAACAAGCACTGTATTATAGCTGTGACTGAGGTTCATCGAACTCTGCACTTTTTCTCTCCAGGCCTGGGCTACACATAACTTAGACTGTGGGTTAGGAAGTTGTCTCTGTTAGGTTAGTGCCGGTAAAAAGTTGTTTTTATTACAGCTCCGATGGAAAATAGAGTAGGTACCTATGTAATTATTAGTGTCTCTTTCTCTTCTACCAGCTTCTGATTCACGTGTTCTCATGAGGTGGAGTGTTAGAGAAGTGATTTACGCAATACTTTCTTTTACATTGCGTTCTTACTGTTGTTATATTATTATTCAGTGGGTTGTAATAACTAATTTATTTAAATACAAACGGCACAACATATGCCATTAGCATAACTATGAAGTGTAAAGGTATAAAGTGTAAAAAGTTTCAAATGCAAAACAACTAAAAAGGTATAGTATAAGCACAAAAGGTGAGATTTATTTATAATAACGTATTAATTGTTTATAATGATACATGATATAATATGACAATAATGATCCCAAATAGAATTATTTGCCGATAATGACAAACTGTAAAAACGCATAAATAACCTAAAAGATTATCAAATAAATTACTAACAGAATAACCAGTTATTTTTAATGTTTCAAAGTTCAAAGTGTCACCACGTTATTATTCTCAAGAAATCACATATAAAACATTTAAATCAATATCTGTTCAATGAAAACAATACTTTAGACAGCTCCAATAAGCGCAATCTTGGTATGATTCTCGACAACAAGTTATAACATAAATGTCATACTAAACAAAGCAGCCGAAATGCTTGGATTAATAAATAACAAGAAATACAACAGACTTCACAAACATTGTCATTTTCAACAACTGTACTTTGCGTAATTACGAATTTGCGTCGTCTGTGTGGTATCCATTTATGCATTATATATAATTATACTAGTATAAACAAAATTGAATCGATTCAGAGAAAATCATAAAATACATTTCTTACAAATCGCACAATCGATTTTATGATTATTTGAATGTAATTGTATTTTTCTAAATTGAATCATTGAGTGTACGTTCCATCAAAATTCTAAAGATCTTTTCGA
This sequence comes from Hesperophylax magnus, assembly GCA_026573805.1. Taxonomy (NCBI): domain Eukaryota; kingdom Metazoa; phylum Arthropoda; class Insecta; order Trichoptera; family Limnephilidae; genus Hesperophylax; species Hesperophylax magnus. The sequence goes on from JAIUSX010000012.1 coordinate 26,691,630, forward strand.
TTCATATCTCTCTATTTAATTTTTACCTTTAAGATTTTATGCCTTTATGAAGTCGTTATTATTATTATTATTATTACATTTGTTATTGTGAATAATTATTTTAGTGTTAGAGAGTGTTTGTAGTTTGTTAATTGAGAAATGTATATAGTATGTCTTGTTAGTGTTCAATGAGAGAAGATTTGTATCAAACCATTGTTTCAATGTGTTCATGCTATTATTTGCTTGTTCGTTTACTACATTCCAGTCGATCCGATTCACTATGATAGCTGTGTCGTCGGCATATGATATTATGTTTGCGTTAAGTGGTAGTTTGATAATATCGTTGACATAAATTATAAATAGTAGGGGGCCTAGGACTGTGCCTTGCGGTATCCCGAAATTACTTGTTAGTGGTAGTCTAAGTGAGTTGTTTATCTTGACTACTTGGTATCGTTCAACTAAATAACTTTTTATCCATTTTAGAGCTTTATCGTTTATCCAAACACAATTCAATTTTTTAATAAGTTTATCATGAGAAATACTATCTAAAGCTTTTTTAAGATCTATGAAGATTCCGAGACATTTCTAAGATTTGTCTAATGTGTCCTGGATTATGTTCGATAATTTGGCAATTGCATCTTGGGTACTTCTATTTTTCATAAATCCAAATTGGTTGCCGTGAATTACGTCATTTTTGTCAATAAATTCAGTCAATCATTATTTGATAATTTTTTCAAAGATTTTCGCAATGTTTGAGATCAGCGATATTGGATGATAATTTGTCACTTCTTCTGGGTTACCAGATTTATGAATTGGAGTGATGATGGTTTGTTTATATATAGTTGGGAATATTCCGCTTTGGAGACTAATGTTGATTAAATGTGTTAAGGGTTTTGAGATATGTTTTTTGAAAAAAAAGACGTTATCCGCGTCTGTCTGTTCTCTTCTAAACTACGGAACGGATTTTAATGGGGTTTTCACTATAATTTAGAGAATGTCTTTCGGAAGGTTTATGGATATAATACTGGTATATTATAATTATAGAAAGTAGAGAAAAAACGATGATTTGCAATCATATCCTAAAACATATATTTTCGTGCGCTTTCTTTGCTAACACTGGCTTAACCTTACGAGATACATCAAAATAATGTACTACGGAATTGTATATCTTTAAAAGACTGCAGAAAAGTCAGCGATGGTAAATGTCTATCACCCAAGGAGAACCCCCAGCAACGCCGGGTACATGTCAGCTAGTATTATATAATAAATATTTTCACAGCTTTTCAGATGAGATTTCACTACAATTGTTCCAGAATATTTTCTGAATATAATATTAAAACGAATTAACAGAATTTGTTTTATTTTGCTATTAGCAGCACTAGCGGAGAACTTGTCCATTATGCAAATAGTATCCGGATAAAACAAAACAGTAACAAAATAGAACGTTACAAAAATAATAGGTAAGATGTTTTTGGGCACTGTAATGAACGTATGTCTTGAAAGAGACACTCGTGTATGATAGAGATATATATATAGAAAGGGTATGTCTGCTCTCGTATTGTGTTATTTTTACCAGTAACCTTATTTCAAGTAAACAGGGTACCTACACCCTATTAATATTAAGCCTACACATCCTGAATATTACTCAAAGATCTTCCACTAAATCTCTACCGGAAGTACCACACAAGTCGACATCACCACACCCACTTTTCATTATCGTTTCTTTTACGTTTTTTGTTATGGAACCTAGTGCTTTTTGTTTAAGTCATTTGCACAGGATTGGTGTTCATTTTTTAATGAAGCAAACTGTTATCGTTTTACTTGGCTTTGAATACCGGAATAATTAGTAAGCGGCGAGTACAAGGAATCTCTTTCAGAAATGAATTGGAAAATAAACAAATTAGACCGCAAAAGGCGTGCGATTGTGCCGTGTGCCCGGGGCTTAATTATTGGAGATTTAGTACGTGGAAGTAATAATCAAATCGTAAAAGATTTCATTTTTACAGTCTAGCTAATAGTCAGGTCTATAAATCTTCTGGCTAGCCAATAAGAACAACATTCAGGCGATATTCAATCAGTCAAACAAGTTAGCTTGATGAAGACGAAGTTTCTTTCTTATATTTAAGAGGTTTGAAAGGTTAAAAGACGCCAAACAAGCTGACAAACAGATATTTTTTAACCATCGTTACCCGTTGAAATGATTTCCTACGAATCTCCTTTGTAAATTCTTGTAATGTTGTAATAGAGAGATTAAATTAATAAAACCACGACATAGGTAAGTTTTTAGATTCTCACGGCCAAAAGCATTTTTGTTGTTTGTTTTTGGGGTGTTATGCCGTGTTGCGCTAACTCCTACTTTAGCCGACGTTTCGGACAGCGTTGCAGTGTCCATCATCAGGACAGATCCGGTAGATCCGAATCTACCTACTACTAATCTACCTACTCTTCGGATCTACCGGATCTGCCCTGATGATGGACACTGCAACGCTGTCCGAAACGTCGGCTAAAGAAGGAGTTAGCGCAACACGGCATAACACCCCAAAAACAAACAACAAAAAAAACCAAGACATAGTATTAATCATGAAAAAAAATTGTCAACATGTATCACTTAAGTTTATGTTAACCTTTGGAAAACCGTTTGTGCACCAGTAACAAGATTTTTTTTCCCGCCGGCAAACCGTTCGTGCGCTGCTGGCATTGGAATTTCGCCCTAGCTGGAATTCTTTGATATGCGATTTAAACCTGTCTGCCATGAGAAAGTGCATAATATTTTTTAACAGAATCGCTTGCGCATGAAACACTTTAGAGTTCATTTCTGATTTCACTTTTTATTTTCCTCAAAAAGGTTCTGGTGTTCCAAAGGACGCTTTATAATGGCAGTAAGATTAATAATTAACGTTGGTTCATAACATAGTAGTGGTGCGTTTTAAAAAGATTGTTATAAAATTTGTGAAATTATTGCAAATTATTAGAAATTATGAGATAATTCAGACCCGAAAAGATTGTAAAAGATGACATACACAACTGATAGAAGTAATTTATTGAATTATGAAAAATCATAGCGCAATTTAGTTAATCAGTAAGAATCTATAAATTTTATCAGAAATGTGTAGATAAATACCCTTACCAAAATACAGTATTTTACTATAAAATCAAAAGGCAATATTTCAATTAGATAATATTACAATTCCTACCTACTCAATTAACCGTTAATAGAAATATAAATATTGTAGATTGGTTAAGCATTTAGCGCTGCAAAGGTCCGAAGCATGCATGCCCTTAAAAGCTTTAATAATAGTTATCCCCGCCCTGAAACCTTCATAGTAAACACGTACAAATCGGAATAAAAGGCCCGCGGGGCACGAGCTCGATGTTCGAAGTTCAGGCAAAGCGCGGCTCGTCCTAACGTCCTAACGAACCGCCAACAAAATTAAACAAAATTAATCCTCCGTAATATTTTTTATTTATTAAATTAGTCACAATATTTTAAAAAATATATTTCCTATCAAAACATGCGCATTTCGTCAAACCGTCATCAACGTGCAAAGCCATGGGATAATACGAACAGCATTGGAATTCCGGAGAAAGAGCTTGAGCGAAGTATTTTTACATAATAGGGTTTGCACGATATAGTAATATGTCGCTTGCAAAATGCAAAGATGCGTCAACGGGTCAGCTAATATATCATGCGTTATTATGATGCACTTATTGTATTTTGGGAACCTATTTTGTCACGGTAATTATTAGCTATTTTGTCACTATAATTATTAGCTATTTTGTCACGGTAATTATTAGCTATTTTGTCACTGTAATTATTAGCTATTTTTTCACTGTAATTTAAGCTATTTTGTCACTGTATTTATTAACTATTTTGTCACTGTATTTATTAGCTATTTTGTCACTGTAATGATTAGCTATTTTGTCAATGCAATTATTAGCTATTTTGTCACTGTAATTATTAGCTATTTTTTCACTGTAATTTAAGCTATTTTGTCACTGTATTTATTAACTATTTTGTCACTGTATTTATTAGCTATTTTGTCACTGTAATGATTAGCTATTTTGTCAATGTAATTATTAGCTAATTGTCACTGTAATTATTAGCTATTTTGTCAATGTAATTATTAGCTTTTTGTCACTGTAATTATTAGCTATTGCGTCACTGTAATTATTAGCTATTTTGTAACAATTATTAGCTATTTTGTCAATGTAATTATTAGCTATTTGTCACTGTAATTATTAGCTATTTTGTCACAGAAAATATTAGATTTTCAGTTGCAGGTAGTAATCTTTGTGTACGTTTCTCATTTACAAACTACAGACACGCGCGCGCCCGAAGTAAAAGGTTTGTTGTATTTTATAATACAGAAAAAATTATAATTTTTTTTTTATTGTAACCCAGTTCCCCCCCCCCCCAAAAAAAAAGTATATCAAGAAACGAAATTACCGAAAATTAGAAAACTGTACGAATATAACAAATGCTTATTAATCTCTAAAATCCAAAATCAATTTATACGCACGAACACAACATTTGAACACTACACAAGACAACATAATAAACTATACAAACATTCAGCAAATACTGGAAGTGGTAAAAGAACATAGAAACATAGGCCACGAAGGTGTACACGTACAATCTCTTTTCCAATAGCTTGACATCAGTAAATATGTAGAATGAATATATTTAAGAAAAAAACTGTTTGTTCTTAAGATCAGCGAGCCAAATCAAAATGTACGTTAGTAAAAAGGTAGTAAACATTAATATTTAGATTTTTATTTTGAGTGTGTACTTTTAAGTTAAGAAAGAGAAATGCGTATATTTCTTGTGACTTAAAATAAAAAAAAATATATAAACAAAGAATTATTCTTTTATCCTTATTTTGAAATTTTATAATAAAATATCCTCAACCTTTTTTAAAATAAGTAATTGTAAGTATGCAATACATTATGTTTTTGATCACCAAACATATAATGCAGCGGCCGGGCCTGCTTCAGGCGACTTCAGCTTGTCCGGTAACGTTTTGTGAACATTAATAGTAGGCACAGATATCTCCGTCGGGGCAAGCGCGGAACCCGGGGTCAGGCCCAATGGCAGAGGTGACTCGAGCACGATTGGGGTAAAGTCGATGTAAACGAAAAATCGGGAGAAAGCGGCGGCAATTTGGAGCACGGAATACGATCTGAAGGGAATGGACGTGGTTGAATTAATGCCTATCTCCTTACAAAGAGCGGAACACAAAGGATAAATTACCATTTGTACCTAGGCACGAGAAGACTTGGAAATGATCAATATTTTAATTTTAAAAAAGACATGTGAATTTTGGTTAAGCGACAATTTTAGTGAAAAAATCTTCACACAAAGAAATAATATATTTTGATACCTAATATTTTTTTTGTACGACTTAAGAGTGATGAGTAACTATCTAAGTATAAGCACAGTAAACGAGCAGAAAAATATTTACCAAAATTTTTCAAAAATTATTGCAATTTATATTTTAAAAAAATCATTATTAGAGCTATTTTGCCATTAGCTTAGGTTTAAGTAAGAACATTTGCATATTTTTATGGTCTCCCAGCTCAAAACACAAACAATCTGACTCTGCCTCCAGCTACAGAAATCAAGGATATTAGCGCTACACCATGAAATTAGCTTAAACTTAAATCAAATATTAAAAAAATATATACATGAAATTAAAATAAGCTTTTTAAAGCATTCCGACGCATATTAATAGTATCTATTATTGAATAATTCTAATATTGTTGATTTAAAACCAGTTAAATATATTATTTGTTTTCTTTCAACGACTATCGAGGTAAATTAAACTATTCAAACGATTTAATAAAAGCAAAGCACAACACACGTATAGCGTACATGCTATTTTATAAACGACGTAACATTTTTCATTTCATAACAATGATTATCCGAACAACAAAAAGTTAAGCAAACTTAAAAACGTTTATGGAATTGAGAAGCCCATCGTTTCTTTGTGATTCCTGTTTAGATTTGATCGTTAGATTTAACGAATAAAAAATAATATGCATTTTATCAAAAGGAGTATTGAAAAAAATAATCATCAAATAATGAAAATCTATACAAACACCTACTTGCATTAAACAGTGAAGAATGCTTAGAACCTACGTGAATTTTCTCAAAACGTACAGTCACGCTTAACGAAAAAGGAGCGTGGACAAACTTGCAAAAAATATTATTATGGGTTTTAAAAACGAGATAAAATAATAATTTTTCACTTTCCAAAAATCGACGTAACATCAAATAATATAACATGGACAAATCATTATCGAACGACATGTTTCATATTATTGATTAGTGCACAATTCTATGATAGATTATATATAACATGTGCCGTAGTGATGGCAATAGTCGTAATATTCGATTTTGACATGGTGTAATAATCGATCGTAGAAATTTCGAAATGAAGATCTTTATTAAGGCGATGCACTACGTCGTGTAATATTTTAAATTGAGCCGCTATCAATAATAACCCTTACGTAGATGGTGTCATTGCTTGCATGCTTATTAGTACTTTTATAATACCACTAATAAACGCATATTTACTTTCTTCTACTATTTGTTATTACTACTACGTATATATGTATATTATTTTACTATTTCTGCCTTACTTAGTGTACCTTTACGTGCGAACATCTGCAATTTCTGTAATATGATGTACAACTATTTTATGGAGACTGCGAAAATAAATAAACTGTAACAATTATAAGTACTCCGAACATCTTTATTTTCCGATTAGATATTAAATAAATCGCGAAGTTATGCTTTTAGTTAAAACTTTTTAAACTCTGGAATCTTGTAAGGTTTATGGAAAAGTTATCAATGTTCTCATGTTTTTGAACTTGTCTGTAGGAAGTAGTAAACAAAAAGGAATAAGATTTTAAATATTTGATAGGTTTTTAATTTGCCTACGCACGTTACCTTGGCAATACAAACATGCCCAGCAGCGATAGCCATTAAATTCTAATATCAAGAATCAATATCTCGTTACACACAAAAACGATAAAAAAAACGCAATAGTACCCACTACTAATTGAAATATTTTGAAATTTGTTTTAATAACGTGAGAAACTTTATTTTAAAGGCGTTTCTCAATGCTTATGCCTACGTACCTAATGACTGGAATTTGAAATAGAATATTTGTTATTGATATTTAAAAAATAAAAAAAATTATATTGAGCCAAAACATAAACAATACCAAAGAGTCTGGGTTGGGTAAGTATCAAAACCAGACTACATCGTCAGCAAAATACGTTCCTGCCACCTACGCGGACTGATATCAAATATGTAAGAAACATACACGTTGCTTTTCTTAATTTTTATTAGAGAATAGAAACACGGGATTTGGGTCATGAGCGATTGTTAGCGCTACAACAATCAGATTACAACCGCCTTTGTTTCTACCTACACACCAAATGTCTAGCCCGTACAACTTCGCCGCAATTCACCAACCGTCGCGTCGGCACGCTTCTATTTTATACAGTACGATGAATTTAGACTTAATATTATCGTAGTAGGTAATGGGCATAATCGAAACATTTTAATAATCGAACGTTTCTAAACAATTTCTCCAATTTGTATGCCTACCTATATACTGTTGCAAAGATGCTGCAAAAAAATAGTTTCATAAACCAATGTAAAAAAAATATAAATTTGTTTTGGATTCTGTTCATCGCTGACTACCTAATGATCATGCTGTAATTAATAATATTTTATAAACGTTTGGAATACCTCATTTCGTATATTAAAATTAAACCAATGATCAAATTACCAGTTGTTCAGTTCAGAAAAAGAGATTGTTTTAAGCAGTAATTCAAAAGTAATAACAACATTTAAGATGACTGAAGCATTTATTACAGGACCTTATAGCAGACATCCTTGAAACAGGTGTACATTCGTTTAGTAAGGTAAGTCTACGAAAGAGCGAATAATTGATAGTTTAAACCGACAATCGTTAAAAATGATTCATTTACTTTAGAACGAACCAACAAGTGATGCCTAAACCTGGCAAAAGAAGGTCAATTTAAGTTATTTGTAGTTGGCACTAATCTTTATTGTCTGTTTGTGCGCTTAGTTCTTCTAAACTATGCAAAAGATTGTGATTATCATTTAGAGAATTTCTTCCGGAAGGTTTATCTATATAATATACTTATGCATATTATAATTATATAAAGTAAGTTGATGTTTTGTAATCAAGCCGTAAAAAAATATTTTCAGGTGCTTACATTGCTAACGCTGAAGGATAACCCCTAGCAACGCCGGGTACACGTCAACTATTGGATAATATTAGCAAGAAACAGGCATGGTAAGTCTAAAGTCAAGGAGTTTGAAAGAGAGAGAATGAAAACAGTCTGCAATATGGTTGTGAATGATGAGTTTGTGTATTTGGGAAGTATGTTTACGAGAGATTAGAGAGAAAGGCTGGTTGAAATTGAAACAAGGGTTAATGCAGGAAACTCCAATAATGGAGGACTGAAAGCGGTTGGCGCTAACAAAACAATGTTCAAAGAAGCGAAGCTAGCAGCCCACAATGGAGAGCTGGTACCTACCTTGATGTATGGTAATGAGGCAGGAACGGGCAGAGTAAGGACGAAAGCACACTGAATGATGTAGAAATGAGATCCCCGATACGTATGTGTGATAAAATCATATATTCTAAGAAATGAGGAGATCCGCAAAGAATACAAGGGTATGAGGAAGATTAGGACGCTTTAATGGCTTGGGCACGTAGAGCGAATGGACGAAGAAAGGAGTCTAAGGAGAATATATAACGCAAATGCGAATGGTAGAAGTTTGGGACTCCCGAGTGACGTCGCAAGTGAACCAGTTGCTGGTTTCGAGCTATGTCAAGAGTCGTCATAATATAAGAGTATGTATGAATGTATATGAGGCAAGGAGTATGTGTCAAGTCATTGTTTGGCGGTGCGTCCTCTCTGCCTACCCCTGCGGATGGTTAGTTAGTTACAAACAGGCAAAACGATATTTTTTTGTGAATTATTAAGGTAGGTGGCAATTAAATAATAACGTAAGTATATTATACGCAAACTGGGTCATTACAACTCCCGATGATTTGATAGATTTGCGATTAAGAAGACCTCAAAATTAGATTGAGAGAGTAATAATATTGGCCAACGAAAGGTAAATGGACAAAGTGTACACATGGGGTCAGATGCGAATGGGATAATTGGCTCTCACGAGCGCTTACAATCGTGCTATTTGGAATATCTTTCTGCTGCATGCCAAGGTCCGAATGAATACATACTTTAAATTAGACCCAAAAATTTTGAAGGTATTAATCACTTGTTTCTCAATTTTTAATGTAAAAATACAATATTGGAAGACTTTGAAGAGCAAGTTTTGTTTTTAAATTCACATATTTCGCCTTTTGCAGCTATTTTCTATCGGTATTCACATTAACATTTTTTTAATGTTAATACCGCAGTGTAATTTGTCCCAACTGTTCCCAACCGTCTAGAGCTAGTCAGACTATTGCATCCCTAATTGGAGTATATTGTGAGGCTAAAGTTAGTGGGGAGGGGAGGAGATGGGAAAGATAAAGTAACTGGCTATTCAAATATAGTCACCAAACACGGTTAAAGTCATTTCAATTCTGAATGGTGGTCTTAGACCAATGCCATACTGAGGGTATCTTCCATTCTGGAAAGTGCCGAAAATGTACCTTATTTTATTTTAAATTATCAAATTGTGAAATAACACAAGTTAATAAAATAAAATTTACTTGAGCACGCCGGGATTTGAGTCCGCGACCTCCGGATTGCTATACGACAGCCTTGGCCCTCAACCGTACATACATATTTCGGTGGTAAATTTTGTATTCTATTTTAATTTTTAACATTTTTTTTGAAGAAAGTCAAACATTCCTAAATACGGGTTGTTTCGGAGAATTGGAACAATTCATTAAATTTCAACGTTCATTTTCAAGTTCTGTGGAAGATTTTTTCAAGTTTAGTTTTTATTTCAGTTTTTTTCAAATACCTAACCTATAATGATATAATAACAGAACTTGCATAAGACTTTCACAGAACCCGAAAATGAACGTTGATGAATTGTTCAAATTCTCCGAAACAACCCGTCCTTAGTTGCGAATAACCCGACAATATTTGAATTTTTCATACAACCTTCAATACTGCTATTGACACTATTGGCTGTGCAATGGAGAAGGATCCAAATAGCACAGAATTGAACCCACTACAACCGGGTGTGAACCTGACGTTTGAACCACTTCACCACTAGCCTGATAATTCATCCTACAAACCTTTAAAACAATCGGAATACCACATAAAAATCCCCACTACCCAGTGCCAGTGGGACAATGGCATCTCCAATTTGTATGTATTAGTTTAAAGTCACTAGTTGTAAGTCTTAGTTGTAAGTCATTAGCTATAAGTCTTATATATAACTGAACCAAATTGTATAATAATCCGCTTACAGTTTAATCCAGGTTTAAAATAGTTCCCAGAATTAATACGCTAACATCGTCAAAACATGTCAGTCGTTATAATAGTATGCAAAATAAAATTATGAATAAAAAAAATCAAACTGTAAAAAATAATTTTAAAATTTATTTTAAAATGGTTCGACTGAGTATTGAACCTTCCTACCAAGGGACTGGATTCGACAACTATACCAACCTCGCCAAAAGCCGATCAGGTAGGATCGACATTTATTTCGTATGTTAACTGCTGTATGGTAGCAGAAGTTGGGGACGCCCGAGGAAGACATGGGACGATCAATTGAATCAGATACTTGAGTCGTGCCATGTCAAGATTCAGAATAATAGAAGAGTATGTATGAGACGATGTAGGAATGTGTATGAGGCAAGGAGTGTGTGCCAAGACCGAGTTGTTTGATGGTCCGTTCTCTTTGCCCACCCCTGCGGAGAAACTGCTCTAATCATCCGATCGTTAACTGCTCTAGTCATCCGATCTCAGAAAAATGCGTATAAGTCCGCGAGTTGATGTTGATAGAATGCATTGTCATCGATATCGAGTCTATCTGCCGAGTTTCAGCTCGATCGGATGTCGGGAAGTGGGTTATTTTCCACTTACAAGATTTGCATTAATTCATTCACGAAAAAAAAATCTATAACGAATTTTAAACCTACTATAAAAATGATACCATGCAGTTTGAGAAACATTGAACCATGATCATCAAGGTATCAATTTTGGGCAAGTATTCAAATTTTTTGGGTCAGTATCCTTGTATCCTAATATTAGTTCTTTTTATAATAAAGTTGTACCCACATTAAACGGAGTACTCAGAGGCACAGTTTTTCAGCATTGACTCATTGCTTGCGGCAAAGGCGTGGCAGGTCATTTTTTAAACAGGATAAATATTATTGTAAACGTTATACTTTTAGCAGTTGACGTCAATTGTACAATATCTACGTGCTGATTATTATAACTGAAATTTCAATCAAGTTGATATAAATACTTCTGAAGTAGCTGACATGACAAGGTTATGACAGTCTAATAATAATATTAGAACTAGATTCGATTAAAGATATCGGAAATATTGCAATATAAAAAATACGCATGTTATACAAAGCAAAAAGCTTTTAACTAGAAAAAAATATATATCACATACTAAAGCAACAAAATCGTGCTTTACATAGACGATACATCATATACATATACATGGTAAAATATACATCATATACTAAAGCCACAAAATCGTGCAATAAACGATACATCATATACATAAAAAATATACACATCATATACTTAAGCAACAAAATCGTGCAATAAACTAGGCTAGAAAAATGAATATTGTCAATTTATTAGGAATTTCTTCAAATTATTGGTAAATTCAGTTAAATACAGGATTGCAGGCCTTACGAATAAATTAACATATATATTTATATACATATTAATTGTATACTACATATATTATCTTAAACTAATATTCTCCCTATTCTCTTTTAAATTATATACTTTTTTGAATTTCTTCTATATTTCATACTTGATTTAATATTTTATTGTACCTACTGTATATATTATCAACCACCACAACACAGGCATGTGCCTTTTTGGTGGTCTTAACACACCAAAAAATTGTAATAACCAAAAAAACAGTGAGTAAAGAAAAAGAAAAAAAACAGGTTTCCTGATAATTTTCATTATCATGATGTCGGAACACGTGTTAGTGAAAATCCGAATATGTTTGCAGTACGATGCAAAATCAAGGCAAATTGATAAAACATTCTTAAATTTGAAATTGTTTTATAAATAAGGCTTGTTAATTCATCGTGAGGGCAAAAAATATATTTATCTCTGTGTAACATTCGTATAGTAAATAGTACGATAATATTTTTTTCATTATTTATTTTTTGTATGGAAAACACTGTCAACAAGTGATAAATCCTCTCAGTATAGTCCTGGACAAACCCAACCATTAAGAATCGAAATGTTGCTTGAAATGGCTTTAGCCATATTTGGTGATCACTCTATATAGTCAGCTAATTCCCCCACCTTCCTCTTATCATCTCCGTCTCCTCTGCCATAGTCCTATTGGCTCCGGACAGTTGAAACTTTTGTGGGGTATTCACAAAAAAAAACCATTTAAGAAATATATATTGTATGGTTTACTTTGGTAAATATATATATTTATTTAATTTTCAAAACCAGCCATCTAATATAATTCGTAAGAATTCAAGGATACTCCCAGGCGTCCTTGGTAGGTCGTTCAGTTCGGTCGACTGTACAGTATACTCGGCCAAAGTGAGGGGGCAGGCGAGGGGAACCCCGAGGCTTACATAACTGTACTAGAACCTTACCCAGTCTTCACAACGGTACAGCCAACAGGTAAAATTAAGACACGTACTGAAAAAGGTGTGAGGAATTGCTATTTTTTTATTTATTAACATTCAAACCTGCTAAACTACTTAAGTAGTTTGTCAGCAGGTACATAATGACAACATTTTTGCAATAAATGATAAGTTGGTTAAATTACAGAATTGTATAAATATGTAAGAAGCAGTATAAGCCTCATATAACAAAACAAGCACAAATGAATTTAATATGAACAAATGAATATAATCAACAAGTACTTCTATGGTTTTAATATACATAAGGTAATACAAATTTATAACGATTTTCCATTTCCCTAGAATGTGAATTCCAATTAGGAAAACAAGGTCTTCAGTAGTGCATCAATATAAATCCTCAGTGTCTAATAGCCATTTCCTTAGATTAAATTTGACTTTGGCTGTAAAAACGTTTATATTTTTAATTGTCATTGGTAGTTTATTAAATATTCTGGGTACAATAAAGTTTAGGGTTCTTTCACCGTATTTATTGGTACATTTCGGGACCACCAATCCTTCATTTTGGGTGAATCTTGTATTATGTTTATGGAAAACTCTTTCCCTGTACAAGGAATCAGACAATATAAGATGATGACTTACAATATTATAAAACAATAATCCTCTGACAGGTAAAACATTCAGAAACGTGTATATTAATTTAGTGTCGTTTCTGTGTGCATAAAGACAATATATCACGAATTGTATCATTTCAATGTTCATTGTTCACATCTTTAGAATCCAAAACCTTTTAAACGTGTCGATGGCCTATTTTTACACGGAGACGAATCAAAATTTGACGATTTTTAGTTAATGATGCAATTTCGTTACTGTAATGTCCTAGATATTAGTTTAATAGTTTACCCATAGCTGTCGGTAATGCTTAATGATTAAATAAATTTGATTGCAACCTCAAGGTCGAGACCCAGAATCATATCTACAGCCTAAGTAGATCTAAGATCAGAGTTTTAATTTAAAGACTCTGTAAGACAAATCCGCAGTTCCAACAGTTACAAAATATGCTCTTCTTCTGTTTCAATGGAAACAACACTCAAATATCGTCTTTTCTAGTTTGGCGGGGAAAGCATAACAGGAACAAAAATTTATATAAATAAGTAGAAATAGTATTAATAATCATGTATTTTTATTAAAATGTAAGTGAATTACAAACACGCCATGACTACATGATTCCTTTAGTTATAAAATGTCGATTAGTTTGTGGTAAATGTCAGTTTGTTTATTCACTAGAGCATTTGCATTATGATAAAATTAAAGTTTAAAAAATCTTTACGTTTTTCAGCAATTTTTGAGATTTTCACTATAGAAATAGGACATCGTTATTATTTTTCTATTTTGGTGTCTTCTTACGTTCAAACATTATATTTATTTATTAAATTTAAAAAAAATTAACTTCATTTGGTTTAACATAAACATACGTTTTAATTTACACTTTGCTTATTTCTAATATTTATTGCGTAAATATTTTTTACATTATTATTTAAATATGCTTAAGGGCCCGCTTTCCGCGTAAAGAATTTAGATTTGGGCAACACTCAATATTTAGTGTTAAAAGAATCCGACAGAGGTGTCTGAATTCGTATTAGGAATAATTTTGGGGGTTATTTAATATTTTAAATAACGAAATTAAATTACCGACATCTATTGCAATTTTAGAAAAACAGACCCATTTTTAGTTAGCACCGAGCAAATCACACTGGCGTGAACTTCGCCCGCTCCAAAAAGTCGCTTCCAGTTTACACAGTATGTTTTTAACAGAAATTGTTTGTCTCTGTTTTTTGTACGTTAATGGAACCGAGCTGAAAGGGAGAGCTTTATTTTGCGAGTATGTCAACGATTTGTACAAATATTAGTGCGGTCTCTAGTTATTATTACTCTACGAACGAAGTCGAAATGAAGATGGTTCTCAAAATATGGGTTTTATTACGGATTTAATTAATTAATTTTTTTTTTAAATTTTACAAAAAACATTTACGAAAGTTATTTGAATAGGTATACAAATTACTTTACTTTACTAAAATACTATTATCACTTTTATAAAAGTAATTTATAACTTTTATAAAATCAATAAATATATTTTTACATCAATAAGGTTTTTCTTATATGGTTATCTTTATAGGGTGTCCGGGGGTAAAGTGCTCAAACTTCAGGAGGTTATTCTAAATGCTAGAAGAAGTAAAAATGAAATGGAAATTATTCGAATTTCCAAATTTTTTCCACAAAAATTTATTTTCCGTAGAAGAAATTGTTTTTTTTTCTATACAAAAAATTAAACTTTTTTACTCGAAAACTATCTTAAAACGTTGGAATTCCAAAAAAGTTTTTTTTCTTTTTTACTTGTACTATCAATTAGAATCACCTCCCGAAGTTTGTGCACTTTACCCCCGACATCTTGTATAATATGCGCAATATAATATTTATACACGTGTAATATCTACTTTTGTACATTTATATAAATTATATACACGTTTACATTTTTATGCTCATCAAATTTATTATATTATAAAGATAGATAGAAAGATCCTTAGTGCTTCCTGAGGACTTACAAATCAGAAGACTTTTTTGTAATTATTTATTTATTCATTTAAACAATTCAATAATTATAAAGAGTAATAAAACATGTAAGCAACATAAAATTACATTCTAAAATGTGAAAGGGGCTCTATTTATTTACATTTTTATGAAATTACTACTTTTAATAGTTTAAGCTTTCAGTGAACTTTCAATTTTATTTTTAACTTCTCTAAATATTATTTGTTTAAATTGTCAAATATAATTTAATCACAAGCACAAGATTCACTCAAAATGAAAGATTGGTGGTTCTGAAATGTTCCCATAAATACGGTGAAAGAACCCTAAACTATGAACTTATTGCCCTAAACATGCTTCGAGCGAAATGCGGATCTGGAAACCTTATCGTCAATCTGAGCAAAACATACCATGAACGTCAATATAGCAACAGCCTTTGTTCTGCTGCAGTTTCATTAAATGCCGAGAGATCCGTTTACAGTCTCCAAAAAGCAATACTGGGGCACAACCCTAGAAGCCAAGCTAAATGATTGGAATACAGAAAGATAAAAACACACCATTGTCAAAAACATCTTGGCCGTAAATGATTAAATAAAATTAGATTTATTCAGGAAGGCAAGCATTACGGTGATCGATGTTAAAAATCTAACATAGCCCTAGAATAACTCCAGTATCTTTAAGAAACCTTTCTCTTAAAGCTCAGAAAAAAACTTTCCATGACAGTTAGATATACCACTCTACAACAAGGCCGCGTACGGTAAAACTGTAAAAAAAAATAAAGTAATAAATAACAAAATAAATATTTCACAACACAATAATTTCATCGAAAATCTTAAATCCGTTTCACCTTTCTACATTTTCTATATTCTCCTTAAGAGTATAATCCTTAGATAATGCCTTTTCAAATTATTCGTGGAAGCTAGAAAAAAAATAAAATCATTGATTATAACTGCACTTCAAGTGACCTTTTAAATAACAGTAAAGGGCTCAAATGATTTTATTGTTACGTCCGTGCCTTTGCATCTTTACAAGACTTGGGCAAAACATTCTGTAGCAGAGTATAGATTTCACATCTGAAACATAATTAAAGAGTTTATTGAAAATAGAACACCAAGGTACGGTTAGTCAAAAAACGTACAATAAAGTTAATTCTGGGAAGAAATTGTACAGTTGACATTCAGGACAGGTTCACTCCCTCCTCCTCAAAAAAGACCCTCTATACAGCATTCTCAAAGATGACACAGGCTCTGAGAGAAATTATTTTCTTCAGGGCCTCCTTCCGACATAAAAAATAACATCACTGAACTAAATTATATTATTGTAGAAAGCAATCACTTTGTGGTTTGACATATTTAATAAAATAAAATACTTTTTTGTTTTAAAACCACGATATTTATTAATTTAAGAACCGACCGGTTTCGCTTTACTTAAGCATCATCAGGGTACAAATTAATACTAAACAAGAAGTACATAATGTGTGCATATATATAACAAAATATAGAGGGAGACAACATGATACAAATATAAGCAACACAAAGACGGTCATAAAATACATTAACATAAGTGTACAAGTAATGGAAAACCGCTAGATAATTATGTAGACTAATGGGTTATACGAATAAATCGGGAAAAACAAAACATCAATAAAACCTCAATAATAACGGTTTTTCCGAATTTGCAAATCATTTGATCGATAAAGATCATACATTCTGTCATAGCACCGGTGCTAACATCTTACATAAAAACGGGCATGGTAACAGACTAAACAATTTAGAGGCACTAGAAATTAAAAAAGCTGTAAAAACCAAAAGTCAGATACTTAATAATCAATTAGACATATCAAGTAGTCCAATATTAAGTCTGTTTCCAATAAACCCATAAAAAATTCCCAGTTCTCCTTACCTCCTTACCACCTTGCCAGTTGATGTTTTGTTTCTCCCGATTTATTCGTATAACCCATTAGTCTACATAATTATCTAGCGGTTTTTCCATTACTTGTGCACTTATGTTAATGTATTTTATGACCGTCTTTGTGTTGCTTATATTTGTATCATGTTGTCTCCCTCTATATTTTGTTATATATATGCACACATTATGTACTTTTTGTTTAGTATTAATTTGTACCCTGATGATGCTTAAGTAAAGCGAAACCGGTCGGTTCTTAAATTAATAAATATCGTGGTTTTAAAACAAAAAAGTATTTTATTTTATTTAATTATATTCCCCACAGTTTCAGAACTTTCGATAGCTTTTTTCGCTGGCCCGTTCATTACTCCACGTTCGAGTATTGTTATTTGAAACAGGTGGCCCATATTATTATTACATATTATATTATATTTCGGACATCGTTGCATTGTGAATCATTAGAGCAGATCTTAGAGTAATATTACTCTAAGGAGCAGATGTAAAGTGACGTGTGTATTTGTGTACGTAGAAAGTTAATTCGCAAATAAATCACGATCGTATAGGAACAAGAAAAGAGACAAGACAACAAGAAAATTAAATTAATAAAAATTTACCCCGTAATTTCTAATGCATTGGAATAAGTTTTATTTCCCAAAGTACCTATTCTGAAAAAAAAATAATAACTTTTTACTACACAATACATAAATAAAAATATGAATTATTAATTTTTATAGTAAATTATCGTTTATAATAAATATAAGCTTATAAATCAAAAATTGTATTTTTTTCTTCTCACCTATTAGATAGGATATAATTTTATGAGATAACATTTTTTCTTTGAAATACGGGATATCTTTCGTGTATTTCCCATCTTTGAAAAAACAATATTTATTAACTCATAAACTTTACACGCGTAAAAATTATCTTTATAAATTCAAATATTTGCACGTAATCGCACGTCTGTAGATCATAGAACGATGAACGACACGTCTGCCCCCAAAGCCCTCGAGTTGGCGAATGAACTTCTCAAAGAAAGATAGTTTAATCTGCAAGTCGGAGCGAGCGCGCTATAATAAATATGATTTAAAAGCAATAGGCGTAAGCGACAGTTGTGAAAATGTTTAATAAATCACGGCGTATTTCAAAAATAGCAAAAATTACTTATGGGGTCTATTGAGTAGCATTAAAAGAAGCATTGTGATTTTTTTCATACATATAACTTGTAAAATAACAGAAATAAAAGTGTTAATAATATTTTTCGGAGCATACTTTGCGATTTATTTCTATCGAGGGAATTTCAAATAATTACCGTTTCGGCTTTTGGAACAAATAGATACTATCTTAAAGAATAACATATATTTTTTTAAGAGCTTAAAAACTTCAAACTTTTAAGGAAAATATCTCGGAAATTGGATGAAATTCGAATAGTGGGCCCTTAATCTAGGTAGGTATGTTTTTAATTTCACTGGATTGGAAGCCTTTATACAATAAACAATTCAGTGGTTTGATTTGTTAAATATTTTTAGTATGTTTTCTTTATATTTTGTATGGGTTATGTGGAAGTCTTTATTGTAATGTACCTTTTAAAGTAAATTGTTGAAAACTTTGTACATAAACATTAAAACTTTATGGAAAATTCTTTGTTTAAGGCGAAGCTTAATGATAAATCAGTATTTTGATTAATCTTTATAACGAATTGGTGTGCATTATGAATACCAAAAAATATGCTTTAGATAAATTGAAGGTTTTCCTATCATTTCGCTAGAGTAGAATACAAATAAAATGATAAATTACTCAATAAAAAATATAAATGTAAAGTACAAAAAAATATATTTTTTCAATTGAAATGTATGAACGCGTAAAAGAAACAACTTAAAAAAATACAGTATTATAGCTAAGATTATCTGTGACAGTTTCACTTGATTAAATTTTTTGCTTTCTTATAAAATTATTTACAAAATAAATAAAAACCAGTTACGTGCTTGAAATCCAACGTTTCTAGACTCTGTTTGTCAAGCGATTTTAATGCCTATTACCTACAATATAAGGTATACCAAGAATACACATATTTTTGGCTTGTAGCTTCTTCTTAACAGCCATTATATCTTATTCCTTAAGCAGTTTCTGTGATGATTTATATTTATTACACTTCAAAATTTATCTCATTGATTCGTTTTTGATTATTTGTAGTTTTTTAAGCTATCTACGAACAAATAGAGAATACCAGAATAGTAAAACTACGTATGGTGCAACATTTGTTTTATAAATTAGTACTTGTTGTATTTCCTAATTATTTCAAAGAAAATTACCTCCTTGGCCCTTTTTGGCAATAAAATCTGTATTTTATTCAAGAGATATCATTGAGTCTAGAATTATTCCCAAAAAACTTTATCTTATTAATCCTTACAAATTTTCACCTGCAGATGGAAATATGTTTACCGACACAATCCAACTCAGGTTTAGACATTGAATTAAGTTTAATCTCGTATTTACATGAGATCCTTCGAGATATGTATATATAATCGCAGGTAAGGTTAAAATTGCCTTACTCCGGGCTTAACTACAGCATCGCTGAACCGGCGCTTAAGAAACTAATAAGTTACGACGGGTATAGTTTAGTACGCGTGTTGTTTCCTAGCTAGGCAATTAGGCAGAATTAAAAGGGGGCATAATGGAACAATCGTGCTGGGATTATTTACGTGCATTGACTCTTGCCATGGGATCGGCATTTACTAATAAATAATGGATCTAATGACATACCGGTAAGGCGTTATCAAGGCTTATAACATTACTCACAACCTGATGTATTGCACACATCACTCATACTATCTGCCATTATGTATTCACCGTGGTTACCAAAATGGCGGTATTCCAAATTCGAATGTTGTATCTTTTATAATACGTTATCTAAAAACCATAGAAAAAATCTCTCAGGTCTGAATGGCGGTGTTGTTTGTGTTTTAATCGTTTTAATTATTGCATATTGCTTAATACATCACATGGTTTGAGACATAGATAATAGAAACAAAGAGAGGCGTGATATGGAAGCGTGCCGATTGTCAAGTCAAGCTTCGACCAAACTACACGGGCTGTCAAAGCGGCGGAACCAATGAAAGTTATGTGTAGCTAGAAACAAAGGCGGGGCACCGCTGTGTGCCAAAGCCATATTAAGTAGTAGGTATACGAGTAGGTGAAAGATGTTGGCGACACTTTGTAACGGAGAAAACTACAAACCCCGGACTGAGATCGATTCTTCAAGATATCGATCGATGAGAGACATCTTTATTGCTACCGGTGAGCTGCGCAGTAGATTGCGCAGAGAAGAGGAGAATCATTAATTTCTCCAGCCAGTCAGATTTTGGGAGCGGAGCAGACTACTTGTGACTTGCGGAACCATCGGCGACCAGTACCACAACATGGCGGGTTGGAAGAAACTTTCACGTAAATCATCATTTAACTTTAGATAGTTATACGGGTTATCTTTATCCCTTTAAATCTTTTTATTTCTAGAAGAAATAAATGGCGCCCTTTATAAATTCACCTCTTAACTTTTATGATGACTTTCATTTATAAAATTCAACATGCAGATGCTCTTCGAGTCCTGCACACGGCCCTGAGAATCCTTTAGTTTAAAATAGAGTCTCTTGCTACTTCATTTATTTAATTAACCTTATATTGTGCTAGCCTCCATTCTGAATAAACGATTATTTGTTAAACTCATCCTTCTTTAATTTACAGTTGATTGAATATGTTTTTATTTCAGAATACACGCAATCCATATTTGATTTACATTAATCATGAATGTTCAATTAAAAATTGTTACAATGGATGAGTTTAACAAATAATCGTTTATTCAGAATGGAGGCTAGCACAATATAAGGTTAATTAAATAAATGAAGTAGCAAGAGACTCTATTTTAAACTAAAGGATTCTCAGGGCCGTGTGCAGGACTCGAAGAGCATCTGCATGTTGAATTTTATAAATGAAAGTCATCATAAAAGTTAAGAGGTGAATTTATAAAGGGCGCCATTTATTTCTTCTAGAAATAAAAAGATTTAAAGGGATAAAGATAACCCGTATAACTATCTAAAGTTAAATGATGATTTACGTGAAAGTTTCTTCCAACCCGCCATGTTGTGGTACTGGTCGCCGATGGTTCCGCAAGTCACAAGTAGTCTGCTCCGCTCCCAAAATCTGACTGGCTGGAGAAATTAATGATTCTCCTCTTCTCTGCGCAATCTACTGCGCAGCTCACCGGTAGCAATAAAGATGTCTCTCATCGATCGATATCTTGAAGAATCGATCTCAGTCCGGGGTTTGTAGTTTTCTCCGTTACAACTTTTTGGTAACAGCCACAAAATGAATATTTTACATAAGACGATAAAAACGAATATTACAATTACTTAAAACTAAGGTTAGAATTTTGAAGCTTTTGTGAAAATCATTATTTATTTTTCAAAATATTGATGTAGGTGAGATATTGTAATTCTGTTTATAAAAATGGGATATTCGAGGGTTGAGTTATTTCATCTACGGTTTTTTTCGAAATAACCGAAAAAAAAATTTACACATAAATTTAATTTTTAGTTTTAAAAATGTCAATCTGCAAAAAAAAATACTAAATCATGTTGTACGATTCTATATCGACTGTGTTTTAAAAATTCGTAAATTTATTTAAAATCTTACAGTTTACATGAGAGTGGTTATTGTTTATCAAAATTTTGATGTAAAATATTGCAATTCTATGTATAATTATGAGAGACGAGTAATTTCGTTTACGGTTTTTATCGAAATAACCTAAAAAAATTATACGCATAAATTTAGTTTTCAGTACTAAAAATATTTTAAGGCCCCGTAGTAAGCGTTCATAGATAGTTTGAAAGGGAGATATGTAAATACAAACGTTAGAGGGAGCGCGCTAATATCAAAAAGGATAATAATTAAACGAAAATGGTGAAAATATTTAATAAAACACAAAAATCTGCCGACAAACGCTTTAGTTGCATTTAAAGATTCACTGTGATTTTTTCATTCCAATAACATATTAAATAATATATATTAATTTGAAACTAAAAACTTTAAGAAGAGTTAACAAGAAACTTGTTATAAATCGGTAGAAATTGGGGATACGGGGGCTTAAATCAGCAAAAAATAGCTTACCGTGACAAGGTTTGTACATTATTCTAGGATGAAACCACTGAAAAGTAACATTCACAAAAATTGTGGCTTGATGGGTTTTTACCAAAACACAGCCGATACTAAGAAGGGTTCATGGCCTATCTTCCTTTTTCTATTACCTATGAGAAAAGCCAAACCAAAGACAAAACCTCCAACTGCATCACAATTTAATCTTTGTTTACACATTTAACTGGCGCATAACTCAAAACACATATTGTATTCTGTCTTTCACCGCTTTGTTCGTAAGCCATGCTTATTGGTTTAGAAGGGATATTGTCCTTTGATGTCCGTTTAACACCCTTTAAGGGCCGTTAAAGTTATGGGAGGCACATTAAAGGGCCATATGCTTGTCATGCTAGCCTGCCCTATGGACTCAAATTCATTGTTTATGGCTTTCCTGGTTTTAACGGGACTTTAACACATAAGCTCTCTGCTGGTGATGGTGGACCCAGGGTATATTATTTATAGATAACATCGGAGCATATGGTTCTGTTTGTGTCTGGTTTAATTATCACGTACACGAGAAACAGGCGTTAAAACATGTAAACAGTTATAATTTGTGAAGGGAGGGACACAATCGAAGGTTTAAAGTTTAAAGACAAACGATGTTATCTACAAAGTTAGAACTCTACAGGAAACGATGAGACTTGACACTTTAACCCTTGGGTTACCTTAATGAAGGAGATATTTAGTTCAAAGTATTGTAGGTACAATTATTAAATACGTGTGCTTCCTTGAAACTTTGTTTTGTTATGAAATAATATAACATCAGATGTTATTATTACTGTCGCTGTTTATTTAATTTCGAAAAGCTGATATTTTTAGGTAACTTACTTTATCCTGCTTGAGGAATGGCTGCTCAGCCTTTTTCAATACACATGTTTAAACATAAGAATTTATTAAGTGTTCTAATAAAACTCAAATTCTTTGTTTACATATTAAGATTTTCTGAAAGTGGAAAGCAACTTACATTTTCAGATCGAACAATACAGTTATAAATAATTTCTTTGATGAAAATTGTAAAAATGGCCAGTTGAAAAACCCATGGAAACCAATTAGATAACAAAATATATTTTAGCTTTTAACTAAATGTCTCCTGTAAACTTGTAATTTTACAGATAACGTAGTTTGACTTTAAGTCCTTGTAATGTCATCAGGTTTTCACGAGGTTCGAGGAGATTAGTTATACCTACTTTAAAACTATATTTGTTTAGAGTATGTTAAAAATACGTTCGTTGGTACTTACAGTAACACATTTTTTCTTGAACAGCAGGACGTTTTTTACACAGTAATCTGTAACAAAAAAAACCGTTGATAAGTTTTACATGCTTACTGAAAAATCAAATAAAATTAATAACGTTGGTATAATCTGTAGGTAGAATACGTAAATACAAACTTAAATGATGTATAAAAGAAAATATATGGCTTGAATCATATGTTTCAAGTAATAAAAGTATGATAAATAAAACGTATTTGATATTTGGGTATAAATCGAAACGTAAAATATCACAATTACGTAAAATTAATGCATGAAATTTAACAAAATTTAAAATATTTAAATATAACTGTCCGCTCGTGGATTGTGATTGATACGCTAAACGAATTGATCACCAGCATAGCAAAGCACATATCTTGTGTAGACAACGCTAAAAAATAAGATTTTGTAAATGTAAAGAACCCTGAAGGTGATTTTTCACAATAGGTGCTATACAAGTTAACCAATTATAATAATGAAAACCAGCGTTTGAAATGCCTGAAATTTAAATAGCGTTAAATCGTTGCAATTTGTGGGTGGGACAATATTGACTATTGACAAACCAAGGTCAGCAACAAATGACAAAACAGTACAGTATCCAAGAGTAAAATGCAAATCACGAGTAGCATTTATTCCATTTAATGGTCGTTAATTCTTGGAAACGATTGAATCGTTATAAAACCGAAACGTAAACAAATACATAATGGCATATTTCTTATCTAGCTCTGCATACTTCCATTTCGTGACAACAGTTTTTATAATCTCACGAGATTAAAACTAAATTAAGGTCACGAATTAAACTACTTCGTAACAATTATAATCATAGTTAATCGTTAAATTTAGCAGTTAGAATTATGCAGTGTGGAGCGAATGTATAATCTCAACACTAATCGCAGTAATTTCCTAAATTTAGGCTAACAAGTGTGGATAATTGAGCTGCACTTTGATGATGAATATGATTATGCAACGATGACACATGAGGAATATAAATTTCAAGCCTGTCTAGTAAATGATTTATTATTTTTGAGCA
Organism: Hesperophylax magnus; assembly: GCA_026573805.1. NCBI lineage: Eukaryota > Metazoa > Arthropoda > Insecta > Trichoptera > Limnephilidae > Hesperophylax > Hesperophylax magnus. The sequence continues at coordinate 26,716,378 of JAIUSX010000012.1, forward strand.
TGCTTGATTGATTACCTACTGTAATTTTCTCTGATCAAAAAACTCAGTAGTTGCGAATAATTTGTTTTTTAATTTCAAAACAACTTCAATTTTTTTGTGGTGTTTCTACATCTGTGAAAGTATATAGATACCCGGATATTGTGAGTTATGAGGGTTGTAGGAAAGGGGTTTGCTAATGTAATGAAGAAGCACGGATTAAATGAGGGAGGAAAGACAAATAACGTGCCGTTTTACATAAGACATATTTTAAGATTAGGTTAAAAGCGAAGACCAAGATTTTGGAAAGAATGGAAAGATATATAACATCCTCTAACAAATTGATTTCACAGGAAAGGGATTAGGTTTACCCAAGTTTCTATTTTGGAATGCGCGGGAGTTCCCCAGGGAACCATTAGAGGTCCGCACAAAAGTATATTTTGTTTCAAAAAGGATGTTACATTAACACATTTTGAAGAAAGGAAAGGTATTACATATATTTTAAAAAAATAACGTTTTTTCTACAATATCACCTCAAGGTAAGAAATAAAAGAAGCCATAAAACTGTACATGCATAAAATTTGAGTCTAATGAAGACAGATGTCCTTTTACTGGTAAAATCCGCAATGAGATAATCACACTGAAAGTAAATTCCACAACACATAAAGCATGAAGTATGTATGACCTACCTAAAAATAGAGATAATAAACGGTATACAACATAATGTTACATGTAGCAAAAAGTCGAACAAGATTATTAACGATAAAGTACCACAGACCTACATACTATAATGTAGTTATTAAAAACTGTAGGGAGTTGATTGAAATTAATAGATTTGGGTAGGTAAGGTTAGATCATACAATTACTTGTACCACGCGCGGCAAGGTCGAATCGTGCGGCGAGATAATCACAAATGCCAGAACATAGCAACCAGAATAATTCTAATTATTTAATCTGTCTAAATTCGATAAGACTCACCCAAACTGTTATTGTAATAACTAATAACATATTTTCAATTAGCAGGTAAAAACCCGCGGGTAGATAAATTTCCAAGGAAAAATTTTACAGTTTTCTTTAAATTATCAGAGATTGCCAAACTTCCAATTCGATGGCTTAGAGTCTAAATGTTGTATCTCCAATTTTAGTCGAAAATGAGTTAGATAATGAAATGTACCAAGCCTTTGTTTTGTGGGTTCAAATATTGCATCACTTAAAACAAACCGTCCCAAAGATACAAAAATATTAATATATATATTGTAAATCCTCCAATTTATTTCTTCTTTTGTACAGATATTGTATTTCATTAACAATTATATTTTTATGCTAAACGAACGTCCATGCAAAAATGTTGTATTTACATAACAAAAAACTTGTTTTTTTATTTCACAAAATCTAATCAAACAAGATGTAAACACTAATCTATGTATCCTATACGTCTGTATCGACACAGATATATCCTAGTTAGACAGACTTCGCAAAAAACACAGGTAAAAAACTTTATATTTAAATAAAAAATAATGTTTCCAGGTTTGCAAAACTTGAAACTCAATTTTTTCAGCATTATGTTTCGTGGCGATGCAATATTTTAACTCTAAGCCATTGATTTATACCTAGCACATGGAGTGAGTGTGTACGACATACGTTAGCGTAGTAATATTAAAATAGATAGCATTTCCAACTGTATAATATTATTATTTGTCGTTCCGCCAGTTGCACCCGTGGCTCGTGACGGATACAGCTGTTCCAGCTGAAACCAAAGCACGTGTATTGCTGATGCGAGTGTAGGTGAGTTTGATGGGGTGCATTCAGATGTGCGTGCTTTCCCTGTGTATTATTGACATGCAGTGTTGCACCGAGGATTTCGGTTCCATGTGATCTATTCTTGGAATGTAAACAGAAAGTTTCTTTCGTTTTTTTGTCACTTGCAGAAAGATGCATAGATTGTAACTTAATTTGGTATTTTAAATGCAGCGCTAACTAACTAACCATCGCGACATTTCTCCGCAGGATAGACTGAGAGAATGCATCGCCATAAGATTATTGTTAAGCAAGTTTCTTTTTTTGGAATGCGCGGGTGTTCCCCAGGGAACCATTGTTGTTCTCCTTTTATATATTCAATAAAATTATTAATCATTTATAAACAAATTTTTTTTTAGTTATAAACAAGTTCTACGGTATAATTATTATTATGCGTGACAGCGCCCTTGAGGTGTTTTTGCACAAAAACGGCGCTATACAAGTCATCCAAGTATTATTATTATTATCTGTTTCGTCTTTTGAAGACATTATCAAACTGTGGTTAGACCACTTACAGACGATATATTTATTTATATTATTTACTTATACATGATACTTAAAAATAAATTACATTTATTAGTACATAAATATTTAAAACAATGAATATATGTATACATTTACGTATAAAAAATATAATTTTCGTTTCAAGTATCTACATGGAAATAATATAAATATACCGTCTGTAAGTGGCCTAACATTTGTTTGATAATGCCTTCAGAAGGCGAAATAACTGTCACGCGTAATAATAATAATTAAATACACAGAAACTTAAAAAAAAAAATTTTGTTATAAATTGAATAATATTATTGAAAAGATATATTAAATAAAATGGAGTTGTACAAAATAAACTTGATTTAAAAAAAAATATTATTGGCAGGGGTCTCATTTAGATTATCTTTAAATTAACAAAATTATGAATTATTTCTAATAGGGTGTTAATTACAAGTCCACGTTTACAGGTATTATTTCAACAGCTTATAATAATATACATGTAAAGGTTAGGCAGAGAAATAACTGTTTCACAATATCAAATACCCATGCGTAATGGTCAAAGACAAAGCATCCATAAATTGATCATCTTATTATAGGTCAAATGATACACACGATTGGTTGCACAGCCTCCTAGATGACACTGTAGGTCAGAGATAAGGTAGGAGCGGCAAGGGCTGACATCTGACATTCAAATATAACCACTGAGTCTTACACAAAGAAACCACTTGATATTTTAACGTGACGAGGACTATAAAATAGTAAAAGTAACACAGGCTGTGTTGATTTTCATCCACCTTGAAAGTTATTAGTATTTTTTCGCTGAAACATTAAAGGGGGAGTGATTTTTTTTTTGAGTTTTCTGATAAGTACATATTCTTTTTGAATGGTTTTCAGATGTAAATATTCTGACTAACTACATATTCTAATCAAACTTCTGTCTGTTATTAATTTTAACATACCTTTAAGACGTACACGACATACAGTGCTATTCCACACGCTTAATTATAAAACAAATGCAGCATATAATTCGCCAATTAACCGAGCTCTTCATACTATAAATAATATTTGTCTAAATTCTAACATTGACATTTTTTCGGATTCACTGCCCAAATTCAAACGTGGCATCATGTCAATAATTTAAACTGTTCAATGCGCACACATACACACACAAACACTCACACATACATTACACACACACTTATATACTACACACGTCAACTGGTAATTAAGGAATAAACATACCACTTAGCAGGCATTATAAGGAAACATATTGTAGGTACCCAACATGAAGTATCTTATTCCTGTATATTGTTTCATCTCTGTAAATCATGTACTGTTTGTTTCTATAATATAAAAAAAAACTGCCATTCAATTAGAACGTATCAAGCTGGACAAAAAGAAAACCTAACCTAAGTCTGCAAAACATCATTAATTTTTTGTTGAAATTATGAAGATTTTATTTCTGAATCGTGAGAAGATCAGTTAAAAAAACCTACAAATTAATTAAATTCGGAAAAGTTTCAGTTTTATTTTTTAGATTTCGGTACATATTATGCAGAAAATAGGGACACGCTTAATGTGGACTTAAAAAACACACTGTGTAGAGTAATTAGATCATTATTAGAAGCATTTCAGTTTCTAGAAATGGAAAAAAAAACATTGTTATAGTTATTTATTTAAAACTAATATCGATTGTTTACTTGGCAGTCATTGTTTATAATGCAAATGTTTTAAGGTTAGTTTTTTCTTCTCGTACTTAAACCAAAATTTTAACCTATGATCCTAAAATAGGTAAAGAAATAAAAATAAATAAAACGTAAAACACGGCGTGAAGATAAGTCACGTCCAATTATCCATTTTCCAATTACGGAAACTTAAATACTTACTTCTAATTATCATCTAACTGATACTAAAATGTGAGAAGAAAAGAGAAGATATTATAAAACCAAGGTCACAACAATTATAAAGATATAATAGGTTGTACCATTTGCTGAATGCAGTATGGGTAGAACATAAATAATTATTGGTGTCTAATTTAAAAATAATTGATTGGTTCTATTTAATATTGGTGGCACTTGATTAGAAACCTGATTTTACCTATACTAATAATACTAATAAAATTATGGAATATGACACCAGGGAGAGATAGATAGATGCAGTCGTGCGCAATAATCAAAAGGCTGTAACATGAAGGTAGATGTCAAACAAGATCATGCGGATAGAAGGTATTATGTGTTACAGCCTCGCAGTCCGAATCAACGTGGGTTATCGTTTATCTGGGATAATATCAGTTCGATCCATCTGACAGACGATGGCGTTAAAATACACATAGAAATGTGTGGTGTACTTCGAAAGCAAGGTCATAAAACATTTATCGAGGAAGCCAGCTGTGTCAATAACTAATTAGCGTTGACTTGGTGCTAGATTGAAATCCGATAGTCAAACTAGATCCAATAACGATTATATTAACCACTTACATGTATGCAAATATCGTACACGTCAAAAAAACACACGTGAACAGTTCGGGACATGACTAGGTGATCTTTTGTCCTTTATTTTGACTTCGTGTACGAATGCATTGAAATTATGTAATTTATTTATTTATTAATTTTCGGGAAATCGACAGATTACATTTAATCAGTTTGTACATAAATATTATATAGTAAAATAAAATCAATTATGGATTTCCTCCTTGTGACTTTAACTGAGACAGCATAATATGGAATAAGTTATTTAAATTTGTGAGAAAGGAATATGAATTAAAAAAATATACAAAACAAAATTATATAAAAAGAAAAATTTACAAAACAATACATTTATAGCCATGGAGAGAGGTTGTAGATATAAATCGAATCATAATAGAGATATAAACAATAGAGACATAAACATTATTCACAAACCATCAGAGAAATATTCTTTTATGGACCTCTTGTATTTGGTAAGTTCGCAACTGAAAATATCAACCTTGGATAATACGCTATTGTAATTATTGCATAGTCTGTTCAGGCAAGAATTCTGCTTAGAGTTCGTTTTGCTTTGATCAACCCTGAACAGGACACAAGAGGTGTTGAACGCGCAGGTACATTGAATGGATTCTTGTTTAGCAACTCTGGGCATTGAATATTATTGTTAGCTACTTTATACAGGAATAGTGCTTCCTTATGATGCCTCCGTACACTCAATGAATCAATTTTAAAGTATAAAGCTGCCTCTGCATAATGCATTTTCTTTTAAACATTAAACGAGGCGTATGTGTGGTAAAACCGTGAACCATGCCCAGATGGTTTGGGCATGTAGAGCGAATGAACGAAGAAAGGAGTGTGAGGAGAAGAAGTCGAGGACGACCGAGGAAGACATGGCACGATCACATTTTATACCAATATCTGTGTAGCTGAGGTTCAAAAAAACAATTTTCATTTTGGGTTAGTCTCATAAACATCTTTAGTTAAATTTTTTTATCCTGGAATGGAATTTCAAATGTGATTGCATTCTCGGTTTATATTTTCTATGAAATTAACCCGAGAAAAATGGAAGCGAGCACGATTTTACAACGTAAATGCAATTATCCGGTTTAGGCGAATGAGCGTCAGGTGATGGACGTATATCAGACCTGTAGTGTGTTTGGGTAGGTCGGCAGGCCTGGCTAATTCCTAACGCGACAGTGACTAGTGAAGTGAACACATGAGCGGGTGCAACCGCTTCCGCTTCCGCCAGATGGGATCGGGCCGGAACGGAACGGCAAAAACTAGCCCCGATTCCGACACTGCCATGATTTACTATGGAACTGACATGTGATATGCTGCAGGAGTACTTTCTTACGTTGCCTACCAAACGATAGTAACCGCAGAAGGTTAGAAGGGTTGGGAAAGGATTCGAATCACCGGAAAATGTTACATAATATGGGATAAAAAGCAGGAGGGGTGATATTTGCTTTTGACATTAATGGGATCAACGAATGCTATAAAGACTTCCTCAAATCAGTATTTATTAAGTTTTTGTCACTTTTCTAAATATTTCTAATAGTATTCTTTGATATGGCAGCAGTACACAGTAACAACGGTTACGTCTACAAAGAAAAGTAATATAACATACGTTTTAATGTAGCTATATTTTCTCTAATAATTTATTAGAAATAAAGAAATCCCTTAATAATTAATCCATTATCAATAAAAAACAAAATATTATGTTCCAGTCCCGTCTTAGACATGTTCCCTTTCACCATCCGTTATATCTTCTCCCCCACTCTTCACTAATCCCTAGTCAAACTTCCACCCCCACTTCAACACCTAATAGCATATTATGTTTACCTATTGTTTTGCCACTAAAATTTTAAGTTAGTATTCTCGTATTTTGCCCTGAGAAAGGAACGGTAGTTCCGAAACCAGCCGGCATTCATTAAAACAAATATAGTGGTTTGAACAAAGTAACATTGATTCATCTGTAAATATTATAAAATAAAGTCGCTATCCGCGTCTGTCTGTTTGTGCGCTTAGTTCTTCTAAACTACGCAACTGATTTTGATAGGGGTTTCACCCTAATGTAGAGAATTTCTTCCGGAACGTTTATATATACATAATACATGCATATTATATTTTTATAAAGTAAAAAAATGTTTAATAATCAAGTCGTAAAAAAAAAAAATTTCGGGCGCTTACATTGCTAATGCTGGCTAAACCTTATGCGATACATCAAAATAATGTACTACGGAATTGTATATCATAAAAAGGCCTACAGAAAAAGTCTGTAATGGTATATGTCTATCTCTCGATAGCGCAATCCATTCACCGTAACTGTTGCTCCAGCCTCATTTTCGAAAAACTAAGGTCCAATGACTCCGCCGGACCATAAACCGCACCAAACAGTCACACGTTGAAGATAGAGAGGCTTTTCAACAATAACTCTTGGGTTTTCCGAGGACCCAGATGCGACAATTTTGCTTGTTGACGAAGCCACTAAGGTGGAAATGGGCCTCATCACTCAAGATGATTTGCATTTGGTTCACTCAAGTGAATTTTAATCATTTCAATGCGTTGTTGAAGCGTGTATCGTTCCATTTTTATTAATGGCGTAGTTTCTACTTGTCAAATGTCAAAAAATGACAGCTTCAAAAGTAACATCTACCGAAATAGCGGGCTATTCAAAATAACACCTCTTATTGGAAAACCCTGTAGTTGCTTCGTTCCATTCCCGTAATTCGTGGCTCGGTTCGCAAATGTACCATTAACGCAATTAATAATTATCATGATTCGAGGATTGGTGTACTGCAAGATTACAAATAATGGTTCTAAGGTACTGTCTATCTTTTTAGAAACCATTTACGAAATGTATGTAGGCGTGTCCTTAATATTATGTTTTATGGTATGCTGACTTTGACAAGACCTACCGGCCATTAGTATGATAATTAATGACTTGAAACTGGTTTGATTCGGTCTAAAATTCCCTCGAATCGGACTGCTACCAGAACTTGTTGGACAGATCGGGTGACAACTATGACCTACTGTTTGTAACGTTATCGGTCAATCCAGAAGCCTCATTGAATAAAGCAATGTGCCCAACGATGGATTCCTGGAGCAGATTATCATCTTGACTGCAGAGTTTCGATATGAACACCGTTCTTTGGTCACGCCCTTTCGTGGTTAGTTTGAAAAATAACTTTCTGCTGTCGGAGAAACCGTACAAGAGACGAACAGCTAGATATCTTCACCTTGGTTGGACAAGGTTCTATCCAGATTGAAAGCAAAACCATTTATTTTGCTCATATAATAATTTTCAGAGCTACCTGTGTTGCATTTCCGTTCTAACATCAAGATTTTAAATCTTCCTTTAATTTTACAAGAACATCTCCATTTTGTTTGTATCTGACAGTTGGTCGTTGTTACGAGGCAAAGTGTAGTGCGTCACTTTGGTTGGACGGGGTTCTAACTTCGCCTTACCATGTTCCTGAGGTCAAAGTTTGCAAAGACGAATTCTCAAATCTATTTAACAATCTGATTCCGATGTTAAATATTGTATTTAAAATGAAAATATATCTTCGAATGGCATTGGGGAAATGTGGTCAGAACCTCTTCCAATGAATTATTATGGACTAGTTGCTTCCGTAGGCTTCTATCTGCACATTAAGGTATGTTTTAAAATAAAATAAAATACGTCCTCTTTAAATAATTTATTTTAAATCTCAGAAGAAGTAAAGTGAAGTTAGAACTTTGTCCAACCAAAGAAACGATAATGTAGAAGTTGACCGAGTCTCGAGTTAGATTTATCTGCTGATGTTGATTGAACGTGTTGGCGCATGCGCATGGAATAGGAGTAGGCATATTGAAGAGATGGATATTTGTGTCAACCTAATTAGCAAACTTTCAATTAGTTTGACGGGTTTTTTGCTTAATGATAAAAGTTTTTGCTAAAAGTTTCCAGCTGTTGTGGCAAACAGTTAACCCTTTAGGTGACTATGACCCAAAATAGATATTTTATTTTTCAATTTATATTATACCCATAAGAGACGTCCGTTTTAACTTTTTTGGAATCTACCGTTTCAAACATGGCAACTCTTAAGGTTGGAATCAAATGGGCACTGTGGGGTAATTTAATTTACTTAAAAAAAAAAAAATTGGGTGATTTTTTTTTTCATAAATTATTCATCCAAAATAATATATCGTATATTTGTGGCACGTTCCAGAGTAAAAGATTCTCTCAGTATCGCCCTGGTATAAGACCACTATTCAGAATTGAAACGTTGTTTGATTTAGAATGGCTTCGGTCGTGTTTGTTAACCAGCTCTGTATAGCCAGGTACTTCCCCAACTTATTTCCCACTCCGTACCACTACTGGTGATATATAAAGAAAAAAACATAGAAATTCTCCTACATAATGTTAGATGCCATCAATTGGTGTGATATATGAAGAAAACAAACATAGGAATTCTCCTACATAATGTTAGATGCCATCAACTGGTGATATATGAAGAAAACAACAAGTCAGAAGTGTAAAAGGGTTAAACTGATTTACTTGTATTTATAGTATCTCATCTAACAGTTGTTGTCGTGTTAAGTCAAGTGCCCACGAAAAAGGAAATCGACTTGATCTGTTACGGAAAGCGTGGTATCTGCAGTGAGCATTTAGCAGCTTGTCGCCTTCAAAATAAAGATCGAGACGATTGTATGCAAAAAGAAACAGATTTACTTCCTCTGGTTCTGCTGTATTGAAGAAAACCCGAGAAGAATTGAAATTAGAAGCGGCGAGAGCAAAAAAGGCGTAAATGATTTCTCTGACCAAAACAGTTGTATTATGCAGCCAACGTGTGAAAAAAAGAAAGAGTCACGTAGTAATGCAACATGCAACTATTTTTCTTAGACCTTGGATAAACTTTTATGTAAATTATACAGGAGAGACGCATAAAATTATAAAGACCGAGAAAATATTATGCTGTGTCGATTTCAAATGTCTTGTCAATGTCCACAGAAAATTGGCTATTGTCCGGTTATTGCTTGACACAAATATTACAGCTGAACCATTACAAATTGCCAACTGTTACTGTTTGGTGGTACATTCAACAACATTATTAAATTTTATTACGAGTTCTGAATATACGAAAACAATACTCAAAAAGAGCAGCCATTAACATGATTTATAACTGGGACAAGTCCGCCGGACAGAACATTTCGAAAGGATGGAAAACAACCAAAAAGGATTGTCTGTAGTAATGCTGCATGTTGAACAAATGTAGAAGGCCTAAACATAGGTGATCATACAGTGTGAAGACTAAGGAACTTAGACATAAGGAACTGAAAGGAAACAGCAGGATATCAGCAAGAGAGCAAGCAGATGGGACTTTTCCAGAGCTGCAATGCAGCTAACAACGATGATGATTAGCTGGTAGAAGGTATCGAAGGAATCAACAGAAACTGGTAACTTGGGAGGCGGGTTTGGATACCGCTGGCCCAGGAACCATTTATTGGATAACCAACACGTCTGCCTTAGGTCACCCCAAGTGGTTCGCTACGTTTGGTGATTTAGCAGGGGCGCCCGGGTTCATCGGGTGAGGTGTGTTCAAGATGCGCCTGCCTACCAGCTGCGTGGCGTGTCAGATCAAGAGAGGCTGGTTTGGGGAGACCCTTTGACCTCTCTAAATGGTTTCTCTACTCATCGCCTTGCGCCGCAGTGGGAGGGATATATTCATATACCCGTCACTCCTGGAGACTCTTATCTAGATTCCTACCAAAACCTCACACCTTTCACCTTCCCAGAACTACCTCACCTTCTTTTCATTAAAAAGACCGGATCACAGCATCTCAAAAGATGACATGACCCTGAGGGAAATTATTTTCCTCAAGGCCTCCTGTGTGGGGTTAATAATATTTGGCTAATTTATATAGCGCCGTTTTCGTGAGAAATCACCTCAAGGGCGCTGGTATGTAAATGTAATTTTTTATATCGCCATCTATCATATCTATTCTTAGTTGTTCATCATCTCTCCCAATTAGTTACTTAGCTTAACTTTAAGCCATCGATTGCTTTCTTTTTTACTTTCTGTTAATTAGTAGGTTAATTAACGAAAATTGGCAGAGGCGTCATTATCTCGAGACGAAACACTTTACAAAACAAAAAAAAAACTGCCTCGGGGATTTTGAAAATATCAAACCTTGAACATATTTGACTACTGTACTGCTCAGCGTACATCTTGCAAACAAAAAAACTACAAAACAAGTTCATTTTTAGTTCAAACGCACACAGTATACGTAAAAAAAAACTAATGGCCAAAGATTTGGTACGGATTGCTGCTAAACTGGTTGCCGAAGATGAATATCTTTGATCCTATCTCACTTTGTCAATTATAATCAAATGTCAAGTTGAAGAACGATTAACTAGAACTTTACATATGTCTAAAAGTAAGAGTTGGTATCAAAATTCGAATGCTTTTTTGCTGTTAATATTAATGGACAGTTTAAAAAAAGTCGGGCTGTTTGTCGTTTTGAAAGCTATCGAAGAAACTGCAACAAAATAGGATCTTGTTGAAAAGTAGTAAGCACTGTGGAGATTGGCCTACTTATCGAGAGAAACCACGGGCTAAAAGGAGCAAGAAAGTACTAGATGGAAATAATGGGCTCAATCTTTCGAGAGTGGAAGTTACCTTAGAAAGCACCGCTTCGATAGCAACAATAAGATAATATAAATAAAGCTCATTCTCTTCAGAAAGTATTGGATTTACTATGAATATTTTTATTGTAATACAAAAAATCTTTCGACCTTTCGGTGATCAACACTGAGAGCTCCATTTATCCAAAAAATATAAATCTTCTTACAATATTGCAATTCGGTGCCAATCTGTAGATACCTACTGATTATTATTTACCAAACGCTTTTAATCCATTCGCAACATTCGAGTGTGAAATTTTTTAATTAATATTTCAGCTGTCGACTTTTGGGTTTTTTTTAAACGGACTATACCGTAGCTACCCATTATTTACGGTCAAACTCATAAATAACGAAAAATAATTTGTTCTGTGACCTTGATTCGGGGGAAAGACCGTTGGGAAATGCGAAATACATACATTAAAATGACCAAAATGAATGCAAACAACGGTATCAATTTTAATATTGAAATACAATTGCAGAACGAATTGGTCAGCTTTGACCGGACAGAAACAATAAATTGCAATATACTGGGTCAAATGTCAACTGACATATATGGTATACACGGTTGAATTCATTCTAGTTGTTTTAATTAGATACAATTTTTGTTTAATATCTGAACAGGCTTTAGAAACACACTTTGAGACAATAATTATGGTCGCGGGTCTTTCAAGAAACCCGAACCATTATAATTGAAATATATTTGATAGTGAGAGGTTTTTCTAAGAGCTCAAATCAACAGAATGACTTAATAGATTTGTCGAGATGTTTCCTCATATGTCAATGTTTCCTATACTAAACGAAAGGTAATATTGGCCTAAAAAAATTTATTAAATGTATGAATCTCTGTTTTCAATTCGCTGGATAAGGCGTAACGTTCATTGTATTACAAGTAAAACATTCCAAGGTATTTTTCTCAGTCGAATTCTAAAGAACAATGATGGCGATTAAATGTCAAATACTTTGGAATCGGCGGCCAAAAATTCGTATTCAAGCAGTTCAAGGACAGATGATAATAGTGGTGAACTTAGGACGTGCGGCAAATGTTCATTGGAATAACAAAAGGCAAGACGTAAAACAATATTTCACAAACGTTATTACATATCTCAGAGGTAACAAAACGGCCAAAAGTAAACAGAAATGTGGCATAATGAGACAGACAATATGGCATATTGGACAGGCGATGCAAATTTATGGTAATGGTGCTCGAGAGCTTCCCTATCATCACGACATGTTGGCTCATTAATAATTCCTCACGTTCTTTGGAATATTTTGAGGGACGCGCCTTCGCGCGATGTGATGCAAAGGGCATGCTCGAGGGCACACTTTCAATGAGATGGTTCGATATCATTGAATCTACCGGCGTAAGGTAGGTCTGTGCATCATTAACTGCGGATCTGGGGATTTATTAAATATATCACAACTTAGCCCATGCCCGGTAGGACAAGAAAGTCAGGTGTTTGACTTCCCTAGTGTATTGCAAGACAGATATACTATAGTAGTATAAAAGTCCATGTATTAGCTCCATCTCTCTCTCACATCCCAGCTCGCAACTAGATATCATGGATACGAAAGTTTTGTAGTCAGTTATACAAAAAACTAAAGAAATTTAAACTCAGTGAATCATGATCATAACGCGTGAGATGATAGAGTTTACCTAGTTGTAAACAAACACTTTTGAAGTGTTTCGAGATTTTTTTTGAGTATTTTAGTAAAGGTGTGATTTTCAGCTTTATTATATATTTTATAGATGCCTTAATAATGAGTATATTATAGTCAAATAGCGATATTTCATCCCACACTAGGCTTTGAAAACAAAACGTATACATTTAATAGACCGTTCTCTGTATTGATTGCTAAAGTTTGGTTCACACAATGTAAAGCAAACTTACTCACTCAAGCTATTAGCAATAATATTAACAAAACCATACAAAATGGTATAATAAAGACTTTGTAATTAAATAGGTTTATATTTAGAAATAAAAGATAGTAAGGATATACGACCATTAAGCTATGGAAATAACAAATAGCATTAAGTTGAAACATAAAATTTTAAACGGAATTATCCGAAAACATAAACACAATTAACAAAGGAATATGCAGGCTAATATTACTGAAAACTGTAAAATTAAACCAATGTTCCGAGAAATGGAACTAATATTAAGTTAGTGCAGACAATAAATAAAGGCTTCTGTTGTTTTCTGAATTAAGGCTCAGTAGTAAGAGTTCAAAGAATATATTTTTGTAACATATATTTTTTATGAATTTAAAAGCCTAAAGTGTTTAAGCGAAATCTCTAGATAGTATAAAATAAAGTCGCTATCGGCGTCTGTCTGTTTGTGCGCTTAGCTCTTCTAAACTACGCAAAGGATTTTGATATAGTTTTCATTATCATTCAGAGAATTTTTTCCTGAATGTTTATATATATAATACATGCATATTATATTTATAGAAAGTAAAGAAAAGTCGAGCAACGCCGGGTACACTTCAGCTAGTTTGTTATAAATTGGTAGAAATTTGGAATGCGGGGCTTAAGAATCAAAATGTTGTATTAAATTTAATGAATGAAGTGCACGGAATAAAACACTGAAATTTTGTAGGCTTTTATGCAGCTTAGAGTTCAGCTTACCTCGCACGAGCCCTTCGAGGAATTGATCGGCTGTTGAAGTAGCAAATTATCAACCCTTACTGGGAACCAGAATTTAAAAGAATTTTAAGTACATTTTAATTCGTTCCGACAGTGGCAGCTTCCCGAGAAGCGGGTTATAAAACTGTCGATAAAATTTAATCGTACATAAAATGATCGAGAATAGAATAGTTAAGATGCGAATGGTGAAATTAAAAGTAATTAGATGATTAAAATAATTGGATGCGGAATTCTTGAGTATAATTAGATCTGTGCACTTCAGATAATGTACCTGCTGCTTTATTTCTTCAAGGTGCCGTGGATAGCACTCACGTGTCATTCTTTAATTGTTTTAATTGGTATAGATCAGTGATTCCCAAAGAGGTGGAGACCATAAAGTTAAAGTTTGTTAGCTAACATCGTTAGGCATTGTTCAAATAATTATTGCATACATATTAACATAGTACTTTTTCCAACAAAAATACACTTTTGATAGCATTTTTGAAAAAGTACAAATATTTAGATTTGTTTTCTTAATTGAATGAATGAATGAATGAATTAATTGGATAGAAATTAATCCACTTCCCGATATCCGATCGAGCTGAAACTCTGCAGATAGACTCGTTGTCAATACAACGCATTCTATCAACTTTTGGTGGCACTCATGTAATACAACACACGCAATTTTCGGAAATTGGATGACATTATATTTAATTAACAAAAATATTCAGCAGTTAATGTACGAAGTGTCAGTATATCCGATTAGAATTCGGGGTACATAGGTATTAGCGTTGTTGATTCCAGTGCCTGGGGAGGATGGTTCAACCCTAAGTCAAACCAAAAAAATATATTACGAGTTGATGAGGTTGGCAATTATCGGGACCTTTTTAAAATTCAGTTCTAACGCGTTTTACAAAGGTTTCAATAATATTATTTAAATAAAGGATACATATATTCTTGAATTCGGCGGTGTTGACGTCACTCCTGGTTGGTGACAGCCGTCTTACCAGACATTGGCGTTTTCTACGTTGTAATGACTTTGTAGCCAGTTAGAACTGTTTCGGAATGTGCGATTTTAGATCTTTTTTTAAAATAAATAATACTGAATGAAAACAATAAAATTACACATTTTAGTACGGATCAGAAACGAAAAAATAAAACATTTATCTGCCACATATTTTTAACGGTATTTTGCTTTTTGGAAGGAATTATGTAATTTTATTCTTATTTTTTATGTTTCAAAGTATCTGTCAAATTAAAATTATACTACCAACCATGTAAAAGCCCTCTGGGCGTTAAATAAATAAATATGTGTCGTAAGGGAGTGAGGGGAGGAGCGAAGAAAAATATACTTGAAACAGGGCGGTGAGCCAACTATGTTTAGGAATCTCTGGTCTAGATAACGATCGAATGACATGTGTCCACATGTAATTTGTTTAAAAACTATAGTAATTTAAAATAATACCATCCTGTTTTGACGAGGCATCAATCAATTTCGCCAAATGCACAATGACAGACAAATAATGTTGACCGGAATTGGTTGCTGGATATTTGGTTCAAATTACTGCAGATTTTTTAATACACCTGACGTTTTTTTGCACATAAGGTATGCGGCATGAGATGACGCATGCCATTTTGGAGAGGTATCAATGAATTTCAACATATGGCTCACAATGAAGAGAAATTGGATATGGTCAAATATGAGGAGACGAAACAGAAATTTTAAACATAAACAGGTACCTAGTCCAGAAATAGGTTTTGCCGCCAAAATGATATGTTCGTTTTTATTCGTGAATTCGGCGGTGTTGACTACACTCCAGGCGACGTTGGTGACAGCCGTCTTACCAGACATGAGCGTTTTCTACGTCGTAATGAAGTTGTGGCCAATTAGAACTGTTTCGGAATGTGCGATTTTAGATCGGTTTTAAAATAAATAATACTGAATGAAAACAGTAAGATTACACATTTATAGTACGATGATCAGAAACGGAAAAATAAACTTTAATCTTCCAAACATTTTTAACGGTATTCATAGTTTGTGAAAATACACCATTCGCAAGGGTATTTTGCTTTTTTGGGAGGATTCGTATTACAATAGAGTGAAACATCCGAAAATATAAAATAAAAGAGAAATAAATAATGCACGGTAATGTTGATCAATGTTGGCGACGTGTGGTTTCGTACTACTAATGGCTCATGGCATATCTCCCTTGTTTATATTATTTACGAGGCTTACGAACCCTGTGGGATACCCAGTGACCGGGGACCATCAACCGAGTCACTGGTCACTGGGCAGTCGCAACAGACGTGCCCGATACGCTCCAGCGAGGTGCGGAACGAGGTCAACTGGTGCACTCAATATGGGAGCGGTGTCACCGTTCCAGCTCCGGCCAACCGGTGACATTTAACACGGTGCTATCGAATGTCACTAACTTAATGTGGAATAATAATATTACCATGTACTCAATAATTCATGTTATTGGCACTTGATTGATTGGTAGAACAGCGTCTAATTGATCTTTGAATGTCCCAAATGGATCATTTTGAATTAAGGTGACATTTCTAATCATTTGCACTTTAATGAAATCGATAGTTGTCAAAACAACTTAAATAAGTAAACGGTCCAAAAAAGAATCCAGTGAAACTCTTTATTTTCGGTTAACAGGGCAAACCAAATGTTTTTTGTTGTTGTGATTTTTGAATGAGAGTGAAATTTTATCAGTTGAGTTTAAAGAGGATAAGGGTTTAAAAAAATCTCTAAACGAACAAGTAATACTATTCAATTTTGATGATGTGTTTCGTCTGTCTTTATGTTTTTGAGTACTTACTTTAAAATCGCATGATTTCAGAGAACATGGCCTTTAAAAAACACCATTTTTTGGATGCGTGGTCCATTTTCACAGAACTATTTACTAGTTTGTTAAGGGTATTACAATAAGCCCGGCGCAAAAATATGGTGGAACTGTCGATCGAGTGTGTATATCGATGGACGGAACTATTGCAGTCGTAAAGAAGCATCGAGGAAGAGGAGTAAGAAGTTACGGTGCACGTTTGATAGCTGATTGATGGCCAGCAGAAAATTGTTCGCCTTTTCTCTTCACCATTACAGTATGTATTAGAGGCGTCGTTTACTTGGTTTTAGCTCCTAAAGCCAACATCAGCTTTATTTGGTCTTTATGGCCGGTGCGGTGTTCTCTCGTTTATGGGTTTCCTGGTCGGAGGAGTTTCGTGATGGATGGACCTCGTTTCAATAATGGTGTGAAGCGGTGGAAAGCGGTGTTTTTTTACAAAGGTTATCAACACACGCAAGCGTTAAGTCACGGAGCTATTTATTAAAAGCCATAGATACAGTAAATTTCATTTTTTGACATCAGTTCCACGCAATTTTCCTCAAGACATATTTAGTGCAGGGTGATTTGGGAAAGGTTTCTTTGAGGAGATGAAGGAGTAAAGCTGGGTCTTGAAAGACCCGTGTTTTAGGAGGGAGGAAACACAGACAAACAAAGACAACAACGAGTCGTAGAAGCGATCTGTTCTCATGTGACAAATGTAAACCTTGTACAAATGTTGGGCGTGCGGATAGCGTGTTTCCAGACTGTACACCGATGCCGAAGGGATCAGTGATGATAGTCCCGCAGAGCATCTTCTATTGAAATCCCGGTAGAATAAGGGCAGCATTCCCATCTGACGTCTGTGCTACAAATTTCACATCGTAACACAAAATGTGCATCAACCATTCTGACACATATCAAAATGTAGGTATTGATTTTATAAAATTATATAATTAGTATTTTTAACAAAGATATTTGTGATGGTTTAAACCACCTCACTAGGCTGAGCCTAAGATAGTAAGCCAATTTGTGAGAAATAAATAGCAACGAAAGAAATAAAAATTAAAAAAAATGAAAGAAAAGAAATGCAAGAAATAAATAAAAAGAAATTAGAAGAAAAATACAGGCGTGGAGTTATGTTGTATAAGTTATCTGTACGCAGTATATAATGTCTTTGTTGACTATCCATGTGTGAATTTTGTGTTCATTTGAACAATTCTTCAAATTTCAACTGAGTTTTCAAATTCTGTGAAAGTCCTATTTAAGTACTGTTATTATATCATTATGGGTCAGTTCCTTAAAAAAAATAACAATAATACTGAAATAATAACAGAACTTGAATAGAACTTTCACAGAACTTGAAAATTAACTTCTTCCTTAAGATGGGTTGTTTCACAGAATTTGAACAATTCATCAAATTTAAAAGTTCTTTTTCGGGTTCTGTGAATAATAATAATAATGATTGGATTATTTATATAGCGCCGTTTTCGTGAGAAAATCACCTCAAGGGCGCTTAACAACTTAATTTATGCATTGATCACTTAGACTTAATTACTTTTGGTTTATAACTAAGTTTCACAGATAGAGAGAGACTTATAACTAAGACTAATGTCGAGTGATTTACAACTAAGACTTTGAAAGTCCTATTCAAGTTCTGTTATTATATCACTATAGGCTAGGTGCTTGACAGAACTGAAATAATAACAGAACTTGAATTTTTTTTTTACACTACTAAAACAACCCGTCCTAAGTCTTAGTAGCTCAATTGGGAGAGTGTTATCCCGGTGAGACAAAGGTTCTGGGTTAATTTTACAGTTTAATTTTATTTTTTGTGTCTCTTTCTGTTTCATATTTCAATTAGATTTGTTAATATTAACTTCTTATTTTCATCAAGCGAATACTGGAAACTGAACTACCTACAACCAAATTCATTTCGATTCAAAGTCGTTAGTTTCAACCGAGCCGAAGTATTAACAGCATCCCGGTACATTGCATCAAATACAAGTACCCCATTATCATGAGATTCTCGGCGCTCTGTAAGTCCGTAGTACCGAAGCAGCGATCTGCCTGATAGATCGGCCCGTCCAGGAACACATCGCTAATTGCCGCGGAACAACTGTTTCTGTTCGGCACCGTTGTGAGAAGCACACCCGTGCCGGTGCCGGGATATTAGCCTTATTACATCCACGTAACCGCTGACTTATGGTCAAGTTCAAGTGATGGACCTCTCGTGCTTGTCAGGATTATAAGGCAGTTTCCCAAGGGAGTTCGGATACACTCGGAAAACTTGATATTGCTTTGTTTGTAAATACTCGGTCGGGCAACACGTCTGAGAGTATTTTTTATGTTGTGTTACCGCACGAGAGTTTAAATTACTCTAACGTGGAACCATGGTATCCTTGTTTACGGAAACTTTGGAGGTTAAAATAAGTGGGGTAGGCAATGAAGAGGGATGACAGGTAGGTTAGGAACTGTCTGATAAAACTGTTTTAAGGCGATGCACTACGTCATGTAATATTTTAAATTGAGCCACTATCAATAACAACCCTTACGTAGATGGCGATAAGGTTTAAATTCCCGCTTAACACCATCCGCCTGTTTTGATTTATGCAAGAAAAAAAATGGCCAAAAAGTGCCTTTTATTTTATTTTGTTGATGTTCAGGCATAAATATTCAATTTTTTTTCGATCATTTTATAAATAACTTAATTTGCCACATTACACAATAAAATCATAACCGAAAATGGGTTCGTAAGTAGGAGATATTGAACTTTAAAGCAGTTTTCATAGGCCTTTACATTATTTTTTTCTAGGCTTATAAAAAGACTTATCTAAAACACACTCGATTATTTCAAAGGCCAAGATGTATTCTACTCGCAGTATTTAATTAAAGCATCTGAAACATTTTTAGGAGACCAAATTTTCAAACCAAAAACACATGATTTTGCATTACTACGTATGGCATCGCCTTAAGTTGTTTTCTTCCAAACTTACGTGCAAATAATTTATTTAAATTTCAATCAATAAAAAATTATTTATACCGATAGTAAAAAGAAATGAAGACGATTCTTCTTAACACGATTATAAAATGATTGATAGTGAATTTGATGAAATTTATAAGAAGTATGCACTGTCAAAAAAAGTGATAGCATGACTATTTCCTGATAAACTAGTAGTCATTCAGAATATATCCAGAATACGTATTCTTTTCCTCATAAATATCATGACGGAGTGCGACAATACCAGTATTTATATGAATACGCGTCCTCATACAACACTCGCTTTTAACTCTGTCAATTCATTGGTTAATGGCATGCAGTCCCGTTTTTAGTTCAGTCAGTATTTTGTATTCGTAAGTTTTCTCCGTGTGGTTCAGAAGAAAAGCTGAAAATAAAACTCAACTGTTGAAGGGAACTTCAGATGTATGGGCGCCAGTTCTTGCCGAAGCGCACTATTCATTTAACTGTATCGAAACAGTATTTAAATTAGACTTGTCCTAAGAAAGAACAGACTTGATAGTTCACGTTAATGGTAAATTGGAACGAAATTGATGGCTTTTTATCGAGGAAACGAAAGGTCAGTATTCGGTGAAATCTGACCGAAATAAGATTATCCGTTAATTAAAACGATTTTGTTTTTACACAGCACTTTGCTAAGTGGTCATACTCGTTTAATTTTTTTAAATACACACGTGGATTTCATATTTTTAATTGGATTTTGTTGAGAAATTATTATGTGTGCTTGTTCCACTGAAAACTCTCTGGTGTTATTTGAACAATTCTGAAATTTCTAGGTCAAAGAAACTATTGTCAGACCGCAATGTTGTGTTTTCATATTTGATGGAGCTCTGAATTAGGTATACTTTTAAGGGTTGATAAATAAAATAAGATGCCAAATTAAGATATATATATATATATATATATATATATATATACATTTTTTTTGTGACATCTGTAAAGTGATTCTTCATATGCTGTGTCTGTATGTTGCTTCTGTGAAATGCTTTGTAAATGTTTTCTTCATACATTGTGTCTGCACATTGGGTTGGGTTGGGTCTAATTTTTCTGTACAAAACTCTTTTTTATTTTTTTACTCTTCTATTTCAAAACTACCAATTGGCGATCCCTTAATGAGTTTGATAACTCATGGGAGTGCAACATCGTTTGTTGTAAGTTTAAAAAAGAAATAAAATTCTTTGGAGCAAGTATTTCAATTGTTCAACAGGGAAAAAGATTTCAAATAAAGTCGTGTTGCTAAAAAGTTTAAGCTGAAAAGCTTGGTAGCTTTGATTAATTTGTAAGAAAAAATTATATTCAATACTTTTTCAATTTTTCAAATGATAAATTGCACGTCCAAAGCCTACTCAGAGTTTATACTATTTGTGGATGCAATCGAACTTGAACTAACGAGGAAAAAAACAGCACGTAACAAGAAACAACACTCAGTTCTGTCTGGCACTTAGTGACACAAAATTGCGAACAGGCGCCTATAAGATCCGCTTATAGCGATGAGACAAGCCAAGGAGAATAATCGCGCAAAGCTTAACTGGCTAGATGGGGATAGATGGATAAAGAGGGATGTGAAGAAGAGAATCAGCGGTAGACATGGAAAGACCACATTCCAACAGAGTTACCCGTTCACATGGGACTGTTCAAGTGTTGGACGAGAGCCTCTATATTCTATTGCGTAGAGGAGAATGTCGCGAACGTACGCGGTACATCAACGTAGTGCGAGAGGCTGCAGAAGCCGTGCTGGTAACGTTACAAACATCAGCAGACTACAAGAGCATTACAAACAAGTGAGTATGACCCCAAGTAAACCGGTACGCTTTGTAGTGTGGTTGTAATTAAGTCAGTCAACACACGCTTGTATGTTTCTGTGCGAGGTCTTCGTGTTACGTTTGAGATGGTCACCATTTCACCATTAAGAGGCTTGCCGGTTTCCTGGTCGTCTTGAACTGCGCCATTTAAGCTGTGTAGACTCCACAGTATGGAGCTAGAATCGCCCTCACTCACAGCACATGCGGCTAATTGCGACAAGGTAATTCTCCTCTAATTGTTGGTTTAAGAAGATCGTGATGAAAGGATTTATAAAAGTTGCAATTTATTGATAGTATTTGTGGTGAGTGCAACAATGAGATTCTTGACAGAATAAATAATTTGTAAGAGGTTGTACGTCTCGATCTTTTGTGGTCTTTGGCAAGCGCCTGATGATCAATGACAGTTCAACACACCTACAAAAAGTGATATAAAGTCATTAAAAGTGATGAAAAAAAAACTAGGTTAAATAGGTTACATAGGTAACTTACTTTTTAAGAACTCTATATCACTTTTTAAAGGTGTGTTTAATTGTCATTTTGATGAAATATAATGGAACCATCCAAAACGATAGGTGTGGTTGTTATTAATAATAATATAAGGATGATTTGTATAGCGCTGTTCTTGTCCAAAATCACATCAAAGACGCTGTACAAATATATAATGCGTTTCTTCAATGATCTATCTTATTACTAACAATAGACTAGTCAAACAGATTGCATCCAGAAGTTCGTGGATCACTAATACCAAAATTATGTACGATTTGCAAAAAACAAGACTTTGCAATTGAAACTAATAAAAAAAAAATATAAAATGCATGTGATTAATGAAAGTGATGCTAGAATGTACATATAGTATTATTATTTATTTATATTTTGTACAGGCAGATAATATACAGTACCATACTTACCTGGTAGGTCACACTGAGATTAACACTGTTTATTGTTTATTAGAGAAATTTAGATACGGTTCGCACGCACAGGACAAAATATGTTACTATAAAACAAAACTACATATATTGTTTTCCGAAGCAGCATACACTCCTAATTCCACTCGAAATTAAGTTTCTATCATGAGTTATGGAACTTTGAAACATCTTCATTAAATGAATTTAAAAAAGATATAGCATTTTTTTTAAATGTTTTAAATATTTGATAGTTGAAACGTGCGAAGTCAGATCAGATAAATGTCATCGATACAATCATGCAAGAAAGTTGAAAAAAAAAACTTAGGACGGGTTATTTCAGAGAATTTGAACAATTCTTAAACTTTCAAAGTTAATTTTCAAGTTCTGTGAAAGTTTTTTTTTCAAGTTCTGTTATTATTTCTATAATAACAGAACTTGAATAGGTCTTTCACAGAACACGAAAGTGAACGTTGAAATGTGATGAATTGTTCAAATTCTATGAAACAACCCATCCTTAGACATTTAAAAGCCGACTAATACAAATGACCTCAAAACAATCTCATACCAGTACCAAGTCACACACATAAAATGATGATGTTCACGCAAGATGTGTTTAGCAAATGACACATGCATTGCAATAAAATAACAGGATTAGACACAGCCAATAACCCACCACAGAGTCTGAGGAATACAAAGTCTTAATAATAGTTTTTATGATATCTGTTTCCATAAATAGCTAACTCTCTCAGGAGTCAAGCAATGAAACAGTGACTTTGCGTTTTAGCTATGTTTTTTCTTGCATACATCAAAACAGGCGGCCAGTGTTAAGTAGGAATTTAAATAATTTCCCTCAGGGCCTATGTTATATTTAGGGTGGCTGTGTGGAGAGTATTTTCGAGGAGAGGAAGGAGTGAACATTGGACTTCAAAAGACCCATGTTAAAGGAGGGAGGAAGCACAAAGGCCGGCAAATCGTTCCACAGACGAGCTGTTGAACTCAAGTCGTAGAAACAATCCATTCTCTTGTGAAAAATGTCATCCGTGTACAAATGTTGGGCGCGCGTTTGGCTTGTTTCCCGACTATGTACCGGTGCCGAAGGAATCGATGACGCTAGTTTCTCGGAGCATCTTCCATTGTAATGCCGGTAGAACAAGGCATGGATACCTGACGCCAGTGCTCTTAAATATTGCAATTCGTTTGTTAAGGGGAATCTATAGAACGAACCGCTCGTTTCTGCAGTCAAGAATTTTTTGGAGCTCCAGACCAGAGGTGGCTGTCAAATTCAACAGTGGGGCGCACTTGCGATTTGTACAGGGCAAGCAGTTGTATACACTACTATTGCTGCATGAGGAGTGCGTGATTTCGTCCGAATTTTACGAATTGTATCCCCTTCACAGTAAAGTGTGTTAATATCATTTGTAGGTTTCTGGTAGAAGATTAAATTTAAGCCATTATAGTGACGGAAAGCGGCCGAGTCTCGCTATTAATCCATAAGCACGTTTGCCGAGAGGAAATAGAATTTATGTTTGGGGAGCTAAAGATAACCAATGTATGCAAGTTGCACGTGGCCTTAGGTAGCTGCAACCAAGTGCAAGCTGCAGAGCTTGCAGCTTTCCAACACGACGGATAATGTTATAAATATATTCCCGATTTGCCTTTCCAAGACTCCGACTTCAAAAGGGTGCACGTCCTTTGGTAATTGAACTATACAGGAATACAATAACACCAACCGGGTAGTTACGAAAATTGTTAATAAAAGGTATTCTGAAAATTAGTAATATTAAAATTTTATGAAACATGGTAACTTGGAGGGTTTCACTTTATTTTTGGAATCTCTTAAAATTATTTGTAGTCCGGTTGAAAACGGGATTTCAGCACCTTAACGAATGAATTGATAGGTTTCCTGATAAACTTTTAGTAAAATACCAATGTTTTATCACGATGTCGGAACACGTATTCATAAAAATTCTAACATTTTCGGATTTCGTTATTATATGTTATATAAGAAAAACGCTGGTATTATTACGAATTAACAAAAAGTTTGTAAGGAAACTGCCTGTAATTCTGTTTTTAATAGCTTATAATTTAGCAATACTCACTTTTCTCTGTGCATGTTTTGTACGACGCGTTTATTTCTTAAATTTGTCTTAGTTTACGTAAGAGTTCATTCCAGACTTTAGGGACTGGTTCATTCAACCGTACGGAATAATGTCGGAGTATCTGGGCCCGAAGGCTTGGAATAAACTCCCTCCGGAACTAAGATCCATAACAAGTCCAACAGAATTCAAGTCTAAACCAAAAAATTTTACCTTTTAAGCTGTCATACCCTTAAATCAAATATACCATTCCTGAGAGAAAGTCCAGTTATATCCAATCATGTCCTAAATCCTGAATCTAAATTTCGCTAATAAACAATTGGTTAATGTTAATTAAGTGTTAATCTCAAGTGACCTACCAGCTAAATATTGTACTGTATATTATCTCCATATATAGTTATTAGATCGTTGTAGAAATGTATTATATATTTGTACAGCGTCCTTGAGGTGATTTTGCACAAAAACGGCGCTATACAAATCATCAAAATATTATTATTAATGTATAATTGGCATGCCAAAACTTCGACCAAAAATAAGAATAATAGATGGTTATACAATACCACAATAACACATGAAAGAGGCTTCGATAGATTTTTCTTAATTATTAACGCTGACGTAAGCCTTGGTTGATGACCTTGAAATGATGCTAAACATCGAATGTTTAGGTGATTATACAATCGCCTGGAGTGCAAGAACTCATTACGCCTACACCGGTCACATTCCCATTGCAGGTAAATGCCAAACACCAGGCAACAGCAGAGCGGCCAGTCAATTCGTGTGTGCCATCATTGCCTTGAATAACAAATATTGCGGACCGTAAAAATAATAGTTGGGAAGGTGAGAAGATCGCCGAACTCATATTCACGTGAGAAGTCATGACATGAGTCACTAAAGAGAATACCCCATCGCGGGAGTGGAGTTGAAGCCAGGCAAACAAACAACGCGAGGAATGTTGACACAAAAGAACCGTAGACTGTATTACCTCCCAATAAACGGAAGGCATTGTCCGGGGACTATGGCTTCGCAATGTGACGTTATTGAAACGATACGGCAAACTGCTAAATAGTCCATACTACAAACAGTTATTATATAGTGCTACAACACCATTGTCTTTTAAAAGTACAGAACATCATATCCATAAATAAAAAATAACATTTTATAGGTTAGTCAAAAATATAATATATCATTGAAGAAGAAGATTAAACTAATAAATCTAAACACGGACAATAATCGTCACAACTAGGAATCGATCCCAGGATCTCTCTCCGGGAACTGTTAAACGTCGTATATGTGTGATTTAAAAAAATATATATATTTTCAGTGTTTATTCCTCATTCTTTTGCACACCTTTGCACAGCTCGTTGGTAAATACCAGATGTCATTTAATTCATAATGTCTCACTTTGGTAAGTTATAGATGGAGAAACAAGTCATGTATTGTGCTGGTAAATACCAGATGTCGTTTGATTCATAAGATCTCACTTTGGTAAGTTATAGATAGAGAAACAAGTCATGTATTGTGCTTGGAGTGCAAACATGTGGCCATTCTTATTATTTACTGTACGTTTTAAAACAGATTTAATAAAATCACGCTTGTTGCTATTCATCTAGTAATTGATTACTAGTACCTACACATCTGTAATCTATAATTCGATGATAAATCAAAGGAAGAAAAAACACGTATAATAGACGGATACGTAAAAGATATCTCTTCATGTGTCCAAAGTACAAAGCGATAAATGACGCTAATTATAAGCACATAATCATCGG
The DNA here is from genome assembly GCA_026573805.1 of Hesperophylax magnus. Classification (NCBI taxonomy): domain Eukaryota; kingdom Metazoa; phylum Arthropoda; class Insecta; order Trichoptera; family Limnephilidae; genus Hesperophylax; species Hesperophylax magnus. Next base: position 26,742,817 of record JAIUSX010000012.1, read on the forward strand.
GGCTGGCAGTCAAACCAGCATCTTTGTTAAAACGAAATAAATCGGTCCACCTGAGTCACCCGCCACATCTGGTGTACCAGGAGACAAAAGAGAAGCAGGAGATAAGTCTGAGGGATTCAGTAAGCAACCAGAGACGCTACTGACAAGGTTAATGAGGCAGTAAAGAATGGTTAGATTTTTTTAAAGGGATTTGGCTCACATTAATTAGGCAGAAACAGTAAATTTAACCAACTTTAACTTATGACCCAACGCCATTTCTGTTCCAAGTCTAGAATGTAAAAAAAATAAGTGACTGTAAATACTGAAACAAAATTATTAATGCAATAAGAGTGTCTTTTTTAAAATTTATAGTGTTTTATTTTGTTGAGTTATTATAAACATCTTTTACAGCATTTAGGCATAATAATAATGTTTGGATGATTTGTATAGCGCCGTTTTTGTGCAAAATCATCTCAAGGGCGCAATACAAATATATTATTTCTAGGCATAACCCACGAAAAGCTGCAAGGCTTTTAGCTTCTTTAACATCTTAGTTCATTATACATCTAGAAACATTTAGGTAGGCGATAAATTACGCTATATGCATAATAGCTTTGTCTATTTTGGCATATCTCTCGCCATATACTACCAATGCGAATGTATGACGAGCGATACGCTGAAACAGGCCAAGCCACGAAAATATAGCGTGGTCTGTTACAGGCTTTATAGTAATGGTTATTTTGGGTTCCCGACAAATTTGTTTTATCGTAAAATCTCCACAGCTTCTCGTGTGGTAGCCATGTATTTCAAAATTAAATTTTACATTCTCAAACACGTATTTCGGGAGCATTTTATTTTTGAGCTTAAATATTAAGGTATTGTAAATTGTTCACTGTCTCACACTTAACGTACCTAGTCGTTTCTGCATATTCATTATCTTAGAATATCTACTACAATTCAACACGCCTCTATTTTGAGTTATTGAAATTATTTTTATCTGTGTTTGATCGCACAAGAAAAGTACACTAGAGCAGTGTGAGTGATAACGCAATAGACTAGCTTTACTACCAGGTTTCGTGCAAATTTCAACACTATTTGTCCCATATCTTCATTGAAATGATTGAAAAATAAGATAATTTTTTGACGGTAAAATTGATATTTAAAAACTCTATCGCTCATGATGAAAAATAAGTTTCGAACTGTAATAAGTTGTCAAAGAAAAACCAGACATAAAAATTTTATGACGCCAGAGTTTAGAAAAGTTTTATCGGCTTCAAACAATGTTATTAGATAACCCAACCCAACTGCCCAAAATTGATTGAAATTCGAACAATAAAATACCTTGGGATAATTATTGATCAAAACTTAAATTGGAACTCCCAAATAGAAAATGTGAGCAACAAATTAAAAAAACTAACCTATTTCTTCAAAACAATAAGAAACATTTTAGATAAAGAACAACTAATTCAAATTTACTACGCACTAGCCCAATCTCAACTACAATATGGTCTTATCGGATGGGGAAGCTCATGCGATTCCACTATAAAACCAGTCCTCATAACACAAAAGGCAATTCTAAAAATTATACTTAGGATCCCCATCAGAACTCCTACCGACTATGTTTTTAAAACCCTGAATGTAATGACACCAAAACAATTATACGCAAAAGATATACTAATTTACGCATTCAAAAACCAGGACAACTTTACACAGACAAACTCAGACAGACTCACAAGATCCACATTACAACATATGTTACACCAACCTACAACTAAAACAACTTTTGGACAAAGAAATATGCAGTATTATTCTATAAAATTATTTAATGTCCTCCCTTTTGAAATAAAAAACATTAAAAAAATAACTGACTTCAAAAGAAACATTAAGAAATGGATTATGGATAAGGGAAGGACGAATATAGATATGATTTTGCAACCCAACAAAGACTAAAGCTTGTATTATGTTTTATTTTTCTCTAAATATTGTTTTTTAATTTTCTATATAGTATTTTAACATATGTACTTATACTATTTCAAACACATAACCATGTACAATGTGACCTTAGAACGGGGTACCCCAGTAAGGACACATTATCTTATATAAAAAATTGTTAAATAAAAATAAAAAAATAAATAAATAAAAAAAAAACAAGAACGGTTTAATATAGGTACGTATACAAAATGTTGATGGGAATAACCCTCGAGATAGAAAATACCATAAAACGATTCCACATTAGATATTTGCACAGTCATGACCCATTATAAGGTAACATATCATGAGGTCAATGCATGTCTACGATGAAGGTCACGCAATAACCCGGCTGTAAGCTATAACTGTACTTACAATGATGGAGTAGTAAATTGTCAGTCTTGATGTCCACATTGCCTACTTCAAAGGCATCAAATGCACAAAACGCGGTGTGATCGTTCGCGCCGCGCATAATAACTATGGACTATGAAACTGTAGAGCTAGTAGCGGACATAACGATGATCATAATATAAGAAAGGGGTAGGATTTGAGGATGGTACTTAATGTTTGTGACGATAATGTAGAGTCAAATGAAAATGTGCGAACACCACCACGAAATAGCACGAAAATTTATGTATTACGTCAGGAAACACAACAGTAGTGGACCTAGATACGAATCGTGTGGGAACACATTTTTCAAAGATAATAGTCTCATGGTCCTGCCGTCGTTCATACGAAAGAGTGAGAAGTTGTAGTGAAGTTATCAGCGGTATGTATATATGCAATTAATTCTATTCGTGACATATGAGAAGCATCGCAAATAGTTACAATACGAAAAAAGGATTGGACCTAGAAACGATCCTTGTGGGAACCGTTTTTTAAGGAAATATTCGCATGGTACCTACTGCCACCGAGATTAAGTTGTAACCTCTCTTTCTGATTTACAGAAGATTTATGAGAAAGAACGAGCGGTTACAAATGAGCTATCGGCGGTATTTTGTGACCTACGATGAGACGTATGACGCATCCTTACTTAGTTCTTAGAGCACTGACAAGAATACCAATAACGTGAGGATGGAAATTAAATATTTCAAGAGGCCACTCCAGACGGATCGCTATGGTAAGAGGAATTAACGGATGCTCCTTTGTGGACGTAGCGCTAACGGGGATTTACTATTTTCATCCAATGATGAATACAAATAGAGAAGGAGTTACGTTGGTCTCCAGAGAAAATAATATAAAACGTTTTCCTAATAACGTATGTTTCGTGTTAAAAGATTTAAATTTGACGCTTCTTGACAAAATCAACAAATCAATGCTAAATATGAGTTTACGTGGTGCGTATCACAATGTGGCCTCCGCGAGTCAAGAGAATTACAATGTTGTGGTCTAAGGACGTTGACATAATGCACAATTTACTGTTTTACAGTAGTTTTAAACTTTTCACTGTAATTCGACAAATAATGCATGTCACTGGTTTGTTCGGTTTAGTGAACCATTTTTAAATACCTAACACAGATTTATCACAGAAAAATCAAAAAGAGTACATAAAACATAATGAATATTATTTATCACAAAAAACATTTAACAATGACATAATCAGAGAGAGTGAAAACCCTCAGCGCATCACGCTTGGGTTTGTATCAAATTAGAATTTGCAATTTCTAATAATGATTAATTTTTTTTGCTTATTTCGACGTAACAGATCTTTACTGTTCTATACCCAAAATATTATCTTAGTTTGATCAAAATCCTTGCGTGATTCGATGTTGCCATGTTAATTTTGTTCATTGCAAAGAGAAAGTATCGTAATAACAAAAAACGCCAATTTTGAAACATGAACGAAAATACCTTCACGTTTTGACGTCCAATTTATCCACGGATGCTGAATTATCATAATTTTATGATTTGATGTGCTAGCGTCTTACTCATTTTAAAGTTAAACATTTAAGTGCATCCAAATTACATGACGATCTCGAATTATTTTATTTGGCACCAATCACGAATAATTATATTAACATGCCGAAGAAACAAACAACTGGGACAATGGATCATCAAAGTATGAATAACGGTGTTTTCTGGAAGATGCAGGACTAATTAAGACGCTATAGGATTTGTGTGACTTCTTTTAGAAAATCTAAAAAAACCGGGATAGTTAATTTTGCTGGTGCAATCACGACTACTAGATGATTAAAGGAATTTCAAAATAATAAATAAATAATTAAAAAGAACCCATGAATTTGGATGGATGAGAACTGCCAATAAACGACAAAACTGTAGATATTTGAGGGAGGCCTACATTCAAAGCAGGACGCAAGACTTGATGAATATGATAATAGGCACGAAATGTATGAACGCAGTGTAAGTACTACTATTGCCACGAATACGGAGGCGTTTTACTGAATGAGCGATCATATTATAATATTAGACAGCACCGTAAGATCCAGTTATTTTTTCATTTAGATAACAGACATTCCATACGCAAACGGCAGATTATGTGGATATATGTACCAACACAAGAACACAAGAACTTATAATATGTAAAGCGCTAACGCTTAGATGTTTGTATTGAAGATTTTTTGCATAACATGAGTAACAGTTAACGCCCCCGGTTCATCAATCGTTTACATTTAAAGCGGGTCATTATAGAAGCAGAACCACCAACAGGAGTGAATAGGCCATGTAAATGTAAATCAAACCAAGAACAGTTTTTGCAGTCAGAAGGCCAAGCCTTTTTGCTCGTGACTTTGAAAATGAATGAAATAAGAATGCCTTTACCAATGCTGCGATTAGCATTTACATCATCTTCAACGTTTATACTTCGAGAAGACAAAAACAGTATCATTATAATTGCAGATCCGTGAATCAATTAGACCCGAGTAAATGGTAACGATGCGGTTATGGGCAATAGCAAAATCCTTGAGATTCAGCAACTGGCAAACTTTTGATTTAATCTGCTAGTATGTATGCAGGTGTAGTTATAATACGTGCAGAAAATTTTAAGCATATCGCCATATCGTTATAATAAAGGAGCAATATGAACATTACTTGGTTTTAATATGAAAAATAATAAAATGATCATTGTGAATTTAAAAATTGACCTTTTCATCGTGTATTAGGTTAGGTTATTTAATAAGATGAAGGTCATAGTTGTTTAAGAACTTTTGTAGTCTTAACTCAATACACTCTTTGAGATTGTATTTGTTGCAATAGCCCATAAAACGTTGTCAAATTTTTTAATGCAATATGGAGAAAACTCCCCTAAATACGAAGATGCGTATTATAGAAAGAAAGACCACTTTTTGTTTAATCTTTGGGTAAATTTTGGATAGGGCCTGACGCGCTTATTACGAATAATTTTTAGAAAAAAACTTTATTTTCGCCTTAATTACTATAAAAGAAAACTTTTTGCATTTCGGGCGGCGGAAAATTATGCATTTTGATTTTCAAGAATTCGAAGACTTCGCGAATCGATGTGGCGACAATGCGCCGCCATTAGGAACGCACTGTTATGTTGGTATCACTGATTCATTAACAAGAGCTAAATACGACCGTTGCTATCTTCGTGGGATACACATGAAAGGCGCTTATTGTGTAACATGGTTTGTGATACAAAAGAAAGTGCCCCTTTATAACGCCTACTCGCGTCAAGGCAAGAAAAACATCCCAGTTTTCAAGTAGTTTACCAGCAACGCTAGGTTTGTGTAACATGGTTTGTGATACAAAAGAAAGGGATGTATCTCCCTCAATTTTAGAAAAATTAAAGTTTGTTAACATTATAATTCTGTTGTGTTTTCATAATTTCGCGCCAATCCATTTGTATTCCACGAAGTTAGCCATAGTCGTATCTACGCAATGTATCAGGGATACCAACATAACAGTGACGTACCTAATGGCAGCTGATTGCCGCCGCATCGATTCGCGAAGTGAATTTTGGTTAACGCAATTGAAAATTTAAATTCATAATTTTCCGCCTCCCGAAATGCAAAAAGTGTTCTTTTATAGTAATTAAGGCGAATATAAAGTTTTTTTCTAAAAAATATTCGTAATAAGCGTGTCAGGCCCTATCCAAAAATTACCAATCTTTGTTTGTAGTGCGTCCATCTGATGGATTCCTCGCATTGTTTTCTGCATTACCTAACAATGGGCATCTCTCAGTCCATGTACGCCAGGAAGATCCCCTGCAGCAGCTATTTCCGTCCGCTGGGCTCCCCGCCCCGGGTATATCCGTCCCGTCTCGCCCTTCCCGCCCTTCCCGCCCATCCCGCACCGCCTACAGAACTCTGAATCACACACTCAGAATTGAACCGAATTGAAAGGTGTAGATGTAGAGAACGCAAGCGCTTGCGAATCGAATCTGTAAAGCTATTTATGTTTTGGTATGCGTTTTTAATTCCATAAAAGAATAGACAGAGCTGGACCAGAATTGATTTAAACTCGTTTCACCAATCGGACACAATGTACGAACCGGATTATTGCCAAAAGTTGAAATCTACATTTTAGGAACTAGTCGTTAGGGGTGAATTGTGTATCTTCACGCAAATATCTACACCTGAATATTAAAAGATTATATTCCAGATTCAGGTTACATGTCATGCTTTATGGACCAATTTTTTGGCAAATATCCAAAGATTTTATTTTGACCAAAAACTAAAAATATGATTAGGATTCAGAAAAGACAGAAAAAAATTGAGTTATCTTTAACTTGAAATATAATTGTAACGAATGTTGCAATGAAAACAAGAATAGAGATGAGGTGAATGGGAAGTTACAAGTATCTACGTAATACTGTATTATGGAATACAATAAAAATGTTAGAATTTTCGCAGTGATACATAGCCGTCGGTTTATTTCACTGATATTATATTGATAATGACAACAGCAATAAAATTATGACATTCAATAAACAACTAACATAATACATTATAAGAGGAAAATATTGAGCGTAGATCATGTCAATGATCTTGACTCAATTTTATTCCAGTGGAAGTGAGTAGTGATACTAGTGATAGAGGAAGAATAACGGAACGTTGCGGACTTTTGGTCGTCTGTTAGTGAGTGCGGTAAATTTCTATATACATACATTACAGAGTCTTATGAGTGTACGCAAACCACAGACATAGGAATTAATAGACGAGAAGATATGGGCGAGGGGTAAAATCAACTGTTGAAGAACGAAGGGAGTGAAGCTGACTGTGATTCGTCAATAAATCAATCTGACAGTAAATAGGCATCTCGCATTATAATATCACCATTTACTTCTTAAAAGTAAAATCTGCTTTGAATGAATAGACATTTTCACATGGGAGCGCAAATTACTCGCCACGTTATGAACAAATTTGCGAAGTCCAAATTCGGCAAAGTAAGGCAGCTTCTATTTTCAGAGTCGTAGTTAGTTTCAGAGTATTTAGTTAATACACTTTTATAAATGTTCATAATTTACTTCCCAGCAACCAACCAGCTTTGTGTTTCGCGTCCAGACGTTTCTCGATGTGATAGTAACAACTGATTCATATTATACGATGTGAATATGCTTAAAATAAAGTAAAATAATGCTTATATATGGAATGTAATACGACAATTGGGTTTATTCTCTTTTTTCACATCTATTTTTACCAGTTTTCATAGTACAAGTCAAAATTTTGCCGTGTTATTTAGTAAAATGAACCGATGATGCCTCGACCATAGTTCGCACAAGAATGATGACGTCACGTTTTCAAATTTCATTTGAGGCCATACGCGAGCCCAGCCGGCTCAATGGAACCGGTATGGGGAGTGGGGATAATACGCTTTTAATCACTTAGGGCAGGTCTACTAATATTCATATGTCTATGAGGCAAACAGACTATTTATGTAAACATTGGGAATGTTATTGAACACGATTGAAGAAGTTAATTCGCCATCCTGAGATATATCCGATTCTAAAAACCTTCTGTTCATAGCCAATCTGTGAATCGTAATGAGGCTATTCCCTGACTTCATGGTCCATCTGACTTCATGGTCCATCAAATCGAATCCTTCACATTACCCTTCATTGGGCATACTTCCAACCTACCACATTTCTACGGGCATAGACATGACCCAGACCTCTCCAGGTAATAAACCACAGGACCTATCAGGGCGATTCATCAGGCATTTTGACCGGTCAGTGGCTTAGTTGGCATCGCCTCTGGTGAGTTCAATTCAAGAAAAGCTGTGCAACTTTAGTGACGATTATATGTGCAAATGAACGGAAGCAATCTGTTCCAACTAAATATATATTTTACCATGCATGTCCCGTTGACTTCTGCTTTATTCTTAAGATAGCAGATATTCGTAGCCTAGAATGCCTAAACTTTGTTTACGATGTAAAAAAATAATACTGAAAAAAATGTTGAAATCGTCTAGAATCTGGACTCACTATCAGAAGACCACCTGGTCGATACCAGATGCTCAAAATGGATGTGCACTCAACATTTTTTTGCCAAGCAGAACTTTCCCTGTAACGACACTATCTGATTTAATCCAAATAGATTAGAATGGTCTAAAAAGGAAGTCGGAGTAGAACTACAAAGTGGCAAATAATCTTCCTCGGGTTCAAACATCTGCAGTGAATTCGTGCAGTACAGTTTTCTACCCGACCATTTCCTTAGATGGATTGCGTCACCTCTTATCTCACGTGTGCAGATATATCGTTTCAGATTATCTTCTGTGAAGTAACTCCATTCCTCTTCGACACGTATTTCGATCTCAAAGCTGAATGAGACACAGCTATTAATCAGCTCCGAGTCGAACTAGTGTCGTTAGTCCAACCAATTGTCTGTCAGATAAAATACCTGAGGCCATTTCTTATCTAGACTATAGTTTTAATATAATTTACAACTATGATTAATGCTTCGTACGCTTCGATGATTTGAATAAAGCTTGACCGGTATAATCATCAACATATTCAATAAACACGGTCCGCATTCGAGGCATAATATAAAGATTAAAATTAGTGAGAGAGCCTGAAAAACCATCTAATTTTATGTTGATGTGATTCTGGAATTTTCTAAGTGTTTAAATGGATAAGAACCTATTTCAGATATACGGGGAAGAAAATAATATACTACGGTTATAAAGACTATCGACTATGAATTACCGGTGGAATGCTAATGGTGGTCCTCCTATACCCGGATTATTTATGAGTAATTAACTGTTAACGTACGTTAGCAACTCGTTATGTCAAACTGAGAACAAATATGAACCAACTTCAAGTAATTTAACGAGCCCACGCGAAACCGTAGTTTAAAACTTGTTAACACACTTGTTACAGCAGAGACAAAGAAAACAATTTAATTAACTAGACAGAACCGTAATTTTAGCTAGTTTAAATTTATTTTCTTGTTTCATGGATACTTTAAGAAATCGTTATTAGTTATTATTAGGGTGGTCCTTTTTATGATCCTTACTGAACACTTCAAGCAAAAAAACAAGAATAATTGGAACATTGGTCCTTATCTGAATAATCTTGCTTAGTAACATGCTATTTAGGGTAAATTTGAAGGTTTCTAGTAATTTTCAAGCTCTGTTAATCGTCCTTCATCAAAGATTCGGCCTATAAAGACCCAAGTATTTTTACAATGGTGAAATCATCGACCAAATCATATAATGTGAAATTCATGGGTCAAACAAAGCATGGTTCACTTTTAAATTGATGAGTGAAGAATGTTTCCAGGTTTGAGCTGAATTCGTATGGGAAACTCTAGCCAAAGCCCCAGGGCGAAAGAGATCGATCGGAGAAAAATTAGCATAACTTGTAGTAGATTGGGCATCGTGGTCCACTCAATAGGTCATCGGCTGATGTGTCTCAATCAGCCGAGACAGATGTGGCCAGTGGCCATGCAAATGCCGCGACGCGAATAGACACGGTTCTATTTATTCCTGCGCTAAGTGCACATCACATATTCTTTGGTATGCGGCAATTGGGATTTGGGATACACGACCAGAGAGCTTTGCAAATCTGGGCCTTAGAATTGGTTTAAACTTATTTAAAATGATTGAGTAACCGTTCATGATCCACCCATGCTTTTCACTAAAATTTCCAAAACTCTTTGAATGACGACCTGTTTTCAATGATATTTTTCTTTATTGCACCCGGATTTTTCGGCTAAAAATAAAATTTAATGGATGGTCCCGCTTCAAATGTGCATTATTTGTTAATACCTGCCGACCGTCTTGAAAATCTATCTAGAAATATACCTGTTGAACAGTTCATAGGAAAAATTTAACATGAAAAATCGTTTTCGAGGACAACTTCGTATTGCCTTCGAACGCTTCTATTAAATTTGTTTTTTTATTAATACCTGATTAGTTACCCACTCTCTCTAATCCTCTTTAACTACTTATTTTTACAGTTGTGTTTATTTGTATACTATCACTTTCAACATACTTTGTTTTATGATAAAGGAAACATATTGATTTGTATTAGTAAAAGCAGTGTTGTTAAAACGAAGGGCTCCATTACAATTTAATTGAAATGGTGCCACAAAGTACTTTTAAAATTAGTGAAGAAATAATGTATAAATTTTTTTTTAATCGAATCTTAAATCTTGTCCTTGGTCAAACGGGAAAATGTCAAGCGCGTAGAATTCCAAAGTTAGTCTTGATTCTTAGAAATCGAGAATCATTTATCATTTCCGGATGTTTGTGACGCTGTGAGTTTGTCGCATGCAGGAGAGGTTCAACCCAAGAAGGTCAGATCGCAGATATACGTCCCAGCGGGGCTGGACTGGCACTAGTCAAAATAGATTTCATGGCCACCCCACCGCGGTTGCAGACTCGCAGCTTTATATTTTCGGACAGGAAAAAGAAAGACATCGAACTCATCAGTGCGCATCAATCCGGTACGCAAAGGAACAGATTCCCGATGATTGGCATTTCTGCCCGACACGAGGTTGTCACAAAAACCTAGCAGGGCACTAATGAGGCAGAGAGACAATATTATTTACGAGGTTTGTTCAACAAGTATAAGTCTACCGCATTGCTGACTACCAGCGACGCGACAAGGAAGAATTCACGCAGAAAGAAATTCTCTACTTCTCCAAAATAAGAGACCTCCCGAGTTTCATTTATTTTCTCGAATAACATTCTCGAATAACGAAGACAGATACAAACTTAAATTATGAATAGCAGATATTGTAGAACAGACACAGGACGAGTCTTCAGTGACATTACAAAATATTGGCTGTTGCCGACTGCGAAATTCCAATGGGGCAACACAGACCAATTTGCTCGCAAGATATATCGATAATAAACAAGTCACAATGATACAGAATGAGTTAATGCACATTTAACATCGTCGAACGCATTCATTTTAAAAAGATACTCACATATACTAGTCGTATATCAAATTTAATTGTTTTCAATCCTCGTGTACGAAGTACTAGTAAGTGATGTCCTGATAATATATCATCACTCTCCAAGATAACAAGTAAAATCACATTGAAAGACGGTGGAGATGATTGTTTAAAGAAATGTTGTAAATTGAAATCTGAGAGAGATGAACAAAAGAACATCATGAGCTTTAAGATTGTCAAGCGAGGAGCAAATGATAAGAAGAATCAATCTTGGCAGATATTTTCTTGTGACAGGTGGCGATGATCTATAGCTCTATGGTTGGAGCAAGCTCGTGCTCGCCCCGAGCTCTGACCGAATCAACTTCATGTGAGAAGAGGATGAAGCAATACTTGGAGATCGTAGCCTCAATAAAAGACAATTCGGTCAAGCAGTGTGGGTAACGCTAAACCTTATTCAGCATGACATAAAGTCTACAATCTACCCAGAGACGGAAGGTAAAATAAATATCATGGGACCATTGGCACACATAATCAGTCGACCATGGGACAACGAATATTATTTGATAATTTAACCAATGAAACCTTTTTCTCACAATCAAAACGCTGTTGTCCAATTTACCATAAATTAACACAATATGTGTATTATATTTTGAATGGACTATGTATAGAAACTTTTGGTTGAAAGGTTTGTTATGTGTTCATGTGATAATCTATGCCTTGGTACGTTTTATGGTTCATTGTGTTTTCAACGGTAGTTAGTTTCATATAAAGCGTAAGTAACGACTTGTCCATATATTAAAAAGGACAAATGAAATAATAACATGTTAGCAATAGGAACATAATATTACCAAGGACGCGATTAATAGCAGTTAAAAACAGTTGTAACAAGTAGCTTAATATTTCTCATACCAATGAAATTTCAACATAATGATACCAATAATACAATGTAACTGTTTGGATTAAATTGGCCGATTAAACATTTATAATAGCACCAGAAGTCAAAGTTTAATGCATTTATCAAAGGCTAGATTTAAAGACGTAGATTCCAGACTTTATCGCTCAAATGCACGGTAGTGCTAAGTAATAAAATAATGGCGGTATAAACGTACATGGCGGGGTAGTTGCATGGTGATATTTTGTCGTTTCTTAAAGTACAACTTGCAGAAGCTAAAATCGTCAATTTCATTGCCACTTTAAAACGCTAATCGAATAAAGCAGAACCCGAACAAAACAACATTAAAAAGTATCAGGCAAGGTTAGTTTTGTCAGTTATTTTTCTTGAATGCTATGTTTAGTCTCTATTCTATTTTGTCACGGAAACGTTTAAAACGTCAAATATCAAAGGTCGACGATGTTTTGCTACATAAAAAAAACTTCAGCCTGCAGTTCAGAGAATAAGAAAAGAGGTCTATTTCACAGAGTGTATCGTAGCATTTCCTCATCAGCATAAAGATCTATTCACTAGATTTTTTCAAAGCCAATTAAAAACGCATGCAAGCGAATCATTGAATTCAACATTATACTAGACGGTCCTGTTAGGAGTCGTAACAAAAGACGTGCAATAAATAACAAAGCTAATAAAAACGGACGATTGACATAGCGTCAAGACCATTACGATAGTCCTCAATAATAAATACCAGCAGTCGACAGAATGACAATAACTTTTATAGGCATATAAATAACGCCCTGAATGGATAAAAAATCTAGATAAGTCTTTACGAAGAAAAAATAACACGACCGTTAAACTAGAGGTGATCTAAAGACAATGTGGTCAATAATAGAAAACCAGATTTCAGGAGCAGTCGATAATCCTCAATAATAAATGTCGACAGTCGAGAGAATGACAATAACTATTATGGCCAGATAAATAATGTCAGAATGTAAAAAAAAAACAGACACGAGAATAGAGACCAAGAAAAAATAACACGATCGTTAAACTAGAGGTGATCCAAAGACAATGAGGTCGATGTGGCCCATGATCTGAAGACCAGATTTCAGGAGCAGTTTTATACTATTAATGGATAGACGAAACAGTTCCTTCTACGGACAATGCATCAAAGATTTATTTAACAAGGCTTTTCACTAATGAATAAAAATTGTTTTTTCACTACCATTTTTTGTGAATGCTGAAGAAGAGTCTCAAGAGAAGTTTGAGGGTTTAATGTTTAAAGCAATGTGGAGGGCAAGTGGATAGGGATCAGAAATGTTTGAAAGTACCTGGTTATTCAGATATGGTAATTTAACACGGAAGTAATTGCAAGCAACGTTTCGGTTCTGAATGGCTATCACTGACCAGGGAGATATCGAGAGATCTACCACTGTGATGGATAACGTAAGATCAATGTTAAAATGATACCGATAGTATTAGAGAATTTTTTGGTTCATGTGGAAGCAGCAAAAACTCGCGACCAGTGTGTTAGTGCGTCGTGAAATTTGAACAGCTTTTTCGGTCTAGAATGGCCAGGTCGGAGCAACTGTTTTTAGCTGTTAACGTCATTTCCATCACGAACTACAGTGCTAAAATAGTGTTGAAATTCGGGCGAACTCGGTAGTAACTGCTGTAGTAATTAATAGTTCACGTAGAAACGGCCAGTAATTCACGGATCTAAACTCGTGAATTCCAAGGGAGTCCATACATTCAGCAATACAGCTTTTTCGGTCTAGAATGGCCAGGTCGGAGCAACTGTTTTTAGCTGTTAACGTCATTTCCATCACGAACTACAGTGCTAAAATAGTGTTGAAATTCGGGCGAACTCGGTAGTAACTGCTGTAGTAATTAATAGTTCACGTAGAAACGGCCAGTAATTCACGGATCTAAACTCGTGAATTCCAAGGGAGTCCATACATTCAGCAATACGGCATTTTTCACCAGCATGTAGGCCGTAAGTTATTCAACCCAAAGGCACCATTTATTTTTTAGGAATTCCACACTCGTTGGAATAAATAAGAATGAGCATTATGGCCATTTGATTTTAATTACAAACCAATTTTATGGAACATTGATCGATAAGCGCCATTATTGTGGTATATTATTAAAAAAAACTAATATTTAAACGTAACATTAAAATATACGAACGAAATAACAATAAATTTTCTGTGTCGTAAATATCGGTGGCCATAATATGAAGCCAAGAGCTAAATTGCATTTGTTGGTATGCATGGTCCTGCCGCTAAGAGATGTTTTGTAACTTCTCTTTCTGTTACGTACGTGTGTCGTTTGTGATTTATGATAAAGTGGGAGAGGTTATATGAGATTTCGTGACCTATCAGACGCATCATGCACTGTAAAAATATAAAAGAGGACCTAGATACGATCCTTGTGGGACCCGTTTTTTTTTTAAATTCGCTTCAATATATCATATTTTCTACTTACTAAAATCAGTTTGTAGGTATGGGTTGTCTTAGTTTAACAGCTTCATCTTAATCTCTCTTTCTCATAATGTAATTTAATGTAGATTCTTCTTGCACTAATTTTGTGTACAATCTTGCTCTCAGGGAATGAATGCATCGTGTGGAGAATGAAACTAACGCTGTCCATACTTAAACTGTAAGAACTTTGCTTCCTTTAAAAAGCAGATATTCTTGCAGTTGTGCAATAATCCTTAACTGTATCAGTTTGTTATTATGATTATATATATATGTTTGTTATTTTTATTTAAAAATCAATCTATGTAAGTAAAAGCCCAACGGGCGTTTAAATAAATTTAAAAAAAAAATAATAGACGCGTGTAACAGAAGGAGAAGTTCAAAATTACAACGGAACTATCAGCGATACGAGTTACCATGGTATGAAAAAATACTAACCTTTCAGCTGTTTTATTTAAGTATATTTTACGATTAGAACGAATACGATTCATTGTTCCCACTCAATCGTTAAATGAATTTGAGATTATGTTTATTGGTATTTAAAACTTCGAGAAATTGTTTAATGTTTTTCAGACCAAGCGATTATAATAATAATAAATAGTGTGTTGTAGTTATATAAATGTAATTCTTTGGTCGCTGATAGACAGGATCCTGATTAGAACTCTTCATCAGTCCTCTCTAAAAAAATAGAGCGTGGTCAATAACTAATAGTTTTTGACATAGATGATTGTACTGTAACTAATCAACCTAGTAATATGTAGATTTCCGGGTTTGCATTACATCCGGTTCTTCGATCTCGAATTCCTTTTCGTTCTCGCAACGCTTAGTCTCTTAATAATTGGGGCGATGGATGTTATTGGTTAGTTTTCCACCCCGCCGCTCAGGGTTACAGGTGTGATCCCTGGAAGGGATATCACAGCTATGATAATCGATAATAGGTCATTTTTCGGCTCGAAAGAGCAAGTTGTTTTTGGGTGCTTAATGCGCCACTTCAGCCACCTATGCCAGGTCTGACCAAAGAGACGCTTCGTTAACCGTCTGCTTAGGAGTTCAGCTAACCCAGATGTAGAATATAATAGTTAAAACGATTTTGGTAAACCAAAGGGTAAAGGTAACCTAGAACGTTTCGTTTGGGAGGACGGAGGCAGTTGTAACCTGTTTTTCAGTGAACCCATAAAGTTTAGCACACTGTCTAGCTACTATTGTTGAACTGCGTGTCATATAAATAAAACCAAAATAAAAACCAACAGTGTTCACTGTTGAAATTGTGCATTCATTTAATAAACCCGTTACAAGATGAAATTCTTCAACCGTAATCCAGAGGCGATTGGTAAACAAGCTTCTTACATAAGTGGCTGTGTAATTAATTACAGAAATAACTTCCAAAGTAAGGCATTCCGGCACCGCTTTGAAGTCACCGTTGAATCTTGAATCGTCAGATCGGAATGAACAGCAGCAATTAAACACTCCGAAGCCGGGGTAACAGGATAAGAGATCCTAAGAAAGTATAGGCAAAACCCATTGAATTGGTGCCATGTCGCATATATGATCATGGATTGTGCCTACATTTGTCCAAATGCAAATGGATACTTCGGATAATTTTCTTCATTGGCGCATACTTCAAGTGTTTCTACACTAAGAAATTCAGTGAAAATATCTTGATTGTGGCGAAAAAATGGGATAAAGTTACAACCTCGTAAGCAGAAAGTGCTTTGAAATCGCCACATACTTAATGGATCTTGCTGATATTTAGCAGAGGGGTTGTTCACTAACACATTATTAAGTATACACAAGTTCAAACACTGTCCAATCACATCAGTTGAAGATGTTGTTTTCGGAATTGAAACTAAACTTCAACGACTAGATGAAGGAATTGTCAACAGAAAAATGTAATTTTATACAAATTTGTCACTTTTCAGAGCTTACTTTAAGCTTTTTGAATGCATATTGAAACGGTTCTCTGCTAATGTTTCTGACATTTACCCGGAGTAGATAAAGATGATGCCGAAATGAACCTCAGTTGAAAGAAGCCATAATCTAAAGCAGATATATTGCCCGGAATTATAATCGCGCCGACAGCATGAGATGGTTTTTTTTTGGCCATAGTTAGAAACCACAATTTGCGGGCACCGTTAGTCGTTGCTGTTATGGGCAACTAATCTACGAGCATTAAATCAATGGCCAATGATAATAAATAGGCTGGTGTGTTTAACAATGGGGGTCTTTGAGACAATAATACATCTAACGGAACACGTGCTCAGATTGCAACGCGTAGAGAAGTGAAGAGGACATATTAAAACAGCAATTTGAATTTATTGTATGGTTGTGTTAAATTTGATATTGTTATGACATTCAAGAATTCAATCCGGGAAGAATAAGGTGCGACTTGACATTTAATTGTGTTCAAAATAATCAGCATTTAGATATGAAAGATTCAGGTAACTTAAGGTCAAGCTTCACATTGAGTAATTATTTTTATAAACAAATTATTTATTATAAGCAATAATTAGTCGCCTGAAATATCAATAAAAATTGAAAATATCTCCCGAGTAAAAACAAATGCCGCCTACGGGAATTGAACCCGCACCTTCTGATTTCCGGTCAGGTGCTCTGGACCACTGAGCTATGTCGGCTTATTTCCAACACGCCAAATAATTCAATATGTACTAGTACTTCAATCAACAATTACTGCTTATCATATTTTTTTCACCTGTTAAACAACCAACTTTTTCAAACCAACCAACCAAAGGATTTGTTAATGTTCTGTTATCATTTCATCGTAAGAGAACTTGAATAAGACACTCTCAGAACTTGAATAGGGCACTCTCAGAACTTGAATATTAACTATGAAATGTGATGAATTTTTCAATTTATGTGAAACCACCCGTCCGTTGGACAATATAAAAAAAATTAGTATGTTTTTGCAGCGTTCATTTGAATTAACATTAGGTATCAAGTTGAACTAAAATAAAATAATGTGATGTTAGTCAGAAGTATGAACTTAGGTGGAACAATATATAAACACTAAATAACAAGGTACAAGTAAATTTAAATATAATTAGGTAAATGTGACATTTTAGACAGATATATTGAGAGTCACGCGGATCCTTGAGAACGTCCAAAGCTGTCGACGTTCCCGTCCCTATGGTCTCCAGAGTTGCGAGAATAATGTGACTAGAGAATGGAACAATTATTTACAGTAGGTACTTGCTAAACTACCATAGAATTTTTTGACTGTGGTAAAAGCTTCAAAATACTTTTGAAAAAAGATTTCAACACCAATTCTAAAAATCATTCCGCCGGTTTCGAACGCTAATCCAACGTAATGTATCCAAACGTAAAACCGTAATGATTAACCTAAGTACGCTATTAAGCCGTACGAAGTAATAACTCATAATTATCATTAGAAAACATCCAGAGGATGTAAATAACGAGAAGAAAGATGAAAGTATGAAGTCGCGTGTTTCTTATTTGGTGCGAATTATTATAAATTAATGGGCGTGTAAGAAGAAAAAGGAAAAACGTATACGAATTTGATTAATTTGTTAATGTTTTAATGACTTTGAACATTGACACACACAGATTTGTAAAATGAATGTGGGAAATTCTCCTTGTGAACGAGCGAGAGGGGAGAAATTAAGAGCAGGGGGAATTTTCGCAGACTTTAATATATGTATACAGGTTGTAACGGCACATACCCAAAAGATTTCAATCAGTGGTGCCTGAGCATATTTGGCGTAAAAAATATAATTGTCTTTTTGCTGTCCGACGATATTTTTTTCAATTAAAAACTAATAATAATATATTTTTCCATCACGTGTCGCCACTGAGTTGTTGGATACTGCCTGGCGGGTCACGTGATACGCACTTCGTCTCGTTCCCGCAGCACGGTAACAGAGGAGAGAGAGCGCGTATCACGTGATCGCGTCGCACATGTAGCAGTGTGATCATTGGCGACGGATGATAGAAATATTTTTTTCGTGTTTAATTTATAAATTAAATTTACTTTTTGACCTCAAATATGCACAGGAACCGCTGGTTAAAATCATTCGGGTACCTGCTGTTACTCCCCTCATAGTTTTATGTTACAATACAATCTGTTTGCTTGCTGCCTTAAGTTAAAGTTGTTAAAATAAATTATCTCTGGTCAGTATCAGGAAAAAGCAAAAGAAAGTAGGAAAAAGCGTAGCGCCCTTGGGGTGATTTTTCACCAAAAGGATGCTATATAAATAATCCGAATCTTATTATTATATTAAGTTATTTGTACAAAACGACCAGAGGATGCGAATAACTTGAAAAGTTTGCTAGTCGTTTGCTAAGAAACTGGACCATGAGATGTTTAAAAATACCCTAGCATTACCACTCAATACAAAACTTTTATAACTTGAAGACCTCCCAACGAACGAAACTTGGCCGGAAAGCATTAACAAACAAATGACACGCATTTAATTTTACGATAGCTGTTAGTTGAAACAACTAAGATACTGATTAATTTAAAACTGCGTCTAGTTAGTTTCAATGGCATAAAAAAACACCATATTATAAGAGAAATCATATAATTACCTCGTTAATACAACCATATAATAATAAAAAGTTTTATGTGCCAGGCGGGACGAGGACGTTTTGTTTGAATCTATTAAATAAGTTCTCATTACGTTTTAAGGTTAAGTGATAAGGTATAGCGGTCATGGATGGAAGTCTCCTCAAAGATCTCTTCAAAAGTAAACAGTTATAATTATTAGTAATAAATAAATTATTATTGCAAATAAATAGTTTCGAAATAATTACCAAAATCAAGGACTGATGGACGTTGAACTTAGAGCGGATAGACGAAGCCATTAAAAACATGGGTCTTTATGACTCTAGAGAGGCTAGCAGTACATAATGGAGTGTTGATAGCAACTCCGATGTATGGCAGTGATTCGTACAACTGGCAGTGGAAGGATAAAATTAGACTGAATGCTGGAGAAATGAGATCCCTGAGGAGAACATGTGGTAAAAGTTAAAACCGTGTTCGAACTTGTTAAATGTTAAGATGCGGAATGAATGAAATGCTAAAGAAAGCGTAGTGAACCATAATAAGAAAGGGACGCTTAGATGGTTTGGACATTTAGAACGGATGAATGATGAAAGAATAAGAGAATATATTATGACGCAAAAATGAATGGTAGAAGAACATGGTATGACCGGTCAGTGGCTGAGTTGGCATCGCGTCTGGTTCCCACACAAGTGTCGCGAGATCAATTCCTCGACCGGCTAAGTCCTCCGTAAGCAACATTTTCGTCTTACTGTGATGTTAGTAGGAGATTTTAAAATTATATATTTTTTTTATTAAAAAGAAAGACAAACATTCCCGGGTTACGAATAACCTGACAATATTTGAAAATCTCCTACTACCACCATAGTAAGCGGAAAACTCAGTCACCGACCGGTCATTGTTAAAATATTGTCAGGTTATTCATAACCCGATAATGTTTGTATTTCTTTATTGAAAAAAGGTAGATATGGCACGATCAATAGTGAAAAAAGTGTATGTATGGATGTGAATGAAGCAAGGTCAAGTTTGTCCAAGACAGAGTTATCTGGCGGTCCATCATCTACGCCCGCGGAGAAATGGCGTAGTGGTTAATTAGTGACGACGATTTTATACCAAGGTACGTGATTTGAAAAATTTCATGAATCCTAAAAAAATGGGAAAGAAAACATTGTGTTTAAATTATTTTTTTAGTGTGTAATCTCGGCGTGTAGATTACTACAATATTGCTTACGTAATAGCCGGAGAGGAATCCTGTTTTACAACCGCGGGCGCATTTAAAAATGAATCGAAGCGAATTTGGCGCAAGTAACGGTAGGTCTAGATGTGAACGTTTTCATTACTGAGTAGGGGGGAAGAACGATCACATGGGAAAAAAAAAATAATAAGACTAGTTGAAATATTAAAATGAAAAAATGTAGAAGTGAGATCCCTTAGGCATACTATCTATGTGTGGTGAAACCATGTATGACCGTTTATTAATTGCCGAGAACCATGGACCTCGCGTCTAAAAATGGAATTATGCAACTTTCCAAAATAAACGTCACTATCTCAATGATAATTATTTTCAAACTTTCTTCAGGCAGGTAGGTACTATAATATTTAATAAAAACGACAATTTGACATTAGAAAAAATAATCTTCCACTGAACTATTGAAACGGCCTCCATCTTGAAATGGAACGCAAAAACAAATTTATACGAAATGCAAAACGATATTCGCTACGCTCAGTAAAAGCAGACCAGCGTACTGGATAAGATTAAGAAAGGAACACTCAGATGATTTGGGCATGTCGGGAGGCCCGATGAAAACATGGCACGATCAAGTTAATCGAATGAATCACCTATTTTTTTTTAATACAACGAACCGGTGTATAACTGGAACGTTTCAAACGTAAAAAAATGGTACTTATTAGGCACTTGATGACAACGTTACATTTCAATTTCTGCGAAACAACCCAACCTAACTCATTCTTACTATTATTTTTAAGAGCAAATTATCGACAGCTGTATTAAATATTTTTGACTCCCTGCCGTCATTTAAGAAAAAAACATTACTAATAACTTAATCAATGTGCAAGCTCCATACTTAACATAGACACATTTACACATCACATATTTCTTTACATATCGTTTAATTATCTTTACCTCAAATCATTCCCTAGCGTGTACTAATAAAAATAAATATTGATTTACATTATAAGACAAATATTTTTGTACTATGATCGTTTTTCCTCCACGCTATAATACCGGCTGCGTAAGTACAACAGACGCATTCATAACATTTTATAGCTTTATGTCTTGAATCGACTCAAAGGGAATAACTAAACGATCAACTTATACATCAACTCGATGTCCCACTGGTCTTTTGTATTCGTGGTAAAACTTAGAAGAGCACATTTTGTGATGTTGTAATTTAACGTTTGAAATCGCGACAGAGATGGAAAAACTAACCGATCCATTAATACATTAACTCCATGTCCCACCAGTTCTTTCTACTTGTGGTGGCGCATAGAAAAGCATATTTTGTGATGCTGTAATTAAACCTTTGAAATCTTGACAGAGTTGTATACGTTACGTTAATTATGTAAGTTAGTATTTTTTTAGAATAATTTTACTTAGATAACTGTGAAAAGAAAAATTATATCATGCTTTGTCTATTTTCAGGCAGATTTACGTAAATGGGGTAAAAAATAAGGAGTTCATATTACATGTATCTAGGATAAATTATTATGTTTTACAATAATGATAAGTTCGCTTCATGTAAAAGTAAACATGAAATTTCAAAGGACCATTGATCATAATTGACATAACTGTGAAAACTAAAAATAGTTGTGTCAAAATAGGTAACATACCAAAGATCAAATAATTACATTCGATTTTCTTGTTCGTCTGGTAATGCTGACAGCACCTCTGAATTGGGTTAAGTTGTGAAGCTAAAGGGAGTGGAGAAAGGGTAAGGGAAGGAAAGAAGATGAGGAAGAAAGGTGATAAAGTTAATTGTTAGGCAGTAAACACGGTTAAAGCCATTTCAAGCAACGTTTCGAATGGTGGTCTTTCATCAGTATCTACCACTCTAGGAGAATATTTCATGACGCCAGAGATCACCGTTCAAGAGATTTTACTAATGCCTACACAGAGATTTCCAAATATACACGATATCCGGACACTCATACTACAAGCGGAAAACTGATGACTACACCACATTTGCAGTCGATTTTGTTATTTAACTTTTTTGATTTGAGCTTTTGTTTTCGAGTAAATCGAGTCCCAAGTTGGAATTTTTTAGGTCAAATTTGAAAATGAAATAGGTTAAGGCGAAGCTTAATGCCAAATCACTATTTTGATTAATCTTTATAACGAATTGGTGTACATTATGAAAACCAAAAAAATATGCTTCAGTTTAATTGAAGGTTTTCCTATAGCTTCGCTTGAGTAGAATACAAATAAAAAAATAAATTACTCAATAAAAAATATAAATGCAAACTACTACAAAAATATTTTTTCAATAGAAATATATGAACGCATAAAGGAAACAACTTTTAAAAAATACAGTTTTATAGCTAAGATTATCTGTGACAGTTTCACTTGATTGATTAACTTTTTTGCTTTCTTATAACATTATTTACAAAATCAGTAAAAACCAGTTTTTTGCTTGAAATCGAACGTTTCTAGACTCCGTTTGACAAGCGATTTTAATGCCTATTACCTACGATATAAGGTATACCAAGAATATACACATTTTTGGCTTGTAGCTTCCTCTTAATATCGACTGTTTAGTGTCTTTTAAAATGCGTCAAAGCATACTCGTAAAACCCACCTTCAAAAGTAATCGAAATTCTGATCGAAAAAATAAGTTTTTTGAGTTCTCTACGTGATCTAGATCTACCAGTTAAGATTTTGGAAAAGGGTATTAATTAAGTTTATGCCTACTTTCGAGGTAATGAATTCTAGATCGACGCAAAACAAATATATATTTGCTTACATTGCTAGTTAGTTTGTTACGAAACACAAAAATACAAATTTTTCACATCAGGTCATTATTTGACTCCCCGTTGTTAGTCATTAGTGCTCAAACGTGCATTGTTCAAGTAATAATACATATTTCCTACTAATACGAAGAAATTAAATTAACAAAACAATAATTGTGAGAAAAAAACGTAACGATGGTAAACCAGAAAAAATTACATTTGTTATGGTCAAATAAAATGAATTTCATTCGAATTGTTTATTATAAATGGATTTCCAAGAATGGTAAAGATTTCGCTCGAAATTATTACCAACCGACCGCAAAGGTTTACGTAAAACCATATTCTTCTAACAGTGATTTATATAGCGTTGGAAAGGGTCATTCAGTTTTTTTTGTTTTGATTGGAATGAGTAAGAAAATATATTGTACACGTAAAATTTATCTACATTGCTGTTTATGAATCTGAGATAATATTTACGATAAAAAAGCTCTCGAACGGTGATCTCTGGCGTCGTGCAAATTTCAACAACCTGTTTTTTTAGTGCATAATTTCTAGGACAACGCTACTATTACCAGGTACGTAATTTCCACCATGAGCTATGGAGCTTTTAAACAATCGTTTTTAAAATACGACGAGACGCCACACACCACTACAAACTTGTATTTAAGCAAGAACGACTTATGTAGTCGTATTCGACCACGTACTCGTATTTACGACCACATACGTCATATGTAGTCGTATAGTCATATACGACTACATACTCGTATTTACGACCACATACGTCATATGTAGTCGTATAGTCGTATACGACCACATACTCGTATTTACGACCATATACGTCATATGTAGTCGTATAGTCATATACGACCGCATACATCATATACATGGTGTCCGGAAACTCGTAGTACAAGCGGGAAACTGGTGAATCTACATCACATTTGGAGTCGATTTTGTGGTATAATTTTTTTTGATTTGAGCTTTCGTTTTCGAGTAAATCGAGTCAGAAGTTGATATTTTTTTTGATCAAATTCTTATAAATTTTTACTGAAGATCAAAGTACCCAACTAATTAAAACTATTTAAAAATTTGAAAGTAAAACAAATAATGACGAAAAAATTTGAACCCTGAAATAGCCGAAAAATATATTTTTTTGGTTTTTTTTTTTTATAAAAATGCTCAAATCAAAAAACTTTATGTTTATTTGGGTTCCCCGTGTGGTATACATTCTCCAGTTTCCGGCTTGTATTACGAGTTTCCGGACACCATGTATAGTCGTATACGACAATACTCGTATTTCGTTTTTGTATCGTTAAATTTTACGATAAGAAAAAAAAAACACTAGTAACTATTTTTAAAATGTGTCCATAAGAATTACTTCAACGGTTTCAGAGATATGCTGCGATTTTTCAGTGTAAAAAATCTCTCTTGAAAAGAACAGAAGAATTTAATAATAATTTGTATAGCGCAGTTTTTGTAAAAAAAAAGAATCACCTCGAGGGAGCTGTGTGGGGGTGTTATAAAACGAGTTTTCTTCCAAATATGATTTAAGATTTTCACGGCCAAAAGTATTTTAACAAAAAAAAAAAAAAGAGTTTTCTTCCATCCAAATCGAACGGAGACTGAATATTTTCTACAAATTTCAAACAGAACTTTTAGTAAATGGTCGGAAGTATCGGGTATATTGACGAGAGTCAGATGATTCAGTAAAAACAGACCGCTACCGTTCCGTTCGTTGAACTCGACCGAATAATCAAGGAAAGTAAACAGATTTAGGTTACAGGCTGCAGCATCCGCAGCTTTATCCATATCCGATGTTCAGATGAATCAAAGTTTATACCGTGCCATAGTATTATAGCTACTTTAGTTTACACTGTGCCAACATCAGTTTTTACTATGCCTAAGTCAGATGCTGGGATGAAGATCATCGTAAATAAGACAAACACTTCGCTCCCTGTGCATGTTGATTCGGGAAATTAAATATACGATGTTTGTTAGTGCGTTTTCGATAGTATCCGGAAATCTAGTTCCTGTTTGTATTTTAATTAAACAGACACCGGAACAAAGATCGACAGAATGAAAAAGTTTTAGGAGAAGCCATATGCAATGGTTTAAATTAAGATATCTAAACAATAAATAGTGGCAATATATATACTAGGAAAATAATAGCACACGAAGTAATCCGCTTATTTCGTGTGATAGATAATGTGGGAGTCTAATTCAGAACAAAATTCAAAACTCATCCCTTCTGAAAATCTTATTTCATATTCACAAATAGAAAAATCTATATAGAAACTATAAAACTTATTTCAGAGATAGCTAAAATTAGCAATTTTTAATGTCATCTGCTTTAAATTCGGAGCATATTTTCGAAAAACGTATTATGGAAATGTACGAAAATAACTTAACTTAACTGAGAAAAACTTGGGTTACTCAAATGGTGATGGAATCACACTCATAATAGACACGTTTCATCTAATCTTGCAAAACGAGCCGCTAATGGTGATCTTTTGCAACAAGATAATGAAGAAACGGCAAAGGAACACCGACAAAGATTCTTTTGAATCAAAAGATTAAAACAATACCAATGAAGAAAGGAACTATTAAAGAGTTCGCGGAAAGTTTTAAGGATGAAGTAACGACAAAGTTTTTTTATAAATTCTCCGATACCGGCGGCAATTAACCTACATCTGGGGCCAAATATTTGTACGTCGGAGATTGCGGACAACATTGTCGCAACAAAGGAACAAAATATTCATAGATCGACGCAGGGCGAACGGTCAAATACCGCAACGGTAAAAAAAAAACAGGCAGCACACCTATCAAAACAAGAGACGTGGACACAATTATTAAGATTCCGAATGCCTCGGTGTCGAAGGCAATTTGCTAAACAAACACGACCACGCTTGGACATTTCGGACAAGACATGATTTGATTCGGTAATGGAGCTTGGCGGTGGCATACGTTATACATTACGACATTACGACAAAGCCGGGGGCTTGTTGCTTCAACAATATGATTAAAGTTTTTGGTGGGTTCAAAATATGTAGTTGTAGATGCTTTAAAATTAACCATAATGTTTATAGTTTCTTCTTGCACTGCTACGACTACATAGGTAAGTCACGTATATAAAAATAAGTAGTTTTTTTCAAATTAAACGCCGAAGAAATTTAGTAAATTAGCAAAATTATTATAACCGATACAGCGTTTAGTTTTAGCATTTAAAAATTTAAATTAAATAAACAATTATTTTTAATCTGAAATCTATATATTATAAGAGAGCTAGGCATCTGAAGCAGCTGTTTATAACGAACCTTGAGATATTCTGAATGCATTGTTAGTCAAGCAGAAATATCTACCAACTTATATTGCTAGGAGAAACAGAGGAAAATCGATCACACGTTCAAAGTGTTCAACTTACTGATAAAAAATATAGCTATTTATTAACTTTTCAGCAGCCAAGTGAGGGAATTGATATCAAAATTGCTATCCTCCTTATATTAGCTTAAATACTTGACATATCATTTTAGTATTTTACGTATTCCTGCGCAAATACATAAGTTACCATTAATAATTGACTGAATGATTGGAATTTCTATAGTTTAAAAGCCCATAAGACAGAAAAATTCATGGGGTCGTCGGAAGACCCACTTGGTTACAGACGTTTTGTTTGGCATCTTGGCCTGTCAAGTGTTAAGAATATCTTCAAATTATTCGTTATCCGGTTAAAAACGGAATTGCAGGCAGTTAACGAATGGATTGTCACGATGTTGGAACACGTGTTCATAAATCACATTTTCACATTTCGTCATTTTATATTTTTAAGACAAACGCGGGTGCACGATATTATTACGAATTGACTACCAGTTTATCAGGAAGCGGCCTACAGTCCCGATTTTAACCAGATTACCAATAATTTGAAGATATTTATAATAAATAAATCAGCAATACTCATATTTCTCGGTGTAGTGCCACACTTTAGAAGGCACTAAAAAAACATCAGATCTTCATTGGTAATTCATGTTCAACTTTAGTAAAATAATTTTAATTGCCAATAAATAAAAATTGGATTATATGCAAATTCGTATTGAATATTGAAGCATTTTTGGTCGACATTCCATATTTGAGACTTTTATTGTAGTTATTGCACATTTGAGCCGTTGTTCGACGTTGCATATTTCAGCCATTTTATTCCTCAAAATACGAACTGTTCCAATTAGAAATATTCGACATTTGTATCGCTTTCTGATGCTTATTTTAGATTTATAGTAGAAATTTATAAAATTAGATTTATAGTAGAAAAGGTTTGAACTCTTAAGCGAAAGTTTTCTCCCTTACAAACTTACTTTCTCCCTTTCCAAACTTACTTACTTTATGCCGAAACAAATTTCGGTGCATAAGTCCTGAAAACGTTCGCCTTTAGCAATACATCAATTTTCTCCGTGTACAAGAAGTGAAGGAACTTGATTCATTAGGGCAATTGGCGTGGGGGCATCATCCGCGATGAGGGAACGACAGAAGAATATATAAAGGCTTCCAGCAAAATCAATTCGCATCATTGGATATGAAAATGAAAATAATTTGAAGTGATTATTGCGAAACTGTTCATTAGATATTGGTAAATTTGTGTTGTGATATCGGAGATAACCTAGTTGTTGCTTTCCACGACATATTATAATAATATAGATATCTTCGGGGGCGGGTTCTGTCTTGTCGTGAGTCACTCTGACGGCTGATCTTAATGTTCAATGTGGGGTAACAGGCAACAGCAGATGGGCAATTAACGGCGTGGGCAAACTGTCGCAAAATACAGATGATATTGTCTTACAACCAGATCAAGCCTGTCTGCACAACGATTCTACAGGAAACAAACAAGACCTAATGCAATTGGATGCATCTAGAGTAGAGCAATGAACTGTACACTGTACCAATGAGATAAAATTACATAGATACTTTCAATGACCTTAAGTTGTAGATTCAGTGGAGACTTTGCGTTTGAATCAACAAAAAAATAAGAGCATAATGATTAGTCTATTGTCAATTGCCAATAAAGTCTTCCAAGAATGCAAGACGACAAATTTAATTGATGGTTCGCATCGCCATAGCGTGTTCATGTTGTATTTGTAAGAAGAAGCAAACTGACATAACAGAAGGTATTTCTCGTATAAGATTCTATATTTATGGAAGCTAAATAAGTTCGGCATGGCCAAGTGGAAAAAATTTAGAAATAGTGAGGTGAATAATGGAACACGAACGCTAGACAGAAGAGAAAGAAGACATAAAATTAATAGCATTGTGGTTGTGAAAGTTATCTTTTTTAATCAAAAATAATACCAGTATTGGTGCGTTCGATAATCAAGAACAAATCATTCATTATTGTTTGTAGGGCTTGTAGACAGCAAGAAACAATTTATTTATTTTTAAAAACGTCACAATTGTAAAATGATTGATATTACTTTGTACGATTTATTTTATAATTAACGTGACTATTTTAAAATTCCATTAATGAAACAATTTCCACATATTCGGACAATTTTAAAGTTTTTTCCTTGCATTTTATTTTTGAACGATATCGGTTTCAGCCTATTATGGCCATCTTCAGACTGGTACAATTATCCCTTACACTATGGCTTATATACAAAATTACTAGTAATAGACACAATAGATGGAAACAATTCATTTTGGGTATTAAATAAATAAATAGCAAATCAATCTTTAAAACCAATATAATAATGCCTGCTGGTAATAACCAAATAATTAGATATACAACTGAGAATCACGACATAGCAACGAATATGGGAAATCCTTATCATTTTAATAAAATCATTGTATACCAACCCTGATAACCTCCCTCCCCCAAATGGTGTATATATAAACCATGGTTTAGGGTATAATAGTACCAGTCTGAAGATGGTCACGTAGGCTAAAACCGGTAACGGTCAACAATAAAATAATTGGAAAAAGTTTAAATTGTTTCAACATATCATTAACGTGACTATTTTGATAAAGTTTTCTTTTGAATGCAAGAAGACTTGTTTTTATTATGATCTCATTTATATGCATCATGTTTAACAATCAAAATGAACAATGACATTTCTTGTGACGAGTGATTCGGTTGAAAAGGGCCACTTTGATTTTGTAACTGCCAGGAAACAATATGAAATGGAAAAGGTAAACAAGATTGGGTTGCTACCAAAGCTGGAATTCGAAATCTTATTACCATTATCACAATAGTGATAAAGAAAGGATTAATAAGTAAATTTTCCAGTTTTAAAATGTTTAATGTAATGCAGAATTTGTTTAAAAAAAAAAGCCAAACTTGATCGGATTTAGTATTATTTTCTTTTACACATCATGACGTGTTGTTTAAGATGTTGCAAAAATTTGTTCGCAGTTGGAAGAATGGGCATTTACGACCCAGCTAAACAATGGAGGACGAACCGTAATCGAAGGCCCAAAATTGTAATGAGCATTTTTTGCTCGAACCTGAATGCAGAACAACGCTCAATTGAAGCGCGGCGAATCGGAAATGACGGCTTTCGAGAGAAGATGAACCGTTGTTGGGCAAGATGATATGTCATCAACTACGTCGAGCTAATTTGAACTTTGGCCGAAGTGCGATGGCATCATAAAACCCTAAATACCTGGTGATGCTGCTGTCATAATATGAGATTTTGACACCTGCACAACTGTAGCATGAGGATCTGATCCACGGGGTTAAATGCGATGTCTTCACAAAAACTGTTATCTTTAATCTTAGCGACGCATCTGCATCATATTTTACAAAAAAAAGATTTAGTCAGCCTGCCTCTTGCTTGTCTGTCTCAAATGATGTAAGCGATGGCATCGCAAAACCTTAAATAACTTCAAATTACGCAACTGTGTCAAATAATATGTGATTTGATAGCCTGTTTCATGTGCGGTTTTCACAAAAATGATACATAAGGTTTCATAGCCAGAATTATTGGATCAATATTAATTACTGAATTTTATCGTGTTCGTGACCTCTTCAAGATTTTAACACAACTTTGATTGTTTCATTCATAAATTTAAATACTTAAAATAGAAACAATGTTTGTCAACAATATAATACAATTTTCAAGGAAAATTATCATTTTTACACTCCATTATAAGCATACCTAAAACTTATTGATCCATTGTAGTGTCTCCGTAGTTAGTAGAAAAGAAGCATGCGAATCAAACAAGAGATTTTAACATAGCTCTCAACGGAAGAACGATAATGCAGTGATCGTTTGAGTCAAAACGTCGCATTGAAAAGGTTAACACATGCTAACACTCAATAATTAACTGACATTCAATAATTGCAAAGAGTATTAATTAGTATCTGAGAGCAATATCAGATGTGCCATAAATACACCTGTTTGATACAGAGGAACAGAGTACTAGATTGATCGTTCGATCATTATAATGCAGGTAGCATCAGTGGGGTTAATTTCAAGTGGGAGACAGTAGATCAACAATATGAAGGCGGATATACAAAAAGGAAGACAATCCCAATCATATAAGGAGGTGTCAGCAAAGGTAATGAATGAATGAATGGACTGACTTCGCGGGTTTTAACAAACGATAAGGAAATGAACGGTATCGAAGCATAGATAATGATTATTATGTTTACCTGCAAATAGAGGTTACTCCGTTGTTCCCGCAATGAAGAAAGACGAGGTGTGGAGGTAGACTATGGCAATTCATTTGTTTAATCCTAGCCATAGATAATAGAAATTAACTGAACTAAGAATGCTGACCGTCGTCGAGCTACTCGTAAGACCAAACTGCACTGACTGTTGAAGCGACGGAGCCATTGATCGTTTGGTGTGTAGGTGCGAGTTACAGTAATATGGGTGAACGATGTTGGCGACACTTTAATGCGCGTGGTTTCTTACGAATCGTGTCCCGTCTTCCTTGTTTCTATTATCCACCTAGACAAGAATAATATATGGCGTCTCCTGTTTGCACGATCTTTTTCAGATTACATCCAAAAATCAGGAATGCGACAATTGCTTTGTTTTTGCAAATGAGAGTTTATTTTTTATGATGTGAGAGAACTTGTCTCGAATAGACTAGAATTAATTTCTTTTGTTGAATAAATAAGTTACCGCAACTGAAGAGTCCGCATTAAGAATTTCTATCGACATATAATGGAACGTATTAAAGTATACTACTAAAATTATAAACAATCTGTTTCTGAGCCTTAACACTGTACCTTAGTTTTTTTGAAAGGGATAGATTCGTAGGACAAGGAAATTGATTTCGAGATAGGGTTTTTGATGGCAATGAGAGACTTGGCTTGTTCTCTGATCTGATCAACCAGATAAAGGATAATGACCCTTGGCAGTGATGTACCTCTGATGCAACGCTAACTTACATTCTCATCCGCGGCTCGGGACCGCCCAGCCAACGGCAGAGGTTGGAATGGGAAGTGGGTGACTTAGCGCCCCCCCACACTGTGCCAATAACTGCGAGTTACACTTATTGGATTATAAACGGACATCGCATTGTTCTGGCGCACCGCTGATAGCTCCGCTGTAACGTCTAACCTCCTTTTCAATCTCATAAACGATGCATGTATGATGTTGTTATAATTGAGCTTTCAGCGGCAAAACGGTACCCAATGAAATCATTTTCTTTGATTTTGGTAGGAAGATTCTATAGGAAAAAAAAGTATTTGCTGATTTATTAAAATCTGGTTATAAACGGGTTTTCTAATAAACTATTAGTACATTCCTAATATATCGGAACACGTGTCCATGCACCAGGGTTGTCCAAAAACATCTTACCTCTCATATGATATTAAATAATTTATTTTTATTTTTTAATATCAACGGTATAAAATATACCATATACAGTAAATTACAAACAGTGACATCAGAAAATATACAATTAACAGAAACTCTAGATGGATATAAAAAGTTAGAGATACAAGACATGCGAAACTTATAGGTAGACTAGGTTAGATTAGTATTGATTGAAATATATGATAGTATAGATACGTGATATAATATATCACAATAGCTAAAATGTATGCATTTATATTCAGGTTTTTGTTGAAAGTAGTTAAGTGCCAATCAAGCTGTTGGTTCACCTTATTGACTATTTTTATTGACCCAAGTTTCCTCAGTTGCCCCAGGCAGTTCATTTTATTTACATATTTATTTGAATTTTTACGTAAGTATGAGTAGACTTACATTTTATTGGCCATTTAAAAAAAAGCTTTTATATAGTTACTATTATTACTTTGATTATTATTATATTACTAATATTATCATAATTATGGTACTACAATATTATTTAAATAATTACCATAATAGTAATTATTTGGACTTGTGCACATAGTATGTTATTATGTTATGAAAATAAAAATCAATCCCATGTAGGTGGTAACATCTTTTTGGACAACCCCGTATAATGACGAATTTCGAAAACATAATAATTTTTAAGAACACGTGTTCCGACATCGCGATAATACATATATTTTTTACTAAAAGTTTAACAAGAAACGTATCAATCGATTCGTCAAGGGCCTGCAGTCCCGAGATTCTTAATAAATTGGCTATATTTCAAGTCGGTAAGTATTCGCCGTATTCTGTACATTTACGATGTATTTTTTTCCCTTCTGTAGTTTTGAGAACAGATTTTTCTCCTTCTGATGAAATCTTCTGTCGGAGATATTCTGTCATCGTAGCAATCTTCACACTGCAGGCTTCTGACCGGAACTTCACTTGTACCAGTAATGTAGACTTGTTGGAGCTAGTAGGAAGTTGAGCCTTCTAAAGTTACACGACAATAATCTATATAATATGTCGATTTTTAAGATATGTTTCCGCTTTCCAAACGGTAGACAGTGTAAATTTACTCCACCAGGACACTTGTGAACAATTCCGCGATTTAACTGCGTCTTTGCTACGTGAAATTCATTTCCATTTCTGCTGCCCCGGTCATAAATGTCCGTCGGATCAGATAAGTCCAGTTGATGGGCACTTTCGGAGGTTGCTAAGGTCCAGCATCCTTTTCGTTGTAATCATTTTTATATTTAGCCAACGTATAAAAAAGCAGTGACTCCCAAAAGAAAATGAAATTGACCTCTGGTGGTGCTGACGTGATCCAGAGGGTCAGTAGTTCAGCAGTGACCCAAGACACATACTGGCGGTTATGCATTAAATAGACACAAAATGTTGTCAGGTCAAATGTTTTGCAAATGGACTTTACAGATTTAACTCCCAATTTAATGGATTATTAATAAAGGTTGTTCGGATCCGAAAAGAATGCGGGGCTGACATTGTAAGCGTAATGGTTGAGAAAGGGATGATTGTATGGTTTGGGCACGTAGAGCGAACGAACAAAGGAGGGTCAAGAAAGTATATGACACGGAAGTTAATGGTAGAAGTCGGGGGCGCCCGAGGAAAACATGGCACAATCAAGTGAATCAAATACCCGACAAACTTTAACCAGCTATTCCTTAGCACATTTGGAGTAAAAAATGTTATGGGCACTTTGCTGTCCGGTAACGTTTTTTTTTAATAAAAAAATTATTATTCATATTTTCACCACATGTCACCAATGTTTTATCCTTTGTCAAAGTTTGAAAACCCATCTGGCAATATTTTATACGAATTCCGTTGAATAATGTACGTGTGTACCTATATTGGCGCACTTTTACATTCACAACGAAATGGCACGGCAACATTCGTCTCATTTTTAACTATTATTATTTAGTGTGTACGAAAGAGCGAGGACACTTTTTGACACACTTGCTAATAACAGCTGTTGAACACGAGATTCAATGCAAATGACAGTGACGGAGTGTGGATTTTTTATTTATTTTTTGTTTTTAATGGAAAAAAAAATGTTACCGGACAGCAAAGCGCCCATAACATTTTTTACTCCAAATGTGCTAAGGAATAGCTGGTTAAAGTTTGTCGGGTACTTGCCGATACACCCTGTATATGTATGAAGATATGGATAATCAATAGCTACAGGAAAGAGAGACTTTGAAGCCATTTCGAAAGCAGACAGAACTGCTCCTACTTTCTGTTTATCGTCACTCATCACATTCGCCATTGTTGTTAATTTTGTTATTTTCCCAACAATTTCAAATAGCTTCATTACGTTTCTACCTCTGAGAGCTCCGTCCAACCTCACTTTCTGTCTATAAATTCATGAAAAAGTGAAAGATTTCTGCCTATGGTGAGGCAAAAAGCCTTCCTTGAAAACGGGTGATTAACGAAGACAACTTTTTTTTCGAAGAAGGTTCAGTATGTAAACCAGTAAGTTTGAGAAACTCTGGAATAAACCCTGTGAGTCAAAATCGCAAGTCACAGCGTGTCGCTTTATCCAGTGAGGTGAGTAACAGCTGCGTGGGCGACTGGACTTGAATTTAGCATTCCTAAGTCATGATAATGATGACCAACGTCTCAGATTCAACATCTTATTTCTTCTACGCGTATTATTACTGTCACAGATAAAGAGTCAGGGGAGATGATGAACCATTATCAGTATTAAACCGCGAGCAAAAAAATTCGCCAGCATTGTTCACCAATACTATTGCAAATGTACGCACAGCGAAGCCCCGACATTGTTTCTACCTACACACCAAGCACACAACATTTATTGAAAAATCCTCAGCTTTGATAGTCCTTGCAGTTTGATCACAAGTCGACGACAGGCGCAGCGCTTTTATGCCATATCTCAAGTTGTTTCTATTATCTATGGTTAGTTTTATTATTCAAATTTAATCAATGTTCAATTTTTTTTTAATTACTTAAGTCTTAAAATAAATCTATTGAATTTCACCACATTTGCACTAAACTTATTCAACCCGTCAATCCATGATTAAAAAAAACACATCAAACGTTATAAAAGACTCGTCACCGAACATTTAACGTCCTTGTGAACGCGGCTTTAAAAATCTTCATTCAAATAATTTCCTCCTTATACCAAACGATAATGTCCAAAGATATTAGAAGAACGAGATGTGCTATGAGCAGTTCATACCGTGTGGAATTGTTTTGCCCAGTGTCGCCGGTTTTGTTCACCAATACTACTGCACACCTTCGCTTACGCTAAGGTATCCGCACTAATACATAGGACAGATTTCTGTGCGTACACGTCCCGATACCGTTCAAAGTACCCTAATTAGGTAGTACTCCGCCTACGGTCCGGCGGCCAACATAGCATATCTCGTTCTTCTAATATCTTTGATAATGTCATTCTAATCTCAAAGATGAAAATGTTAGCGACACATTTCGACTTGAAACGTCCGTAATTTTGAAAAAATTCAATATACAGAAAAATAATTAGTAAGAAAACTGTCACTTCCTTTTTATTTTGGCATTACAGAAAAAAGTTCAAAATACTTTTATAATGTTTGGACAACTGGACAGATCTGTCCTTCAGATGATCTAATGGAATATGTATGATTTGTGTGGCTAGTAATGTCCTTCCGGGGCTGGAAGGGTTAAATAAGCTGTAATGAAACAGATTTCATTTCAGAAATTTTATTTTCTGGTATCTAAACAAATTCTATGCTTGCTTCAACAATATATTATTACTCGTGTCCAAACCTCCTACAGTGTACAAATTCTAAATAGCATTAGTATTGTAATAAATGACCTACCCACTCCGCAAAAAATACCTACTAATTTCATCGTTTAAACCGATCATAAATAATCGCAATTTGCCACACATGAATACTGCAATCCATAAAAAACACATCGATGACGTTTCCAGGTAAATTGCGCAACAAGCGAGGTGACCTTGACAATATTCATGAAAAACAAAACCACAGAGATTTTTTTTATACAATACGATATGAATCATGGATAACATATTGAACGTTTTAAATATTTCTGTATTTGAAACTGAAAATTGCATTAAAACTAATTATTACAACAATTTTAAATTGTTAGTAATTTTTCTTATGTTCAGACTGGTAAATTTTCCTTGAACTATGGTATAATAATAATTGGATAACTTGTATAGCGCCGTTTTTGTGATCACCACAACACAACAAAATCACCGAACAATGTATTACACATTGTCTCTATCTAATTTTATTACTTACAAACAGATTAACAAAAATATACTTATTATTTACAAACAGATACAGAAAAACATACTTACCTGGCTGGTCACTTCAGACAAATACATGTTTATTAAAAAATGATTTTGCACGTAGAGGACACTTTAGTAAAAAAAACACTCGACATTGATTTTTTTGCTAATTTACCCTCCATTACTAGAAGATTGATGGCAAGAGTAGTGTTGATTTTTCTTTTAAAACACTGGAGAATTTAGGACTCTTTAGGACTGGATAATTTTAATGAAATGACCTTAAAAAGCTTCAAAAAAGTTAATTTTTTAACACATCTAGTTATTTACAATATCGCGGACTATGAAAGTGAAAAGTTTCTGACTTTATGGATATGACTGTCTATAAAGGTGAGTTTTAAGTTTAGCTCTGAATTCTTATATGTATTTTTACACAATGATTTTTTTTCAATAGTAATGATACTGATTAACATCTACAATATAAATAAAATGATTGTTTACCAGCCGCGACACCTACCTCAAAAAATTGCGTAGGTAGAAGTACCACAGTTTAAGGGAACATTGTACCAGTCTGAAGATGGCCATGATACGCTGAAACTTATTGACGAAAATCAGTAAAGGTTCTGTTTTGACGCGACCACTTTGCATTTGAACTGCCCCGGTCAATATTATCAAGATGGTAGCCGTGTTTGATAGTACATTTTTAATCCGTCAGAAAGCTTATTTTATTATATTGATTTTTTTTCAATGTCAGATGATCTATTAAGAATCATAGATCATCTGACTTGAATAATTCAAAATAATTAATAATATTAACAAATAAATAATGGTGTCGCTAGAGAATTACCATAATCTGCTGAAACAAACTAATAATTAATCTGTGTACACTTTTAAAAAAGAGAGAAAGTTTCGCATCAAAATAGATTACTAATAATATAATTAGTTATGTGTCAACTCGATAGAAAGTTTTACAAGACAGGTTCGATTGCTGTCTGAATAAATTCTGGTTTGATCAAAGCGTTTGATCTAGTTCGACATGAAATCATACACACTTTATTTTGAAAATGAGTAATTTTGTCTACACTCCATTTTTCACAGTAATAAGTTGTTGGTAAATTAACTAACTAACTAAGTTGTTCTGCAGGGGTAGGCAGAGGACGGACCACCAAACTCATTCACATTCATACGTACTCTTCCGTAATTCTGACTGGTCCGAACTGGAACTGGAATGGTCCGACACAAGTTTTACACATCTTTCCTGGGTATTTCGCTCTACATGCTCTAATTATCTAAGCGTCATTTTCTTAATCTTAATCACTACGCTCACATTAGCTTTGCATCATTTGCGAATCTCCACCTTTCACACACGACTATACATGGTTTTACCCATAGAAGAATCAAGGTTTACTACACAAGTCTCAGGGATCTCATTTTTAACACCATTCAGTCGTATATAAATGGGTGTATTCAAAGTAAACAATTAATGTATTAAGGCGAAGCAATATGAATTAACACAAAATCGTTTTGGTTTGAAAATTTGGTCGCTTATAAATAATTTAGATTTAGGAACACATCTTGAAATAAAAGTGCATGTTTTGTGATAATTATTGTTATAAGCTCAGAAATAGGTATCATAGGTAAAGTATCGTGCCTATTAAAACTGCTTTAAAGTCCGAAATCTTCTACTTACGAACCCATTTTTGGTAATGGTTTTATTGTATAATGTGGAAAATTAAGTACTTTAGAAAACGATAGTAAAAACTTTTTTTATTTGTTTCTAAACTTCGCAAAATAGAATAAAACACAAATTTTTTTTCTTGCATAAACCAAAACAGGCGGCTTAGTGTTCAGGAAAAATTTAAACCTTATCGCCATCTACATAAGGAATGTTATTGTTAGTGGCCGTGGCCCGATTCCAAATGGTGCATCCTTAACTAGGTATGTATTGTAAAAATAAGACACAAACTCTTTAACTAGACATGCATTGTAAAAATAAGACACAAACTCTTTAACTAGACATGCATTGTAAAAATAAGACACAAACTCTTTAACTAGACATGCATTGTAAAAATAAGACACAAACTCTTTAACTAGACATGTATTGTAAAAATAAGACACAAACTCTTTAACTAGACATGTATTTTAAAAATAAGACACGAACTCTTTAACTAGACATATTGTAAAAATAATACACAAACTCTTTAACTAGGCATGTATTGTAAAAATAAGACATAAACTCTTTAACTAGGCATGTATTGTAAAAATAAGACATAAACTCTTTAACTAGACATGTATTGTAAAAATAAGACAGAAACTCTTTAACTAGGCATGTATTGTAAAAATAATACACAAACTCTTCTACTAGGCATGTATTGTAAAAATAAGACAGAAACTCTTTAACTAGGCATGTATTGTAAAAATAAGACAGAAACTCTTTAACTAGGCATGTATTGTAAAAATAAGACAGAAACTCTTTAACTAGGCATGTATTGTAATTAAAATTAAAAAAAAAATTAAATTAAAATACTCTTGTACCACCTCATAACTTTACTTATTGTTTAGAAATATGTTTTTGCCTTTTAAATTCTTTGAATCATTTATTAACTAACCTATATTTTTATTACTTTTATTGTTATTTTTTGTTTTATTACTAATAATTTTTGTTTAATTTAAACAAATGTTAAAATATTTTTGTTGTCCTCTCCTAAACACAAGCAGCTGCTTTATTAGGAGAGTGATTGAAATATTGGTGTTTATATTGTTAAAAAATTGTAACTTTAAAAAAAAAAAAAATAAAAAAAATAAAAAAAAAAAAAAATTGTAAAAATAAGACAGAAACTCTTTAACTAGGCATGTATTGTAAAAATAATACACAAACTCTTCTACTAGGCATGTATTGTAAAAATAAGACAGAAACTCTTTAACTAGGCATGTATTGTAAAAATAAGACAGAAACTCTTTAACTAGACATGTATTGTAAAAATAAGACACAAAGTTTTTAACTACGCATGTATTGTAAAACAAAAGATTATATATAATATTATAGTATGATCTATACCGATTTGAAAGAAAACGGAAGTCGCCAAATTATCAAAAGACCTTTGGACTCCTAGACCTCTGAAGAAGAAAAGGCATGTTTAAGAAAAAAAATCGTTTTTTAACTTTTTTATCAATTTCACCAGAAGTAACGAATATTGAAAGTCTCTGTATCTGTTTTCTTGTCACTTTTCACATTCATGGAACCTTGCTTACCTTGTCCGGTGTTCGGAAAGTATACTTTTGCATGTAATTACTTAAAAACGATATCATAATCCGTCACTTGAAGTCTCGGCCTTCAGGTGTTAACATTGTTTTTAAATGGCGCACGGTGATATAAAAATAATCGGTTTATTTTCAGATAATACGAAGAAAGCAAGGCTTCCCACAATAATAACCCGGTTTATATAAATAAATAAAAAATAAACAACTAAATATCATCAAGTTTAGAATACTCGAAAGTGTTTAATATTGCTCGTCATCCCAAGCCAAGAAAAATACAGTTGAACTATCGCTAACTAACTAACTAACCATCACTCGTTTCCTCAACTCGGTCTTGGCACACACTTCTTGCCTCATTCACATTCATACATACTCTTCTATTGCATAGCCCGACCAAGTATCTGGTTCACTTGATTGTGTCATGTCTTCTACAATTCACATTCGCGTCAAATATACTCCTTACACACTTACATCTGAGCGTCCCTTTCTTAATCTTACTCATTACGGTTACATTCTTCGCGAATTTCCACGCATACGTCTCAAGGATCTTATTTATAAATGCACACATCTGCTCGATCGCCTGTATTATAAACATTCATATAACAATTGTTCCCTTTTTGTAAGTCCTCTCAATATTTATTGTGCGAGAATAGCACCAGAGTCCCAACTTCCCGAAGCCAGTGGGATTATTGGATCCGCAAATGGGATATGTTGTGAGGCTAAAGGTAGTAGGGAAGGGAGGAGATGAGGAAGAGAAAGGGTGTAATTTTTTTTATTTTTTTTTTTATATTAACTCCACACAGGAGGCCCTGAAGAAAATAATTTCCCTCAGGGCCTATGTCATCTTTGGGGATGCTGTGTGGAGGGTCTTTTTGTGGAGAGGAAGGAGTGAACATGGGTCTTGAAGAGTCCCATGTTGTAGGAGGGAGGAAACACAGAGGCCGGCAGTTCGTTCCACAGCCGAGCTGTTGAACTTAAGAACGAATCGTAGAAGCGACCCGTTCTCATGTGACAAATGTCAACCGTGTACAAATGTTGGGCGCGCGTTTGGCGTGTATCCCGACTACGCACCGGTGCCGAAGGGATCAATGACGCTAGTTCCTCAGAGCATATTCCATTGTAATACCGATAGAACAAGGACAGCATACCTACCTGACGCCTGTGCTCTAAAGATTGCAGTCCGTTTGTTAAGATTGGGGAATCTATCAAACGGACCGCCCGTTTCTGCACAGAGTCAAGGGTTTTTTTCAGGTATTTAGGGGCTCCGGACCAGAGATGGCTGCCAAATTCGACAGTAGGGCGCACTTGTAATATACCTGGCTATCCATATCTGCATACAATTGATTCTTACGCGCCGGTTTACACCGCGGTTATGTGTGGGATTATGTAGGTACCAATGGTGACCGGATAAATCATCAAAATGATAATTCATCACATCTTTAAAAAGTTATATAAAGTCATGGAAAGTGATGAAAAAAAACTTTATTAAATGGGTTAAGTAGGTTAGGTTAGGTTAGTAAAAAAAATTAATGACTTTATATCACTTTTTAAAAGTGTGTTGATTAGTCACTGTGTTGAGTTAGCATGGAACCGGTACCAATATAATAGTTAAAACTGATTCCAATAACTAGCCAGTTTTAGGCCGAGGATATTGATAAACGTCCCGTTCCAGTTCTAAAGCAGCAACAACAATAATAATAATAATAAAAATAGTATGTCGGTGATGACACTGATGACTGATGATTACTAATTACATAAATTATTGCATTTAAATTTAAAAAAATCATCAATGATTATTTGCACAGACATAGGAATTAATAGACGAGAAGATAAGGGCGAGGGGTAAAATCAACTGTTGAAGAACGAGGGGAGTAAGGCTGACTGTGATTCGTCAATAAATCAATCTGACAGTAAATAGGCATCTCGCATTATAATATCACCATTTACTTCTTAAAAGTAAAATCTGCGTTTGAATGAATAGACATTTTTACATGGGAGCGCAAATTACTCGCCACGTTATGAACTAATTTGCGAAGTCCAAATTCGGCAAAGTAAGGCAGCTTCTATTTCAGAGTCGTAGTTAGTTTCAGAGTATTTAGTTAAGACACTTTTACAAATGTCTCATAATTTACTTACCCCAGTAAACAACGATGAGCACACTTGAGAATCGCTACATTGTGATGTGATAGTATATGTTTCTAAAACTGATCCATATAATACGGTGTGAATAAGCTTAAAATAAAGTAAAATAATGCTTACTTATGGAATGTAATACGACAATTGGGTTTATTCTCTTTTTCACATCTATTTTTACAAGTTTTCATATCAAAAGTCAACATTTTGCCGTGTTATTTCGTAAAATGATCCGATGATGCCTCGACCATAGTTCGCACAAGAATGATGACGTCACGTTTTCAAATATTACTTGAGGCCATATGCGAGCCCAGCCGGCTCAATGGAACCGGTATGGGGAGTGGGGATAATACGCTTTTAATCACTTAGGGCAGGTCTACTAATATTCATATGTCTATGATTATTTGTGATCTCATATTGCCAGCGCAATGCGAAAATAAATGCCCTCGAGAAGTTGCATATAGATGATGATGTAATACCTGCTGATTATCGAGATCATTGGAAGTCAATTACCAAGCTAAAATGGGGCAAATAACAGTTTTACCAACTCTTAGCTAAGATTAATAACAATTTTTACCATTCTATTTTTCCCCGCTTCTTCCAGACAAGGCAAGTTAAAGATCTTTAGTAACTAGCACAGTATATAATATTACAATATTATTGTCTTTTACACATGTTCACATTTATTTTTATTAACCCTTTGAGTACAGCATGATACGTTCATGCGTTCATGATAAAAATATGCAAATGTATAACCAAGTCCTGGAGCTAAAGATAGTGCAGTTTTGTTTTCTGAGAGAAGGAAAGCCTTTTTTTAATTTCCCAGTTCCTTAGTGCAAAAACTACAAGATTTAAAAGAAAAATAGGTAATTTTTGGATAGGGCCTGACACGCTTATTACGAATATTTTTTAGAAAAAAACTTTATATTCGCCTTAATTACTATAAAAGAAAACTTTTTGCATTTCGGGCGGCGGAAAATTGTGAATTTAAATTTTCAATTGCGTTAACCAAAATTCACTTCGCGAATCGATGCGGCGGCAATCAGCTGCCATTAGGTACGTCACTGTTATGTTGGTATCCCTGATACATTGCGTAGATACGACTATGGCTAACTTCGTGGAAGACAAATGGATTTGTATCACAAACCATGTTACACAAACCTAGCGTAGCCGGTAAACTAGTTGAAAACTGGGATGTTTTTCTTGCCTTGACGCGAGCAGGCGTTATTAAGGGGCACTTTCCTTTGTATCACAAACCATGTTACACAAACCTAGGTATCCCACGAAGATAGCAACGGTCGTATTTAGCTCTTGTTAATGCATCAGTGATACCAACATAACAGTGCGTTCCTAATGTCGCCACATCGATTCGCGAGGTGAATTTTGGTTTTACGCAATTGAAAATCAAAATGCATAATTTTCCGCCGCCCGAAATGCAAAAAGTTTTCTTTTATTGTAATTAAGGCGAATATAAAGTTTTTTTCTAAAAATTATTCGTAATAAGCGTGTCAGGCCCTATCCAAAATTTACCGAAAAATAAATCATTTCAGGGCTGAAGGGCAAAATATACTAAATA
Organism: Hesperophylax magnus; assembly: GCA_026573805.1. Taxonomy (NCBI): domain Eukaryota; kingdom Metazoa; phylum Arthropoda; class Insecta; order Trichoptera; family Limnephilidae; genus Hesperophylax; species Hesperophylax magnus. Next base: position 26,785,979 of record JAIUSX010000012.1, read on the forward strand.
TTTGCCTATTGCTAACGGACAGCCATAAACAACTATCGGCCTAATCATGTACATATTAAAGTGTGTCGAAAGTTCACAGTTCACAATCGTATAAATTTTCTACTTCCACAAAATAGCACTTAATTTTATTGGTAATAGCTTAATATGACCAATAACTTTTTTATCGCTCAGGTACGACACAATTTGAGCAAAGAGTTGATAAACTATCTGCCTTCTAATGATCTTAACAATCAGCAGGTTTAGCGTCGTTTATCGGCCGTTTAATTTGGTTTCCTACTTTCACAAATACACAAAAGTATATTTGTAATAGTAAAGTTAAACACAGTGAAGATTTGAGAACAAAACAAATACATATCATTAGGAGCGTTTCTGTAACTATATCTCTAAACGTTATTGTTTTAAATACGTAATAATTATGTATATCTTATCTCATTATAGTCATTATGTTCTAGAACAAACTCAATACAATGTGGGATAAGTAAACGACTCTATAAGGTTAAGTAAATACCAATACCACAATTAATTCAAGGTTTGAGAACTCGCTAAAAACATTGCATTTCCTCATGTGTCCATAAATATTACTGTTATAGTGTTCTATTTCTTTCATTTTGCTCTGCAACAAACACAAGATTATGTGGGATACATAAAAGCCTGAATTCGGATGGGTTTACCTTTGATATACGATACAGAAGTGATGGAAATAACAAAATTACACAGGCAGTAGAGAAACTACTGGATCGTATTTACCACAAATAATAATGATCTGATGGTCTGTGGGAAGCTGTTGCTGACCACATCATTTCCAAACACCTTATGGGTAAGTAATTTAGTATGATAAATATTTTTTGAGAGAACATTACAACATTCAAACAATATTTTGTTATAATATGTTTACCAATCTGTTCTTGTAGCTACCTACCAACAATCACTTACTCAATTTTGCACAAATTAGAATATCATTATGTTTCTTTCAAATAGATATAAGGTTTCTTCCTACAAAACCCCCATTTTTAGGTTATGGTATACTGAATTTGTCAACATGCGCGTGTTTATAAGTTTGTAGAGAAAAAAAGTTTATCTTAGATTTGAAATAAAATAACATCCGTTTTCAATCAACACTGTTAGTATAACAAACTGGTTGCGGAAACTTACCGTGGTCGTTTAAATATCCTCAAAGCAGAAGCATTTATTCGTTTTCAAAACAAATTTCACAAATATTCACAGCTAACTAGGTACACGGCACAGATCATCATAACATCTGAGAATAGACGAACTTATTTTTAAATCTTTAATTTCCACCGTTAAACGAATTGTCTGCGAGCAAACCACACTTTTAGAATACAGTTCGTTGAATTCGCGGCGAACCCAGCAGCAGTAATTAAAGATTGGTTTTTTTTTGTGATTATTTGGGTGTTTTTGTAAACGCTCGGTTCGAAACGACGGATCGAGCAGCGTCGATACGTCCGACTCACACGACGGCTAGAATGCGACTGGCTCGCCGCTGGAATAAAATAGAATGCGCGCGCCAATGGTCAGGCTTCACCCGGCCAAATTCTAGGAACATTAAGCTACCTCCTCAAAAGCGCTCGACCATTTTCTAACACATAACTAAACTTTTGTATAGATTCTCTCCATTTTACATGCCTGGAAATTACAATATCCTTTTGTGGGAACACACGCGCATGCGTTCCTCTCTCTTTCCCCCGTGCAGCGCAGCTGAGATTTTACCTAATATTTTGTAACGTCAGGTAAAAATGTTCAGATCATTAATTAGACCCCTTTCCTCTCCTATTACAATGACTCGTTGCTTTTTGTGTATTTTAAATAATAATATTGTTTGGAAATATTTTAAAGCCGTGCCATTGTGTTGATCTTCGACAGATGGGCAGGATAGGCCAGTGTAGTGATGTAAATAATGTTGTTTGATATTATTTTCAATTTGAGCAAATTTTAAAATAAGATAATGCTGCTTCGTCCTATAATAATGCTATGTCGAATGTACTTCTACTTTTCCTAGTTGTTTATGATTTTGTGTTGTGAAAATTTTACCTGATAATTATTATTGTTTCCAGGGTATCTACCACGGTAGATCTGTTATAAGATAAAAACCCTATCAATTCAATTTTTACTAAATCCGTCATCTACGGGAACTTAGCGATATTTGCGAACACGGTCAGAATATGATTCCGACAGTTGGTAGACAAAAATCGCTGCTTTTAGCGCGGCCTCCAAGGTGTCAGATAAGCTGTCAATATGCACAACTTTTTGGATAGTGTCGTTTGTTATGCTAAATAACTGGCTTATTAATGAATGGATGTGATCTAACTAAGCTCTTAGAACTGAAAGAAATCATATACACGATCCATAGACTTACATAATTCATCTTAGATGCTATGAAAAATGTCAAAGGTTAGAAAAAATCATATTAGTAGATCAATAAATGTAGAATCTGATTACATAAATTTAGAATATTGTTATATAATTTTACGTAGACTTAATATATCAATTATTATTTTTTTGGTAAACTAATGTTTAAGACAAGATTTTTTATGCATAGCACAAAGGGTAACAATTATTTTTATAAGCAATAATTATTAGCCTGAAACACTCATCCACATTGAAAAATCTCCTGATAAAAGATACATGACGCCAACTGTAATAAGCAGTAATTGTTGAATGAAACACTAGTATATATTGAATTATTTCGCGGATAAGAGATAAGCCGCCATAGCTCAGTGGTCAGAGCTGTCGACCGGAAATCGAAAGGACACGGGTTCATGTCCCGTTGGCGTCATGTATCTTTTATCAGGAGATTTTTCAATGTGGATGAGTGTTTCAGGCTAATAATTATTGTTTATAAAAATAATTGTTACTTAATATATCGTTCTATTATCGATTAAAATACATCAATGATTAAAACCGTTTGAGATAAGACCTGCGATACAAAGTTTTTTTTTTAATTCTTGTCAATTATTTATTTTGAGATTTGTGGATTTCTTATAGACGTTGTCTTATCACTTTGGGCATTTGCTTTGTAAAATTTGCATTTATATTCTTGTTCCCGTGTCGGGCGGCAAAAACCTCCATTAAATTTAGTATGAAGTTTGTAACAGTTTTCGAGAGAGGTGAATACACACGGAGTACGCATTAATAAAACGTGGAACAAAGATATCTCCAAATAGTATAAAATAAAGTAGCTATCCGCGTCTGTCTGTTTGTGCGTTTAGTTCTTCTAAACTACGTAACTAATTTTGATAGTGTTTTCACTATCACTTAGAAAATTTCTTCCGGAAGGTTTATATATATAATACATGGATATTATATTTTTAGAAAGTAGAGAAAATTCGATGTTTAATAATCAAGTCGTAAAAAAAATATTTTCGAGCGCTTACATTGATAACGCTGACTAAACCTTATGAGATGCATCAAAATAATGTACTACCATAGACATATGAACAGACATAGGAATTAATAGACGAGAAGATATGGGCGAGGGGTAAAATCAACTGTTGAAGAACGAGGGAACGAGGGAACGAGTGAAGCTGACTGTGATTCGTCAATAAATCAATCTGACAGTAAATAGGCATCTCGCATTATAATATCACCATTTACTTCTTAAAAGTAAAATCTGCTTTGAATGAATAGACATTTTTACATGGGAGCGCAAATTATTCGCCACGTTATGAACAAATTTGCGAAGTCCAAATTCGGCAAAGTAAGGCAGCTTTTATTTTCAGAGTCGTAGTTAGTTTCAGAGTATTTAGTTAAGACACTTTTATAAATGTTCATAATTTACTTCCCAGCAACCAACCAGCTTTGTGTTTCGCGTCCAGACGTTTCTCTATGTGATAGTAACAACTGATTCATATTATACGATGTGAATATGCTTAAAATAAAGTAAAATAATGCTTATATATGGAATGTAATACGACAATTGGGTTTATTCTCTTTTTTCACATCTATTTTTACCAGTTTTCATAGTACAAGTCAAAATTTTGCCGTGTTATTTAGTAAAATGAACCGATGATGCCTCGACCATAGTTCGCACAAGAATGATGACGTCACGTTTTCAAATTTCATTTGAGGCCAAACGCGAGCCCAGCCGGCTCAATGGAACCGGTATGGGGAGTGGGGATAATACGCTTTTAATCACTTAGGGCAGGTCTACTAATATTCATATTGTACTACGGAATTGTATATCATAAAAAAGCCTACAGAATAGTTACGATGGTACATTTCTATCACTTAAAGATAACCCCTAGCAACGCCGGGTACACGTCAACTAGTTTAATATAAGTTGACGGAATTCAGTTATTTATTTAGTTATCACTATTTTGGTTAATCTTTATAACGAATTGGTGTACATTATGAATACCAAAAATATGCTTTAGATACATTGAAGGTTTTCATAACGTTTCGCTTGAGTAGAATACAAATAAAAAAATTAATTACTCTATAAAAAATATAAATGTAAACTAATAAAAAAAATATTTTTTCGATAGAAATGTATGAACGCGTAAAGGAAACAACTTTAAAAAATACAGTATTATAGCTAAGATTATCTGTGACAGTTTCACTTGATTAACTTTTTTGCTTTCTTATAAAATTATTTATAAATTAAAAAAAAAAGTTTAGTGCATGAAATTGAACGTTTCTAGACTCCGTTTGTCAAGCGATTTTAATGCCTATTACTACAATATAAGTTATACCAAGAATGTACACATTTTTGGCTTCCTCTTAAGTGTTGTAGCGAGTTGAACTTTGTTGTGCGGTATTAATGACGGCCTATATAGACGGCGATATATTTGACGGCCGGCATAGTCCAGTGGTAACGCATTGGACTGCCATTCCGAAGTTCGCGGGTTCGAACCCGGCGTGCGCAAATAAATTTTATTTGATTAATTTGTGTTATTTTCACAATTAATTAATTAAAATAATATATAGTATATTTGCGGCACGTTCCAGAGTGGAAGATACTACCAGTATCGCCCTGGTGTAAGACCACCATTCAGAATTGAAACGTTGCTCCAAATGGCTTTAGCCGTGTTTAGTGACTAGATCTGAATAGCCAGGTACTTCCCCACCTTCCTCTTTCCCTTCCCCACTTACCTTCATCCTCACAACATCCCCCAATTGGGGATGCCATAGTCTCACTGGCTCCAGACGGGAGCAGTTGGGACTCTTGTGAGGTATTCACTATAAAAAAAAAAAAATTAAAATTAAAAAGCAGCCGAAATGACATTTCACTGTAGCCATTGCGGAGCTCACCAAGCCTTATATTTACGAATGTTGCCCTTCGCAATTCCTGGGTTATGGTGCTGCCACACGCAAAGCTCACATCAACAGATAATATAAAGCACAATAGCGCTCGCCATACAATCCCATACAGACCCGACACACGTAAAAAGATAACGCGCTATAAGTGTGGTTCTGAACTTCGCTAACCGAATTTATTTTACGTATCCGCTCCCGAAGCGATATTTGAAAAGTTATGCGTCCCCCTCTCCGCCGTAAAAAGGAGAGGGGGTCATTTTAATTACGGAGCTACCAACTAAGTTCTGTGTTCCCTTAGTAAAGTTGTCACTTTGACAGATGAAATTATGTTCCTCGGCCGCTCTCGAATTCAACTGACCCCCTCTCCTACCATAGGAAGAAATATTTGATAGCGTCGTGTGTCGGTAGAAAAGATGATGCGCTGTACATTAACTTTTGATGTGAGCTTTGCGTGTGGCAGCAGCTTTAAGTGTTGGTTGCAATACCAACGTGGAATACTTGTAGTTTCTACTAGTTGAAAGTTGGCAGAAGTTAGCAAAAGGCAATTGGTTGCAGTTCGTTGTGTGGTGTGTTGTTGTGTAGTTCCATCGCCACATTACGGAGTTTTTTTTGCCAGCAATGAAGAATTCTAGTTCAAGTCGGCGCCAGCTATGGCCGTCATGAGTTCCAGGATGATCGTAGATGCTAGCCGTGTTGATGCAGAGATGGACCGAGAAATGCAAAGAAAACTTAAACAGAACTGAACAATAACTGTATTATGACGATTTTTAACGATAATAATTGCATTTAAATTATCATTTAACAATAAGATAATACTAACAAATCTAAACGAAACATGAAACAGAACAAGACACAGGAAAATAATAAAAACTTAACGCTCTGAACTGGGAATCAACTGGTCTCAACTTTAAAAGTTTATGTTCGTGCCAGGGCTTATGTGACATCACACCAGGCCGGCTAGAGTACAGGCCTTGGCGCGCTACTGATTTTGAATTGTTATGCTACGTATGCATACGCGAGCCGAACTGCCGAACTGAACCTCAACTTATAGGAAAAGAACCAAGCAACCGTAAATGGCGCGAAACGCCGCTTGCAGTTGCTTTGTTCCTTTCCCGTAATTCGAGGCTCGGTTCGCGTTTCAGTTCGCAAATGTATACGTAACATTACATGATCAAGTCGTAGGCATCGACCAATGACAGTAGTTTGCAAATGGCAGCGATTGTTGTTGCTACCCGTCGTTACTGCTGATTTTTGTTTTGTTTTAACGCAAGCATTTTAAGTAATCCGATTGATTAGACCATTTTAAATAGCACTGACTTCATAATTTGGCAGTGGCGCGCCCAGGTCTATACTCTTGTCGGCCTTGTCCAACGTTTGTTTTGTAAGGGCAGTCCGAGGTCACGGTGACAACTGTCAAGCAGCCAGTCACGTTGTCTACGTCATAGCCAAATACGAATTGTTAATGAATTTTCAAATTTAGATCGTTTTTAAAATCAAACATTAAATCGTTTCCCGCTTGTAGATCCCACGAGTTTTCGAACACGGTGTATATTTGCAGCTATGCAGCCGAAAATCCAGATTTCCTAGTCGTCTTTTGAATCCAAGTGCGGACCTGCAATTAATAGTGGTTTATGTGTCTTCTGAACCATGTTATTCATGTCACAAAAAGTGGCTTAACTGCATTTCAAAATAAATATATTGAACTTTGCTAGACTATGTGGGTACCTCTTACCTCAATGGCCGAAGAAGCTATTCCTGATTGCACTGCAAGCTTGCTACCGTGTCAATTTAAATTTATTTTTCAATTGGTGACATGGTTTTTTTTAATTTCTAAGAGAGTAGAAGTCATCTTCTTGTCCAGTGAAGACGCCTATTCCCAAATGTTTTTCTAGCTTCAACCTGTGCCCCTTTGAAACACCTTTCAACCGGTCAATTATTATTGCTTATTGCGAGCATTATTTTTCCTGGTTGGGTACAGTCCACAAAGTTGACTGCGTCTCGCATTGTTCGTACGTCATTTGAACAGTTTTTTTTACTGAATAATGTCTTTGAAACTTGGAACCTCATTGGATAGCGAATAAACTTTGATTTTACAAGCAATAATGATTCGCCTGAAACACTCATCCACATTGAAAAATCTCCTGATAAAAGATACATGACGCCAACGGGATCATCACGTATCATCGCGTCATGTATCTTTTATCAGGAGATTTTTCAATGTGGATGAGTGTTTCAGGCGAATAATTATTGCTTGTAAAATAATTGTTACACTTTGTGCTATGGATAAAAAATCTTGTCTTAAACATTAGTTTACCAAAAAAAAAAAAAATTAATAAACTTTGACCCTATGTATAGTAAGATTACTTATTTATGTTATGTTATACACCGATACGGGCTTTTATAAACATGTTATATCATTTATAAAGAACTATAATTTGTTAATGAAATTATAATATAGAACACACACAAAAGAATAATAAAAAATAACATTCATATGTGTATAGTATTGAAACAGTTTTGGATAATACTCGTATCTACCATTTTTCCCATAATATACCTACTGTCATACCTACTATCCATTTCCTTCCTTAACCCACAGCGACAGCCTTACCCACACTTGAAAAGAAGAAGATGATTTGTTGCACTGTAAATTGTCGCAAGTAGGTACAGCATTCGAATTCGTGTCGTGTAGCAAGAAGGTGCAATCGTCGTGTCCTCGCCGTATTATTCACATGCTTTGTGCTCTGTTTGCAAATATCAAAATCATATTAAAGATTATCTCGTTTTGGATGAAATTTCACCCCGTGAACAGTGCAAGTTCGTCGAGAGCCCTATTGCCGGGATTCTCGGGAGTTCAAGGTAGGCTGTTCCTAAATTCCACTTATCCCGTGATTTTTCGAAACCAATTGAATGAGCTTTACATTGTCGTTTTCTTGTGGATTTGATTTACAGTTCATTTACGTATAATAGAACACGTTACAATATGTATTAAATAGTTTTTATAGCCTTCTTGTAACTAAATTCCGTGAATTTGAACACATCTACTATTACTGATTAAGTATAATGTAATGTAGTATAAAGTACATTGTTTGTGTATAATATAGTATACGTAGATAATAGAAACAAAGGGAGACTGCTGCCGAGCTACGACCAAACTGCACGGACTCTCAAAGCGACGGAGCCAATGAAATTTATGCGTTTTGTGTGCAGGTAGGAAAAGGACGGAGCTCTGCTGTGCGTAGATGAAATTTAGGGCCGAAACACACTGAGCATATGAGATGTTCGAGGAACATAGTCGGGAAACGCTCCAAACATTATACACGGTTGACATGAGAACGGGTCGTTTCTTCATTCGATTTCATGAGTTCAACAGCTCGGCTGTGAAACGATTTGCTGGCCTCTCTGTTCCCTCCTTCCTACAATTACAACTCTTTCCTCTTTCCAAGAAGACTCTTCACACAGCATCCGCAAATATGACATAATCTCTGGGAGAAAATGTTTTCTTCAGATTGTGTGGATTTAATGTTAAAAAGGGTCTTACATTGAAATTTTAAAGCGTTCAAAAACTCCTTATGTGATTATGGCCTACAGCTACAAAAAAAAAACAGTGTAGATTTATGAATGCGTAATCAAAACATGTTTCCTTGTCAACTCCGATGAGACTACTCACGGGGTATGCGGAGAACTTTTACTGCACAGCCTAGTGTAAAACAACTTTGGCGCACAGTGCCGCTACAGGGGGTCACAGGCGAGATACCACGAAGGATGGTAAATATTATAAATACAGGAATTACTAGGTATTATTTTGTAATAATCTTTCCCACCATATTGGCACACTCGGTGCAGGCAGAACATTAATCGAGAAGGAAAGTAAAACAGGAATGCGATATTTGCAATTCTTATGAACGTGGGAAATCTTGTGTTATTTTTACAATATTTGTATGCATTAAACAAAACAAACTTGTTTTCTTATGAATGCATGGGGCAGTTGATATTATGTGGGTAAAATAAACTCGAAGGCTTTCGATTGCAAGTATTTAAATCCTTGATGTAATAATTGTAATAATAATAGGAAAAATGTTTACGAGAGATGGGAAGGCTGACAGAGATATTGAAAGAAGGGTAAATGCAGGTAACTCCATTAATGGAGGACTGAACGAGGTTGGCGGAAAAGGATGAAAGTAGACTGAATGCTGTAGAAATGAGATCCCTGAGGCGTATGTGTGATAAACCATGTATGATCGTGTGAGAAATGTGGAGATCTGCAAAAAGTGCAAGGCTGATGTAAGTTTAATGAATAAGATCATAAAGGGACGCTTAGATAGTTAGGGCATGTAGAGCGAATGAGCGAAGAAAGGAGTGTAAGGAGAATATACGATGCAAATTTGAATGGTAGCAGAAGTCGGGGACGCCCGAGGAAGACATGGCACGACCAAGTGTATCAGATTCTTGAGTCGGACCATGTCAAGAGTGAGAATAATAGAAGAGTATGTATGAGACGATGTATGAATGTGAATGAGGCAAGGAGTGTGTGCCGAGACCGAGTTGTTTGGTGGTCCATCCTCTCTGTCTACCCGTAGTGAAGATGGAAGGGCAGGGCAGATGATGAACACTTTAAGGCTGTCCGAAAAGTTGGCTAAAGAAGGAAGAAGCGCAATCGGCGTAAAACCCCAAAAATAAATCACTTTAATGCTTTTGTAGGTATCTTTACAAAGTGCCTACTCAATTGTCTATACCATATCGACTATCTTAACCAGTTAGCAGAAAATGCGTTTGTGCGTCTCTCTGAAGCAACAAAAACCTTCAGACATTGAGCTCTGGTGTCATGAAATCTTCTTTGTCTATGCCAGTTGCCGGATTAAGGAAAACAATGAAAAATTAGAACATAATTAACTACCTAATGGGAAAGGTTAGGTCAGTTTAGTTAAGGTTAGGTTAGGTATAGTTTTTATTTTCGTAACTTATCTTCAATGTTATGTTTTGTTGTGAACCGTCGCTGTCATTTACACGGCGTTGCGCGGATTTATAGATGGTTTTGGTCATTATATACTCGTAAAAAGTCTCCAGTCCTAAAATTGAACAATGGAAATATAAGTATTTCAAATAATTTGTTTGATTTCAAAGTTCTACATTTTTTTATTTATTTATTCAAAAAACAGTTTTTAACATAAAAAACATACTCTGCACATCTCACTAGGGCATTCCTGTATCAAGATGTGCAGCTTTACAATTACATCATTTAAAAAATACATATATGTAAACTTAATATAATAATAACATTAAATTTAAACCCAAGAAAGAAAAGTTAATGACACGGTTGTTTCGAGACCGGTAGACAAAAATAAACAAAATTTTAGTAACAACTCTACGAAAAATAAAACAAAAATGTCAACAAAAGAAGCATTGGTAAGTAAGTTGGCAACAATAATATTCTTCAGTTAACTAAAGTACAAGGTACCTGTGCTGACTTATCAGACAGAAGCATAGGGTAAACATACTAACAATTACAACATGGATAGTATCAATAATAAATTATAAGAAAAAATGAAATAATCAAATGAAAATAGGTAAATAATAACCGATAGGTAAGTAAATAATATTAATAATAATAATAATAAATAGTAAGTAAATTAGCTAGATAATAATTAAAGTAAATAATAATACGAGAATGAAGTAGATAGTAATAAGTATATAATAATAATAAGTAAATAATAATAAAAATAAGAAAATTGGGGACGAGAGTATATTTAGAAATTTAAAAATTACTAGTATGAAAAGGGATGAGGTTTATAAGTATTTAGGATACCCACAATCAAATAGATTAGACCATACTAGTATTAAAAATGATATTAGGATTAAATTTCAAACTTGGATCAGGAAAATTTTAAAATGCAATCTATCTGCTAAAAATTTAGTAAAAGCAATAAATACTTGGGCAATACCTCTATTAACGTACTCATTTGGCATAATTAAATGGTCTAATACAGATTTATATAACTTAGAAAGATTAATTAGAACTACGCTAACAAAGTTTAATTGCCATCATCCAAATTCAACTATAGAACGAGTTTTTTTTTCCATTATTTCTGGCTTTCACCCTTCAAGGGTGTTCTTGGCCATCATTTAAAATTATTGAGAAATGAAAGGTGAATTTAAATATTAATTTTATTTAAATAGACAAATTTCAAAATTATAATGAAAATTGGAGTCGAGTTCAGACTTAAAAGAGATGAAATGTTGAATGGAGGGGAGGCAATTTTAGTTAAGGCTTGATAGAAGAGAGGATATTTGTTTAGAGAGGGACAACCAAAAAATATGTGATCTAAAGTTCCCACTTCTAGACCACAGAATGTACAATCTGGGGAGTCAAGGACGTGAATTTTAAAAAGGTGGGAAGGAACGGAACAATGTCCGATCCTCATTCGAATGAGTGAAGAAATTTCTTTTTTGGAAAAATGAGGGAATTGCTGAAACCACGGTTTTGATGGAATAGTCCTTTGTATTGAGGCATAGCAGGCTCCCTTGGATTGACTAGCAATGTGCCAATACTCTGCCCAAACATTGCGGGATCTTTCTTTGATGATGGAAAAAATGTCAGATAAGGGAATGTGGTTTACGAGGGTAACAACAGGGTTGGACGCTCCTTGTTTTGCCAAGGCATCCGCAATATCATTACCCATGATACCAACATGTCCAGGAATCCAAATCAGAGTTACAGTTTTACCAGAGCTTTGAATGGAGGCTATCATCACTCGAATAAGGCATACAAAGTGATCATCAGGATGAAGAAGAGGACTGGATTTAAGTTTCTGGAGGGAACTGAGAGAGTCAGAGAGAACGAGGGAATGTTCAAAATTATTTTTGATTATATATTTGAGAGATTCTATTATTGCAATGCACTCAGCTGAAAATATTGAAAATTGATTTGAAATTGAATGAAATATTCTATCATTAGAATTATTGTGGTAAACGTTAATACCTATACCACAGTTAGGAGAGTCGGGAGATTTGGATCCATCAGTAAATAAAAGAGAAAAGTTGGGCCATTTAGATAAAATAATGTCATTGAACATATTATTGACAGTTCGGGCCGGGAGATTGGAATGACTTTTAAAGATTCCGATCCCTTCTAATATTGTCGGGGATAAGGTGACGTGACTATATTTTAGTTTGTATAAGGGAAGTAGATCATTTTGGATGATGTGGAGCTCTGAGAGAGACTTAAAATTTTTACAGATGTCAGGAATAGGTTTAGTTGAAGCTCTGATTGTAGATGAATGGGTTGAGTCAATGAACAACGAGACGCTGGGGATAACCTGATGACATTTAGAATTTAAACATTTAAGAACAAATTTGTCAGCAAATAGTTGACGCCTTAAATAAAGAGGAGGATCAGAACATTCTACTTGAAGGGAATTGATGGGTGACGATTGCATCGCTCCAGTTATTATTCGCAAAGACTTAGATTGAATTTTGTCTAATTTATTAAGTACATTTTTTGAGGCAGTACTAAAAAGTGGGCAGGCATAGTCGAGATGGCTTCGAATAAGTGCATTGTAAAGCAACTTAATGCAAGTAGGGTGAGCTCCCCACCAAACGCCAGATAATGATCTGATGATATTTAAATTTTTTTCGCATTTAGTAACTAAATTATTAATATGGGAAGACCATTTAAGTTTCCTATCAAATGTTACTCCCAAAAATTTTACTTCAGAAGCGTTGGAGATTGGAGAATTTTTAAATAAAATTTGAACGGGGGGGTTTTTATGGCGGTTTGAGAAGGTGACACACTGAGTCTTTTGGATTGAAAGTTCAAGACCATTTAACGTGAGCCATGTGCAAAGGGCATTCATGGCTTCGTTAAGATATTTGACGGCAAGAGGGATGATTTTGGATGATAAGAAGAAAGCTATGTCATCTGCGAACTCGATAATTTTTATTTGTGGGGGAATAGTGACATGCATATCATATGTGTATATATTATACAGTAAGGGGGACAATACATCGCCTTGTGGTAAACCCTTCCAAATAGACCTACTTTGAGGAGAAATATCTGGAAGTTCAATGAAAATTTTTCTATCTAGAAATAGATTAATAATAGATTGGACAAACATGGGGGGAAGGCCAAGGCCTAGAAGTTTTTTTTTCAGGATTGGGATGGAAACATTGTCAAAGGCGCCTTCTATATCTATAAAGACGGCAAGACAAACTTCCTGTTTAGAAATTGATAAATTAATATCAGTGCTGATGATGGCAAGGTTATCCTGAGTGGATTTTTTTTTCCTAAATCCAAATTGAGATGGAGAGAGAAGCTGTTTACTCTCGACAAAAAATTCTAATCGGTTTTTAATTAATTTTTCATAAAGTTTACTGAGGGTGGATGAAAGAGCGATTGGCCTGTAGTTGGATCCAAAATTTGGAGATTTGTTTGATTTTAAAATAGGGATGATTATTTGAGAACTCCAGTCATCAGGCATTATACCAGTCTGGAAGATTTTATTTAAGATGCTTAAGAAGTGGTTTAGAACATTATCATTACTATTTTTGATTATGCTGTAAGGTATACCATCTCTGCCTGGAGATGAGTCCTTGACTGTCGATAAACAATTTTTTAGCTCAATTAAGGTGAATGGAGAGTCTAGCCAATGATTAGACATGGGAGTATTATAGATGGGCGTTATTTCATCTAAGTTAGGAACAGAAGGGGGGGCAATTTTGTCCAAGAATTCATCTATCCATTTAGAATGAGACGCTCGAGGAGATGGTGAACTGAAGGAGGATCGAAATCTTCGGATCATAGACCAAACTTCCGAAATTGGAGTGTTCGGAGATACTGAACTGCAGAAGTTGTACCACCCGGATCTTTTTTTTGACCTCAATACCCTTTTGGCATTGGATTCAGCATTTTTGTATTTAAGATAGTTCTCCATAGTCATATTGTAACGATAGGAAAGAGATTTAGCTTTCCGAATTCTTACTACTTTGGAACATTCCTCATCCCACCAGGGAGTTGGAGGGAGTTTTTTGAGAGATTTAGTTTTAGGGGGAGGATTTGATTTATTTATTGCAGTTATGAGCATTGATTTGAAGTTATTATAGTCATCTTTGACGGAAAATATATCGGTGGCGGGTAAATTTAGTAGGAACTTGTCCATATGAGAGTTAAATTCATCCCATTTGGTGTGTTTCGTTTTAATCTTTGTCGAAATATGAGACTTGTCCGATTGGAAAGAAGTTTGATAAGTAATGGTGATCGGGAAATGATCACTGGAGCAAGGGTCGGGGGACACCACCCACGAGGAGAGAGAAGCCAGACTAGTGGAACATATCGAGAGATCCACTGCACTGGGGTTTGTGCTGGGGCGTGAGATCCTAGTAGGAGATCCGTCATTCAAAAGGAAAAGGTTGGATTGATCTAGGAAATCCATCACACTTCGACCATCTCGGTCGGAGAAAGCAGAACCCCAGACGGGGGAATGGGCATTAAAATCGCCTAATATAAAGAAAGGAGGGCTTAGTTGACTTACAATTTGCAACCAAGTTTGTTTGTTGAAGTGGGCTGTTGGGGGAAGATAGACTGAAATAAAGGATGTGTCCTTTATTTTAGCTGCAACCATTTGGAAGTCAGCATTGGGGGGTTTGATATTATTTATTGGGGAAAATGATATGGATTTTTTAATAAAAAGGGCAGCACCACCGCCCGAACCTTCCGGGCGGTCGTCGCGGAGACAGGAATACCCTCCCACATTAAAGTGGGTGGATGGAGTAAACCAAGTCTCTGAGATAGCAGCCAAAGAAATAAAGTTGGAATTTAATAGGTTAAGGAGATCAGATTTGTTAGAAATAGCACTTCGGCTATTCCACTGAAGTATTCTGACATCTTGAAGAGTCATTTTGAATAAATGATTTTAATGTGGAAATAATAGTAGCAGCGTTGGACGGTAGATTAGTTTGAGAAGAAATAAGTTCTATTAGAAGCATAATAAGAGTTTGGATAAATGAAGAATTGTCTTGGGAGAGTTTTTCAGAAAGTTTTAGAGAGTTCATTGAGGACGGATTATAATTATTTGCACACCCATTTGTGGCATTTGAAAGAGATGAACCATTAGGATTTAAGAGCAGTGAGTTGTGTTGTTGCTGATCGTATCCAGGAGCCGGTTTAGAGATAGCGTTTTTGTATGAGAATTTAGTTGAACGAGAAGAAGTTGTTGTAGAGGAGGGAAGAGGGTTGGATGAGGAGTTGCTGGATAAAGCCTCAGCAAATGATTTTTTCACAGGCGGGAATAGTTTAGAAGCCTGCAGAAAAGACAAGTTCTGAGAGGCCATAGAAATTTTAATATTTTTTTGGCGAGATTGTTCTGGGCAAGAAGTGTTGATAGCTGTATGTGAGCCTGAGCAGTTAAAACATTTGGGTGAGGAGGAAGAAGGACATTGGTCAGCTGCGTGGTTTTCTCCACATTTAAAACATCTGGGTTGAGATCTGCATGCAGCTTTGGTATGGCCAAAACGGCAGCAATTGAAACATTGAGTGGTGGGATAAGTATACATTTCAACTGGTAATGAGTTGAAGAATAAATATATATGGGAGGGAAGAGATTGACCTTCAAAGGTGATAACGACAGATTGGGAGGGCTTCCAGGAAATTATACCCTCAGAGGAGTCCTTGTAATTTAGCCTCCTGGCTTTTATGGGATTGCCAATGTGTTGGGGGGTTGAAAGTGAAGACAGAATTTCTTCGATGGACAGATCGGTCGAGATACCTCTGACCAGGCCCATGCGAGTGACATTGAAAGTAGGGATATATGCCTTGAACTTTGAATTTGATGAAATGAAGATATTTTTGATGAAACTGTTAGCAGCTGACCCTGAGAGGAATTCAACGGAGATTCGGAAGCGACCCTCGGCTTTTACACCTCCAGGCTTGATTGAAAGATTCTTGCTATTTGATAGGAATTTGCCAAATTCAAGAGGGTGGATGGTTTTTCCTTGCTCAGTTTTTTGGGCGTATACAATGAATGGGCCACGGGAATGAAGAGAATAAAAGTTTGTTGGAGGAAGTTGAGAAAGTGCTGGTGGGGACTGTGAAGTCGAAGGCGAATCAAGTTTTATTGGGGAAGAAGGAGTAAATTTCCTTTTTTTGGTAGAAGTCAAAATGACAGAATCACTGTCAGAAATTTCTACATTTTCCCCATCTGGGGGGTCTGGAGAGGGATCTGGGGGCTTTGTAGGGAGTCCAGGAGGGAAATCTTCCTCCATTATTCACAACAGTAAACAACTACAACAATAGTATGGAAAATGACAGAAGTAAAAAAAGTTTATAAATATCTGGAAATCAGCAGCGAAAAGTGACTCCTGGAAGATCAGGAGGGAGAAGAAACCTCAAGGCACAACACACTACACTTTTTTTTTGCCAGAAAACAAAAAAGAATGGTAAAAAATTAATTTTAGATGGAGCAAAACAAAACAACTGATGACAGCCAAATGTTATTGTTGCAATGATATATAGAACGAGTTAATTTACCTAGAAATTTAGGAGGTAGAGGTATAGTCAAAATAACTTCTTTGAAACATAATCGAAAGCTCATAGCTCAGAAATGCACAAAATAATTTGCAAGGCAGATAGAAATATTACACCTTTAAATTTATACGATGAGAATGCCAACATTTTTATAAATCCCAACCAGGAATTATTAGATTTCTGGTCAAATAAAATTTTACACGCAAAACACTTCAATTATCTCAACCAAACGTATGTTGACCATAGACATATGAATAATAGTAGACCTGCCCTAAGTGATTAAAAGCGTATTATCCCCACTCCCCATACCGGTTCCATTGGAGCCGGCTGTGCTCGCGTATGGCCTCAAGTGAAATTTGAAAACGTGACGTCATCATTCTTGTGCGAACTATGGTCGAGGCATCATCGGTTCATTTTACGAAATAACACGGCAAAATGTTGACTTGTGATATGAAAACTTGTAAAAATAGATGTGAAAAAGAGAATAAACCCAATTGTCGTATTACATTCCATATATAAGCATTATTTTACTTTATTTTAAGCATATTCACATCGTATAATATGGATCAGTTGTAGAAACATGTCTGGACGCGAAACACAAAGCTGGTTGGTTGCTGGGAAGTAAATTATGAACATTTATAAAAGTGTCTTAACTAAATACTTAAACGAAATATTCGACTCTGAAAATAGAACCGAATTTTTTTGTCGAATTTGGACTTCGCAAATTTGTTCATAACGTGGCGAGTAATTTGCGCTCCCATGTAAAAATGTCTATTCATTCAAAAGCAGATTTTACTTTTAAGAAGTAAATGGTGATATTATAATGCGAGATGCCTATTTACTGTCAGATTGATTTATTGACGAATCTCAGTCAGCTTCACCCCCTTCGTTCTTCAACAGTTGATTTTACTCCTCGCCATTATCTTCTCGTCTATTAATTCCTATGTCTGTGATGTTGACAAATTTTCGTCAAACAAATGGTTGAGTATTGGGGAGTTGAGCGCAGAAATAGAAGGATTTATGCTTACCGTTCAGGATAGAGTCATTAATACTAAAAATTATAGGAAGCATATAATCAAAGATACAAATCAAATTGATGATTTGTGTAGAAAATGTTTGGCTTTTCCGGAAACTATAGAACATATTATATCGGGATGTTCTATATTAGCACCGTCCGAGTATACATTTAGGCACAATCAGGTTTTAAAAATAATTCACCAAAATTTGGTAATTAAACATAACTTGATTGACTGCCGTAATATAATACCATATTATGAATACGAACCAAATTCATTTTTAGAAAACGAATTTTATAAAATATATTATGATAAAACTATACTAACAGACCGAACGATTAGTCATAATAGACCCGATATAGTTTTACATGACAAAATAAAAAAATAACTTATATCATTGATGTCGCTATTCCAAATTCCTGTAATATTCAAAAATCTGTTAATGAAAAAATAAGAAAATACACAGATTTAGGAAATGAAATAAAAACAATTTTGCGTTCTCAGACTATAAAAATTTTACCATTCGTTATTTCGGCTACTGGCATTATACCTAGCTCTCTCATTAAAAATTTAGGCGTATTAGATCTATCAAAAAATTTATATATAAAGATGCAAAAGTCGGTCATTTTGAATACATGTAGGATAACGAAAGATTTTTTAAATATTTATGTTGAGGGATCAGTAGGATTTATAGGCCCTGTTAGAAGTTCTACCGAGCCGAACCCTCTGATATGAAAATATCTGTAGTCGGTGAATTATTTTCCCATTTGATCTCTGGTGAGTTGACGTATTGTTCTTGTATTGTTTTGAATTTATTTTGCTTATATAATGCACTTGCATAATGTTGATTGACTAGATGATCATTTGTGGAAAAGTGTGTGGAAGGGTTTAGTTTTTCCTATGGGGAAGATTTAACCCGGACAATAAAATCGAAAGTTTAATAATAACAAAAAGTTATTTTAGAAGTAAATAAGTACATGCGCAGTAAGTAAATAAGGATTGTATTGAAACAGAGCTTCTACACGGAATTATGATATAAGCGACAGCAAATAATTTATTTGTAATCCAGATAATCAGGATTACCGGTAAGACACAGATCCTGGGTTTGATTCCAAGTTGCTGCGGATACCTTTTTAAATTTTATTTGTCTTATTCAATTTTGCGTTAAGTTTAGATTTATTAGTAATATCTTCATCTTGTTCTGCTTAATGTTAATATTATTATTGTTTATTTTTAGTAAAGGTCGATGCTTCCTTTAATATAATGTTAAAAATTTCTCATTTAAATAAACTGTCCAATAATACTATTTCTTACTTCTTTCTTATTCTTACAAATGGTCCCTTTATCCTGGCATATCAAGTATAACCTCAACCTACGTTTTATCTTCTGTTCTCCAAACAGAGAAGCCTCTTACTGACGAGATTATCTGACTCCTACCTAAACCCTTACACATGAAGGTGGTAAAATGATTACAATGGTAGTTAGTCCTTAAATCTCTCAATTTTATACATCTTTCTACTAGCAAAATTTTACCGTTTGTAAAAAAGAAGACTCTATAGAATACATTCATCGTTTGCTGTAGGGCTTTTGAAATGTCTTTCTTGCAGTGGGGCATGCAAGTAAGATCATTAGCATTCCTTCTGTAGATAACGATACGCTCTTGTAAAATGGATCACATTTTGAAGATGCTTCTCAAAAGATGGCTCGTGTCCTATCATTATACATCTTTTATGTGTATTTTATGATGAGTTTTAATGACTTGTTAGTAGAACTGTGGCACCGCCAATTGAAATATGTTCAGGCAATTGAGAAGGAGAAGAAGAAGGAGAAGAGAAGAGTTGGAAAATACCAAGACACATATTTAGATAAAAATTCCCTGTTTACGAATATATCGTTCGGCCGAAATTCGGCCGAGGAGAAC
Organism: Hesperophylax magnus; assembly: GCA_026573805.1. NCBI lineage: Eukaryota > Metazoa > Arthropoda > Insecta > Trichoptera > Limnephilidae > Hesperophylax > Hesperophylax magnus. Next base: position 26,805,708 of record JAIUSX010000012.1, read on the forward strand.
CTTGTGGTCTACGCGATTATTCGAGCGAAAAATACCTTTCGTCTAGCGACATTTTTAAATTACCCGCGTTGACCACAAGGTTCTCCTTAATATAATTTTGGCTGAACGATATATTCGTAAACAGGGAATTTTTATCTAAATTCTGACATCGGTTTCATTCTTGTGGCCTATGAGATATTTTGCTGCCTCTGGAGGTTACCTATAATGTCATTTGTTAGGTACTTTTCCTGCGCAACGGCCCGAGTGGCTCTAATTATTGCTGACAAGGGGCGGCCGCGGCCCTCTGCCGGCACTCACCGCTCACCAAGCTGATGCTCTTTACGCGGGTAATTTAAAAATGTCGCTAGAAAAAAGGTATTTTTCGCTCGAATAATCGCGTAGACCACAAGGTTCTCATCGGCCGAACGACATATTCGTAAACAGGGAATTTTTATCTAAATTCTGACAACGATTTCATTCGTGTGGCCGATGAGATATTTTGCCGCATCTGGAGGATACCTACAATGTCATTTGTTAGGTACTTCTCCCCACACAAAAGTTGGCCGAACGATTTTTTTTTTCATAACAAATTTGCAATCAACTTTTGCCGTTAGTTTTTGTAATGTGGCACGTCGGATATTTTCATCCCAAAAATGACACCGGAAGTCGTCGCTTTCCAGGACTCCTCCCGGGCCAAAATCTGGATGAATGCGTTTTTTTAACTAATCTTATTTGTGGTTAAAGCCCAGTACTAATTTGGTTCATGTGGCCTATGGGATGGGATTTTTACGGTCATCGCTTGGACTCTACATAATACGAGCAAAAAATGAACCAAGTTCTCAGGTAAAAAAATGAAATATTTGTTTAAAAAAATTATTATTCTTTATTTTAATTATATAAGATTGAAAATTTACAAGACAAGGTTTTTATGAATAGCAAGGATAACAAATAAGGATAAGCCATAATTATTCCCCTTAAATACCCATACAAATTGAAAAAAATCTTCTGAGAATGAATAAATGCCACCGACGAGAATTTATTTTAAATTTACAAGACAAGGTTTTTTGGATAGCAAGGATATAAATTTACAAGGAATAATTATTTTCCTGAAATAGCCATACAAAATTGAATAAAATCTTCTGATAATGAATAAATGCCGCCGACGAGAATTGTATTCTTATATGAAAAAATATTTTTCTACCGAAAAAAAAAATGGAATTTTAAAACAGTTCTCAAATATTTTTCACTTTTACCAGCTTGTAAAATCACCTCCCGAAGTGTGCGCACTTTTACCTGTATATTGTATTTTGGATATTTTTTTTTCATTTTCATTTTCAACCTCTTCACAGGAATCCCTAGTTGTTAACATAAGCATTTATATTATACAATACTTATATGTATCTATCTGAAATCTAATAATTAAAAAAACATTTATTTAACACTGACAGCAGTTCTTACGTGACGACAAAACAATTTATATTTATAAATACATTTATTGTTCACTGGTCTGCTCTACTTTCATAACATTTGAGAAGGACTGCCGAAAGAAGGGCTCGCGGACAGGTGCGTCGGTGGTCAGTCTAAGATCGAAAAAAGGAAGAAAAACCTCGTAATAAGAGCAAAACAACATCATATCCGAGAAGATGTTAACATAGTTCTATCTACCAGAGACTAGAGTCAATGATTCTTAACCGGTCGATCGCGGAACTAATTTTTATCGATCCTAAAATAAGCAAAATAATAATCTCATGTAAAAGAACGTATTAAAGCCAGCTTGAGCGAGAAATATTATAGCTTAAAAAACACATATTATTCATATAGATCAACACACGCTGATTCTGAATATACAAGTTTTATTTTATTGAATTTCACGCAGAATCCAAAAACGATTGACACCGTGAGATACTCAAACGCTCTGTGATTGGTCAGCGGGTTCTAACAGCATTTAAGCAGCTACCTCACGGGTTGGCCGGCCGCATGCACTAAGAATCGGGACATTTTTGTGGCAAGTTGCGCTGCATACTGGTCACTACTGCAGTTTATAAATTATTTTAAAAGAATTCATGTTTTTAGGAAATCTTACTAAATATTTCAAATAGGTTATTGTTTTCATACCGACCCGAGTGGGATTGACCTTACTGTTAACCGACAAAACCGAGGTATATATGACGTCACTCGTACCCCATCAGATTTCGATCGTTTTGGCGGGCTTTGAAAAATGCAAACTTTGAAAATTATTTTAAATATGAAATCTAAATTTGTAAAAAATAAATAAATACTGATGTTTAAGTTAGAAGGTGATAAAAAAATCATGTTAAATTATTTTATTGAAATTCCCTATTGCATTTTTGATGAACTAAATATATCTGCAACATCCAAGTAATATGCTTCCAAATTTTTTTCTCGTTATCGATATCGGGAACCTGTAAATTCTAAATCAATAATTATTAATGACATTTAAAAATAACTTAAAATATACCACGCCTTGTACCAGCATCCACTACCCATGTGTGAAAATAACTTTCGATAGGTCAGTAATTACTTTTTTTAAAACAAATCAGTATCTTCTACATTGAGAATAATGTTGCTTTAAAAAAAATAAACTTTCTTATTTCAGTTGTTGGTGCTTGGGAAAGTCATGTGAAATATTCCTAAAATGCGTAAAATCATTCAAGATAAGTGAACTTTTTCAATACTGAAACAATATTTATAAGAATATTAGATTCAACTGAACTTATGTACTGAATAAAGCAATGCTTCTGTAAGTTTTTTTGTTGGGTACGTTTGATTGAAAACTCTATGTAGTCTACTGGATTATTATTGGATTTCCATTTTTTATGGAGTTTTTGTTTATCTTTAATGATTTTAATTAGAGAAGCTGAATACCAGTTTGGAAATTTTCTCTTTTTGATGATACGTTTAGGGACAAACCGGTTGATGGTACTGTTTAAAATGTTGTAGAAAGAATCGACTACTACGTCAATATCCAAATTTTCCTGAGTAAATGACCAGTCTGTCATTGACAGATGTTGGTTGATTAACTCGTAATTGGCTTTTGTAAACTGATAAATTTCTTTAGGTGGGACGTGAATAATAGGAAGTATATCGATTTTGAGCATAATTTTGAGTGATGGGTACATCATATCAGACAAGCGATACAGTTGGTATTCAAATTATTTTTAGAATCAATAATTCTTTAGTCGAAATGCATATTTCTTTTAATTAAAGTGAAGATGCGTTACTGAGACAACGCGCGTGGTTTCACTGAACTAGGTCCAGTGGACATACTTTGGCGGAACGTTCATGTACATATTCTTTAAGGCGATGCCATACGTAGTAATTCAAAATCATGTATTTTTGGTTTGAAAATTTGGTCGCCTAGAAATGTTTCAGATGCTTAAATTAAATACTGCGAGTAGAATACATCTTGGCCTTTGAAATAATCGAGTATTTTTTAGATTAAGTATTATTATTAAGTCTTTTTATAAGCCCAGAAAAAAATAATGTAAAAGCGTATGAAAACTGTTTTAAAGTTAAAAATCTCCTACTTGCGAACCCATTTTCGTTTATGATTTTATTGTATAATGTGGAAAATTAAGTTATTTATAAAATGATCGGAAAACATTTAAATATTTATGCCTGAACATCCACAAAATAAAATAAAAGGCACTTTTTGGCCAAGTTTTTTTCTTGCCTAAATCAAAACAGCTGGTTGGTGTTAAGCGGGAATTTAAACCTTATCGCCATCTACGTAAGGGTTGTGATTGATAGCGGCTCAATTTAAAATATAACACGACATAGTGCATCGCCTTAAATAGCCATCCATTTCATTAGCGATTCGTTTTTACATTTGTGTTAGATTGGGATGAATTTAACGTGTCTTGTATTTTTGTAATGTAATATTTTTACTAACATTCGATATGTCAATATCTTCTTTAGAAATGCAATGATTCTGAGGCAATTTTTTAAAATAATAAATACTTTCAGCCTCACAAATCCTACAATTATTATATCTCGTGGTTTCTCGCTTGTCTGCGCTAGTATAATATATTTATACTTCAGGGTTTTGACTGAAATTAAGTCAGTTTTAAATTCAAGGAAAGAGGTTAAGTCCCCCGAATACCCAATTTCTACCGATTTATAAGAAGTTTCTCATTAAATCTTCAAGTTTCTAAGTTTAAGCAAATGTTATTTTCGAGGACTTTTCATTTGTTATGCCGAAACGTTATAAATTATATGAATTCCCTCAATTGAAAAAAAATCGATAAATGAAAATTATTAAAAACACGTTTTGCTCTGATATTTAATATGTTATAGGCATGAAGAAATTCACAGCGTATCTTTAAATGCAACTTAAGAATTTGTCGAGTGGTTTTTGCTCAATTTCAAATGAGTCGTGTTTTATGAAATATTTACGTTTTTTTTAATATTAGCGCGCTCCCTCTAACATTCGTATTTACATATCTCCCTTTCAAACCATCTATGAACGCTTAGGACGGGGCCTTAAGACTGCCATATATATTATTATTATTTTTATTAAGTAAATTGGTATTGATTGGCATTGAAAACTCAAATACCGAGGTCAATAAAAACCACTTTTTTTTACATCCGCTTATGGTTTTGCTAATCGGTAAAACCCAATAGATAGGATTTTTGTTATATTATTAATAATAACTAGCGCACATTAGTTAAAAATCGCGGGACATTATAATATTTGTAGGATTTGTGAGGTTGAATGTATTTTTGTAAATAAAATAAGTACATATATGTTTTCGTTGAAAAATTAAAGAGATGTCAGAAATTTACCTTTCGATTGAGTACTATTAGTTAACTCGTCTGACAAAAAATTAAACAAAAGAAATGCACATTTCATATATTGAATTATTAAATAATTTTTTGAATACAGATAGGTACATACTTTATCGCTTGTCTGAATTCATACAATCATCAGTTCCAATATTTCTTATTATATACTACTTATACTACTTACACCAAGTCGATACTGAAAGTATCTTTTACTCTGGAACGTTCCGCAAATAGACGATATATTATTTTAAAAGATTAAATTGTGAAATAACACAAATAAAATTAACTTGCGCACGCCGGGATTTAAGCCCGAAACCTCTAGCTAGCTAGTCGAGAGCCCTACCCTTAGACCACGGAGGCCGAATTTGAACAAAGCCACCGATATTATTTGTTGTGTGTTGAATATTTATTAAATAAATAATAATAAACATGGTCAGTTCGTATCAAAACGAAGAGCGATAAAGTGTTTAGTTTCATTATTAATTAAAAAAATACATCATCATCCCGAAGTTGTTCTGAAGAGAGTCACCGATATTTTTCGGTGTCCGGTGCAACAGCCTCCCAGCTGCGTGTGGTTGTATTCTGTATATGGCTGGGGTCCAAGTGGCCTTGCCAACGTCCTTGGCCCAAGGACCAATCAACTAAACCAACCACCACCACTATACACAATTATATGTACAGGAGGTACCTATACTATAGTATTCACTACGTACTCAACACACGCACACACTCACACCACACACACAGGGGTATGTTACGTGGAGTGATTTACTACGGCAGGGTTAAATAACATTTTAGATCTGCGCCATCGACTTCTCGTAGCTTGATGTGAAATCACTATTTACGGTTAAACTTTAGTTGAATCCTTTCCTATCGTTTCGCTTGAGTAGAATCAAAATAAAATTATTAATTACTTTAGTAAAAATAAAAGCAGACTGAATGCTGCTGAAATGAGGCGTATGTGTGGTAAAACCATAATAATAATAATAATAATTGGATGACTTGTATAGCGCCGTTTTTGCACAAAATCACCTCAAGGGCGCTGTACAAATTTATAATACATTTCTACAGTGTTCTATGTTATTACTAACTATTTATGGATATAATATACAGTACAATACTTACCTGGTAGGTCACTTGAGACTAACACTTAATTAACATTATCTAATTGTTTATTAGCGGTATTTAGATACAGGATTTATGACATAATTGGAAAATTGACTTCTGTTGGACTTGTTATGGATCTTAGTTCCGGAGGGAGTTTATTCCAAGCCTTCGGCCCAGATACTCCGAAAGCGCGATCACCAAACTTAGTATTTGGCTTGCGCTTAGGTTCTATCAGTCTGCCTACAGCTGATGATGTTGCTAATCTAAGAGTCGACTGCCTCAGACCAGTGTTTTCCGGGACGCATAGTTCAGAGATGTAGGGGGGGAGGCATTTCATTGATGGATTTAAACACCATCCAGCACAGTTTACTGGATTCTTTCAGGGCACTTGAGCCAGTGAAGGTTACGAAGGTGTTCTGAAATGTGCCAATTTTTTAACCCCGGTTATGAGCCGTGCTGCTGCATTAAACACTGATTGAAGTTTGTCAATTTGATATTTTGGAAGGCTGGCATAAATGCCGTTGCAGTAATCGAGACGTGGGACTACGTAAGAGTTAATAAGTAGTTTTGTTGCTTCTGTAGGAAGGTTTCTTCAGACGGACTTGAGTTGTCTTAGGTGAAAAAAACCGGTGCTTACAGTCCTATTTATTTGACTTTTAAACGAAAAGTCTGAATCTGTATGATCGTATGAGAAATGTGGAGATCCGCAAAGAGTGCAAGGCACGCTTTAAGAAAAAGACGCTTAGATGGTTTGAGCATGTAGAACCAATGAACGAAGAAAGTAGTGTAAGGAGAAATAATGTATAGAATGGTAGCAGAAGTCGGGAACGCCCGATAAAGACATGGCACGATCAAGTGAATCATATACTCGAGTCGGGTCATGTCAAGAGTCAGAATAATAGAAGAGTATGTATAAGACGATGTATGATTGTGAATGAGGCAAGACATGTGTGCCAAGACCTAGTTGTTTGGCGGTCCATCTTCTGCCGACAGTTTCTAGCCAAGTAATTATCATGCCTATTACATACATGTGCATTTTTCATAAGTAGACCGGAGACGATCAATATCAATTGTCAATAGTTATGTCAATTTACGTCATTAATGCCCTCGGTAAAATTGCTAATTGATCGTTTAATGAGGCAATTCAAGCGATTACCAATATTTTGGATTGGAACAAAAAATTTAATTATACTTCATTCTGACCCCCGGAGAGACCCCCCATCAATTGACCGTATAGACGCCATTGACGTAGCGATCGTTTCGATGTGCGATTGACAATATTTCGTTCAATTGCTCTGTCTATAGAACCCTTTTGAATTCAGTTTCATCGCAGAACGAGATTTTTTTTGCTTATTGCATTATATCGCAATGGGGTATTTTCATAAGCTATGAGTACCGTTAAATATATGTGGAAGATTTAAACTTTATTTTTCTGATTCTGATCAATGTAATAAAAATGTGTAATTTTAATATTTTCAATCATAATTATTGATTTTAAAAACGATCTAAATCGCACATTCCGAAACGGTCCCAACTAGCTACAACGTCATTATGACAAAGAAAAGCGCCCTTGAGGTATTTTTTTCACGTAAACTGGGGGGGGTCGAAGATCGATATATCTACCGAAAGTGAAAAGCAAATGGAGCTATGGACTGTTCCCGTGTTGACAGAATGCACCACTTAACAAGGAAAGAAGATATAAGTAAAGTGCCTAATTTCTAATTTATTGTATAGGAATTTTTTAATGGTTCTTGATGGTTGACCACCACATACACCTGATCCCATTCCCAAACCAAAGTAACATAAAAAAGCGAACCCTCAAATACCAATTGAAATAACGAAGGATATTTGTAATGCAGAGCCATCTAGCGGTTATCTTGAGAACTAAATAAATTCTTATGTATGCAATTAATTCACTGAAAGTTGAACATATATATGCATGTTTTCAACATTAGATATTTGAAAGAGGGCGCAGAGAGTTCCGCATTATTTAAAAAAAACCCATCGTGCTCCATTTTCTTTAATATAGTCTCTAAATTTAAATTTGGGAGGCGGGTATGGGTACCGTCGCCTCGGGAAGCCTTTATTGGCTAACCAAATCCTCTGCCATAAGTGGTTTGCTATGTTTGGTGACTTAGAAAGGGTGTCCGGGTTCATGGGGGACAATTTTGTCCGAGTCTTGGCGATAGATGCGTCTGCCCATCAACTGTGTGGCAGGAGATCAGGAGAGACTGGTTGAAGAAGACCTTTTGGCCTATCCAACAGAACTCTCTCAGATCATCGCCTTCAGTCATACGCCCAGATATCTACCCACACATTTTCGTTTTAAGAACTTCCTCCCCTTCATTTTCTAAACAGACCCCCTATACAGCGTCCCCAAAGATTACATAGGCCCTGAGGGGATATTATAATTGTAGGATTAGTGAAGCTTAAGTATTAAAATAAAAATTACCCACACAGAACGCCCGGCAGATATGAAAAATCGAAGTTGATTTTTATTGAAGGAAGTGAAAATGAAATATTTATATATTTTTGGTAAAAAACTAATGTTTTATTATTATTAAAATAAACACAAATTAATTAAAAGTAAATATAATACGGTTACTTTGTATCGTAAAAGTATCATTTTTCAATAAACAAATACCACAGATTAATAAGAAAATATTGATAATTTTAGTGAAAATATTGATATTTAAGAAAGCCTTACTGCACAACAACAAACTTTACTTTGTAATAAAGTAAATATTTGAGATTAGCTCCATGACAGCAAAACATCCCACAAAGCTTACTCTTCGGTTAGTCTTCCCCGCACAGAGTTTTGGTGGCCGGGCGCAAAGAGCTGACGAGGCTCGAAGCTGGCCGAAAATGAACACATCGTTTGGACAACGTTTCCATGTATTTCTGGCTCCTAAGGTGTAAAATGGGTTCAAAAGCAAAGTACCGTATGGTTCATAGAATGTGGCAGAATGAAATCGGAAAGCTTCCTGAAAGAAATTATTGTCTGACTGAAGAAAGACCATTAAGTGAATTCATTCAACTTTTTCCATATTATCGTATATATTTACTTTCTTAAATGGGTAGAGAGTTATTTAACAAATAGGCAACTGTTTGTAAAGTTAAATGACGTAATATCGGATGCCTTTTCTGCCACTAGTGGTGTGCCACAGGGCTCCCATTTAGGACCAATACTGTTTATTTTATTTATTAATGACATTGTAGACGTTTTTTCCGATGTTGATATTCTGTTATTTGCTGATGATTTAAAATTATATAAAAAAATTAAAAATATTCGTGATTGCATAATTTTACAAAAAAATTTAAACAACTTGTTTAATTGGTGTATATGCAATAAACTGGCACTTAACATTAGTAAATGTCAAATAATAAGATTTTATAAAATAAAGAAACCGACAATTTATGAATACAAACTTGACAAAATTATATTAAACTCAGTAGAAACAATAAATGATCTAGGTATTATTTTTAACTCAAAACTTACATTTATTAGCCATATAACTAATATTATTAATAGAGCAATGAAGATTTTAGTATTTATTATTAGAATAACCAAACAATTTTGTAACATTGATACTATTCGCATTTTATACATAACGCTAGTGAGAAGCATTTTGGAATATAACTCTACGATTTGGGCTCCACATTACAATATCCATATTCAAGCGATTGAAAAAGTCCAGCATAGATTCCTTAGGTACATTATTTTTAAATTAGGTATTCCAAGAGAATCCGTGGACTATAATTTTTTATTAAACTGGACTAATCTCGTAAATTTATCAGATCGCAGAAAAATCTGTGATCTATTAATATTATATAAAATAATTCACTCGGTCCTGGATACCCCTTTTTTTATAGTGAATACCTCACAAGAGTCCCAACTGCTCCCGTCTGGAGCCAGTGAGACTATGGCATCCCCAATTAGGGGGTTGTTGTGAGGCTGAAGGTAAGTGGGGAAGGGAAAGAGGAAGGTGGGGAAGTACCTGGCTATTCAGATCTAGTCACTAAACACGGCTAAAGCCATTTGGAGCAACGTTTCAATTCTGAATGGTGGTCTTACACCAGGGCGATACTGGTAGTATCTTCCACTCTGGAACGTGCCGCAAATATACTATATATTATTTTAATTAATTAATTGTGAAATAACACAAATTAATCAAATAAAATTTATTTGCGCACGCCGGGTTCGAACCCGCGACCTTCGGAATGGCAGTCCAATGCGTTACCACTGGACTATGCCGGCCGTCACCCCTGATTTAATAGAACTAATACGATTTCATTGCCCTGGTCGCGCTAACAATAGACTGACTCTACCGTTCTACTATAATAACACACACACATTATCACATTATTACTCACCAATCAGTCGATTACACATCTTGGGAAATGAACATGCTAACATCGGCGACATTTATTTCTTAAAATTAACGCAATATAAACATGCACTCAAAAATTATTTTTCCATAATGTGACTTTATTTTGATATTATTTTTCTTACTTTTGTACTCAGTTATATGTTTATTTATAAAAGGCAGTATAGCCGTATATGTATTTAAAATAAAAAAAAATAAAAAAAAATATATATATATTTATTATTTTTGTTTTTGTTTTACCATTTGTATAACGATATATGGACAACATTGTATAATTGTTTTTATATTTTATTTTATATGTTTTTATATTTTCTTATGATTTCTTTTTATATTTTCTTATTTATTAAGACCATAATACGGGCATTTGCCTAGTTTGGGGTATTAATAAAAAAAAATCAAAGATTTAATTATGTGATTCAGGTACGCAGATATTCGCTTCAGACTTTGCATAATAACTATTATAATATATTTAAATTTTCATACGAAGCAGAAACATTGTGCCGTGACATTATAATTTAAAATAAAACAATAAGTTTGTAAACGCCACTTTTATAGGTGTTTACAAAGTTATTGTTTTACTTTAAAATTATTTTATTTTATTTTAATTAATATCGAGGCGTGCGTATCTATTATGCAAATCACAAAGGCGTTTTTATACCAATTAAATGATTTGAATTGATAAGTCTCCGTCTCGAATCTAGATTTGTCCTGGGGCATTCAATGAGTGCATTTATTTATAGAGATTGGTATTTGGTGGGTACCCGATTCGTAAGGCGATTAAATTGTAGGACATTGGTTGGATATTGGTAGGAATTAGGTACATATACTAGCAGTTCTGTGAATAGTAATTTTCTCGTAGTTAAAACATCAATACCAAAATTTCCTATGAAATCTTAAGATTTGTAAGTAAGTACTTAAATACTCACCTACTTAATTATAAACCGCTTAATATTTAATGTAACTTTTCATTTTTATTTTACCCAAATATTATTATTATTATCACAAATTTTAAATTATTCATTACCTATTCAACAGATAATTTATTAGAGTCACTAGAAGAAAGGTATTTTTTTGCTCGAATAATCGCATCTGAACGATATATTCGTGAAGAGGGAACTCGTACCTAAATTCTAGCATTGGTTTCATTGGGGTGACGGATGAGATGTTTTATTGCCTCTGTAGGAAAAAAGTGCTTGGCGGATAACCTAAAATATCACCTGACATTGCGACATCTCATCCGCTACCTGAATGAAATAAATTACATAATTTATGTATAGGTTTCCTCTTTTCGAATATATCGTTCTGCCGACCTAATTAATATTTGCTATGAACCCGTGAATTCAACGGGCAAGTTAACAGTGTTAGTGAGAAGAAAAGCATTATTTCGCGCGAATAATCGCGTCTGCCACAGGGTTCTCCTCAATATTATGTCGGCAGAACAATATATTCGTAAAGAAGGAACTCGTACATAAATTTTGGTATCGGTTTCATTACAGGTCGTCTGCCAGGAGTACCAGGTACTTTTCCCGAAGTAAAAGTTGGCAGAGAAGGCATTTTTTAATAATCTTATTTGGTGTTAATGCGCAGCACTCCTATGTGGCCGTTCGGGTAGGAATTTTATGGACATCGTTTCGACTATTACGATTTTCAGTTGTAAGGGTGATCGATGTTGACTATACTTATATGCGTCTCCCTTCATTACATTATGATTGTCTTTATGGTTAGAATGATTTCTGTATGAGCTTTTTATGATTATTATTTATGTTGTTTTAACTGCTTCCGGAACCCCGTAAACGACGTACAAAACCACAAAATCTGCCTCTGCGATAGAAGCAGGAAAACACAAATCAAATTAAAGTTTTATGTCTATTTTTACGCGGTTTGTTTATACACAAACAAATCCTATGAATAAAAATTAGAAAATCAGCTTCAAAAAGGTGAAATCTCTCAAAGTAATGTGAATATTTGATCAGATATTCAGAAATTTATTTTTCTGAATAAGTTAAAACTCTCAGACGGTGAATTGCGTATATTATTTTTTTGTCTGGAACATAGATAATAGAAACAAAAGGGATGGGCCGTGAAAGAATGCTAGCATAAAACAGCGCGTACAAAAGTGTCGCCAACATCTTTAATCCATCTTCATAATATTTGGCAGATTTATAATTAAAAATAATAATACTACAGCAAATCGCATTTGCGCACAGCAGCGTCCCGCTTTTGTTTCTACCTACACACCAAACACATAAATTTCATAGAATTGTAAAAACCCATATAATTTATTTATATATATATACGCCTAAAAAGGCTTTTACATAGAAGTGATACATGATGCAGTACAATAAGAGAATATGTATTATACAGGAGATATTGACAGTAAATAGATGTAATCCATTTTAAAGAAGGAAAAAAAATAACAGAAAGTAAAAAAGAAATTACAATAACATTGCATATAAAACAAATCATTAAAACTAATTTACCAAAGCTACTCTAATTTGTAGGATTCAACAAAGTGTTGATGTAGATTATGCTTAATTCTATATAATTAATTCAATAAATAAATCAATAACACCCCCATACTTGTTGCCCAGATCATGCATCCTATTGGTCAGTGAGTGTGTCTGATAGTTGGTCGAGTATGTATTACAGAAGAATGTTATATTTTGCCCTGTATTCCTAGTCGGCACATGTAGTTTAATAGTGGCAAGGATGGCAGGACTATCAATTAAGTTGTTAATGACTCTGTGTAACACAACCAGGTCTGAAATAATTCTCCTGTCAGACAGTGTTATTAGATGCAATTGATTCATCAAACTGACATAATTAATGTAATCAATAGGAATTCCGAGCTTAAAATTTACGTACTTAAGAAATTTGTGCTGAACTCTTTCTATATTATTGGAGTGAACTTTATATAAAGGGGACCAAATAGGTGAATTATACTCCAATTGACTTCTGACTAATGAAGTATAGAGGGTTCTCATACAATCTATGGACTTAAAATCGGTTAAAGTTCTGCAAAGGAAGCCAAGCATCTTTAAAGCCTTGTTAGTTATATAGTTGATGTGTTCAATGAATGACAAGTTTTCAACGAATATTACACCCAAGTCACGAATATGTGATACTGGTATTAATTTAATATTATTTAATGTATATTCATGTAATATATTATAACGAGTTTTGGAAAATCGTATTACTTGACATTTCTGAATGTTCAAAAATAAAGCATTTTGTTCACACCATTGATGAAGTTGTTCTAAATTACTCTAATTAAAATTTGACAATCGGATACATTTCGTATTCTTTTATATATTTTTAAGTCGTCAGCAAATATCAGAACTTCTACATCATTAAATTGGTCAACAATGTCATTGATGAATAATAAGAAAAATATTGGGCCGAGGTGGGACCCTTGAGGAACCCCACTTGTGGCCTCGAATATATAAGATTGTACAGAATTAATCTTAACACTAAGCACCCTATGGCTAAGATAACTAACAATCCAACTCAATAATGAGTATAATATTATGGAGAAATTATACGATGTGGTAGTTAGGTTTGGAGATCTTCCAGACATATTTGTTATGATAATATCTAATGGTGGATGGTGTTTATCTAGAGGCAATAATAATTCGTCAGATTTCTCAACCACTATTTTTGAATCACTTGAAAACACTAAATCTAACATTCGATTATTAGAATTAGACACATTGTTTGATTGAGTTAGTCCTAGGAATATGGACATATCACGAATTTCACTGGATTTAGCGCACTGTAATTCAACTTCGTTTGTGGCAGATCCGATGTCATCTTGGCTGGTCCAGTTTGGCAGATTATAATCACCAGCAATTATGAATTTTGCTTTCGGATATTTGAATTTCAGCATTTCTATGTCCTCGTTGTGGTTTTTATATATTTGCAAATCCGATGCAGGTGGGATGTAGACACAACCTATAATAATTTTACTATAAGGTATGTTGAGCATTACAAAAGTGTGTTCAACATTTGTGTGCTTGACCGGTAGTCTACAGGATGAGATATTTTTAGACACACATAACATCACGCCTCCTCCGTTAGACTTTTTGATCGAATTAGGACTTCGATCAAGGCGATAGATAGTATATTGATTTAGACCTAATTCTGACGAGCCGATATCTGCATTTAACCATGTTTCAGTTAATAATAAAATGTCATATGAGAAGGTGGGTGAATTCCTTTTAAGTTGTTGCAATTTCGTACGGATTCCTCGAACATTTTGATAATATCCATTGATTCTTAAGAGTGTGTTATGTTTGTTTATCAGTTTTTTGCGTGGCTTTTGATAATTTTAGGAATTCCATTAAAATGTTTGATTCGCAAATCAATTTCACCCTTTTCTTTTCTCTCCTCCATTTCCTTCCAGAGGTCAGTCAAATGTTCTCTTTGTTGGAGGGTCCTATCTGGTTTCATTTTTATTCCATTAGGCAAAGTATTTTAATTAAAGAGAATAAGTTTTGCCAGCTTAGGGTCTTCAAATTCGACTTTAATGGGCCTGATTTTGTTTGAAATTTTATTACCAAGCCTGTAAATTTTTACTTCTTCCGGTTTGAACTCGCTATTTATTTCACTAACGATAGTTAAAACTTTTTTTATCTTCCAAAATATTCTCCATGCTTGAGTTGGAACTAGACTCGGGAACGTTAAGTAAAATCACGTTCTTGGTGCGGATCTTGCGTTCCTCTATCTCTGCGAGCAAGTCACAAATTGGTGTTGTTTCTTGGGGTAATACTTTCTTTTCTATGATTTTTTCAAATGTCATAACTTTCCCCTCCAGGACTCCTACATTTACTCCTAGGTCCTGCATGGTACCAGAGAGGTTAGATAGTTTGGTGAGTATTTTTGCCAATTTGATCTTTAGTGATTTTTAAAGAGGGATCGGTAATGGCACTATGGATGCCAGTAATCTCTTCCTTGGCTTTATTTAGAAGAGAAAGTGCTTCATTCATATTCATTTTGAAAGCGATATTCGGCGGAATTTGGCAATATAATTATTAAGAAGAAACAGATTCACTGCACACAGAAGTTTAAATAATAGTTTTAATTGTTGGCTTGTTTGAAAACACTATTTATTTGTTAGTATATATTTTTATTTATTTGGTTTTATAGATTTTGATATATTTTAGCTAAATACTTGTTAAAAAAACATTAATTATTGAGAGCAAAACAAAAACTCGACAACTGTCATTAACATGTTATTGTTACATCATGGTATAATACATCGTCTCATTTTCTATACTGTAATTATAAAATGCTGAAAAGTTCTTAGAACGGTATAACAAATCGCTCCAGTACCAATGCACCACGTCATATAACATTTGGAATCGGGCTGCTAACAATAACACTCCTTATGTAGATGGCGTTAAGGTTAAAATTCCCACTTAACACCATCCACCTATTTTGAAGTTTAAGCACAAATATTTAAATATTTTACCATTATTTTCTTAAGAACTTAATTTGTCACATTATACAACAAAACAATAATCGAAAAGACGTTCGTAAGTGGGAGATTTTCAACTTTAAAGCAAAGCATACTTTATTTTTTTCTGTGCTTATAAAAAGACTTGATGATTGAAATACTCGATTATTTCAAAGGCCGAGATGAGTTCTTCTTGCAGTATTTAATTAAACATCTGAAATATTTCTAAGCGATCTTATTTTCAAACCAAAAATACATGATTTTGCATAACTTCGTAGTAGTTCGCTTTATGATAACATGTATTTACCTTAGAGTGCCATCGTTAGGTAAACCTGATAGCTATTTTACTACTTGCGATTGTTTAGCATAGGGGGCACTCCAACATGTAATTTACTGGTACGTTCCTAAACCAGCGGTTAAAGATGTTCGATTTGCCATTATAATAATTTTATGATTAGAATCGATGCATGCAACGGTTCTACGTTGTGTTCCCTGTTATTTTATAAGTATTTTTTTTTATATTTTTTTTTATTTTAAACGCCCATTGGGCTTTTACATACATTGTTATTAGTGTTATTACATTAACTATGTGACATTTAAAAGTTTACGTACATATATAAATAAAATAGTTATTATATCTGTAGTACATAAATGTTTTACAAATAATACAGAATACCATTATGGAGAACAGTTTTTTTTTTTTTTTTTTTTTTACTTACTTAGAAAAATAAATGGATTGAAATTAATCAGCATTTATAGGGACTTAAAATCATATTCGAATTGTTATTTAAATTACAATATTAATTTGTAAAGTTAAAACATATATATTAAATTTAAAAAGTCATAAAAGAAAAGAGTGAAAAAACAGAAGCTAAAAAATGGGTTTTTCACTATGGAGTGGAGAAGTCATACATTTCAGCAAAGTGTTTATGTAGATTTCGTTTAAGCACTGCTACGGAATCTCTAAATATATCAACAACATTACCAAATTTATTACCAAAATTTTGTATTCGATTTAACGATATGTGCGCTTGATAATTAAATTTGAAATTGTCACAGAAAAAGGTGGAATTTTGTCTCGTATTTTTGGAAGGTACAAATAATTTTATTTTTTTTTTTTTTTTTTTTTTTTTATTAATATCAATAGCAAAATTTGTACATTATGTAGGTTTAAAGTATAATATAAGTATATTTTTTGTATTTTTTTCACAGTCCTCCTCACTAGGGTTTCCTGTTCTGAGGCGGCCTGTAGTTTTTCTTAAATTTTTGTATTTAGTTTTGAATTGTCTTTACATTGTCTTCATAATGTTTGTAAGTTGATTATTACTTTGATCTCTAAGCCATGTTTTGACTTTTGTTTTAAATATACTCATTTCGTTTATTTTTTTGGTTTCATTTGGTAGAGCATTGAACAATTTTATAGCATGGAATTTATTATTTCTCTGTCCAAAGGATGTGTTCAAACTGGGAGTAATCAGGATATTTTCGCTTTTTGCCCTGGTTGTGTATTTATGTTGGGCAGTGGAGTATTCGGATATGTTTTTTTTCAGTTTAAATAAAATATTTTTTGAATATAGTTTCTGTACATTGTAAACATTGAAGTTTTTGAATATTTCTTCTGTCGGAGTTCTAAGCGGAACTTTCAGTATAGTCTTTAATACTCCTTTTTGTGCTATATTGAGCCGCTCTGTGTGAGTGCTCAAGGCAGACCCCCATCCAGTTATTCCGTACTCTATTTGTGATTGACACAAAGCATAGTATACTTTTTTAATATCGTTTATATTGAGGATATTGCGAATGTTTCTAAAGAAGTATATGTACCTGGTTAGTTTTTTTGTAATTACATCTATATGTGAGTTCCAACGGAGATTATCATCAATTTCAATTCCAAGATATTTGATGCTTTTGGAGTGTGCTATAGTGGGACAGAGGCATGATAAGCCTTGATTTTTTTGATAAATTCCTTGGCATGAATGTAATTTGAGATTAAGGTCCTCTGACGGCTGCCCTCTGGCTGTTTTAGAAAATGTCAGATATTTTGTTTTATTGACATTAAGCGTCAGGGAGTTTCTTTTAAGCCAGTTTTGCAGGAGACCAAGTCCGTGTTCAGCTTCTTTGTAGGTATTTATCCAATCTTTTTCTTTAAATAAAATTACTGTGTCATCAGCAAAACTAATGATTTTTCCTCTTGTTTCTAGGTTACAGATATCATTAATGTATATTAAAAATAATATCGGACCTAGTACGCTTCCTTGTGGTACTCCATGGTTGATAAGAAGAGGTTTGCTTTTTCTCTTGTTAATTTGGACGCTCTGTGTACGCTCCGTCATATAGCTTTTTAGTAAGTTTAGTGTTGTACATGACATACCAATTTTTGAAAGTTTTGAAAAAAGTATTTTGTGATCTATTGTGTCAAAAGCCTTTTGTAAGTCTATGAAGATTGCCAAAGTTTTTTCTCCACTGTCTAAACTTTTAGTGATCATATCGGTAATTTTTTCTATGGCGTCACTAGTACTTAAGTTCTCTCTAAATCCATACTGAGTTTTTGATAATTTTTTATTGTCTTCTAAGTAGGATAAGAGTTGTTTTTTTAGTATTCTTTCCAATATTTTTGAAAATGCATTTAGTAGGCTTATTGGTCGGTAATTGTTTATGTCATTTTTACATCCTTGTTTAAATATTGGTATAACAATCGCTTTTTTGAGGGCTGTTGGGAATATGCTATTCGTTATAGACATGTTGACTAAGTATGTAAGTGGTTCGATAAGTTCTTTACAGAGATATTTTATTGCGTTGGTTGAGATTGTGTCCTCCCCCGAAGAAATATTTGATTTTAAAGAAGAAATTGTGTTTTTGATATCGTCAGCTGTAATTTGTTTAAAATTGAGCTGATTTCCTTGCTCAGGTGGTTCGTTTATTTGTACATCTTCATTACATTTTGTAACTTGCTTTGCTAGATTTGATCCTATATTTATGAAAAAATTATTGACGTATTCAAGTATTTGGTCAGGATTATCAGCGTATGTCCTGGGAACATTGTTTATATTCAGCACGTCAATTGATGTAACGTTGGCAGATTTAGAACTGGTTATTTCATTTATTATTTGCCACATTTTCCTGGGATTTTGTTTACAATCTACAATTTTTTTCTTATAGTAGGTTTCTTTTGTACACATAATAACTTTTTTGCAAATGTTTCTGTATCTTTTGTAGTATCTTAACATGTGTATATCGTATGGAATTTTTTTAAGTTTCTTGTGTAACTCGTCTCTTTTTCTTATGCAGTTTATAACATTCTGTGTAATCCATGGTTTAATATGTACATTTTTGTGTGAGATTTTCTTAGTAATTTTTGTGGTATTAGATAGTATATTATTCTGAAGAAGTTCTATGAAATAATTCCATGCATCATTTGTATTGTTCATACTTTGCAGTTTTTTCCAATCGGTACATTGTAGATTATGTTTAATGATATTCCAGTTGATTTCTGTTTTTTCTGTTGTTAATGGTTTTTTCTTCATTTTATTTGACTTGTTTATTTTTATTGAAAGCATAGTTGTATAATGATCGGTTATAGTTGAATTAAATACAACAGTTTGAGTAATGTCTTTTGTTTTACTCATTATATGGTCTATGCAACTTTCACTGTTGTCCACTTTTCGAGTAGGAACATTTATTAAGCTTTCCAGTCCATGGGATGCTAGCATCTGCAGATATTGAATTCGCTTAGGGTGTCCATTTTCTAAAATATTTATATTTACATCTCCAATAATAAATATGTTTTTCGTTTCTTTAAGAAGGCAGAGTTCCTCGTCTACGGATTTAAGGAATGGGTCGATGTTTTTTGTTGAGGGCGATCGATAGATTGCTAATATAGCTTTTTCTTTACTGATTTTAATTTTTAAACAATTGGCATTTGTGATAATAATTTCTTCAACTTCGGCTTTTATTTCGTTTTTAATGTATATAATTACACCATCGTTTTGTTTTTTGTTATTCAAACTTGAGTAGGTTGTATATCCAGCAATTTCCAATTTCATGTATTTATGATTTATCCAACATTCAGTAAGTATTATTATTTGAAAATTAACTTTTAAATATTTCAATAAAATTTGCAATTCATCAAAATTTTTTCTTATGCTTCTTATGTTTTTGTGTAGTATATTGAAAGAGTTGTTATTTAAATTCGATAGATCACTTGGTTCCGAGGTTAATATAATGTCAGCCATTTTTATCTTTTTTTCGTAATCGTTTTTGTGCCCTTTTGTTATACAATATTTTTTATATCATCTACATGTTTTATATAAATTATTTTTTCGGTTGGCATTCTTCGCGTCATTATTTTTCCATCTTTGAACCAAACGTAGGAGTACATTTTTTCATTGGCAGATTTTTTCGTTTTCCAGAGCAGTTCCCTTTGATATGGGCTCAATTCCTCTGCAATATAGATTGGTTCGGTGGAGATATCTTTTATAGCTGCATAATTAATATTTTTCCTTTTAGAAAGAAGATTGTCTCTTGTCTTTTTTTCCGCAAATTCCACTAGCAGTTTCGGTGGCGCATTGTTCCTTCTATCATGTGTCCTTTTTATATCAATTATATCATTGTGCTGGATTTCCATTCCTGCCGCCGCCGCAACTCTTTTTACTATCTCCATCTGCTGCTCTCCATTTTTTTGGGGAATGCCCGCTATTTCTAAGAAATTAGACCGAGATTTGTATTCGAGGTCTGAAATTTTTATTTCAAGTTGTTTAATAATGATATTCTTTTCCTGGTGTTCCTTTTTTATGTTTTCAAAATCATTTTCAATTTTTTTATTTTGTAGAATTGTTATTTCTAGTTTTTTTATTAGATCATCGTACTGACTACTCATAAAATCAATGCTTTTTTGAGTGTCCTGGGTTTGTTTTTCAATTTTTGATATAATTTCTTTTTTCATGGATTCAAATTTTTTTTCAATAATCTGTATAATTTTATCAATGTTAAATTTTTCTTCGGTTTCCGTTATAACTCCCTTTCCTCTTGTATTTGCCATTTTCTATTTCTTTTTTTTTTTTTTTTGGTTTATTAATTATATTTTTATTAATGTTGGAACAAAAATGCCCCTAAGTATATATTAATTTATGTAAATTGTCTATGGCGAAATAGATTTGTATTGTCTATGGTTATTGTATGTTTTCACCAAAGTTGATTTTGGGTCACAATGACAATACTCTTTTTGCACTTCAATTTACAAATGATTAATTTCACTGCCACCGTCACAAATACTGCCACTTTGTCTAGCTTATCACTATATATTGTTTTTTTAAGCGGGTTATGTTATTAGGTTGTTTTATTGACACTATATTGATATTATTTACGGTGCTGTCAAAAACGGCTATTGTGGCAAGAATTTCAGGGCTGTCGATTCTATTATTAATAATTTTATTTAATAGAACAAGGTCGGAGATAATTCGCCTATCTGACAGCGTAATCAAATTTAGTTGATGCAAGAGTTGGATATAATTTATATTTTGGATTGGTATATTCAGTTTAAAGTTAATAAATCTTAAAAATTTGTGTTGTACCTTTTCAATATTGTTGGAATGTAGATACTTTATAAAACGGGGACCAAATAGGCGAATTATACTCTACTTGACTTCTTACTAAAGATGTGTACAGTGTGTTCAAACATTCTAGTGACTTGAAGTCACATGCGGTTCTACATATAAAACCAAGCATTTTTAGGGCTTTATTTGTGATTTCATTTATATGCGGATTGAATGTTAACTGTTCATCAAATATAACACCCAAGTCCCTGATTTGAGTGACAGCTGTCAATTTTACATTATTAAGCGAATATTCATAAATTATATGATTTCGTATTTTACAAAAACGAATGACCTGACATTTTTTAATATTAAGGAACAGAGAGTTGATGATGCACCAACGATATAGTTTATTTAAATTAAGTTGCAAAGTATAACAATCGTCTAAACTGCGTATTGTTTTATATATTTTCAAATCATCTGCGAAAAGAAGAATTTCTACATCTTTAAATATGCTAACAATATCATTAATAAATAACAAAAAAAGAATTGGTCCCAGGTGAGACCCCTGAGGGACCCCACTTGTGGCTTCGAAAATGTAAGATTCCACAGATTTTATTTTGACACATAGCTCTCTTTTACTAAGATAACTATCAATCCAACTTAACAGATTACCCTTGATACCCAACATACTTAATTTTTGTACAAGGATATGTCGCCTAACTTTGTCAAAAGCTTTGGAAAAATCAGTATATATTGAATCCACTTGATGCTTTAAGGCAAGAGAATCAGTTATGTAATTTTCGTATATGATCAAGTTACTTAGGGTGGATTTACCTGTGATAAAGCCATGCTGGTTGGGTACAATAATATTATTAATTTGTTTACATATTACATCTAGGACTAACGATTCAAATAGTTTGGGAATAGCGGACAATATACATATTGGTCTGTAGTTTGATACATCGCTTTTATCTCCCTTTTTATGAATAGGCGTAAGATAGCTTTTTTTCCACTGTTTTGGAAAACACCCTGACGACAAAGACTTATTAAATAGTAAAAATAATGGATAAGTCAAACTGCGAACACAAGATTTTAAATATATTGGAGGGAAACCATCCGGTCCAGCGGATTTATTAGTATCTAATGCTTTTATAGCCTTTAATATAGCGTTTATTTCAATAAAACAATGGTTTAGGTTAAGTGATTCTTCAAGTGATATATCATTTGGGATTTCATTATCAGTAATTTTATCATCATAAACACTTTTGAATAAATCTGCAAAAAGATTGACAATGCCTTCGGTATTATCCGCACAATTGTTATTCAGATACATAATATTTGGTAAACTACAATAATTTTTACGCTGAGCATTAGAAAAGTTCCACAATTTTTTAACATTATCATGAACCTCCATTTCTATTAAACTCATTTAATCATTATAACATTTTTTAGACAATTCTTTACACTGCTTTCTTATGTTAGTAAACATTATATAATCATCGACGTTTCTAGATTGCTTATATATTCGGTGAGTTTGTTTTTTAGTAAAAATCAATTCTTTTAATTCTTTTGAAAACCATGTAGGGTAAAGGGATGCAATAAAATTAACTTTTGGAACATGACGTTCTTTTGAAGTGTTTAGGATTGAATAAAATTGTTGGACTTGATTCACAATATTGTTTTCATCTTCTAGAAATGACCAGTCTATATGGTCAAGATAATCAATTATATTTGGGTAGTCAGCTTTTTTAAAATTGTACGATGAAGTTTTTAATTTCTGCAATTTTCTAGACTCATTTGTGATAATAATATCTAACGCCGGATGGTGTTGGTCTAAAGGTAACAATAATTCATCTGATTGTTCAACCACTGTCCTTAAGTCACTAGAAAATACTAGGTCAAGCATACGGTTATAAGAATTATGCACTTTATTTAACTATTTATTATAAATAGTTAAATAAAGTGCATAATTATAAATATTATTTGTTAAATATGTCTTCTGCTGACACGAGTAACGATTTCGTAATCGTTTATTTATTATTTAGAAGCGATTAGGGCTTTCACATAAAACGTCTTAAAATTAACAAAATTATAATATTTATATTCCCAGCTACTTGATTTATTCATATTGGCACTATAGCAAGCAATGGAATATAACAAAATGAAACAATTATTATTATTTTTTAATGATAAACTAATGTTTATAAGACAAGGTTTTATGCATAGCACAAAGGAAAACAAATCATTATGAGCAATAATTAGTCGTCTGAAATAATAAATAAATAAAGTTGGTTGTTTACAGGTGAAAAAAAAAAGGTAGTAATTGTTGATTGAAGTACTAGTGCATATTGAATTATTTGGCGGATTGGAAGCAAGCCGACGTGGCTCAGTGGTCCAGAGCATCTGACCGGATATCAGAAGGTGCGAGTTTAATTCCCGTCGGCGGCATTTATTTTTACTCGGGAGATATTTTCAATTTGCATTGATATTTCAGGCGACTAATTATTGCTTATAACAAAATGAATCAACGTAAAATACGTTAGTACAACAAATAATATGAAGAAGAATAATAATAATATTTTTAAAAGAGGAGAGAAGAGAAAATAATTGAATTTGGCAGCCACCTCTGGTCTGGAGCCAAAGAAAAAAACCCCTTGAATCTGTGCGAAAAAACGGCCGTCTGTTTGATAGATTCCAAAGAATCTTTTGAGCGTAGGCGTCGCGCGTCGCGCGTCGGGAAGGAGGGCTTTCTTTGTTCTACCGTTATTACAATGGAAGTTGCTCTGGGGAACTAGCGTTATTGTTTCCTTCGGCACTGATAAATATTTGGGAAACACGCCAAACGCGCACCCAACATTTGTACAGGGTTGATATTTGTCACGTGAGAAGGGGTTATCGTTCGATTTGCCAGCCTCTGTGTTTACTCCGTCCTACAACACGGTTCTCTTCAATACCCATGTTCACTCCTTCTTGTCCTCAAAAAGATCCTCCACACAGCAACCCCAAGAATGACATAGGCCGTGAGAGAAATTATTTTTCTCAGGGCCTCCTGTGTGAAGATAATGTAAAAAAAACACCTGGGAACCGTTTATTGGTTAACCCATACCTCTGCCATAGGTCACCCCAAGTGGTTGGAACGTTTGGTGACTTAGCTGCTCATACTGCTGTAATGTCATCAAATTTCAGATAAATGCCTATATGTCCGGGTGTTTATATCATCGAGTCTATCTGCCGAGTTTCAGCTCGAACGGATGTTGGGAAGTGGTTTAATTTCCGCTTCATGCATCATTCACCCCGAAAACAAAAATGAAATTCAAATACATAGAAGTATTTAAAAAAAAGTATGGATTAAATGAAAATATGAACGGAACTGAATTTATTTCCAAGCCAATGTAACCTATTGAAACGATAATAAATTTATGCTTGTGCCCTATGATTTTATTAAAGCACAAATAAAATAACGATGGAAAGTGATAAATGTCAACAAATTTAAAGGTTCCAATCGAATAAAAACAACAATAATATTGTGAAATATTCAGAAAAAAGTTGAAACATCTGTTTTCTAATTAAATTACATTTTTAAAGACTTTCTTTTTTCTTTGGTGTCATCGTGACATTTTACGATAATGGGTTTTTTAATGTATTTTATTCTTTGGTGTTTGTGATTTTATAATACAGGCATATATTATTAACGCCTTTCTGATCTTTGCCAAATGTGGTTTTTATTTGGAAATTATCATTATATCTGACATAATGGCTCCACGGACCAAGTCTTCACACCTGTCATTAATCTAGCTTACGTGAAATGGGAAAAAAATAGCGGAACGTGACATTCTAATACACAGGTACGTTCGACAGGTTGGTACGATAGGTTGAAGGTGTCATGTGACATGGATGATATAATTTTTCGGTTGGTAATCTTGAAACTAATTGCTTCCATAATCAAAAGTGATAATTTCGTTTGTGTGTCTGTTCTGCGTAACTTTGATTCAATGAATTTTGGATCTCTGATTTGCTTCGAATCAAAGTGTCATTTTCAAAATAAGTACTACTAGCTGACGAATAGCCGGCGTTGACAGCGTCGCTGACTTTTCTGTATTTCTTTTTACGCTATACAATTCTGTAGTACATTATTTTGATGTGTCTCAGAAGGTTTAGCGAGTATTAGCAATGTAAACACGCAAAAATATTGTTTACGACTTGATTAGAAAACATCGACTTTTCTCTTCTTTCTATAAATTAAACTTGGATGTATTATATATATAAACCTTCCGGGAGAAATCTCTAAATGATAGTGAAAACCCTATAAAATTTGTTTCGTAGTTTCACTAAGCTCACAAACATACAGACGCGGATATCGACTTTATTTTATACTTTTTAGAGATTCAGTTGAAGAATTCATGCATTTGATAAAGTACCTACTTATCTGTCTACTTTATATTTTTTAATTTATTACAGAATAATGAAGTTTTGACTGTCCAACTAGGAAGGTTTCATGTTTAGTTCATATGAAGTAGGTAATGTAACACAAATACACGAAAATAAATTCATAACATTGAAGAAATTACTTTTTATTTTAATTTTTTCACTGTTTCTATGTTGTGTAATAATATATGTGTCTTTACCACCTAGTATTCTTGCTGCAGAATCTCCATCTTCTGTATTCGTCGAACGTCACAGCGGTGCTGCCAAGGTCTGGTATCTATGTGAGGATATTGTGTCAGCGCTTTATTAGCAGCAGACACATATCTGGACGGATGACGAACCTCGTGCTGACACTGTTGGTGGACTCCCTCGCTGCAGCAGCTGGTCCAGTTTCTTCACCACCTAGGATTCTTGCTGCAGAGTCTCCATCTTCTATCTTCATGTCACCTGTTCCTGTTCTTCATTTTACTTAACTTAAATTCACTTTATTTTTGTAATATTTATATTTTTTGTAATACGTGCATCAACTGTAAAGCGCCCCTGAGGTGATATCTCACAAAAGCGGCGCTATACAAATTTTCCAATATTATTATTATATTATTATAAGAATTATTACACTAACTGATTTAAGACGTGTTTATAGAACATATTGTAAAATATGTACTACAAACAAAATAATTAAGAATTATATGAACGTACTAAACATTTGTTGTTTATATTTTTTTATTTTATCAATACAAGACTTAGAGGATACATATGGTTTTTGCGATATTTCACCCTCCATGCTAGGGATGACCCTGTGTTATGGCGGGTGAATTTTACAGTTTGAACAGAATCTATACAATACTAAGATATGAAAAAAAAAAAGAAAATGATGAAAAGCTAGTTTGGGTTGCAAGAAGAGAATGGACAAGTTAGAGAATTATAAGAAGATTATAAGATAGTGAATATGTAAGATAGTGAACTGTTAAAAAGGAAAATAACTGTATTTGCATTATTTCAATAACTTATAATGAAAAACGATTAGCATATGTTCGCTCTCGACTAGTCCACAGATTTTCTTTGACATTTTTTTAGAAACTCGACTCACCGATGAACTACCTGATTAATTGGTCAGTGGCCTGACCGTATCCAGTACAATCCTTTACCTTCCGTCTACACGGTAGCCCGAAAGTCTATAATTATAATCGCTAGGTGGTAGTAAAACAAACCAAGCCCAAGGCTGTTGGAGCATCTTCAGTACGATAACCTCCCATTACCAATAGTACCTACCTTCCTACTATACTATAGAATTACACTCCAAACCGCCTAGTCCGTCATGTCTACTTGGCTTTCCGTGCTGTAATATGTGCGTGTCCCCTATGTAATAACACTTGACCCATCTCATAATAAATTATCATGATATAAGCTACTGTTTTAAAAGAGATGTTTTGGTTTTAGCAGAGCCGGGTCAGGGTCTGGCCATTCCGGCGGTAGAACCGGGCGCAGTATCCGAAGGGCGTCCATATAAAGCGTAAAAATGTGTATCTATTTTAAAATTTCTTTAAAAATGTTTTTTGTTTGATTGACGATTGAACCTTCCTACCCAGGAACTGAAGTTGACAGCTGTGCCAACCTCTCCAAATGCCGATTGGTTAGGACCAATATTAATTTTGTATATTAACTGCTGTTAAGTCATTTGATTTCAGAGAAATGCGCATAGGTCCACATGTGTTTTCGTGATTGCCACTAAAAGTTGATAGAATGCATTATAATCAACGAAGAGTCTATTTGTTGAGTTTCAGCTCAATCGAATATCGGGAAGTGGGTTAATTTCCAAGTTAAAGATTTGCATTAATTCATCTATCCTAAACAAAATTAAATAATTTACCGTAGTTTTTGTGGATGCAACCGAATATATAGTAGTGCGGCATACCACGTACCGTAAAACTTCATATTGAAAATATAATTTTCACCCATTTTTGGCTAAAATAACACAAAAGGTTTTTGTAACATTTCTGTTGTTTTTTTTCACCAAGAACGTCAAAATAAATCACCTGCAAATTTTAAACAACAATTATTGGGCTTATAACCTTTGACCCTTTCATTAGAACACACGTCAATCATTGGTCTTGGTAATTATAGGTAGACCTGAAAAACTGTGAAGCACAACATTTTATAAAAATGCTAAAGCCGAATAGCAACTCTACTCGTTCACAGAGAACTAAAAAAAACAAGTCATCACCAAAATGTCTCTTCATGTCTGCGTTTTTAATGGTTTTACGCATCATAATTTATTAAGATTGTCTTGATGTGATTGACCCTTCTCGAAAAACACCAGAAGATGAAGAATTGACATAACGGTGGCATTACAAATACCAAATTTGAAATATTATATCTACGATTTAATCAATACGCTGAACTTTCCAAGCACGTTTCACAAATCAATGATTGGCTACGCATCGATGCGATGGCACTTTAAACCACTCAACATTTTGAATTGCACCGAAATTTTGGTCAATTACCGTTGAGAGATTGATTTTAGATTAAAGATGCGAAGCGTATCTTTGAAATTGTTAATATCTCACCTTACATCTTCTTTACCTCTAAATTGCAATTTTTTTATCTATCTGTCATTATAGGTTATAGAGTTTTCATTTAATTACACGACTCCGCAAATTTGCTAGCTGGTTGTTGTTGAAATAGTAGTGTCATCTAATTCTTCTCTATTTATTATTTTTATGTTTCTGTCTTAAATATGAAACACAACTGCAGTGCATTGCAGTGTCGTAAAGATGTCATAGATGTTCTGATTCTGATTTGAAGTATGTGTTGTACTTATGTATGTCTCGTCGTGCGGATGAGGTTTAATTTCCGAGAGATTCGGACGAAGGAGGCCAGAGAAACACAACATAATAACTTATACCTAATAACTAATAATCCACCAGAAGACAGCATTGAGCAGAAGAAGCCAGAAGGTAATGTGTAATGAGCGGTTGGAAGATATAATGACGGTGTTGCCTGCAATTCGCACTGCGTTTACCGCAGGGGATGTCATACCACTTAAACTTCATTTGACATTCGTGAAATAATCACCGCTTTCTCTGCTCAATCAAATAATCTTAACTATAAAGCAAAAATAACTTTTCCATACTCAGTAAAAGAAATGGCAAACGATGAACTCAGAGTAAATTGAAAAGTTTTTTGTGTGGAAATTCAAGATGAACACATCCATTTCAACTCGCTAGGTCATAAATAAAGCTTTCAAAATTGCACTATAATGCCCTTGCACTAGGTTTTGTAAATAACCAGTAGCGGTTCTTAACGTTTTGTAGAAGTTTGTATAAGGGATGCTGGATAATAAGTAACTATACACCTACTATTAAATATAAAAATCTATGGAATAGAATGGCAATTATTAATAATTGGATTTCAGTTATTCAAGCCAAACTGTCAAAAATGCATCACGCATACAATTTTTTACGCACTAAAAACAATCCACTCATTCGTGATAGGGTATGTATGCTATTGTGTGCATTATACCCATAAGCATTAAAGCCGTTTTGGTATGTCTGATACTGTTGTCAAACATGTACAGGGTTTTCCAATAAGAGGTGTTATTTGGAATAGCCCGCTATTTCAGTAGATATTACATTTGAAGCTGTTATTTTTTGACATTTGACAAGTAGAAACTACACCATTAATAAAAATGGAATGATACACGCTTCAACAACGCATTAAAATTATTAAAATTCACTTGAGTGAATCAAATGCAAATCATCTTGAGTGATGAGGCCCATTTCCACCTCGGTGGCTTCGTCAACAAGCAAAATTGTCGCATCTGGGGCTCGGAAAACCAAAGTGTTATTGTTGAAAAGCCGCTTTATCCTCAACGTGTGACTGTTTGTTGCAGTTTATGGTCCGGCGGAGTCGATGGACCTTACTTTTTTGAAAATGAGGCTGGAGCAACAGTTACGGTGAATGGATTGCGCTATCGAGAGATGATTAATGATTTTTTATGGCCGGAATTGGATGGTATTGATCTGGACAACGTTTAATTTCAACAAGACTAGCTACGTGCCACACAAGCAACGAAACATTGATCTTTTACGATTGAATATCAAAATAACACCTCTTATTGGAAAACCCTGTATTTAGCATTCAAAGAGAATGCGCACGCGCTAAATTCGAATACTTTCCAGATGTGTGGTTACTGGGTACAAAAAAGCATCCAAACTGTTGCTGGTATCTGTGTTTACGCGATTCATAGATATTCAAGTATTGAGAATGTATTTATGTAATACGACTCGTGTGTTAAAGTCTCCGTTAGTGAATTGCAGTATGTCTGTTCACGGAAAGAAAAAATAAATCCATAGCTTTTTGACTTTATCTAGAACACAAGGGATGCTGAACATTCAAAGCATGTAAGAAGGGAACGCGCCTGTGGATTACAGAATAGTAGATGTACATAAGAAGATGCAACTACTATGCATGTGAATGACGCAGAGAGTAGGTACGTGTCCAAACTTAGTTATGTGGTATTCCATTATCTATGTCTTTTCCCCTGCGGGTAAAGTGACGTAATTTGACCATCTCAATAATAATTATATCAAAGAGAAAGCTCTGAAGACGTGACAAATTCATTTAAGTGCATTTCGTGCGAAAATTTCATCCAACTTCTGGTCTGGTCTGGTGTTGTGAATCTTGTGATGCATGACAATACAAAAGATTCGAACAAAAGTGAAATTTTACTGGAAACTCGCAATCCAAGTCGTTAATATAATATGTAAATCAAAGAACGCTTTAATTGACTTCAGATTCAGATGACTCTGGAATCTCATGATTACAGCAAGAAAGAAAGCAGAATCACTGTCACTGTGATGAATTGGATGGTATTATGCACAGATAATAGTAACAATGGAGACAGTCATAAACCACTTTATTATTCAAGCAAGCCTTACTTTGACTAAATGGCTAAATTTGACAAGATAGTCAACTGATTTGCTTGGAATATCTGCTGCATTTACTTTATTATTCAACAAGCATTATTTTGACTTTGAGTTTTCGAAAATCTGCTGTATCCACTTTATTATTCAAGCAAGCTTTACTACAACTAAATGGCTACTTTGACTAGGTGGCTAACTATGACGTTTGATTTTCGATATTATGGTACCTACCTACCTACCTGAACAAAAGTTTGAGAAAAGAATTGTCATTGTTACATCATCGACGTTTCTTTGGAGAAATTGTATATAATTCTTTATTTGAAACAAATTAAATAGATAGATATTTAAGTACCTACTTACTAATCTTAAGATTTCCGAGGAAATTATGCTTTTGATTTATCTAATAAGGGAAAATGACAAGTGGAAATATACTTTTTTGGAAACGAGGTCTACTGTTCAAAAACAATTTGATAAAAAAAACCCGCTGTCGTTGGCATTTTGAACAAACCACTACGCAGTAGTTCGGTTTTACAAAAAAAAGACAATCCGTATAATATTTCTGAAATCTGTATAGGGATTATGTTCCAAGTCGCGCTAAGCTCGACAATCAACTGATATACCGGGCCATAGCGGTTAGAATAATATGACCCGTGGATGCGAAGTTAATGGGGTTCGGATTGCGCGCTACACACGCCTTTGTCTTCATAATAATAATGGGTAATGGATAGGTAAACGAGGAAGACGTTCGCTCTTCTTTGTCTGGCTGACGATGATGCACTTTTTATGCGTATGACCGAATGACCCTTGGCGCCATCAGCCCAGGAAGTAGAATGAATGAATGTCTTATGGGATAACAAAATTGCTTCTTGCGAGTCTTTTTGCAAATTCGTTTTGCTGATTATTACAAAACTTATTACTTTAACTATATGGCTACTTTGACTAGGTAGCTAACTATGACGTTTGATTTTCTATATTATAGTACCTACCTACCAACCTGCCTGAAAAAAAAATTGAAAAAAGAATTGTCATTGTTACATCATCGACGTTTCTTTGGAGAATTTTAATATAATTCCTTATTTGAAATAAAACAAAATGTTCCATAAAATATTTTATGGCTTATAAACAAATTAAGTAGATAGATATTTAAGTATCTACTTACAAATCTTAAGATTTCCGAGGAAATTATGCTTTTGATGTTACAGGTAATTTTGAGGTGTTAAAAGTTGACGTGAATACCGCTCAATTGCTCCCCACTGTCCGGAGTCAGTGGGACTATGGCATCCCTAATTGTGGCATGTTGTGAGACTGAAGGTATTGGGGAGGGGATGGAAATTGGGAAGAGGAAGGTTGGCTAAGTATATGGCTTCTCATCTGGTAACCAAAGACGGCTAAAGACATTTCATGCAAGGTTTCTGTTCTAAAAAGTAGTTTTTTGATAGGGCGAAACTGTGAGTATCTTCCAATTTGGAAAGTATGTCCACAGTAAAAGTAAAAATTATGAACTTCAGTAAAATGTTTGAATATATCAGCAATGCTAATATATAGTCGTCCTAATCGATCGGTGAGTTCTGGCGTCATGAAAATAGCACAGGGTTTTCTGCATCGCACTTCTAGATCAGCTTAAAAAGTCATTTCCATCATGAGCTATGAAGTTTTGAAATGTCAGTACAACTGTTAAAAATAAGAACAGACATACAATACGAGCATTATTAATCAACTAATTAATATCAGTTAGAGAGTGGAAGATCTCAGTATCGCCATAGTGTAAGACCAACATTAAGGACTGGTTGTTTCGGAGAATTTGAACAATTCTTCAAATTTCAAAGTCATGTTTCAAGTTCTGTGAAAGATTTTTCAAGTTCTGTTATTATTTCAGTTCTGTCAAGCAACTAGCCTATAATGATATAATAACAGAACTTGGAAAGGACTTTCACAAAACCAGATAAACCAAACGATACTTCCCCACCTTCCTTTTTCACATCTTTTTCCCCTCCCTACTACCTTCAGCCTCACAACGTACCCCAATTGGGGATCCCGTAGTCTCATTTGGGAGCAGTTGGGACTAGGTATGGTAGTCACATATAAAAGAGACAGCTTTAGCGGGCACGTTTAAGGTCATTGGGAACGAATTTAGTCAAAAAGGTTAGTTAGTTAGTTACCTACATCTTATCTTTGCTATTTTGAGATATCTTTGAAAGTTTCATAGGGCCAAAGTTCGTTCAGTTCTGGTACAGTTCCAGTCAGACTCTACATAAATTGATGGGGTCTAAGATCGTTATCTTCTAAGGACGTTTTGGCCATCATAGATACAAAGTCATAGAGCCAGCTCTCTACATACCATATTATTATAAAAATTCCTGGTTATCTATTTATGACCAATCACTTTCTCTTCTCCTTGCCAAGATTTAGGGAAGCTCTGTCGCCAAACAGTTGCAAAACTATTCACTTTCTTTATCGTCGGCTTTGCGCATGGCCTTTGTTTTAATGCGAGTGCCATCGGCCATTGCGTCAGATGATGTCCAGAGCCGTGATCGATGTTACGTTGGAGCGATAAAGCACATCGTAACACCGGCGGTCGATACGACGCTAATCGACATTCAAGTCGCCAAAACAAAACAAAACACGGAAATGAAATCGTCTTGAAAATGTATATTTCGACCGAATTTACATATTCTCGCAATGATTTGGTACCTGTTCCCAGCTTCATTTGCACAAGAGGGTCTGACTGGAATTTAGAGTACTAAACGCTTCATTTGACCAGCATAAATATGATCAAATCAGAGTCCTAATTTTCAGGAGTTGAAGACTTGCACCGAGGACCTTCGCCTAGCCGGGGCGCTACTATACCAACTGCTCTAATGGGACCCTATTTCCTCCTAAATGAAGATAATGTTGGTAGTTCTTATTAGAAGTATGATACAGTTAAATATGACAGAAGGAAATAGGGTTCCACTAGCGCAGTTGGTAGAACAGCGCACCTGGAAGGCGAAGGTCCTGGGTTCGAGTCTCAGATGCGACCGTGTCTTTATCTGATTATTCTGTTAAAAATATTCGTTTAAAAATCGCTAATATTATCTTCAATAATTAAATATTACAATTTGAGGTTTTACCTATTAAAATTATTTAAAAATATATATATGTATTTTCATCCTTGACTTACAGAAAAGTCAACAGATGTCGCACATTAAAATAAAAATAGGATATATTTATCCAAGACACCATCTAGATTGCATTTAGTTCAAGTTGAATCTTGCGATCATACATAAAGATAGCAGACAATAAAAATTTGCGGTGCGAAAAATGAAGATAACGTTGGTAGTTTTTATTCGATTTACACAGTTAAATATGCCCGAAGGAAATAGGGTCCCATTAGCACAGTTGGTAGAGCAGCGCACCGGCAAGGCAGAGATTCTGTGTTCAAGTCCCAGATGAGACCGTGTCTTTTTCAAGTATTAGGTTTAAAAATCGCTAATATTATCTTCAATAATTAAGTATTATAATTAGAGGTTTACTTATTAAATTATTGCAAAAAAAGAAGATTTTGTCATTTATTAATAAAGCTGCTAAGAAAATATCATTGAGCTTTTTTGTTTGTTTTTTTTTTTTTTTTTTTTTTTTTTTTTTATGTGTTATGTTATTATATTCCGTGAGCGAAGAAAGGAGTGTAAGGAGGATATATGATGCAAATGCGAATGGTAGCAGAAGTCGGGGACCCCCGAGGAAGACAGGGCACGATCAAGTGAATCAGATACTCGAGTCGGGCCATGTTAAGAGTCAGAATAATGGAAGAGTATGTATGAGGACGATGTATGAATGTGAATGAGGCAAGAAGTGTGTGCCAAGACCGAGTTTTTTGGCGGTCCGTCCTCTCAGCCTACCCCTGCGGGGAAACGTCGTGATGGTTAGTTAGTTAGCTCTATTTTGGATAACTTGTATTTCGGATATTTGTTTCTTGGTAATGGTGCACCAGATACTAACTAGATAATACAGGTGGGAGTGGTAGTAGAAATTTAAACATTATAAGTTTTTTTTTTTTTTTTTTACAGTAATACCGCACAAGAGTCCCAACTGCTCCCGTCTGGAGCCAGTTAGACTATGGCATCCCCAATTGGGGGATGTTGTGAGGCTGAAGGTAAGTGGGGAAGGGAAAGAGGAAGGTGGGGAAATACCTGGCTATTCAGATCTAGTCACTAAACACGGCTAAAGCCATTTGGAGCAACGTTTCAATTCTGAATGGTGGTCTTACACCAGGGCGATACTGGTAGTATCTTCCACTCTGGAACGTGCCGCAAATATACTATATATTATTTTAATTAATTAATTGTGAAATAACACAAATTAATCAAATAAAATTTATTTGCGCACGCCGGGTTCGAACCCGCGACCTTCGGAATGGCAGTCCAATGCGTTACCACTGGACTATGCCGGCCGTCAAAGTACCGAATAGTAATCAATAAATATTATATGCTTCATGTTTCTCTCCAAAGCAAATCTTAATTAATGAAATTGTTTTATTTTATATGGTTTAAGAACAGAATACCAGCGATACAACGTTTTTAAAGCATTAAATAATACATGAAACTGATAAACTGAATCTGAAACATGTAACAGTGACATAAAATAAAATAGAAACTAGAACAATACTACATAACGGCAATTCACTAAGACTACATTACCAACGCTACCATAATTTGTAGAATCAAGGTGGTACATCTGTACCATGCTTAATTCTATAAATAGTATCGGTAAATATATCAACAGTACCTACCCCCAAACTTTGCCTAGATCATGCATCCTATTGGTTAGTTAGTGTGTCTGATAATTGGCTGTTTATGCAGAAGAATGTTACATTTTGTCTTGTGTTTCTAGTGAGTACATGAAATTTAATAGTGGCGACGATGGAAGTGCTGTCAATTAAGTTGTGAATGACTCCAGGTCTTACTTTATCAATCCATTGACATTCGTAGTTAATAATATTCCTTATTGTCGATTCTCCACAAGTTCTCTCATATCTCCGTATAGGTCAGAGCATGAATTTCGACGTTCAATAAAAATACTGTTATCCCACTGAGAAAAGATGCTGCGACCAAGAAGAGGTAGAAGGTAGATTTACCGGAGTCTTGGCTCAGTAGGCTGGCTGGACCGAGGCAATTACATCAACCGTTAGACTGTTAGATAGCATGGCTTCAAAACCGGGACGCCATGTATCATCATTATTATAATTATACAGAAATATGCGGAATCTCAAGGACGCCTGCCGTATGCCCCTTTCCCGGGCCTAGGTAATACGAGTATGCGTCTACTTTTTATCATGGACATTGAGTGCAGTGGTTCTATGATTGCACAGCGTTGTTTGGGTTCAATGTCACAATTTAGTCAACGAGGTTGTTTCCTTTTTTATTATTTTTATGTTGACGATAACCTATCGTATACTAAAGTTATTAACGATAGTATAATTAGTTTATCGATATCTCGAAAAATTACGAAGTAATGGGCTTTCAAAGTGAACTTGGGTAAAACGTATGTAATGTGACGTCACATTACTTCAATGAACGTCACACTCTTAATAGTTATAATTAGAATAGCATTGCCAAAGTACCACCGTGTATAGGTATACCGTGGTATTATTATTACATAATACCATTATTTCTTATTTTCAAAAAATTCAAAAAGTTATGTCTGCAGTTGAACTTGGTGATATGAGATAACTTGGTAATAGACCAAATGTAACTTGGTTAAAGATTTTTTTTTATTTTGGAAAGACAAAAATGAGTATATTTTATCTATATATTAAGTCCTAGCCTACGAGCTATTTATAATACTAAAAATAATAACAGGAATCATAACCTCACTAACTTGGTGATTCACTTATTTCACATACTGACCATTACGTCAATCATACTAAGTGGACCACCTTTCTATGTTTCCAAAGACGTCATTGTTAAGATTAATGTTACGATAATTTGTCAATAAAAACATAAGCACTTACTAAATAATGTTAGCACCAATTAATTATTGTATTTCTAAAGAGTTTCTCAAAATATAAAATAATGGGTGGATTCCCACTGACAGCGACTTAGAGAAGTGTTCATAAATAAACCACTCAATAGATCGATATCTTCAGGCTTATTGTATGAAACAAATTGGTCCTAAAAAACCACAGATATGCCAGTATATAGACAGCAACATTCTCATTCGGAGTCTACTTATTATACTATACACCAATGAAAAACTTTTCAGACTTTTCAGAGTTTTTCATTGGTGG
Organism: Hesperophylax magnus; assembly: GCA_026573805.1. NCBI lineage: Eukaryota > Metazoa > Arthropoda > Insecta > Trichoptera > Limnephilidae > Hesperophylax > Hesperophylax magnus. The sequence continues at coordinate 26,842,589 of JAIUSX010000012.1, forward strand.
ATATAGTTAAGCAATCATATCGGATGTGATGTGTGCCCCCTAGAAGTGTTAAATCGTTTCATGTCGGAAAAACAAGCAAATTTTGCTATCCAGTGACGCTGTATTTATATATGAAGCCCCTTTTTCGTACGTTCGCACCATTCTGGAATATAGCTTAATTACGTGGGCCCCTTCTGAACAAAACCATATACTAGAAATAGAAAAGTACAAACCTGTATATGAGAGAATATACATATTATCCATACCAGTATCCATCCTTATTTTTATAAGAAATGCTCGATTTCAACATCCGCCAAAAATATTTTTAGGTAAATTTCTTTTAAGCCTATTCTTAATCCACCTATGTTAAAAGAGGTTTACTTATATGTGCCTAATAAGTATACGCGTGGGAGATCCCATGCACTTTGTGCATGGAGTCCGAAAGCGAGGACTTCTGCCTATCGGAACGCGCCAATCAAAATGCTACTCAACCACTCAACTGCATCACGATTCACGATTGCATTGACCATCGATATTATCAATGTCACTTACAGACAGTTCAGTAACAATCTTTTGACGCATATCAAAAAACAGTAAAAAACTCCCCATGACCTTTTATACTTTCACGTACATAATATAAATAATAAAAAATACAGTATGTGGCAAGCCTACGCACGACGGAAGTGAAACTTTTAGTATTCTTCTCTCTCTCTTTTCATTTCATTCTCTCTTTTTTTCTGTCTATTGACATATTTATAAGTAGCATGTGAAAAAAAAAATTTAATGTTATAAAAATATGAGATTCGAACCCGGGTCCTGCATAACGAGTGTCGAACGCTCTGCCTCTAGACCGCGGTTATTACGTATTCGACCAAAATATCATATAGTCAAAATATCTAAAAGTCTTTTATCACTTTTAAAAAAACATTTTATCACTTTAAAAAAAATTATTATAAAAAAAATCACAAAAAGAAAAAAAAAATAGTTTAAGCGGGGATCGAATCTCGGTTCTTCACGACGAGAGTCGCGCGCTCTGCCTCTAGACCACGAAGCTGGGTTTGGAGAGTGACCTAAAAAAGGTATATAATATTGGCTAGGCTCCTATAGCGAAATGATCACGGTTTTTCATGACGGTCATGAGTTGGTTTTACTCCTGTCCTCGAAATTGCATAACGCGCGTAAAGAAGTTTCACTTCAAAAATAATATGTAAATATACCAATCAAGAAAGAATGATTATTGTCCCTCTTGCATATATGGAGTTGAAAGCAAAATTGAATGCAGGTTACTCCGTTTTAGATAGTAAATTAACTATCGCCAAGTTATCACAGTTTACTCTTGTTGTTATAATTACCTTAATAATCATTTATTCGTTGAATCAGTAAAAAATATCGATTGGTGAGCTCTGAAATGAGCAACTTAAATTAGTGATTTTAAGAATAATCTGGACGCATGTTAGCAATTGAATAGCGGATGTAATCAACAATCTCACAGCTGCAGCACACGCCAAAAGCCACAACTCCTCAACAGTCATCAGATTATAATTTCATGGAAATTATGAGTCGCGAGTCGTGACCCTCATTATTCATTAAGTCAAAGTCATAAAGTTGACGCTGTGGTCATCACGAAACTTTTCGCTTTTTCGTGTGAATACCGCATCCCAACATTGGATGAATTAAAAAGTTAAGATAGGTTACTGAGCCAACGCGAACCAGTGGACAGTGGACATACTTGATTTACTGTGTTTAGTATCGAACACAAGTTCGTTCGGCAGACAATCTATCACCAGCTGCCACAGACACGTCGTTCTAGGTTCTTTTTTGTGAAAAAGGTCTTCTTGTGTTTTTCAGAGGTATAACTATGAGTTTCTTTTAATTATTTTCCATAAAGCTTCCCTGAAAACGGTAAAAGTCAAAATAAATAGTGAAATAGCGGACGTAGCAACACTAAAGTATAAGGAGGACAATCTACTGGCCGTAGGTCGTCTCATACAGCGCTCCGTATTCACCTTAGTGTGAGCGAGTAGCTTGTCATCTCAGTTACACCCGTGATGTAGAATGTAGTATTCTCCGCACTTTAAAGTAAGTAAACGCTGCCCGGATCTGTTGATCTGTTTCGTTCAAACACACATATTATTTTAATTTCTATCTTTGACATACATGAACAACGTTTGACTTAAGAATTTACAGGAAACATAAGGGTGTTTTTAACTTTTGTTACTTTTGTCAGACAATAACTAGTCTATTCGTATTGTAATGTCACTGGTCCCAACAGAGTGTGAATACAGAGTCCCAACTGCTGTTTTACTACCAACTCTGATTTTAGGTATGTTTTGAGGATATGGGAAGTGGGGAAGGGAAAATGGAAGGCTGGGAAGTACTTGGATTTTCAAATCTGGTCATCAAAGACCATACTAAAGACCATACTAGACCATACTAAAGGTTCCCATAAGGACGTCAACAACAGAAATTTTTAAACAATTTGACGTTCCAAGCATACAGAAAATCTATGCCAAAAACATTTTGGTACAACACCTCAAAAATAATTCTCAGGAAAACACCTCACATACTCATAAAACCAGAGCCAAACAAACAGAGATACTAACTATACCAAAGTGTAACTCTACCTTTGGACAAAGAAGCTCTGAATTTTTAGCAGTAAAGGTATATAACAAACTCCCACTTAGTATCAAACAAATCAAAACAAAAAACAACTGCATTAAGAACATTAAATCTTGGCTTAAGGAATTACCGGAAAAAGAACTTACTAGCATATTTAAAACGTCGTCGTAGAAGTTTCTGGAAACCCTTACCCAAAACATGGAGTCATACCATAGAAGTCGCTGAATAACTTATCCAAAACCTAGTCCCCCTCAGCACAGTATCTCCTAGTGAGGAGGACTATGAATATAATCAACATCTATTTTTTATATATATATTCTTATAAAAATGTAAAAAAAATGTATAATATAGCTACTAATAAAAAAAAAAAAAATAAAAAAAAACACGGCGAAAGCCATTTCAAGCAACGTTTCGATTCTGAATGGTTTTCTTCACCTGGGCGATAATGAGAGTATTTATAGCCCTGAACTGACGTATTGTGGAGTTTACTGAAGAGAACAACCAATAGAAGCATGCTGTGTGAAGTAAGCTAATTTTTTCCTCACTTCTAGTAAAATTGTTAGGACCATTTTTAAATATCGAAATTATTCAGTTTTAGGCGAAGCGTAAGTATTTTTTAACGCTACCGTTTTGTATTTCATCTTTTTACTTTCAAGGTGGTCGCTGTATTAATGGTTCAGCAAAGATTATTTTTTCAAATATTATTATTGTCATGATTTTTAAAAATCTTATTATTCATTTTTTTTCAATATAGGGTAGGTACCTACCTGAAGAAAGTTAGACAAATAATTGTTATTGAGTGAGTGAAGTTTCTTTACAAGAATTGGATAATTCCTTATTTGAAATAAAAACATTGTAAAAAAATCAATAGGTGTCGCACATTAAAGAAATTACAAATTGTATTTATCCAAGACACTTTCTAGATTGCATTTAGTTCGGGTAGAATCTTTGAATCACACGTAAAGATAGCAGAAAAAAATATGGCTTGGTAAAATAAAGATAATGCTGGTAGCTCTCAGTCGAAGTTGACGCCAGTTGATATGGTAGAATTAGCTGATTGGTCATAGAACTTCCCCTGCAAGGAATAGGTCCTTGGTTCGATTCTTAGATGCGACTGAATATTTTCACGGCTTTCCTTTGAGAGTCGTTGATATTGTCTTCAATGATTAAAAAAATGTTACATAAATATGTACTACTTACAAATTTTATAATTTCGGAATAAATTTTAGTTTTGATTTATTAAAGGAGAGAAATATACTTTTGCACGCGAAGTCTATTGCTCACAGAACTACTAGTTTATTCAAAGCTTTTGTTAAATCCCAACAGAGTTATAAAAGAGATCAAATCAAATGAAATGAAAACATAAGGAAACATACAAAAAACGACGAAAGATTTTCTTGCAAATTGCATCTTTTTGTATGGTTTAACTAAAAAAATCATCTCTCTGTAACAATAATCTCTAGTAATTATTTCATTTTAACATGCAAATAATTTTTGTCAGAAAGATTAAAATAAACTATAAATACGCGAAAACGAAACTCAACTCAGCAAATACAAAAACAAAAAACACAAAATTCCTGTTAAATTAAAATTTGCATACATTGTAAGAAATGAAATTTTTCACGAAAACAAGAATTTGTAATATTATCGTGGACTTTCTTTATTATGCAGATCGGCTTAGGTTAGGTTCCGTGACACAACACACGGAAATTGTCGGTGACAATTCCGAAGCAAAAAATCTCTGAAAATAGTCTGACCACGAATAGCAAAAAACTCATGCATATTTCACATGGCGCGCATTCTGTCAGCTAGGGTTACCTCATCATATTAGGTTTCTGTTTCATTGCTTTTATTTTCACCAATTTTTATACAAGTATGTTCTTTATTTTCTCATGTGAACACAATACAAGAGTCGAAATTGCTCCCAATCGCCTGGAGCCAATGAGACTATGGCATCCCCAATTGGTATGGCATGGTAGTACGGAGGAGAAGGAGATGGGAGAGAGGAAGTGGGGAAAGTACTTTGCTTTTCAGATTTGGTCGCCAAAAAAGGATAAAGCCATTTCAAGCAACGTTTCAATTCTGAATGGTGGTCTCAATTACACAAATTAATCAAATAAAAATTACTTGCGCAACCCGGGATTTGAACCTACGACCTTCGGATTGCTAGTTAATATCCTTAACCCTCGACCACGGAGGCCGTTTATTCTTGGTTTATAAATATTTTTTTACAGTCCTACATGTATGTTACCACGGTGCAACGTTCTGATATAAATTCAAAAACTTTAAGGGCGTGGAAATAATTCACGAATTTCGTCACGTTCAATTAAAGCTTTTACTAATAACAAAGCTTTTTAAAATTTATAATAATTCTTTAATGTTCAGTCCTCTCAACGTTGGGCCGTATGGAAGGTACACACATATCGTTTAATAGGTGTTTTCACTATTATTTTAGTCAAAGAAAATAGGCTCTTTTTATAGATGTAATGATTTTCATAGGTAAAAACGTGACAATTTATCAGTTTAGTTTTGACATCAAATACGGACACCGCACGGTAAGTCTTATACGCCACAATGAGTATTTTTCGTGTGCAGTCGTGAGTATTTTTTCCGACACTTTTGATTACCTTCCCGGCGCATTACCTGGCCTTAATCGGCGTTCAAGGTCTTTAATGACAATCCACCGACCTTTTGAGGAATTGTAAAGTTCCCTCCGCTCATGAATCCGTGAAAATGCCCAGAGATTTGAGGTCACTTCGCTAATTGCGGTGGATACCTAACTACGACACACCTGTGGTTAAATGTTAGCTTCCTAGTATCTAAAGGGAAGATATTTATAATAGTATGACATTATTTGGTACATATAGTCATCTGCACGATAAACAGTAAGATAAAAGAAACAGAAGGTGACATGGCATGGAAGCGTGCCGATTGTCGCCGAGCTACGATCAAACTTCATGTTACTATCAAAGCGAGAGGCGTAGCATAGGATGGTTATGCATTTGGTATGTTGCCGCTGTGTAAATTAGATTTACAGAACTATGGGTGAACGATGTTTGCGACACTTTTATGATATATATTAAAAAAAACATCATAATATAACCCCGTTCACAAACAATAAACCACTATTTACCAATTCTGTTAGAAAAATCCATACATAAGTAATATTTATAAAGAGCGTACGAACTGCTCACGTAACTCAGTTAAAAATTCTAACAGTTTTCTATCAAGGCAAACTTTTAGATGGTAATAAGTTACCTCTTACGTCATTGTCGTTATTTGAAAAGTATTTTAGTTTTAAGATGTTTGGGAAAAACTCAATTCGGAGATGTGTCGGAGAATTCCATCCGCTGAAAGTGTTTCCGGTCACGATCAAACCACACAGAGACGCAGAGTTAGTTATTGGATGCAGATGACTTCAGGTTAACTCAAGATGTGGCTTTGATGTTGATGGATGGTAATCGGATACTTGCGCTATTTGTGACCGTTTTATCTTGAATTTATAACTAGGTTATGTGAGAAGTGCGTACGCTGTTTTTATGGTTAAATGGCAACTCAGAACAGTGGCAATTCAACACACTTTTGTGATATAGTCATTAAAAACGATGAAAAAAAGGCCTATAAACCAAACTGTTGTATCTTCGGGATTTTCTCACAAACTCTCTTAGTCAAACTATTGTATCTTCGGGGTTTTCTCGCAAACTCTCTTAGTCAAACTATTGTCTCTTCAGGATTTTCTCACAAACTCTCTTAGTCAAACTGTTGTATCTTGGGATTTTCTCGCAAACTCTCTTAGTCAAACTCTTGTCTCTTTAGGATTTTCTCACAAACTCTCTTAGTCAAACTGTTGTCTCTTCAGGATTTTCTCACAAACTCTCTTGGTCAAACTGTTGTCAAACTGTTTTCTCATAAACTCTCTTAGTCAAACTGTTGTATCTTGACAAACGGAGTCTAGAAGCGTTCGATTTTAAGCACAAAACTGGTTTTTATTAATTTTCTAAGAAAGCAAAAAAGTTAACCAAGTGAAACTGTCACAGATAATGTTAGCTATAATATTGTAAAAGTTGTTTCCTTTACGCATTCATACATTTCTATAAAAAAATTTTTTTTAGTAGTTTACATTTATATTTTTTATTGAGTAATTATCTTTTTATTTGTATTCTACTCAAGCGAAACGATAGGAAAACCTTCAATTTATCTAAAGCATATTTTTTGATATTCATAATGTACACCAATTCGTTATAAAGATTAATCAAAATAGTGATTTAGCATTAAGCTTCGCCCCCTAATTGGGATATGTTGTGAGGTTGAAGAGAGTGGGGAGGGGGAAGAGATGATCGGGAGGAAGTTTATAAAGTACTATACTATTCAGATCTGAAAACTGTACACGACTAAAGTCATTTAAAGCAACCTTTTGATTTTAAACGGTGGTCTCTCAACAGGGTGAAACTCTCAGTATTTACCAGCCTGATAATGAATAGGAATAAGTAGTTTATTACCCATCTCTTTTGTTTCTATTATCTTTAGTGATGTCATAGTTAAAATGTTTTTGTTTTAATGGTCACGTGCGTGATAACAAGCCTCAGAAAAGTGGGACATCTCATATCTTAATGATCTCCGCATTAAATAAATGATAATTATTATCAGTTTAGTCTATGCCCAATTACCCCAGTGACATTTAAATTATTGTGAACTCATCTCGTGTTGTATTCGATTTATCTTAACTGTACAAACCGGAAATGAGTTTGAGAACAACGGTTAGAGAAAAAAATTTAGATATTGTATCAGTAATATTTGAAATGAAACAAAACTATTGTAATTTTATTTGAATAACAATTCAGATTCGCTTTGGACAAGCTTAATAAAGAGTGGGCGTAGGTACGAGTAGGATACTTCATTTAAAATAGATAAAGAAACAGTATAAGAGAGATAGATTATGTTGTGTTTCTCATAAACTATCTTATTAAATAAAACTCCGGCTTCAACAAAACACTTGCCATTTAATATGATAGATTGAGAATGGGCTCTGACATCTAAATTTGCAGGCGGTTGGAATAATAGGGACCCCTAATTTGAGGTTCCAACCTTATTTATTATCTCATCATAATTTATAATAAAAACACATAAATTTGTTTTTGACCACGATAGTTTTATTTTCACTCTACCGGTTTCGGAAGATCCCTTCCTTCGTCAGGAGAATATCACTCGGTATCTACAATAATCAAAAACTAACGCCATCTATGGGTAACCCAATAGACTACTAATAGTGCCGTCTATGGGTGAGGTCTTACATTAATATCAAGGATATGACAGATTAAATATATATTTATTTATTTAATAACAACGGTATAAATATACCATAAACAATAAATCAAATACAATGACATCAGAAAGTATAAAATGATCAGAAACTCTATAATGATATTAAAGTAAGAGATGCAGGTACACGCAAAACTTCTAAGTAGACTTTCTAGGTTTAATTAATATTTATTGATAATATATTATATTATAGCCTTCTTGCAGTTAAATAGATCCGCCACATCTGCTTATCTATTACTAACTTCATGTAATTTAGGTATAAGTGAGTATTTTCAATGCTCAACCCTGGTATTGATACATTTAAACATTATTATGGAACGAGTAGCTCGCGCAAGTACTTGAAATTCATTGAGGTTAAGTAAATTAGGGCTGCCTATACTACCAATTACGATTTTGAACAGAAATATTAAGTCGAAGAATTTTAATTATTTTAATTCTTTCATTAAATATTTATTTATTTATTCACGTCTTGAAGGCTTTTACATGCAAACATTATTGAAGGTAAGTTGTTCAGGAGTACGATAATGTAGGTACATTAAATTTATATTAGGTCAATGGTACGAAGGTCAAAAATCCTGACGACTAAGAGAGTCTAGTGACCTACATTATGTCGTTGACTGATAAAAACATATAATTGGTTTCGAAACCACTACCTCTAGGGCCAGAGCCTAGGAAAATATATGTTAAAGAGTGCGACGAGATACAAAATGAAACAGGAAGAAAGCCAATAGAAAAAAGGATTAGGGTTTAGTGGGAATTTTTGTGGATCTTAAACTATGTAATATACTGTTTACTTGTACGGGTTGGTTATTAGAACAAAATGTTGTCGAAACAAAGTTATGACTTCATTTCATTCGATGTTTTGTCGAACGATCTATTGGCATTTGATCTGACTGTAAATTTTAATTTTCTTTATTATTCCAGCAAGCCTTATTTTGATTAGATGGCTAACTTGAGTAGGTGACTAACTGACCACGGATCTAAAAAGCCCTGGACAGAGCATTTTGTATGAAATGGCATTAGAGTTAAATCTAGGGTGAGAGAAAATTGCCTCTCAGCCATCTTGTATGACAAACTTTTAAAATGTTTTGAATGCAAAGTGTTACATAATGAACAATTGTAATTTTATGTTCGTCTTTTTAATGCAGTTATAATGGCTTATAATTTTTTTGAGTATTTGATGAGACAAGGAATGGGATATTACATTAAAAAAATTAAGTAGGTTTTGGTATTTTTTATACATCTTCCCCTCATTCCACGGCTGCAAATTGTTCTTGAAAATCTCCGTCCAGGACTTTATAGGTTCATGACTAAGCTTTTAAAAATTATTATGGTACCTACCTCCCTGAAGAAAGTTTAGAAAAAGAAATATCATTGGATTAGTGACGTTTATTTGACAAAATGCTGGAAATAAGAAAACTGTTACATATATTAAAACATATATGGTTTACAATATATCTAACTTACTTACAAATCACAGAGAAAAATGAGTATTTATTAAGCTAATTTGTTAAGAAATTCTTCAAATTATTGGTAATCCGGTTTAAAACGGGATTGCAGGCCGTTTCCTGATAAACTTTTAGTAAAATCCTAATAGTTCGGAACACGTGTTCATGCACCTGCGTTTGTCTTGATAATATTACATAATGACGATATGCTATTTGTTTTCTTTAAATATTTTTATTTCTTGCTAGAGCAATCCCGATGAGTTACAGAACTCATTTTAGGGCGAAACTTACAATACAAAGGGTGGTTTCCGTATTCCGACTATTTTACTAAAAGTTAATTAGGGAACCTATCAATAGGCCTGCAATCCCGTTTTTAACTAGGTTACGAATAATTTGAAGAGATTCTTAATAAAGTAGCAATAATTATTTTTCATAACATACTTTTTTGGACGAGAGGTGTAATACTGTTCACAGAACTTTATCTTTGCGATTTTATGACCGGGTTAAATCTTCCCCATAGGAAAAACTAAACCCTTCCACACACTTTTCTACAAATGATCATCTAGTCAATCAACATTATGTAAGTGCATTATGTAAGCAAATTAAATACAAAACAATACAAGAACAACACGTCAACTCACCAGAGATCAAATAGGAAAATAATTCACCGACTCCAGATATTTATATTATAAATTTTTAAATTTTTTTCGCTATCCTACATGTATTTAAATTACTGATTTTTGCATTTTTATATATTAATTTTTTGATAGATCTAGTTCGCCTAAATTTTGAATGAGAGAGCTAGGTATAATGCCAGTAGCCGAAATAACAAGTGGATTATAATAATTGTTTAACTTATTAATATTGCATTGAATAATAAAGATTTAATAACCAATATATATATATATTTTTAAAGGCATTTAAGAAAGACCGTTCCACAAAGCCCCATTCAGTAGCGCCAATTAGCAGCACTTAAGACGAGATAGATCTCTATCGCAGATTTAATAATGCAAGAAGACCGAAATCTAGCAGCATCCCATCTCACGTGAGAAATCAGATGGCCCACAGTAATAATAGTCCGGCAACATAATGGTCCAGCGCAGCATCTTCCACATCTACTAGTAATTCTTTCTCCTCGCCATCAACTTTTGGCATTTAGCAAACGTGGGAACTGTATCAAACTACGAAATTATCTATGTAGGTAGATTGCCACTCTTATTATAATAACAGAGATGTTATTTACATGACGGAACCTGTTACTACTTGGACTCTGTATTTGTTAATTGAAATGCTTAATAATAGATTTTTAAACTTAATTAGGTATTTATTGTTAAAAAAAGTTGCAAAATTTTTGCATAAATTAAATGGCTTCTTTACCTTCTCGTGAAACTGGTATTTTATGTGAATACGACACAAAAGTTTTATAGTCCAGAGCTTGTGGAATTATGGCACCCTCATAGATAACAGAAATAAATTGAGATATGGCACTGCCTCAAACTGCACGGTCTGTTAAAGCGGCAGAGCCAATTAAAATTATGCGTTTGGTGTGTAATTAACTCAACCATTTGGCATTTCATCTATCTGTGAATTTGTGTTCGTTCTGTTTCAGGTTTTGGAAATCTGCCACATCCACTTTATTATTCTGTAATAATAATAATAATAATTGGATAATTTGTAAAGCGCCGTTTTTGTGAAAAATCACCTCAAGGGCGCTGTACAATTTATTTCCTAGGATCTACATTTGTTATTTAGAAAAGATACCAAAACATACTTACCTGGCAAGTCACTTCCGACAAACACACTTATATTAAAAAGTTTATGCTTATAAAAGATAAAACTGCACGCAGAGGACACTATATCAAAAAACACTGGTCATCGCATGACCTTAAGTCTGCTATAGTTTTTACATACAAACGTATAACACCATACATACACACTATGGAAAGCAGTCCATTGGTTACGAGGGGGGGCAACATGTATAATAACCTTCCAGACACAATTAAAAAAGAAAAAAGTGTTGGTACATTTAAAAAAAAATTTGTTCCTTTTTATGCTCAATCAGCAAAACACTGAAAGTAAATAATATTGGTAAGTTATGTAATTATGTGTAATGTAGTTAAAAAGTTTATTTATTTTAGTAGTTTCAAGTTAAATCAGTGAAAATGTAATTTTATTTTAACTGTAATAAAAACTTTAAAAAAAACTGAGGTTTTCAATTTTATGGTAACCCGCTCGAAGAAAGTTTGAATAAAGACTTGTCTTAGATGCAATTTCTGATTTGAAATAAAAACAAAACAGAATAAACAATTAGACTTGTTAGATAGCCCCATTTTAAACATATTCCCCTCCCCTCCACCTACTTTCACCCTTACCTTCAACCCCCATGCCCCCCCAACTAAAGTAGATTTTCTCTCTCCCTCTTCTATCTTACCTAAAAATACAATGTAATTCCGTTATTGATTTAATATGTTTCTACATAACCTTGATGAAGGTTCAGGGTGAACCGAAACCGGTTGTTTTTAAATATTAAAAATGTAATCTAATGATTAGAGAGTCATTTTTTAGGTTTTTTTTTACACAATAGAATATTAGAAACATACTTTTTTGGTCGTGTGGTCTACTGTTCACAGAAATATTACTTATAAGAGAATTAATAGGATCATTTTTATTAAGATGTTTTATGAAAAATCGCCTCAAAAGTGCTGAGGTAGAAACAAAGGCGGGGCATCGCTTTGCATGTACGATTTACAGTAGTATGTAGGTATCTCCCTTGTTTCTAATTTCAATGCCCTGAATTTATTTCTAGAATATACGAAAAAACAGAATAAAAACTATGAAAGCCTCAAGGTCTTTTTGAGACCACAAGTCTTCGATTTCAGCCAATGAATGCATTGCCATATTTCCTCAATTTAAAAATCGTTTATCGCTCACGAAAAGGAGATTGGTTGCCCTCAATCTGTATTTTACAAAACGTAATTATACCGCGAGATTATCCAAAATGGTTCCTACGAAACCGGAAACTGAAGGTCGCTGTGGTGCTAGTTGCTTGTTGTAAAATGTACCTTAAGTCTAAAGTTTATAGTCTATGGATTATCATCTACTATCACCTATTACCTGGCTACAGGGTACTTATAAAAGCGCAGGCTTATTCGTTGGAAATTCAAATGATTGAAATTACCAGGTTACCATTTTTTTATTATTATTACAAATAAATATCACATTACAATTCTTTTGCATTATCTCATGTTACATGTCGTTATCATGGCAATCGTATTCAGACTATATTTCAATGTAATAACAAGAATATAAATAAAAAAAAAAAAATAAAAAACAGTAAATGAGAAAACAAAAAAAAGATATATTAATCATAACAAAACTCAAAACTAAAATAAAAATGAACGATAGAAATACAAATACCAAATGTTACCACGTTACCGCGTGACAAAGTTACTACGTTACCCCGTTAGCACGTTATCTTACCACTTTATTACCACGTCACCACGTTACCATGTTACCACGTTGCCACGTTTCCACGTCACCACGTGTCCACGTTTCCACGTCACCACGTGTCCTCGTTTCCACGTTTAAAATTACCACGTAACCACGTGACATAGTTACCACGTAACCACGTGACATAGTTACCACGTTCTCACGTTACAATGTTACCACGTTTCCACGTTACCACGTTTGAAAATCACCACGTTCCCATGTTACCACGTTACGAATATGAATATAACAATAAAAGCAATATACTGTAAGCCTGTAAATAGGTGAAAACAGTTCAAGTAAGGTATTTCCCTAATAAATATTAAATTAATCTATAAAACCTTTGTAATCATGTCTTAATGCTAGTAATAGCCAACTAACTAACGAAGTTAATTGTCTATAAAACTGTTGTAATTACATCTTAATGCTGGTAATAGCCAACTAACTAACGAAGTTAATTGTCTATAAAACTGTTGTAATTACATCTTAATGCTGGTAATAGCCAACTAACTAAGTTAATTAATTTATAAAACTGTTGTAATTATGTCTTAATGCTGGCAATAAATAACCAAATAATTGTAAATTCAGCAGCAAAGCACGACATAGTAAAGATGATTTGAAAACTATATAATTTTAAAAAAATCATTATAAGTGTCAAATGTCAAAAAATGACAGCTTCAAAAGTAACATCTACCGAAATAGCGGGCTATTCAAAATAACACCTCTTATTGGAAAACCCTGTACTATAATATCAATTCATCATAGTATCAGAATTACCAATAACCGGTTTCGGCTATTGTAATGTAATAACCGCTTAATGCTTAGCATTTAGTAACGCGTTTCGGTTTTTAATTGAATGCTTGACTGCAAAAGATAACTCTGGATTAATTTTTATGTTTTTTTTTTTTCTTTCAATCGATACTATTAATATGCTAATTTATATATTGTACCGTTGTTGCAATGTATAACACCACTGAAATGATTACCGAAATAGTTACTATGTTTTGGGTGTGTTCGTGCTGGCACAGTTGGTGGACGGGGTAGTCTCTCTCGCTGCAGCAGCTGGTACAGTTCCTTCGCTACCTAGGATTCTTGCAGCAGAGTCTCCATCTTATGTCTTCGTCGAACGTCACAGCGGTGCTGCCAAGGTTTGTTATCTATGTGAGGATGTTGTGTCAGCGCTCTTTATTGGCAGCAGACACATGTCAGCGCTATATTGGCGGCAGACACATACCTGAACGGATGACGAACCTCGTGTTGGCACAGTTGGTCTAAATAACAAATGTAGATCCTAGGAAATAAATTGTACAGCGCCCTTGAGGTGATTTTTCACAAAAACGGCGCTCTACAAATTATCCAAGTATTATTATTATTATTATTATTATTGATACCCCCTCCCCCAAATATTGTTCATAGTATGAAATAATTGTACCAGTTTGAAGATGGCCATGATAAGCCAAATAAATAAATTTGAAATATGTTTAAAATTGTTTCAATATATCATTATAATGGAATACCACCACGAATTGTCAGCATTAAAAATATACATACTATGAATTGTAGTAAAATGAATAAAACGCTCTCTCTATTTCTGAAACACTCTGTACTCGTATTTACTCTGTAACGAAAACCGGTATCAAAAACGGGAAACATCTTTAAAAAAATAACAGCAAATCCCATAAATTACAAAGTGTTACAAATTAATCCGTGTTGGGATGCGTGGCTCAGATGGTGGCCTAGTGAATTGGGTTTCGATCGATACCCGGAATCTGTGGGTCGGATCCGTTGCAATCATAGATATTGTGGAAACAAAGGAAGATATGGCGTGGAAGCGTGCCAACCGTCGCCGAGTTACGTTCAAACGAATGGACTATTAATGCGACGAAGATAATGAAAGTGATGCGTTTTGTGTATGTAGAAACAAAAGCGGGTCGCCGCTGGGCGAAAATAAGATTTTCAGTAGAATGGGTGAACGATGTTACGGCACGCGTTTTGCGCGAAATTTCATTGTAATGGTTCATGGCGCGTCTACCTTTTTCTATTGTCGACGTGCTAAATGGTTGAGTATCGAGGTTCTAAATTCTTACTAATGAACGTGTTAGAAATTTTACACAGCTAATAAAAAACCATTTACCCTACCATATTGTTGTATATCGATTTTGTTAAATTTAAACGGCCAAATGTTAGCCTTAACGGGGGCTTCAATAGTTGACTAGCTATCAACTTTTGAAGTAACTGCTTGTCAATAATCGTAGGATACACATAGGCGGTAAAATAAGAACTTTCTTGAAGGGTGGCGTTACTCAGCGGTGTAGAAACAGATGTATACTGTGTACGCTATTCGACGAGTAGCGCTAATCGAATGTTTACTCCGAGCTTCTGGTTCCGAAATTCTGGAGTTTTTGTTTGCTAGTTTCCTACATTTCTTAAACTATTTCCCCCACAATCAAGGGGTACACTGGGCCACGTGTGCAACGTTGGCAACGCATTAATACATCTGGAAAACTTACAATTCATACATTTTCTATGAAAAGATAGAAACACACTTGTCACACGCAACGCTACGTACACATCCTACGCTCTTCATACAACGATGTTCTGGGCTGTCCAGATCGGCATGGGGTTTGTGAAAGAAAGATGGGGATGGTAAAACATCTTCCAGGTTATGTTGGTTTTGACGTTTGGCGTTTATTGACATTTATTGATTGTTTTGTTGTCAAAATGGGAGATGAACAACTAATATATGTAATAAGACATGCACATCGACAACTTACTGATATTAAATGAAAGAATTGACATGTTTGTCACGAATGTCGGATATGAGGATGTAGAGAACATGTGTTCATAAAAAATCTGATATTGTAACATTTCGTCATTATATTATTTATCAGGAAAAGGACACCTGCATTAACACGTGTTCCGGTATATTCAGAATAGACTTATTTTTTTATCAGAAAATGAATTGGAATCACGTTTTAACAGGATTTCAATAAATCAGCCATAATCATTTTTTCCGCATGTCTCATCAATACTATAGGTAGTAAGTAGTAAGTAGTTTGGAGGATTGTAATTATCGCCAATTTAAATGGGTTGTTGGCTGAATGATTCTGTGGTTCTAAAATCCGCAGAATCCAAGGTTGCTTGATTACTCTTGGTGTGCAATAATGAGAATTCGGATATTTCCAATTTAGTTTTTTATTTTAACAAAACTCACGTTACAATAATTTTATGAACAAAAACAGATCGCGTGCGCTAGAGAAGATTTAGGGCTAAAACCGACGGCTAGACCGCTGGAGACAGAATGAAATTATTTGCCGCGCGAGGTATCGCGCGCAGGTTTACAATGATACCAGCCTCACAAGAATGTGGGTAATAGTAATGTTGTTCGGGAGATGTAAACTCCCCATAATTTACCCTACAGTAGCAAAGGTGTTATTATTGTCTGTGATCTGTCTAAGAAACAAGTCGAATGTCATCTGGATTAATAATCATGTATTGGATTGTTTCATAGTGCTTTCACACAAACGAAGTATTGAATTCCTTAAGTCTAAACTTAAACTTTAGGGTGCACAGTTTACACCTGTATGCAAGCGGGTTCCCTACAGAGCATCGGACCATCCAAATTATTAAACGTCATATTAAACAGTGTTTCCCATAAATCATTCTGGGTCACAATTACCAAACAAAGTTCCGAAATACAAGTTATTCAAAATAGAGCCGTACGGAATATATATATAATCTGCCATGGGATACACATGTCAAAGATATATAATCACTGACATAAATACTTCCTTTTAAGATTCTGTCAAAGTATAACATCACAACTGCCATTCTACAAATAATTCAACACTCCTTACACACCAACACTAAACCAGTCTTTAATTCCGACATACACCAGCGCAAAACACGATCACAAAATCAAATACACTTATCGTCATCTACTTACACGACTAAATTTGGAATTAAATCCTTACAATACATTGCACAGAAGCAATATAACGCATTACATAGTAATCTAAAACTTCCGGCAAAGAACAAAAAAAAAATTGGCAAAATCTCTTAAAAGCTATTTCCTCAGCAGTTTTATTAATGACTGACACATTCTTTCTTTGGAACTCCAAAATAACTTCTGCGTTTATTTATTTTAATGTATCTATGTTGTCTTGTCTTTAATCTAATGTTGTCTTTCCCGAAATGAGTTTTGTAAAGTCACTGGGAATAATTCTAACTTATTATTTTGTAATAAATAAAAAAATAAAACAAGACGATATGTGATTTATAACATAAAACGTATTGAATATTGCGATACTATAAATTAAATTTGCGTTGCGTGCGTTGGATAAGTGTACACGTTGGCCTGGGAAAAATAGTATTGCATTTCAGTTTGTCTTTACCTTCGTCGAGAAATTGGTCAAATCACACAGGTGTCATCAATGTCATCATAATCCTAGTAGAGCGCTTGCGTGATGACTGCTTCGCATAACGTGTAGATAGTTAGTAGCTGACCCCAGAGAAAGTGACCGCGTGTTGCCTATTATTCCGCCGGGTGTTTCAGTGTTGGGAAATTCAGCTAATGAGGGCATTCTTGGTTCGCAGTGATTTGCATCGGCGCAGTATTGTGATTGTCCACAGTTGATGCATGCGGAATCTATAACAATTACTTGCCAACTTGAATCATGCCAAACGTATATAACTGGAGCAGGGTTGCCCTTGCTGAGATGTTTCAATAGAATCAAAAATGGTAGAAATAGATCATAAATAAAAATCATAATTACAACTCATAAATGAGCATAGAATGTATCGGGAACATCTCCTATCCTTATGTCATACTCCTCTTCCTCTTAGCTTTACCTACTTATATCGAAGTAACTTTAACATGATAACTTTATTTGTTAATTTATCAAAATGCATAGGTCTTTAAAGAATCAAGTTGTTTGTTTCTTACAAATAAATACACTATATAACCAGAACTAATTACATATAAAAATAGTATTTATCTATAAATTATAATACGTATTACTTTTATGTTAGCAGTAGCTATCTTTAATATAAAACGAATCAGAACTTGATGTTTGTATTGCTCTTGTGAATGATCACGTTGAATATCATCCGGAATCTGATTTCTGCCTGAATTGGCTCTAACTTTTTAGGTTATTAAATTATGTTTGTTGAAAACCTATTATAATGTCATTATTATTACTAGGAAACATGCCAAACTCATGCCCAACATTTCTACATGGTTGAAATTTTTCACATGAGAACGGGTCGTGTTTACGGCTCGTTCTTGAGTTCAACAGCTCTGTGTTTCCTCCCTCCGACGAAATGATGCACTGACGCTAGTTCCTAGTAATAACAGTGACATTATAATAGGTTTTCAACCAACGATATTTTTTTCAACAAACATAATTTAATAGCCTAAAAAACGAAACTGTCTCGAAGAGACACATGTTTACTCCAACCTCTCCTATAAACGACCCACCGCACAGCATCCCCAAATATGGGAGATAATGTTAAAAAATAAATATATTTATTTATTTATTTATTTATTTATTTTATTTTAAATGCACATTTACAGTTATACATAACCAATAATAAACACACATTTTATTTTAATTTATTAAGTAATAATAGCGTTTTTGAACTGGTGAATATTAAGTTGGAAAATATCTATATCAGGGGACAGGTAATTTAGTAACATAATCATTTTTCCGAGCGGCATTACTAATGGTAAGTTGGTTCTGCATTTTGGAACGACAAAGGTTCTGTGCCTGCGCGCTCTTGTATAATTGTTGGGGACATAAAACTCAAATTTTTCTATAATATCGGGAATACAGACGTTACCATTTAGAAGTTTATATGCTGTTATCAGCAAAGCAGTTTTCCTTCTATCGGTGAGGCTATTAATACCCAGCATGCCGGACAAAAAGGCTGATGGATATAACCAGGGATAATATCCGAAGTCTCTAAGATATAAATATCTCAGAAACTTCTTTTGTACTTTCTCTATCATTTGAGAGTAAGTTAAATCCATTGGTCCCCATATTACAGAACCACTTTCCAAAATGCTACGTACTAAACTATAGTATAGCACACGAATCGCGGCCGAGCTGCAAAAATGTCTGGAGTTGCTTAGCACAAATCCTAGCATTCTTAAAGCTTTGTTGCATATCGTTTCTATGTGGACGTGAAATGTTAAGTGCGTATCAAATGCGATTCCCAAATCTCTTGAAATAACAATGTGCTGAAGAGATGAATAAGACATTTTGTAGTTATAGTAAATCGTTTTGTTTGCCTTGGTGTAGCACATAATGGAGCATTTCTTAATATTAAACCCTAATTTATTGGTATGACTCCATTCGACGATAGAATTTATATCACTTTGTAGCTGCAAGCAATTTTCCAAAGATTTTATTAAAAGGAATAGTTTCATGTCATCCGCGAATAAGAGAAACTTGGAAAATTTTATGCAATGGTAAATGTCATTGATAAATAGCGAGAAAAGTAAGGGTCCAAGATTCGACCCCTGTGGAACTCCAGAGTTTGTGATGAAGTTGGAAGAGTGGAAAATACCATAAGTTACGTATTGTTGTCTATTTGAGAAATAACTTACAAATAGACATAGAAGTTTCGCTGAAAATCCAAATTGGTCGAGTTTATTTAGGAGAATAAGCGGATCTACTGAGTCAAAGGCTTTTGCGAAGTCATTGTATGATACATCTACTTGATTGTTACTATCAAGAGCTTGAGATATGTACTCCGTAAAAACCATTAGATTAGACACAGTAGATCTGCCAGACCTAAAACCGTGTTGCTGGTCAATTATAAAGGGTTCAACTTGGGTATAAATGCATTTATGAATTATTAGTTCAAACAACTTGGCTGGAGAGGATAGGATCGCCACTGGTCTATAATTAGAGACTGAAGCCTTATCACCAGTTTTATGTAACGGTGTAACTTTAGAGATTTTCCACAGGTCTGGGAATATTCCGGAGTTAAGTGAGAGATTATAAATATACGCGAGAGGTGTTAATAAGGGCTCAAAGCATCCCTTTAACACGAATGACGGAATAAGATCCGGTCCAAAAGAAGTTTTGGATTTTAATTTTTTAACAGCAGCGGTGATGTCAGTGTTTGTAATATTTTGAATATCAACATTCTGTGCTTTTGTTGGCGTATTTTTTCCAGGTATAAAAGATTTCAAGTCCGCAGCTTCTTTACTATAAGTTGATTTAAAATAGTCTGCAAATGCTTCTGGAATATCTGCTCCTGAGAAAGACTGATTATTCCAAGTAACATGGTCAACAAACCCGCCATCACTTCTTCTGGACGAGATATACTTCCAGAAAGATTTGGGATCGCATTTGATATTTTTTTCAATAGAATTAATATATTGCACATGTGCTAATCGAATACTGCGTTTTATTTTTGTTCTAAGTAGACAAAACATTTCCCGGTCACTCACCATTCCAGTTTTCTTCCATTTTTTGTAATGTTTGAATTTGAGTTTTATGTCGCTAACAATCTCACTAGAAAACCATTTAGGATATTTTCTACCATTCCTCGGAGTGCGCTTAATTTTGAAACACATATCAAAATATTTATAAATTATGGAATAGAAAAAGTGTGTCGCTAAATTAACATCATTTATGTCCTTCAAAGGTTGCCAGTCATGAGATTGTAAATGGCAATAAAGAGCTTTAAAATCGCCATGTTCGAAGTTCCATCCTCGCCTAACACTATTATCAATATTATTCCACAAGTTTCGTGTTTGGAAATTGGTTGTGTTTTTGTTCGGCGAAATCTCTATACACAACGATGGATGATAAGCGTCTTCTTTAACTAGTGAGTATAAGGATTTATATACTTTTAAATCAATGTTGCTGATAACAATGTCCAGCGTGCTTCCCTTCACATTTGTAATAGAGTTGCTTTGTTCCATTTGGAAAAGATTCATAAAATATATGAGATCCATTTCGGTGCCTTTGTTACTAGATTTTAGATTGAAGTCGCCTATTATAATAATCTTTTTATTGATTAAAAAATTAAAATTCTCAGTAACCTTATCAAAAAAATCGGTATATGTTTTATTTGGCGATGCTGGTGGAATGTACACAACACATATGTAAATAACACCAAAATCATTTAGGCATGTCTTTATCCACATATTCTCGTCTTTACTTTCCAGATAGGTAAGTCTCTGGGTTTGAGTTGCACGGTCACGTCTCGCGGCTAGCAGTACTCCTCCTCCCCTTGAATGTCCCGAGGTTCTGTCCTTTCTGAACACGTCATACCGTTGATCGAAGAGTTGACTATTGTAAATGCTGTCGTTAAGCCATGTCTCTGATAGTAATATAAGATCGTTGTTCTGTATTATTACACTTTGTAGGAAATCATCGGTTTTGGATCTTAATCCCCGTACATTTTGGTAAAAAATTGTGCAAGGGAGAGAATTCACTTTTAGGGGGTTCTCTAGTCATTTCGCGGCGGCATTTTCATTCACTTTGGTCCGGTTTTGATTATCATCAATAGGATTTTGTCGGGCATAATATCGGGCATAATAAATGTTTGTTAATCACAAATTTGCTTTACAACAAACCGTTCTTGTTTATTCTTATAATCATGTAAAGTTTTGTTCTGTATAGTACCCAATCTAGCATTATAAAGGTTTGCTAAATACTAACATGCTTAAGGCGATGCACTACGTCGTGTAATATTTTAAATTGAGCCGCTATCAATAACAACCCTTACGTAGATGGCGATAAGGTTTAAATTCCCGCTTAACACCATCCGCCTGTTTTGATTTATACAAGAAAAAAACATGGCCAAAAAGTGCCTTTTATTTTATTTTGTGGATGTTCAGGCATAAATATATTTTTTTTTTCGATCATTTTAAGGCTGGAAAGGCAAAAGGGCGTAAGCGACAATGTAGTAAAAAATTATTAAAAATACAGTTTTGATTGGAATTTTTGTCTGATCAAAACTATATATTTAACTCATTTTTTACTAATTTGTTTCTTGTTGCCTAGTCAACGATATCCGGCAACGATATGTACCTATACATTATTGTAAATTACACTTATTTAAATTACAAGATATCTCTGCATTTAATAAACCAAAATTTTCTGGCAGCCCTAAACTTGCAGTAATATAATCATAGTACGTGAGATGAGAGACGATCGTTTTAGACAATTCCAACTGGTTACAGAGACACTTCCACAATTCACTTTGACTTTACATCCAGCAGCACTCTACACTGATTGTATAACTGACTGCAACTGTGGTACTAATTACTGGTCGATAGTAAATCATATGGTTGATTTGATTTATTCGTGAAAGATTTTTATGTGCCGTGAATAGATTTATGCATAAAGCCCGTGTGGATTTTCGGGAAGCCATAGAATGTGAGAGTATGAAGTGAAAGTGAATGGATTCGATGTCATAAAACGTTTTTAATAGTTTTATTTTACAGACTAGGTAATAAGTATAGTTCAATCGATGTTTTGGCTCAGTCACCAAACTAAAAATCAATATGTTAGAATATTTGTAAATGATCTAAGAAATTTCTTTTATTCTTACATGCACACTTTATCTTCATACAAATTTTTCTATATTCCATATAACACCCAATCGGGCATAATAAATGTTTGTTAATCACAAATTTGCTTTACAACAAACCGTTCTTGTTTATTCTTATAATCATGTAAAGTTTTGTTCTGTATAGTACCCAATCTAGCATTATAAAGGTTTGCTAAATACTAACATGCTTAAGGCGATGCACTACGTCGTGTAATATTTTAAATTGAGCCGCTATCAATAACAACCCTTACGTAGATGGCGATAAGGTTTAAATTCCCGCTTAACACCATCCGCCTGTTTTGATTTATACAAGAAAAAAACATGGCCAAAAAGTGCCTTTTATTTTATTTTGTGGATGTTCAGGCATAAATATATATTTTTTTTCGATCATTTTATAAATAACTTAATTTGCCACATTATACAATAAAATCATAACCGAAAATGGATTCGTAAGTAGGAGATTTTGAACTTTAAAGCAGTTTTCATAGGCCTTATACATTATTTTTTCTGGGCTTATAAAAAGACTTATCTAAAAAATACTCGATTATTTCAAAGGCCAAGATGTGTTCTACTCGCAGTATTTAATTAAAGCATCTGAAACATTTCTAGGCGACCAAATTTTCAAACCAAAAACACATGATTTTGTATTACTACGTATGGCATCGCCTTAAGACGAGAAATAAAGCCAGAACCTTAACGACGCAAGTGAAGCAGCCGTGCACAAAAATATTCGACACGCGGCCCTAGTGTATTGGAGAGATCTGCGGTTGAATTTGCCCTATCAAATCTCTAAAATGAAGTGGGAATCTTAACGACATAAGTGATGAGGTCGTGTAGAAATAATATTAGGCACGCAGCGCGGCGTAATGGACGGACTTACGGTCGACGTTAGCTTAGCAAGCCTAAAAAATAGATCTTTCCGTGGGGTTTATTTTAATTATTGTTGATGAACGTATTACCAAAATATCAAATATTTCTAGAGGGATCCCTCGCGGAGTTACTAATTCATCATCTTGAAAATAAAATCTGGTTATCTATTACCGGCAATTTTAAAGTTGAAAAACGTTTTATAAAACTTCCAACTGTTTTACATAAAATATTTGAATGATTAGGTCTTGTTTTTATTAATCTTAAATATAAATAACTTACATGCCAAGGGATCCTTCAAAAAACATTTCAGATTTTAGCAATACCTTCATCAGATATAATTAAATTGAGGTTTACTTCGCCCTAACAATAAAAATTTCATATTTATTTTACTAAGATCAACAATGTTACTAAATTTTGTTCCGCTACTACTTTCATAATACCTATCTTGTACTCTTAATACTTGAACAACTATTACTTAAATGTACAACAAACTCTCAACTATAAAATTGCACCTGCTTGTACGAGTATTGTCCATACTCGGCCTATTATGCTATGTAATATACACTCATTATTGTACTTCTGATCAGCTTAGCTTAAACATTGCATACATGTAAAAGCCTTCATAAGTGTGAAAATAAATAAATAAATTATAGCGCGGCCTAGACAGTTTCAGATAAGCTTCGGTTAACTGTCAATATACACATCTTTTTTAATAATATCTGTTCATTAATACTTATTATTGAACATAGTTGAACGACCGAAGCTCTTAGAACTGAAAGAAGTCGTATGCGCTGCAAGTTGAATCCGTTCGGGCCAATGACGATACATTGGTTGAAATGAAATTTGCTCACGTAACAAGTTGTGAAAAAAGACCTCATTAACTAATTAACTCCCTTTTAGTGTAATAAGGTACATGCGGAATACCAGTGCATATTTAGGTTGGTATTTCATTTAAACATTGTCAATTTATTAATATTTTTACGTAGCTTTATGATGTTTGACGTTTCGGAATGTCAATTCATAGGCAATACCTCTAGTGTTTTCCAATTTGGGAGGCGGGTTTGGGTACCGCGGCTTCGGGAACCATTTATTTGCTGATTTAGCACGGGTGCCCAGATTCATAGGGTGAGGTGTTTTCAGAATGCGCCTGCCCACCAGCTGCGTGGCGTGCCAGATCGGGAGACGTGAGTTTGGTAGCTCCAACTGATCTCTCGACCCACCTTTGCGCCGCAATGGGAAGGATATATTCATATGTCCATCACTCCTAGATACACTGATCCCTAGATTCCCACCCAACCCTCACACCCTTTACCTTCTCAGAACTTTTTCTCTTTCATTTCTTAAAAAAAAACCCTCCACACAGCATCCCAAAGATGACATAGGCCTTGAGGGAAATTATTTTCCTTAGGGCCTCCTGTGTGGGGTTATATCGGTCCAATATCGGTCTGGCTATCAACAGCGCTACCGTGCTGTAGAAATAGGAATAAAATCATTGTTAGTAAAGCCTATCGATCTGATATTGTAAAGTTATCGAAATCAACTAAACCCCACGGTGTTCCATAAACAAAACCATCCATTGATTGTATTATTTCGTTGTTAATTACCGGAGTTGTCGTGCGTTTGAATTTTCGAGGCTACTAGGTCCTTTGTTTTGGCAATTTCATTAACAATTACAAGACTGTACAAAAAATCGAAACACCAGAATTTTAAATAGGCAAAGCAGATTTGGACGCATAAATTCCGAACATGCATAGTTTGGTTAGCGAGCTACACACTGACTTATCGTGTAAGAACATATTCTAGCATTCAAGCGATATTCTGCCTTATGATGTTGTTTATTAAAACGACACAGTTTTTGTGCGCAAATCGTGCTCCGCAATGTTAGGAGAAATCACCTCATCACGACACGAAGAGACATCTCATACAACACAGAATCGATGCAAATGTTCACGATACGATGGTTCACGTATGCACATGGAAAACTAATGTATGGAGATGAATCAAACATTAGGTTTCTTAACCCCTGGTGTGCCAAAATCCACCGTGAATTTTCTAATAGCTCACCACAATCGTCATCGATTTTATTTTATTTTGAACATCTAAAATACTCCTAGCATACATCGTTTCGTCATTTGAAAATATGTTTATTTTATCTGTGATAAAGCGCGTCGCAAAAATTCCATGTCGAATGTCTTAATTAAACTGTCTTCAACTGCACGGAATATAGTCTATAGTTTACAGGCTATAAAACCATACCTAATGTGAGCAAATATTAATGTTAGCTTTAATTATTATTTTGCATGTGTCTCATTTTATAATTTCTTAAAAAAAAATACTTTTTTAATAATGTTGCACTAAATTAATACACATATCATATGTTTTTATAACCCGCATGGGCTTATAATATGAATAAATAAATAGTTCAAGATTTAAAAATACACTGGAAAAAATAGTAAAATTCAAGAATATTTTTTTCTTTATTACATTTTTTTTGTTAAAATAATATTTTCTACAAAAAAAAAACAATTCTCTAAATAGAAGTAGCTTTCCTGAAGAAACTACATAGGATTGACAAATATTTTTTTTTGTAAATATACACATTATTTGATAAGACTGTAAAATTTACATAAAACATTGTTTTGCCAAAAATGAAGTAACTTATTACCAAAATAGGCGTACGACGGGTTGTTAGCATGTTACAAGAAACGTAGTGCGGTTTTTTCATATAAAACTTAATCTTGGATTAGATTCCAAATTTCCTAAACAAATTGAATAAGTTTTTTTTAATCAAAATGTATTTCAAATATATGTATCTAGTACTGCGCAGAAGTATTTTTTATTTATTTTGTTAAAATTATAAAATATTAGATCCGACTTTATTACAACTTATTATAGTTTTATTACAAAAACTATAGGCCATAAATATTCAGGGACAACTATTCAAATGGATGTGTAGTTACTTAGCTAACAAAAAAGTTAAAATGAATGACATTGCTAGCGATCCTGCCTTTGTAGAATTTGGTGTACCCGAAGGGAGCACCTTAGGACCACTTTTGTTCAGTAATTATATAAATGATCTATGAAACAGCAATTTTTACAATCACATTATAATATTTGCAGATGAAACTGTCTTAATATTTGAAGGAAAAACCTGGAATCATGTACACTACAAAGCAGAAGATGGTATAAAGCAGCTAAAACTTTGGTTAGACTATAATTTGTCGACACTTAACTTGGAAAAAAAACTAAAATCATACGTTTTTAGTTTTATATATCGTTTTTAGTTAGCCTGCAGGCCAACCTATGGAACTGTGTAATATTTTTATACATAAATGATCTGACTCGGCTACCTGTAATTGCTATAAATTAGAATGCTTGCACATGTTTATTCCAATTAGAAATATCCTACGTAACGTGAGTTTTGAATTGTGTGCATCAATATATATATAAATTTTATTTTTTATTTATTACAGCTACTATTTACAGATTGTACATAAAAAATATGATAGTAAATATATGTATGATAAATTGTATTTCTTAGTCCTCCTCGCGTATATACTGAGGCGGAATAAAGTTATTCATTTCAGTATTATTAGTTTTCTATGTTGTACATTTGGTACATGAAAACTATTTAAAATTTCAACCCGAAGGCATTCTTATGGGTACTTTCAGTGTGACCTTTATGTTGCCTTTTTGAATTGTGTTGTACTTAGATACAGCAGATCCAAATCCTGATTTCTTTCATACAGATTTTTTTCATGTCATTTTTATTTACGACATTACCATATGTTTTATGTTTTAATATATTTTTATTATTTTACATCTCGTCTTTTTTCTTTCTTTTTCTCTCTCCTTTTTTCTGTAAAAAAATATGTATGCTTATTCGTTAAAATTTTGACTTTTCTAAAACGGGAATTCCTCCTAGTTGGACAGTAAAAACATTTTACAAATGTGCATTATATATTTCCTGTACTAAATAAATAAATTTAATTTAAATAAATATTATTACAACTAACAAGAAGACAGTTTTTTAATTAGATAGGAAATCCTTTTGAAAAACCCATCACGGCGACTATTTATAAATGATTTTGATTTATAAGAATGCTCATAAGCTTCAGTCAATCTATCATAAATCTAATATGAGCCCTCACGATAATCTGCCAATTCTGTGACGAATATACCTTTTGTTTTGTAAATACGGTAGGTACGTTCGATTGAATAACATTAAAGTTTTGAACTACTAAAATTTAATATCCCTCTGTTTTCAAACAGTCGATTTAATGATACTAGCTCATTTGCAGAAAAAATGCTGTCGGTGATTTTGCGATAATGTATAATATCGGGTTTAGCTCGAAGGCATGGGAGAAAGAGAGACGGAATTGAAGCAACTGGGCCTACAGTGTCTATTAAAATACAATTCAAAACAAACAATGTACGGTATAGCAACCAGCCATATAATTACACACACTGCTGTAGATTCACTTTTATAAATGTTGTACTGGGTCCGGCAACAACAAATAAAATTTTACAAAGCAATTGTTAAATTTTATATATTTATTTATTTATACCCAATTTCTAACGATTTATAAAAAGTTTCTCGTTAAATCTTTAAATTTTTGAGTTTAAAAAAATGTTATGTTATTTTTTAAAATAATATCTATACATTTGTGATGCCGAAACGTTAATTTTATGAAATTCCCTCGATAAGCTCCGGAAAGTATTAAAAACACGTTTGGTTCAGTAATTTAATATGTTATAGGCATGAAAAATTCACAGTGTATCTTTAAATGCGACCAAAGCATTTGTCGAGAGATTTTTGGTCATTTTCAAACGAGTCGCGATTTATTAAATATTTTCTCCACTTTCGCTAAATTATTATCGTATTTTTGTTAGTGGGCTTCTTCCAACATTCGTATTTACATATCTCCCTTACAAACTATGTTTGAATTCTTACTACGGGACCTTAACAAGTTCACGGAATTATTTTGTTGATTTGTTCAAAATTTCATCGAGAACGGTCGACAATCTACTTTAAGGGATGGAAAAAGGGGATGGTGTGGTTTTTCGAATTCTCATGTAGACATTGGCTTCTTCATGTTTTGAAGGTGAAGTGTACTAAATTTCATCAATCTCGGAATAAAATTGTACATTTTAAAAACCCAAAGCCACGCACGGACACTCCTCAAACAATTTCGCTCTCAGCCATCACGTTCGTGTGGGCACAAACAAAAATTCTAATTTCCACTCGATTTTCATTTCTAAATACATCTATTTGAATTTAACTTTTATTTTTGGTACAGAATGAAAGCAAATCTTGGAAGCGGAAATTAATCCTCTTTCCGACTACCGATCGAGCTGAAACTCGGCAGACATATTCGTTGTTAATGACAATGCATTTTGGTGGCAATCACATACACACACGCGGACAACACTTTCTTTGGCTAAATTGGACCTAATTTATTTTTATAACTTTTCTGCCTACTTACTATTTGTTCAGCGAAGTAGGTGGCGAATTCCATTAAAAAATTTCTGACATTTTGTACCTCTGTAGTATTTCTATTTCATCTTTCAACTTACATATTATTTTATTCAATAATATTTAATTGTAAAAATGTAGAATCACGAAAATCATTGAAAATGTATATACCTAAATATCGATATAGAAATAAATATGATAGGTTTTAGAGTGATTTATTTTTTATGCTGTTTTGCGCTACCCCTTTCTTTAGCCAATGTTTCTGACAGCAAAACAGTGTGATTACACATCTGCCCTGATGATAAACACTGTAATGCTGTCCGAAACGTTGGGTGAAGAAGGAGGTAGCGCAACACGGCATAACACCCCAAAAATAAATCACCATATTTCTTTTACCTTTTAATTTGTATTTATTTTGCCGGACCCGTCATCGAAATTTGTTGTACAATATAAATACATACAATTCCAACAATCCCCAATGTATTGGCACAGAATATCCCATAATCACAGATCCGTATCTCAAATGCTCAAACCCATTTGTATTTCACTTTCTGTTTTCTCTGGGGTAATGGTAATGATCACTTGTCCAGCCCGGAGCCAACAGATCCCAACTGTTATATTTATGTCTTTTGTCATAAGGAATTATGAAAGGCAATGCTGCCTCGTGTATTTTACATTAACATTGTTAACATTGCATCTACTTGTAAACTTTAACTGCGGTCAGTAGCCCCATAGATCACAATGTTTCAACAAGAAAAACTTTAGCGTTACTGCTTCTAGTTCATAAGTCATAGGCTTATCTCAAATGGTGTAATTCTACCGATAATGATGCAGAATCTAAAGCGATTTTCTTTAGATCATCAGCTTATCTCACCTGAAGCTGACCTCTGTTTCTCGTTTCCAAAAGAGGGTGCTATCCGAAAATATATTAGAGTTTTCTATATCACGAAGGTCCTTCTAGCTCCCAGCTTTGGGCATAGTTGTCAGATCTCCATCTTTGCCCACTCTTACCCTTCCGAACCCAGCAAGTGTCAGTTATCCCCTGTATTTCTTTAACAAAGGGCAATCTATATGATGAATTTGGATTTCCAACATCTGTTTGTATCCCGATATCGTCCAGCACAGTTCTACTATCAGCACCTTTGGGTGCTCCTAATCAACCCATAAGTCGTTCTATCTCGCAAGGAGATACCAAGCTATTCAGCATTACTTAATTAATCCAAATAATAACATACTTCTTCCCTTTCCCTAGACTCGTATCGGGGTTTGGGAGTCATTGCTTAGACACCGTAATAACATACTTCTTAACTTACTTCTTCTATATATAAAGGTATCTTTTTTTTCAAGTATATTTTATTTAGTTATAAAATTTAACATTTTATATCTAGTGCACTTCTATTCTAAAACTACAGGATTTTCCAATAAGAGGTGTTATTTTGATATTCAATCGTAAAAGATCAATGGTTTCGTTGCTTGTGTGGCACGTAGCGCCGTCTAGTTGAAATTAAACGTTGTCCAAATTAATACCATCCAATTCCGGCCATAAAAAATCATTAATCATCTCTCGATAGCACAATCCATTCACCGTAACTGTTGCTCCAGCCTCATTTTCAAAAAAGTAAGGTCCATCGACTCCGCCGGACCATAAACTGCACCAAACAGTCACACGTTGAGGATAAAGCGGCTTTTCAACAATAACACTTTGGTTTTCCGAGCCCCAGATGCGACAATTTTGCTTGTTGACGAAGCCACCGAGGTGGAAATGGGCCTCATCACTCAAGATGATTTGCATTTGATTCACTCAAGTGAATTTTAATAATTTCAATGCTTTGTTGAAGCGTGTATCGTTCCAATTTTATTAATGGCGTAGTTTCTATTTGTCAAATGTCAAAAAATGACAGCTTCAAAAGTAGCATCTACCGAAATAGCGGGCTATTCAAAATAACACCTCTTATTGGAAAACACTGTACTATAAAATATTCTATTACCTATGTACTAGTATCTAGACTTAACAACATTGAGACATACATAACCCATGACAAGCTGCAAGTCTTTTGGCTTCCTTAACATTTAAATGGAGTTCATTGAATATTTTGAAACCTTTATAGTAAATATTGTTTTGTGTTGCCGACAAATTTGTCTTAGGAAGCCTAAAATCGTTGCAGCTTCTCGTAGGATAGCAATGGACAGTTGGACAGTACTATTATTAATACTAACACTTTTTAACATATAATCTGGTAAAATTATTATTTTTTTATTGTTCATAAATACTAGGGTATTATAGACCAAGCGTTGCCACACACTAAGCATATTGAGATTGTTTTCACCTAGTATATCTGCTACAGCACAATATAGACCTCATACCTCTGTTATGAATTATTTCCATTCTTTTAACTGACGTTTTATTGCTAGAAAAAATGACACTTGTGCACTAGTTCAGGTGGGATGCTTCAGTAGTGTTGTAGACCGATTTCCTTGTTTTAGGGTCTAATTATCCCCTGATCCTATTTAACTAGTAAACTTTTTTCCAATTTTAGTTCAAATTTCCTTGTTAGTATTAAGTTTTAATTTGTTTTCGATAAT
This sequence comes from Hesperophylax magnus, assembly GCA_026573805.1. Lineage (NCBI taxonomy): Eukaryota > Metazoa > Arthropoda > Insecta > Trichoptera > Limnephilidae > Hesperophylax > Hesperophylax magnus. Next base: position 26,873,945 of record JAIUSX010000012.1, read on the forward strand.
GATTCCCTAGTATTTAATTTCTTCTACTTTTTCATATATATTGATTGTATATATTTAGGGTACTAATTCGGTTTTGTTTTTTATCTAACACCTTTAATTTACTTTTAGTTACATTTAATTTCAATTTATTTATAATTAACAATTTAGATATTTCATTTTTTTTTATTTATTTATGTCTATTCTTGAATACACATTTTACAAATGATTACAGTGGTTTATATTGTAGTACAGAGAAAAAAGTACATAAAAAAGGTATAAAAAATAAAGAACATAGGTTGATATAGGTAAAACTGTGTGTGGGTGATATTGTATGTTACGTGAACACCTCACTAGGAGAACCTGTGCTGAGTGTTTACGTGTTTGTGATTAAGTGTGACAGGTATTTATGTGTTGTAGTAGAAAGTTATTTATTTATTTTATTTTTTTCACAGACATATATTGAAACATGAAAACACAAATTTATATGTGCGTGTATGTATTTTTGGATAATTCTTGAAGAACGTGTATAATATTTAATTTTACTTATCATATTTTGGTTATGTTTGGTTTGGAATTATAATCTTGGAATAAAGTGAATATCTTGATTTTTTATCCAGGCTACGATATGTTTTTTGAGAAAGTTTGTAGATGTATTTGTAGTCATTAGTTGTTTCAAAGTAATGGGCATACTGTTAAAAAGTTTGGTTGCGTAGTATTGAAAGTGTCTTTGTCCGTGTGTGGTGTGTGTTATCGGAATGTTCAGTGTTTTATTTGTTGATGACCTGGTTTTTATTATGGCTTTTGGTTGATTTGTAATATGAAGATTATTATGGATGAGATGTAGGAGAGCAGTTTTAGCGTAAAGTTGTCTTATCGACATGACGTCTAGAGTTTTGAAGATTTTGTTTGAGTCTGTGTAGAATGGTACTTGCAGTATGAGTTTTATTATTGCCTTTTGAACTTTTTGAATTGGGTCAATTGTTGTGTTTGTAGCGCTTCCCCAAGCTAATATTCCATAAGTGGCAATGGATTGACACTTCATGTAGTTCACTTTGTAGTTTTGAAATTGCGTCTTCAATATTATTTGCTATAATGTATAAAAGTGTACATGACACAGGTAATTTGAAGGTTCTACCTTCCCTAGCAGAGCTTCTGCAAGATTTGCATACACTCTATACCTATTTCGATTTATTTTTAAGCATTTTATTGTACTGAATAATAAATATTTTCTCATTTAATTAACGATGCATCAAAGTCGAGATTCGAACATTAATCGTTTAAACCTACTTGATGCTATCTTATTTGATGGGACGAAGTAATAGTTTTAGTTCAAGTCCACCCTTTCCTTGGTCATTGCCAAATTAAAAACAGCCGTTTATTCTTTGACGAGTGAAACTTAATCTCTCCGCAGCAAGTAGTTACCAATACTGACGATGGTGAAACTAAAATAATTATAATTTACTCTTCGCGTGCGATTCATGGGATACTTTGACATCCTCGTATATCAACGCTGGTACCTGCTAGTAAGTTATTGCCCAGAGATTAGAGATTAAATAGCATATTAGCGAGAATTATAGTTTTTGCACGTAACAGAAGTCAAAACGTTGTTGTTTATTGTTTGTTGAATAAGATGTCGTGCTTTTATTAAACGGGGTCTAAACTTGGCAAGAAAACTACTAATTGTAATGGAATTAGACCCAAAAATTCTGCCATTACCGGGTAAAATGAGTTACAAACATTTTCTGTTTAATTACCTACAGCCTGACTATTAAAAAATCACTTCCCAACCGTGTTAAACGGTGTTTTAGTTATACGTTGAATAAAGAAAGAACGTTAAATTTTAGATTCGATTTGGTACTATTCAAAAAAAGTTTAAACTTTTTTTTAATCGGCGAAATCGCATTTGGCACCCCAGGTATGGGCAATTGTGTCTATTTTTCTCGCTATGTGCGCTAGAAGCGTTGTACTAATCTGTTTTTGTTCATAAAACGGTATTTACTTTTATATTCGTATAAACCCATATTTTTATACTTATTTGCGTTATTTCTCGTCAGCTTAAGTCAAGTTATTATTTTTATTTTTAATATCAACGGTATAAATATACTATACACAATAATTACATGTCACAGAATCCAAGCATAATCAAACATTAGTAATAATTTCAACAAAAAATAACAATTAACTGTGACATTTGACCATAAAATGACGACAGAAAGTATAAAACTAATACAAGCTATAGAAGCAGATAGACTTAATTATGCAATATTTTGTAAATTGTACATTCACTTTATGTCAAAATGCAGGGACTAATGACACAGAATATGGAAATTGAATTTTACTCTCTAAATTTTATAAGAATTTCATGAAAGTGATAATTTTTTTATAACAGCAATGTAATGTCTATATTAGTAAAGTTTTTATGCTACATCTACACGCTTGTCACAAGTCGCTTGTCCAAATGCTTGGCAAGTAAAAGAAATATCTTTTAAGAGCTTTTCCAATATTTTTTGTTTGTTACTGGAAGTTTTAATGCATTAAAACTACGTAACATAAAAAAACCTGGAGTCTCATAACTTCAGAAGAAAATCTAGACCACATAGAAATACTTAATCTGCTCGCAGGGAATTTCTCAAAGTTTTTATTCAAATCATAGTTCTCTTTGAAACACTAGAATACATTAGCAGCCTTACTAATAAACGTGGTTGAAATTTAAAACAATTGATAAACAACCGGGTATGTAATGGTGGTGCGATCATTGAGAAATTCCCTTCGAGCAGATTAAGAATTTCTCTGTGCTCTAAATTTTCTTGTCAATTTTGATTGGATACAAAAGATTCTTCTAATATTAAACGTGCAAATTTTATAAATCTAACGATACTATTATTGGGACATCTTTGAAGAAATTCGCAATCAGAACAAAATGGAAAGAGTTATGCAACATGGAAATGGGAAGGAGCTAGGATGCAGTGCTCCAGTTACAAAACCCAAGGTATTATTAGGTTCGAGTATTACAGCTTATGCAAATGAAAATGACGGGTATAAAGATCTTTCTTAGAAATCTGCACGGGATAAATATTATACTCTTACGAACCTATGCAATTACTTGCAGGTAACTCATATTTATTACTTTTTCTTTCTAAGTATAGCAATTTGTTTCGTAGAAGGGATTTCAAAAGCAATTTTATTTAAATGTCTTCATATCCTATTTAATTTTCCACTGCTTCTGTAGAATCGAAAACGTTGCTTTTTTTAAAAGTTGAATTTATAAATAGTGGAAATTTTTTTTTCTTCTTCTTTTAAGTGACATCTCACAAGAGCGCAGCTGTCTGTGCAGTGTAAATACAGGGCAACTATATCGTCACCCGGTTGGATAGTGTTGAAAGGCGGGTTAAGGTATGGGCTGTAGAAAGGGATTTATTAATGCATACTTGAATAGGTCCGGATTATGTAAAGGAGGAAAAACAAATTATGGTAGCTCACTGCATATACGAGCCGACTTACACAAAAACGAGTCGTTGTCATGAAGTCAACATCAATTGTGAACGAATTTTCCGCTCGTGTCCGTCGAATAACCGGTGCTCAGGGGATCAATGCTGCTAGCGCCTTCGAGCAGGCTCAATTGAAATTCTGTAGAACAGACACAGCGTGTCTACAATGGCAATCGGTCGGATTGTACATCAGATGGATCGCCCTCCCTTACACAGAATCAAAGTAGAGAAAAAGCATTTATAAAACAGCTCAAGTAATAATTTATTGAATACTAGCGCAGACCTAACGGGATATTATAATACTAGGATTCGCGAAGATGAAAGTAAAAAAGAATGTATATTGAATCAAGATCATTGCCTTTCAAAAGAAAAAAAAATACCTTTCGAATGTCAGTAAACTTGAAAAATTACGACATCTATCAATCATCTGTCAAACATTTGAACAAAATAAATACACATTCCGAATAAAGAATTATTATCAAACTCACGAATTCAATAATTTTGGATCACGATGGTTTATAATACTTATCCTTTCCGATTTCGAAAAATAAAAGTTCTTTGAACGGGTCAAACATTTGAACAGAAAAATAAAAGCTCTTAGGTAAGCTTTACTCACTACGCAGGAAAACGGAGGAATACATGCTCTTCATACTCTGAATAATATTTGTTTAAACTCAAACATCGACATTTTTTCGGACTCACTGCCCAAATTCAAACGTGGCATCATGTCAATAATATAAACTGTTCAATGTGCATAGATATATACACACACACACACACACACACAACTATACACTACACACGTCTCCTGTTAATTAAGGCGATGCACTACGTCGTGTAGTATTTTAAATTGGGCCGTTTTCAATAACAACCCTTACGTAGATGGCGATAAGGTTTAAATTCCCGCTTAACACCATCCGCCTCTTTTGATTTATGCAAGAAAAAAACATGGCCATATAAGTGCCTTTTATGGCACTTTTATGGCCATGTTTGTGGATGTTCAGGTATAAATATTTAATTTTTTTTCGATCATTTTATAAATAACTTAATTTTCCACATTATACAATAAAATTATAACCGAAAATGGGTTCGTAAGTAGGAGATTTTGAACTTTAAAGCAATTTTCATAGGCCTTATACATTATTATTTTCTGGGCTTATAAAAAGACTTATCTAAAAAATACTCGATTATTTCAAAGGCCAAGATGTATTCTACTCGCAGTATTTAATTAAAGCATCTGAAACATTTCTAGGCGACCAAATTTTCAAACCAAAAACAGATGATTTTGCATTACTACGTATGGCATCGCCTTAAGGAATATACATATCACTTACAAGGAAACATATCATAGGTGTCCAACATGAAATATTTAATTCGTTTAAATTTTTTCAACACTATAACTCATGTACTGTTTGTTTCTATAATATCAAATAAATAAATAACATAAAATATATATCACATTACTCATGCACCAACAATCGAAATTAGCATGTTTAATTGGATTGAAGAAAAATCTGTTTTATTGAACCTCATTATTTCCAACGTATTTTTGGCATTTTCGGCAAAATTCCATTCGAACAATTATAAATTTTGCATTCTTTTTAGAACAATGATGTTGAAAAATGTTAATGATGCAACGCGTGTATTGCATCGGAAATATTCATACAGCTAAGCACAATAATTACTTTTATCTCTGATCAGCAAACAGAACTGTCTGCAGTGCAATTTATAAATGTGCAAGCATTTTATAACCTGAAATTTGATTAGATTGAACTTTGCAAAATATGTTTATGTGACCTTTCGGGTGATTTTAACGTATTTAGCGTAAATGCCAATACCCTGGTAGTAGCCGATAATATCAACGCATGCGAATGATGATGCAACAGTTTCATGTGAGGTTGAGGAGGAAGCAATTTGGGTTGCAATTTAATCATACATTACTTCTTATGCACTCTGTACTCCTGGTAGTTTTAGATCTGAATGGTTTTGATTTAACCCTACAGGCCTCTGACATATTATGTCAGTAGCTCGGAGTATTTCCACTATGCAATAAAATTCAAATAAATTGAATAATTTGGAACGTATCCGAAAACTAAAAATGGTTTTGAAAGGTGTTGAAATACGCTTAAAATTTTATTATAAGAAATTAACATAAATATTTTGAAATATTAAAAAGTTTTAAAAAAGGCTTACATAACATATTTTCGTCTAAAACCCCAATTAAAATTACTGATAACGAAAAAGTATACATTTTATTAGACAAATGTATTATAAAAATTACAGCCACCTCATTTTTCTTCGTTTCACATAAAAATAATTCACAAAGCATCATCAAAGTTTTTCTGAAATTGTGGTAGGAAATTCTGATTTTATAGGAGTGTAAATTTTAATCCTTTTTGGTTAACTATCATTTGAATATAAAGCCTGGTGTTTTCTCTTTCTAACACCATTTAGGTTATATTTCTAACCGTGACAGTAAGGGGGTCACAACGATTTCTATGAGACCATATGAACTGTTCGTAAAAGCGAACAAACTAGCCTGGGGGGGTTAAGCTACTACAGACTTATTGCTCATGTGGAATTTCCTGCAATTACTCACAAATTCGATGTAAAGGGAGTGAATGAGTAGTTGCAAAATCTGTACCAGGAAATCATAAATCCAAATAAATCATGTTTTCATCAAGCTGAAGAAAGTTTATTTTGCTTATGATGGATGTGATTCCTTTGTTTATTTATTTATATAAGTGAGAATTAATATAAACAGTGCAAAATTAATAATGACTATACGGTTAGTTGATTTCATGTGGTCTGCTTAATTTAAAAAAAAAGAAAGACATTCATTCCCGGGTTACGAATAATATTACTGACAATATTAAAACACTTCAACTAAATCGATAATAATTCCGCAGTTATAATTTTAATCGAGTTAGTTTATTAGTAAAGAAACCTAGTGAATAATTTCGGTCCACCACATAAATGCCGACGTAATATCGGTAGGATACATATAGATGTAGATTTCTCGTAATATCTTTTCTAAATTATGTCTAACTTTTATTGATACAGTAAATTTAAACATCTTACTTTGCATCCAATGTGATAGTAATGATTTTTTGGAATACTGTCATGACGGAAGGCTAATAATAAAAAACCGTTTTCGACCTCGGCTGACCTCCGGACCTTTTTTAAAAATGTTAAAAACCGTAATTTTTTAAACCTTTTTCCAGTTTTTGACTATTTTGACCCCGATGGACTAATTTTTTAACAAAAAATATTTACGCTTTCTGATTGAATTAAAAAAAATAACTAACTATCACGCCGTTTCCCCGCAGGTATAGGCTGAGAGGACGGACCGCCAAACAATTCTGTCTTGGCACACACTCTGCCGCATTCACGTTCATACATCGTCACATACATATTTTTCTATTACTCTGACTCTTGACATGGCTCGACTCAAGTTTCTAATTCACTTGATCGCGCCATGTCTTCCCGACTTCTGCTACCATTCGGATGTTCGTAATATATTCTCCTTATACTCCTTTCTTCGCCCATTCGCTCTACATGTCCAAATCATCTAAGCGTCCTTTTCTTAATCTTACTCATTACGCTTACGCTTGAATTTACACAAGCACCATTATTCCAATATAATAAGCAGTAATTGTTGATTGAAGTACTAGTACATATTCAATTATTTGGCGTGTTGGGAATAAGCCGACGTGGCTCATTGGTCCAGAGCACCTTGAGCACAAGGATTTATTTTTACTTTATTTTTCAATTTGTAATGATATTTCAGGCGAGTAATTTATTATTGCTATAATAATTTGTTAAACTATATTCTGTATGGTAAGTTTTTAGATTTTCAGGGCCAAAAGCATTTTTGTTGTTTGTTTTTGGGGTGTTATGCCGTGTTGCGCTAACTCCTTCTTTAGCCGACGTTTCGGACATCGTTGCAGTGTCCATCATCAGGGCAGATCCGGTAGATCAGAACACATCTTCGGATCTACCGGATCTGCCCTGATGATGGACACTGCAACGATGTCCGAAACGTTGGCTAAAGAAGGAGTTAGCGCAACACGGCATAACACCCCAAAAACAAACAACAAAAATATATTCTGTATTTATAAATTTTTTCATTAATAGTCCTGTTCAATGGCATTCAATATTGTTAGTTCATGTTTTTCACTTCAAAATCGATGATTCAAAGAGAAGATGATGCTCTATTGTGTCCAGATTTGGGTTAGGTGAAATTTCTCGGTATTCACAGCTTTCCAAGTTATAACCGCTAAAATTGGCTGAAAATACAAATGTGAAATTTTTTGGTAATTTTGAATAGCTGCACCTAGAACAATTTTACAGAAACGGGTTTGTTTGTAAATTATAGCATTTTGGTTTATTTTTAAAAATTGTTGAAATTGGCGATAACTGAAAAAAAACTGTTTTTTTGGATTTTTGACAAAATTTCCGAAGGTCGACCGAGGTCGAAAACTTGAGCCCCCACGTCATTTTAAACATACCACATTTTTATATTTTAGAACAAAAAGGTTTTGTTTGCATTTAAAAAAAACTTTATTAATATTTTTGGAACAACTAGGTTCCATTTGCATTGTGTTCGATATCCAGAACAAAATAAAAACTTTGAAACAGGCATTTGAAAGATTTGGATTTATAATCCTTTGACCAAGTCCTGTTATTTACTGAATTAAAAATATATCTGAGAACCAAATTGATAACTAGTTTCACACGATTTCCATCAATCTTAGATTAAATTACAAATCCTTACGAAAGGGGCAAATAACACCAAAGGAATTCATAAACCGATTATGTCATTAATAATTTAATCCCGCTACGCAATTTTTAATTCGCATTCCTAAAAAATAGTTGGTCAATAGTATTTTATAATATTGACAATTCTATATTAATTGCCTGTCGCTCGGTGGCAGCGATGGTAAAACACTATTTTGGGGACTATTGGGATATAGAGGACTGTCGGTAGGTACCTACCTATACGATACTGTTGGTTGGCACCTACCTAAACGGGACTGTTGGTAGGTACCTACCTAAACGGGACTGTTGGTAGGTACCCACCTAAAACACGTAGAACACGTGTTTTACTGTGCGCTCGTGATAAGTGAAGATGGTAGGAAGATAAATGAAAAAAAAATCAATTTAATAATAATACACAGGTTTTGTAGAAAAATATAAAGGTGGTCCAGCAAAGCTGCCATATGGTTGCTTGTCTGCAGGTTCTACCATACAATTTTATCTTAATTAATAATAATAATAATAATACATATTACATTTATCGAAAAGTGAAAAATATTAAAAGTACTGTGTCAACACTGGGCTAAATTTTAAATAAACAGTTAGGACTGTTGTTTTAGACCAGAGGTTCCCAAAGTGGTCTATATGGACCCCCAGGGGTCGATATCGGCATGCTGGGGGTCTATTCAGTGAGAAAAAAATTTGGGGGTCCACGAGACACTTTCTGGGGGAATTCAAATAGGGGTACATACGAGCGGACCCCCATTTACCTCAAGTCAACATTTAGGAGTTCCGTAAATGACACAATAGACCTAACACGAATACAATAGACTGAGAAATTACTTATTTGATATTTGTATTTTTATATTTCGTAATGTTTTTAATTGAGGTACATTAATAGAGTCTACGTTCTTATTCTCGTCATAATTAATTTATTCAAGCAAAACATGCACATTGGAAGCCGCGAATTTTCCTAGTTCCCCGACTTGTTTTTGAAAAACGTTCAGGGTAATAATGACGTTCAACATTTAAATGCACTTCACAAAGACTTCAAAACTAAGTTTGAGGACATTTTGACTATGGAAATGCAATGTTAACTGACAAGAAGAACTGACCGGAATAAGCACTGACAAAGAACTTAAGGGGTAGTTCTGTAGGGCTAGCTATAGAAAGAAATTCCCGTTGCTTATCCTGCTTCATTTTCATTTCGTGTAATACCTCACAAGGGTGCCCTTGTTTGCACAATGTAAAGACAGAGCAACTATACCGCCCCCCGGTTGTTGGGCAGGCAAGGGAATGGAATATTTTTACTAAAAGAATAAATGATTATCACATGGGACGTTAGTAGTTTTAAGAAAATTCAATATTCGGCAGGCAGGGGGTCTACGAAAAAAAAAATATTTTGTAATTGGTCTACGGGGCAAAAAAGTTTGGGAACCTCTGTTTTAGACTGTGTTATTAATAAAAATAGAATAACTTTAAAGATCGATGGATTTTTTTTGCTATTAAATTTTTTACATTTTTAGTGCGAGGTTTCTAATTTTCCTCAAGTTTTCTTTTGGAGTATTGAAAATCACTGGCACACCCTCCGTACTTATTAGATATTAGTAGGATTTTCGGACCTTTATTTTCCGTAAATCTTGTGCTGTGGATGTGTACTTGTAGTTTTTTATAAGTATTTCTCCCCAATTCTCATAATAGTAAGGAACCAGAGAAGTCCTTTAATTTTAAGCAGACCCTCCGAACAATACAATAGTTGCGCATTGCTTCTTTGTCTGTATATACGAGTAGGTGTGACAATTTTTTTCAAGAGAGCGGTTTGTAAATTTGGAACGGTGCATGTTCGTGTTCGTATCCCGTATCTAACAATAGATTCTACAAAAGAAAAATGAATCAGTATTAAATTTAAATAATTCCTAGATTCTGTAATATGAAAAAATGTTCTTTGATGTAACTTACAAATTACAGGAATGAGGAAGCTAACACAAGAAGACAGTTCATTTCCGGTCCGACCGTAAAATTACAGGAGTTAGCTTTGGTCTGGGGGCAACTGACATTCAAAGACCATCAACACATAGCAAACAGACCATTCTGTTTTCTCAGTATTTTGCTTTTAATATACCTTCACTACCCTAGTCTGCCGCGTAATATAATCAATTCAACCGGCAATTTGAGATAATGTGCGAGGATCATGAGCCAGTAATCAGTTACCCAGGCGCTGCTCAAAGTACCCAGCTAATGGCTCTGTTTTGTAGAGCTTACTATTCAATTTGTATAAATAAATTCCCCGGACGGTAGCTTTGTAATTCCAAGGAATCAGACGGCCGATCAAAGATGGCGGCGTGTTATCTAAATGAATTAATATTTCACGTTTGGGAACCAATTAAAAAAATTAATAATGCACCGTAATTGATTGCTTTCATTAATGGGACTTAAAACTATCTGCTCGTGGTGGAATCTTGCGTCTGGTTCATCGTCCATAAGCACCGTTAGCATTCTTCGTAAACTTTTAATCGATTGGATTTGAACATAAGATAAATCTACTCGTTTGAAGTTACCCTTCTTCGTGGTGTGTTTCGTGTCTGATTTATATTGGCTGTGGAATTCAATTTTTCATTGGAGTAATGTTTTTCTTCGACCTTTTTTTTCAATTTTATTGTAAACAGAACAAGCTTTGTCTGCTATATAAATGAATGTGTCTTTATTTCGTTTTCCACAACAGTAGGTGGCTCGTTGCCAGATTGCTCATCTTCGCTCAATGTCACAGGAATTGTAAAATCTCTCTATTGTACAAACAAAATGTAGGTATTTTGAGTCTTACAGGTATTTCAATGCTAGGATCGCTAGCTAGAAGAACTAACAGTATTCCTCACTGTATCGCTAGAAATTCAGCGGATAGGAATGAAGACCCTATTCGCAATTGAAGCAAGTTGAAGTCGACTAATTTTTATGTAAAACAGCTCCTTCATAATCTGGAATTTTCAAAATCCATTGGAAATCTCTTCCTTGAGCCTCTATTTGGGTGAATACGTAAACACAGAATATCTTGAAAAGGTCTCGCGTAAAAAAAGGGACCTCTAGGACTTTAGATACTTTTTAAACGAGGAACCGTTGGAGCAAAATGAATTTCTTCCACTTCTCTAATCTGGAAAGTGATACATAATTTATAGATAATAATGACACAGTTTTACTTTTCAAATCTAAGGATTGGAATAATGTATATAACATAGCGAATTTGGGAATCTCGCAAGTGAAAACATGGCTAGACTCAAACATACTTACACTTAACATATCAAAGACAAAATTCACAACATACAGTATAAATAGCACGGGACAGCCAAAAACAATACAAACACCATAAAAATACACGAATGTTTAAACACCAACATCTGCCATTGCCCTCCTCTAGAAAAAACAGAACAAATAAAGTATCTAGGAATCGTAATTGACCTTAGATGGGTACCTCACATCAAACAAATCACAAATAAACTTCTCAAAACAATACACATTTTCCTAAACATAAGAAACATATATAAAATAAAACAATTGAAAACAATATATTTTGCACTTTGCCAATCAATAATAGAATATGGAATTATTGCTTGGGGAGGAGCAACAAACTCGGCTATCAATTACATAGAAACCGCACAGAAAACGATCTTAAAGGTAATACTAAAAAAACATAGACTGACTGATACAGACCAAATATTCAACAGCTGTGACGTACTAGATATACGCCAATTATACGATAAAACACTACTAAACTACATTTTTGACAAAAAAAAAAAATTTCAACATACAAAAAATAACACTAACAGACCAGTTAGACAAGCGTACAAAGAAAACATAAAAACTCCGACACTAAATTCAAGCTTTGGACAAAGACACTACCAATACCATGCTAAAAAAGCTTTCAACAGTGTAAAAGTTGAAATTAAAATTGAGGAAAATAAAAATAAATTCACACACAAAATTACAAAATGGATTAAAGAACAAAAAAGACAATATTACCAAAATGTCATAGCATAAAATAAAAATAAAACCTACACGTAACACACAAAACAAATATAAACACACATCACTCACAAACACACAAGATTATTTTCAATGTATTATTTTTTTATTTTAAATATATTATTATATATTTTTAATTTTAAATGTATTATGTAGATTATGTAGATTATATTTTCATATTATAAAATGAAGGCCTCAGCACGGGCAAGCCACCCAGTGAGTCCTACATTACTGGAAAACTTAAAATGTAAAAAATATTGTACCAAATAAAATAAATAAAATAGAAACACAGTGTGTGAACGATGTTGGCGACACTTCAGTTTCAAACTAATAATATTTCATGGCCCAACTCTTTTATTTCTATTATCTATGACCATGGGTATATCTATACGAACAATAATGACTGTACTTCATTATCTCCCTTCAATAACTTCCCATCGCCATTATAAAACAATTTAATTATTAAAGCACATCGCACGACTAGCTTCGGCACATTATCCATTACCCACATTATAGGAAGCAGGCCTTATGTTTGAACACTATTATTAGCGACCGGTGAAAAGCTGAACAGCACCTTATTAAAGCAAGAACTTCGCAAATCGTTAATTAATTTCAGAATAATTACAGCGCGAGAACATCTGATTTATCTGACCACCGCCAAGTAGTGTTATTTCCTCGATAAGTTCTTGCTTTATTGTGCTTTAAACCAAGCAAATCTGTTCTGGCTAAGGTTTAATGGTTTCACATTTTAACTAATTAATTCACTTAATGGTTTTACACTTATGACTAACTCCAATTAGCCATGATACCATTTCATCGCAAGGGGTAGGCATTGTCGATTAAACTTACACTATGGTTCTTGACATCACCCCGCTCTATTTTCGATAACGTTGCATTTATTTCTGGGACGATCCAGACCTCGCTAATTAGCCATGTTACCATTTCACCGCAGGGGTAGGCAGAGACGATGAAAACGCCACACAATTCTGTCCTAGAACACTCTCCTTGTCTCACCACACTCTGTTATCCATACACTTTGGTTCTTGATATCACCCAACTCAAGATTAAATTTTATTTTTATTTTGGTACAATATTTTTTACATTTCAGAGTTATCCTGTAATGTTGGCCTCACTGGGTGGCTTACCCGTGCTGATTTAATTTATTCCTGGGACGTCTTAGACTTTGCCCATCACACATCCAGCTAAGTTTCCCTCTCTTAATCTTAGTTATTACAGTGTTCGGATTCCCTCGTTCGTAATTCGGTCATGAACGGCCATGATTTTACGGTCTCTAAGATTTCACTGGCAGTGTGACTATAGTGTGGTGTCCTATTGATTTTTTTAAATAGCTTTTTCAGTTAATGTTTACTATGAATACAATAAACCCTTTGTATTTTTTTAATGTTAGCAATGTTGAACTTCTGATTCTATATATATATTACCTTTGATACTTAATTTTTAAACTGGATTTTCACCATTCTTGGATTATTACCTTGTCTCATTTCCTTGGATACTTACATTTGTTTTATAGGTATCTTCCTGATTTCTCTTTAATTGATCTTTGTAGATTTTAACTATTCTTATGTATTACCTTGTCTGATTACCTTAGATTCTTACATTTGATTTAAAGGTACCATGCTGATTTCTCTTTACTTCGTTTTTACTAGATTTTTACTATTCTTATGTTTACTACCTTCGATTATTACCATGTCTTATTACTTTGGATACTTACTTTTGTTTTAATAGTATCTTCCTGATTTCTCTTTACTAGACTTTCACTCTTCTTGTGTTTATTACCTTGGATTATTACCTTGTCTAATTACCTTGGATATTTACTTTTGATTTAAACGTACTTTCTTGCTTTCTCTTTACCAGATTTTTACTAGTCTTGTGTTTATTACCTTGGATTATTCACCTTGTCTTATTACCTTGGAAACTTACTTTTGTTTTAGTTCTGACTTCTTGCTTTCTCTTTACTTTGTCTCTACTGGATCTTCACTATTCTTGTGTTTAACTTAGATAACACCATCTCTCTACTCTTGTAATTTGTTAATAATGGATTTGTTCCTATATTATGTACTGATGATTTTTATTAAAGTTATGTAAATGGTCTAATTAATAGAAAATAATCACTAAATTAACACCCTGATTGGGTTAACAAATCTCGACTAAAATTAATACTTTTTGTTTAACAAATTTCTATGGAAACTATGTGGCAACTTAATTTCATCCGAATCGTTCCTTCTGCGGCAGGAATTCTCAAGTATTATTTGCACAATTAATCCTTCGGAGTTATAATCCTTTGTAAGTGTCCTGAGGTGATACGGTAAGATATTGGAGATGAACTCTGAACCTTTTCTCTATTCGGGAGGGATATACCAATCTATTTGTGCCACCGAAATCCATTTATTTCCTGCCATATTCACTGTCGTTAATTAACCTCTTAATTGCCACATATTGTAATGATGCGTGGAATATATATTTAATGTTGAAGTTATTAACATTTTCATAATGTAAGAAATGGAAAGTAGCCGAATTGAGCATAAATTTCAACCCTAACTATTCCGCTCCAACGGACGAAAATGACTGTTACTATAAAAAAGTTTATATGAACAATCATTTATGTGCTTAAGGCCCCCTAGTAAGCGTTTAAAGATGGTTTAAAAGGGAAATATATAAATACAAATGTTAGAGGGAGCGCGCTAATATTAAAAAAACGGTTATAGGTAATTAAGTTTGAAATAGAGCGAAAATCTCTCGACATGTGATTTAGTTGCATTTAAAGATACACTGTGCATTTTTTCATGCCTATAACATATTGAATAACCGAAAAAAACGTGTTTTTAATAATTTTCGGATCTTACTTTGCGATTTTTTTTCTATCGATGCAATTTCATATAATTAACGTTTCGGCATAACAAATGTATAGATATTTTCATAAAAAATTTTTTTTTTTTTGGAACTTAAAAACTTAAAGAGTTAAAGATAAACTTATTTTAAATCGGTAGAAATAAGAGAGATAACTGTATTAAAATGTATGGCGTTGACCTGTGTGGTGTTATGTATAAGTTTGTAAATGTTTTTATCAAAGAAAATAATAATTAATTTAGTTTTTTTGCATTTAATAATATTGTTAATTAATTAAGATTTACTAAAACTGGAACATAGTTTGAGACATGTCGATATCATTTTTCTAAATCAATCCATCTCATATTTCTTGAAATTACATTTTTATTTTTTGTTGCTTTATGGTTGTGATGTGAATTTTTATTTTTATATATTTTTTAACTATCAATATAAAGTTTTTACAGGTATTTTTTCGATGTCTGTCTCACTAGGATATACCTGTGTCGAGACAGACGTATTGGATAAATAGATTAGTGTTTACATCTTATTTGATACATATAATATTTCATTAAATTAAATGACAATGTGAAAATGATAAAAAAAATAATAAATAATAATAGTAAATGATAAATTAGTTAATCAGCATCTAGTTAGAGTACATATTTATAAAGGGGTTTTTATAAAATTGTTGATCTTGCATCTGTCTTGGTTAATGATCCAAGACTTGGTGTCTGTTTTATATTTCCAAAAATTGTGTCCAGTCTAATAGCTAGTGAGATGGCATTATATAGCCTTATTGCAAAATATCTAAAATTTCTCTTGCCAAAAGGGATTAGTAAGAGATTATGTCTTTTGGTTCTAGTATCACGAGCAGTTTTGACATTGTCAAAAGCAGTTTTGTGTTTGAAGATGTATGCTAGTATGATTTTGGCATAAAGTTGCCTAATGTCATTAACACAAATTGATTGTTAAAGGCATGTAAAAAATGTGGCGTATGTACTTTTGTTTTATGCCTTCTTGCTTTCTCTTTACTTTCAGTCTTACTAATAATCGTGATCTAAATTTTATACAATTGATGAACCACCGTGTATATAAAAACCTTACTGATAAACTAAAATTGATATTTTATATAGCGGAAGAGGGTAGTTTATTTGTAGTATAAACTTGAAATTTCTCTTCGAATTTCGATATATTTCTAAGTTGTTTTAAATATGCAATATGTTTTTTTTAAGATTATCCACAACTCGTAGTGTGTATGTTTGAGCCCCTGGAACAAACACTTTAATTAGCACCACTTGGCCAGTTGCAGGCTGCAGTCGCACTATCTAAGTGCACAAATCGCATTGCAAACCATTTATCACATTGCACTTTCAACCGCGAGCATACTTGTAAAGCTAACCAACTAACCATCTAACAAACAAACGGTCCAACACATAGACCTAACTCCCAGCTAATAGTAATGGTTACTGGTTACTTACCAACCTTAGATCAGCGGCACCCAAAGGTTATTTACATTGATTCTTCAACGAACTATGTTGGTTAGGAAGGTTCCAGAACAATTGCAAAAAGAACATTGACAAAACAAAATAGTGACTAACAGGACAGTGACAAAAAGAATAGTGACAAACATAACAGTGACAAAAAGAACAGTGACAAAAATAAAGTGTGACAAAAGAGAGCAACAAAAAGAATAGTGACAAAAATAACAGAGACAAAAAGAACAGTGACAAAAATAAAGTGTGACAAAAGAGAGCAACAAAAAGAATAGTGACAAAACAGAATAGTGACAAAAAGAAGAGTGAAAAAATAGAGCAACAAAAAGTACAGTGTCAAAACAGACCGGTGGCAAAAAAGGAGAGTAACGAAACAGCATAGTGACAAAACATAACAGTCATAGAAAGAAGAGTGACAAAACAGAACCGTGACAAAAAAGAAGAGTAACACAACAGAACAGTGAAAAAACAGAATAGGGACAAAAAGAACCGCGATAAAACAGAACAGAGACAACAAATTGAAGGAAACATAAGAAACAAACCTAACCTAATCTTTCCTAACTTACCTAGCCTAATCTGTTATTTTATGATGTTCTGTTTTGTCACTGTTCTGATTTATCCGTTCACTGGTTTGCAATCCAATTTTTGAAGTTCTTCTTGAACCATTCATCACGCGCAGAGAGGTTGCTACTCTCAGTATTGCCCCGTTGAAAGACCACCATTCAGAATAGAAACATTGCTTGAATTGGCTTTAGCATTGTTTGGTGACCATATCAATACCAAACCTTCCGCTTCCCCATCTCCTTCCCTTCCCCATTCCATTCAGCCGCACAACACGTCCGAATTGGGAATGCCACTATCTCCAATAGTTCCGGTCAGTTGGAAGTCTTGTTCAGTATTCACATTAAAAAAAAGATTTATTTGTATGGACTTTTGTCTTTACATTTTGGATACCCAAAGTTTACCATTTGCTTAGGAAAGCACATACTTAATAATAATAATAATAAATAATGTAAAACAATTTGGGAGACGCTGATTTAACTCCATGCTGATAATGTTGATTCTTGATACCCGATAGAATCAGTTGAGATAAAATTATTGACTGAACTAACTCTTACATGTAACCTAGCGTACTATCAACGGCATTATTATCACTCCGCAGTAAACGTTCAAAAAGAAGAAGAACATGGTTTGAAAGGGACTTTATAAATATGAATTTCCCAGTAAGACTGGCATTAAAAATCATTTGTATTACATTTCATAAATTTCAAAAATTAGAATGTTAGAGGGAACGCGCATGTTTGGAAATGAAATGCATGTGGGAAAGCGAAAATATTTAATAAACAATGACTTATTTTAAAACAGACGAAAAATCTCTCGACAAATGTCTAAAGTAGCATTTAAAGAAACACTGTGATTTTTTTCATACCTATGGCATGTTAAATAACAGAACCATATGCACACTGTGCGAATTTTTTCTATCAAGGGTATTTCATATAAGAACTTGCAAACTTAGGTGCTTAGGGAAATATTTAATATTTCGACAGAAATTCGGAATGCGTGGTCTTATACGTCAATAAATATAATAAAATAGGGTTAAAATCATCTAATTTTGAAGGCCACAGGACACAACGTTACCCAACTCTCATAATTCTCAGTTTCTGTTGGTCTTAATGATTAGTATAGGCTAGCAACGTGGAAAGAATGTTAGATTACAGAAATCAGACTCAGTGGAAATATTAGTATAGGCTAGCAACGTGTAAAGAATGTTAGATTACAGAAATCAGACTCAGTGGAAATATTAGTATAGGCTAGCAACGTGGAAAGAATGTTAGATTACAGAAATCAGACTCAGTGGAAATATTAGTATAGGCTAGCAACGTGGAAAGAATGTTAGATTACAGAAATCAGACTCAGTGGAAATATTAGTATAGGCTAGCAACGTGGAAAGAATGTTAGATTACAGAAATCAGACTCAGTGGAAATATTAGTATAGGCTAGCAACGTGGAAAGAATGTTAGATTACAGAAATCAGACTCAGTGGGAATATTAGTATAGGCTAGCAACGTGGAAAGAATGTTAGATTACAGAAATCAGACTCAGTGGAAATATTAGTATAGGCTAGCAACGTGGAAAGAATGTTAGATTACAGAAATCAGACTCAGTGGAAATATTAGTATAGGCTAGCAACGTGGAAAGAATGTTAGATTATAGAAATCAGACCAAATCAGATTAGAGGCAGATCGACGAAGAGATGGATTCACTACGTGGAAGAAGATTGTAGAAGATGGGAAGGCTTGTGGACTGAAGAAGAATGATTAGAGACCAGGATATCTAGCACGGTCAATCGATAAAGGATTTATCGATAGTGTCGATAACTTGTCATAGTTCTTGAGCACAGCTGCAACAGTTCACATCGAATAAATTAAGAACACTTATTTGTTGCGAACTATTTTTGTTGTTCTTTGCGATCTGGAGTCATGCTCGAGAACACTGACAGGTTACCGAAATTATTGATAAAACCTTTATCAATCGACATTTATGGATAACCTGAGTATGTAAGGAAACATTTTTTTGTAAAAGTGAGAAAGTTTCACTCTGAGGTACCTACTCTGAAACCACAGATAATAGAAACAGAGGAGACGGACCATTAATAACACTGCAAATCGCGTCTAGGCACAGCGGGGATGTTTCTCCGGGGATCCTCACAAACTGTCTAATTAAATAAAACTCCAGCTTCAACAACATGCTTGGAATTTTAATGCGATAGATTGGCAATGGGTTCTGATTTCTTAATTAGCAGGCATCTCGACCTTGAGGTTCCCACGTTATTCATTATCTCCCCAGCCTCTATACTACTCAACAGCCAACGCCATATTTGGGTAACCTAATAGACTAATCTAGTACCATCTATGGGTGAGCTCATAGACTAATATCAAGTATATCACAGTTTCTATTATCTATGGTACAGGGACTTCTGCAATGGATAGTAAATCAATGTACCAAGTGTTTATTGTTCAGAAGTGAAGACAATGATATAACGATAATGGCTATTTAATTCTCCTTTGATGACCCCAGGGTCTCCACTGACTCCACTTCGGTCAGCGCTGAAAAGGTTGAACGGCTATCAGATCTGATGGCGGGTGTGGCTGAGGTGCCATTTCCTACTGGACGCAAAGGTGGAGGGTTCAATCTCACAACCGACAAAACCCAAGCATAACTAATGCTTACATCTGAAAATAACACACAGAAACTCTTGCGTAAGGGCAACAATCCATTTTAATAATAAATAACCGTTTGCATTTCTTCTGTCTATAAATCTGTGTGAAGGTTCCGTTTCAAGACGGTGGCCGTTTTAATGGTTCGGTAAAGATTCGTTTTTCAAATAGGAAATCATCGTCGTATTTATTTGGACTTTCTTATTAACATGTTTGTAATATCAAAGGTAATTTTTAATTATTGAATACAATATTAGCGATTTCTAGTGTTATATATACTGAAAGGCAGACGGTCAGGCCGCCTCCCGCGCTCCTCGTACTTGGTTTGTTACCCTTTTCCTGATTGGCTGTCTATCAATTTGAATACCTATGCTAATAATGGCTAATGGCCCATCTCTTTTATCTGTCTACAACCTATGTGTGCATGACTTTCAAAAGAATTGCAAATATTCCAATCAATTTGCATTCCTGCATTAAGCCCCTCAGGCCGTTACTCGATTGGTTTGGCGTAACTAATACTAATTCGTATAATTCTTGGTTCGGCAAGAGCTGACACCTAACAGCCACCATATTGTTTATACATATAGTAGAAGATGAAGTTATCAGACGAGGAATGGGTCTTTCTCTGCATCAGTCTGATCACGTACGGGGAAATACACGTAGAATTACACCACGATATCTCGTATAGTTTGTACACTGTGTTCTGTGGAGGGTATTGTACTACAAAGATATAGAATGTGCTGGAGGCATAGCGCGATGCCGGTAATAGGTAATAGGTAAGAGTGCAGAGTGCTTGAGATTAAGTCGTAATAGGAAAGATCGTCTTAGAATTGGAGATTGACCTCAACTATTAAGCACATTGTCTTACTAATAAACTAGTTTTAAATTTTACACATCTGATAAAATACAGAATGTAAAAACCTTTCTAATCAAAGTTACATAGACCAAATTAGCGTACAGATTTCGTGGAAAGTTATACATTGCTCAACTGGTTTTTTATTAGTATTTAGTATTTTCGTATTATTTTTGTGAACGATATATTTTCGTGCTTTGTTATTAAAAGTTATGCAAACTTGAAAAAAGATGACAATGTCCATACTGAATGCCTTTTGAATAAACTGATATTTGCCATACATAACTGCAAAAATATATTTTTCTTAGAGATAATTAAATTTCATATTTCATATTTTAGAAAGAAGATGATTTTTTGGACATTACGGTCGTTATTGATGCAATGGCTTCATTCAATCTCCGTGAAGCGGATTTTAACTAAACATATTTAGATTTACAAAGAAGTACGTCATCAAAACTGTCATCTGCATAATTGTCATTTGCAAAATTGTAATCTGCAAAATTGTCATCTAAAAACCTTCTCTGCAAAACTGTTATCTGCAAGACTTTCATCTGCAAAAGTGTCACCTGCAAAACTGTCATCTGCAAAAGTGTCACTTGCAAAACTGTCATCCGCAAAACTGTCACCTGTAAAACTGTCATCTGCAAAACTGTCATCTGCAAAACTGTCATCTGAAAATCTGTCATCTGCAAAAGTGTCACCTGCAAAACTGTCATTACGACGACTCTAAGCCAAATGCGCATATACAACGCCGCCGAAAGCGACGTTGCCAGGCTACATATTTTTAACTAGACAGTTACAAAAATGCAATTGTTGTACGATTCCTAAACAGAACTATTTCTATATTGAATCGGTCTTCATTCAAATTTTATTAGTAAGGCTTATTAGCATGATAATATCATAACCGATGGTTCAGAAATGTCGCTATCATTGTTCACCCATAACTAAATAAATACGTACTACCTACGCTCGGCTTTCTTTGGCTCCGCCACTTTTGGGCGTTTGGCTCGGCGACAGTCGGACGCCTCCATACCATATCTCTCTTTTTTCTATTATCTGTGATTAAATAGGTGACTAGCAATGATCAATTGATTGATTTCTTCTATTATTTATTATGACAAAGTTTTTTTAAAATTGTTTTATGTCAACACCGCACAAGAGTCTCAACTGCTCCCAGTTGTCCGGATTCAGTGAGGCTTTGACACCCCTGATTAAGATGTGTTGGATGGCTGAAATAAGTGGGGAATGGAAGGACATGGAGAAAAAGGAGGTTGGGAAGTACCTGGTTGTTCAAATCTGGTCACGAAACACGGCTAAAGCTTGAAAAAAATCATGTTTCAATTTGGGAGTCGGGTATGGGTACCGCTGCCCCGGGAAGGATTTATTGGATAACTAACACCCCTTCCACAGGTCACCCCAAGTGGTTTGCTACGTTTTATGACTCAGCAGGGGTGCCCGGGTTCATGGGGTTAGGTTTGGATAGGTCTTGGCGGCGGATGCATTTGCCCACCTACTGCATGGCGGGTCGGATCGGGAGAGATTGGTTTCAACCTCTCCAGCCGGACTCTCTCTAGATTCCTACCCACCCCTCTTAGTACGAGAGCCCACGACCAAAACCATGTCTCATAGCAATACGGCAAAAACCTTATAAAATCGTTAGAATGTATGATTCTGAACCCGACTAGGTGTGTAGTAACGGTCGAAAGTGTAGCAACTGCGTGGGAGGCCATTTCTGCTGTGTCAAAAAAAAAGACAGTCGGTATTATAGCAATACGTCTGATAGTGAAAATGTACATAGATTTTATAATTGTATTACGAAAAAGTTTGTTTTCAGACATTTTGCGCGTAGCATATAGCCTGAGCGCATTTTTGAAAATGTCAACAAATTTAGCCGACCTGTATCATAGCAATACGGATAAATTTTTTTTTCAACTTTTTGTATTGCTGCCATGATTACCAAAAACCTGTTTTCAGACACTTTAAGTGTAGCATATACTCCCAAAAACGAAAATAACGTTTCGGAGTCGCCTGGCCGACGCCTCTGTTAAATGTTTTTTTTTAAATTTACAGCCTTCATAGATATTCAAGAATCTCCCTTGTCTATTATATGTACTTTGACAGATGACAGATATTATATGTATTTGACAGATGATAGATTATTTTACAGAAGAGGACGTTGAAGATCTCCCGAGCGACGTCGAGAGTGATTTCGAAGACGACGATTCCGAATCCGACAGCGATTGAATACGAGAATATTTTGTAACTTTGAATAAACCGTTTTTTTTTCAACTTCATCCCAGTTTCCTTTTGTGCGATTTATTTCAGTCCTTCAACTTCAATGTTACGGTTTCGGGTAAATTCTTTGTTAATTATCATCTAATAAAT
Organism: Hesperophylax magnus; assembly: GCA_026573805.1. Classification (NCBI taxonomy): domain Eukaryota; kingdom Metazoa; phylum Arthropoda; class Insecta; order Trichoptera; family Limnephilidae; genus Hesperophylax; species Hesperophylax magnus. The sequence continues at coordinate 26,896,980 of JAIUSX010000012.1, forward strand.
TCAGGGTCGCAACGTATTCATTGGTTTGTAACAGAAAATTCAAGATGCCTCAATACGATTTTTAAATGATATCTGAGTATCGAAAAGTTGTCTGATAAAGAAGGTGCTACACTTAATTTGTCTGATATAAATTTTTTGCACATGTGGACAACTTATTTTATCATGTCCAACAATTTTCAGACATATTGCTATGATACCGATCGGTAAAATTTGTTAACATTTTCAAAACGGTCTCAAAATTTAATGCGTTCACATTTCTGTCTGAAAATTGTTTTGTTCGCATCAAATAACCAAAATTTACTAATAAAAAAGATTTTCAGACGTATTGCTATGAGACATTTTTTTTGTCTCATTTTTAATTTTTTTAAGTGATTTTACGGGTTTGCGCTACACCACTAACGTCTGAAAAATATGTTTCCGGTATCTCAGAACTATCATTCAACTACAGTCTGCAAATCAGACATATTGCTATGATGCAGTTCGGTAAAATTCTTTGACAATTTTGAAAATTCGGTCAGATCAAACGCTACGCGGAAAATGTCTGATATTGGTATTTTCGAGTTCAGGATAATCGTATCTATCGATTTGATGCGGTTTTGGCCGTATTGCTATGAGACAAAAATTTTGGTCGTGGGCTCTCGTACTATCTTAATTGTTTCCTTCCCACAACTTCCTCTCGTCCCTAAAAATAACCTCCTCACAGCATTCAAAAAGATTCTAAGGATTTTTTTTCCTTCTATATATGTAAATCGATTTTGAATGGTGGTCTTTCACCAGGGTGATACTGAAGAGTGTCTACACTGTCTACCAATCTATGCATAAACTTGTTAAAGCGAAGGGCCACAGTTTGTTAATGTCTTCGAGCTTGGGTGGGAACCTGATTCATATACGCACTGCCTTAGTAACTGGTAATCCATCAAGTATGTGGTTGAATTTCAGGCGAATAGCGAAAATTACGCATTGATCAGAAATTATTGCGTATTGCAGAAATTTTGAAGGCAACTGTTTCAAACTTATGAACTGCCGAACCGAAAACACCGACATTTCGTTATTGTCTAAATTATTACAGTCACTTTGAACAATCAATCCGATCGTGCAATTTTTATAACATCTTTGTAGGTAGGTAATAGAATTTAAAGGCTGCATTGTGACTAGTATTTCACATTGTCGGCGTTTCACTCATTTCGCCATACTTACGGTGAATACTCGTTTGTATTCTAAATGTGCCACAACCAAGTGGACAGATTTGTCCGACAAGAGAATACTGATTTTTAAATGAGATCGTTTTGCTGACGATTATTGCGAATCGTCAATATTTTGACAGGTAAAATAAAAGAAAGGAAAGCGATTTTATGTTCTATTGATAAAATTATTATGTACTAACTGTGCTTTCCAAATTTTAAATGCGGACGTTTGAGAAATCTCGACAAAATATTATAAAGTTAGGTAGCTACATCCTACTAAGTTTTTTTTATTTCTACTTATGTAGTTTGGGCGAGCTGTGCATAAATATGAGAAAAAATCAACACGTAAAAGACTAAGGGCGGGTTGTTTCAGAGAATTTGAACAATTCTTCAAATATAAATATTAATTTTCAAGTTCTTTTAAAATTCTGTTATTATTTCAGTTGTGCCAAGTAACTGGCCTATAATGATATACTAACAGAACTTGAATAGGACATTCACAGAACTCGCAAGTGAATTTTGAAATTTGATGAATGGTTCAGATTTTATGAAACAACTCATCCTTTGTTTAACTGAGAATAAAACTTTCCTACCCAGGAACTGGAGTCCACAACTCTACCAAGTTCACTAAATGCCGAGCGAGTAGGACCGACATTTATTTCGTATATTAACTGTTATAATGTCATGCAATTTCAGAGAAATGCGTATGTGTCCGCGTGAGTGTACGTGATTACCTCTAAGTTTATGGAATGCATTGTCGTTAACAACGAGTCTCTCTGCCGAGTTTCAGCTCGTTCGGATATCGGGAAGTGGGTTAATTTCCAATGTATTAAAAAAGGGATACTAAACAACCAATCAATCTATATGTGTGTGTACATCTAAAGAAAAGTGTATGTGTGTGGGTTTGTTTTTAAAACAAATCTACAGTTTTATTCAGAGATTGATGAAATTTTTCACACTGTCTACATGAAAAAAATGAATCCCCATCTCATTTATCATAATGCAGAACAAAACCCGGGCAACGTTTATTGCTTTACCTAGTAGAATATTATATTTCTCGTTTTGACATTCGCACTAAGAATTTTATTTTGTCATTAATATTTCATTATTTTAAAAAACGATGTAAGATCAAAAATTCCAAAACGGTTCAAATTTTTATTTCTAAAACACTATCGCTAAATAGTGATTGTTGTGACGTCACAACAATCACTCTCAATCACGCCCCACAAATGAGCATAATATTAATGTTAAAAATTGTAAATGGTAGTATAGACCGCCCTGATTTAATTAAATTAAAATTCACATGTCCACGAGAGCTACTCATTTCAAAATCCTGTTTAAATGTAATACCAGGGGGCCTACTCTGTATCTTTCGAAACTTTCCTGCCGCCGCGGCCGGTTTAGCCACATCACAAACCCGAATTAACCCTTCCCTTACGGTGTTCAAAAATTCCTCATCCTCCGGTGCTATACAATCATTAAATATAAAATAAAAATATTTATAAATTGTAATTACTTAATGCAATACATAAATTGCGGAGGAATTCCTAAAATTTGAACTCCGTGTTTAATATGTATGTTGATGTTCACTCAGTTGACAGCACCGGCAAGGAAAGGTTAATCTACGAATTAAATGGTTTTTCAACTCGAAATATACAGAGTAGGCCTCCGGGACAGAGCATTTTAAACACCCTTGTACCTAAATTACATGATGTTATTAATAGATACGCAAATTTGGCGGATCTATTTAACTGCACGGAAGGTAGGTACAAGAAGACTATAATAACATATATTTTCAATCAATATTAATTTAAACTAAGTCTAGTTTTCATGTGTATTATATTTTGTGTGTACTTGTACCTCCTTCTTGTATTAATTTTATAATTTCTGTCGTAATTTTACGATCAAATGCCACAGTTAATTGTCATTTAAAAATATGTACATACTCTTGTATTTGCTTATGCTTGTTTACTGTTACATGCAATTATTGTTTATGGTATATTTATCCACGGAGAAAAATGAGTACGGATTTTTTTTAAGATACTGTAAAATATGTGAATGTTGCACCATTTCCTAATAATTTATTAGTCAATCAGAATATATTTGATCACGTGTTAAACGCAGATGGCTTGTGCGAATAAATATCATGGACAAGATGTAAAAGTATTATTATTTTTCAGAACACGTGTTCCGACTTCCTCATAACATATTCTTTACTGATAGTTTTGTGGAGAATCACTTATCAACCTTATAAGTTAATTTTTAGATGTGTAATCCCTAAACGCAGAGACCTGAACGGCTTAAAGATAACCAGAGATCATTCTGAGTTCAATAGCCGTTCTGACGAGTCCTGTTATACGTTTGTCATTCTCCACATTAAAGCCTTTCTAGTTTAATGTAAAATTGTGATCTTTTAAATCTGTTAAAATAAAATTATCCTTCTGAAATATAATCGTGTTTATTGGAGTCAAAATATACTTGGATGGTGCCGTTGTTTTGTAACACAGGTAAGTATTAAATACCCAACGTCTCTAACCTCCATAGTTTGTTAGGCCTGCAATCCCATTTTTCGCAGCAAAGGATAAATTTGACCAGATTTTTAATAAAATAACAATAACATATAAATAATAATAACTGTACATATCGTTATGGCGGCAGGTAAAAGTGGCATTTTAAATAGTTATAAAATGTAATACATCGAAAATTATTTCGTCAACATAAAAAATAAAACAAAAATTCAGTTATAATAAGATTTTTTTCGAAAAAATAAAATAACTAAATACCCTATAACCCTTTCGGTAGTTTACTCAAGTAGTCAAGTACCCTTATTTCATATGTCACTTCTCCCTTCTTTGGATTCTCCTTATCCAAGTCTAGACATCCGCCCTTAGCCACGAACGCTGCCTGCAGAGCTTTCCTACATAATGGGAAACACAAAGCTTTTTTATAAAGCCGGGAGCTTTTTATTGTTCTGAGGGCTTCCTCCGTGTCATGTAAAATGGATGCTGATTTGAGATAAAAATTCCTTGTTAGAGTGGGTAGATAAGTATCTTCTATCGATGTTATACTTCTTTGTTAAAATCTGTACACTTTGAATAATTTATTTATCAGTGATATTACAGCTTGAAGAATTTACTCTAAAACTTATATAAATCATGTTCTGTCAGTGCAAAATTCATTGGTTAAATTATTCGTTCATAAAATTTTATACGAACAAATGCGTAGTATTCCATTCTGTCTTGGTTTCAAAATTCTTTCAGTACGAACGATTATATGATACAATATTAAATTTCTATTCTATTTGTTTACGTCTTAATATCCCGATAACATGATTCCTATCTTTGAAATCATTTCCTTTGCATATGATTTCAAAGAAATATATGATCGAGTTATTTAACATTTTTTTCTATTCCTTACAGCAGACTAACGGAGGATACTACAAATAATATGTAGAGACATACAAATTTCACGTTTATGAAAATGCGAATTTTTCGCGACATTTTTAAGCTAAAGTGATAATTTTCATGAAAATAACTCGAAATTTGCAATTTTCAAACAAATTACGCCATTTTTCATACTCTTCACACAATTTTCTGGTACATTTTTTTTATTTCAATTTTTTTTGTCTATAGTTTTGACTAACTTGGTTAGCCTTGAAAATAGAACGCAGTTCACTTCAAGTCCATAACTCCGAGTGCTTTCTTGAAAAAAAAAAAAAACTGCGTCCTTCCACTTTTTTGCTGCAAAATACCAAAAAGTCATCATAACATCAAATTTGTTGCAAAATACTACCGCTTTTCGCAAAAATAATACCAAAATATCCCACAAAAGTAAATTTCATCGAAAAATAACTTGAATTTTTCAGGTTCCTAATAAAAAAATATGCTACAAAGTTGTTACATTACAAAGTAATTCGTATTATGGTTTGTGTGACTAGATGGCGTAACTACAATAAATCGTTAAATTTTCTGTACAGGTAATATTATTTAGTTTTCTTTTTTTATAATGCTACTCAATATAAATATATAATATACAGTTCAGATATTGACATCTGTATGAACTACGTTTTTTACTTCCTGATGATTTATTTATGTTTTTTTATACATAAAATAAAACAATGGCACATTATATGATCAATGATCCAAAAACCACAATATTAGAATACGTGGGATCTGTACATGATTTACGGCGCTTATTTAAGTGAAACATTGTTTACGTGCTTACTTTACATTAGTAATGACCGGATTCTGCTGTTGTCCTCTATCGCAATATCTGATTTTCCCACATAATAAACCTTCGTCCACCGATTTTAGATTGCAATCATCTCCCATGATCGCCTTGTTCCACGAGGTGGTAATAATCACTAAGGTGTGGCAAAATAGGCGTGCAAGAATGGCGAAGAAGCAAAAATAAATCAGATATTATAACTACTGTAGCTTATTAAATTACTTATTTTGAAACCATCACGGCGCTACATTTTATGGCAGGATATGGTCTCCTCCGCAACTGTTCTGTTAAGGTCCCTTGCCATCTTCACAGTCATCGATATAATTTGATTGGTGGTCACAGCGGTGATTGGGGAGACTGCCCTATCGGGTGCATCATTTGCTTGAGTCGGGGTCTGTCAGGAGCGGCTACTACTGGGAAAGAAGTATCGAGATAATGTGTGAATGTGGGTGAGGAGGGCGGTGTGATCCAATACGGAGTGGTATGGATTAATAAGATCCAAGAAGAGTCTAGAAGAACCGAGAAGCGGTGCAAAGAAGCAAGAATAATAAAAGGGGGCCAAGAAGGGGCGAGAAGATGCAAGAACAGCCAAGACGAGCCAAGTGAGTCAAGAAGAGCCAAAAGAAGACAAGAAGAAAAAAGGGACAAAAGAGCCAAGAAGAGCTAAGAAGAAGCAGGAAGTGACAAAAATAACCAAGAAGATTCAAGAAGAGACAAGAAGAGACAAGAAGAGATAAGAAGAACCAGGAAGAACCACGAAGAGTAAAGACGAGTAAAGAAAAGTTAAAAAGAGACAAGAAGAGCTAAGAAGATACAGGAAGTGAAGCCCTGGTAGCTTATTAGGTTGCCATGTATACCAGTAGATTGAACTCCAACCTCCTTCCCGTCCTTATTTGCTGTCCCGTTGCTCCTGACTGGGGTGGTACAAGTGTATCGTATCGTAAGTGATTTTTGTAATATCCAAAACAATCGATATAGAAAAATCTAGGTAGGATATGCGAGTTATAAAAATAAGAAGAAGTCTACGTCGTTGATAATTTCTCTACGAAACTACTGAGGCTGGAATGAATATTATACTAAATACAAAGATATGAACAACTGTGGATTTGTGTGTACTTGTTGTTTTTAATTCCTCGGAGACAAATATAATGAATTATCTACCATACGAAATACATTCTTATTCAGCACAAAAAGTCTCATTATATTATTTTTTTAAAAACATTATACACCATTAAAAATGTCATGATAATTAACCTTTGTGCATTGACAGAGGAATTGAACCCGTGATCCCTGAGAGCGAACCATAGACCGTTAACCAGTAGCCCACGAATGTGTATCTAAATAGAAATAATTTTATTAAATGGTGTAAAAAACAAGCATAGATATTTTTTATTTGCATTCTACATTCTTAGGTACAATATAATGGCACGGTACAAATGCAATGACATTTCATTGCAAAACCGAAATTATTTTTTGCCAACATAGTTTAGGCAAATTCCTCCAGGCGCGTGTACTACTTACCCCCACCCAACTCTGGTTTGAGGTAACAATGGTACTGTTACATGTTGTAAAGTCACGAACCTATTTCAATAATTGCACAGTCCCAATGCCGAGAAAACCGACGTCAGAATAAATCCGATGGATACCTCCGTATTTACACTTGGGTTTTTTTTTAAATATAAAGGTATTTTTAATATAATCTTAACATCGCATTGGTGAAAGACCACCATTCCGAATCGAAAAGTTGTTCCTTGAAATGCCTTTAGTTTGCATTGTGTTGCTGGTGACCAGATCGGAATAGCCAGCTACTTCCCAACCTTATTCCCAACCTTCTCTCCCCCAAAAATGTAGAATTATATTTTACTGTTTGCTTTTTTTGTTGGGTATTTTGTTTTTATTCAATTCAAAAGTTTGATGAACCAGAATTTTATATAATAATATAATATATATATATATATATATATATTATAATATATCCATCCTGTATATCAGATATTTAATTTATTTATTTGATATTATAGAAACAAACAGTACGTGAGTTACAGTGATGAAACAATATACAGGAATTAAATATTTCATATTGGGTACCTATGATATGTTGACTTGTAATGTCTGCTAAGTGGTATATATACTCCTTAATTACCAGGTGAAGTGTGTAGTGTATAGGTGTGTGTGCGTTTGTGTATATGTATGGGCATTGAACAGTCTATATTATTGACATGATGCCACGTTTGAATTTGGAAACAATATACAGGAATTAAACATTTCAAATTGTGTACCTATGATATGTTTACTTGTAATGTCTGCTAAGTGGTATATATACTCCTTAATTACCAGGTGACGTGTGTAGTGTATAGGTGTGTGTGCGTTTGTGTATATGTATGGGCATTGAACAGTCTATATTATTGACATGATGCCACGTTTGAATTTGGAAACAATATACAGGAATTAAATATTTCAAATTGGGTACCTATGATATGTTTCCTTGTAATGTCTGCTAAGTGGTATGTATACTCCTTAATTACCAGGTGACGTGTGTAGTGTATAGGTGTGTGTGCGTTTGTGTATATGTATGGGCATTGAACAGTTTATATTATAGACATGATGCCACGTTTGAATTTGGGCAGTGAGTCCGAATAAATGTGAATGTTTGAGTTTAGAGAAATTTTATTTAGAGTATGGAGAGCATGGTTAATTGGCGAATTAGATGCTGTATTGTAATTAAGCGTGTGGAATAGCACTGTATGGCAATATACACAAATTGGTACAGATTTGTGATGCAACTTTACCATGCTATGTTTACCACCCACCGTGCTAAACTGCTGCCTAACAATAATATTGACTAGCATATTTATATTAAACTTATCCACACGGAACACTCTATGTGCAAAGTGGATGTAAATAATTTCTCATATGCATATCGCGAACAGTGATCACAGATCGTTATCGGTGTGATCAGTCCATAGCCAATGATAACTACTTGGTCATGTCACTCACTTTTCTAAACACCTTGAACGTGCTTTATTTATACAGGAATGCATATCTATAGAGTGGTGCTGCAATGTGCAATGTAATATCAGTCTGTCCGTATCCTCGCTATGTGCGACATTCCTCGCTCAAATTTAAGCGGGCAGAAGCCTTGGTAAGCCGCAGAATAGTTCGCCCTTTAGACGCAGAGGCGCTAGCAGTAACAAATGTCAAATATAACATTTATTTTGTTTACGTGAGTAATTACGTACTTCCATCTCACCTAAATTCATGTAAATTGTCAAATTTTATCAGTATAGACTATTATTTTCATCGAGCGATGAGGGATGCTGATGTTATTAATTGGTAATCAATCTAAAATAGACAAATAGTCTGTTAAGGTTATTTATTATATGAGGAATTTTTTAATGTCAGTACAGTGTTTCAGTTCAGCGGTTTGTTCATAAATAGTGCATTGGATTCAGCAAAGAACCAGTACCAATTTTAAAATTACGCTAAAATTCATAACAAATTCTAGCTCAGACAGAAATAAATATGTTTACCCATTTTAAATTTATGTATAAGTAACTAGCTGTACTCCGACACGCGTTGCTGTGGCACAGTCTGTCTGTGCAGTTATAGAAGCAATACCGCGTGTTGCTTTTACGTCCAATTATTGAAAACCCATCGAAAAAAAAATCAATTGTTTCAAAGGCCAAGATGTGTTGTACTCACAGTATTTAATTAAAGTATCTGAAATATTTCTAAAGATCAAATATTCAAACCAAAATCACATAATCAATTTCCAATCAAATATTTCATTTGTTAACCACATAACAGAAATCTCTAATAGGGGCTTAAAAAATTTGGGATTTATAACTAAGCGAACCAGAAATTTTAACAATATAAAGTGTATTAAATTGTTATATTTTGCCTATGTAAAAGTAAACTTGAGTACAATTCTCTTGTCTGGAACCCACATTATAATATACGTGTACAAGCTGTTGAAAAAATACAAGACAAATTCTTACGTTTTATAAATTTTAAAATGGATATTCCAGCAATTATGTTGAACTACAACACTCTTTTAAATTATGTGAATATGCTCAAATTGACAGAAGAATTTTCACGGACTTGGTATTTCCACATAAAATTCTAAATGATTTAGTTAATAGTCCGGTATTGCTAGAATTGATAAGCTTCCGGATTCCACAACGTAATACTAGAAGTCAGGATTTATTTCAGTGCAGAAATTGTGGAACTAACAACCATATGTATTCATCTTTACCCAGAATACTAATGGAGGGAAACAATTTTACCAAGTCAGTGGACATCTTCAATTTTTCTTTATACAAATGTAAAATGTTGTTAAGGAAGCAATTCAATGTACAATAAATAATGTATATTTCTTAATATTCATATGTAAAAGCAAAGAAAAAGGGCTTTAATTATTAAATAACTCGTAGTGCTTCGCCTTAAAATCACTGTTTTAGTTACTTTTATGAAACTTGTCTATCGAGTAACATGGTGAAGATTTATTCATAGGCTCGTGAAAGGAACGTTTTCCGCTCTTTGATTGAGCCTTTCTCGTAGTTTTTATCAATCACCCATAGTTAGTTGTATAATTATATTAGGAATGCAATTAGACTGAAAATAACTGCATTCTTTACAAGTAATATAGCGTGTTTGTTGTCTATTATAAAACTGTTTATATATATTTTTAACAAGCGCAAACACATAGCAACCAGAGTTATTGTATTGTAGGTTACATTGACAGGCAAGGTTGCTTGACTTCAATATGAATATAAACCAAACAATTGAGCATTATCTGCCTCCTGACGCTTTATGGTCACATAAACGTATTAAAAAAAACACCTGTTGCCAAATTCCAACAGCCTGTAGCCATTGGGGCTACAGGTAATATAATATTTTATCAATCAAGTTTTTAATATCTAAACGTTAATTATACGAAATTCCATCGATAGAAAAAAATTGTTTATTAAAAAGACGTTTTGTGTTGTTATTCATTACATTATATCTTTAAATGCAACTAAAGCATTTGTCGAGAGATTTTTGCTCTATTTCAATCTTAATCTTAATTCTCAAAGTTCCTGTAAGAACTAGCACTGACGAAATCTTCACAAATCTTAACATCATGTCAATTAAACAACTATACTCATTTACATTCATAAGTACAAAACCCAAGAAATAACAACAAACACGTACAATAGAAACACTAGATCTCATGGTCGAAAACTTATCCAACAAATAACTACTAATACAACTTTTGGGCAAAAAAGCTTCTTATATCATAGTATTAAACTCTACAATAAAATACCACTTTCACTCAAAAACCTCAACATTTTAACATTTAAATCTCAAATAAAAAGCTGGATACTTAATATAGGGAGATCTGAAATAGAAAATTTACTGATACCAAACACAGACTAAAACAGAATCAACTGAACTATACCAAAAAACACTATCTTACTTATTTTAAAATTATTTAAAAAAAAAAAATTATACTACACGTTCATAATTAAATTCATATGTAACTTTGTTGTGATATTAATTTTCTTATAATTAAATTATACATAATATGTAAATGAAATCCTCAGCACGGGAGATCCCAGTGAGGATATCATTATATCTATTTGTTTACAAAAAAAAGATAATAAAACACTTATTATAATATTATAATTATTATCGTTTTTTTTAATATTAGCGCGCTGCCTCAAACATTTGTATTTACATATCTCTACCTTTCAAACCATCTCTGAACGTTTACTACGGGGCCTTAAGCACTTGCTCCCTATGAAATAGTGTTAAATTGTATCCCTTATTTAGGAGGTTCAAGGGGGTAGCACAGTGAAATCGATAACTTAACAAAATCGGATCGATAGGCGTAACTACTGACTATTTTATACCGATTTCCCGAGCACGGTCGCGCTGTTGATAGCCAGACCGACATTGATAACGCTATAATTAAGAACTCCATATGCGCTGGCAATACTGGAAGTATTATCTACGAATTGACAATATTTACGTAAACATATTAATAAACGGGCATTGTTGGATTGAAATACTAACTTAAATGTGCATTGGCAGGTTGTATTTTCTTTTTGATACTTAAAAGGGAATCCACTAAAATATTACTCAAAAATTGATCCTTTAAGTTATGTACAAAAAAAATCTGTGGTCCATCCAACTTACTTTATAAGGAATGTAACGATATGTGTATTAAACAAGTGTATATTACTCTAATACTTTGTCGATTTTTTTTGTCAAATTTGCAAAAAAAACACAACAAACCCGTGCCTCTAGAATTGGCTCCACATTGAACTTTGTGGCGGTACATACTTAAACTTCATCTCGTCAAAGAAACTATTCATATCAAGCTCCACTCATGTTTAATATTCTTCCAAATCATATTAAGTCTATCAATTTCTTGGTTAATTTTAAAAAGTTAGTTAAGATGTTTATGGATAATATTTTTTCATACTTGTCCTTACATAAATAATAAGATTTTATATATTTCCCATTTTCTAAAAACTGAATGTCACTCGATCTGTTTTTATTATTTACTTTGTTTCTTTTTGGGAATAATGATTGATGACTAGTTATGGTTCAAATATTGTTACAATATATTGTAACAATATTTGTCATGTCACTCATGTAACTTTTTTAAAATTTGAAATATTTTATGTTTTTATGTAATATTAATTTATGTTTGCTTCACTCAAATGCTAATTGTTACAGGCTTAATCCTAGTGAGGTTGATTTTTATGATAAGTAAAATGATTTACGTACAGTGAGATGCTATGAATAAATAAATGAGGTCTTTATCATAAGCTTGTTATGTGAAAATTTTTCTTTCATTTCTGCAAGCCCGAAGCAATGTAGCGTCATTGGCCCGAACGGATTCAACTCGCCGCGTATATGTACGAATTCTTTCAATTCTAAGAGCTTCGTTAGTTCAACTCCATTCGTTAATAAGCCAGTAAATTTGCATAATTAACAAAATTATAAAAATATGTGTATATTGACAGCTAACTGGTATGGTAATGAGTTGAGTATTTAAGCGATAGATGGCGCTAGTCATAAAGCTTACTCCAGAGTCCAACAGATGTCGCTAGATTGTAACAATCACTTGTGAGATGAGATTGACAGGGAACAAGCTTCTCGAACCAGAGAATTACCAACCCTCGGGTAATGAACAGTGTAGCTAAATCCAGACCTATTATTTGTAACGTAAATAAACACAATTATATTAAAGAAACTTTTTATTTATCAAAGAGTTCCCAGCACCGAAATCTGCAAAGTAAGGCAGATATAACAAATATACCTTGTACCTTTTTTAAAATCACTTATAACTGAATTGCGAACGAGGTAAAACGTATATGATGAAGTACTTGTAAACGATATTAAACCTGTACAAAAAATGCAAACCATGTGATTGACTGAGAAGTGTGAGAAGGAACTATAAGGAATGTGAAGAAGATATATTAAAAAGGAAAGAAGAAAACATGATACTATCGAATGAATTAGACAAAATGCGAAAATGGGTGTTGTAAGAGGTGTACGCCATGAAAAAGTTGTGGGTTCAATTATCTCCACCCACCCCCCGCAGAGAACTAGCTAGTTTGAAAATTGAGTACCTACAAAAATAACCCGTTATAAGATGGAATATTGCGAAGTAGAAATAAATGGGTGTGAAGGAGGGCGGAAGAAGAATCTAGTTTTTGAAATCTGTTCATTATGATCCGGTCACTACATACCTCTAATCTCTAAACAGTATAACACAAAGTCGAATTCCGCGTCTGTTTGTTTGTGCGGTTAGTTCTTCCAAACAACGCAACGGATTTTGATAGATTCACATGCATATTATATGTATAGAAAATAGAGAAAAGTTAAGGTTTTGTAATCAAGTCGTAAAAAAATATTTTCGGGCGCTTACATTGCTAAAGCTGGCTTATGAGATACATCACAAGTATTGTGAGCGCTTGGAAAGAATTGTTAAATGTTACCACACCTGCTGTCTCTATTATTGTAGTGGTAAACGAAAAACCAGGTAGGTGTAGTTAATACGCATTTATGTAAACAGAAAACAATTAGTTGTCTTAACCAGGTTTCTGCATAAATCTTTCAAATTCAACACGTTTCTACTGGACCTTCAAGCGTGGTAAATTAACATTCTTAAATGCTTGAAACTTAAATTATGTTATTCTTTCCGAAAAATTATCTAACGTTCCAGTATTCCAAATTATTCTAAACACCCAGTAAGTGTAGGTCGAATGGCTATATTTAAATTGTTGGCATTTGCATAATGCATACAATTCAAATGAACTGGATGTTAGGGTTGTCACAAGGACGATTCTTAACCTGGATAACGTAAAAGGGGTAGGGAGTGATTGGAACTACTCTGTGCTCTTTGGCGTTCCCTGCAAAATCTGAAGATCATAACTCCTCAATTCTGAAGAAAACCCCCACAGGGAAATAACACTTTTGTACCCCAATTAAGAATTATTCGGTAAAAGAATTTCACGCTAGTTCAGTTGGTATACTATCGATATAGTATTATCGAAAAGATAAAGCATCCCAAACTTAATTTCTAAATTAAATCAACCCATCTTTGAGTAATATCATAACACAGTCGCTTGGCTTCGAATCTCAAGATATTAAATAAACTACACGCTTTCCTACAAAATAAGGGCGGTTATAATTGGTTGATGGGGTATACACACATATATCCTTAAATTAACCCATATTCAGCAAAACAAACGTTGTAATTTACTTCAGAACACTCCCCTTGTCGTCAAGGAGTATTTATAATATCCAAAAACCTTAATTTATTGTAGTAATTTGAATTCTAACTTGTGGCGAACCAGCTTTTTTTCCAAACGCTATAACCAGATTCTTATTTTATGTTATTACATACATTTTTTTGAAATTCACTAATGTTTTCGATAGTGAATGAATGCAAATCTTGGAAGCGGAAATTAACCCATTTTCCGACGCCAGATCGAGCTGAAACTCGGCAAATAAATTGCGGATGAAAATGCATTTTCATTTTCATTTCACTTTTAGTGGAATTCACGAACACACACGAGGTCACACATGCATTTTTCTGAAATCGGATGACATTACAGCAGTTAATATACGAAATAAATGTCGGTCCTATCCGATCGGCATTGGACAAGATTGGTAGAAGTGTCGACTCCAGTTCCTGAGTAGGAAGGCTCAGTTTTTAGTCAAGCCAAAAATAAACATATATATTATTTTTTTCGAAAGTAATTTTAAAATATATTTATTTTTCGTAATAACTTTATTGAGTAAAACCTCAAATTGTAATATTTGATTATTGAAGACAATATAAGCGATTTCTAAACGAAAATCTGAAACAGAAAAATCAGAAAAGGATACGGTCACATCTAGGACTCGAACCCAGGACCCTTGTCTTGCCGGGACACCGCTCTACCACTGAGCTAATGGGACCCTATCCCCCTCGGTCACTTTTAACTGTGTCATACTTCGAATAAGAACTACCAACATTGTCTTCATTTTTTCACCGCACATTTTTATTGGTAACTATCTTTATGTATGATCGCAAGATTCAAACCGAACTAAATGCAATCTATTGTCTTCAATAATTAAATTTTAAAATAGATGAATGATTGTAAAATAGATGTATTATAGTAAAATAGATATATCATAGTAAAATAGATGTATTATAGTAAAATGGATGTATTTTACTAAAATAGATGTACTATAGTAAAATAGATGTATGATAGTAAAATATATGTATGATAGTAAAATAGATGTATGATAGTAAAATAGATATATCATAGTAAAATAGTTTTTTTTTTGGAAAATGGATGTATCATAGTAAAATAAATGTATTATAGTAAAATAGATGTATTATAGTAAAATAGATGTTCTATAGTATAATTGATGTATTATATTAAAAATTTTGTCTTAAAGTAAAGTAGATGAATTATAGTCAAATAGATGAATTATAGTAAAATAGATGTATTATAGTCAAATAGATGTATTATAGTAAAACTCTTTGTTTTTATGGGTAGATTATTTTTAAGTTAAATTAGATATGTTGACCGATGACATGTTAATGATTTCAAAAGGCTAAGAAATAAATATTAACTAAGCAACTGGCAACCCGTAATGCAGATAAAATTTATGATTACAATAATCGTTCTTATATTATTAATCTCCAGCAGGTACCAACACTTAACAGAGTACCAAAAGAGATCGCATTGCAATCTGTCCGAAGGTTATCCGCTTTATTATCATGCGGTAATAGTTCCTATGCTAATAGAGCCGGAATTTAAAAAAAACACCCCAAGATTATGGACACGTAACCTGTTATGCCTATTAATATTGATAACTTGAAAATATGGCTACGAAGCGCTGCTTAATAAATTTATTTTGAGTAAAGAAATTTTTTGACAGTATGTACATTGAAAATTTTGAATTTGAATCATAGAACATTTGAATTTTTCGACTTTCCTGAGTCGGGTATGTTGTTTAACAGTTTTGGAACTAATGCCGGGATCACACAAGGACAACACAGAAGACAATACAAAGTGTCCTGTCTGTGCTCCGTGAACGGCCTCGACCGCGCAGTGCAGGACAATACAGCAATTCTACTGTAGTTCAAACGCGGAACGGAATGCTGTCAAAATGGATACGAGTTATCTTTCTATCGGTATTTTTACCAAGATGTATTGTAGTGTTTCATTTACGCGACATTTTAAAGCCGAAATACGATATTCAAGATACGTACGCGCGTAGCGACTGGTTATTAATTGTCCTACTGTCTTCTCAATACGCGTTCACACTTGGACCATGGTTGAATATACCTACGAAGGCTTGCCGTCTATCTCAGGGACAGTGTTTTGGTTCATTGCCATGTCTTCCAAACTACTGTTGACACTATACTAGGACAGAGGGTCCGTAGCTGGGTAAAACATTATTATACTGTCCTCGTGTGATCATTGCAATAGTATGAAAATTGGCTTTGATCAAAGGATGCATGGTAGTAAGTGGAACTATTAGATTACTTCTAGACTGATCGCTGTCGTGACGGTGGTTTATGGATGGGTAGTTGTGGCGTTATTTTTGTGCACGGAGAAAAATGAGTATTGCTTATTTATTAAGAACCTCTTCAAATTACTGGTAATCCGGTTAAAAACGAGATTTAGGGCATTAAAATTTTAGTAAATTATGAATATGTTTACATATACATGACATAGTTAAAGCCATATTCTAAAACTTCCGGTAATTGTTTGGTTTCGGTTGCCTCCTTATTGTACCTTTTTAAAATGTCTGCCCAGAAAATTCTCATTTCTGAGCACAAACTGCTTCCTGTTTTATATTATACTTACCTACTGCTTACTGTCTTGTTATTCTAAGTTTTGTCATCGCTTTGTATAAACAGTATATTTAGTGTTATAATATTAGATCTGTATTGGGTAAGGCACACTGTAGGAATAATTTTAAGAACATGACCACTAATACTGAATTACCGTTTTAAAGTTTGTTATAGTAAAGCGTAAGTAAAGTGAAATGACACTAAACTGCGGTATATAAATGCCATCTTAATTATTATTATTATAGTTACGACTATTAGTTGTATTTTACACTCCCCATAATATGACCAAGATGCTTTTAAGATAAAGTTTTCTTATAATAAAAACACATAAATTTGTTTTTATTATAAATTATGATGAGCCACAAAGTGAATGCTTTTTACAATTACGTAAAGTTTTCTTATTTGTCTAATCATTATTAGTACTTGAAATTTAGTCTAATGTTAATATTCGCTAATGCTCTTGATTGAGGATAAAGGAAAAAATATATTCCCAACATACGCATAACCTGACAATATTTGAAAATCGCCTTCTACCACCACAGTAAGCGCAAAATGTTGCTTGTGTTGTGATTGGGGACTAAGCCATCTAAGGAATTGAACAAACTACGCCTGGGTGGGACCCAAACGCGATGTCAACTCAGCCACCGACCGATTATAAACTATATGCCTCTTGCGGGAGACCTAAATGTTTCTCAACTATAAATTTGTTGAACTACATGTGTATCTATAGAGGCAACTCTTTATCAACTTGAAATTTTAAATTTACATTTTAATAGGTTTTTTCGATAAATCCTAATGTGCACGGACGTAGAAGTAACGATTCGTGTCTGCCAGAAGATGGGGAAGATGGTTATTTAACTAGTAAGTATTTATATGAGGCTTCCGTTGTCACAGAAGCTTGTAACACTGGAGAATTCTCACACGGTCGCGCCATTATGTCATTATGTGACATTACGCGAATGAATGCAAAAACACTGTTCCATTTACCCGACGATAGCGCTGTGATTTTTTTCAACACGACTCCGTGAAAGATGACGAATGTGATTATATTTTTGAAGGACTAGCACTTTCATGGTGTTAAACATGCGCGTACTTTACCCATTCACCCCTGTAACGGAAAAACAATGGTGATAAATATGAGTTCCAGGGTAAAACAGAGCAATGAAGAAAAGTGAAGAGAAAAAAATGACCTAACAGGTTACGAATATCCTGACAATATTTAAAAATCTCCTACTACCATCTCAGTAAGCGGAAAGTGTGCTTGTGTTGTGATGGAGGACTTTAACACAATTCTGTGTAACTGACTTATTAAATGTGAAGTGTTATTGGATTCACTGTTTTTCACAATAAACAAACAAATAAATAAATATGCTTCACGCAGTAGCGATTTTCCTAAAGCTCTACAAGCTTGTTGTATTGGGTTCTTTTTGATCACATAACTATAACTAAAATCAATCGCTGCCACCACAATCATACGTCATGGTCCACACCTATTAATCAATTGCTGCACCTAAATGAACGCAATCACCACCTGTACAATATGTATCTTTAATAATACTACATACCTACCTTGTTATGGTGCGCCTACCTATATTTTAACAATGTCTTATTATATTATTAAATATCTATGTGGCATGTTTCTAGTTGTAAGTTAGGTTGTTTAAAATAGGTACCATTCAAACGCCACCATTTGATTGGATAAATTAACTGCAAGTAAACTGCATAACATGTAAACATATTGGAATATGGGTTGGTAACCATCAGGGTTGGCAATATCAATATGGATCAACAAGGGAAAATGAAAGCATACTTAATGCTGAACGGCGCAAGTGTGGTTAAACCATGTAATTGGTTTTGGAATGAGAAAATGTTTAGTTCTTACCAGGATGTCATTAATCCAGTTCCTACCCCTCCCTAACCATCACATTGCTGGAAAAGTATTTGAAATTTGGAACAATGGCAAGGAAATGGTGCAAATTCGAGTGCATTTGTTTTGAAAACAGAGAAAGGATTGGGACTTCCTTGGAAGCAAGCTGTATTTTTCGTGTACAGAATCTCGTTGAAAAGTAAAAAGAAGTAAGTTGACTGTCTTGGAAGTGCATAAAATCGTTTTAAGTACTCATTTGTTTTGTTGTGGCGATAATTACTGCAGGATATCGCGGTGGTACTCACTATATTATGATTGTGTTATGTTCTACTTCGCAGATATACATTGTTCATTCCTACACATAGGCATTTATGCCCGCCTTCCAAAATATCAAATTGTCAAACTTCGATCAGTGTTTAATGCAGCAGCAAGGCTCATAACCGGGGTTTCTAAATATTCGCACATTTAAGAACACCATCGTAACCTTTGCTGTCTCAAGTGCCCTGAAAGAATCCAGTACAAATTGTGCATCAATGAAATGGCCCTACCCTGCATCTCTGAACTATGCGTCCCGGAAAACACTGGTCTGAGGCAGTCAACTCTTGGATCAGCAACATCGTCAGCTGTAGGCAGGCTGATGGAACCTAAGCGCAAACCAAATACTAAGTTTGGTGATCACGCTTTTGGAGCATCTAGGCCAAAGGCTTGTAATAAACTCCCTCCGGAACAAACAAGTCCAACAGAATTAAGGTCTAAACTAAAAACTTACCTTTTTAAGCTGTCATACCCTTAAATTAAATATACCATTCCTGAGAGAAAGTCCATTTATATCCAATTTTCCATTTATGTCCTAAATCCTGTATCTTAATTTCGCTAATAAACAAGTAGTTAATGTTAATTAAGTGTTAATCTTAAGTGACCTACCAGGTAAGTATGGTACTGTATATTATCTTCATATATAGTTAGTAATAAAATGGGTCATTGTAAAAATGTATTTTATATTTGTACAGCGTCCTTGAGGTGATTTTGCACATAAACTGCTCTATACAAGTCATCCAAATATTATTATTATTATAGGTACTATCATCCAATTTCAACAACGATCAGTTCATTTCGTTTCGTTTAAATTATTTACAGTCCATTTTTAAATGCATCTGAAGCTGTAATTCGTTAGCAGTCTAGGATGTAACACCATATATATTATGACCGTGCTAAAAATGTTGGGATCCGAAAATGCTAGATTGATGTAGGCGTATTTTTTTTACAGACTCTGACGAAAATAATTTCCCTCGAGGCCAATGTCATCCATGTCATGTAATGGAGAAGATTAAAACAGGAACGCTTGGTTTGGGCATGCAGAATGACAATGATTGACAACTAGGACTAAATGGATTCGCCGGCCTGATGAGACAAAGGGTCATTGGAGCCAGGATGCGGTTTATGGCATCCGCCAACACGGATGTGACACTGACCGCAGCCTACCAGCATCAAGTGCCACTCCCGAGCTCCTGAGTGAGCGCTGTGCCCAAGTTCACTCAAGACCACGCCCTACATAATTATTCTTAATTACTTATTTTTTAAAGTTCATTGAATTCACGTCATTATTGTTTATTTTATTTATTTTTAGAGTTTGGTGATTGTTTAGTTTTATGAATCTTCAGACTTACTTGTATTTCTTATAAGTATATTTCTCCATTTCTTATACGTACGATCAAAATGTTTACCTATATGGAACGTGTGGGATTGCACTAACCTCCCCACATCTGGAATGAAAACAATATTATTAATATTATAGAGCGGATGAACAAAGAAAGGAGTGAAAAAAGAATATATGACGCGGAAGTTAATGCTAGAAGAAGTCAGGGAAGCCCAAGACATGGCACGACATAACAGAAGTGTACATATCATATGAAAAGCGTATGATTGTGAAAGAAGAAAGGAGTTTGCACCGGGACAGAGTTGCGTGGCGGTCTATCCTCTCTGACTACCAGTCCCAGTGAGAGCTCGTACGAACGTCATTGACGATCGTCATCATCCTTCTCATACGTCTTTTATGAAAACGAATAAGATGAAGATACTAAAACAATTACGTCATGTACGACCTCTCACTGGGACAAGCATAGTTCCTCTTATTAAATAAAACTCCGGCTCCAACAAAACACTTGCAGCCTTACTGAAAGACGTGGTGTAAATATTACGCCGCGCGTAATGTCAGAACAGTGAAAAACTTGACTTATTACTTAGGCGTTTGTTTGGTTCCAGGATCGAGGACGGCTTTACCACATCAACGTTCAACGGGCGTGTAAGAATCTAATTAGTAAGACGGTATGACTTCTAATGTGATGGATAAATAACGGGCTCTCATATCTTAACTAGCAGGCTGTTGGAATAGGACCCCGACCTGGAGGTTCCCACCTTATTTTTAATACACTCGGTCTTTCCAATACTTGACTCATCGAGCTAAACGCCATCTATGGATAACCTAATAGACTAATCTATTGCCATCTATGGGTGAGCTCTTACACTAATATCAAATAATACAAATTATCGTAAGTGTGTTCTAAAAAACTAGCTCTCAAAGTCACTTAACAAAAGTTATTTTCCCGTGATAGACTTCTGCATTTCTAGATTTCCTATGCGTTCTTATCTGCTCTCAATGCCTTGATATTATTATGTTGACTGTATGGTATGTACTGAGTTGTAGACCCACAGAACCGATTAGAGGACAGCGTGGACACGAGCGGGGGCGAGTGAAAGGCTAAGGTCGCCACAATCTCCTGAGAATTGCGACTATAATAATAAGTGTATTACTCTAAACCAGGGACGCCGCTGCCTTACGCGGAATCTGTGCGGCTTTCACGGGCAGTTAAGACTCCATTGTAATCGATCAAAAAGAAGAAGAAGAAAACGCAAAAATCTCATGACATCTGATCGATAGGCGTAACTATCGACGATTTTTTTACTGATTTCCCGTGCATGGTCGCGATGTTCGATATCCAGACGCAATAAATCAGAATCAATATACACTGGCAACACTGGCGCATTTCTCTATGAATTGACATCAATATACAATGGCAACACTAGCGCATTTCTCTATGAATTGAAATCAATATACACTTTCAACACTGGCGCATTTCTCTATGAAATGACATTAATATACACTGGCAACACTGGCGCATTTCTCTATGAATTGACATTAATATACACTGGCAACACTGGCGCATTTCTCTATGAATTGACATCAATATACAATGGCAACACTGGCGCATTTCTCTATGAATTGAAATCAATATACACTTTCAACATTGGCGCATTTCTCTATGAAATGACATTAATATACACTGGCAACACTGGCGCATTTATCTATGAATTGACATTAATATACACTGGCAACAATTGACATTTCTAACCGACGGACGGTTACGTAAAACTTAAAAAATACTAATAAATTGACAATGTCGAATTTAAATATTAACTTTAATATACATTGACAGTCCGCATGTACTTTCTGACACTAAAATGGAGTTATTTAGTCAATGAGGTCATTAGCTATAACTAGAGACATCCATTCATAGCTTTAATTTTTAAGAAATGTAGCATTAATTATTGAAAAAATAATAAATAGATTTTATAGCATTAATTTTCAATTTTCATAGCGTTTATAGCTAAATAGGATAACGTCAAGGAATGTGAGTCGGCAAGTGGGGAAAAACAATTAAATTAGCAAAATCACTTGAAACATGTTTATTGTATTATTGATTGAAACTCAACATGGCACATGATTCTACAGTAGAGTGTGTCATGTTCGTTCTACTATCTGTCAATAAAAGATTATAGCGACTAAAAATTTTTTTTTATTATCGCTACAAACACCATTCATCGCTTTAATTCGCAAAAAATATCGTTAATGCTATGAATGGGTGTCTCTAGCTAAAACTAAGAACTTTTGTTTCCCGATGCTGGAACCGAATCAATTAATCGCGTCTAAGGCGAATTAATTAAGACTATGGACCATTCCAGTATACCATTACAAGATGAAGTAGTTCCAGAGAGAGGTTGTACGTATGTGATTGACAAACATCTCCATTCTCACACATCTTGTATGAAAACGAAAAAGACGGAAGATATTCGGCGTTGTTGGTATCTAGCTGTTATTTCCAACAACTGGTTGTAATTTAATACATAGACTAGTGGCGGCCCTGATTCTAACCCACCTAGAAAAGATATACTTCAAGTACAGTAAGTACTGTTTAGTGAGGCTATGTAAATAGGCGCACGGCAGAACTACCAAACCTTAAAGGACAGAGTTGAAAGTTGCACGAGCACGCAAGGCACGGAGTTGATGCTGATTTGGGAGAAAAACTACTGACACTCGGACCACGGGCGTGAGAACTTCTCACGTATACCTTTGACCCCTGGAACCTTCTGATTGGTGGGGAATGACCTGACCACCGTGTTGGGTCCATTAACATTAGGAATGTAGGAAAGGATTCGGATGTATTTTTTGCGCATTGTATCATTTGATGGATATGACTTTTTAAGAATTGTGTAAAATACAGATTAGTGTTAGTTATTACACTGAGAAAAGTTACTGATTGATATATCCGGTTAAAAATGGGATTGTAGGCGCTTAAACTCTGGAAAACCGTTCGTGCACCAGTGACAAGAATTTTTCCCGCCGACAAACCGTTCATGCGCTGCTGGCATTGGAATTTCGCCCTAGCTGGAATTTTCGGATATGCAAATTAAGCCTGTATGCCACGAGAAAGTATATAAATTGTTTTAACATTATCGCTTGCACTTGAAATACTTTAGAGTTTATTTTTAATTCCATTTCTGATATCCCTCAAAAAGGTTCAGGTGTACCAAAGGTTAACGAATAAATTGATAGGTTTCGTAATAGACCTTTAGTAAAATACGTCATCACATTGTTATCACGATGTCCGAACACGTGTTCATAAAAATCTTGATGTTTTCGTATTTCATCATTGAAAAATTATCAAGGAAAATGCAGGTGCATGAAAATGTGATCCGATATTTTTGGAATTTACTAAAATTTTACCAGGAAACGGCCTGCAATCCCGTTTTTAACCAGATTAACAATAATTTGAAGATAAATTTAGCAATACTAATATTTCTCCGTGTAGTAATACACATTAGTAAGCACTAAAAAAAACAGATCCTCTTAATTTGGTAATTCATGTCCTACTTTATAAAAATAATTTTAATTACCAATAAATAAACATAATCATATGCAAATGCATATTGCATATTTAAGGCAAAGCTTAATGCTAAATCACTATTTTGATTAATCTTTATAACGAAAAGGTGTACATTATGAATACCAAAAATATGCTTTAGATAAATTGAAGGTTTTCCTATCGTTTCGCTTCAGTAGAATACAAATAAATTAATCAATAAAAAATACAAATGTAAATTACTAAAAAAAAATTGTTTCAATAGAAATGTATGAACGCGTAAAGGAAACGACTTAAAAATACAGTATTATAGCTAAGATTATCTGTGACAATTTCACCTGATTTTTGCTTTCTTATTTACAAAATAAATAAAAACCAGTTATGTGCTTGAAATAGAACGTTTCTAGACTCCGTTTGTCAAGCGATTTTAATGCCTATTACCTGCAATATAAGGTATACTAAGAATATACACATTTTTGGCTTGTAGCTTCCTCTTAAGGGGGTATTTGCAAAAACCGAAATAATATTTCGGGGCGGAGAGGAATGAAGTATGTTGGAACGGGGAACACGCGGCGACGTGCGATGGTCAACTCAGTTCGAACAGAGCAGCTATGAAATCCACTAGATGGTACCCATGAGTAAGGTTTGAACATGAAACGCTTAATAATGAGCGTCTTTCAAATAAAGTTTATTAAGTTGAGTATGCATTTTTTAGGTAAATTTCGATAGAAGAATTGCAGAAGGAGCTCATGATTTTATGAGATTTAGATGAGATTATCAGATTTCTATCAAACTTGTTTGATAAATTATCGTTACTATCAACTACACTGCTAGACGGTAAGCAGTACCGTATGACACGTAACCGACGTGTTCTTCATTGACAGATGTCAAAACAATACGGTATTTATTTTCTTAATATCTGATCATAATTATATCTGAATATATTGGCAAGATAAATAAAATATCGGTCATTTTCAATATTTATTATTATTTTTTGCAAAAAAGTTACATAAAACAAATAATTATGTAATGTAAAAAGCATAAGATTCAATTTTTTTATATAAATGCCATCATTAATTATTTTATCAGTTAGGAATAGTAAAAATAATTTACATAATAATTTACTAGATGTCATTACAAAACAAATCAATAATATAATCGTTCCCAATCAGCACGGCTTTATCACAGATAGAAACACTTTAAGTAACTTAATCATTTATGAAAATTATATAACTGATTCCCTTATCCACAAGCATCGGGTGGATTCGATATACACTTATTTTTCCAAATCTTTTGATATATTTATCAGACATATTCTTGTGTTTAAACTAAGTCTTTTTGGCATTAAATTAACCTTATTGATCTGGATCAACAGTTATCTTAGTAAAATAAAACTGTGTGTTAAAATAAATTCTTTAGAATCTTACATCTTCGATCCATATGTGAAGTTTCCCAAGGATCTCACCTCGGACCAACTCTGTTTTTATTATATATAAATGACATTGTTGGTGTATTTAAAGATGTACAAGTTCTGCTCTTCGCTGATGATTTGAAAATATATAGAATGATACGTACTATAGAGGATTGCCATATTTTGCAATCTAATTTGGATAAATTGTATCACTGGTGTGTGATCAACTAATTATTTCTTAATATTCAAAAGTGCCAAGTTATTAGTTTTCGTAAAATTCAAAGTCATGTTACTTATGAATACTCTTTAAATAATGTACTATTGACATCAGTCGCTCAGATCAGCGACTTGGGGGTTATATTGATGAAAAGTTAACATTTACTCTGCATGTAAATGATATAACAAAGAAAGCTATAAAAATGCTTGGTTTCATATGCAGAACAGCGAGTGGTTTCAAGTCACTTGAATATTTGAAAACATTGTACACTTCTTTAGTAAGAAACCAGGTAGAGTATAATTCACCTATCTGATCTCCATTGTATAATACGCTTTCTGACAATATAGAAAGGGTACAGCACATATTTTTAAGATTTTTATATTTCTATCTTTCTTGATACATATTTTGCTTTCCATAATCCACACTATTAATTTTAATTTACTTCATCATAAAACATTATTTATTGTACACTATATATAATTTTATTTGTGTACAAAAAATTTAACAACATTACAGATATTTTATCTAACTAATTGTAAAAGTACCATTTTCACAGTGAGAATTTAGTGCCAAAAACCTTACAAACTCATTGAATTTTCCGAAGAATATGTCGAAATTTTTATCTAATATATTTAAATAGCGTATCGCTCTTCCCACGGGCGAATTCTGGTACAGATTTGTACGACTCAATCGGCAATATAATATGTTATGGTGACTAACACAACTGTATTACTTGTTACTTATTTTTGTAAAAGCCCATTAGAGCGTATTCATTTTTGGGAAATCGACAGTTTACATTTAATCAGTTTGTACATAAGTATTATATAGTAAAATAAAACCAATTATGGATTTCCTCCTTGTGATTTTAACTGGGACAGCATAATATGGAATAAGTTATTTAAATTTGTGAGAAAAAAATATGAATTAAAAAAATTATATAAAACAAAAGATTATATAAAACGAAAAATTTACAAAACAATACATTTATAGCCATGGAGAGAAGTGGTAGATATCAAAACAAATAACAATTGATATATAAACAATACAGACATAAACATTATTCACAAAACATCAGAGAAATATTTATATATATATAATATATATTAATAATAAAGTTTGCAATTGAAAATATCAACCTTAGATAATACGCTATTGTAATTATTGCATAGTCTGTTCAGGCAAGAATTCTGCTTAGAGTTCGTTTTGCTTTAATCAACCCTGAACAGGACACAAGAGCGTGTTGAACGCGCAGGTACATTGAAAGGAATCTTGTTTAGCAACTCTGGGCATTGAATATTATCGTTAACTACTTTATACAGGAATAGTGCATCCTTATGATGCCTCCGTACGCTCAAGTATGAAGCTGCCTCTGCATAATTATTAAATCTTACAAATGACTTGTAACAATAACATTAATATGAAAAACTAAAAAAAAATATTCAATCAACTAGCATTTCGTCGAAATCTAAACGACGCTTTCCTAATTGACATTCTTTACATACTATTGCGTCTAAGATATATGAAGGATCACGAACATTCATAGACCTTGTGACTCGAGGATCGATAAGCTCGGGAAGAATGCAATCCATATAAAAATTGGTTAATTTAGTAAGCATTTTTTCTTCCCAGAACTTGTCATCTCGAAGTATACGCTCAACTTTTAGAGGGAAGTGTGAGCCAGTCCAAACGGCAAAAATACAATGACTTTTCTTACTAATGTGTAATTGGCCCTGCACCTGGAAATACCAATCGTGATTTTGGTTTACGCGATATTTTTCGTTGTCTAATTTCCAAAACGTAATTTTTTTTTCAATTGCGTCATCAACAGACATACTCTTTGCAGAAGATGGGCATTTAATTTCGACGATACAGTTATTACCGGACAGACCATCAGGTGTAGCTCCAAAAAAACAATGTTCAGGGTCTATAAATAAGCCACTCTGTCAAATAGTTATGGACTCAATATTTTGCAAAGAACGTCCATATAGTAAAGTTTTAACTAATGGCGCACAACTAATCATTCTTCTCTTACAAATCTTACCAAACCACGACGCTGTTAAAAGATTTCGACGCCTTTCTAACCATTCACCACTCTCAGACTGTAAAATGGTTTCCCTTTCAATTCGCCGACGTTCTGGGGAAGAACATTGCAAATCTTTTAAAAACTGCCTTTTTGCAGCATCAAATGATATATTATCCATATCCGGCTTTTGACATGCATCGCCATATTCGGAATCGATAATTGGTTTTAATGAATTTAGTGTTTTATTATTTTTTTTTTGTTTTGTACTTATAATTTTGGTTACTAAGTTTTCTACGTTTATTTGCTTCAAAACTTTTCAAGACATTTCGCGGGCTGCTATCAAAAACCGTTTTATGGAGAACATAATGTGGCCGTTTTGTATTAAACGCAACAACAGATGCTGCGCACCTCCCAGTATAAGACTGTTTTGTGGAAAAATTTATTCTTTTCCCACCTACCATTTTGGCGACAACGCTGTTATATGATTCCGCAATATTGCTATCAACGTTAAATATTAAGCTGCGGGAATTTGAAGCTAAACGCGAACAAAGTTGGGAGAGTTTAGAAAATAAGTTGCACAATTTTAAATCTTGAATGTAGTTTTTCTCATCCACATGCTTACAGTAATAGTCGTCACAGGTAGCGTGGTCGCCAAACACATGTTTAATGCTATTTAGAATATCTTTATTTAAATTCCCGACTTTGGTATCCATTAAAATTTTTTCTGAAATCCTATATTTAATAGCAGATGTAATTGATCTACGCAAGCGGAGTAATCTTTCACTAATAATTTTGCGTAATCGTATAGGGTACTGTGTATCTAATGAAAGTAAATTGATTTTAGTTATATAATTACGTAGAAGGTGATTCCGACATTCGATATTCTCTACGGTTATATTTGAATAGGGTCGAGCTTCTAATATTTTCTTATATGTACTACAATCGCCATCTGCTATTAACTTGGAATATATCAATCCGTGTGTGGCTAATGAGCTTATTTCGGATTCCATGCCGCTTGAAGAGCCTACGTAATTCTTATAGCACTTATGTTCGGGTGGGGTCACGCTTTTATTTGAGGCCCGAGTGCAAGTCATACAAAACTTATTCTTGACACCCATATACAAAACTTTCTTTGTCCTATATCCAATAATTACAGCTGCGCCAGATAAAGCAGCATATTTTGTCTTATAAGATCTTTTAGACCAACACCCATCTGCCACAACTGTAATCATTGGAACCCCATCCCTGTTAACATCACCGGCAATTTGGGCTAAAGTAGCCTCCTCTTTGGCGGCTTCTGCCATCGTCTTAACCTTAGTACGGTCCCACCATTCACACGCCCTTTCATGTGATTTGCTGTACTGTCTGTTACTCATACAAGGGATCCCTGCTACTGCCGTTAGCTCTTTTAGGTTAGAATAGCCAGATCCAATACTTATCATTCCAGAAACCATTGAATCAGTAACATTCATATCATCTTTCACGTCTTCGCAGGTAAAAATACTAAATTTGTTCTTGCAAATAAATGTCAATACTGAATTAAATCCTGATTGCTTCTCTTAAACTATCTCCAAGTTAGATAATGTACACTCATAAAGAGAGTTGTGCTGCGAAATTTTGTTGATTTAAAAAAAAATGTATATCTACTATTCTTCTTCCTTCCAGAATAACGGGTTTCTTCTTTTCCTGTGTAAACAAAACTTTTACTTTATTTACGTCAATTGAAAATAAAATGTATTTGAAATTCTTTTTAGATAAATTATTGTTACAACTAATATAACTGTATAATTAGATATTTATGTAAAAGCACAGTAGGGCGTGAATAAATAAAACTAGGAATACGATTCTAGTGATGGGGCACTCTCAAATATTCTGTGCCGCTGGTAGTCAGCCAGCTGGCCAAGTGTTGCATAAAACGAGATTTATAGTAAAAAAGTCAACTTGGGCTAGAAATGATACATAATAACATAACGACTAGCCTTTAGTGTGATCTCTTTTCTCATGTGCCTACACATTTACGTATTTATTTTTTGTAAAATGAAACGTGCTCTCACGTCGAACTCACCTCGGTTACTGAAGATAAATAACTTGCGTTGTGATTTATATAATGCGGTGATACAAGGAACAATATCTTAGTATTAAAAAACTGTTTTTATTTATTTAAGCATTGTTTTAATGCTTTTCTAAATAATTTTATTTTCTCATCGTTTAGACGACATTGACGTGGTGATAATGTATTCATTTGAAATTCTTCTGCATTTAGAATTAAAGGATATAATCGAACTTAAAGCTATTTTTAGAGGTTCTGTAAATATTTTTTTACGCAATTGTTTTAAATATTTTAAAGCGTTTTGTTTTCTCATTGTTTAGAAGAATAAATTATCTGTTCAAAACATAATATTATTTTCTTATAAACAATATGGAAATTTATAAAAAACTGCGTCAAAAACCGCAATTATGCTGCGCTTGCGGTAACATCCCCTTAAGCATTTTTGGTAAACATTCTTTGAGCCTTTTTTGTCGTTATTGCATATTTGAGCCGTGATGTTGATGCTTATTTTAGGATTTAAAAAATATATTAATTATATTTATACCTAGTAGAAAATGCTTGAACTCTTGAGCGAAAGTTTTCTCCCTTTTCCAAACTTACACGTAAAACGTGTCAATTTTGTTTGCACTAATGCTAAAACAAATTTCTGTGCGTACACGTCCAGAAATCGTTCGCCTTTAGTAATACATTCAAATGAAGTCGGATAGAACTTACTAGATCACAAATCAGTATTTATGAAATCAATTTTAATTCTGTGATTTAAGTTGCATCCATATAAGCAGAGAGGTACTAATTATCATGAGGAAGTAGTGTTATACAAAATGCAAATTTGCCATTATAATCATTTATATTTTTAGATGCGCGAGAATGTCAGAAATCCTTTCATTTCAGGTATACATATTTATTATGCTATATAGTATTAAGTTTTGCATAAAGCATAAAGGTGAGATTACATGACATTATTACTATATCACAGATGGATGCGACACAATCACATTTCAGTTACAAATTATAAACATATAATCACAATCTTTAGTTATTATCTTTTAGAGACCAATAAAGTCGTGGATTTATGATCACAATATATGTCCTAAGTTCACACACAATTAATAGCAGGTGTGCAACATCTTGTCTTGCAAATTCCTTCTAACGTGACTTTAAGTCTCGTGTACATAATCTGAATTTATTTGCAACAACAATATCAGGACTGAGTCATTTAGAAACTCGCTTGTACCCATTGATTATATAGAGTCTATAATCCTTGCAATATCAGTGTGAAATATTGTTCCCGTGCGGGAAGTAGGAAGGGGGGTGTGGAGGCTGTCGATGTGGCCCGAATCCTTCTGACCGCGAATAAACTCAACAATTTCCGCTTCTAAGACTTTCATTCGTTCATTCATTCACTAAAACAAAAGTGAATTTCAAATAGATGTATTTAAAAGTTCCAACATCGGACTCAATTTACTCGAAATCGAAAGCTTAAATCATAAAAAGTTATACCTCAAAATCGAATCCAAATGTGATGTTGATTCACCAGTTTCCCACTTAAACTACGAGTTTCCGGACACCGCGTATGGTAACTCAGTACGTGTTAATGTGCCAGAACATAATATAATAATGTACAATTTATATAGCAAGCAGGAAGCAGGATATGAAGCTAGTTTCGAATAAACCGCAAGATCGTCAAGCGTGACAGGGTGAACTTTATTAAGATGAACGGGCATTGGATACACCGTGCATAAGCTGTGCGTGGAGTGTAGTTATACCTACCCTTTGTATTAGTTACGCAGACGCTTTTCGCCTGACAGATTTAGAAACTGGGGACAATGGCTTTATTTGTAACTCGCACCGTACAACGAGGAGGTTTATACTTATACGAACATTTAACAGTCTTAATTTGACTCCAAAAGATAAATCAACTGTTTTTCATGTGGAACATAAGGAACATTAAGGCGTGCCTAGGAGACACGGGACGACGCTACGTTCGAGCAGCCTCGTGACACTCTACGGCTCTTTCCGCCGGCCGCCAAAACTATGTGCGGTATATTTAATTCTATTCTCACTGAAATTGGCAATGGTTCTATTCTAAATTATTCTGAATTTTCAATATGTAATATATTTCTTTGTGAATATTTTAATAATAATAACTAATTGTTTTATTATCAAAGTAAGAAAGACTACTTTACTTTTATTTCTATAAAAATCAATTTCAATGTTCGCTTCTGCCAGGCGTTCCGTGACGGCTATCAATCAATATTTTAGACTATTTTTTTTCCATTTTACTTAGACGCTTTTTGAAAACTAGTCTTCATTTGTATCTTCAAAAGGCAAACAATGTATCTACCTCGTTTGTCTCTACGTAAATTTGAACTAATTTTTCGAAATGGTTTTTTTTCCCGAATAGTTGACATGTGAGAAACAAATAAGCCTTGCAGGGGAACTTACTTTGGGAGCTGTGCAAATTTCATAACACAAGAACTTACTTTATCCTCCGTTACAATATAACAGTTCAGCGGAAACGTATCTACACTTATAATATTAATTCATAGTTGTAGCTTTAATTCTTACTCTTACCGTACCACGGCTCAATTTAACGGTTACTCTTTTTTATCAGGAGATTTTTTATCAGGAGATTTTTTATCAGGAGATTTTTTAGCAGGAGATTTTTGAGAAAAACAGCGCCATCAAAATTTTTTAAGTATTAATTGTTATTACATGCTGAGAGACGTGAACGGGGTATGAATGGATTTTTTTTCCAAAAAGTTTTTTTCATCGATTTAAAGAGTTCATTTATTTTCACTGAACCACGTCAATAAAACGTCAGAATATTTCAATATGTTCCATAACAGTTATTATGACTGTTTAAAGATTTCAAAAAAAAAATCCAGCGTCTTGTTTACTTTTAGTTAATATTGATTTTAAGGTATCAAAGAATTCTATAATATTTAAGTTCGGCTTGAAGAGTACGGTTAATTGGGTCGTGTGTAAAAGCCCCTAAAAAGGGCGTTAAACAAGTAATAAATTAATATTACCGCCAGGTACATTTATACAAATAATCTAATTAACTTAATTAATTAATTACTTGATAATAAAACACAGTTTGAGTAACTCTAATGTTGTAATATAATATTTCTGGCAATGAATGGGACTAAACAGACAGCTGAAACCAAAAATGAAACCCAAGTAGTGCTGTTAATTGAATCACACACTGGGAATGTTTGTAGTTAGTACATACATTCATTGTTCTGGTGCATCTCCCCCTCTCACCACCCAACACCACCCACAACCGCCCAAAGCAAAGTAATGTATGCAAACTTCATTCATCCTGTTGCTGATCTTTTTTTTTTAAGTTCGGTATTCTCTCTTTCTATCACAGTTAAAATCATATTTTTCACCGTAATACAAAATGAGGCAGCATAACTTTTACGAGACCGTATATATATATATAGCCCAAAAAGAAGAAGATGGTTTTACGTTGTCTATGAAGAATATCTCCCAAAATTACCCAAGGGGTTAATCATAATTTAAAGTCTTTTTTCCCAGTAATTTTACTAATTTAGCTATTGTAAATTAATATTTTAGTATTATATTATCTGACTTACTTGGCTCGATAATAGTTCCATTGACTTAAACACTACGACTTGGCTGCTGAATAAATGATAAAAACTACGACTCGGTTGTTGTATAAGTGATAAAATGACAGAAGTGATAAAATGACAGAAGTGATAAAATGACAGAAGTGATAAAATGACAAAAGTGATAAAATGACAGAAGTGATAAAATGACAAAAGTGATAAAATGACAGAAGTGATAAAATGACAGAAGTGATAAAATGACAGAAGTGATAAAATGACAGAAGTGAAAAAAAAATAGTTACATTATTAGATGCAACGAAATTATAAATTCTTAAAATTATCTTTGTTTGCTAGAACACTTTTTTAATGTTAGTAATGTCGACTGGGCATGAATAGGCCGCCAGGAGGAGTAGGCAGCCCATATTAGCAAACATTACCAAAAGGAAAATCTTTTAATGTTAGGTATGATTTCAGATTTTCACGGCCAAAAGTATCATAGTGATTTGTTTTTGGGGTATTATGCCGTGTTGCGCTACCTCCTCCTTTAGCCAACGTTCCGGACAGCATTGCAGTTTCCATCATCAGGGCAGATGTATAAGATAATATCAATAAATCTAAACGA
Organism: Hesperophylax magnus; assembly: GCA_026573805.1. NCBI lineage: Eukaryota > Metazoa > Arthropoda > Insecta > Trichoptera > Limnephilidae > Hesperophylax > Hesperophylax magnus. Next base: position 26,930,710 of record JAIUSX010000012.1, read on the forward strand.
AACATGAAACAGAACAAGACACAGAAAAATAAAAAAAGGTAACGGTCTCAACTGGGAATCGAACCCAGGATCGCTGTATTACCGGGACAACGCCTATAACCACTCGGAAATTGGTACCTAATTATTTTGCGGATATATATTTTTATTTTTTATTTTATTTATTACTTGTAAATTATTTAACATTATAAATGATACCAATATGCAGACTTATATATACAATTTTTTCGGTATTATTCTACTACTCCATAAGTTGAGCTGCAGGAGCTCGTGTTTATGGGAGGAGTTTAGTTCTAATGATTTTTTAAACAATAATCAAAAACTTTTGATATAAATACAAACATAATATTAACATAGGTACACAAATTAGAAAAGTGTGTTTTTAAAGATAATTAAAATAATATATCTTTTTACAGATTAAGTAAGCGTGAGGAAATTAAGGGTACAATATATCAGGTACACAAATTAGAAAAATAGTTTTTTAAAGACAATTAAATTAATATATATATTTTTTACAGATTGAGTAAGTGTAAGAAATTTAGTAAAATTTAGAAATTTATATTTATATATGTATAACCTTTAAAAGTTATTCTAATAAAAATTAAACATTCATAATTATAATAATTTATCTAAGACTCTCTTCAGGTTACAAAGAAATTCTTTTGAATTTTGTAATCATCCAAAAATTTGTTGAGGACACATTGTTAATTCTGAATTTGGAAAATGAGATCGACAAAAAACGATGTAAAATAATTAGGTCTTAATGGCTGAGTGGTTAAAGTCGTTATATTGGTAAGACAGAGATCCTGGGTTCGATTCCCAGTTAAGACCGTTACCTTATTGTTTTTTTGTGTGTTGTTTGTTTTGCGTTTCGTTTATATTTTTTATTAGTATTATCTTCTTCTTCCATGATATAGAAAAGCAAGTTCATTGACCAGCTTAGAGCCTAGGAGTTGAAAAGTGTTATGTAAATTGGTGACAGTTTTTATCCAATTTGGTGTAGATCTTTTAGAAATTTTATGTTCAGTGTTAACTTGTTTATCTATATTATATCTTCGGTCTAATCTCATCTATCGCGACGCGAAGCTTTATGGATTTCTTAGTCGTTATAAAATTAGCATTTATTTAAACTACATATTTCAATTTCTCACAGGAATTATCTGCTACTAATGGCTGTGTCGAATTGATTAAATTGTGCATTTAAATTATTGGCTTACAGTTAAATAGTGATAAAGATTTAAATGATGACGCTATAAAATAAATTATATAAACGGTATGCAAATTGTTTTGTTTCACTTAAACAGTTTTTTATGGATAGTTTCGTATTGCAATAATAGAAACAAGAGAGATGAAGAGGGCTATAAAAATTATGAAACTCAACACAGTGACTATTCAACACACCTTTAAAAAGTGATATAAAGTCATTAAAAATGATGAAATTTTTTTATAACCTAACCTAACCTAACTTAATCCAGTTAATAAAGGTTTTTTTTCATCACTTTCCATGACTTTATATAACTTTCTAAAGATATGATGAATTATCATTTTGATGATTTATCCGGTCACAACACCAAATGCATAACTTTCATTTCTTTGGTAGTCCGTACAGTTTAAACTATCTTGGCGACAGTCAGCATGTTTCCATGCCGTATCTCCCTTTATAATTATAATTAGTAATGCGGCCACAGGATATGTTGCTTTAGTTGTGGACTAGTTTTCATTCTTACAACATGGCAGTGGAATTACAATAAAAATAACAAATAATAATTTTATGATAAAGTTAGTTGGTTAAGGCGATGCCATACGTCGTGTAATATTTTGAATCGGGCCGCTATCAATAACACTTCTTACGTAAATGGCGATAAGGCTTAAATTCCCGCTTAACACCATCCAGCTGTTTTGATTTAGGCAAGAAAAAAAACATGGCCAAAAAGTGCCTTTTATTTTATTTTGTGGGATGTTCAGGCATAAATATTTAAATGTTTAATTATAAATAATTTAATTTGCCACATTATACAATAAAACCATAACTGAAAATGGGTTCGTAAGTAGGAAATTTTGAACTTTAAAGCAGTTTTCATAGGCCTTATAAATTTTTTTTTTAGGATTATAAAAAGACTAATGTAAAAAATACTCGATTATTTCAAAGGTCAAGATGTATTATACTCGCGGTATTTATTTAAAGCATGTGAAACATTTCTAGGCGATCAAATTTTCAAACCAAAAACACATGATTTTGCATTACTACGTAGTGCATCGCCTTAATCAAAATAGTTAAAAACAATAATATTACGATAAATATAAAGCATTGCTTTTTTATAATATTACAGTTTCCACTCAATACATCTTTTCATCTACCTGTAATAAAGTGTTGATTTGACGCTTTTCTAATCTAAACTTTCATAAAACTTCACCTAATATCCATTGCACATGTTCCACCCTAAAATCATCGAAGGAAGTTAAATATTTGAGAATAATCATAGACTCACATAAATGACGCAGTAAAAAGACTTCGTAAGCTCTGTCGTATATTCTGTTCTCTTAGGTCCAACTTCAACTTGAAGACTCCAACAAGCGTCTATTTTGCCATTTTCAAATCCATAGCAACATATCGTATTGTAGGATGGGGTGGGTGTGCGGAATCTATTATCAATCCAGTTATTTACAGTTTAAAAACTATTTTTGATAATAATGACAAATAAATGGTGTCTCCACAACATCAAGCTCACACCCACTTTTCATAAAACCTGGGATACGTGCTCCATAAAACTAGAACCACATTCGCTCAGCGACAATTTTGGTTCATCGCTCCTAAAATATACAATGCATTGAACACCGTTATAAAGTTTATTAATTCTGTATCCCTTTTTACTATCCGTGTTCAACATTGGCCATTTGAAAGGGGACGAGCTTTCTTTAAAGAATACATAAGTTCTTAAAACTGTTAAAAAAAGGTTTTAATTCCAACATTTATTTATTATATCGCTAAATTCAAATGTGATAATTTGAACGTAAATAGGTACATTTCTAGTTAAAATATCTTTTTTTATCAATCAGTTTATTATTTTATATAGTTTTCTATAATAATATATATCCTCAATATCAAACATATATTGATCGCATTGAAAATATTCAGAACAAATTTATGAAACACCTATCGTATCGTTTTAGTGACCATCGATTTGTCCCTGTCACTTTATATAAACGTAGAAAAATCTCTGATGCATTATTCTTGCACAAAATCGTGAACTGCCTAGTTGATTCATCATATCTGTTAGAAAGGATTGCATTTCGTTGCCCCAAGCAAAACACCAGATCGAACGATTTATTTAGAATACCACATTGTAAATCCAAATACGCGCAAAACTCTGTAATAGTACGTATCTGTGAAACTCACAATGCCTTACGAGATGTAGACATTTTCAACCATAACTTAATATCATATAAAATTCAGCTTAATAAATTAATAAATTAAAATACTTTTATTTTATTCGATTTTTTTGTTGTGAAAATTACATTATTATCACCCGTAGTGAATAGTATAGCTATGCGAAAAGTTGTATTTTTTCTTTTTGTTTTTAATTTTATGTATTTCTTTATTATGTTTATTTTTTGCCATTTAATATGTTGTGTAAAATATATATACAAAATACTAAATCTACATTTAATTCAATGGAACTAATAAAAATACTAAATCTACATTTAATTCAATGGAACTTAATTGGTCTAGAACATATGAATGTTTATTGTTATAATTTTTTACCGTACGACTGTTTGCTTCCTAAATAAAAAGAAATAAAAAATAAAATAAAATATGTATTTTTTAAATTTTTGTTTTCCCATAACATGTCTTTTACCCTTATGTTTTATTATTTATTCTACAAAATATTATTGTGTTGTTCTTACATAAATCATGTATGAATACCATAATACGGGCATGAGCACAGACATCTAATATTCATATGTCTATGGACATGAGCCTAGTACGTAGTTGAGAAAATCACCAAAATTATAATCTTTTAAATTTTCCAAAATAAATAAAACTGATTTAATGAAAAGAACCTGTAACTGCTATAAAAATAAATTTGCAAATAAAGACGTACAAGCTGACTTATTCACTGCTAGTTATTCTACCACTCTGGAACGTGCTGGAAATACTCTTGACCCTTTGGGGCTAATTTGTTCGCTTTTGGGAACAACTCGAATGGTCTCGCAGAAATCGTTGTCTTCCTTATTATTTATCTTTACTGTTGTGGTGAGAAATATGATCTAAAAACGGTGTTCCAAAGAAAAAACACCACGCTTTATAATCAAATCTAGAAATTAACCACAGAAGAATTAAAATGTGCACTTTTATGAAGATAAAGAAAGTTAATAAATAATTCGAAAAAAAATGAGGTAACGGTAACATTTGTCTACTAAATTTTTTTTGTAAAATAAGTGTTTATGTATATTTTGTCCTTATCAGTAATTTTTGTTTAAAAAAAGCGTAAGGTGAACCATTTGAATTATTTTATGTCCGCATTAAAAATTTTAATATTTCAAAAACTTATATTTATTTTTAACTAGCTGTTTCCCGCCATGCGTTGGTGTGGCGCAGTCTTTATGTGCAGATAGGGAAACAATAGCGCATATTGCTTTTATGTCCAATAGATGGCGCTGTTGAAAAAAAAAACCATTTACCTGTCACAGGTGACATATATATATAATATAGGTATATAAAAACACATGCATATTCAAATGAAACGTTGTGTCAAAATTTCAAAGCAATCTGTGAGAACTTTCGGAGATTTAAGATTTTGAAAAAACGAACATTTATATTTTCATTTATATATAGATATAGACAACAATATGTGAAAGCGTATTGCACTACCTTCTTAAAACAGTTTTCGGATACGTTCTGAAATATTCCATTTATTTTTATTTTATTGCAAAGCGGAAATAGTACGAACTTCTGAGAGAATATCCCTAAAAATATAATAATATCCCTATTTACTGAGATCAAACACAGACTAAAACAGAATCAACTGAACTATACCAAAAAACACTTCATATATATAAATATACCAAAAAACACTTCATATATATATATATCAAAAAACATCTTACTTATTTTAAAATTATTAAAAAAAAATAAAATTATACTGCATGATATATGTTCATAATTAAATTCATATGTAACTTTGATGTAATATTAATTTTCTTACAATTAAATTATACATAATATGTAAATGAAATCCTCAGCACGGGAGATCCCAGTGAGGATATCATTATATTTATTTGCTACACAAAAAAAAAAAGATAATAAAACACTTATTATTATTATTATTAAAGCCTGAGTTAAATATTTTATTTAAAAAAATGTTAAACACGACCTCTCAATTCGTAGTCGAGGATCTTAACTGCTCCACCACAGAGCTGGACTTCGACGGTTATATAATAAATATTTTTGTCTTCATGCCAGGATATTATTCAAAATAAGGTCGAGGGGTAAGGTCCTCGACTAGCAATCCAAAAGAAGTTTTGGATTTAAATCCCGGCGTGCGCAAGAAAATATTATTTCATGAATTTGTGTTAATTTACAACACTCCTTTAAAATAATATATAGTATACTTGCGGCATATTCCAAAGTGGAAAACACTCTCAGCATCGCCCTGGTGTAAGATCAACATTCAGTATTGAGACGTTGCTTGAAATTGCTTAAGCCGTGTTTGGTGACCAGATTTGAATAGCCAGGTACTCCCCCATATTCCTCTTCCCTACCCACTACCTTCAGGCTCACAGCATACCCCAATTGGGGATGCCATAGTCCTGGGTCCAAACGCTTCGAAGCAAATTGGGACTCTTGTGTTTATAATATAAAATTGTTTTGTTTTACTATATTATGGTAACAGGTTCATTAAATATTTTTTTTTTCATTTCAATTTAAATTAATCTGTTTAAAAAATTATAAAATAAAAATTGAAAATTCATTAAGAATTTTAAAAAAAGTCAATAGGAATACCACATAAAAAAATCGGATATCTTTATCCGAGACACTATTTAGGTTATAAACCAATTCATTAGAAATTTGTGATCATTCAAAAAGGTAGCAGTTTCCAAAAATATTGGAAAAAAAGTAGTTGGAAAATATTATTGGTAATGCTAAAGTTGAAATAGGAGATCAATGTTAAATAGCAAAACTACAAATACTTAGGAACAAATTTCTTCAATAAATTGCCAGAAAATATAAGATCACTAAATGATAGTTTCAAAGAATTCAAAACACAATTAAAAAAATATACTGAAAATCTAAAGTAAATAAATTAAACTAAAACAAAAACAAAAATTTAAATAATAAAATAAAAATCTAAGAAACTAAACAAATAATACCTCATCCCATACACACAAGCAATTGCTTATTATGGGAGAACATTGAAAAATAATAAATATTAATCATATCATAATATCTTTTATCTTATTACTAGTGAAATATATATATATATATGTATATCACACATTGTAAATTTTTTTATTGAATAAATTGAATAAAAAAAACATTAAAAAAATAACTAGGTCCCAATGGTCTTGTGGTTCTCTCGCTCTCCCGGTAAGACAAGATCCTGGGTTCGATTTCTAGTTGTGACCGTTATCTATTTATTTTCTGTGTCTTGTTTTAGTACCATCTTTTTCTTCAATGATATAATCGATAATTTTTATATTGCACACATGGGAATGCATCAAATATATCATGCAATAGTGTTATTATCATTAGAGGATTCATATAAAATTCCAACATAAAATTTAACGGATGAAATCGAAAACTTTGGCATAAAATTGACTGAGTGGGTATTAAATTAGATATCTATGAATAGGTCAAAATGGAAAGATGAATTACTCAAACTGCATTCCTCCAGATAGAAGTTTGCGTGGGTAATTTGTTACTTCCTATGTTAAAATAATAATTTGCAGGTAGGCTCCTTTATTGCACGTCGTCACCTTAATTACTATAGGTATAGTCTAAATACATTCTGGCAGCTTTACAGGACAAATCAAAAAAATGTTAAAATTTTCATACCACTTGAAACTGCTTTACATAATATATATATATATATATATATATTTTTTAAAAGAAAGACAAACATTCCCGGGTTACGAATAACCTGACAATATTTGAAAATCTCCTACTACCACCATAGTAAGCTGAAAATGTTGCTTGTGTTGTGATAGAGGACTTAGCCAGCCGAGGAATTGAACACACTAAATGCCTGGGTGGGACCCAAACGCGATGTCAACTCGGCCACCGACTGGTCAGGTAATACATTTTTGCATGATAGTAAAAAAAATAAAAAACAACCTTTTGTTGGTTAATTTTTTTTTTTGTTAAATTAAATTATGTACATGTTTTTTATAAAAATATCCCGATTCATTATTTATTTATTTATTAATCAATTATGCATTTATTTATTTAAAGAAATCGGTGAAGAACTATCGGAACGGTCGAGTAGTTAAAGAGGTTGACCCGATAAGGCAGAGATCCTGTGTTTGATTTTCAGTTGAGACCGCGAGGTGCGTCTTGTTATTCTTGTGGGTATGTTTAATTTTATAAGTTGCAGGAGTTCGGAACAGTCTATTTTTTTTTACTGAAGATTGTAACCCTACCAAACCCAGATCATTTATTTCGTATATTAACTGTTGTAATGTTTTCCGATTTCGGAGAAATATGTATATGTCAGTTTGTGTGTACTTCATCGTCATCGGCTACGAGTCTATCTGACGAGTTTCAGCTCGATCGGATGTCGAGAAGTGGGTTATATATATATATATATATATGCTACCCAATATAAATATTTTTCATACTAATAATATTATAAACATTCCAAACATAATTTTTTTCTTACTATTTCTTTTACTTGATATGTTTTTTTGCTAGCTTACAGGCTGAGGTTTACGTTTTTATTAATTAATTTTAAAATTAACATCCGTGTTTAGAGCACATAAATTCATTACCTGTCGTTAACGAATATTTCAAATATTCCAACTAAAAAATTAACCTAACCTCATTATTAAAATTGTTAAACTCTGAATTCAATTGTTGTGAACTCCTGCATTTAATAAATCTAGATGTACCTATATGGACAATAAGACAAACATCAACATTTTATATACATACCTAGTTTGTGATAAAATATATTTAAATTATTAAAATAGAACAATTTTTTTGTTTGTAATTAATATTCTATAACCTAAAATTAAACTATAAAATTAAACACAGAAGTAGATTAAAGTCAGAGATTAAACTCAAATTCAGTTTAATTTGTATACCCTGAAGATGCTTATAAGACGGTCGGCGTGGTCTAGTGGTATACGCTTTTGACTACAGATCCGAAGGTCGCGGGTTCGAACCCGGCGTGCGCAAATAAATTTTATTTGATTAATTTGTGTTATTTCACATTTAATTAATTTAAATAATATATAGTATATTTGCGGCACGTTCCAGAGTGGAAGATACTCTCAGTATCGCCCTGGTGTAAGACCACCATTCAGAATTGAAACGTTGCTTGAAATGGCTTTAGCCGTGTTTGGTGACCAGATCTGAATAGCCAGGTACTTCCCCACCTTCCTCTTCCCCATATCCCTCCCCTCCCCAATACCCTCAGCCTCACAACATACCCCAATTGGGGATGCCATAGTCTCACTGGCTCCAGACGGGAGCAGTTGGGACTCTTGTGCGGTATTACTGTAAAAAAAAAAAAAAAAACTAAGCGAAACCGGTCGGTTATAGAAAATTAAATAAATAAAATTCGTGCTTATAAACGAAGTAATTGAGGTTAGACATATTGATGATAATAAAACAAAGTTATTGCTTTCTACCAAAAAAAAGCAGTCATTCAAATGATATGAATGTATTTGAAATTTTAAGGCGAAGCTTAATGCTAAATCACTATTTTGATTGATCTTTATACCGAATTGGTGTACATTATGAATCCAAAAAAATATTCTCTAGATAAATTGAAGGTTTTCCTATTGTTTCGCTTGAGTAGAATACAAATAAAAAAATAAATTACTTAATAAAAAATATAAATGTAAACTACTAAAAAAAATATTTTTTTTATTTATTAATTTTATTTTAGTAATTTGTACATACATATTAATATTCTATGTTTTAATATAAATGTATGATCGCATAAAGGAAACAGCTTTTAAAAAATAGGGTATTTTAGCTAAGGTTATCTGTGAGTATGAGTATGAGTTTCACTTTATTAACATTTTTGCTTTCTCACAAAATTATTTACAAAATAAATAAAAAACAGTTTTGTGTTTGAAATCGAACCTTTCTAGGCTCCGTTTGTCAAGCGATTTTAATGCATATTACCTACAATATAAGGTATACCAAGAATATACACCTTTTTGGCTTGTAGCTTCCTCTTAAACGCCTTATGTGTGAACTATTTCTATCTAGTACAAATTATTGTTAACAACAATTTCGTACGATTTTATTAATTTTATCGTTGATTTGGGGGAGATATTAGCAGATTATCTAATTTTTAAATAATATTATGTACTGCATTGTATGTGAAGTTTAAATAAATTAAAATAAATACTTGTAATTAAGGTGGTGAAATGCAGTTGTAGAGTCGGTGCATAGAAATACCCGAGTGCATCTCAGACAGGTGAATTCCACGGGAGCTTGCCAATAATTTTACTGCAGGTTCGAGAATGCGTTTTCTTTGATCGTATCTAAAACCAAGCGCCGTGGTTGATGGAGATTTGAATTCCGGACATTAATATGATGAACCTTCTCAACGAATAAATAACATGATTACTTTTCAGGCCTGAAACACACAAATTTACATACTAAAATAATTTAAAAAAATATGATTTATATACGTATCAAATAATTATGTTTTTTGAAAATTTGTAGTGTTTTTTTTAGTTTTCACAAAGGACGTTATACAATCACTATAAAAATTGCAATAAAAATGAAATAATAATTAAAAGATACCTACCTCAAAAATCTAGGTTAAAATATAAACACAATAACTGAATAACTAAAAAATTAAATCCAGTATTGGCAGTAATTTAGAGTAAAACAAAAACCGCCAATCTTTATTCGTTAAAGTCCGAAATAGTTGAAATACAAAACAAACTGGAATATTGAGATCTGCCAATAATATTTCCCCTATTATATTTAAATCTATCCTTATACAGGTTGTACGGAAACTACTGGTAGAAGCGGGAGGCTGGGGAATCTAGAGAATCCAAAAATAAAAATATTTTTTATAAAATTTTGATCACTTAAATTTTTTATTTAAAGAAACTTAATTTATCCTGAAGAGAATTTTCGGGTTTAAGATACGCCCTTTGCAATACAATAAATAGCTGATAAGTAATACTTTAGCGGCAATTTTGTTTTCAATCTTAAGTTAAGGATGTCAAACTTTGAATTCGAAAACGAAAGTCCAAATAAAAAAAAGTCATCACAAAAAAAGTCTCCAAATATGACGTAGATTCATCGTTTTCCCAGTTGTACCACCAGTTTATATACACCATGTAATAGGTGCAAAAAAATCAGTGACTTGATCTGAAAGGTCGGGTATCTTCAAAAGGCCTCCACGCCATCTCCCTTTGATTCTGTTATATCTTTGGAGGCCATCCATTTAAATAGGTATACACAGATACCACAAAAGTGGTCTTTACCCAGGGTTTGATAGAAGCTTCAAAATTATTTGTTTTGAAACCCAAAACCGTAACAAAAAAAGAACACAATGTCTGGAATGTTAATTGAGATGCGAGCATTGTGTGTGTTGCAGTTGTGTGTGATGCAGATTCGCGGGGATAGTCCGCGGCTAATGGGCATATTGTAACGACGTGGCAGTGCGCCAAGCCCGCATACCGGCTCGAAATAGCGGTCACTTCGTCACCTCGGCCGCCTCGGTGCGCGGCGCGGGGCGGCTCCGTCACTCATCCGGCTCTGCTCGCTGCCCGCCGCTCGGTACTCGCCTCTCCAGTCCGCCCGATAAATCAACGCAATTATTATAGCGGATGCGATTTATGAGAGGCTCATTATAAAAGCATCGGAATGTTTATAGAAGGAATTAACCCACAATTTAAGATAAAATATTTCAAGATTATCTTCCCAAACTTTTTTTAGTCATTACTTTATTGCTGATGATCGTAGACCCACTCTTTCCATAGGAATAAGGTTCCTACCGACGAGCGACTTTCCGGACTCCTGCAATATGTAAAAGGAACGGCTGAGTGGTATTTTTCGAACAAAACTTTAAAAACAAAAATTCAAATTAAAAAAAATATTTATTGCACAAAAAGAGTACAAAGGGTATAGCTTACAGCTTATAGCTTATTATTATATTCTTAATTTTGGATGTGAGGCCAAAATAATCAATTAAATTGATTTTTTTTTAAGTCAAATGGTATAGCAAATATCTAGTACGGATGTGTGCTATAGAACTTGGAGAAACTCAAGGCAGGAAAAGCCGAGGAAGATCAAGATTTGATGCCAAAAAACCTAATATGTATAAAAAATAATGTAAAATCATTTAAATTTTTATTTTTATTTGGAAAAAATTAACGAGTAAAAGCTCAAATTGTAATATTTAATTATTGAAGACAATATTAGCGATTTTTAAACGAAAATTTTAAACAGCTACATAGGAAAAAGATAGTGCCAAGAAAAATGAGCGGTGAGAAAATGAAAATAATGTTGGTATTTCTTATTATGATACAGTTAAATATGACCGAAGGAAATAGGGTCGCACTAGGTCAGTTAGTAGAGCAGTCCTAGGTTCAAGTCCAAAATACGAACGTATCTTTTTCTGTTTTAAATTTTCGTTAAAAATCGCTAATATTGTTTTCAATAATCAAAAAATAATTATCATTAACAAAAAAAAATTGAAAATTGCCTTTAAAATCACGAAAAATCTCATTTTTTAATAGCCTTTATTTTATAATATAAAACACACTTAAATAAAATAGCTCATATCCGTTCTACATATTTGATAAACATTTTGATTTTTTTTTTTAATTATTCAGTTTGACCTTGAATCCTAATCTTCCTCGGAAACTCCAACCTTCAACTTTGCCAGTGACCATGAGTTTCACCTGGTTCAGTTTTAGTTTGGTGAGGACATTCTTGAATACATCCTTTTCACAATTATTGTGGATGCCTAACTCTTCCAAAATGGATGCTCCAGATTGTCCATGGAATAAAAGAATTCCTTCCAGCACCACATTTCAAGGGCGTACTTCCGCATGAGAAATATCAGCGCCTGGAAGATTCTCTTCTTGGTGGTAAGAAATCATAAAAAAAACAGTTCTTTGTTATAATTTTACCCAAACCGAGGGTTAACGCCTTTTACCTGCCTACTGTAGAAAATTACCATAAAGTAAATTCGCAAGTAGTCAATATTCGCACAGTCCACCGTGACCAGTTCTCACAAATAATGTCCCGCACTTAGTATCTCACTGGGCAGGCAGAGAGGACGGGGCGCCACATAATCACCGGCTTGGGAGTGAGACGGAGTGGAGAGACCCTCGTAAGGCCCCGGGATAGTTTTCTAATGTATTTCTAATTCAACGCGATCTCGTAAATCCGCCGATTGCGCCGGGTAACGTAAACGAAAGTTTTTTGCATAAAGAAGATGCATAACAGTTATGATGGATACAATGTATGTATGCAGATATGACTAATATATAAACAGAATAATTAAAATTGAGCATCGTTCTACAGACTAGAGTTTACAAAGTAACAATATACTGGAATTAGAACCAATTTCTAAAATAAATCAAAGAAAATATGTAATAGACGTGTTTCTAAACCAATGGTTTCTTTGTAAGGATAAACGTATAATGAAAATCAACAAATTTAAAAAATATACATAAACAAGTACCCATAAACCGCTCATTGTAATATTGTTGTCTATTGGAACCTACTTAAATTATTTAAATATTGTTGTCTATTGGAACCTACTTATTTGTCTATTATTTAAATATTGTTGTATATTGGAACCTACTTATTTGTCTATTATTTATATATTGTTGTATATTGGAACCTACTTATTTGTCTATTATTTAAATATTGTTGTCTATTGGAACCTACTTATTTGTTTATTATTTAAATATTGTTGTCTTTTAGAACCTACTTATTTATCTATTATTTATATATTGTTGTATATTGGAACCTACTTATTTGTCTATTATATAATTTTTTTCATTTTCATTATATGCGTTTATCCTAACGAAGAAACCACTGGTTTTCACACAACAGATCGATCTTTTTTGGATAAATGGCGGTGTTTACAAAGTGATTTATTTAATTTAAATTAAAATGTTGCCACAAAGTGAATTTGCAGTTATTGAAGAAGAAAATATGAAACATTTTGATTTCTAATTGATTGGCTTGGTAGTGCCAATATTAATCGGACGGCTCCAACATCTACTACCAACTTATCTAACACAAAACTACTACAAAAAAATGTTATCTGTTTCTATATTTTGTCTAAAACAGTTGGAAAAGCCAAAATATATATTTTTTATTACTCAAAAACTTCACTAAACATTTACTCCCTTAATAATAAACTTATTTCAAATTTTACACAACTGATAAACGACCGTTTACAGTTCGCGCCATTAATGGTCGTTTATCAGTTGTGTCAAATTTAAAACACATGGGCTTTAAAATCCGCAGGAATAAATTATTAAAACACGAGCATTGTACTGAGATGTAACGCGTTTATTAGGGTTCAATTACGCCAGAGCTGGCTTTGAGCCATACGGTGCCTGGCGCTAGTGAAAACCTCAGTACGAGTATTATCGGCGTCTTGGCTCCTTAGCGCCCAAGTAAGTTGGCGCACGGAATGGACTGCACCAATTGCGCCTACATAGGACTGGCCCATCAATGCTGATGTAGGTACATACTTGTCTTTAATATGTTCGATCGTGAGTAATCAATGTTGTTCATAAAGAAAAAAACACATCATTTATTTAAAAAGGACTTTTATATGAACCTTGTAGAACCCTCCCCGCATCAAAAAGAGGCTCCCAATTTTGGCTGTCTTGGGAAAAGATAGATATGAAATAACATAGTCGATTAAATAAAGACTTCAATTTTAAAATTTACAAAACGCAAGCGTGGGTAATAAACATAATTTTCCCACCTTGCAGAACATAATGTAGCATAACTGACACTCGGGTACTATTTGCTACTTCTATCATACGTATGCATTGGATTGCTTCTGAACGTCATGGCATGGAAAATAGGTCTCGACGTCTGACAGATTAATGGGTCATTAACGGGGCGGAGGATGCGGCGTATCATATTATTTTCTCAACTAGGTACCTGGACACCTCTGCAGTTCTGCATTTCATTCATTTTATAGTTTTGTTGTGAAATAATTTCAGAGTTTCGATGATGGCTGTTGACAGTATTGTGTAGTGCACAGGATTTCTGGAATAATATTGTTATTTCATTTTAATACTCTAATTTATATAACACAAAAGACATAGCTACCAGAAGTGAAGACATATTTATAAATTACAAAATACATGTATAATATATACAGGGTGTCCGGGGGTAAAGTGAGCTAACTTTGGGGGTGATTCTACACGATTTTAGAAGCAGAAAAGGTAATTAACTAGAAATTCTAATGTTTAAAGGTAGTTTTTAGGTTAAAAAGTTGGAAAATAAATATTATTCTGTGGAAAAATATTTTTGTATGGCAAAATAAACATCCGAATTTCGAAAAAAGCTATTTTTATTTTTTTTACTTCTACCGTCATATAGAAAGAGAATCACCTTCAGAAATTAGCACACTTTACAGCTGTATATACAGATATATTTAAACACTCTGTATATACAGATATATTTAAATAGGTACATCTATTTGAATTTCATTTTGTTTCGGGAATGAATTAATGCAAATCTTGGAAGTGGAAATGAACACACTTCCTGAAATTTGATCGAGCTGAAACTCGGCTAATAGACTTGTTGTCGTAAATAGCGTATATACACACTGACATATAAGCATTTCTCTGAAATCGGGTGACATTACAGAAGTTATATATGAAATAAATGTCGGTCCTCTCCACTCTAGTCCCTCGGAAGAAAGGTATGCATGATCCCTCAGTCAAACTACTTACAGACTACCTACAAACGAAATCGACCAGTAACATAAAATGCACCCTGTACATCCGAGTTTACAATGTTGCCACAGCAAAAATATATTAATTTTTAAAATTAAACAATAACTTTGTAAACATCACTTATACACAAAGTAACCGCTTCATATGAAGAAAAAAAATATTATTTCAGCTTTAACTTTAGGAACAGCACATTAGTGTGTTCAATTCAAAAAAATTATCAATAATATCAAAATACAAAATCAAAATTATGTTTATAGATTGGTTTGGATGATAGTGCAATTAAACAAGGTTTATTTTTATTTTTCTTCGTAATAAATTTATTCATAATAATATTATGATGTGATAGTCACATTAATAATATTAACTTAGTTTAGATCAGAGGTTTCCAAACTTTTTTGCCCCGTAGACCACTTGCCTGCCTGCCGAATATTGAATTTTCCTAAAACTATTAACGTCCCATGTGATAATCATTTCTCTTTTTCGTAAGAAGATTCCTCTCCCTTGCCTGTCCAACAACCAGGTGGCGGAATAGTTCCTCTGTCTTTCGTGCAGACAGGGGTGCCCTTGTGAGGTATTACACCAAATGAAAATGGAGCAGGATAAGCAACGGGAATTTTTTTCTGTAGCTGGCCCTACAGAACTGCCCCTTAAGTTGTTTGTTAGCGCTTATTCCGATCAGTTCTTCTCGTCATATGATATCCGATTCTTCAACATTCCATTTCCACAGTCAAAATGTCCTCAAACTTAGTGTATGAAGTACATCCAAATGTTGAACGTCATTATTACCCTGCACTTTTTTCAAAAACAAGTTGGGGAACTAGGAAAATTCGCGGTTTCCAATGTGCAATGTTTTGGTTCAATATATTAATTCTGACGAGAAAAGGAACGTAGACTCTATTTATATACATCAATAAACAACTTTACGATATATAAACATACAAATATCAAATAAGTATTTTCTCAGTCTATTATCAGTATTACGTAAACTGTGTTATTTGTGTTAGGTGTATTGTGTCATTTACGGAACTCCTAAATATTGAGTTGAGGTAAATGGAGGTCCGCTCGTATGTACCCCCATTTGAATCCCCCCAGAAAGCCGATATCGACCCCTGGGGGTCCATATAGACCACTTTGGGAACCTCGGGTTTAGATCAACACTGACTGAACTAGAGACCCGCTATTACGAACGTATCGTGTTTAGTATGGATCCAGCATATCGCGTTGTATTTTTATAAAAGATTCCAATGTTTATTACCTACGATGTACGTGGGAGGCGCTATAGAGCAAGCAGGCAGGTGATGCGAATACATAAAATATTAACAGTACAATAAACGTATGATTATTTATTACGGTTTATTGGCGTGCATATACTATTACATCACGTTTATAGGTACAGAAAGAAAACCCATTTTTTTTGGGCCCAGAGAGAGAACGGACGTACGTCATCGACGAAATATATTCCTTCTCACACGTCGTGTATGAAAAAGATACTAGAAAAGACGTAACATACGATATCTTTCTGGGACTATTGATAGTCTATGAGTCATCAAGTCGCTAAAATGGGCATATGACTGACAAGTGTACTTGTGTATTGTATTATAGTATACAGCACACAATTATAACTGTGTAACCATCATCCGACTTTGTCGCTTTGATGCAGGTTGAGCGAAATTACGAACATCATTTTATTGTTTTCAGCACAAAGATTCCATTTTTTGTTCGGGGGTTTCGCACGGGTTCATGGTGTGAGGATTGTATGCCCACCTTTCCTCAGGGCCTCCTGTGTGGTGCTAATTTAAAAAAAAACTTTATTTCCTGTACGTATATACTTTATGGGATGTGAGGGATCGCACTTAACCTCCCCACATTTGTAAAAAAATGAATTATTATTTTTATCAAAAATCAGAAATATATAAATAATTAGTGGATTTAGAACGTCTCCGACTTCTTTCACCGTTCACTACTGCATACCACAATGTTACTATTAAAAAACTACATTACATTATCTTTAATTCGACTCCGTATCTCATTACGGTGCAGAGATATTGCGTTCAAACCACCCTCTAAACACTCCTAGCACTAATAAGAACAAACTTTGAAATTTAATCAAAACCAGTCGACTACTTTTCGATTTTTGCTGATTTTTTTTAATATACAGGGTGTATCGGCAAGTACTCGACAAACTTTAAACAGCTATTCCTTAGCACATTTGGAGTAAAAAAAATTATGGGCGCTTTGCTGTCCGGTAACATTTTTTTCCATTAAAAACAAAAAATAAATAAAAAATCCGCACTCCGTCACTGTCATTTGCATTGAATCTCGTGTTCAACAGCTGTTATTAGCAAGTGTGTCAAAAAGTGTCCTCGCTCTTTCGTACACACTAAATAATAATAGTTAAAAATGAGACGAATGGTGCCGTGCCATTTCGTTGTGATTGTAAAAGCGCGCCAACGTAGGTACGTACGTACATTATTCAACGAAACTCGAACAAAATATTGCCAGACGGGTTTTCAAACTTTGACAAAGGATAAAAGATTGGTGACATGTGGTGAAAATATGAATAATAAATTTTTTATTAAAAAAAAATGTTACCGGACAGCAAAGTGCCCATAACATTTTTTACTCCAAATGTGCTAAGGAATAGCTGGTTAAAGTTTGTCGGGTACGTGCCGATACACCCTGTATAGATAGAAAAGCTTTTCAACTGAAATGATTTTTCAGTATTCACAGAATATGTTTTCTTTTGTTATAATTTATAATAGATGCAAATAATTTAATATTATTTTAACTTTAGATTGTAAATATGAACGGTAATCTAATACAGATAAATTCTGCATGAAAAGATTAATCTTAAATTGATTTACAAAATAAAATTACACAGAAATTTCGTTATAATTTTCTCTGGGGCAAATGTTAGACCTTGCCATTTTAATCTAGTATGTGGCTTGAAAGAGAAGGTGTAAGTTTGTAAAATAAGCATAGTTCGTGGTCAATTTAAATTCCGATCAAGGTGCAGCTATTTATAGGCTGAAGAATTACTCTGCGTGGGTTTGCTACTATCGATATTGAGATGCATACGATGCAAATGTAGGACAGCATGATTGAAGGCAACTCAGGTGAGAAGCTTGATGGTCGAGCGGTCAAAAGCGTCTGGTTCCTACCCAGACGTTCCTGGTTCGATCCTCTGCCTAGCAACAACATTTTCCAATTGTAATGATAGAAGTAGGAGAAATTAAAATACATTTATTTTTGTTTAATGTGAATCCCAACTACCCCTGAGACTATTTCAGCGCCCTTGAGGTGATTTCTCACGAAAACGGAGCTATATAAATTAGCCAAATATTATTATTATTATTTATTGCATCCCCAATTGGGGTATGTTGTGAGGCTTAAGGTAGTGGGGATGGGAAGGAGACGAGAAAGAGGAGGGTGTGGAGTACCTGGATATTCAGATCTTGTCACCAAACACGTCCAAAGCCATTTCAAGTAACGTTCATTTGTGGATGAATTTGACTATATATTATATTAAATTAATAAATTGAGAAATAACACAAATACATCAAATAAAATTAACTTGCACACGCCAGGATTTGAACCCGCGTCCTTCGGATTGCTAGTCGAGAGTTTTACCTTAAAAACTCTCACTCTTAAAAAAATATGTATTTATTTTATAACTATGTAGTTACAATTCAACTTTGTCACTTGTTTTTATAAATCTTTGATCATTGGTGCCGTCCACGCGAAGCCCTCACAAAGTGTTGAGCCGTTCAGAATCGGCAAATTTTACGGGCCTTCCCATCAATGTTCTAGTATTTATTGAATGAGCGTAGTCCTGATCTAATCTGTCTGTAAATTCGTTTTTTACGTTCCGGTTCAGGTCAAGATGGTCGCCGTATTCGAAACTACCTCTTTATACCGCTAGAGTTCGCATGATCGTGTTTCCTACTACAAGCTTTCAAATCTGAATAATCAATATTATGGTACCTACCGGCTTGAAGAATGTTATTAAAAGAATTGTCATTGAGATGAGACGTTCACGTGACGTTTCTTTGAACAAATTGTATAATTCCATATTTGAAATTTAAAAAACTATGTTATGTAAAATATATAGTATAATTAAGTAGGTGTATATTTAAGTCTGTATATCTACCCACGTACAAATCTTAAGGCCCCATAGTAAGCTTCCAAAAAATGTAGTTTAAAAGAGAGATATGTGAAAGTTAGAGGGAGCGCGCTAATATTAAAAACGATAATAATTATACGAAAATGGTAAAAATATTTAATAAAACACGACTCGTTTGAAATAGAGCAAAAATCTCTCTTCAAATGCATTAAAATTAGAAGATATTAAAAGGTTGCATTTAAAGTTTTATTGTTATATATTTTTAGGTAATGTGAAATATATAAATTGGGAAAAAATAAAGGAAATAAAAAAAAAAAAAAAAAAAAAAAAAAGATACACTGCGATTTTTTAATGCCTATAACATATTGAATACCAGAACAAAACGTGTTTTTAATAACTTTCGGAGATTACGTTTTTCTATCTAGGGAATTTCATATAATTAACGTTTCGGCATAACAATATATCCGGATTTATTTCAGTGCAAAAATTCTGGGACTAACTACCATATGTATTCGTCTTTGTCCAGAATACTAATGGAGGGAAAAAATTATCAAGTCAGTGGATGTCTTCAATTTATCTTTAAACAAATATAAAATGTTGTTAAAGAAGCAATTAATGTATATTTCTTAGTATTCATATGTAAAAGCTCCGAAAAAGGGCGTTAATTAATAAATGAAATTTAAAACATAACAAATGTATAGATATTATCTTCAAAAATAACTTTTTTGGATCTTAAAAACTTAAAGAGATACTTGTTATAAATCGGTATAAATTGGGCATGCGGGGCCTTAAGAATTCAGAGTAAATTTTGGTTTTGATTTATTTTCACTGCTGAGCGTGCAGAAAATCGTTTCACTATGGCGTCTTACCTTATTTTCTTTACAGTTATGTGAATATTTCTGATTTCTATACATCATAATTTTTACTTAATATCACATAATTTTTTTTATTTTTCATTTCCCTCCTGGCAGCTGCCCACAAAGCGCGTGCGGTGGTACTCCACTGCTTATAGCAATTTGAAATCCAATCATGTTCCCGTAATGATGACCGGTGTATCAATCACAAAGATATAATGAAAATTCACTTTCGTTAGCAGCAAGTACCTTTATAGTAGAACTGAATTCCGCACGCAACCTTGCATTAAGGCGATAATATTTTAAACTCGCGACGAAATATGATAACGGTCTCGACTGGGACTCAAACATTAGGTTTGGATAGCTCATTGGTAAATGCACTTGTTCCGATAAGTCTAAAGCATCGTTTTAGCATCGCCACACACTTATAACTTGAGTGAAGAAGGCATTCACAAGAATCAATAAACAATAAACCAATCTTTTTAAAACAAGAATAAAAAATTTCGACAAAAAATTATAATTTAAAGTAGTTAATAATTAATTTTGTAAAAATAAAATTTGAATTGATGTCACAAGGACGCTATAAAAATTTCAACTGGTCATTTCACTTGATATCTTTGATTTTTTGTCTGGAAACTTAAATCTTTTCAACTCCACATAGTTGAGATATATAATCTGTTTCCATTTATTTGGAAAGGAACGAAGCAATCGCAATTGGTGTAAAACGCCGCTTGCGATTATTTTGTTCCTTTCCCGTAATTCGTAACTCGGCTCGAGTGTTTTTTTCCTCGTGTCTATACGCAGTATAAGATTATTCAGTTTTCAAGATATTTTTATTACCAAAACGCTTCTATTGTTTAAAATAATAAGGACGTTCTTGAATTGTTTATTTGGTACCTGAGGTTTGAACGTAAAACAAATGTAATAAAATTAGTTGCGGTTGCCTACTGCCAATAAATTATGTATTCCCATCGTAAACCCATAAAACAAGAATAAGGATTTCACATTTGCTTTTTATGAGAGCAAATACGAACAGACAGTTAATATAAAACTATTCTTCATACAGAACACGTTCAATTCAAATTATAATCTTATCTATTGAAAGTGCTGAGTTATCTTTTGTTACCTTTTTACTCGGATTTCATATTCCAGGGACATCTGAGGATATCAAGAAGTATTCTTGATGTATTTTGTTTTCAATGACTAGAATCTAAAAAACAACAACGTACCAAAAAGATTACGATCATAACTGTTTATGCTAACTCTATACCATCTCTTTTTCACACCGTTCTCCATATCGGGACCCATATGAAAAATCTTCGCATTACACGATCATTGTTTTAGTTCCTACGATTTCATACAGATAGTTGCCATTGGAGAAGAAATAATATTTTGGAACTGTAAATCGTCGTAACACCTTGAACATAACTATAGATCACAATCATAAAAGCATCTGTCACTGTCATTTGCAAGCCGCGTGAAGTGCTTGGTCATTATCCAATCGATATTTTTGCATTAGCAAAATTGCTTACCTGATCATCGAATCTTGATCGGTACGATATTCGTATAATATACGAGATGAAATCACCAAAACACGGCAGCGCAGAGGACAAAACAATTCTATTAATTAATTGATAAAAGTATTTTACAATATGAAGATAACCCACATATATGTTCTTCATTCAAGTACATAATATGTGAAGTTCTCGTGTATGTCTTCCTAAACACAAAATGTGAAATGATCAAAAATTCACAATACTTAACAGTAATACACATTCACAATCAGTAATAAATACATACTGTAGTCTTTTTATTCATATTTCAAATATTTAACTGAATAAATTTGCAACATTTTCACGTTAGTTCATAAAACAATGACAGATATGGAATAATGTCCGCCATCTTAAACTGTACAAAAATCGGTATTACCAACCATGTACCAACTTCCAAAATAGAACTCGTCCTTCTTTTCATCCCGAATCGCTAGGAATAGACAAACTTGATGAAAAAAAGGATATTGTAAAGCAGGCATTAGTCTAAGTTCTATGTCCTACGTAAGTATTCATTTGAGATCCCATAAAAAGCTGTCCAACGCGAGCTTTTACTATAACCACTGCCGCGTACCTCGGTAGGAAATATTACAAATTTGAAAAACCGCAGAGTTGCCTTTCTTGCCAACTCTTTTCCGCAAGCTGCTTCCGTTTACAAATAATAATGATTTCGCATGGTATATTCTGACTCGCCCTGCGACCGCAAGTACATACTAATAACACATTTATAACTTGAGAGATATTATGTCGTAATATTCACTTATAACTTATGTTTCTGTGACTTCGATTTAAGGGCCCGCTTTCCGCGTAAAGAATTTAGATTTGGGCAACACCCACAAAATTTAGTGTTAAAAGAATCCGACAGAGGTGTCTGAATTCGTATTAGGAATAATTTTGGGGATTATGAAATTAAATTACCGACATCTATTGCAATTTTAGAAAAACAGAACCATTTTTAGTTAGCAGCGAGCAAATGAGAACCGAGTCGAAATGAAGATGGTTCTCAAAATATGGGTTTTATTACGGATTTAATTAATTATTATTTTTTTTAATTTTACAAAAAACATTTACGAAAGTTATTTGTATAGGTATAAAAATTACTTTACTTTACTAAAATACTATTCTCACTTTTATAAAAGTAATTTATAACTTTTATAAAATCAATAAATATATTTTTACATCAATAAGGTTTTTCTTATATGGTTATCTTTATAGGGTGTCCGGGGGTAAAGTGCTCAAACTTCAGGAGGTTATTCTAAATGCTAGAAGAAGTAAAAATGAAATGGAAATTATTCGAATTTCCAAATTTTTTCCACAAAAATTTATTTTCCGTAGAAGAAATTGTTTTTTTTTCTATACAAAAAATTAAACTTTTTTACTCGAAAACTATCTTAAAACGTTGGAATTCCAAAAAAAGTTTTTTTTCTTTTTTACTTGTACTATCAATTAGAATCACCTCCCGAAGTTTGTGCACTTTACCCCCGACATCTTGTATAATATGCGCAATATAATATTTATACACGTGTAATATCTACTTTTGTACATTTATATAAATTATATACACGTTTACATTTTTATGCTCATCAAATTTATTATATTATAAAGAGAGATAGAAAGATCCTTAGTGCTTCCTGAGGACTTACAAATCAGAAGACTTTTTTGTAATTATTTATTTATTCATTTAAACAATTCAATAATTATAAAGAGTAATAAAACATGTAAGCAACATAAAATTACATTCTAAAATGTGAAAGGGGCTCTATTTATTTACATTTTTATGAAATTACTACTTTTAATAGTTTAAGCTTTCAGTGAACTTTCAATTTTATTTTTAACTTCTCTAAATATTATTTGTTTAAATTGTCAAATATAATTTAATCACAAGCACAAGATTCACTCAAAATGAAAGATTGGTGGTTCTGAAATGTTCCCATAAATACGGTGAAAGAACCCTAAACTATAAACTTATTACCCTAAACATGCTTCGAGCGAAATGCGGATCTGGAAACCTTATCGTCAATCTGAGCAAAACATACCATGAACGTCAATATAGCAACAGCCTTTGTTCTGCTGCAGTTTCATTAAATGCCGAGAGATCCGTTTACAGTCTCCAAAAAGCAATACTGGGGCACAACCCTAGAAGCAAAGCTAAATGATTGGAATACAGAAAGATAAAAACACACCATTGTCAAAAACATCTTGGCCGTAAATGATTAAATAAAATTAGATTTATTCAGGAAGGCAAGCATTACGGTGATCGATGTTAAAAATCTAACATAGCCCTAGAATAACTCCAGTATCTTTAAGAAACCTTTCTCTTAAAGCTCAGAAAAAAACTTTCCATGACAGTTAGATATACCACTCTACAACAAGGCCGCGTACGGTAAAACTGTAAAAAAAAATAAAGTAATAAATAACAAAATAAATATTTCACAACACAATAATTTCATCGAAAATCTTAAATCCGTTTCACCTTTCTACATTTTCTATATTCTCCTTAAGAGTATAATCCTTAGATAATGCCTTTTCAAATTATTCGTGGAAGCTAGAAAAAAATAAAATCATTGATTATAACTGCACTTCAAGTGACCTTTTAAATAACAGTAAAGGGCTCAAATGATTTTATTGTTACGTCCGTGCCTTTGCATCTTTACAAGACTTGGGCAAAACATTCTGTAGCAGAGTATAGATTTCACATCTGAAACATAATTAAAGAGTTTATTGAAAATAGAACACCAAGGTACGGTTAGTCAAAAAACGTACAATAAAGTTAATTCTGGGAAGAAATTGTACAGTTGACATTCAGGACAGGTTCACTCCCTCCTCCTCAAAAAAGACCCTCTATACAGCATTCTCAAAGATGACACAGGCTCTGAGAGAAATTATTTTCTTCAGGGCCTCCTTCCGACATAAAAAATAACATCACTGAACTAAATTATATTATTGTAGAAAGCAATCACTTTGTGGTTTGACATATTTAATAAAATAAAATACTTTTTTGTTTTAAAACCACGATATTTATTAATTTAAGAACCGACCGGTTTCGCTTTACTTAAGCATCATCAGGGTACAAATTAATACTAAACAAGAAGTACATAATGTGTGCATATATATAACAAAATATAGAGGGAGACAACATGATACAAATATATTATAGAGGGAGACAACATGATACAAATATAAGCAACACAAAGACGGTCATAAAATACATTAACATAAGTGTACAAGTAATGGAAAACCGCTAGATAATTATGTAGACTAATGGGTTATACGAATAAATCGGGAAAAACAAAACATCAATAAAACCTCAATAATAACGGTTTTTCCGAATTTGCAAATCATTTGATCGATAAAGATCATACATTCTGTCATAGCACCGGTGCTAACATCTTACATAAAAACGGGCATGGTAACAGACTAAACAATTTAGAGGCACTAGAAATTAAAAAAGCTGTAAAAACCAAAAGTCAGATACTTAATAATCAATTAGACATATCAAGTAGTCCAATATTAAGTCTGTTTCCAATAAACCCATAAAAAATTCCCAGTTCTCCTTACCACCTTGCCAGTTGATGTTTTGTTTCTCCCGATTTATTCGTATAACCCATTAGTCTACATAATTATCTAGCGGTTTTTCCATTACTTGTGCACTTATGTTAATGTATTTTATGACCGTCTTTGTGTTGCTTATATTTGTATCATGTTGTCTCCCTCTATATTTTGTTATATATATGCACACATTATGTACTTCTTGTTTAGTATTAATTTGTACCCTGATGATGCTTAAGTAAAGCGAAACCGGTCGGTTCTTAAATTAATAAATATCGTGGTTTTAAAACAAAGAAGTATTTTATTTTATTAAATTATATTCCCCACAGTTTCAGAACTTTCGATAGCTTTTTTCGCTGGCCCGTTCATTATTTTTCTGGATTCCACGTTCGAGTATTGTTATTTGAAACAGGTGGCCCATATTATTATTACATATTATATTATATTTCGGACATCGTTGCATTGTGAATCATTAGAGCAGATCTTAGAGTAATATTACTCTAAGGAGCAGATGTAAAGTGACGTGTGTATTTGTGTACGTAGAAAGTTAATTCGCAAATAAATCACGATCGTATAGGAACAAGAAAAGAGACAAGACAACAAGAAAACTAAATTAATAAAAATTTACCCCGTAATTTCTAATGCATTGGAATTAGTTTTATTTCCCAAAGTACCTATTCTGAAAAAAAAATAATAACTTTTTACTACACAATACATAAATAAAAATATGAATTATTAATTTTTATAGTAAATTATCGTTTATAATAAATATAAGCTTACAAATCAAAAATTGTATTTTTTTCTTCTCACCTATTAGATAGGATATAATTTTATGAGATAACATTTTTTCTTTGAAATACGGGATATCTTTCGTGTATTTCCCATCTTTGAAAAAACAATATTTATTAACTCATAAACTTTACACGCGTAAAAATTATCTTTATAAATTCAAATATTTGCACGTAATCGCACGTCTGTAGATCATAGAACGATGAACGACACGTCTGCCCCCAAAGCCCTCGAGTTGGCGAATGAACTTCTCAAAGAAAGATAGTTTAATCTGCAAGTCGGAGCGAGCGCGCTATAATAAATATGATTTAAAAGCAATAGGCGTAAGCGACAGTTGTGAAAATGTTTAATAAATCACGGCGTATTTCAAAAATAGCAAAAATTACTTATGGGGTCTATTGAGTAGCATTAAAAGAAGCATTGTGATTTTTTTCATACATATAACTTGTAAAATAACAGAAATAAAAGTGTTAATAATATTTTTCGGAGCATACTTTGCGATTTATTTCTATCGAGGGAATTTCAAATAATTACCGTTTCGGCTTTTGGAACAAATAGATACTATCTTAAAGAATAACATATATTTTTTTAAGAGCTTAAAAACTTCAAACTTTTAAGGAAAATATCTCGGAAATTGGATGAAATTCGAATAGTGGGCCCTTAACTGCGTAATATCGGAAACATTACGGTAATTGCATTATGAGGAACGGCCTGTTTTATAGAAAACTTAAATTTGGATTTGAAACCAAAATACTTGATACATAAAATAGCACATATCCATACTAGATAATTGCTAAAATTTTGATTATTTTTTTTTCAGTTTGGTTAAGTATTTTTGCCTCATATAAGCCCCCGCAAAAGCGATTTCCACCGATTTAAAACAAGTTTATCGTAAACTTTTTAACTTTTTAAATTCCAAAAATTAATTTTTATTTTTTAATATAATGTCAATACATTTGTTATGCCGAAACATTATATGAAAATTTCCTCGATAGAAAAAATAGCAAAGTAAGCTCCGAAAATTATTTGAAACACGTTTTCTTATGTTATTTAATATGTTATAGGCATGAAAATTTTTACAGTGTATCTTTAAATTTTTGCTCTATTTCAAACGAGTCGTGTTTTATTGAATATTTTCACCAATTTTGCTTATTTATTATTGTTTTTTTAATATTAGCGCACTCCCTCTAACTTCGTATTTATTTATCTCCCTTTCAAACCATCTTTCAACGTTTACTACGGGGCCAAGTAACATGGTGAAAATATTATATTAAATAAATAATTTAAGGAGATTATTCAAATTTGATACAAAGGAAAAATGATTCGGCTCGCTTTACTTTGAAAATATATAGAGTATCATTTTTTATAATTAAATACCAATAATTATCATCGGTTATTCCGAGCTGCAACAGCCTGCAAGGGAAGATCTCCCTAATGAGACAATATCCAATAGAAGAGAACACCAGAAGAAGAGAAGAAGATGTTTAATTAGCTAAACCCACACTATACGTAATTTAGTTTCAAATCATTCGCTACAATCGTAAAATACCGATAAAAGCGAAGAATACAGCCGCGGATGAAAATCATTAATCTCGTACCAAATGCAATTCAATGCAAATTCCGCCAATTTAGTCAATTATTCGGAAAGTTGTGCGAAATTGACGTAAACGTTTGCGTAACTTAGATGTTAAATCACTTTCCTTTTTGTATCCAGAAGAATCGGAAAAGTCTTTCTCTTCGTTTCAGATTCGCCACTTTTAACAATAGTATTGTTGCTTCGTTGGTTTGGTGGATGTTACGCCACTTCTGTTTGGTAAAAGTAAGTAACTGAATAATATTAACTAACAGAACATACAGTCATTGTTGCGTATCATTGCCGGTTTGGATGCAGTTGCTTGACTTAGAACAATATTCCATTGATTGCCTGGTGTTAAGTTATTGATGCATACCTTTCCTAAAAAATAGCATTATTCACAGACTTTTTAGCATGGTTAGATTTTTACGTAGATTTTGCAGAGCGGTTTTTGCCTGTGTGCCTTATAAAACCCTCAAATCTAGGGTTTTTATGGGCCTAGATGTTGCACAGTGGTTTTTGCCCGGGTTTCTTATAAAACCCTCGAATCTAGGGTTTTTATGGGCCTAGATGTTGCAGAGTGGTTTTTACTTACTGGTTTTTGTTTGGAGGCTTATAAAACAACCGAATCTAAGGTTTTTATAGACCTGAGTGCCACAGATAGGTTTTTGTCTAGATGGCTTATAAAACTACCGAATTTAGGGTTTTTACAGGCCTAGATGCTGCAGAGCGGTTTTTGTCTGGGTGGCTCATAAAACATTCGAATTTAGGGACTTTACGGGCTTAGATGTTGCTGAGCGGTTTTTGACTTGGTAACTTATAAAGCTGTCGAATCTATGGTTTTTACAGGCCTAGATGTGGCAGAGCTGCCTTTTAAAAACCATACCAGACTTTCGAGGGTTCAGAAGTCATTTTCATATAACACCAGGGCTATTGGTCACGATCCTCAGCAAATAAGAAACGGTTGAAGAAAAAAAGGCAGTTATTACCACTAACTTTTCTCAGTCGATAATTTCATTGATATGGCGTGAGTACAGAGTACTGAAGAGAAGAGAAAATTCTTACAAAAATCATCACGGTTGGTTACCTTTCCTACCATAAAATGGTAGATATCAAATGATGTGTTGTTTTCCACATGTAGGTTAAATAGATTTATTATACAACGCGTTATGTTTCTGTTGCAGCACTGCAATTGAAAAGAATGTCTGAAAGAAGCATAATGAACGAGGTTTACGATAAGATGATCATTATGGCATTACGATTCGTAGGAAAACATAGAAGATATACTAGTAAGGGCGTTATTAATTGGTTCGAAATAGGATATTAACGCATTTAATAAGTTCGATCACTATTCTTGCCCCAGTCACAACCCAATCGAATCTTCAATTCTTGGAAGCGGAATTTAACCCACTTCACGACTTCCAATCAAACTTAAACTAGATAGATAGATTCATTGTCAGTGACAATGCATTCTATCAATTTTTTGGTGTCAATGACGTACACACACGCGGAAATAGTTCTGCAAGATCGGCACTGGCAAGTTGGGTAGCGTGGTTGACTACGGATCCTGAAAAATAAGGTTCTATAAAAAACATAATTT
The DNA here is from genome assembly GCA_026573805.1 of Hesperophylax magnus. NCBI lineage: Eukaryota > Metazoa > Arthropoda > Insecta > Trichoptera > Limnephilidae > Hesperophylax > Hesperophylax magnus. Next base: position 26,959,886 of record JAIUSX010000012.1, read on the forward strand.
TATTTTAAATTAAATAATTACTACGCAGGTAACCGGATAAAACAGAACGGTGTCAAAAAGAAAGAAGTGACAGAAAAGCATTTAAAATAAATTTTAAAAGGATTTCTTACACATATTCTTTAGCAGCCTTAAAATCTGCGATCGTAATAAAATCTGCGAATACGAATAGGCCTACTTCAAACATTGACGTATTATATTTAGATGAGTATTAACTCTCCCAACGCTCTAACTAAAACTACCTAATCCGGTCTACGCGCACCGATTATCGCGTTCTAACAGTGGAACAAGTTTCGACGATATATTAGTACGCAGTAGCGCCTCTAATTTTAACTCTATGAATTCAAATTTTTTTTTGCAAAGATTAAAACCGTATTTCATTTAATCTTTACCAGTGGATTTGGAGCAAACCGACTATTAGCAACGTAATCTATGAACCGCGGTTAATCCATGTAAGTCGGATTTAGAAAATTAATATTGCTAATCTTTCGCGTTCCGTTAAACAGATAAATTTTTCATCAAAATATTTATGTTGTAGGCACAGGCTCTAACGGGAACTAAATCAAGACCAAATACAGTATACAGATGGCCAGTTAAGAAGTGAGATCAGGTGTGTCCATAAAAAACTATGTTTAACATCAACTTATATTTTTACTGAACTAGATCTGAACAAGATCTTTGAACGTTCACCGCTTTTGTGCGTTTCTGTGTATTTATTTATGTAGGTAAGCTGGTACGTAGACAACCAATATTTGCAGACGACATTGTTAAATTTAAACTTTCTAACAAGATGGGATAAAAATATTATATTTAGAAAAACTTTCATTTATGTCCCTACATGACGGCTTCCGTGGTCGAGGGGTAAGGCTCTCGATTAGCAAGCTGGAGGTCGCGGGTTCAAATCCTGGCGTGCGCAAGTAAATTTTATTTAGTTAAAGTTTTTTATAGTATATATAGTATTTTTGCGGCACTTTCCAGATTAGAAGATATTCTTTGTATCACCCTGTTGTAAGAACACCATTCAGAATTGAAACGTTGCTTGAAATGGCTTTGGCCGTGTTTGGTAACCCGATCTGAATAGCCAGGTACTTCCCCACCTTCCTCTTCCCCATTTCATTCCCCTCCCCACTACCTTCAGCCTCACAACATACCCCGATTTGGATGCCATAATATCACTGGCTCCAGACGGTTGGGGCAGATGGGACTCTTCTGCGGTTAAAAAAAAAAATATTTCTATATTTCTCTTGAACACTTAGGACGGGTTGTTTCGGAGAACTTGAACAATTCATCAAATTTCAACGTTCATTTTCGGGTTCTGTGAAAGACTTATTCAAGTTCTGTTATTATATCATTGTAGGCTAGTTGCTTGACAAAACTGAAATAAAAACAGAACTTGAAAAAATCTTTCACAGAACTTGAAAATGAACGTTGAAATTTGATGAATTGTTCAGATTCTCCGAAACAACCCGTCCTTAGAGTTTTCGAAAGTCTTAAAAATATAAGTAGTTTTTGAAAATAATATATTAGAGCCAAAACGGTATTTCTATTAAATTCCCTCTATAGAAAAAGAACGCAAAGCATGCTTCAAAAATTATTAAAAACCCGTTTTTTCTGTTGTTTAACATGTTTTAGGTATGAAAAATTCATTGTGTATCTTTAAATGCAATTTAGGCATTTGTAGGGATATTTGTTTGGGGAGAGTTTTAATAAATATTTTCGTAATTTTCGCTTAATTTTTTTTTTATAAATCTTTTCGCACTCTATTAATTTGTTAATAACTTGCACGGGTACCTACCTACTCTTTAAAACATTCAAACATTCAACATTTGTGTGAATAACATCACACAAATGTTGAAATATCGTCTAAATCGTACTTTTAGTACAAATATTCATTGACACCTAAAATTGAATTGATCTTCAAAACATTGAAAACTAGCTGAGGTGTACCCGGCGTTGCTCGACTTTTCTCTACTTTCAATAAATGTAATATCCATGTATTATGTATGTAAACCTACGGGAAGAAATTCTCTAAAAGACAGTAGTGACCCTATCAAACTCTGTTGCATAGTTTAGAAGAACTAAGCGCACAAACAGACGGACGTGGATAGTGTCTTTGTTTTATACTGTTTGATGTATTGCCACGATTGCGGATTTTCTAAGAGTTTATCAGGAATAGGCCTGTTATCCCGTTTTTTTAATTGATTATGATCTGATATGTTCCGGGATATTACCAAACGTTCCACAACATTACAGAATGTTCCAGAATGTTCTGGAATGTTGTGGAATATTCAAATGTTCTGGACTGTTCTAGAAATTTCTAGAGGGTGAAACTTCCAGCTCTTATATCTTCAAAAGCACGCACTTCAGGTGAAATCGGGAACCTTCTTCATGGATGGGGGATAGAGGGCTACCATACCATAAAACTCCCTTGATCGTACCGGGTCTTGTTTCTGAGTTTAAGCGGCAGGCACATTGGACACTTATTTTTATAATATATATTGATTTAAAAAAACGTTAATTCAGGTACCTGCTGACATCAGGATCGATTGGATTTCCAAAATGCGCATTTATATGATGAACGTTAACAGGCCATTATCAACAACGTTCATTCTGACGGTAAATATTAACGGTGAGTTCAAGACGTCAGAAATATCGTATCGATTATAATTCTCAATGGACGTGCGTTTTGTTTTGCCATGTTCATTATTTACAGTCTTACTTAGTTTGTCATTTCAGTCCGCATTATTCTCGAAATTCTTTCTAAGCCGTAACACGTTTCCACGACTTTGGTCTCGCGTGGTGAATTCATTGATTTCATTTCAATTTAGCGTTGAATAAAAAAGACTTATATTAATTTCTCTGCCGTACATAACTTCACACATGGTTTGAAAATTTCGCTTTTAATTTCTAGAAAATGTCTTAAATCCATTAACCTGTGTCGCGAATCTGTGGGAATGCGTTATTCAGCAACTTGGTAAGGGCATCCTGCAATGCAAAACGGTCGAGTTAAAACTTCCCTATGTTCAGTCAAAATACAAGCGGGAAACTTGTATATCTACATCACAATTAAAGTCGATTTTTTGGTATCTACAAGTAACTCTTTTTATTATTATTAAATATATATCAGTAACTCTTTTTGGTATCTACCAGTAACTCTTTCTGTTACTATTAAATATATACCAGTAACTCTTTTTGGTATCTACCAGTAACTCTTTTTGGTATCTACCGTAACTTTTTTCGATATCTATTGGTAACTATTTTTGGTATCTACCAGTAACTCTTTTTGTTATTATTAAATATATACCGGTAACTCTTTGTGGTATCAGTAATTCTTTTTGGTAACTACTGTAACTCTTTTCGCTATCTATTGGTAACTCTTTTTGTTATCTACCAGTAACTTGTTTTGGTATCTACCAGTAACTCTTTTTGGTATCTACCAGTAACTCGTTTTGGTATCTACCGTAACTCTTTTCGATATCTATTGGTAACTATTTTTGGTATCTACCAGTAACTCTTTTTGTTATTATTAAATATATACCGGTAACTCTTTGTGGTATCAGTAACTCTTTTTGGTAACTACCGTAACTCTTTTCGATATCTATTGGTAACTCTTTTTGGTATCTACCGGTAACTCGTTTTGGTTTCTACCGTAATTGGTTTCGATATCTATTGGTAACTCTTTTTGGTATCTACCAGTAACTCTTTTTGGTATATACCGTAACTCTTTTCGATATCTATTGGTAACTCTTTTTGGTATCTACCGGTAACTCTTTTTGGTATCTACCAGTAACTCGTTTTGGTTTCTACCCTAATTAGTTTCGATATCTGTTGGTAACTATTTTTGGTATCTACCAGTAACTATTTTTGCTATTATCAAATATATACCGGTAACTCTTTGTGGTAACAGTTACTCTTTTTGTTATCTACCGTAACTCTTATCGATATCTATTGGTATCTCTTTTTGGTAACTACCAGTAACTCGTTTTGGTATCTACCAGTAACTCGTTTTGGTATCTACGAGTAACTCTTTTTGGTATCTACCAGTAACTCTTTTTGTTATTATTAAATAGATATCAGTAACTCTATGTGGTATCAGTAACTCTTTTTGGTATCTACCGTAACTCTTTTCGATATCTATCGGTAACTCTTTTTGGTATCTACCAGTAACTCGTTTTGGTTTCTACCGTAATTCGTTTCGATATCTATTGGTAACGATTTTTGGTATCTACCATTAACTCTTTTTGCTATTATTAAATATACACCCTTGTGAAATCAGTAACTCTTTTTGGTATCTACTAGTAACTCTTTTTGGTATCTGCCAGTAACTCGTTTTAGTATCTACCGTAACTCTTTTCGATATGTCCCGTTGGCGTCATGTATCTTTTATCAGGAGATTTTTCAATGTGGATGAGTGTTTCAGGCTAATAATTATTGCTTGTAAAATAATTGTTTTTTGTTTGAAATTTTATTTGGTTGAAATCCGAAAACTTGGTTTTTCAACGTTAATCGATCGTTTGTAATTTAAATTGTATCCTTTAATTTTTTAATTTTATATTTCATCATATTTACCTAGTAGGTAGGGCAAACTTATTGTTTTAGATAATTGTAATGAACTTACAAATAATTACCAAAGTGGCATCTAAAATCATGAAAAATTGAATTCATTTGGCCCATATTTTAAAATTTAAATCGCAAATCAATAAAACAACTGACATCCGTACTAGATATTTGCTACAATTTCGATTCTAAAAAAATCAGTATGGCTGATTATTTTGGCCTCAAATTCAAAATGAAGATTTTTAATTTGCTATCCTTTTTACAAGCAGTGCTACAATTTTTTTCCATTAGTATGAAAATAACGTGCATTGTGTTTTATAATGTCATTGGAAAGATGTCGTAATTTATCAAGTTTTATTAGATTTGATAAGATTATTTCTACGATCCTGGTTTTTTCCATATTTCCCTTGATTTTATATTCTGCGCTAGATTTGTCACGGATATGCGCTCGTTCATAGGCCTCCATGGTCAAGGGCTAGAAATCCGAAGGTCGCGTGTTCTAATCAATGAATTTGTGTTATTTTATAGTTTATTACTTAAAAATTAAAACGTTCCCTGAAATAGCTTTAGCCGTGTTTGGTGACCAGACCTGAATAGCCAGGTACTCCCCCACCTTCATCTTTCCTATCTCCCTCCCCTCCCGACTACCTTTAGCATCACAACATACTCCAATTGGGCATGCCACAGTCTCCTTTCCGCACCTGTTTAGATTCAAAGAAAACGTATGTATTCCGAACCTATGGTTAGTTTAGCGTATGCAGCTGTATAAATGTAAAACATTTCACTTTCTTTAGCCTACTTAGCGGGTTTAGCAGTATCTGCATGGGAACTTGCCAGAAATATCTATAACACAACACAGGGAACGCTTTAGTCTTCGTTTTCTTTGTTTTGGATGAAAAACCACATTTACTGCGCGCAGTGAGACGTAACCGAAGCGACGCGACGACGCGATCTATGATTGCATTTTGTAAACATTTAAAAAGCTTAGTGCTAAATCACTATTTTGATTAATCTTTATAACGAATTGGTGTAAATTATGAATACCAAAAAATATGCTTTAGATAAATTAAAGGTTTTCCTATCGTTTCGCTGGAGTAGAATATAAATAAAAAAATATATTACTCAATAAAAAATATAAATGTAAACTACTAAAAAAAAAATATTTTTTAATAGAAATGTATGAACGCATAAAGTAAACAACTTAAAAAAATACAGTATTATAGCAAAGATTATCTGTGACAGTTTCACTTGATTAATTTTTTTGCTTTCTTATAAAATTATTTACAAAATAAATAAAAACCAGTTTTGTGCTTGATATCGAACTTTTCAAGACTCCGTCTGTTAATCGATTTTATCATCTATTACCTATATTCGTGACAATAAAAGGCATACCATGAATATACATATTTTTGGCTTGTAGCTTCCTTGGGAAAAATACAAATGGTTTCCTCGTGTGCTCTGATTTTTAACAACTACATGGAGAAAAATGAGTAAAATGAGAATGCTGATTTATTGAAAATCTCTTCAAATTATTAGATATCCTGTTAAACACGGTACTGTAGGCCGCTACCTGATAAAGTGTTGGTAAATTCGGAATTATATCGGAACACGTATTCATTCACCTGCGTTTGTCTTAATAATATAAGACGAAATGCAAAAAGTTAGACTTTTATGAACACGTGTTCGGAAAAAACATTGGCATTTTACTTAAATTTTATCAAGATACCTACCGTTCCATTCGTTAATGGCCTACAATCCCCTTTTTAACAAGAAAACGAAAAATTTTATTTCTCCGTGTACTGTCAGTGAGCAATAACTGCTTATAATAATAACTGTAATATCCTTGATATTAGTGTAAGAGCTCATCGCCAGATGGCACTAGAATAGTGTATAAGGTTACCGGTAGATGGCGTTTAGCTGTCGAGTATTTTGGAGACCGAGTGTATAATAAATAAGGTGGCAATCTCAAGGTAGGGGTCCAGATTATTCCAACCGCCTGCTAAATAAGATATCAGTGCCCATGGTCAATCTATGACATTAAAAGTACAAATGTTTTGAGAGTTTTATTTGATGAATATAAAATGAAAATACCCAATCATATTTCTGTGCTCCTGGTATTTTGTTCTTGTCGGCAGGTTCACTTTCTGGCGTTTATTATAATTATGAATATTTTGCATAATTGTGACATTAGCGTCACGCGGAAAATAACACAAATTCCGGATGACGTCAAATACACTGAATTCTCGACAAATTAATTTTTGAATTTTAAAACGCTTATTTATATTTTATTAAACTTAAATTCAAATCAAATTCAAGTTCTAGAGTTCAGTAAACCGAAGTTACAGACACACAACTGAAAATAGTTTTTTTAATGGCTACAAAATGACGTTAAAATGATTGGATACTGAAAATTTTGTTTCCAAGCATTTAATTTCACAGCATTCTTCAGAATTAATTCACTGGATAAAGTAGCTGAAAAACCACTATGCAGAAAGGAAATATTGTTGCTTGCTTTAGGCGTGTTTGGTGACTAAATTTGAATAACCAGGTAAGTCCTAACCTTCTCTTCCACACACTTCTGATTTCACAATAAGTTTTAAATTTAAAATAAGTTAATCTTTTCTTCTCTCCAAATAAGAATCAATTCGAGCTTTAAATTGGTTTATATTAGTAGAATCGATGACATGTTGTGGAAGTTTGTTCCATACACCCACTACTCTATTGGCAAGGATGTGTTTCCTAAGATAGGATGCAAAAGGTGCTTTATTATTTATTTTTTAGTCTCTGCTGTTTATGTTTATTTTTGTTGGTGCTGAAGATTTCTTGGATGCCAGAGCAACTATAATGTCCAGATAAAATTTTGAAAGTTTCAATCAAGTCACCATTTTCTCTTCTTCTTTCAACGTTGGTAATCTTAGTTATTTGAATCTATTTTCATATTTCTGGTCTATCAAAGCTCTTGGTATTTTTGTAAATTATCTCTGTACTCTCTCTATACCATAACCAAGGGGGTACCTAACATAATCAAATCAAATCAAATCAAATCAAATCAAAAATTATTTATTGTAAAATAAAAATTACAAAAGGTGTAGCTTATGGGTAGACCCCATTTATTCCAGCTAACCACATTTATTTAATTACAATGTTTATATAATATTATTTGTTTTATTATAATAATTACAATGTTTATACAGATAAAATAACAATATACCAATGAAAAAATAAAAAAAATACAAATATATATACCAATAAAAATAGGCGTTTAATTTACGTGAGGTATTCACTCAACGTGTAGTGACATTTATTAACAAGGAAAGTGTTTAGTAACGATTTGAATTTGTGTGTATCTTGTATTTGTTTAATGTTATGTGGAAGGTTGTTATATACTTTAATGGCCATGTAGTATGGTCCTTTTTGGAATATTGTTTTGTTTGCTTTTGGTATTAGTAAGTTTTCTGTGATAAGTTAAGTTAAGGATGTAATAGTCTCACTGGCTACAGGTGGATGGGATCAACCACCACAAGACGGTCACGTGCCTTGCTTGGTGGTCTAAACATACATGATAATTGTAATAACCATGTCACTGAATAAAGAAAAAAATAATAAAAAATGAAAAAAAAAACAGTTGGGACTCGTGTATGGTATTAAGACTTTCAGCCCCAGTGTTAATTCAAATTAACAAGAACTTTGTGATTTTTTTATTGTAGCAATTTAGAAAACCATGTTTTTTTTTTCTTATAGCTTGAAATCTTTTCTGTGGCGTCTATTTTTTCCGCTTGGTTGAATTCTTTCCATTCCCGCCACAAAAACGATAAATATTTTGACATCTGCTGATTGTGAGTTTCATCGAATTTCTGCAGTCGTTAATTACTTCATTTAAGGTGCGATATGAATATTTTCTACTCAAATTACAAATATTTTAACGCATAAAGATGTATTCTATAAACATAACATCAGTTCAATTCACTGTTCACAGTCATTTCCCAGAATATTGTAAATGAATTTCAATGTTCATTCAAATTAACACTGGTTGCGACGGACATATTTTCGACTAGTATGGCAAATTTTTAAAGATTATTATCCTAGATTATTTATTTATTTCTGAATGAATTTTAGTTAAAATGTTATTTCTTTCAAACCTTAGAGAATATCACTACATTGTAAATGGGCATTTTTGACATGAAACAGTTATTAATTTTGTGTTACAGTTGTATTACTTTTGTGTTATGTTTATTTTACCTTACTTTTTAAAAAATACCCTTTGACGTCCAATGTTAAGCTAAATTATCATAGAATAATTTAAAAAAATTAAATACCAAAAATTTTCAAATAATTTTCTTAGGTATTATCAAGCATTACATATTTTATAAATGTGGAAACAATAATGCGGGTGTAAAAGGGTTTAAAGATTTTTTTTTAAATTGTGAGACTGAAGGGAGTGAGAAAGGAAAGGGAAAGAGAAACCGCAATGTTGGGAAACCTGGCTTTTCATATCGGGTCGCCAAACTTGGCTAATGCCATTTCAAGCAACGCTTCGATTCGAAATGGTTGTGTGTCACCGAGGTGATTCTGGGAGTATTTACGACTCTGGAATAATGACGTATGATTTAATAGATAACATTTAAAAAATCATAGATAGCTAAGGTTTTGACTACATACCTACTGTTTTTAATTACCACTCTAAAATTATTTCGTAATAATGGTCAAAGAAAGCCTAAGGTGAAATGGTGCTTAATATTCTACTCAGATTAATAGGCAACAATGAAAACAACAACTGCTTCTTATTTAAATGTTTAACTAATAAATTTAAAAAGCATTTGGCTTATGGCGAAATAGAAAGTATCTTATTAGCTAAAATGTGCTTACATACATGAATAATAAATAAACTTTTCTGCCGCTTTTCGCTTTGATTTTATCTATTCGTTAGGACACTAGTTACATTTACTAAGAGTAAATTCGCTAAGAACTATATGGTAACTCTACCATTATTGTGAAAAAATATTCATGATGTATATTGGTAAACGTTACGTACGTTATATTTAACGCGTTCATAGATGACGTTAGTTTAATTATGTTTGCGACGGCACTATGAAGATGAAGATATTATATCTTATCCTTCATACGTAAAAAATAACCAGCTGGTGGCTCCACAACATCAAGTACACTACCAAATTTTTTTAATCTCATTTTCTAAATCTTTGTATTTTCTTATTTTTTCATAAACAGATTTTTGAATATTACAGGAATTTGGAATAGCGACACCAATGATATTAGTTATTTTTAAAATTTTGTCATGTAAAACTATATCGGGTCTATTATGACTAATCTTTCGGTCTGTTAGTATAGTTTTATCATAATATATTTAAAAAAAATCGTTTTCTAAAAATGAATTTGGTTCGTATTCATAATATGGTATTATATAACGGCAGTCAATCAAGATATGTTTAATTACCAAACTTTGGTGAATTATTTTTAAAACTTGATTGTGCCTCAATGAATACTCGGACGGTGCTAATACAGAACATCCCGATATAATATGTTCTATAGTTTCCGGAAAAGCCAAACATTTTCTACATAAATCTTCAGTTTGATTTGTATCTTTGATTATATGCTTCCTATAATTTTTAGTATTAATGACTCTATCCTGAATGGCATGCATAAATCCTTCTATTTCTGCGCTCAACTCTCCAATACTCAACCATTTGTTTGACGAAAGTATTTATTATTATTTAATAACATTTGTACATAATAACATTTTTTTAACACTTTATTATTTTTTTTTTTCACCTTGTATAATTTATATGACTACCATAACACGGGCATTAGCCCAGTTTGGTAGTTGAAAATTGTAATGTTTAAAAATCTATAATATAAAAGAAAAGAATAAACAGTTTGGTCCGTATAAAACACAATTATTTTAAGAAAGACATACAAATACAATACTGGATTGAATCATCAATACAATTCCGATCACTTATATTACTGCAATTCCTTTCCAAACGACATTTCATTGGTTTCACCGCTTTACTTACCAATTTTTGACTTACGATTATGTCTTAAAAATACAATGCACTCTATTAATAAATGGTACTCATTATTTCTAATACTGCATCATTTAGAGAAGTTACTTTATATCTCTAAAATCGTTCACAGGAAACTAAAAACTTTTCTTTTGTGTAATAATTGCTTACTTTTGTTCTACTTTTCGGTTTGATTGTTAGAAATGCTGTCGATGCAATCTTCGAACGCATCTTTGCATTTAAAAAGTATGCAATTCTTTTGTCTCAGACTTTCGTTTTCGAACATTATATAGGTACCTACCACGGCATAGATAATAAGTCGTTACTTGATGATTTTAATCTTTTCTCAGACAATAAATATTTTTCAATTTTTAATCGTATTTTCAAAATCGTTATTTTTTTAAAATACTATATTTTTAATTCCAGCGAAACAGATTTTTCAGTTATTATTTTATTTTTAGTTATTATTATTTCGGTAAATGTTACTTTTGAAGCTTTCATTTTTTGACATTTGACAAGTAGAAACTACGCCATTAATAAAAATGGAACGATACACGCTTCAACAACGCATTGAAATTATTAAAGTTCACTTTAGTGAATCAAATGCAAATCATCTTGAGTGTTGAGGCCCATTTCCACCTCGGTGGCTTCGTCAACAAGCAAAATTGTCGCATCTGGGGCTCGGAAAACCCAAGAGTTATTGTTGAAAAGCCTCTCTATCCTCAACGTGTGACTGTTTGGTGCGGTTTATGGTCCGGCGGAGTCATTGGACCTTACTTTTTTCGAAAATGAGGCTGGAGCAACAGTCACGGTGAATGGATTGCGCTATCGAGAAATGATTTTTATGGCCGGAATTGGATGGTATTGATCTGTACAACGTTTACTTTCAACAAGACGACGCTACGTGCCACACAAGCAACGAAACCATTGATATTTTATTGAAAACCCTCTACTTATTTAGTCAGTAGAATGTTATTGTTGCCAACTTTAAACGTACTGCCCAGCTATAATTTTAGTTTGTAAAACTATAGTGATTTTTTTTGCAATAATTTTATAGGTTTATTTTTTCAATATTATATTAATTTTATATGTATTTTTTAATTATTTACTAGCTGCACATCTTGACACCGAAAATCCCCAGTGAGATGGGCGGCTTATGTTTTTAATGTAATATTAATTTTTTTAAATAAATACATATCTCAATGTATAGTTTAGCCAACGAATAAACAAATGATATCGCATACAAATGTTTTAAACCTACAGTCGACATTGCACTAGCAGGCCTGGAAAATATTACTATTATACAGGGTGTCCGGGGGTAAAGTGCAGTAACTTCGTGGGGGGATTCTACATGATCGTAGGAGTAAAAAAGATAAATAACTTTTTCCGAAATTCCAATTTTTTATTTTTCATACAAAAAGACATACCTGCTAAAAAGCCATAGTGTAGGTGCAAACTTACACGATAAATTCGCAAGTGTGAACGTGGCAACGTTGCATATTTGTGAGTGGCGCGTATCCATGGAAACCGCATGTGAATTGTAAACAATAACAACACAGAGTTCGCCGTATGTTTTGATATTTTACCAAATTCAAAAAGAGAACTGCACTAAAATCACGTTACACTTTTTATTATAAAAAATATTAATAACTCATTGAACACTTAACTAATTTCATCGCTTTTTACTAATAGGCCACTTGCATCATATTTTTTAAATTTTTTTTCCGGTTAAGGAAAATATTCTTAGACATTCTGTATTATTATTATTTTTTTAATCGTATTTTTGAAACCCTGGGGATTTTTTGAAAATTTCAATTCGAAAAATCAGACCTTCTTTTATAAACCGGAAAGACGGGACATAATTTTATAGGTGAGAAAAAACAATGATTACATAGCCGAAAATCATTTTTAAAAAAAAGAACGTTTTCCACACGAATGACACAGCAAAATAACGAGGCATACCAAAAATATTACATCTCATAAATATTTTTTTCCTTGATCCATCTTATTGATCATAAATCGTTATAATATACAACGTCTATATTAATAAATCCAATGTAATATACTTGTACTTGTAAATTATAATAATATTAAGAATATTATAAAATTTGATTTTGATAAAATCAGCACCATAACCATTATACCTCTAAAACACGTACCGACATCTAAATTGTACGGGGTTCTCTTCACATCTGTCAAAAATTCAAACCAAATGAAAAGTTCGCAGAGAACAAACAATAAATCTAGTGAACGAATTCAAAAATTCTTAGATAAATTAAATTTTCAAAGTTGTTTACTCCGCCCGTCAAATTTTGTGACACATTACATTCAAAGCACGATTTACTAATAGCGGGGGGTGCAGGAGGGGGTGCGGGGGACAGTTTACCAGCTGACCGACTGAATTCGGGTGCCGGGGGTAGCGGGGATTAGTTACCGAGAGGGCGCAGGATGTAGATTTGGCAACGACGAAAAAAATAATGCCGTCTAGGCACGTCGGAGAAATTTTTCGTTATTAGCTTAAAAGTACATCTAAAAGTTGGAATTTCAGAAAAAGTTATTTATCTTTTTTACTCCTACGATCACGTAGAATCACCTCCCGAAGTTACTGCACTTTACCACCGGACACCCTGTATAGTATTACTAAAATCTCAAATGTTCCTAGAGGGATCCCTCGGGAAGTTACTAATTCATCGTCTAAAAATCTCTGTTTAATCATAATTTAAAAATCATTTGGAGAAACATTTGATATTTTATAGTGATTTGTTTTTGGGGTATTATGCCGTGTTGTGCTACCTCCTTCTTTAGCCAACGTTTCGGACAGCATTACAGTGTCCATCATCAGGGCAGATGTGTAATCTGAAGAATCTGAAGATGTAATTTGAGAATTTAGTAATACGTTGATCAGAAATATTAAAATGGGGAGCGTCGAGCAAACCCCCGTTGTTAGAGTTTTATGTCGCCTTAAACAGAGAAATGAGAAAAGCGCATAGTGTATAAAGGAAGTATGTGGAAGTGGTTATGTTTTTACTATTTTTAATGGGAAAATAGCTTTCAATTTTCTTCTAAAAGTACTGGGTTTATCATAAAATATGTCGGAATCCTTCAGGTTTTGATTTTGATTAAGTAATTCGCACAATCTTCTGTTTGCATCCCTGACTTCAGCATTTGTGGGCTACCGGCTAATGTGAGCATTGTAAATTATTGTAATGTGAGTAATTATTTTTGCAACCATTGTTTATTACTGACCCTAGTGTAAAAAATTGTTAATATTTCGTGTACCCAATGCACAAGCCCCAAAGGCATATAAAATAATAGATAAGAATAAATTAATGCGTAATTGATTTAAAAACATGTCCGTCTACTCTATGCAAAATTGCTATTCATAAATGACGGTAACTACCCACATAAAATAATGAAGTTACGGTTTTTTAAAAGATTCAGATAAAAAAACCGTTTCAATTTTTGATGAAATATCCGAGCCAGTTAATCGACAAAACAGTTCACCAATTAATAATTATTCGATTCCGTTCACGACCTAGTGAACCTGTTACAGTTTGGATAATTTATTTATGACTAGCTGTACCCCGCCACGTTGCTGTGGTTCAGTCTGTCGGTGCCGAAACAATAGCGCGTGTTCCTTTTACGTCCAACTTTCGGAGATTAATTTATTAAAAGCTGTCTTTCATTAAGAGTTTGGAGAAGCCAATCCAGAATGTATGCGAGCAGAGGCTGGCCTTCGAAAACTTCACAATATCGGACCGATAGATGTAACTACTGATGTTTTTATATCGTTTTCTAAGCACGATCGCGCTGACGATAGCCAGACCGATATTGATAATGCAATAAATTAGAAATCGATATATGCTGGCAACACTAAAGGTTTTTTTATGAATTGACATTCCTCATTAGGCGGCTACGTAAAAATTAAAAATACTAATAAATGATTGATCTCGTCTTAAATGAATTAATTAAGTCTATGGATCGTGTATAAGATTTCTTTCAATTCTAAGAGCTTAGTTAGTTTACATCCATTCTTCTTAATGTAAGGCAGTTATTTTGTATAACGAATAACATTATCCAAAAAATAGTGCATATTGACAGCATAACTAACACCTTGGAGGTCGCATTAAAAGTAGTGGCTTGTCGAGACGATGGGTGTCCGATCTGAATAGAACAAGGAAAGAAGATGAGATGAGATGATAAAGCTATCTTCAACTTTTTTTTGCGAGTAAGTGAGACTATGGCTTCCCCAATTTGAATGTGTTGTGAGGCTGAAGGTATTGGGGTGGAGAAGGAGAAGCGAAAGAGGAACGTGGGGGAGTTTATTTTGTGATAACGAAGATCGCTTAAATTGGACGGCATTTCATATGCCTTTCTTAAGCAGACCCCCTGGCATTCATAAGGACACCGATAATGTCAGTAACTTGTCATCACGACTGCAGATCAACAAACAACAGTTTGTTAATCATATGTAGTGAGTAGTGACACCTGTGTCCCAAGCGATTAAATGGATACGAAGTTCTGTTTTAACTCGACCTTTAGGAATTTTGCCTATCACTTGTAAGTTTGTTTGTGTATTCCGTTTTCGAAAATCTGCTGCACCCACATTATTATTCAAGCAAGCCTTACTTTGACTAGATGGCTAACTTTAAATAAATACGGTTTAGTAAAGATATTTCTTTCAAACGTGAAATCGTCGTGTTTATTTCGACTTTCTTATTTGCATTTTTTCAATATTATTCTATCAACCTGCATGAAGAAAGATTGAAATATTTTCATTGATTTAGTGATGTTTCTTTGCAAAAATTGTTTAATTATTCCTTGTAGGAATTTAAAAAATAATGTATGGTTTATAATTAAGTAGGTAGGTATTTGTTGTATCTGCGGGGTTTTCTCACAAAATTTGTTCAATAAAACTCCGGCTTCAACAAACCTCTTTTAATGTGATAGATTGACAATATGTTAGATTAGATTGACAACATTTTAATGTGATAGATTGACAATATGTTAGATTAGATTGACAACATTTCAATGTGATAGATTGACAATATGTTAGATTAGATTGACAACATTTTAATGTGATAGATTGACAATATGTTAGATTAGATTGATAACATTTTAATGTGATAGATTGACAATATGTTAGATTATATTGACAACATTTTAGTGTGATAGATTGACAATATGTTAGATTAGATTGACAACATTTCAATGTGATAGATTGACAATATGTTAGATTAGATTGACAACATTTTAATGTGATAGATTGACAATATGTTAGATTAGATTGACAACATTTTAATGTGATAGATTGACAATATGTTAGATTAGATTGACAACATTTTAATGTGATAGATTGACAATATGTTAGATTAGATTGACAACATTTTAATGTGATAGATTGACAATATGTTAGATTAGATTGACAACATTTTAATGTGATAGATTGACAATATATTGATTAGATTGACAATATTTTAATGTGATAGATTGACAATATGTTAGATTAGATTGACAACATTTTAATGTGATAGATTGAAAATATGTTAGATTATATTGACAACATTTTAATGTGATAGATTGACAATATGTTAGATTTGATTGACAACATTTTAATGTGATAGATTGAAAATATGTTAGATTAGATTGACAATATTTTAATGTGATATATTGATAGATAGGCTCTGATATCGGGCGGTTGGAATAATATGGACTCCGACCTTGAGGTTCCAACCTTATTCATTATCCCCCTGGTCCATACAATACTTGAGAGCTAACAGTATCCTAACAGACTAATCTAGTGCTTTTTATCACAGTACCTACTTACAAATGTTATGATTTTAGTAGAAATTTAGGTCTAAAATTAATTTTTTTTAGGTCTACTTTTCACAGAACTAACAGTTCTATCTTCCAAGATTATTTGAACACACCAATATGACAGAAGAGGACAGAGGATCAACGGTGGTAGAAGCTGGTAGAAGCTTTGGAAGGTAGTCGGTCGGTTGATGTCTAGAAATAATGATTCCTTCAAAATAGAAGCCATTTTTAAAATACCACCTATTATATGTATACATCACAACCTCTCTAAAAACACTCTCGAGTACTCGAATACTTTTGGTTGGCAGATCAAAGATGTTGTATTTTCAAGAGTTCGAAGCCGCGGACTGAGAATTGCGTAATTTGGTGTAATTTGACGGCACAACGAGTCAAGGATGCATCTCACCCGAGGCGGGAAGGTAATTGCATCTAGCACGGAACGTTGCGTGTCTGCTTGGGAACAAATAGCACTGGGTTCGGAACCGAGACGCGTAAATTGCCGCACATTATAATGCGCGGGAGGGTTTTCTCCGATTTATTTACAAAGTGGCTCGAAGAGAAAAAGCGACGTGTAAAGTCTAATTTACCGACAAACAATAGGAAGATCGTAAAAAAAAACAGAAGAGCAAAGAAAGAATCAACGGAACAACTATTTATTTTGCTCTTTTCCAATATTTGGTAAGGTTGTAGAATTCGCTTCATGCAAAGGCTCTTTAAAAAAACAACACTTGATTTCAACATTAATATCAAATAGAGAAAACTATTTAGGTACATGCACAAAATAGGTTTTTAGATTGTTAGTCTGGGTTATTTTAATAACTTATGCCCATTTACCAACCTTCAAACATAACTTTGATTGAAAAATAATGAACTTTAATAAAATTCAAAAAACATTTATTCCACAAAAATACAGGAGTAGGAACAAAGAGTATAGCTTATAGGTTACATCCTATTTCTTCCAGCTAACCCAACAATTACATGTTAACAAATGTATGAAAATAAATAAACATAGGTATTTAATTTATGTAAGGTATTCATTTAAAGTGTAGTGGAATTTAATACATCGTTTATTATCTCCCCCGACATAAATAGTTGTTTCTTGTAGTAAAACCAAGTGCTATTTATACATTTGTTGAGTATTAATCTTGAAGTGACAAGTTAATCCAATCTTTAATCACGTGTGGTCTACTGTCTTAGGGAAGGGCAACCAATCACGTGTGGTCTACTCTCTCGGGGAAGTGCAACTAATATTTAATCACGTGAGGTCTACTGTCTTAGGGACGTGCAACTAATATTTAATCACGTGTGGTCTACTGTCTTAGGGAAGGGCAACCAATCACGTGTGGTTTACTGTCTTGGGGAAGTGCAACTAATATTTAATCACGTGTGGGTCTACTGTCTTAGGGAAGTGCAACTAATATTTATCTAGATCCACTAGTAAAAGCACAGAAGCAAAAATTAAACAAAATTTTCAAGTACCATACGATATAGATTCTGAAAATATTTATAAGCTTCTTGACGTTTTGTCAATTAGACAACTTTACGACAAAGCATCCAGTCTAAACCTCGTCAAATACAAACTCCATATTCCCTTAAAATCTTAGTCCTCAATAATAACCAGGTCTTCAACAAACCTAACCCTTAATATCCTATTAAAGCAACCACATACGGACAAAGATCGTTCAAGTTCTGTAATATTAAACTGTATAATTGCATGCCGCCTATTTTGAAAGTACCTCCTGATAATTGACCAACAAAATAAAATATCTCAGACTGGATAAAAATTAACGGCCTCCGTGGTCGAGGGGTAAGGCTCTCGCTCGCAATCCGAAGGTCGCGGGTTCAAATCCCGGCGTGCGCAAGTAAATTTTATTTAATGTCACAGTGTGACCAGTAAGTTCATCAAAAGACCATCATTCAGATTGAAACGTTGCTTGAAATGGCTTTTCCGTATTTGGTGATCAGATCTGAATAGCCAGGTACTTTCCAACCTTCCTCCTCTTCATATCCTTCGAAAACGAGTCAATCTGTTGAATTTCTGCTCGATCGGATGTTGAGAAGCAAGTTAATTTCGGCATTTAAGATTTGCATTCATTCATTATCGATAATAAAAGTGAAATTCAAATATAGATAAATAGAATAAATAAATAATATATAGAATAGAGAAAACAACCAAAGAATACTTATCTGAAAATAATCCACGAATTTAAAAAAGAAAAGTCAATGGTCGATATAACGAGTTATTCGTACCTACTGAAGTTTGATACGAAGCCAAGATTTGGCAATGTAGGTAAGCAATCACATATATTAATTAATAATTACTTTTAATCGTTTACGGATTATTTTATACTTTAATGAAATGTGTAAAAACATTTTCAGGGTTTTAGAACTTTTTTTTCTTGACGGATATAATAAAGCCGCCAACATTTCACTTTATATTTCAAACAATACGGCGGACATTGAAATGGACTATATTACATAGGTTCTTTAAACTGTTATGCCCCTGTAGGTACGCGACAACGTACTAAACGAAGCAACGTTGGAAATATACAGTTTTTACGTAAATTTGGACAACATTGAAAAAAATCACGTTTAACATTTCTGGTATGGAATCCGTCAGTTCCATTTCGTGACGATGTATGTATTTTCAACACCGTTTGTAGGTGCTTTTACATTAGGATAGTTTATTTATTTATTTACTAACGGACCAAGTCCAATTAACACAATACATATTACACGAAGTCAATACTAGGAGAAATGTTATAATAAAAGATGCTATGACAAAAATGGGGGACAAAAACAATACAAACAATGTCAAGTCAAGACAGGATCAAGGTTTTAGTTTACGACTTCAGCCATATCAATACAAATTCATTTAGACTTATACCAAAAGATTCAAGGTCCTGAATTGAGTTGACAAGTCTGGCCATTCTGGACATTGGGGAATGGTATCCATAATTTGTGGAGTTTCGATTGAGGAAAAGCAAATAATTCTACGAGAGTCTACGGAAGGAATATTGAAAGGGATGAGTTTCAATAAAGTAGATCAATAAATCAAAGTCAACCATACTGTCACTAATTGTATTTCTAAGGAATACATATTTAATTTTACTTCAAGTTCATCGTAATAGTATTTATTTATTTATACATCGTCACGAGATTTTTTGCAGGCTTAGCACAACTAATTTTCTGCATAAAAGTCAATTGTTAAGATTACGAAAACATGTTCAGTGGGTTCCTCTAAGGGCATATCTGGGGCTTTTTATATCTATGCACGCGACAGTTTTTATACATCAAGGCGTTACTAATCCAGATATTAATGAAAAGATTGTATAAACTTTGTCGTAATAGTCATAAAAATAAATAACTCCATTACGACAAAACTCCTAATGACATTTCCGATTATCTATGCTATGTCTTTTGGTTCAGATAATGTTTTTAATCTACACATCGCTCTGTGAATTTGAAATTATTATGTTATTTTGAGAAAAACAGTACCTACCTACAAAAGATTGAAAAATGGATTTACACATATTTTCGTAACAACGACCTATTTTTATCTGTTTATATGCATCTAGTAAACATATAGAGTAGTATATACTCTCGCCGATGGGGTAGTATATACTACTCTAGGTATATACTCTAGTTAATACTGGCCTCGTGAATGAAAGTTGGTAAAAATGGTACTGTATTTTATTTATGTCAGTAATTAGTGCATAAAAGTTTACAAATGACTAATAAATTATAACTTACATATAATACAGGTAGGTAATATATTTTCTTTAGCTTAATGTGGCTCCTACATCTTGAATCTATCAATTGGTGCAGTCTTTAAAGATTCCGGCAACGTATTATAATACTTCAAGCCTTTTTATAGTTTAAATATTTTGCGTATTCGCTTTGTCCTTTTTTGGTGGCCTGATTTCATTTGTTTGTCTTATGTTATGTCTGTGAATGTCCTTGTTCAGTGTTATGTCTGTGAATGTCCTTGTTGTGTATAATTTTGTTTTAGAAGTATTTTTGAGACAGGTTATTCATTATTTTATTTATAAATTTCATCAAGTTCAAGGTCAGAATCTATTTCAGTGTTAGTTAATTTAGTTTTTTTTTTAACATTTTAGTTGCTTTTGAAAATTTATTTCAACAATTTCTATGACAAGATCTACAGTGAATAGCCAGGTACTTTCCACTTTTCCATCTCCTTCCTCGCTACTTCTTCCAGTCTAACAAAATATCTGAGATATCTACGCTGGCTCCGGGAATTTGTGTCATTTCGTTGTGATTTCAAAATATATTAAAAATAAAACCTTAAAGTCATTAAAATCTGATTTGAATTAATAAGAAAACAAGTAAAAAGGGGGCGCTTAGATTATTTGGACACAGAGCGGATGAACAGAGAAAGTATAAAGTAAATATATCACGCGTTAATGAATGATAGAAGAAGTCAGGGACGTCCGATGAAGACGTGGCACGATCAAGTGAATCAAATACGTACGTTGACTCTGTACAAACTGCAGAAACGGGCGGTCCGTTCAATATATTGAAAATGAATTGCAATCTTTAGAGTACAGACGTCAGGTGGAAACGCTGTCCTTGTTCTACTAGTATTTCGATGGAAGATGCTCCGAGGAACTAGCGTCATTATAATTTTCGGCACCGGCTCAACGTCGGGAAATACGACAAAAGCGCTTTTTACGACTTTTTCTCGAGTTCAACAGCCGAGCTGTATTTAACCAGAGATGTGCAAAATGGGTACCCAAAACCATTTGAAATGCAAAATGGAAATGGGTCAAAACTTTTCCATTTGAAAATGCAAATGGTTTTTTGAAAAGCATTTCAAATGCAAAATGCAAAATACCTATTTTTAAAATGCATTGAAAATGCAAAATGGTTTCTAAGGTCAAACAATCAAAATAATTTTTTTTTTTTAGATTCTCACGGCCAAAAGCATTTTTGTTGTTTGTTTTTGGGGTGTTATGCCGTGTTGCGCTAACTCCTTCTTTAGCCGACGTTTCGGACAGCGTTGCAGTGTCCATCATCAGGGCAGATCCGGTAGATCCGAAGATGTGTGAATTTTGGTTGTCGAGTTTGTGCTTATTTATTTGTGGCCTGGGCCTATCCAAGTGCGAAATGCCAACGGAAGTGGCGACATCTTGTGGCGAATTCTGAAAGCTCAGTATTTATGTTAGCCTGGGTCCCGTCCAAGTGCGAAATGCCAACGGAAGTGGCGCCATCTTGTGGCGAATTCTAGAATTAGAAAACCGGCATAACACCCCAAAAACAAACAACAAAAATGCTTTTGGCCGTGAGAATCTAAAAACTTACCTGACTAACCTCTATGGGGAGGAAGTTCACACGATGGTACGCCGTTTGGAGAATCTGAGGAAGCGTAGGAACCATTTATTGGGCAGCCTGGCTTTCCTCAAGAGATGCAAGGAGGAATCGGTCGTACCAGTACACATCCATATTAAAAGACATATCGCATCCCGGAAAGCCGAGAGGGTGTTTCAAAGAGCAGAAGCAGCGCTACTAAGGGAAAGAATCCATAATGTGCGCAGCGAACTGGATGGAACATCTCGGGACCTTTTCAATTTACACCTGCATCTGAGTACAATCCTAATCGAAGAAGATTGGAATAAAATTGACAATATAACTTACCAACAAGCACTAAGGTGTAAGCAGTCAACAGATGCGAGACAGAAACATAAGTTTGAGAGGCTCAACCAAGCCAAAAAAGGAGATCGAAAACAACTTGATCAAAATAAAGTAGTTATCAACATTTCGACCCTTGCGCTGAGCCCAGATGCAACTTCAGTGCTTGCTAAGGGCATGAACTATGCAGTTGCCCCCAAAAAGATACCTGTGGAATCTATCATATGTGGTGTGGAGACAGCACTACATACAATGATGAAAGTCCACAAAATGTCAGAATCACAAGCAGAGAACATACGACAAGAGACTAGCCATATTTTGAAAAGGGCTGAAATACCCCGCCCAAACATCACAAAAGGAGAGTTTGCGGCCCTAAAAGAATTGCGCACCAATGAGGAAATCTTGGTTCTGCCAGCCGACAAAGGAAATGCCACTGTCGTGATTAATACGGTAGACTACATAAAGAAGATGGAAGACCTCTTGTGCGATTCCGGTACCTACAAGAAGATCAAAAACAATCCTACTAACAAGATTGACTTAAAGACAAGGGAACTAGTCAAAGCATCTAGCATCAGAAAAGAGGATTGGTCTAAGCTTTTTGTAAAGGCCTCTAGAACTCCTGCCCTGTACGGTCTCCCAAAAATACACAAAAAGGGAATCCCAATGAGACCGATTGTCAGCGCTATTGGTGCACCTACATACAAACTGTCCCAACACCTCTCGAGATTACTGCAGATGCAAACTGGAAAAACCGAATCGTGGATTAAGGATTCAACAGATCTGATCAGTAAACTTAAGCAGGTTAAGACTGAGGAAGGAGATATTTTGGTCAGCTTTGACGTCGTGTCTCTTTTCACAAATGTGCCTCTAGAAGACTCAATGACAATGCTCAGTGAGATATATGAGGAAGACATCTGCAAACTTTTTGAACACTGCCTCAAAACGGGATACTTTGCGTTTCAGGGTGAACTTTTTGAGCAAGTGGAGGGAGTTGCAATGGGCAGTCCGTTATCGCCAGTAATAGCCAACTTCTTTATGGAGAAGTTTGAGGAAGCGGCACTTGATACAGCTTCAGCTGTCCCTAAAGTATGGTGGCGCTACGTCGATGATGTCTTCGCCATTTGGCCTCATGGAACGGAGAAACTTAACGAATTCCTGGACCATCTTAATTCTCTCCACAGCAAAATTAAGTTCACAATGGAGCTGGAAAACCAAGATAAAATCCTGCCTTTTCTAGATGTGGAGGTGATGCGAAAACACGATGGTAGCCTAGGACATACCGTATATAGGAAACCAACTCATACGAATCGATACTTACACGCTGATTCGCATCACCACCCAGCGCAGAAGAGAGGACTTATCCATACGTTGGTGACCCGAGCGACCAGAATATGTGAAGAAACAAAACTTGGAGCAGAACTTATAAAACTGACCGATGCACTGGAGCGCAACGGTTACCCGGCAAGTCAGACAAGGCAAATTTTAAGAGCCAAATCTACAACAAACGAAGACAGAGTTGAACAAGACTCAAAAGGCTGTGCTTTCCTGCCTTTCGTTCACAATGTGACAGACAGAATTGCCAGGCTGTTGAGAAAAGAAAACATCAAAACTGTCTTCGGAACCACCACCAAAATCCAAGACCTACTGAGGTCTGCAAAGACTAAGTTTCCTCTGGAAGCAGATGGAGTGTACAAACTCAGCTGCTCTGGTTGTGACAAGGTTTATATAGGCCAGACAGAGCGGACGATTTCCAAAAGGATAGCAGAACATTTTCGTGCTTGTAAACTTGGCCACCCTGATAAATCGGCAATCGCCGAACACTTAATTGAAACCGGCCATTACTTTGGATTTGCTCCCGAGGTCCTGGGAAGACCCAAAACTTATAGATCACGCCTGATTATGGAGGCAATCGAAATCTACAAAAATCCATTTAATATCAATAGAGACGACGGAGCTAAGCTCAACAGCTCTTGGTATCCGGTAATTGACGGCTACACCAAAGCTAAACGCAAATAACATGTCTAAGTATACTCCAATACCATATAATAACACAATATAAAACCATTGCATTTATACCTTGATACTGGGTACATCTACTCTAATCGCTGTCAATCGGTTTTCTAATTCTAGAATTCGCCACAAGATGGCGCCACTTCCGTTGGCATTTCGCACTTGGACGGGACCCAGGCTAACATAAATACTGAGCTTTCAGAATTCGCCACAAGATGTCGCCACTTCCGTTGGCATTTCGCACTTGGATAGGCCCAGGCCACAAATAAATAAGCACAAACTCGACAACCAAAATTCACACATCTTCGGATCTACCGGATCTGCCCTGATGATGGACACTGCAACGCTGTCCGAAACGTCGGCTAAAGAAGGAGTTAGCGCAACACGGCATAACACCCCAAAAACAAACAACAAAAATCAAAATAATTATATAATTTTTAAACAATTTTGTCATTTAATAATGGACATCAATGTAGAACAAACATATTACATGATGGTAAATCCAAAAACACCACGACTACAGATTATGAAACCACAAAAAATTTGCGCGGGACTAATGTTGCCAACGTAAAAACATAGAAACTGCTATCTAACATTTAATATTACAGCGTCATGGCCCCATGTTACCAGGGAGCAACTTGACAAATGTAAATTATCTCTCGTAGCGAGGTTGAGGACCGACTGATATTTGGGGCTTATGAAAAAAAGATGAGTGGAGATAATAGGAAGAATGTTGCAAAAAAGCATTTAAAATGCAAAATGGTTTTTAGAAAAGCATTTAAAATGCAAAATGGAAAATACCCATTTTGCATTTTGCATTTCCATTTGAAATGGATTTATTTGAAATAAAGCACATCTCTGTATTTAACTAACGATTTGTCTCTGTGTTTCTTCCCGCCTACAACATGAGTCTCTTCAAGACCCATGTTCACTCCTTCTTTTCCTCATAAAGAGCCACACAAAATCCCCAAAGATGACATAGGCACCGAGGGATATTATTTTCCTCAGAGCTTTCTGTGTGGAGTTAATGTTAAGTAAAGTCAAGTCATTCAAATCAAGAGCTAGAATAAGATTTTTGGAATCGGAGTTTTCATAAGATAGTGTATAAATGTGAATGAAGCCAGGAGTGTCTGCCAACATATAGTCGTGTGGCGGTCCATCCTCTTTACCTACCCGCGGCAAAACGTTAGTTAGTTAATATTTAATATCTCTCATATGCTGCGTATACATTTTCGAGCCGAGCCTCTAATTATGGGAAAGGTACCAAGAAACCGGCGAAAGCAAGCGTTGTTTCCGCGCCATTTGCTGTTGCTGCGTTCCTTTCCCATAATTCCAGGCT
The DNA here is from genome assembly GCA_026573805.1 of Hesperophylax magnus. Taxonomy (NCBI): domain Eukaryota; kingdom Metazoa; phylum Arthropoda; class Insecta; order Trichoptera; family Limnephilidae; genus Hesperophylax; species Hesperophylax magnus. Next base: position 26,985,278 of record JAIUSX010000012.1, read on the forward strand.
CAGTTCGCGTTTCAGCTCGCAAATGTATTCGCGTCATTAGAGTATTAATTATCTCGTAAAAAATAAAACAATAATTTAATAAATAGTTCCCATGATCTATCTACGTTTTTCTTTGATGACCTTGATTTTTGTTTCCTTCAACATGTCTGTTGATAATGATATGTAATTTATGAAAAAATGCTTCAATTTAAATACATTGGATAAATATATAAATTAGCCATTCATAATGATAAAAAATACACGTTTAGTACAATAATATTCACATACAGGGTGTTCGGGAAAAAGTGCAAAAATTTCGGGAGGTAATTACATGTTCATGAAGTAAAAAAGATAAATACAATTTTTCGAAATTCCAATTTTTATTTTATCATACAAAATATTTTTCCATACAAACAATTGAACTTTTTTTTATCGAAAAGTTACCTTAGAACTAGTGGCGGTTCTTCCCTTAGGTCAATTGGTGTTTGACCCCCAAAAATTATAAGACAATAATAATAATCAATTATTTGCATCAAAATAACTGGCCTTTTTCTTAATTTATTTAAAATGTAACACAAAACAGTGACGGCGGCGAGTGACGAGTAGTGACATCTGTTGTCTCTAATAGAATCTTTCATTCACAAGTCACACGATTCGCTGGATCAATTTAAAGAATGTTCACTTTGGCATCTTCTATCCCTATAAGCGCCGTAGTATAAACGAGATGGCACTATATTTTTCGTCGAAGTAAACATTAGGTACCGAAGAAAGCTTAAGGACGCTTAGGTCATGACCGTGGGGGAGACAACACGATGATTATTATACGTTTTACAGAGATGGTGAGATAAACAGATGTCGGTTTTTCATTTTACATGCTTGTAGTGTGTGGAACAATGGTTGTTTTTCAATTTCTTTCAAGTTCGGGAAAGGTTTGGAATAATTATGTATGTTGAATGAAACAAAACAAAAAACGTAAAAGATCATTGTCAAAAGAATCAAACTCTTATTTTTCAAATGACCTACCACGACTGGATCCCTAGAGCCGCCTCTGCTTAGAACGTTGTAATTTCGAAAAAAGTTACTATGTTTTACTTGTATTATCATGTAGAATTACCTCCCCGAAGTTAGCACACTTTACCCCCGGACACCCTGTATAGGCAATATCATTCAGGTTAAAAAAAACTTGTTGTTGAAACAACCTGTTGCTGTTACTATGCGAGTTAGCTATTATTCTATCATGCTGGGAATAAAGAGTAAAGCAAAAAATAAAAAAAATAGGCATTTGTTACTTAATCACCCAATAGAAGTATGTCGTAGAAGCGACCCGTTCTCATGTTACAAATGTCAACCGTTTACAAATGTTGGACTCGCGTTCGGTGTGTTTCCTTATTGTGCACCGATGACGAAAGGATCAATGAAGCTAGTTCCTCGGAGCATCTTCCATTGTAATACCCGTTGAACAAAAACTGTCACCTGTGGTCTATCAAATGGATTGTCCGTTTCTGCACAGAGCCCTGGGTTTTTCATATATTTTGGGGCTCCAGGGTCAAAATCAATTGATTCTTACAAGGTCAGCAGTTGTGTACTACACTATACTATTGAAACAATAAATTTGACCAGGTTATTCTTACCCAAAAGGAAACCCATTTCAATTTTCTTAAATGTTTTGTTTTGTCATAGAAGACAGAATTAAAATAATACAAACTTTAAATTTTTTCACCACGTGTTTTTAACAACACGTATTCCTGATTCTTACATTCATCTTGGGCATTCAATTATTTAACTGTATGCAAAAACGCGTTTTCAATATTTGGGGCAGAGGGGTGTGAAAAAGGGGAGGAGGGGAGGGGGGGGAGATATTCGGCGTCCTTCAAGTTCATCAACCTTACAGTACGAGAGCCTGTCATCACGCGTGAGGCACATTCAAATTGCAAATACCTTCACACGCCTCATGCGTCGTGCGATCAGAATGTACCCCTTTCATTGGTATGGGATACACGAGGATGGCCCATGTACCTCGAAATGTAATTAAAATAATTTGAATTTATGAATTTAGATAATAACTAGGGATTAATTTATGCATGTTGGTGTGTAGGTAGAAACGAAGGCGGAGTGCCACTGTACATAAATGCGATTTGTGGTAATACGGGTGAACGATGTCATACTAATAATGGTTCATGGCAATTGAAGTAAGGCCATTCATACACGGAGATACTTTCAAACGACTCTAGTTTTGTGTGTGTAGCATACGCGCCGCTAGTGAGTATCCGTCATACTATTTGACGTCAGTTGCAGGCTACTGACTGTGCTGGTAGAACTCTACGCGAGTTGCACCCTCCAACTATAACCCTCCACATATCCAACAGAAACGCTATTCGCAAATTTCGGGGTGCCTCGAGTAGAGGATATCTTCAAGAAAAATGCAATTATCCAATTTTACAAAGATAATATCAGCAAAAACTTTGAAACCATCAGTATAACATCAAAATACGAAAATTAAATACCAAACTAATGCAAAACAACTACGAGTATATCTATTTAGGAATAAAGTATTTCAACAACCTTCCGATTGAAATAAATAAATTAAAAGATATTAACAAACTGAAACTAAAACTGAAGTTATACTTGTCAGGAGTAATTAACTAAATAATTGACTGTTTTTCCCTTTCTCTATATTTACTATTAGTCTATATTCATCTCTACTTTATTTGGATGTTTCTAATTACTCTCTTAATTGCTCAGTATTTAGTATGTAACAGAGTCCTACATATGTATACCTACAGATATAGATTATAATCTTTTTAAAAAAGAAAGACAAATATTCCCGGGTTACGAATAACCTGACAATATTTGAAAATCTCCCACTACCATCACAGTAAGCTGAAAATGTTGCTTGTGTTGTGATGGAGGACTTAGCCAGCCGAGGAATTGAACACACTACGCCTGGGTGGGACCCAAACGCGATGTCGACTCGGCCGCCGACCAGTCAAAATGATGATCCAGAAGTTTCAATCGCTCCTATTATATATACCTATTGCATAATGTTATTCTATTTTCCTTATAATTAATGTAACTCGCTCACCAAGCACAAGAACTAGTTTCTTCTATGGTGAAATTGCGATTATAAATGTATTTTGTACCGATATGTAATTTATATAAAACCTATATCTATATTAAATAAATCTACTACTCGTTAATGCTCAGAAATGACGTTCGAACATGATTTTAATGTAAAAATTTTGTTCTGTAGGTCATAAAATATCAATTTTTATTTATCTACAATGTACCACCAGAATACATTGTAGATAAGGATTTAGCAGAAAAAGCGTGGATTGAGGTTAGAAAATAAAAGTGTCGTGTAGTTATTTTAGCCACCACCAGATATCGTTAATTGGATATTAACCACTTCTCCAATAGATCACTCCTGAAGTAGTTCGCTACGTTTGGTTACTTAGCAGGGGTGCCCAGGTTAATGTGGGTGATTTTTGTCCATGTCTTGGCGGAAAATGCGTCTGAACACCAGCTACGTAGCGGGCCGGATTAGGAGAGGCCGGTTGATGGAGACCCTTTGACCTTTCAAGCCGGACTCTCTTCACCCATAGCCTTGCATCGCAGTGGGATGAATGGATTCATACGTCCGTAACTCCTGGACACACTAACAGGGAAAATATATTCCTCAGGACAAACATGTTTTTTTTTTCGCTGAAATTTTCTTTTTCTAAGTCAAATAACAAATTTCAAACATCCTGTATGCAAGCAATGCATCGCCTGTGTACTGCGTCCATCTCACTCTGGTCGATCCCGCTATAACAAGTTGAGGGACAATCTAGCTTATTTTATGTACATCAGTAACCTTAACTCATAAAGCTCATCTTTGTGTCGTAAAACGATTAAAACCCATTCCAAGCGTAAGAGACTTCAAAAATTCCACAAATTTTTGATGAGAATGTGATTTCGTTCGTTACAGTTACACGAGATGCGTCTCCCGTACAAATTACGCCCATTAACAATAATTAACCTGTCACAGTCCAAGCGTATTTATTATGACATCACGCTTGGGCTCAGCGATGGGACTGCGCTATAACAATTTGCCAATAACAGTCCAATCGTATTTATAATGACATTACGCTTGATGTATGCGATTGGACTGTGAGTTTCTTTAGGACGGCGAAGGTCGTATGAGAAGTTCGTTGAACTTTTGACCAACAATCGCTTGGATTCGTTCAGAACTGCATTATTTTACAAAAAACGAACATTCTTCTTAGGAGTAAAAAACAATGGAGAATGTGTATGAAATGATAACGAATACAGAAGTAATTAAGGACTAATTTTGCTGTTCATTATATTCGTTATATGTTATATCATTCATTCATCAGTGCTTTGAAATGATGGCAACACAATGACGGCATCCGTGATCGATGGGTAAGGCTCTCGACTAGCAAGCCAGAGTTCACGGGTTCGAATCCCGGCGTGCGCAAGTAAATTTAATTTGATTAATTTGACTTATTTCACAATTTACCCAATTAAAATAATATACAGGGTTTTCCAATAAGAGGTGTTATTTTGAAATTCAATCGTAAAAGATCAATGGTTTCGTTGCTTGTGTGGCACGTAGCGCCGTCTTGTTGAAAGTAAACGTTGTCCAGATCAATATCATCCAATTCCGGCCATAAAAAATCATTAATCATCTCTCGATAGCGCAATCCATTCACCGTAACTGTTGCTCCAGCCTCATTTTCGAAAAAGTAAGGTCCAATGACTCCGACGGACCATAAACCGCACCAAACAGTCACACGTTGAGGATAGAGAGGCTTTTCAACAATAACTCTTGGGTTTTTCAAGCCTCAGATGCGACAATTTTGATGGTCGACGAAGCCACCGAGGTGGAAATGGGCCTCATCACTCAAGATGATTTGCATTTGATTCACTCAAGTGAATTTTAATAATTTCAATGCGTTGTTGAAGCGTGTGTCGTTCCATTTTTATTAATGGCGTAGTTTCTACTTGTCAAATGTCAAAAAATGATAGTTTCAAAAGTAACATCTACCGAAATAGCGGGCTATTCAAATAACACCTCTTATTGGAAAACCCTGTATAATATGTTTACGGCACGTTTCATGGTGGAAAATACTCTCAGTATCACGCTGGTGTAAGACCACCATTCAGAATTGAAACGTTGCTTGAAATAGCTTAGGCCGTCTTTGGTGACCAGATCTGAATATCCAGGTACTTGTACATCCCCACCTTCCTTTTTCCCATCTCCTTCACCAATTGGGGATGCCATAGTCTCACTGGCTCTAGAAGGTTGGGACTCTTGTGTGGTTTCACATCGATCAATTGAACATTTATTTGTCTACATTTTTCATCTTCTAATGGAGCAGTCCGCTCCGGGCGCCGAATTGCCAAGGCGCTGACAATACATTATGATGATACACATCATCCTTGCTCCGAAAGCGAGGACTTCTGCCTATCAGAACGCGCCAATAAACAGAGCGACTCAACTGCTTAACGATTCTGCATTAGCCATCGACATTTTCAATGTCACCTACAGACAATTCAGTAACTATCTTTTAACACATGTCATAAAATAGTAAAACTGCCTCTGTAAACTTTTTAATTTGTAATCTTCTCCATGATATATTGGTGTATAACCGTTTTATGGAGAACATGAAAAAATAAATAAATAAATAAAGAAATAATTTTTTCATAAAAACGGCTCTACACAAAAATACAAATCATCCGGATATTATTGATTGCATTATGTCTACTGGTTTTGACAAGGCTGCGGCGCCAACATTTCACTAGCGCCAGGCCAGAGCCGGCCTTGACATCATCCTACATATTATTCATCTCCACAGTTAAATGGTCCAGGATACCTCTAAACAAGCTCTCGACCAAAGCAATAAACCACAATGTTTTACGTCGTAAATATGTTCGAAAACAATTAAGAAAATCCATGCTCACGACTTCGCACAAATAATAAATATATGTACATAACATTATGTAGAAGTTGGCCACCCCACGGTGTATGGCGCAGCACATAATCGACATTTAATCTTATTGTGCTGATAATGAGGTCAAGGATTCGATCCCCAGCTGCGATTTTTCAACATGTTTTAACCGTTAAAATGAACGATTTCCTCTTCAGCTGATCTAGATTAAATTGGTTCCAAAATTCAAAAAAGTTAAGAAATTAAAAAATTAGTTCCAACTGTCCCAATTGGGAATACCGTGTCTCAACACCCATGTGGGACCAAGGTATCCCCAATTGTGGTATGCTGTGAAGGGAACGGGAAACGAAAGGACATGACGGCGTGCGTGGTAGAGTAGCTACGATTCTTGGCTATGAATTCGGTAGTCGCGTGTTCAAATCTCGGTTCGGAAGTAAATTTTATTTGATCAATTTGTTTTATTTGGGACAGTGCGTGACGTCAGCTGTGCGCTGAACATCATGTAGTTAGTACATTTTGTATGGAGATTTTATTTATTCTTTGGTAAAGAATTCCAGTACATTTTTTTCTACGTTTACTGTCTAACTAAATTAAGGGTATTTTTTAAAATATCAAAATAGCACACTGAAATTAATTTTTCACGTTAGAATTTGTGATTCTCGTCTAAAAATCGCCAGACAAAGCCAGTACACTGAAGTCTACACGGTATCATCGATATACCTACGTACCTCACGCCGCGGCAGTACCTACGGCGGGTTCTCGCCAGCGGAATTGTCATTATTGTCATTGCTTTACGCATTTTTACAAAAACTTATTGGCATGTAGGTGATTTTAGTTGTTTGAGTTGCATTATATTATGGAATACCTTCAATTTTACCTCCTTGAATTTAACAAAACCTTCTAAAATGTCAGGAGATACTACGATGTAATTTAAAACAATCGATAAAGCTTAAAAAGTTAACCAAAAATCATCTGATCAACATACATCTATCTAACTACAATATATATAAGTGTATAGCGACTTCTCCCTCTTATTGTTGTACTAACTTAAGAGGAAGCTAAAAATGTGTATATTCTTGGTATACCTTCTATTGTAGGTAATACGCATTAAAATCGCTTGAAAAACGGAGTCTAGAATCGTTCGATTTCAAGCACAATAGTGGTTTTTATTTATTTTGTAAATAATTTTATAAGAAAGCAAACAAGTGAAACTGTCACAGATAATCTTAGCTATAATACTTTAAAAGTTGTTTTCTTTACGCGTTCATACATTTCTTTTGAGAAAATATTTTTTTTAGTAGTTTATATTTTTTTATTATTGAGTAATTTATTATTTTATTTGTATTCTACTCAAGTGAAACGATAGGAAAACCTTCAATTTATCTAAAGCATATTTTTTGGTATTCATACCAACTCGTTATAAAAAATAATCAAAATCGTGATTTGGAATTAAGCTTCGCCTTAACGCGGAGTACATTTGACATCAGATTTCGTTCGACCAATCATGGAGCGTATGCACAGAATAGAATTATGTAAGTATATTCAGAATCGTTGTTTTTTGATCTACATGAACATATTTTTTAAAAGTCTAAATATTTTTTACCTAAATCCCATATTTATTAATTTTTTTAAATAAAATAATTTTTGCGGCACGTTCCATAGTGCAAGATACTCTCAGTATCGCACTGGTGTAAAACCAACATTCCGTGTTTGGTGATCAGATCTGTCACCCATCTCTCTCCTCCCTATCTCTTTCCCATTCCCACTACCTTCTGCCTCACAACGTACCTCAATTGAGGATGCTATAGTCTCACTGGCTCCGGACGGTTTGCAGTTAGGTTGTTAAAATAAAATTTAAAAAAAAAATTATCGTACGTTATTGCTCGGTTGAGCATGTTCCGCCCATCTACAGAACCAGAACGCCACGAGCCGGCAGAACCTTTGACCGTTGCGCAAAAGCCTCGCTTCTACTTCCTTGACCAGCCCCCACTCCTCAGCTTCAGTGTTCGATGTCCACCCCGTGGTCTACTTTGTGGTATTTTCTGCTCTATGGTCGGCTGTCTCCCATTCCCCCCAGGGTCCACCTCTCCTCACTTTCAGCAGTCACGACTTCCCACATTCTCCGATTGAAGATAAATGCAGTGGACTTCTGGATATCAAGCAAAACCTTATATCAATAGGAAATTGTAAAATCTGTCATCTATATGGTTACTAGGCGGCATTTTCGAGCAGGGTCAGCATATGATTCCGAGTGACCAGTCGGTACACAAAAGTCGCCTAATTTTAGCGCGGCTTCTGAAAGCGATCTATCAGATAAGCTTCGGTTGGTTGTTAATAAACACAAACTTTTTTAATAATGTCGTTCGTTATGCTAAATTACTGGCTTATTAACGAACTGTGGTGAACTAACGAAACTCTCCGAATTGAAAGAAATCGTACACGCGGTCAGCTGAGTTGTCAACTAATCAACTACCCTTTTAAAGTCAAAAAGTACACGCGAATTGCCAATGTATATTAAAGATAATATTTTAATTCAAAATGATCAATTAATTAGTATTTTTAACTTCTACGTAGCGGTCTGACGTTTAGGAATGTCAATTCATAGAGAGATGCGCCATTGGAGGGGACCCACCCTTTCCCGACGGCTGTGTGAGGAAACTGATTGTTTAACCTCCTTAGCCGCACACGTCAGGACTCTATTTTTTTTTGTAAAAAGAAGCTAAATTTATTTTAAAACTATTCCAGACCCTCCAATGTCCCTGCATGCATGATTGTTAGTAACATAAAAATATACAAGCCGCGTATCGAGGGCAGTTTACCCCACTATCACGGGGCAGTCCCGGCAAGAATGAGCGTGGCAAGCGGCCTGGCCACAACGATCCCAAGCACCCGCGTCCCTTAGCCAGTTTTCCGAGAGTACCCTCGAAGAAATGTAAATGGGGGGAGGGGGGGGGGGGGGGGAGATACTCCCAAAGACCCTAGGGAATGAAGTGAGCCTCAGGTCACCGGAGGCAGGACGGAAGGGGACCGGGCTCGCGCAAACATTCCCCAGGCCCGCTCATGATGCCGGGGGAGGCACCCGTGGTTCGTGGGATAGCCGCACCGGATTAATGTCACCTTACTGGATGCAGGAACAGGGTCTATCCTCCCCCATGGTGGGGAAATGAACAACACAGTACGATAGAGTTCAGTTCGACAAACCTATTCATAAACCAATTTGTTATAACAAATAAAAAGGCAAATAACAAACGTAGAAAATAAGTTGTGATCAACAACAAATTGACCGTTCATAATAGAAAAAAAAAGAAGGGAAAAAAAAGATTAACATAGTATTAAAGAGCTAAAACATAAAAAGAAACAGTATTATCATTATCAACGCGTTCCTAATGAATAAGAGAGATGCGCCAGTGTTGCTAGCGTATATCGAATTCTGATTTATTGCGTTATCAACATCGGTGCTTGGGAAATCGGTATAAAATCGTCGGTAGTTACGCCTATCTATCCAATATTGTAAAGTTATCGATTTCACTGTGCTGTATTCACGGAAACCACAAACAAATTGCACAAACCACTTAAAACTAGTTTTTTTTTAACAAAAATAAAACTAAAAACATCAGGTTATTTAATTTTTTATTTAAAGAGTAAACATACTTTAAAATTGACCAGTTCAAAAAAAACAAAACAGAAGCAATACAAAATGTAAAAAAACTAAACCATATTCAAAAAAATAAAACAAGACTAACTATAATAAAAAATAAAAAAATCTAACCATAATAATTAAAAAATAGAATAATAATAACTATAGTGCTATATAATAATAAAAAAGTAATACAATTAAAAATTTGATTTTGTGTGGTATATTTCGAAACACGGCTCCAAACAGAGACCAACTTCACAATTTACACACCAATAACGACTCTCCCTTCGGATACGTTTTCCTGAGTTATCTCGCTTGGAACAGCAGACCACACATCTTTTTGTAGGTCTAATCGTAAATATATAAATAATATTCAATAATAGTAAAAGTCGTAAAAAATGCAATGAATCAGTAATTATTGAAATATAATGCTTACAAAATATTTTTGTGAAGTTTTCAATAAGTTGAAACAGAAGAAAAGATTTGCGCAAACCTCTAGGTACGGGCGTCAAGTGGCGAGTGGCGAGCGCAGTTCGTTTGTTTATCTTGTATAACGAAAAACAAGTCAAAACTCGCGAGCAGTGTTCGGATTGTCGCGGTACGATACACGCGCCGTCCGCGAACACCGCTCCTTCAAAAGCATTTAGTGGTTAATTACAAACATGTGTGACATTTTCCTATTACGTGAGATGACAGGCAGAATAGAAAAATAAATAAGTACTTAATTAACAGTGTATTAATTAAATACCTTACGGAACTGCATCATAACAGATACTCAACCCGACGTAAAAAGTAAATTTCCTCAAAAATAAATTACTTATTCATAAACAAATACTTGCATATTGAAAAAAATAGCAAACGATTCTGCACTGACTATCGACATTTTTAAAGTCCCTTACAGACAGTTTAGCCACGATCTTTTGACGTATATTAGTACAAAATTATCAAACTGCCCCCTCGACCTTTTATACTTACATTTACCTCAAATTTAATTTTATCTAAAAATAGACACATTGGAAGACAGGCGTAAAATAAACGACTTAACTTTTTTATTCAAAATTCTAAACTCTAAATTCGACTGTTGCGAACTTCTGCAACTCATAAACATACAAATACCTACAATAACAACACTACAAAATACACTATTCCACTGCAACACACATAAGAGCAATTACATTGCGAACTCCCCAATACAACGGTTTCACACTATGGGAAACCAATATTTAGGTTACTTATGTCAATATATTTAATATTAACTTTGCGAATTTTGTGGATCACGTAAAAGATTTATTTCAACACTATTCCTAAATGGAAGTTGAATTTTTATAAACCAATCAAATCGCTGTAATTTTAAAATTTATTTTCTTGTTCTTTTTATTTTTGTTTTTTGCATATATTATTTTTTAATGTAATTTTATTTTTATTATTCTTTCTCATATTTCAAAATTGTTTGTCATCAAAATTGTACCACCTACATGTAAAAGCCCTCTGGGCGTTAAATAAATAAATAAATTTACAATCTTCCCCGTAATATTATGTGCATAACCGTTGTATGGAGAACATGAATAAATACATAAAAAGAACTTCGCGGAGCTTTGATATTCTAGTCGGACAAATCCACACTGGGATTGAATACTGGCCGAGTGTTATGGCACGAGTCAACTGCTTGTGACGCAATATCTGAAAGTCACTGCCCAGCAATAATCTACGACAAAAAGTGCCCTCAATGCAATCACTTTGCCATTACCTTATATTATATGAATGCAGAGGAGAAAGAACAAGAGTGAAATTATTTTTGACGTAGTAACCAAACTACGATTCGATAAAATCACATAAAACATCGACCAACAGTAGTCGATATAGGCCCGGTATATCAGTCAGACCGTGTCATCGCTATGTATGACATTCCTCGCTCAAATTTAAGATGGCTAAATCGGACGCTCAAGTCTAAAGCCACCGAATAGTTTAGTTTTTAGACGCCGAGCATCAAATCTGGCATTAACGTCTCTCCAAAATTTACGTAAATTGTAAATGTATGTTATTAATTAATAATCAATCTTAATGATTTCAAAAGTTTCAACGTCAGGTCAGTTTATTTTCAGCCGTTAGTTCGTCATAATTAAATGAAGAGTGCACTACTCAAGCAAAACTAATACTATTTAAAATTAGTATCCTCGCATATAGAATCATGCTGATTGAAGTCATAATACCCGTCGAAACCCGTCGAAAATACCGTTGTCGTTGACATTTTGAAAATTCGCGATCTCGTGATGACATTAGAGAGCATATATGTACCACTCACGTAGACTGGTTGAAAAAAAAGAAACACGTTTTTCTAAATCATAGACAATACGTGTAATATTCATGAACTTAGGAAGGGCTTTTTAGGTCCATGGTAATATTGCTGATATCTAGGTTTACGATATATGTACGGATTATGTTTTAAGCCGCGCTAAGCTTGTCATTCCAACTAAGCCGAGCTTAAAATCAATTGTAATACCGGGCCTGTGTATTTTTTTTCATTACTACATTACATTACATTCCCAAAAAATATGGAAATCAGTTCCAATTATTTAAATTTCAGTCAAAATAATTATTGGTAAAATACATATTTTACTATAAGTAGGTACTTTTCGCTTGTCTGAATTCTCCAAACAAACACTACCAATTTTGAAAATTATGACACTTAAGATCAAAGCAAATTCGAGTTCTAGAATTCATTGAACCAGGGTCAAGTGGACATACTTCCTGTATACCTATCCTTATAAAAATACCTTTGCAAATGATCATTCATCATCAAAATATCTTATTATTCTTAGTTTCGTCAATTTAATTAGAAACTAACCTACCCAAAGTTCTTAAACTCCATTGTTCTTTTGCCATTGTTTACACCAGAAGTAGCAGTTAGTACTTTGGTCAGTTCCTTTTATGTTATGTCAGTTAGCACTTCTGACTTCGATTCTGAATTGACTTTTGACATTTGGGTACGCTTTTTTTGTTGATTCTTTTTTTATCAATGTCCCCTTTTATTCTCGTTGTTCAACCAGCAAAATTGTTGACATAATAATAAACAACTTATGACATTTTGTCACGACTCAACAAAAAAAACCAATCATAACAACAGCGACAATGTTTTGGAGAATTGCAACACTGTAAGGCAAGAAACAAGGATTATTCAAACATGGTTACATAAATTATGTAGCGCTTTTTATATGTGCAAATGTTTGAAGCAAAAGAAACTCTGGCATCCACTATTGTGGTATTTTGTGAGGCTTAATTGAGTGGGCAACGGAAGGAGATGATGAGAATGAAGGTTGAGAAGTACTTGGCTTTTCAAATCTTGTCACCGAACACATTAAAGCCATTACGAATGCTGGTATTTTTCACCAGGGCGATACTGAGAGTTTCAACCACTTTGGGAGAGTCTAGTTTTGGTTTTTTATTAACTTCTGATTGGGTATGAGGTACCACAAACGTGTTGGTCATAGGATATTGTCAAAATGTTTTATTTACTTTAAAATAAAATATCTGAATACCCAATCTCAATACTCAATCAACATTCCACTAATAATTATGGTTACCATTCGCCTTTATCCAGAATGTCGAGACTTGTCAACTCACCTTCAAATAAAAGCATTGAATTTTTTGGTGTAAGCCTAGATAAATTTCGACAGTCGATACGTATTGTGTAATTTTTAAAGCCCTTTAAACCTTCTTCATGCATTGTAATTGTCTTGTAACACTTGTAATTGTCTTCCATCTGTACTTTTTATACAATATGTATATTGTCATTGCTCATCATTTATATTTGCTCTCCTTTCACTGCCATCTCTGTTTCTTATTCGTGTAAAAAATATTGTATTGTTATTGGACTATTTGTCCGTAAATAAATAAATGAAATAAAATAAAATCACATTTTTTCCAAACTCAAAGACAGATCCTTCAATATTAGGTCAGAGTATTGGCGCATTGCAGGTTAATTAAAAGAATCTGCTATGCCTCAATTTAAAAAAAATTAAATTTATTAAATATTTATTAAATAATTAATCAAATTGAAGAGTATAATCACTGAAATAATTCATACAATTAGTTTTCACTGCTTTTGATTTTTTAATGTTCCTCTTCTATAGAAGCTGGCGCTTGTGTCTAGAAGAGTGGTGAGCATTAAGATGAAGAATATTTAGGACGGGTTGTTTCGGAGAATTTGAACAATTCATCATATTTCAACGTTCATTTACGGGTTCTGTGAAAGTCCTATTCAAATTATGTTATTATATCATTATAGGCTAGTTGCTTGACAGAACTGAAATAAAACAGAACTTAAAAATATCTTTCACAGAACTTGAAAATTAACTTTGAAATTTGAAGAATTGTTCAAGTTCTCCGAAACAACCCGTCCTTAGTGTTTGTAATTATGAATATTAAAATTTATAATAAATTAAAAAGATAGTTTTATCATTTGGTATTTTTACATTGAACTTCTCTTTAATTGCTTTTAGTAGGTGTTCATCATTTTCTATTGTTCTGATATTTTCGGGTAGGCTGTTTTTAAGTATTTTTGTAAGTATTTTTTCCCTAGATTGTTGTTTGGCAAAAGTGGTGTTACATTTTTGTGTTGGAAATAGGTATATGTTTTTGACGAGTACGACTTTCAGATAAAAAGCTGTGTCTCTTGGTTTTTTCAATATTATTTTTATAATTAGACGTTGTACAATTTTAACAGGGAGTAGATTTGTTTTGTATACAGCTCCCCAGCTGATTACAGCGTATTGGAGATTTGATTGTACTAAAGCGTGGTAGACTGATGTTAGAATTTTCAATGAGAGAAAATTTCGAATTTTCGAAGACATGTAAATTAATTTTCTTATTTTGTTGACGGTTTGGTTGATTTGATCTTTCCAGTTTAGATTTTTGTCTAATACTATTCCTATGTATTTAAGTTCATTTGAAATTGTCAATGATGAACAGTTTATTGTACAGTTTTTTTATTATGTTTTTTTTTAAATTGTCATGTATAATTATGTTAAAATACAAATGACTTTCCCATCAAAACCATGGTTCCAACAATTCCCTTTTTTTCTAAAAAATAAATTTCCTCGCTTATCCGAATGAGATTGCACATTATTCCGTTCCTTCTCATATTTTTGAAATCACGCGCTTGACTCCCCAAATTGAACCCCCCAGCACTATGATAATAATCGAATCCGAGCCAAGTAACCGAAATATTGTCACAAAATATTTCGATTTTCCAAATTAGTATTTCAGAAATGTCTGGTGGTCCTTTTTTTTATCCACAACATCTGTGGTGGTTATTTTCCGAATTTCGATTTTATAGTGTTTCGGTATTGGAAAATAAATAACAATAATAACGATTCCAGCCATCACTAAAATTGAAAATTACTGTACTGACACTGCCATCTATTCGGGAAACAACAAACTAAAACCATTATTTTTTCGTATTCATGCCAATCAAATGATTAGTTTGTAGGTACCTACCCTACAGAAAACTAAAACAAATTTCTGTTTGAGATGCACTTTATTCACATTCTCTTACAAAAAACACTTAACATAATGATCAAACATTTATCACAGTTATTTTATACCTAAACATAATTATGTTAAATAAGATAATTTTATAAAAATTCATATAAAACATCTAAACATGTATATATTATGTTTAATGGAATACGGATTCTTTACGCATACAGAAGCGTAGTACAAAAACTAAAATATTGTTAACTTTATTATTATAAGATCATGTATTTTCAACTACACATTCTGTGAAAAAATATGGCACATTTATAAATTTCATAAAAATCCTATGATAATTAATTCTATATCAATATTGTACATAATTATAGTTAAGAAGATTTTATTGTAGATTTTACAAAAAAAGGTGTTTTAAAAAATGCACAATCCAAAAATTGTGTACTTATATAAATATGCGAATAAATCGATTGAACACAGACAAAACAGTACCCATTCTTTATTCATGATTGAATCTGATTGATCAAATCCACAGACAAAAGAGTATGCGTTCTTTCTTCACAATAGAAACAGAATGAATTGATTGAATTCACAGAATAGAATACATGATTGATATTGAAGATTTATGAAAAATTGTAAGTATATACATGTATAAATGAATTGACTGAACAAAGTGCAATTTATTCATGATTAAATATAAAAATGTTGGATAAGCATGCAAAGGAATTGATTGAACAAACAGAAAAGAAAGTATTCACCATCCTCTTGATGGCTTATTCGTAAGATAATGTTTATTCGATCTTCGAAATATATATTATTATTTTCTTCCGAGTTTACTGTTGATAATTCGAACATAATGAATAGTGGCTATATTGAATATGTTAGCCGAGTTCTCTACCTATCATAAGTATTTGTTGAAAATTATAATAAGTAGTTAGATAGGATGGTAAAATACCCTTGATTAAAACTGACTTAGCTTGGAATTGAACCTGATAGATCCTGATTGTTTTGGACTTGGTTTTAATGATTCCATAGCAACTCAAGACAGTAACAATTCAACAAATCATTCGAAAAGTGATTAAAGTCTATAAACCAACGTAACTCAAGTTTTTTAATCACTTTTCAAGAGTGCGTTGAATTGCCACTACCGTGGGTTGCTCGGTTGCCGGTTACAATATAAATTACTTTATATTTAGGCTTTAATGTACATAAATATATAACATCGAATAACCATACATTCCAAATTAGACATTTTGTAGAATGTCAATTAATTGATACAAGTATTATTATTACAACAATAATACAATTACACTCAGAGGGTACAATCAGTTTTATAAATAAATTAAACATCTCTAGATGACTTAACAATTCTACAAACAAATATGTACGTACTAAATGAAAATTCTGTTCACTCTTAATTTACATAATAATAATAAACCCTAAGATTACAAAACTTTAACTAGAACCACACCAATCTCTCTTTCTGAAATCTATCAGTTACTTATAAGCAGAGATGTGCTTTATTTCAAATAAATCCATTTCAAATGGAAATGCAAATTGCAAAATGGGTATTTTCCATTTTAAATGCTTTTCTCAATGCATTTTCCATTTTAAATGCTTTTTTGCAACATTCTTCCTACTTTTTCCACTCATCTTTTTTTCATAAGCCCCAAATATCAGTCGGTCCTCAACCTCACTATGAGAGATAATTTACATTTGTCAAGTTGCTCCCTGGTAGGAGCCCTGGCAATTAAGTGATACCATTACAAAAAATACTGAACATTGGGCCATGACGCTGTAATATTAAATGTTTCTATGTTTTTACGTTGGCAACATTATTCCCGCGCAAATTTTTTGTGGTTTCATAATCTGTAGTCGTGGTGTTTTTGGATTTACCATCATGTAATATGTTTGTTCTACATTGATGTCCATTATTAAATGACAAAATTGTTTAAAAAGTCTATAATTATTCTAATTGTTTGACCTGAGAAACCATTTTGCATTTTGAAAATAGGTATTTTGTATTTTGTATTTGAAATGCTTTTCTAAAAACCATTTTGCATTTTCAAATGGAAAAGTTTTGACCCATTTCCATTTTGCATTTCAAATGGTTTTGGATACCCATTTTGCACATCTCTGCTTATAAGTACAGGTCGACCACGGCTGGAGAATGTCACAAAATAAACATGCAACCGAAATGTTTGTGTATCTTTTATCTTTTGAGAATGAGTCGCTTCTACGACCTGTTGTGTGTTTAATACAATGAGTAAAGAAAGAGTTCAGCTCTCATAATTCTCTCCGAGATCCAGGTTCACTCCATCCTTTGCTCTAAAAGACACTCGACACAGCATCCCCAAAGAAGATATAGGCCCAGAGCGAAATAATTTTCCCTCACAGGCTCCTGTGTTGAGTTCATGTTCTATTTTTACCAGTCTTAGTGGTAGGTGTGAAGCTGATAAGAGCCAATTGGAAAAAAATTATTAAAAATACCAACATTTTTTAAAAACTGAATGACATCAAAGTGAAACTAACCTACTTATATAATTGATATGATAATTTTGACGGAATGTAGAGCAATGTAGAAGAAATAATAAATCTACCGCAATATTGAACTGTTGAGTTTCACAAAGAGATGTATAGGTTTCCAGTTGAGTGTCCAGTTGTTTTAACTTCTGTCGCATTTGACATTATCATCAAATCGGCAATTAACGCTATCTTGAACGGTCCCTGTAACCAGGGCCGGCCTTGTGCAAACATATTTGGAGGAGTCCGCTCTTGGCGCCGACTTGTCAAGACGCCAAGGAGCCAAAAAGCCAAAATGAGAGATGGGCCACAAAACCATTATTAGTATGAAACCACGCGTAGTGTCGCAAAAGTGTCTCCAACATCGTTCACCCATAGTACTGCAAAATCATATCTACGCACAGCGGTGCCTCTCCTCTGTTTCTACCTACATTCCAAATGCATAACTTTCCTCCACTTTGATAGTTAATCCGTTCAGATTGATCATAGCTCTGCAAAGGTTGACACACTTCCATGTCATGTCTCCTTTTATTTATATGATCTATGGGTTTCAGCAACAAATTAATGTCTAAACATTATTTCTTAAACCACAAAACTTTTACATCATTGAACAATAAAGTGTTATTATATTAATGGAGGGTCGATTTAATGTTGTGGCTCACAGCTGACAGTCCAGAGAGGAGTCGATGGTTGAAATGAGAGGTTCAGGATGAGCGAGACGATGATGTTGGCCGACAATGCAGGTGATGTTCTTGTGAGACGATGTTCTGGAACTCTCCGTATCTAAGAAAAATAACCATAAAGACAACAGGTTCGTAAATAAACACATAATCCATCATTAATCTGGAAAGAGTTTTATTTTAAAATGGATGAATGATTTTTAAATAAATACACTAAAAAAGGGATGATGCCTCTTATGTAGTCGGAAGGACCAGCTTGCTCTGCGGTTATAATGGAAGAAGAAAGATTCTAGGAAGCACATCATATTTATTAAAAAATTAATTGATATTTTCAAATAACAATGGAAAATGATTTTACCCTGTGAGCTTGAGCAGATTCCTGCCTAAAATAATATGTAAACAGATTTAAGCCTTAGACACATTACGCTACATTATGCGCGCATAATTTGGGTATGTCATATACGCATTATATGTTGGGGTCACACGGGAGAGTGGGTCAGATCAATTGGGCAACTGCTGCGGAATATCATTTCTTTGTTTGGGATCTGTCACTTTGACAGATGACAGCCGCGTAATTACAGCGCTCTGTAAATTGTTTTGACCCTCTCTTCTGCCGTAGGCTAACACTTAAGACAACATCTTTTTAGGTGTGACAGGTCTCTATGGGATTGTATGGCGAGCAATAGGGAGTTATATAAAAAGGCTTTGAACTTTTAGCGTAATCTGTCACCCCCTTTGGTCAAGTTCAAAATCTCGATAGTTAAAAGAAAGAATTACACCAGCAGTAGATAATTTGAACAAGGGTAACCAAAGAAGAGAAGAATAATTACTATAATACCTCCGATGGAAGACCTCTTGGCGGAGTACTTCCAGCTGAAGATGAAGTGCTGCCGGTACTTGGAAGTTGTGAAGGTGTAGAGCAGCGGGTTCACAGCAGAGTTCAGCGGCACCACGAACACTACCAGCCAAGCATACATATCCGCTGGAACATTATAATCATAGAATTAATAATCATTAAGAAAAATAGTTATTTTATTTTTCATTATTGGTAAACCATTACTAAAACATATTAAGCCTGCTCGAAGAAGCTAGCAGCATTGATCCCCAGTGCACCGGTGCACTTGCGAGAAACTTGACAGACGTGAGCAGAACATCCATTCACAGTTTGACGCCTTCATGAGAACGGGTAGTTTCTTTGGTTCATTTTTGTGTAAGTCAGCTTGTATGTGGAATGAGCTACTGGCACCTATTTATGCTTCTTCATTTAATCTGAACTTCCTCAAAGCCTGTATTAACAAATTCCTTCTAATCGCCTCACAACGCTGTCCTGAGTTCCTGTGAGGTGGAATCTATATAAAAAGACATTGTTCTGATGAATGTGCCCTATAGACTCACTTGACCGATTTCGCTGAACACTGCAAAGATTGTTCTTCTTAGTGCCAGGAGTGTTTAGAGAATGGAATGAATGGCAGAAGAAGTGGGGGATGCACAAAACATTTAACTATATTTCCAGAGAGAAAATAATCTCTTGCTAAACATATTTTTCACAAACTTACAGGAAACTTCCAGGCCCATGAAAGTGATGACTTTGAGACAGACCACGGGCGCCCAGCAGCAGGCATTGGTCAGCACAATGAAGAAGAAGCGGATGGCGAACTCACACTCGTTGGCGCAAGTGACCACCTTCTGGGTGCGCCACACGGAAATGAACATGCCCAGGTAGGCGGACGCTATCACCAGGAGGCTGGAATTAAACACTAGTGTCAAGTTTCATTGCTATATATGAATTAAACACAACTAGTGTCAAGTTTCATTGCAATATATGAGTTTGGGTAAGACAAGTCTGGTTTTCACCCACACTTTATAATATGAAATGATTCATTATTTGAATGTGAAACTCATTCAACGTAACTGAATAATTTTAAAGAATAAAAAAAGGATCGCTGCAACAACTCAAACGGAGAGGCAGTTTTTGTAAATATTGTACAAATAACACTTACCCTACCTATGCATAGTGTAAATTTCACTCCTAAGTGAAAAGTCAAGTTATGCATTTGAATAGATTAATATCAGTTAATCATTGAAAGTTATCATGGGTGTGTCCAAACGGCAGCTTTTAAAAAAACTTGTATTTCCTAGACCAAATAGCATCTAAATATCAAGTTGGTCAGTGCAAAATAGTATTTTTTTTAGATTTCCTTAAGAGGCTATGCTTTTTTGTCTGAAAATTTTAAGTTATTTATTTATTAACTAACTACCCATCACGCCGTTTCTCCGAAGGGGTAGGCGGAGTGGACTGACCACCAAACAACTCGGTCTTGGCACACACTCCTTGCCTTATTCACATTCATACATCGTCTCACACATGCTCTTCTATTATTCTGACTCTTCACATGGCCCGACTCAAGTATGTGTTTTATTTTAACGTGTCATTTCTTCTTGTCCCCGATTTCTGATACCATTCATATCTGTGTCATTTATTCTCTAACACTCTTTTCTTTGTTCATTCGCTCTACATGCCCGAACCATCTAAGCCTCCCTTTCTTAATCTTCCTCATTACGCTCACATCAGCCTTGCATTCTTTGCAGATCTCCACATTTTTTACACGGTCACACATGGTTTTACCACACTTATGCCTAAGGGATCTCATTTCTACAGCATTCTGTCTACTTTCATCCTTCCTATTCCAGTTCCATGCCTCACTGCCATACATCAGAGTAGGTACCAGCACTCCATTGTGGACTGCTAGCTTTGTTTTTTTATTTTAAAACATTGACATTACAATAATTTTAACAAAAATAAAGAGTTACCAGATGGATAATGCATTTTTAGCTCCCATTGTCATTTTCATCAACAGCTTTGGATGTTCGAATTACCACTTTGTCAATAAACAAATATAACATCATAATAAGGAAGTTGAGTGAAAAATATTTTGACTTATAAAAAATATGTTCATGTAGATCAAAAAATATCGATTCTAAATATATAAATATATTTCTATATTATTATTCTTAGAATTAGTTAAACGTTCTTGAAAAAGCATTCAATAGCAATAGACTGTATACGCTCCACGATTGGTCGAAAGAATTCTGACGTCACATGTGTCGTGACTTGTACGTACAACGGATCACCTATGGTGCATCTCTTTCTATTACATGAGAGATGGTCGGTTTAGATGAGAGAGGTGTATAGGCCAAACGTTTATTTGGGTTTGTCAAATATATGTACGTATTTGTTGTTATTATTATATGAAATGGATTTCTAAAGATACATATTCGTATAGTGCTTTATAATAATATGTTGTTTATTGCATAACTTAGAAGTTTTTATTATTATACATGTCACATAACATGTGATACACTTCAGGCCGCCGGCCGCCCAGAAAAGTCTCACAGTGAACTGGGCTGTAAACCGTTATTTTACTTTTGGTCTTTACTTTTCTGCGCGGTGGTCCTGAATTCGCGCGTGGCAAGTCAACAAATAGCGACGGAATACCGTACCGGGCGGGAAAAGCAAATATTCTAACTTAAAATATTAATTTAACTATGAAATCTCAATCAATTTTCTTTTTTTTTAATAACATCAATTCTAATAGACGGTTAACATTGGTAAAAAAATTACTGGAATTCCTTATTGAAGAATTTTTTTTTTTTCCATACAAAATGTTAAAGCGACGTGGTTCTTACAGTTTGAATGACGTCACACCCACCCCCGCCTCTTACCGCTCGGATTCCGCTCGTTTTGGCGGGCTTAATAAAATTCAAACTTTGAGAATTAATTTAACTATGAAAAAAAACTTAAAAAAAAAAAAAAAAAATACTCGTATTTAAGTTTGAATGCGAACATTGATAAAAAAAAATAAAAAAAATGGACTCAACTTCCTTATTATAGGTTACTACTACTTGCTACTTACAAGTACTTACACAAAATTAATAATAGAAAAAGATAGTTCAAAGTTGGGCTACATACTAGTACCTACTTACTGACTATTATAATACAGCAAATTATATTTCGTTTGCAGTAAATATGCATAATGTACGAATTCATCTTAATGGTTTGATTCCGAGGACAGCGGCAGACTGTAAACCACAGCAGAAGACTGCGGAAGCCAGCGACTGCAACCAAACCGCAGGCAACACAACTGGTTTCTATAGTAGTCTATAGAAATGGCCTATGGACTAGCACGCGGTCTACATTTAAATAAAGGATGTGTTGCTCTTCTTTTCTTTCTACCATATAATAACAATAGATCATGGTTGTCTTCTTCCTCTTCTAACAAAAGATACAAAAGTGAATCGGTAGTATCCAACACATTTGACATCCTGTCTCACGTAAACAATTCTATGCAACTGCAAGCCTTGTATTACCACGAGCGAAATTAACCCGACCACAGACTGCAGCGATAGTGCCACATGCAACTCTTGTTTGCAGTCTGCCTCCGTAGTCGGAATACCATAACTCTCACAGTACATAATATGTGCTAAGAAATATTGAAAGATTAGGACTCACCCTATCAAGTTAACTCCTAGGAAGATAAAAGCCGAGTATTGCCAGCCAAGGGGGTATTTCTCCTGTAAGTGTAGTGGAAAACACATCCCACTGTGGGTGCCGTAGAAGCGAGTGCTGTTCCTCCAGTAAATTACTGAAAACATTCAAAACATTGTCAAGTCTTACATAATAATATGATCTTGTCACTGCAATCTCTGTTACTACCCGATTATCTACTAAATACTTAAAAGATGGAGATTATTCACTTATAAGAAATATGTACATATTCACTTATGAGAAAGATGGAGATTATTCACTTATAAGAAATATGTACTCACTTATGAGAAAGATGGCGATTATTCACTTGTAATAAATATGTATTCATTTATAAGAAAGATGGAGATGTTGTGCAGGAGCTTCGGAAGTAGGCCTTTACACGAATTTCATCATTTTCATACAATGAAAATTTAATGCCTAAAGAGAATTCGTCCGAAATGGATAGATATTAAAAAATCTTAAAAAATAGTGACGGGATAATTTTTTTTTAAAATGAAGATAGATTACCAAATACTTTTTGTAGATTTACCTTAGTGATGCAGTAAGTGATATAAAAAAAAAGTTAGATACATATAACAAAAAACTCTCGTTCGGTGGACGTGTACTGCCAAATACCCTATACATAAGGTATGATTTGAGATTTACACATTGATGATTACACATCTGCCCTGATGATGGACACTGCAATGCTGTCTGAAATGTTGACTAAAGAAGCAGGTAGCGCAACACGGCATAATACCCCCAAAACAAATCACTATAACCCTATACATAATGTCAACTCCAGTAAAATATTGGCAGTATTTACCTGTATGTATTGGCGCTGGCAACTCTGGCCGTTAGAGGCTGTAGCATAGCATAATCATACATAAAATCACGGGCGGCTGAACCATCAATCACCGGTCAATTGGACGATGACCCCCCAACATTATAAGATTACAATAATTGTAGTTTATATTTATAAAATATTATACAAATCAAATAACACTGACCATAATTGATTTGAATACTGCCAAATAACTAGCAGCGACGTATTGGCATTTGGCGAGTAGCGACATCTAACATTTCAATTAGAAGCTCTACCATTCTGCATGTACCTATGCTCGGTCAAAAAGCCCGCTGACCCAACTTCTGTCTCTATAAGAGTCATACAGCAAACGAGATGACAACATAGTCCTATAGCCTAATATTACACAGACAAAAATTCGCTATCTGAAAGTTCGGGTCATGTCCAAAACTGACTGACAGAGACAATAGCGTGAATATAATTATGTGTTTGAAAGACATACAAAGTAGGTCGAGTAATTATATAAAGTGTAAACGTCCGGTAAAATAAATGTTTTTTTGAATTTTTTAGAAGTTAGAAATATGCTTTTGCTGTTGTTTGTAATTTGTGACGAATCATTAAATTTCTCGAAATCAGTTGATGTCACATTAAAAGAAAAAGATAATTTTGTCAGTGATCACTGACTACTTCTCCGCGGTTACAGAAAAAAATTGCTTTATTTAAAATTTTTCTTTGTTCCCACAATTTTTTTTAAAAGTATATTTAATAAATATAATACATCACACATTTTTCTTTAGGCAGGGAAATGTATTTTGTAGTGATTTGCAAATAAATATTAAAGGGTAACTCTGTATTCCTAATTTATAGTAGGTTATTTATTACTAATACGAAGTCGTGAAATGCTAAGTGACGTGTTTTAATAATTACATATTTATAAAGTTTAGCAACATATCAAGCATAATTTGGGTTGAATTGATGAGGCACCTACAAATTCATTGGATTATCAATTAAAAATTAGTAACAAACATATTTTTTAATGAGCTTCCGGTTCTGGACCCTAGAGCTGCCTCTACGATGCCGCCATCTACGTTATCGCCATCTACGGTACCACCATCTACGGTGATAAAATCCATTAAAATGCTTGAAAACTAAGCCAACACAAATCGTGCCACTAGGAGGCGCTAGTGTGGCATACTACCATCAGAATGTTGGGGAAATATCAGAAATTGGAGGTATTATAACTATTCTACAGGATGTATTGGTATTGCCTCGTCCGGTGCGGAGGGTTAAGTTTTATCACTTAAAGCGTGGGTGGTAGATCCTACATTATCCTGTGATCTTTATCTCCAGGTTAAAAATGTGTTCAACACTGTGTGTGCTTAAAATTATGTATTTCAATTATTTATCATAATTGCTTTTGATTTAAGCAAATGCTGATTGATATATGCAAGTTAATTTGTACTTACAACTGCATACCTCTGTCAAGAATCAATGGATTGTTTTGTTATAATAGTTGTGTAGTTCTAAAGGGTTCCTTTATCTCAGTAGCAATTTAAAAAATGAATTTATTTAATTATGTACGGAAGCTAACGCAGTTATTGTATGGAGCGCATTGCGATACCTGGCTGACTCGATCGTTCATTTCATAAAATTCTTTTAACAATTAATCCACTATTGAGGGCCACCAAGAACAAAACTATAAAGCTATTGTGAAGGGCTTACTAGGTAAAACAGCGAGGGTTATCCCAACGGTCCACAGCATAGACAGAATTCTCCCGGCCAGGCGAGGGTTTATGTGAGGATGTCCTCCCAGCGGGTCCGCTATCAGGAAGAACCTGTCTACCGACATGTAGGCCAGGATCAGAAGGGAAACCTGTGTGATAAAATAATCCAGACAAATAATGAGGTAAATTTTTAATTGTGACTCCCTTATCAGGTACAAGAGCACCTATTTTTTAATAAGGTATACATGACTAATAATGCCCCTCAATATAATATTTAATTAAATATGTGTATAAATGTAGTAACTCATATATTTTTAAAATTACAATAATTTATTTTTATTATTTTAGTTAATATTATACACTCAGTTTACACTTAGTAAAATTAGTGTATAATATAATTTTTTAATGCACATTCATAAAATAATTAAATTAATGCTATCTTTGAACGCGTAGATTACAACATACATTTACCGTGTGTAATTTACCTCTATAAACGTGGCAATACTGACTAGGATCATCCTGGTTGACAGACCTGACCGGTGGCAAGAATTTTCAGTTGTTCAAAACTAATATGTAACTTTGTGTAAGTACCTATTACCTTATACACTTTTCATTTGCATATTATTTTCCCCGATAAGTAGGTACTAAATAGGAAAAAAATCATATATAATTATTTTTTACCTCTGAAGAAGTCATTGCCATCGCTCCGATGATGGTGCAGGTCCATGAATTGGTCCAGTCGTGCGAGTGCTGATGATAAACATTGCGAAATCTCGCATCCTGCACAGCTATCACCAACAAATATATCCCCATCAACATGTCAGCAACTGGAATATCATACAATTCGTTATTAAAAGATCTAATAAAATTGACATCAATACAATATTATTATTTTAAAATTAAATAAAGAGGTAATTCCCAATTCTTCTGTCGTGGTGGTAAATTGCAATTAATATACTAGGATCTAGAATTTCGGCAGTCACGGCACCTGGCGGAAAAAAAGTGAACTAAGGTCACTTATGACAATAACAAGGTAAAAATACTTTACAGTAGTGCGTATAGATGGCGGTATTAAAATATAAAGTACTTTATAGTTACCCGCGTTTCAATGACTTTTATTCATAATATTTATAACTGTTTATTTTATGTACTATTAGGACTGAGAAAAACATATTTTAAAATTTATTTTTTCCAAAAAAAATTGTGATAAATCATTTAAAAAATAATTATTTGGTTTGAAACTCTGCTTTGTTTTATATACGCTATTTTGGCACCGTTATAACACAGCAGAGTGGCGCAGCGGAAGCGTGCTGGGCCCATAACCCAGAGGTCCGTGGATCGAAACCACGTTCTGCTAGTTATTTTTTTAGTTTTTTTTTTACATATAATATTGCTAACTTATTAAAAAATAATGAATTCTTTGCCAATATATTATAAAAGCTTATATTTTACTCTACACGTAACCGTTTCCATTTTCGCTTATAATTTTTACGAGCGATGACTGAAAAATTACGGGATAGTTTGAATTTTCGACATTTCAGTTCTAATTTTGAAAATGGCAATAATTGAAATAATTCAAAAAATATATTATAGTCTTAAATTAGTTAGTAAATAACGCCCATCTTGAAAATGGAAAAAGCAGACGCACAAGCTTAAAAATCACGAAATCCGTCTTTACTTGTCCAGATTAACCAATTAACCTTAAGAATTTTAACCTAGAAAATTTAAACAAAAGAAATACATATTTCAAATTTAGGATTTATTATTAAAATAATTTTCTGGTAAAAAATATTTTATATACAGAGGCTTTGTTTTTTTTTTTAAATACATATATACAGTTTTATTCCGAGATTGATGAAATTTAACACACTTGACCTTTAAAACAAGAGGAATGTCACTATCTACACAAGATTTCTAAAAATCACACCATACCTTAAAGCAGAATTTTGATTTACTTCTTGATGAAATTTTGCACAGTACTTGACGTTCAAAATAAGACTCAAATTTACTGTCTTCATCTCATTTCGAAAAACTGTACGAAAACCCCAGGCAAGCCCAGTACAGGTAATTATTCATTTTCAAAACGATCTAATATTTCAAAATTCTAAGCGGTTCGAATTTGGTTATGACTATGACGTAGTTAACGTGGGACTGCCCCTACAAACGAAGGCCGGTGTGACGTCATAAGTACCCCTTCGCACAAACATAATATCGCTTTGGCGGAAAATCACATGATAATAATTTTGATCGTTATACCCGCTGTAGAAAGTTTATTCGTTAATAAAAAATAAAAAAAATACCGTTATTAACGGTATTTTTAAATATTGAAGATAATATTTGCTATTTTTAAACGAAAATTTGAAACATAAAAGATACGGTCACATCTGGGACTTGAAGACTTGGACATTTAGGTCCTTCGCCTTGCCGGTGCGCATGACCTGTAAAACCAATAAACTCACCCGCCAGATTCCTGATGAGCAGCGATAGGGACCTGTTCTCATCCCTGGAGGTGATTCTCCCGTACAGCACGCTCAGGTTTCCAATGAGGGTCAGCACAGCCACGAGCCAGGCCGCCACCCGCAGCACTGGTCGGCTCACCAGCTGCTTCAGGGATGATATACCTGCAACATAATTCGATATTTCATCGGGAAATTTCAGGGAACTGGTAGTGTATATCGGATTTGAGAACAAAATCCACAAAAATAGAATAATTTTTCTTGTTTTTTTTCCGTAGGAAGCAATTACTTTGTGGTTGGACGAAGCTTGCTCTAAGCGAAACCAGTCGATGTGAGAAATAATAAAAAACTCGTGGTTAAAAACAAAGCATTTGATTTAATTATAAAAAATCATTTTAATCGAAGGGTATTGAAAATATCCTGTTAGGTAAGTATAGCAAATATCCTGTTAGGTAAGTATAGCGAATATCCGGCTAGGTAAGTCTAGCAAATATCCTGTTAGGTAAGTTTAGCAAATATTCTGTTAGGTAAGTATAGCAAATATCCTGTTAGGTAAGTATAGCAAATATCCCGTTAGGTAAATATGGCAAATATCCTGTTAGGTAAATATAACAAATATCCTGTAAGGATGTGTGGTATTTATTTTGTGTTTTAAATAATGATTATACAGGCCATTAACTAAAGAATGATTAAGAAAGGGACGCTTAGATGGTTTGGGCATGTAGAGCGAATGCGCGAAGAAAAGAGTGTAAGGAGAATACATGATGCAAATGCGAATGGTAGCTGAAGTCTGGGACGCCCGAGGAAGACATGGCACGATCAAGTGAATCAGATACTTGAGTCGGGCCATGTCAATAGTCAGAATAATAATAGAGTATGTATGAGACGATGCATGAATGTGAATGAGGCAAGGAGTGTGTGCCAAGACCGAGTTGTTTGGAGATCCTTCCTCTTTGCCTACCCCAGCGGGGAATTGGCGTGATGGTTAGTTAGTTAATTTTCATTATTTTAGAGGCAACTTTGGATTTTTTTGTAAGTTGATTGTAATTATTAAAAAAATAATCTTGCTCCACCCACTGTATTAATATATTGAAATATAAAAAACTCTCCTTAAACTCTGACCAAACCTATTTCATGACTTTCACATTATCAGACAAAATGCACCCAACAATAAATTCCAATATAACTATCCATAACTCTTGTAATAATTATACTGACAACTGCAATTCACCTAAATGCTCAAAAATCTCAAAAAAAAGTAATATTAAATATTTAGGCATAATTATAGATCAACATATTAAATGGACAGAACATATTGCGCAAACTGTAAATAGAATACGTAAACTTTATTACGTATTCCTCAAACTAAGAAATATATTACATAAATCTTTGCTACTAAAGGTTTACTATGCATTAGCCCAATCAGTTCTGCAATACGGAATAATAGGATGGGAGGAGCGTATAAAACCAACTTTACCCCACTTGAAATAGTACATAGAAGACTCATCAAAATTATTCTAAAGAAACAATTAGACTATTCAACCCAAAAATTATTCGATGAATTCAAAGTATTACCACTAAATAAAATTTATCAAAAAAACGCATTACTTCAAATCCATAAAGACAACTAACAATAAAGTCATTTAGCACCAGACCGAGAACCTTAGGACAAATAATAATCCCTAAACTTAATACTACAACAGCCCAACATCATTACACATAGGGGGAGGTCCTCTAGTACCGTCACCTTAAGGATTATTTGTAATGAAATAAAAATCCTTTCGCTTATGTGCAAAATACCTTGTGAAATGTGTAAAGGAACTCTTTTACTATAAATAGAAATAATAAAATATCGATATATTTAGAAACAGTCAACTTTATTAATAAAATTGTAAGAACATGAAAATACGACATTTAAAAAATTGGCCTCCAGTACCGGCCAGCTAAAACTTCAATATTTATCCAAGGTAATAATCGCTAAACATAAAAAAATAATAGTAAAAAAATGAAACATTAAATTTATCCAAGACAATAATCGCAAATATATATAGCTGATGTCTCTGAAACGTTGGCGCAGGCCTCGTGTATCCAGATCTTACAATTTCCGCATTGAATCCAGTCTTCGTCTTGAGACTCTAGACACAATGGGCAGACTGTATCTTCTTGAGTTGGTGTATTGGGAGACTGTTGACACTTTTTTTTGTTTTTTGTACTATTTTTGGCAACATCTTTTCCTGAAAGCAAACGCTTGCCTCGCCTAACTGATTCAGCACACATTTTATCTGCCTTTTTCTGTTCCAGCATAATTTTGTATGGAGAACTTGTTATGATTTCACTCCGTTCAGCTTTACGACGTCTTGTATTAGCTCTTCTTTTCGAAGCATCAGGGACCGGTGACAATTCTGTAATTATTGTTCTAAAATGTTCAACCGATTGGTCAATTACAGCAGTGGTTTGAGATTCAGATCGATGAGTAGTTGAAGTTTGAGGTTCGGAAACAACATTGACACCTGATTGTTGCGAAGTGGCAATTTGAGTTGCAGAGTTACAGATCGCATTTTGAGATTCGGGTGGTTTAAATGAGACAATTTGAAGTTCAGTATTAGACGTGCCATTTTGAGATTCAAGTTGTTCGGGAGCCAAAGTGGTCATTTCTACCTGGTGAGAGGTTAAATTTGTCAGTTGTGACTGTCCAGAAATAGAAGCTATTGGTTCTGTCATTGACTGATAATTTTCTGGAATGTTGGTCATATCCGAAGCAATAAAATCCAAATCACTAAAGATATTCCTATTGAAAGGTTGAATGCCAGTGCAGCGAAATCCATTGACGCCAATATCTATTCGAGAAACTCGATTAAAAGCAGAAGCTACAAACCCTGCGATCTCGTATTCACTGATTCTTATGCCAGGGTTCGTTCTCATCCACAAGCCACATTCCTCACTATACGCAGATTTGAAAGGCTTCATAAACGTTCGGTCAAGTGGCTGCAGCTTGTGTGTAGTGTGAGGAGGGGTGCTTAACATGTGAATATGATTATTCCTAGCAAACTCGATGACATCCAAGTCTTTATGACTACTGTGACCATCAAGAATCAACAGTACTGGGTTTTGTTCTGTAGGATTCGAATATTTCTTGAAGTGATGCATCCATTTCAAAAATAATTCAGCGTTTATCCAACCATTTGGCTGAGCTTCACCTACACTCTCATGTGGAGCACCAATCATTAGTCTCTCATTCATTCGAGCCCGGGGGAACACAAAAATGGTGGTAGAAATTGACCTCCAGCGCTCATTGCAAAAAGCACAGTGATGTTTTTTCCACGCTCGGCAGAAGTAAGTTTCCCAATTTGTCTTATGCTTTTAGTAGCTAAAACTTTACGATGCTTCTGGACAATGCTGACGCCAGTCTCATCGCAATTCCATATTTTATAGGGAGTGAGATTAAACCTTTTTATTAAACTCTCAAGACTATCAAAGAACCGTTCAACTTGGGGCCTATTAAATCCCACAGCTCGCATCAAACTTGTAGATTCTGCGGTACGTAATGATAAATTACTGTGTCTTTTTAAGAAAGAATAATAATAATTCTTTCCTGCACGTTTCGTTTCCTTATTAAATTGATGAGACAGTTGTAATTTTTCAGCCAGTTGGTAGGCAAGATGGAGAAACTCCGGTTTATTAAGTGGCATTAGCCTGTTTGCCAAATCCTTAACGTGGTTTGCTAACACTTCTTCGACTTCAGAAGTGAATGTTTGTTTAAAACGACCCATAGCTGGCTTCATAATGACCTCATTATTTTTTTTAATAGCACTTATTTTATCATTCAATGTTGTTCTTGGTACCTGATAGCGATTTGCTGCCTGACGCGCACTCATTTCCTTACTCAGCACCTTTTCCACGGCTTTTCGCAAATCGTTAGGATCTCAGGTCCCCTTTTTCTTTTTCGTTTGACTAATATCTTCCTGGTCTGGCATCTTTGTGTACCTAAAAGCAAAATTAATCACACAAACATTAATTTAAATAGTGGCCAGTACTGGAGGACAATTTTGTGGCCGGTACTGCAGGGAACGGAGTAAAATATTATTTCGACATAGCGTGACACTGTGCGAATAAAGATTTATTTTAAATGTATTTTATAATAGCTATATAAACACTCAATACATACCAAGTTTGACTTCTTTAGAAGTCGTCCTCAAAACTATAGAAATAACACACCGAACTTTAATCGTGCGGCGAACGTCCGCTCCTCCCAACAGATATCTTAACACTGACACGAAGCTAGTTGAAACTTGTGGCCGCCGAGCGGGGCATCTTCATGTGATACCATACTGCGTGTATTGCATGAACTGTTTCAGCGCCATCTGTTGTAGAATCTCGGAAATTGTAACTGGCTGGTACTGGAGGCCGGCCGGTACTGTAGGACCTCCCCCTACTCAACAATAAAATGCTTTAACGAACTCCCTATAGAAATACAATCCGAGAGGAATTATGAAATTTTTAAACAAAAACTAAAAAAACATTTTACCATTAAATAATTTTTAAGTATGTGTTACGATGTGCCAACCTATATTTCCATTATGTACAAAACGAATGCCATCTTATATTTTCATTATGTATAAAAAAAGTAGTCCTTCATGCATCCAAATTGTAACAACTGATAAGTATGTATAGTACTGTCAATTTGATAGTACTCACTCCCTAAACACGAGAATTTCTCAATTAGGGAGGTATTGTCACCACTAATATTATATATTATATATATTGGTTAATTATGTATTATATGTATATATTGGTTAATAAATAAAATAAATAAATAAAAAACCGTTAAAAAAACGTTTATTTGGGTTCAAATTTTAGTTTATTTACAACAAATTTGTGTTCCAACGTAAATCGGTTGTAATTTAAATTTCCTTTCAATCATTTTCATTTATTCTTTTTATTTTATATTTCATCATACTTGCATAGTAAATAGAGAAAACTTTTTATTAATTTTATATTTCATCACGCTTGCATAGTATGTATTGCACTGTTGTTATCTCACATATGTTTTCCAAATTTACCTCTAAAATTTTGAAAAAATAGAATTCTTTAACGGCCTATATTTTATAATTTAAAACACAAATAAATATTGTGGCAGATATTCGTACTAGATGTTTGGGTATTATGACCAAAAATCTAATTAGAAGCGTTCAAAAAGAAGAAGAAGTTTACTGAAGATGGTTTTAAAGGGAGACATGTAAATATGAATGATAGAGGGAGCGCGCAAATATAAAAAAAAATATATATAATCGGCGTAAGCGACTGTGATGAAAGTATTTAATAAAACACGAATTATTTAAAATAAAACCGAAATCTCTCGACATCTGAGTTATATAGCATTGAAAGTAGCGCCCTTGATTTTTCACGAAAACGGCGCTATATACATGGTGTCCGGAAACTCGTAGTACAAGCAGGAAACTGGTGAATCTACATCACATTTGGAGTCGATTTTGTAGTATAATTTTTTTTGATTTGAGCTTTCGTTTTCGAGTAAATCGAGTCAGAAGTTGATTTTTTTTTGGATCAAATTCTTATAAATTATTACTGAAGATCAAAGTACCCAACTAATTAAAACTATTTAAAAATTTAAAAGTAAAACAAATAATAACGAAAAAATTTGAACCCTGAAATAGCCGAAAAATATATGTTTTTGTTTTTTTTTATTTTTTATAAAAATGCTCAAATCAAAAAACTTTATGTTTATTTGGGTTCCCCGTGTGGTATACATTCTCCAGTTTCCGGCTTGTACTACGAGTTTCCGGACACCATATATAAATCAGTCAAATATTATTAAACATACACTGTGATTTTTTCATACTTATAGCATATTAAATGAGAGAACTTATTAAAATTATCAATTTTTTTTCTATCCGGGCAATTTCGTATAGATAATTTATTTTTCATATCGACATCTAAATTAGGGATTATCTTATTAGGTGGTCCAAAAGGTTTGGGAACCGCCGAGTTGTTAGTTTCGCATTTTTTTTTGACACAGTCACTCAATCTTCTCGTGTTTCACAAGACTTTATTTATTATATTGCTGAGGTGCTCTCTGGTGCCGCTATTCAAACAACGTTTCGATTCTGGTGGGTGAATTGATTCAATTCAATTCATGATCTCTCTGATTCTGATTCTTTCAGTGCCTTTCTATTACCAATTTTAAATAGGTAATAAACAACATTGCTATAATAATTGAATTTCACAATATAAATTATCACCGTCCTTAGTAAAAAAGTAAAAATCAATTGTCTTTCTTTTATAGCCCGTAGGTTCAGACTGAGCTCCAAAATTAATCGCGACAGAAATCAAATTCCGTTCATAATTGAATTCTTGAGAGAATGAGTTTCTACCACCGAAAATATTACTAGCAGAAAATAAATTGCCAAACTAGACGTGAAAAATTGGTATAAAGTGAATTTAATTTGTAATGGGGGGTGTATGTTTTTGGCTTGTGAAAATCAGCGTTGCGGTTTTTTAAAAGTATTTCGTGGACATGGCATAGAAATCTATTTGATTATAATCAAAAACGAAAATTATAAACGACTGGCGCAAGCGTCATCATAACAAATTGTCTGATAATGCTCTTAAACAGATTTACTCTCAAGTTGTTGGTTAGATTACTTTATTATTTGAGGGTAGTTTTAGTAAAGGTTGTTTGTTCTGATAGAGGTTAGTTTTGGGAGGTATGTTCACGAGACATTCAAAACAGATAAAAAAAGTGAATAAAAACAAACATCAATAAAAATAGATTTCTTTAAAACAAAATAAAAAATATTATACAGTAAATTTATAAAGAAGCACTACAAATGAGTGGCAGCTGTTTCGCCTTCCGAAGGCATTATAAAACTGGGTCAAAGATCTATTTAATATTACTTCTATATAGGCCTCGGTGGTCGAGGGATAAGGCTCTCGACTAGCTACCCGAAGGTCGCAGGTTCAAATCCCGGTGTGCGCAAGTAAATTTTATTTGAAAATCATGGTGCTTTCACACAAACGAAGTAATGAAACTGATTTTTTTGTTAATTCACAATTTTTTTAAAAATTAATATATAGTATACTTGAGGCACGTTCCAAAGTTAAAAAATACTGTTTCCAGTAAAAATGAGCATGATAATGTTATTCCTTCGATAAGAAAGAATATTTCAAACCCTTTCCAAACTGTCTAATTTAAAAGCAACCATGTTTCACACGAACAAGCTTGTAATATGCAAAACCGACCTACGTTTATCACACCATCCCTTTCCAACACATAATATTCATAATGTTGTCTTCATCGGCGCTTATCGGGAAGTTACCATCGTATGGGATCCACCCAACCCTGCATAGTTGGATTGCGGACTTTCTTAGGGGAAGAACAATTCAAACCGTGGTTGACGGCTCTTCTTCCTCACCGCACCAAATCAATGCGGGGGTGCCACAAGGATCTGTGCTGTCTCCGACGCTGTTTTTATTGCACATCAACGATCTCGTTGAATGTGCACCAATTCACTGCTACGCTGATGAGAGCACCGTTCACGAGGGTTATCTTTTTGACAGGCCCCCTTCCACCTATGATGTCCGAACAGCTCGGGAAGTTTTGAAGCAAAAAATTGACCACCACCTCGAGTTGGTTCGTGCCTGGGGTAAGGCCAACTTGGTCAGTTTCAACGTCTCAAAAACCCAAGCGTGTCTGATTTCGGCAAAGAGGGAGATCAATGACTGTCTGGTGCAATTTGATGGGAGCACTCTCCCCAATAAAGACTCCATTGAAATGCTTGGAGTTACTATATCAGACCAGCTCAAGTATCGGGGATCCATAGAAGCCCGAGTAAATCAGGCCTCCAAAAAGTTGGGCGTCTTGTACAGGGCTAGGAGATTCTTCAACAGTGACCAGCTGCTGACCCTGTACAAGTCTCAAGTCCGCCCAACTATTGAATTTGGGAGCCACCTTTGGGGGCTGGTGCCCCAAAATACTTAATAAACCTGTTTGAATCTGTGCAAAGGAGAGCGATCCGTCTGATTGACAATCCGTTGTTAACAGACCGATTGCCTTCTCTCATGCATAGGCGAAATGTAGGCATGCTGTGTCTGTTCTACAGGTATTTCAATGGAGCCTGCTCCAAGGAGCTAGCAGCATTGATTCCTGATGCACCGGTGCACGTGCGCGAAACTCGACGGACACGAACTGAACACCCGTTCACGGTTGACGTTGGCTTCATGAGAACGGGCCGTTTTTACGACTCGTTTTTGAGTAAGTCGGCTCGTATGTGGAACGAGCTACCGGCATCTGTTTTTCCTCCCTCCTATAATCCGAGCCTCTTCAAGGCCCGCATTAACAAATCCCTTCCTACAGCCCCTACCTTATTCCGCCTCACAACGCCGCCCAACCGGGTGGTGACATAGTTCCCCTGTCTGTACACTGCACAGGCAGGGACACTCTTATGAGGTGTCTCATAAAAAAAAAAAAAATCGCGTACATGACCGATGTGGGTTTTTTTTTACAGTTTTATTCCAAGATTGATGAAATTTTGCACACTTGACCTTCAAAACAAGAGGAACGTCACTGTCTACTTGAGATTTTGAAAAACCATCCCAATCCCCATTCCCATCCCTTAAAGCAGAATTATAATACTTCTTGATAAAATTTGCAGTCTTGACGTTAAGGCGGACTCTATTAACGGGATCACATTTTAATTATTTCTAATGAACGTATTACTAACATCTCGAATGTTACTAGAGGAATCCCTACGGTTGTATGTTATTTGTATTTATGGTTACTAAATACAAGACCTTACCTTTAAAATATTTCATATAAAACGATTTGATAATTTTATAAAACGTTTTTCGACTATAAAATTAGCGGTAAGTACTAGATTTTATTTTTCTAGACGATGAATTAGTAACATCTC
Source organism: Hesperophylax magnus (assembly GCA_026573805.1). Taxonomy (NCBI): domain Eukaryota; kingdom Metazoa; phylum Arthropoda; class Insecta; order Trichoptera; family Limnephilidae; genus Hesperophylax; species Hesperophylax magnus. The sequence goes on from JAIUSX010000012.1 coordinate 27,021,972, forward strand.
AAAGGATCCCTCTTGAAACATTTGCAATTTTAGTAATCGTTCATTAGACATAATTAAAATAAGCTAGGCCTGTTAGGACAAAGTCGACCGAAGGTCCTTCCAATACGCCGGCTGCTTCACTCACATCTTTAAGATTGTGGCTTTATTTCAGGGTATTGTCTCGTCTTAAATATAGGAACAAAAATTATTATTGTCTACATCTGATTTCCAAAAACTCTTCAAATAGCCCGGGCAACGCCGGGGAGTTCAGCTAGTTAGCAAGTTAGCAAGTTAGCAAGTTATGATTTGTGCAATATTTCATATTATTATAATCAATTGTGCATCTTGTAACTCTTTGGGTGGTCATTGATTATTTGACCCGAGAGACAGGCTGCCGCATCTTGTTTGGGAGTTTGACATGAACTGGCAGAGGAATGTAGATAGACTTAATACAAAAGGAAATAATAATAAAAATAAAAATAAATTATTATAAGCAATACAAATTGATAATATCTCCAGAGTAAAAATAAATGCCGCCGACGGGAATTGAACCCGCACCTTCTGATGTCCGGTCAGGTGCTTTGGACCACTGAGCTACTTATTTCCAACAAGCCAAATAATTCAATATGTAATAGTACTTCAATCAACAATTACTGCTTATTTTATTTTTTCACCTGTAAACAACCAACTTTATTTTTACTCGGGAGATATTTTCAATTTGTATTGATATTTAAGGCGACTAATTATTGCTTAAAAACCCTTTGTACTGTGCATAAAACCTTGTCTTATAAACATTAGTTAATCATTAAAAAAAATAATATGAATAATGTTTGTTTTACTTACCATCTGAGTTAGGTTTGCAGTTGAGAATTTGCGGCACCAGGGAGCAGTAGTAAAATCTCTTGAAATAGACGTACTTCATGTTCTTCAGTTTGTCAAATAAGGCGAAGTCGATACTTGACGCGTCGATATCATCCAACCGTCTACAAATAAATTACAATATTTTCATTTTATCAAAGATACAGAAGCTATTTTTCAAATCTCCTCACTTACACTAAATTTCAGTAAGTTCTAATTAATTGTGTCTAGCCCACCAGCCCAATTTATTTCGTATGTGTTATATCTGCCTTTTCTATGTAAATTTCGGTGTTGGGAAGTATTTGAAATTAGTAAAAGGTTCTTATTATAATTGTGTTTATTTACGTTACAATAAAAGGTCTGGATTAAACTACACTGTTCATTACCCAAGGGTAGGTAATTCTCTGGCTCCCGAGGAGCTTGCTCTCTGACAATATAATCTCACAAGTACCTGTTACACCCTAGCGACATCTGACGGACTCTGGAGTAAGCTTTATGACTAGCGCCATTTATCGATTAAATACTCAACCTTATTACCATACATCACACTTATGCAAACGTTATGCCTCGTATTTTGAATTGGTAATTTGTAAAATTGTAATCCTGGAGGAAGTGTTAAAAGTAGGGGAACTGGTCTCCAAGCCCATCTAAATCCATTTTCAAGAAAAGTCCCGCTTTTGAACTGTGGGCTCTCACCAAAAATATCCACAAAATTTGATTTTACTTTTGCCTGAGCAACGGTTCCTGAACTGGTTCTTGAACCAAGTGCCGCACATGTAGTCATGGACATGGATTTAGAAATGTCAGGTTGTAAATTGTTGCTGTAGTCCATCTTCGAGACTATTTAGGTACCATTGCATTAACTATAGTTTTAACAACAGATCAAAGATTATTTCTATGATCCGAGGTCTTAAGAGGATACGCCGGCTGTATGGAGTAATTGGCGCCAACATTTTTCTCGCGCCAGGCGCCGTTTGGCTCAAGGTCGGCCCTGGATATGTGCTTTATTTATTCTTGTCTTAAATTATATAGTAAAGGCCATTAAATATTTTTTCTTCATGATTTTACGAGGAACTTTAGTTGTTGTTAGTAATTATTACAAAGTAATCTTACATTTAAATATAAAATTCACTAGCATTTTTTGATTGAAAATTTAAAATTAACATTCGACAAATTTGCGTACCTACGTAATCAGTCATTCTAAAAGAAATTTTAATTTTTAAAAACTTTTTTTAATAATTTTTACTTTTTTATTTCTGATTATATTTATATACAGGGTTTTCCAATAAGAGGTGTTATTTTGATATTCAATCGTTAAATATCAATAGTTTCGTTGCTTGTGTGGCACGTAGCGCCGTTTTATTGAAAGTAAACGTTGTCCAGATCAATACCATCCAATTCCGGCCATAAAAAATCATTAATCATCTCTCGATAGCGCAATCCATTCACCGTAACTGTTTCTCCAGCCTCATTTTCAAAAAAGTAAGGTCCAATGACTCCGCCGGACCATAAACCGCACTAAACAGTCACACTTGAAGATAGAGAGGCTTTTCAACAATAACTCTTGGGTTTTCCGATGCGACAATTTTGCTTGTTGACGAAGCCTGGAAATGAGCCTCATCACTCAAGATGATTTGCATTTGAGTCACTAAAGTGAATTTAAATAATTTCAATGCGTTGTTGAAGCGTGTATCGTTCCATTTTTATTAATGGTGTAGTTTCTACTTGTCAAATGTCAAAAAATGACAGATTCAAAAGTAACATCTATCGAAATAGCGGGCTATTCAAAATAACACCTCTTATTAGAAAACCCTATATTAAAAAAAGTCAAACATTCCCTGGTTACGAATAACCTGTGAATATTTGAAAATATTTTACTACCACCACAGTAACCGGGTCTGGCACCGAGGACTTGTCAACAAATTGCCTTCTTACGGACTTCCCGCATCCCTGTGTACGTGGATTGCTGATTTTTTAAGGGATAGGTCGATTCAGGCTGTTGCTGACGGTTTCACCTCATCCTCACACTCTATAAATGCTGGCGTCCCACAGGGATCGGTTCTGTCTCCGACTTTGTTTTTGTTGCACATCAATGACCTTTTGACATGTGCCCCGATTCATTGTTACGCGGATGACAGTACAGTTCATGATAGCTTTTTGTTTGACAAGCCCCCAAAGGGCACACAAACTCCAACGGCTCGGAGGGCTTTGAAGCAGAGAATGGACGGTTATCTCGAGAGTATTTCCTCCTGGGGTAAAAATAATCTCGTCGAATTTAATGTTTCAAAGACCCAATCCTGTCTGATTACGTCTAAAAGGGATCTAAATGATAACCTAGTCTCCTTCAACGGAAGCAATCTTCCGAACAGGCCTTCCATTGATATGCTTGGTGTAACTATAAGTGACCAGCTCAGGTATGGGGGCTCCATCGAAGCCAGAGTAAAGCTGGCCTCTCAGAAGCTGGGCGTACTGTACAGGGCCCGCAGATACTTTAATAGTACACAACTGCTGACCCTGTACAAATCGCAAGTGCGCCCTACTGTCGAATTTGGCAGCCATCTCTGGTCCGGAGCCCCTAAATACCTGAAAAAAACCCTTGACTCTGTGCAAAAACGGGCGGTCCGTTTGATAGATTCCCCAATCTTAACAAACGGACTGCAATCTTTAGAGCACAGGCGTCAGGTAGGTATGCTGTCCTTGTTCTATCGGTATTACAATGGAAGATGCTCTGAGGAACTAGCGTCATTGATCCCTTCGGCACCGGTGCGTAGTCGGGATACACGCCAAACGCGCGCCCAACATTTGTACACGGTTGACATTTGTCACATGAGAACGGGTCGCTTCTACGATTCGTTCTTAAGTTCAACAGCTCGGCTGTGGAACGAACTGCCGGCCTCTGTGTTTCCTCCCTCCTACAACATGGGACTCTTCAAGACCCATGTTCACTCCTTCCTCTCCACAAAAAGACCCTCCACACAGCATCCCCAAAGATGACATAGGCCCTGAGGGAAATTATTTTCTTCAGGGCCTCCTGTGTGGAGTTAATATAAAAAAAAAAAAAAAAAAAAAAAAGTAAGCGGAAAATGTAGCTTCTATCGTGATGGAGGACTTAGCTAATTGAACGTACGACGCCTGGGTCAGACCCAAACGCGATTCCAACTCAGCCATTGACCGGTCAATGTCAATCAATTTATATTAACTCATATTCTCATCAAAGAAATTACTTTCCTTAGACACTGACAAATCTGCTGGCCCAGACAACATTCCACCAATATTCCTTAAAAAATGCTCCAATGCATTATCTAAACCGCTTACAGTACTATTCAACCGCCTCTTGTTCCTTGGATATTTTCCAAGCCGCTGGAAATCGAGCTTCATTACACCTATCCTCAAAAAAGAAGACGACACTGACATAACCAATTATCGCCCCATTTGTATACAGTCAGTACTTTCTAAGCTTTTTGAATCAATGGTCCTTGATGAAATCTATCCCAAATTAATAAAACTAATCGACCAAAAACAACACGGTTTTATCAAAGGTAGATCAACCGCAACTAACGTAACAATATTTCAAAACTTTATATTAGAATCTTTTGCAAAAAATAAACAAGTCGACTGCATATATACAGACTTTTCAAAAGCATTCGACAAAGTATCCCATAAACTACTAACCCGAAAACTATTTGCCCTAGGAGTAAGAGACAATATGCTAAAATGGTTTACTAGCTATTTAACTAATCGTAAACTATTTGTTAAAATAAAATCTTTGCTATCGAAAGCTTTCTGTGCGACCAGTGGCCTACCGCAAGGTAGTCACCTTGGTCCGGTTTTGTTTCTCATTTTCATTAACGATATAACAAATTGCTTCGACGATGTCGAGGTATTGCTCTTTGCTGATGACATCAAGCTATACAAAAAAATAACTGATGTAAATCATTGCCAAATACTACAATCAAATATTAATAAGTTTAAAGATTGGTGCGTACAAAATAATCTGTTTTTAAATGTAGACAAATGCAAAACCCTGACTTTCTGCAGAAATAAAAATCCTGTTTTATTTGAATATTACATTAACAATACAGCTTTAGAAAGAGTCACGGAAATGAGAGATCTCGGAATTATTTTGGATGAAAAACTAAGTTTCGCCAATCATATCCACCAAATTGTAAACAAAGGCATGAAAACACTAGGCTTCGTATTAAGAACAACTAAAAACTTTCATATCTCTAGTTAGAAGCATAATTGATTATAACTCAGTAGTTTGGTCTCCCTCTTACAAAATTCACATTAATAACATTGAGCGAATACAAAAAAAATTTCTGCGTTTTATTAATTTTAAATTAAATATCCCACTAGAAGACTTACAATATCATTTCTTATTAAACACTCTAAAAATACACACATTGGAAGACAGGCGTAAAATAAACGACTTAACTTTTTTATTCAAGATTCTAAACTCTAAATTCGACTGTTGCGAACTTCTGCAACTCATAAACATACGAATACCTACAATAACAACACGACAAAATACACTATTCCACTGCAACACACATAAGCGCAATTACATTGCGAACTCCCCAATACAACGGTTTCACACTATGGGAAACCAATACTTAGGTGATGTCGATATATTTAATATTAACTTTGCGAATTTTGTGGATTACGTAAAAGACCTATTTCAATACTATTCCTAAATGGAAGTTATATTTTTGTAAACCAGTCAAATCGCTGTATTTTTTAATTTATGTTCTTGTTATTTTTAATTTTGTTTCTCGCATATACTTATGTAATTTTATTTTTATTATTTCTTTATTTTCTTTCTTATGTTTCAAAACTGTCATTAAATTTGTACTACCCACATGTAAAAGCCCTCTGGGCGTTTAATAAATAAATAAATAAATAAATAAATCATATTTGCCAAAGTGGGCTTTGAAATCTTGAAAATTCGTCTATTTTTACGATATAAATTTTTAAAACTTTAAACACAAATAAATAGAGCAGCATAAATATATATTCAGTTTGGCTAAGTATTTTGGCCTCAAATCCGTTCCCCAAATAATATTACTTATTTTACACATATATTATTTTTTATTTTATGTGACATCTTACAGTAGCGGCCATTTCTGTACAGTGTTAAGGCAGGGGAGCTATGTCGCCACCCGGCAAAGTTGTGAGGCGGTTTTAAGGTGGGGGCTGTAGGAATGGATTTATTAATGCGAGTCTTGAACCCGCCCGGATTATAAATGAAGGAGGAAAAACCGATGCCGTTAGCTCGTTCGACATACAAGCCGTCTTCATCACCCGTACACCGGTGATCAATGCTGCTAGCTCCTTAGCGTAGGCCTTAAATTACCTGTAAAACAGACTCAGCATGCCCACATTGCGTCTGTGCATTAGAGATGACCATCGGTCTGTTAAAAATGGATTTACAATCTTACGGATCCCCCTCCTTTGCACAGAATCAAGTAGATTTATCAAGTATTATGTTACAGAGGTGGCCCCCAATTTCACTTGTTGGGCGTAATTGTGATTTGAAGTATCTGATAACTATTTACAAGAAGCCCAGATTTTATATTATATCTAATGTTTTTATGTATACTGATTTTATGATCTTCTATTTTTCCGTATTAAATATTCTTCTTTCTGTGCCATATTATGTCCATCCAAATAACGTACCAAACCATAATATGAAAGTCTCTCGGCCTTGCATTCCCTTCAGAAATAATTCTCCGTGTTTGTGTCACTCACAATTTTACCAGAAATAGAATATGTTTCCATTAGTTGTTGAATAACATTGTCCAGGCCAAATATACGGAGCCCACTGTGAATATTTTAGCAAGAAAATTATATATGTGGGCGAAAATAAAAGCGAGACGATAAGTAACTCCATTTTGATCACCTCACAATATAAATGCTGCTATATATTTTTTGCGTAATCCTGCGTCTTATCGTAATTGTTCTATAAAAGTGTTGTTTTTTTTAAACTTTAATACTTACATCTATTTTTATTAATAGACTAGCTGTACCCCGCCACTCGTTTCTGTGGCTCCTACTGTGTCTTGTAACATCTTTATAATAGAGGTATATAAAAACTCACGTGTATTCGAATGCAATGTTGTGTCAAAATATCAAAGCGATCGGTGAAGAACTTTCGGAGATTTAAGATTTTGAACAAACAAACATTTACATTCTCATTTATATAGATAGAAGTAAATATTATAGGTTAAAACTTTCCTCCCCAGTGATTGGAATCAACCTCGCTATCAACTGAGCCAAATCCCAATTGGGTAGGACCGACATGTATTTCGTATATTAACAGCCATGATTTCGACCAATTTCAGATAAATGCGTATATGTCCGCATGTATATGCGTGATTGCCATCAAGTTGATAGAATGCATTGTCACCAACAACGATTCTTTCTGCCGAGTTTCAGCTTGATCGGATTTCGGGAAGTGGGTTAATTTCCATTTTAAGATTCCACTTCATTCAACAAATGTGAGATTGAAATATTGAATGAGAATGAAAGAATACTGTAGATATAAATTACAATACAACAAGGACAAAAGGTTGGTTGTACTCAATTCGTTAGTTTATTTTGAGTACCTTTCTTAATTTCATACACAGATATAATATAGAGGTAAATAGTGAATTTTTGTTTGGCAAATTAAAAGCATCGCATTGAGATTGTATGTATTGTAACACATTGTCTATTTTCAACATTCAGATAAGTATATAACATTTGCGAAGACATTAAACACTTACAATCAGAGAGAATAACTAATCGACAATTAACTTAGCTATCGACCGCCTGTTTATTTAATTTTACACAAACGAATGCCTGATATATTTAGAGTAATTTGAATTTGAAACCCGCAGCAAAACATTTCCCCTTTTTGCCTGTTGGAACTAATGGAACAGATTTCGGAGCAATATGAGTCGGTCAGATTGGTTTCAAACCTTTTTTTCGCCACACAAAAAACACAGATATTTTAGTAACAGTAACAAAACAGAACATGATAAAATAATAGGTTAGGTAAGACTAGATTAGGTGTGTTGTTTATTTGATATATCTCTTTACTTTTCGTTTTGTCATTGCAATTATTTACAGTTATTTATTTATTTATTTTTTAACGTCCTTTTTCGGGACTTTTACATTTGAATATTAAGAAATATACATTAGTTATTGCACATAACTGAATTGCTTAACAACATTTTATATTTGTTAAAAGATAAATCGAAGATGTCCACTGACTTGGTATAATTGTTTCCATAAATTGGTATTCTGGGCAAAGAGGAATACATATGGTAGTTAGTCCCAGAATTTCTGCACTGAAATAAATCCTGACTTCTAGTATTACATTGTGGAATCCGGAAGCTTATCAAATATAGCAATACCGGACTATCAATTAAATCATTTAGAATTTTATATAGAAATATCAAGTGACAATACTTACAGCGACTTAAGTTGTTGGTATTTTGCCAGTAGATTATTGGTCACTTGGAGGGGATTGTATCCTATGGACCTGAAATAATAGAAAAAACATTAGACAAAAATATTAATAATAAGTCATTGAACTCAAATTGAGAGAGGAGTCTATTTTATTTTATTTTAATTTTTTATTTAGACATATTAAATTACTATCTGACATGTACCCGGCGTTACTCGGGGACTTATAAATGGTAAGGGGTAAAATTTTGAGGTTGTGAATTCTACTACCTGCCTAACAACTGGTTGCATTTTAAAGATGGAAATAATATTATTGTACAGTAATAACTATTTGTTTCACTTGATCGTGCCATGTCATCACCTCCAAATCATACATTTTCCTTATATTACATTTTCGTCTTACATTTTTAAGACGATGGATCTGGTGTATTCGACAGTCCTGCGGATTTCGATTTGCCCGATCAAATCTCGAAAACATATTGGGAATCGACACAAGTGACGAAGTAGTGTAAAACCAATATTCGGAGCGCGGACCGTCATAATGGACGGACCTACGGTCGACTTTGCCCTGGCAAGCCTGAAAAATCGATCTTTTCGTGGGGCTTGCTTTAAAAATTTCTGAATAATTTCTAATCTCCGACTTATTCTACCATTCACTTTATGTAATATCATGAAATTCATATTTTTACTGTTAAAAAACTAAATTATGTTGACCTTAATTGGACTCTTCTTAATTTTTACTAATGATTTATGTATGAGTAAAAATGTGTATATGAAAAAAATAACTGAAAAAAAAGCTTATTTATTAGTGCAGGCATGGGCAAGGTGCAGGTGCATGAACATGTGTTCCGGTATATTAGTAAAGTACTAAAAGTTTAACAGGAAGCCACCTGCTATCCGGTTTTTTAATAAACCGATATTAAGAGATTTTTAATAAATCAGCTCATTTTCTCCGTGTAGTAATATTGTGTAGTAGAGGTAAGCAGTGGCGGCTAGTGACTTTTGAGTGTACTAGAGTGCGTATATCACAAAAATGGCATTATTGCTGTTGTTGTAGCTGAAAACGATTTTTTTTTGAAAATTTGATTTTTTGTATGAAGATTTTCAGGAAATTTCCGTTTGGCCGCACGGATTTCCTGAAAATCTTCATACAAAAAAATCTAATTTTCAAAAAAAATAAAAATCGTTTTTATCTACAACAACATCCATAATGGCATTTTTTGTAATATTAGCCCTCTAGTACACCCACAAGTCACGAGCCGCCACTGGATGTAAGTTGTGAACAATTGAGTTATTTGCTGCATTTGTGTTGTTGAATTCTATATGAAGAAGCGAAGCGTGTGCCTGCTACATATCATTGGAACATAAGGCGAAGCTTAATGCCAAATCACTATTTTGATTAATCTTTATTACGAATTGGGGTACATTATGAATACCAAAAAATATGCTTTAGATAAATTGAGAGTTTTCCTATCGCTTCGCTTGAGTAGAAAACAAATAATAAAAAAAAATAACTCAATAAAAAATATAAATGCAAGTTACTAAAAAATATATTTTTTCAATAGAAATGTATGAACGCATAAAGGAAACAACTTAAAAAAAATACAGTATTATAGCTAAGATTATCTGTGACAGTTTCACTTGATTAACTTTTTGCTTTCTTATAAAATTATTTGCAAAATAAATAAAAACCAGTTTTTTGCTTGAAATCGAACGTTTCTAGACTCCGTTTGTCAAGCGATTTTAATGTCTATTACCAACGATATAAGGTATACCAATAATATACACATTTTTGGCTTGTAGCTTCCTCACCATTCAGTATTATCACTTTTGTACAATTTAAGTTCATTGAATCAGAGGATGCAGGTCGCACGGACAATAGAAATTAATATTTTTGATGATAGTTTATAATTTTGTGTTAAAATATTATATTATAAGTAGGTACTGTATCGCTTGTGTGAATTCTTCAAACAAATCCTTCCAATTTTGAATATGACCCTTATATTCAAAGTAAATCCCAGTTCTAGAGTTCATTACCAGAGTTACGCAGGAAAGACACACAACCGAAATTAGATTATTTTTGATGTCTAGCGCAGACCCTTCAAAATCATAGATTATTATAATTCCAAAATTTTGAAAAAACCAATTACACTAATTTTCTAATAAAATATTATTTTACAGATTTGTCGATTCATTACAATCAGTTCCAATTTTGAAAATGACACTTAAATTCAAAGCAAATCCGTGTAAATACAGACAGACCCACAACCAAAATTGGTATTTTTGATTACACTGATTAAATTATACAATAAAAACGAGGCAATATTTCTAACATGTTGTCGAATTTGTAAAATTATATTTTCTTGTCATGTTATCCAATATTTGTAATTTTATTAAAAGATTTTGCCGTTGTTGTTGTTCACCGGAAAAAGCTAGTTAAATAATAAATATTAGAAAAAAAAAGAAATATTCACAACAAAATAAATAAATTCTTGAATCGTACACTATCGAAAGGTTGTTGATGGTAATTGGACTAAATAAAGCTACTTCCAAATATCGAAAACGGCGATAAGGTTAATATAACGTCAAGTTTTGGGAATGATGATACCAAGAAAATGTATTCCGTTTAGAAAAAAAATTATCAAAAGACACTCATGTAGGACTCTTTTTGCTCGATAGACAATTAATATAAAGTCTAACTGAAGTTGAATACCAAATAATAGAAAGATGGTGGTCCATACAATCGAAACTAATTGGACCATGTTTTGCACAGCCCAACCCACAATTTTCGAAATTTGATTCTTTGATGAATCCTATTTTATCTACATCTAAAACCATCAAAACCAAACATCCGAATCATGCATAAGCTGAAACATGCTGAAACCATTTAACCTAAACAAGATTTTGAATATGACACACAATAAACAATGCTCCTTAATTGTTATATTTTTAAAAAATCTACCGTAAATTAAAAAAAAATGTATTTTAAAGATAAAAAAATAGAAGGAAAAAATAATTTTTGGTTTGAATCTTCCTACCTGAGGAACTGGAGTAGTCAAATCTACCAACGTCGCCAAATGCCGATCCGGTAGGACCAACATTTGTTTCGGTAACTGCTGCAATGTCATCCGATTTCAGAAAAGTGCTTATATGTCCGCATGTTTTTACCTGAGCTACACCAAGAGCTGATAGAATGCATTGTCATCGACAACGATCTCTGTCTAGTTTCAGCGTGATCGGATGTCAGAAAGTGGGTTAATTTCCGCTTCTAAGATTTGCAATAATTCATTCATTCAGGTAAAATTCAAATTGGACAATTTTATGCATATACAACCCAGCACACAATTTTCAAAATTTGACTCTTCGTTGAATCCTATTTCATACAACTATTCAAACCATATGCTGTTAATAATATATTTTTTTAGATATGCTGAAACTATCTAAACGATTTTGAATATGACACACAATAAAAAATGTTTCTTTATTGTAATGTTTTAAAAATCTAACAATTATTTTTTTAAATTCTGCAATCATTCAAAAGCGATTATTTCCCCTTGCCAATTATTGTGGTACGGATGGATTATAAATTTGGTCCAGTTATGAATCGTGCTTTATTTGTATGTTGCTTAACAATAGTAATAATAAAAGTTGACCAATCATTAAAACCATTATTTTTTATAATATGCAATCTATTAGAGATTTTAAATGCCTTTCTTTTTCCTATTCTTCTATTTTGGATGCAGGAACTTCACTAGTTCTCTTTGTACATACACATTTTTAATCCGAAACTGAAATCCACGATGAAGACATTTCATCGACGTCGATTTTAGCTTTGCCGTTGGTATAGAGTATAGACTTTGACGAAAACTTACTCACCCAAGCTCGGGACAGTCATAACGTAAATCCAATAACCGTCGTCGACATTTTGCTGGACTTAAAGCTATTCAGTAAATTCACCGTGGAAAGTTGACCATTGAATATTTACCGCCGGGAAAATTATTTGCAAATTATTTGTGGATGTTTGTTTTTTAAACATAAATAATTTATTTTCTTAATTCCTATTTAACCTCATTCTTTTAAGAGTACCCGGTCAATTTTATAAAGTTCACTATCCTTGGATTTATTGGATATGAGTCTATGTCACGTACTATGCTAGGTTCCACAATGTAACTTCCCAGGTCGTATCTCTTCTCTCCATTCCTCCTTAGTTCCCTGTATGTCCTACGAGGGAAGAGGGCCTCATCTCTCCTCTGCACTCCCCTTTGGTTCTCTGGAGGCCCCACAAGGGAAGAGTAAATGGAGGTGGCCTCGCCTCTCCTCCTCATTCTTCCTTGGTTTCCTGAAGGCCCCACTAGGGAAGAGTAAACGGAGGTGGCTTCGACTCTCCTCCCCATCCTTCCTTGGTTCACTAAAGGACCAACTAGGGAAGAGGGCCGTATCACTCTTCTCAACTGCTTAATAGCAAAGTAAAAAATATACTGTTTTTTATAAATTGAATAATAATATTATTAAATATGTAAAATAAAACAAAAAAAACAGACTTGACCATCGTTTGTTCATTGTTCTATTTATTAAAGTCCTTCGGAATTCAGTTTCATAGCGGGACAAGTTTTTGGTTTAATTATAATAATTGCATTATACTCAGATCGTTCACAGTTATGAAAAGTAAAACAAAAAGTTTATCACTCTATAATATACTGTTGCTGCAGACTTCCACAAAGACGCATTTACGGGTCGATAGAACTTCCATCAATCGCACTTCAATTGCAAATGATAATCGGGTAAACACATTGATAATAATTATTGACACTGATCGTCCTTGGAACAGAACGAGTTGTTACTTCTCGATATATAAAAATTAAGTCTGTGTGTGTTTGTGCTAGCAAAACTCGAAAAGCAGTTAACCGAGATCGCTGAAAATTTCAAAGTTTGTTCATATTTGTGCCAGGAGTGCTTAGAGAGTGGTAGGAATGGTATAAGAAGTCGGGGACGCCCGAGGAATACTTAACGCAATATCTCTGCACCGAATGAGATACGGAGTCGAATTAAAGTCGATGTAATGTAGTTTTTTAACAGTAACATCGTGGTATACAATTGTGAATAGTGGAAGAAGTCGAAGACGCCCGAGAAAGAGATTAGCAATAGCAAAGCATTGCGGGGTCCACTAGTCTGAATAAATAAATAAATTGGAATTTTTAGAATTAAATTCACAGCGAACAGACTCGACTGCAGGGAATTGATTGCATTTCCACGTGGTCTGGGATTTAGGGTGCAAGGACCGGAAGGGCTTAGGGGATCATTAAGGGTGCAGTCCCGATCTGTTTGCTCGGAGAAATTTGCATTAGATCCTTGCAATTCGTGATTCCCCACAACCCTGGTTTCACGGGACAAAGAGGAAATGAGATATTTGTAAAAATAAGTTATGGTCCTGCCCGAGTGCTTTTTATGTAATATGGGTTGTTCGTGAGATAGAGAGAGAAAGAGCGTTTGTATCGATTTTCTTAAATATACGCATATTTTTATTTTTTTATATATACAATAATATTATTATTGGGTTTATAAAAACAGTTTATTTTTAAACAAGTTCTGCTGTGTAATTATTATTACGCGTGACAGCTGTTTCGCCCTCTAAAGGCATTATCAAACTGTGGGTAGCCCACTTACAGACGATACATTTATATTATTTCTAGGTAATTCTAGCTAGAAATAATATAAATGTATCGTATGTAAGTGGGCTACCCACAGTTTGATAATGCCTTTAGAGGGCGAAACAGCTGTCACGCGTAATAATAATTACACAGCAGAACTTGTTTAAAAATAAACTGTTTTTATAAACCCAATAATAATATTATTGTATATATAAAAAAATAAAAATAAAATGGAGTTCTACAAATTAAACTTAATAACAATAAATACGCATATTTCTTCAAGCTATCGTTTCCAAAGATTTATTTTTCAATACATGTAGGTATACCTACAGGGTGTATCAGCACGTTCCCGAAGGTTTTTGACCAGCGATGAAAGGTACCGACTATTGCCGAGCTACGACCAAATTGAACGGATCATCAAAACGGCGGAACCAATGAAAGCTATACGTTAGGTGTTTAAGTTGAAACAAAGTCGATGCGCCTCTGTGCGCACGATTTCATACTAATAATGCGTAGGAATAACTCGCGTACATTTATGTTTTCATACTGGCAATATTTATCGACTTACAACATTGAGACTATTGTTGCTCCGGATACGAAATTAATTCTGATTCGGACACCCCTGTCAAGTAGCGGATTTCCAAATATCCCCATTTAATATCCACCTTCTGATAATTTTAAAGACGCGTGTAACTGTAAATCTTGTATTTTAATCAAAATAATTTATTGAACAACAGTTCTCTTCATTTGTCTCTTTACAACCCCACGACATGGTTAAGTGCCGTATAATGCTGAATTGGTGACCTCGACGTTGTCCATCTCCCTTGTTTCTATTATCTATGCTTGGAACTTATGCATCAACCCGTGTCTTTACGACACCTCAATGTTTCGTATTTTAATATATACCTAAATCCCTTTGGTTTTTTTGTACAAGGTTTTAAATTGTAGCGAGATCTATGCATATTTTTAAAGTTTGAATTAGTTTTGAAGCCAGAGTAATGGGTGACGTTCGAATAAGCACTTTTCTCGTGACACGTGTAAGCCCTGTGGATTCACTAACGGCAGGTAATCAGGATTTCTCGAATCAGACCTTTAAGCCCTTGGCGGTAGAGAGTTGGCGCGCTAATGCCAGCCGCCAAACTTTGTTTATTCCTACGCAATGACGAAAGTTTATTTTACAACAGTTTAATAATAGTAGTAATTAAATGTCTCAATGTTGTATTGTGCGTCTAAGCTCCTCGATAACGTCTGGGCATAGATTTTCAAGTGATGAAAAGTTTAGGCGGCATAAGACTCTAATAACGAGGGTTTGCTCGAGGCTCACATTTTAATTAATTGCGACGGATTAGTAACGATATTATATACATTTTGCAGTCCACGTTCCTCGTTGCCGATAAAGCACAGATGATATACTACGTGGAAAACAAAACAGAACTAAAATCAAGATGGCGATATTGCGTCAGTTTTTTTACATGGTTGAAGTGACCAAACCAAACTAAACCGATTCATAAAAATAAACTGATTTAATAAAATTTAACGTCGTTTTCTTTGTTTGTACAGAACAACATAAGTGTTTCACAATCCCTACCGATGTAAGTTATTTATATTTAAGATTAATAAAAAACTACCATACAATTAAAATATTTTATGTTAAACTGATTGAAAACTTTATCAAACACGAAATTAGCGATAAGCATCAGATTTTATTTTTCTAGATGATGAATTAGTATTTTACCGAAGGATTCCTATAGAAACATTTGAGATTTTAGTCACACGTTCATCAGAAATAATTAAAATAACCCCAAGTAAAGATCAATATTCTAGGCCTGCTAAGCCAAATTCGACCGTAGGTCCATCCCTTACGCCGGGCCATGCGCCGAAATTGTTTGTACACGACTTCATCACTTGTGTCGTTAAGATTCTCACTTTATTTTAGAGATTTGCTTGCAAATTCAACCGCAGTTCTGTCCTATACACGAGGACCGCGCGTCGCATATTTTCGTGCATGACTTCTTCACTTACGTCGTTAAGAGTCTAATTTGAGCAAAACGATATTTTAATATTTAGAAATAAACACTAATAGACCACCCGTCACTCCTCACACCTAAAATGCATAATTCCTTCAACGAAAACAACTTTCGCCTAGCGAAAATTCTCTTATATTGCTCCCAAAATGTTCAACTCACTAAATATACCAGATACGTGATACCTGAAGATACGTGCTCATAATTGGTTATTTATAAAGGGAAGGAAGTATTTTAAAGAATGCCTCACAACATCCAAATAACTTAGGACAGGTTGTTTCGGAGAATTTAAACAATTCATCAAAATTCAACGTTATTTTCGGGTTCAGTGAAAGTCTTATTCGAGTTCTGTTATCATACAATTATAGGCTAGTTGCTTGACAGAATTTGAAAATTAACTTTTAATTTGAAGAATCTTTCAAATTCTCCGAAACAACCCGTCCTTAATTTGCTTTATGGCTAATTTTTTACTTAATTCAAATTCCATATATATTTTTAAATATCTATAATTCTATTTTTTCAACATGTAAACCTGATTACAATAAGTTTGGTTTATAGACGTAAAGTTTACTTAACTTAAAAACCAATTATATTCCTTATTATACTAATACAATTTTTTTCATTACAATAAAAAGGTGAATTTACTTTATAATAATATTTTTTACTTAATTCAATATATCAAAAAAATCCTTTCTCATCTATATTTCTCTTATTTCAAAAAGTAATGTTATTCATTTTACTTTAGGGAAATCAACAGTCTTTGATATATTGGAAGTGTTATAAAGTGCGATAAAGTACCTACCTACAACATAATATTATTAACAGAAAATTATTTTAAATGCAATTTTTAAAATTGGAACTGAGTTGTCAATTGAAATTTCACGGGTCTGCCCCAGTAAAAATAGTAATTTCGGCTGTGTGTCTGTAACTCCAGTTCAATGAACTCTGATTTGTTTTGAAATAAAGCGTCATTTTCTAAATTCTAACAGTTTGTTTGAACAAATTCAGGCCAGCGATAAAGTACCTACCTATAATACAGGGTGTCCGGGGTGTTCGGGAGGTGATTCTACATGGTGATAGAATTAAAAAAGATAAATAACTCTTTAGAAATTCCAGTGTTTATTTTCTCGTACAAAAAATCATATTTTTTACCTAAAATACTAACTTCTAAAATCATGTAGAATCATCCCCCTAAGTTAACGCACTTTACCCCCGGACACCCTGAATAATGTTTTAACAAAATATTTGTATTGTATAACAGCGCCCTTGAGGTGATTTTGCAAAAAAACTGCGCTATAAAAATCATCCAAATATTATTAATAATATTTAAAAAATGGATTTATAATATCACGTGAATTTTGACGGGTTTTGAGCTTATTGTATAAAATTTATTATAAATTGTTGACATCCCTTAGAAACTATTGAATATTTCGGAAGCTTAGCGATGTTAAATATTGGTTCAGGCTGAAATTTAATAACATGAAATATTCATTTGAAGACGGGACGGATCGCTTTCACTGAGATCTTGTTTTTAAGTATAAAATTTATGTATTAAAATTAACTGGTATTGTTTGATGAATGGCTTAGGAAATGAACCGAGGTGGATGCCCCCTGTCTGCTTCGTACTGATAAAGATCTTGTTACTTACGTATCTATTTTTGTAAGTTTAAAAACAAAAATAAGCCATTTTATAAAAATAAATAAGTGTTTAAACTTTTTTGCCCCGTAGACCACTTGCCAATTTTTTTTTCGTGGACTCCCTGCCTCTCGAATATCGAATTTTCCTAATCCTATTAACGTCGGATGTGATAATTATTTCTTTTTTTCGTAAGAAGATTCCAGTCCTTTGCTTGCCCAACAACCAGGGGGCGGTATAGTTCCTCTGTCTTTGCATTGTGCAGACAGAGGCACCCTTGTAAGTTATTACGCCAATTGAAAATGAAGAAGGGAAAAGCAACGGGAATTTCTTTCCGTAACTAGCCCTTTAAGTTTTTTTTGTTAGTGCTTTTTCCGATCAGTTCTTCTTGTCATATGATATCCGATTTTTCGGCGTTCCATGTCCATAACGTGTCCTCAAACTTAGTTTTTAAGTCTGTGTGAAGTAATTTAAATGTTGAACGTAGACTAAAACGTCATTACCCTGGACGTTTTTCAAAAACAAGTTGGGGAACTAGGAAAATTCGCGGCTTCCAATGTGCAATGATTTGTCAGTATGTTAATTCTGACAAGAAAAGGATCGTAGACTCTATTTATGTACCCAAATAAACAATTTTACGAAATATAAATAATATGTATTTATAATATCAAATAAGTAATTTCTCAGTCTGTTATTAATATTACGTAAACATTGTTATTTGTGTTAGGTGTAATGTGTCAACCCAGCAAGCCGATATCGACCCCCGGGAGTCCATAAAAACCACTTTGGGAACCTCTGGTGTAGATCAACAAACGTTGATTCTGAATATGTGAGGTTTATTATATATTATTATACGTAGAATTCATAAATCGTCATTTCAAAACGATTAAAACTTCATCGCATTAAAACGCAGCGTTTGGTTGGTAATTTGCTGATTCTAACACCACAACTAGTCTACGTGAGTAATATATCTATGGTATACATTTTTTAACATTTGAACCGATAAAAACGTTTTTTGTATTTGAAAGATTTCGTTGTTGTTGTTTTAGTGTTTATGGAATTGAAACATTATTTAGGCGCCTATAATCTCCAAATAGTATAAAATCTCTATAAATAATAAATCTCTAAGTTTGTGCGCTTAGTTCTTCTAAACTACACAACTGATTTTGATAAGGTTTTCACTATCATTTAGGGAATTTCTTGAAGAAAGTAGAAAAAAGTCGATGTTTTGTAATCAAGTTGTAAAAAGATTATTTTCCAGCGCTTACATTACTAATGGTGGCTAAACCTTATGAGATATATCAAAATAATGTAGTACGGAATTGCATATATTAAAAATGATTACAGACAAGTCAGCGATGGTATATGTCTATAACCCAAGGATAACCTTCAGCAAAGCCGGGTACATGTCAGCTAGTAATTTATATTTTAGAAAATCAATGATGTACGATGGTTTGAGGTTAGTGACAAAATTAAAATAAAATAATATTTACATGTAATCTGTTTATGTATACATGATATTATCATTGTTGATTAAAAAAATTCTAGAAACTATCATGTAATTTATAAAAAAAAATATGCAGTTGAATAACCAAACTGTCAACAAACTTCAAATACGATTTAGGTTAATTTTTTTTTATTATTTAGTAAAAGATTATACATTTATATTCATTATTTAAGAAATGTTTTGACTACCCAACTAGGAGGATCCCCTTTTTAGGACAGTCAAATTAGGATGAGTATTAACATTTTGAGAAGTATAGTATTAAAATAATAATGAAATAATAGGTATAAGTACTTTTAACTGGTGCCTAAGCCTACTAACATATTTTGTATAAATATGAATAACAAAGAGGAGAAATAGAATAAAATAAAATATCTAATTAAACATAAGATTAACTGCTGCTTGGGTAGCATTCTAATTTAAAAGTACTAGGTAGGTACATATATACACATAATGATAAAGATTAAAACATAAAGGTATCTTTTACATGGTTTTTTTTTGTTGGAGTTATTGTTGTTGTTGTTTTTGGTTTGTGTTTGATTTCATTTTTTGTGTAGTAAAAGTTCACTCTCCTTTCTACCTAATTGATGAAACCAATTAGTGGTCAATTTATGAAGAATAGCTGTGTTTTCCTTTTTCCAAGCATCAGGCATGAAGTTGTATAGTTTTGGACCTAAGAATGAGAAGTGTCTTTGAGCGAGAGATGTTTTAGTTGTGGGTGGTACAATTGGATTTCTCTGTGAGTGGCGGGTGTCGTGAGAGTGGTTACTAGATGGGTAGAGGTGGCGTTGTTTATGGGTGTTTAAAATTAATTTTCTCATGTGTTGTCATGTAGAACATCCAGAACTCGGAACTCTTCAAATAGTGCATCGCTATGATATCTAAATGGTTTTTTGAGGATTACCCTTAGTAGTGATTTTTGAGCTTTTGCTAATTTGTCCAAAACAGTTTATTTATAGCATACATTTATTTGACTATCTTAATCAAACTATTGAACAAAATTCAGTTGACTTAAGTGAATAAGCAGCATTTTTATAACGGTTTAGTTTGATGACGCACATCATTTATTTCGTGGAAATGCAGGTTTTTAAACAGCGGTAAATTGTTTATCAGGTGCGGTCATGGATGAATTTTTGCACTTTGGTTCAATACAATAACATTAATGACGAGATGCCAACATTTTACCTAGTGTTAATTAATGTTAAAAGCGTAATCTTAAGAATAAAAAACGTTTCGACCTCCCATACCAAATACAGCACATGTTGAAAAAAACGTAGGCTTTTGACACTGGTGATGTTACACGTCACGTCCATAGATTCGGTTCATTTTGAGAGAACCAAAAATTTAAAACAAACTATAAGAGTAAAAAAAAAAATACCGGTATTTGAGTTAGAAGGACATCATCGATCAAAAAATAAAAAAAAGGTACTGAAGTTCCTTATTTTTGAAATAACGTAGAAAATGATTTGAGATTTTCACAGGATATCAGGATAAACGCAGCTGCATGAATACGTGTTTCGATATATTATGAACGTAGTAATGGCCTGCTATCACCTTTATAACAGGATTTTAATAAATCAGCAATACTAATTTTTCTCCGTGTGGAGGCGATGGGCCCCCGACTCGATTAGAACAAGGGGGAAATGATAAGATTTTTGAAAATTGTTAATATTGTTTCAACAAACTATTATTAAACCTATCCTTAAATGTATCTTTTGGTAGAACTGCAAACTGCAATGCATCATTATATCGCGTACAAATTTATTTTGATTCAATTGCATAATATATATTTTACATACGTAGTTTTAAACGGCATTTAAAATTTTCCCTGTGATTGCCGAATGTCACACATTACACAATTTTCGAAATTTTTCTGAAGTTGTTTATTGTGTGCCAGCGATTATTCAAATCTTTTCATTTTTGAAAACAAACAATACGAATCGTACATTTTATAACTCTTCTTAATTTTTTCTTCTTTTTTTTCTGTCACTGAGCATATAGGTACAAAAATTACAAAATCAACATATTTTTTCAAATCTAAAAAGTTGTGCAGTTGTAAAAAAAATAATACTCACAGCATAACGAGGGACCTCATTGGATACATCAAAGCAGGCGGGAGTGATTTCAGGTGATTATCGGACAAATCTCTGAAAAGAAAAGTATTGCATTTATAACACAGAATAAAATAATGCAGATCTAAACAATTTTTTATGTTGTTTTCTTTCCTTTATTCGTAAAATATATTTGTATACAATTTTTTACATGCTTTTCGACTATCACACCAGACACATATCCGTATTATGGTAGTCGAAAGGGTAAATAAGTTCTCTTGATTACCCGAAGCAAAATAAATAAACGCAAGTTTTAATTTGTTTTCATCTTTAGATGGGATGTATTTACCACAGGTAATCACAGATCACAGATAATAATAATAAAAGGTTCTTGTTTTTAACTTTCATTGGCACCGCGCCACTTTGATAGTTTTTGCAATTTGGTCGTAGATCGGCGACAGGCGGCACGATTTCATATCATATCTTCTATTGTTATTATTATCTGTGGCAGGGTTCGGCAAACTTTCTATTAAAGGAAAAGTAGGATGAACGGGCCAGGAAGCAATCACAAGGATACCTAGATCAGCGTGATCAAACTTTTTGGCCGATGGTAATTGTACTTACCCCCCATCCTAAATTGTATATATCCAAGGGCAAAGCAATGAATGATGTAGATTTTAATACTTTAAAAATATTATTTAAAAAGGAAAATAATAAAATATCGGAAATTCTCCAGAAAAAATTCACAGGTAATTTTTCCTACATTATAGCATAGGTGTAAGTGCAGTCGTTTTATCATCTTCAAATTTCAACATGAAATTTAGCGTATATTACTTAGGACGGGTTGTTTCGGAGAATTTGAACAATTCATCAAATTTCAACATTAATTTTCGGGTTCTGTGAAACTCTTATTGCAGTTTTGTTATTGTATCATTATAGGCTAGTTGCTTGACAGAAATAAAATTTAACAGAACTTGAAAAAATCTTTCACAGACTTGAAAATGAACATTGAAATTTGAAGAATTGTTCATATTCTCCGAAACAATCCGTCCTAAGTGATCAAATTTTTAAACCAAAAACACATAATTTAGCAAAATTAAATAAAAAAACCCATTTTGGCGGTATTTTTTTCTTGCATAAATCAAAACCGGCGACTAGTGTTGCGGGAATTTAAACTTTATCACCATCTACATAAGCTGTATTATTATTAGCGGCCCGATTCCAAATGTTACACGACGTGGTGCATCGCCTCAAGAGGAAGCTACAAGCAAAAAAAATGTATATTCTTGGTATACCTTATATCGTAGGTAAAAGACAAAGGGAGTCTAGTAACGTTCGATTTCAAGCACAAAACTGGTTTTTATTTATTTTGTAAATAATTTTGTAAGAAAGCAAAAAAGTTAATCAAGTGAAACTGTCACAGATAATCTTAGCTATAATACTGTATTTTATAAAAGTTGTTTTATTTTATGCGTTCATACATTTCTATTGAAAATATATTTTTTTTTAGTAGTGTGGATTTATATTTTTTATTGAGTAATTCATTTTTTTATTTGTATTCTACTCAAGCGAAGCGATAGAAAAGCGTTCAATTTATCTAAAGCATGTTTTTGGTATTCATAATGTACACCAATTCGTTATAAATATTAATTAAAATAGTGATTTGGCATTAAGCTTCGCCTCAACAAACATATTGAGCAGGATGATGACAAACACACAGAGAAAAAATATGTTTTATTGCAGTTAATACTTACAAATCTCGTAGATCCGTGAGGTTCTGAAAAGCTGTGTCAGCTATGGTATGAATTTTATTACTGCTTAGTTTTCTGGAAGAATTAAATAATTTATAATATTATCCATGAATCAAGTTCACAGAATTTGAACAATTGATCAAATTTAAAAGTTAAAATTCAAGTTCTTTTGAAGTAATCATTTCATCATGGGCCGATTGTTTTACAGTTCTTGGATAATATCAGAACATGAACAGGACTTTTACAGATCTTGAATATTAACTTTGAAATTTTATGAATTGTATAAATTATGTGCAAATTAATGCACAGTTTACCAATTTTTAAACACTTCATTAATTGGAAGATTCATGATGTATAAATATAAGTTCAAATTTCTGTTAAAAACGGGACAGAAGGCCCTAAACGAATGCATTGACAGTTTTCATGTTATACTTTTAGTAAAAAAGGAATGTATTAACGCGACGTGGCAACACGTGTGCATAAAAATTATCATTATATATTAACAGGGAAAACTAAGGTGAATGAACACGTGTTCCGATGTATTCGGAAAGTACTAACATTATATTAGGAAGCGGCTTGCTGTCCTATTTTTAAACACGATTCTAATAAATCGACAATACTCATTTCTCCGTATAGGTACATGTTCCGTCACGCCGATTTGCTTTTGACAGGCCGTGTGCTGACCAGTAGAATGGTCAGATTTTGAACTGTACAGTTTGAAATCACACACGTCAACTATAATCACGGAGTGCCGTGAGCCGTACAATCGCATCGAAACGTTCGTCTTGTAAAAACCAATGTGTGTACTATCGCCGGTTATTTATCGGAATAATCCCTTAAACGTATTTTATCGCAATTATCGCAATCCAATTCAACATAACGAGTGCTACCGTACAACGATCACCGTTCCAGTGCTGACAGATGATTCTCGAGATGCAGATTTCGTTCGCCACCCGGTAAGCTGACTGTGAATTAACCTTACAAATTGTGTTATCGCATTCGCCTGTCATAAGCCATAGGCGTTATCCATGCTTTATATGTGTGGAATAGCCCT
Source organism: Hesperophylax magnus (assembly GCA_026573805.1). Taxonomy (NCBI): domain Eukaryota; kingdom Metazoa; phylum Arthropoda; class Insecta; order Trichoptera; family Limnephilidae; genus Hesperophylax; species Hesperophylax magnus. Next base: position 27,045,926 of record JAIUSX010000012.1, read on the forward strand.
TTAAAATACGGCCATCCCAACCCTTGTTCGTTCCTCGAACAGTACATAAAGAATTTAAAATGTGGTTCGAAGAAGATTTCGAAAAAAAGTCTTGTGGGTTTAGTTAAAATAAGTTGTTAAATTTAATGTTGGTTATAATATAAACTAGGTACTTACAACAGATGGAGATGTGCCAGATTTGAAAAGGTATCTTCGTCGATTACCTCAATCAAATTGTGATCAAGAAAACTGTAAAAAAAAGGTATTGCTAAATATATAACATAACAAAATATTATTAAACATACAAAATTTTGGTTGTCGGTGCATGGGTGTGTGCGTGAGTGATGTGAAGTATCCAGGCGTAATTCGTAAAACTACTCAAGTGAAAACATTTAATTTTCAAAATTGCAACTGATAAAATCATATCAGACAAGCGATAGAGTAGGTACCAAAATAGTTTTATTAATTAATAATGCTTTATTTGAAATGTGTTTCTATTGTTTGATATAATTTTTCAACATTGCTAACATTCGAAAGGTATATAATTATTTTTTTGAAATATGTAGTTCTTTTGTTTAAATTTTTGATAGATATCGTAATTTTTCAAGTTTACTAACATTCGAAAGGTAAATATTTTTTTTTAAGTTGAAAAAATCTTTTATCTACATAAATAAAAAATTAAATGTTTGTTTGTTAAGTTCTTCACCGATTTCTTTGAAATTTTGACACAACGCAACGTTGCATTCGAATACGCATGTGTTTTAATATAATATATTATTATATTATATAAATGTCACCTGGGGACATAAAAGCAACACGTGCTATTGTTTCTCTATGTACACAGACAGACTGAGCGACAGCAACGCGAAATCAAAATCTTAAATCTCGTAAAGTTCTTCAATGATGTCGCTGAAAATTTCTAAGCTTATTATTTTTAAGGCCAGGAATATTTAGAGTGATTTGAATTGCATAGAATATCTCTGCACCGGAATGAGAGACGGAGTAGAATTAAAATCGATGTAATGTAATGAGTTTTCCAATAAGAGTTGTAATTTTGAATAGCCCGCTATTTCAGGAGATGTTACTTTTGAAGCCGTCATTTTTTGACATTTGACAAGTAGAAATTACGCCATACGAATGGAATGATACACGCTTTTCAACAACGTATTGAAATTATTAAAATTCACTTGAGTGAATCAAACGCAAATCATCTTGAGTGATGAGGCCCATTTCCACCTCGGTGGCTTCGCCAACAAGCAAAATTGTTGCATCTGGGGCTCGGAAAACCCAAGAGTTATTGTTGAAAAGCCTCTATATCCTCAACGTGTGATACGGTTTATGGTCCGGTGGAGTCATTGGGCCTTACTTTTTCGAAAATGAGGCTAGAGCAACAGTTACGGTGAATGAATTGCGCTATTGAGAGATGATTAATGATTTTTCATGGCCGGAATTGGATGGTATTGATCTAGACAACGTTTAATTTCAACAAAACGACGCTACGTGCCACACAAGCAACGAAACCATTGATCTTTTACGATTGAATATCAAAATAACACCTCTTATTGGAAAACCCTGTAGTTTTTTAACAGTAAAATTCTGGTATATAGTAGTGAATGGTGGAAGAAATCGGAAACACCCGAGAAAGACAACAGTAAATGCATTGCGGAGTCCGCTACTAATAAATATATATGAAATATAAATAAATTAATGACAATTTATTTGGAATTACTTTTTGAAGGTTATACCCATAAATGTAATATTAATCATTGAAGAAGAAGATGATATTAATAAATCTAAACGAAACGTGAAACAGAACAAGACACAGAAAAAAGTGATTGACGTAACTGGGAATCAAACCCAGGAACTCTGTTTTACGGCGACAGCGCCTAAATCCACTCAGCCATTGTGACCTAATTTTTTAAGCATTGTCCCGGAAATACAGATATCCTTGGTTCAATTTCCAGTTGCGAACATAAATGTTTTATTTTTGTTTTCTGTGTCTTGTTCTGTTTTATGTTTCCCTTAGATTTTTTGTTTTTAAAGACACACATTCCCGGGTTACGAATAACCTGACAATATTTGAAAATCTCCTACTACCACCACAGTAAGCTGAAAATGTTGCTTGTGTTGTGATGGAGGACTTAGCCAGCCGAGGAGTTGAACACATTACTTCTGGGTGGGACCCAAACGCGATGTAAACTCGGCAACCGACCGATTTATTAGTATTATCTTCTTCAATTTTTTTTTAATGATAAACTAATGTTTATAAGACAAGGTTTTATGCATAGCATAAAGGATAACAAATAATTATTGGCAATAAAATTAGTCGCCTGAAATATCAATACAAATCAACAGTTTATCATTAAAAAAAAAAATAATATTTGACAAGTTAAAATATTTCACCAACAAATGTAGATATAATATATCCCGACGCCATCTAGTGGGAAATTTAGCACTAACAAAGCCTTTCCTACAAAAATAAAGTTGGTTGTTTACAGGTGAAAAAATATAATAAGCAGTAATTGTTGATTGAGGTACTAGTACATATTGAATTATTTGGCGTGTTGGAATTAAGCCGACATAGCTCAGTGGTCCAGTGACCGGACATCAGAAGGTACGGGTTCAATTCCCGTTGGCGGCATTTATTTTTACTCGGGAGATATTTTCAATTTGTATTGATATTTCAGGCGACTAATTATTGCTTATAATTATTAGATCTTCAATGATGAAATAAATAACATCTTAAAAAAACAATAATGTTGACCGGAAAGGATATCAGGGGAAAATCATTATTGAAACATAACGACAAAAGGCAGTTTATTGTAGAAAAGTTTAAAATAGACTTCTAGGAGTAATTATTATTAAGTGCCCATTTCACGGTTGGCTTAAGTAAAATTTGTCCGAGGCCTTATTTGCATTTAATTCCCATGCAATCGATGCCAACGCACAACATGGCCGCAATAGGGCGAAATACATTGATTACTATTGCGGATTGAACGCCCAGTCGGAAAACTCGGACTATTTCAAACCAGTTAATCAATTCAGTTAAGTAATCGCACCGGTAAATGCACGAAACAAAACGAAAATAATTCTTTCCATCACTCGTTTGTGAAATGCAACAACAAGTGTTGAAACATAATGATTTTAATCTATTATTTAAGCCCTTGCTTACCCAATTTCTACCGATTTATAACAAGTTTCTCGTAAACTCTTTAATTATTTAAGTTCCAAAAAAATATATTCGTTAATTATATTAAATTCCCTCGATAGAAAATTAACGCAAATTAAGCTCTAAAAAATATTAAAAACACTCTTTGTTCTGTTATTTAATATGTTATAGGGTTCCATGATAAATCAACAGTGACAATTCAACACACTTTTAGAAAGTGATATAAAGTCATTAGAAACGATGAAAAAAATATTAAACCTAACCTAACCTAACCTAACGTACTTAACCCAGTTAATAAAGTTTTTGTTTCATCACTTTCCATGACTTTATATGACTTTTTAAAAATGTGATGAATTATCATTTTGATGAGTTATCCGGTCACCATGTTATAGGCATGAAAAAAATCAGAGTGTATCTTTAAATGCAACTAAAGCATTTGTCGAAAGAGTTTTGTTATATTTGAAACGAGTCGTGTTTGATTAAGTATTTTTACAATTTTCGCTTAATTATTATCGTTTTTTAATATTAGGGCATCCCTCTAACATTCGTATTTACTTATCTCCCTTTCAAATCATCTCTGAAGGCTTACTACGGGGCCTTAATTGATTGGACCATTTTGAGAATTTAATCCATTTGTGTTTTGCACATATAAATAGTAATTATAATTTTCTTTAACAATAATTATTATGTTGAAATTGCTATTTGAAGAGTAATGAGATGATAAAAACGGATTATAAGTGTGTTGACATAAATATTTAAATATTATGTGTGACGGTGTTACGTTAATAAATGACGTACATTTTGTTTAAAAAATAAAACTCTGACGTATTTATATTACTATACCAACTATAATTAACTGATCAATAGCCTTTTATGTCTACCCCTCTTAGGGGGTATTTTACAATCCTCTTGATAACTTATCCATGGAATAACGTATAATGATAAAGAAACACAAAAATACTCGCTAAGATAACTTCGCTAATTTATTCGGTATATCGCCAGTATTCATAGGTTCAAGTACAGATTAGTAAACTCGGATTTTATAAATCTTAAATTGCAAATATACGTCATCCTATGGATAATAATCAAGAGGATGGTAAAAAACCTCCTAACTGAATCAATTAACACATTTAAAAAAATATTTTGATCATAGATAATAGATTTTGAGATGTGGTCCTATAGAAGACTGTTAGGAATTTCCTGGAGAGACCATATTACAAATGAGGAGGTTCTCCAAAGAATCGAAGGAGGAAGGCACCTGCTCAGGACCTTGTCCGAAAGGCGTGCAAGATGGATCGGCCATGTTATACGACAAGAAGGCCTCTTGCATGTCATAATGGAGGGTATGACCGAGGGGACCAACTCTAGGGGACGCCCACGCCGAGAGTACCTGGAGGACCTGCTGGTGGACGTGCGCTGCTCATCATATGCAGAAGTCAAAAGAGCCGCACAAGACAGGGAAGAATGGAAGAGGAGATTAGATGAAATTGCTGCAAACCAATCCCAGGATTGAAACCAGAGAGAGAGAGAGATAATAGAAACACAGGGAGATACGGCATGGAAGTATGCCGACTGTCGTTGAGTTTTGACCAAACTGCGAAACCAATAAAAGTTATTAGACGTTTGGTATGTAAGTAAAAACAAAGGCGGGGCGCCATTGTGCGTGGATTTGTAGTAGTAGGTATTGGTGAACGCATTATTATAAGCAATAATTATTCGCCTGAAATATCCATATAAATTGAAAATATCTCCCGAGTAAAAATAAATGCCGCCGACGCCAATTGAACACGCACCTTATGATGTCCAGTCAGGTGCTCTGGACCACTGAGCTACGTCGGCTTATTTCCAACACGCCAAATAATTCAATACTAGCAGTTAAAAACCCGTTTAAACCCCGCACTTGATTGGGCTTCGCCCAGTTTAAGTGATACTAACAACAGTTACATTTAAAAGTACATATTAGGTCATTCACAGAGAGAGGGTGAGTATATATGGTTAATAGATTATTACAATATAGCGCCCCTGAGGTGATATCTCACAAAAGCGGCGCTATACAAATTGTCCAATAAAATAAATATAATGTTCACATTTTATTGCGTACATATGCATTGATATACAACGGAAATAGATAAAATAATGTAATCTTATTAAACTTTATTTCAAACACAAATAACTTCGTTTACATCACTTTATTATATACAACCTCTACATGTTTCATGAACGAAGTTCACCTCATCAGGAGTAAGAAATATAGATTACAATTGGAAAGAAGAAGTGGAAGGAGGGGAGCGGGGTTTATCAGAATTAGGAATTACAATATCGTTAGACGGGAAAGACCAGTTGAGTGGGAAAATATTTAAAAGAGAAGTTAGAAAGAGTGTTGGAAATAAGTCGACATAGCTCAGTGGTCCAGAGCACCTGACTGGACATCAGAAGGTGCGGGTTCAATTCCCGTCGGCGGCATTTGTTTTTACTCGAGAGATATGTTCAATTTGTATGGATATTTCAGGTGACTAATTATTGCTTATAATAATTTGTTATCCTTTGTGACATGCATATAAAACATTGTCTTATAAACATCAGTTTATCGTTAAAAAAAAAGTGAACGATGTTAGCTACACTTTTGTGAGTGAGGTTTCATACTAATAATGTTTCTAAGCAAATTCTCTTTGTCTCCTCTAAATCTATCCATCTATAATTTTGGGGCTTTCAGGGTTAACAAGACGGGTTTGTTTTGAAATATTTGTTTTTAAGTGGCATTTGGAAGCGTGTTCCCTTATGAGCTGAATCAAAAGATATTACTTAAAAAATAAAACTTACACTTCGTAAATCTTCGGCAAATCCGGAAAGGGATGTATAACTCTTAACTGGTTGTAGCCCAGACCCAGCCAGTGCAGCGAGGCCACGTCCGGCGGAAGTCGGAAGTCCTGCAGGAGGTTGTTTTGCAGGAAAAGCCACTCTAGGGAGGAGAGGCCTCGCAGTTGTTCCTCTACGACTCTTTCCAGTAGGTTATCCTGGAGATATCTGTGTACAAAAAAATGGTATAGTTAACAATGAGATAAAAGTTTTTTTTTTTTAATCGAATGTAAGCAACACGTGGTATGACCATAGATAATATAAACAAAAGGATAAATGACATGGAATCGTGCCGAATGTTGCCGAACTACTACCTATGTAATAAAATTTTGCTCAAACATCATTGTGCTAAACGAAACCGTTTGGTCAATAGATTAATAAGAAATCGTGATTTTTAAACAAAATATGTTATTAAATATATCAAACCACACAGTGATTGCTTTCTACAATAATACTTCATATTTTTTCAAAGCAATAAGGAGCATTTTAGATAAAGAACAACCAATAAAAAATTATTACGCCTTTGGCTAATCTTATCTAAAATATGCTCTTAAAGGATGTGGAAATTCATACTATTGGACTATAAAATCACATGGAGAAAAACGAGTTTTGCTAATTTATTAGGAATTTCTTCAGACTATTCGTAATGCGGTTAAAACGGGATTTCCCAGACTATGTTTTTAATGACCAGAAAAGATTTTTTAATATAACTATTTCTGTAACAATTATATTCAAAAGATATTATAATTTACGCCTTCATAAATTAGGATAACTTCGCACATACAAACTCGGGTCGATTTACAAGATCCGCATTACAACATACATTCCAAGAACCTACTGAACCTACAACTAAATCGATTTCTTTTGGACAAAGAAATATGCAATATTTTATCTGTAAAATTGTTAAAAATCCTCAAAAAAAAACCATTAAAAAATAACCGAATTCAATAGAAGTATTATTTTCAACTTTTGAAAAAAAATTATAAAAAAACCGCACCGACTCCCAAAGCGGCGTAGAAATAAAGGTTTGGGATACGCTGTTCGTATAGCAGCTGGTATACATGCCTATAAATTTTGTATTTAATTTAATAATATTGTTGATTATTACAACTTATTTGGCATAGGTAGGACAAATTAGTTAGTTAACCCACAAAATGAGTTAAGTAAGTTGAACCAATTAATCTTAATTCACTTATTTACGAACATATTCGTAAGTTTTCGACGAGTTTATTCCAAGAAACGTAGAAGAGACGTGAAAATTCACAAATATTACCATTATAGATTTAATAAAATATGGTTTGATGACAAAAACAGAACATTGAATAAAAATGAAAAAAAAAACAAAAACCTTTTAAAAAAAAGTTTTTATTCTAGATAAAAGAAAATCACATTTTCACTTATTTAACTAGAAATAATTAAAATAAATACATTTTTAATTTCATTACACATAACTACATTACATAACAATATTATTCACTTTCAGTGTTTTCTTGATTGAGCATAAAAGGGAACAATTTTCTTTTAAAGGAACATATGCCTTTTTCATTTTTAATTTTGTCTTGAAGGCAATTATATATGTTGCCTCCCTCGTAACCAATGGATTGCTTGCCAAAGTGAGTATGTATGGTGTTTAAATGTATGTTATCGTATTGCCGTGTAAATTGTGTGTGTGTACTTGGGACGTTTTAATAAGTTCTGTATTTTTGTGTATAAGTTTGTTATTGATTTTGTATATAAGGAGATATGTATTATATTCATATAATTTTCTTAATTTTAACAATTTTGTTTCTAGAAATATATATTTTGTGGATGTTCTAGGTTTGAAGAGAAATAGATTATCTAGACTAAAACCTTACCTAACCTAATCTAGACTAAAGTATCCCAACCTAACCTAACCTAAGCTTACCTAAGTAAACTTAGCATAACCTATTATCTTATAATTTTCTGTTTTGTCACTGTTTTTAGTCACAAAATTGTAAGATTTTTTTAGATCCTTTCGTGATCTTTTATTATTTATTATTTTTTACATGATGCCCCGAATTTGAAGTTTTTAATGAGATCAGTAATTATGAGGTACTTTGCAAATAAATTCTACATTATTTCAAATCATTTTTTTTTGTTGTTGTTTATTAAAATTAAATAAGTGAACTCATTGTTATTATGTATGCAATGATGTATTGCCACTAAAACATACATACAACGATTTCATCTGGTTATATTATATTCATCGCTAACTTTTTTTTAATCATTTATAAAATGCTTCCTTGGATGGTTGAATAAAATATAGAAAATCTGCGAAATAAAAGAGCACAGGAAATAAATAAGAAAAAATAAATATACCGATAAAATCAAATAGAATACGGGATTGACTAACAATACCTTAGATAGCAATTTTATTAGTTACAAACATAAACGAAATAATATAAGTGGTTCCTTTAACAGAACATTTGTTTGAGAGATATGTTAGTAAGGAGTTTAATAAATGTCAATACAATTTATTTGGGGCTCTGTTATAGGCGTTCAAAAAAAAGAATAAGATTACTGAAGATGGTTTGAAAGAAAGATATGTTAATACAAATGATAGAGGGAGTGCGCTAATATTAATACAGGGTTTTACAATAAGAGGTGTTATTTTGAATAGCCCGTTATTTCGGTAGATGTTACTTTTGAAGCTGTCTTTTTTTGACATTTGACAAGAAGAAACTACGGAATTGATAAAAATGGAACGATACACGCTTCAACAACGCATTTCAATTATTAAAATTCACTCGAGTGAATCAAATGCAAATCATATTAAGTGATGAGGCCCATTTCCACCTCGGTGGCTTCGTCAACAAGCAAAATTGTCGCATCTGGGCCTCGGAAAACCCAAGAGTTATTGTTGAAAAGCCTCTCTATCCTCAACGTGTGACTGTTTGGTGCGGTTTGTGGTCCGGCGGAGTCATTGGACCTTACTTTTTCGAAAATGAGGCTGGAGCAACAGTTACGGTGAATGGATTGCGCTATCGAGAGATGATTAATGATTTTTTATGGCCGGAATTGGATGGTATTGATCTGGACAACGTTTAATTTCAACAAGACGGCGCTACGTGTCACACAAGCAACGAAACCATTGATTTTTTACGATTGAATATCAAAATACCACCTCTTATTGGAAAACCCTGTATTATAACACGAAGATAAATAATAAACACGACGTATTTAAAATAGAGTTAAAACCTTGAATCCTAGTTAAGTAGTATTTAAAAAAACAACGTGATTTTTTTCATATAATTACTTTTCAACTCGACATCTGAATAGAGATTTTCTTAAAATTATTTTCAATAATATTATTAATCATTAAGTTCTGCTGTGTGATTATTATTATTACGCTTGACAGCTGTTTCGCCATCTGAAGGCATTTTCATTGTAATATTTAATTATTGAAGACAATATTAGCGATTCCTGAACTAATATTTGAAATAGAAAAATCAAAAGGGCAAGGCAAGGGTCCTGAGTTCGAGTCCTAGATGTGATCGTATCTTTTTGTGATTTTATTCTATATATTTTACTTTCTTGCAGATAAAATCAATAGATGTCGCATATTAAAATAAAAATAAGATATATAGTTATCTGAGACATTGTCTAGATTGTATTTAGTTCGAGTTGAATCTTGCGATCATAAATAAAGATAGCAGCCAATAAAAATGTGCAGTGAGAAAAATGGAGGCAATGTCGGTAGTTCTTATTCGAAGTATGATACAGTTAAATATGACTGAAGGAGATAGGGTCCCATTAGCTCAGTTGGTAGAGCTGTGCCCCGGCAAGGCAAGGGTCCTGAGTTCTAGTCCTAAATGTGACCGTATCATTTTCTTTTTCAAATATTCGTTTAGGAATCGCAAATATTGTCTTCAATAATTGATATTATTTTAATTACCTTTATTTTACTACTATGTCATTATTGGTTTAAAGTTTAAGTAAAACATCGGAAATTATTAATTGTTATTATTTAAGTTTCCCCCAATTATTGTGTTGCTTAAATTGACCAAAGGTGAATAAACTTTTTGATTTGTCTTAAAATTTAATTTAATTTTTAAACGACCGAGCATGTAAAAACCTTACTAACTTAAATATAAAATAGAAACTGGCATGAAATAGTTCACGGAATAATACAAAAGATATATACATCGCTTATCCAGTCAAAGGGACTTGTTTATCTGTTGTATCAACTTCAAATAATAACAATTTCCATCTCACTTCAGTATTATTCCAATGTATTTTAAATGTATCATATTTTTCTTCATTTTGAAGATGTAATAAAAATTAACACCATTTTAGAAATAAGATACAATTAACTTTTTGATTTTTGTAATTGCAATATACGGTCATATTTAAAAAGTGCAATATTTAAGTATCAAACATGAAAAAAATTTTACCAACAAAAAATTATCACAAACATTTTGGATCATAACGTCAAATTTTTTCACAAGATTCTAAATTCAAAATATACACTCCTATCATATAAAAATTTTTCAAGAAAATTGTCACTTTATCTGGTTCATTCAACTAAAAGTTATTCAAAGTAATATTAATAATTCCCAGAGGAAAACTAAAAAAATTGGCATTTTAGATTAATTTTAGCACAGTATAAACGTTGATTTTTAAAATTTTTAATTACATACATATGCAGAATTCATTTATGTTATTAAAAATATTACTTTTATGGAAGTTTTATTAAATTCACACGGTAGACGTCAATTAAAAAGTAATATTTACGAAAAAACCTTCCGGTAACATGACACTATGTTCACAATGTGACATTATTAATGGATTAAAACTGACGATAAATGACACAAATAGTTGTATATATATTGAATTTTACTCATACAATAATAAATTGGTCATTGGAATATAAATAATTAACGAAAACATGCTTTGAATCACATATTACAAATCACAAATCTGACCTTTGCGAATAAAATGCGAATGGCGCATAATGCGCATGCGTGAGTCTGCTATGTTATCATATCTTAAGCAACCAGATAAAGACATTTTTTTATAAGTACTTATTCGAATTAGAAATTGTACAGTCTTTGTACAATGTGTGCAAAACACCGAATAACGGTTGTGAAGTAATTTATTTATTAGTAACGCTGTAAGTGATCAAAGGAGGATGTTATATATCGGTGGATATTCAAAACATGAGGTCAAAAAATATTATTTCGTAAATGGCAACTTCTCGCAATAAACACCGATATTAGATGTCAATGTGATTTTTTGGTAAAGGTCTGTGAAATGGAAACTGTATAACGAAGATTCATTACATATAATGAATAAATCCTATCAGTCACAATATTATACATCACGGGACAGTTCCCATTTCACGACTCAGAAGGGTGGCAAATTTTTCATGACAGTCGAATACGTCCATAAAGTAAGTTTATATTGCCTTCGCTATCAAACTCCCATACAAGTCAGTTTAAAAATAATAAAAATACCTAAATCGCACCATAACAACGGTGTCTGGTTTTCTGATATTGAGCCAGACAGAAAAAAACTCCATACAAAGAGGGTGGCAGAATTATTGCAACATGTGTGGAGTTAAGTGAAATTAGAAAACCGATTTCTAGTCTCATATTTTGTAATTTGTTTGCAGCATAAAAACATTGAATTTTCGAATTCTTTTAGTTGTTGGAAACATATGTTTTTTTATAGAATTTAACTCTGTAAAGGCTCGGACACACGGAGCGATTTCGCCGCTGCTATCTGAATAGTTGCAATGAAATCGCTTCGTCTGACAAGGTATTCGCCGCGACTATCTAGCGGCGCGGCTACTCGATTAGAGCATGTTCAATTCTTGTCAAAGTTAAGCCAGAAAACAGAAAGATAGTTATTTATGCTCAAGATGCTTAGAGATAGGAGTCTTATTGTGTCTTCAAACTAATTAGTAGGTGATACAAAGCGGAATATAGTATGCGGATGGGAGATGCTCCCGATACATTCTATACTAACGTATTTGGTAATAAAATGTACATAAAAATAAACATACAAGCATTAATTCAGAGTTTTCATAGAATATCCCTTTTGAAAATAAACAGAAATATGCTTACAGTTTTTTCAGCTTTGTGAGATTTTGAAATGTTCCACCCGGGATGACTGTAAGAGAGTTTCCAAGAAGATTGCTGAAACAAATATAATTATATTACATAATGTTCTTTGTTACAGTATTTGGAGCTTGTTTAACGATATAAAAGACAGAGGTACAGTATCTGGCCTTAAATCCAGAGGTCCAACTATAAAAACAAGAAATAGTTTAAGCAAAATAAATTAGGTACCTACATAAATAATAATACACAATGTTCTCGTACAGTATGTCAAGAAACTTGAAATATCAATCAAATTGAACCTTTTTTTCATTACTATAGCAACACCGACTAACATTTACATATTTTAAAACAAATAATGCTAAATGCTCCGACAAACTGGTCCCACGTACGCAACGCACGCCACGTAATAAGAGTTCACACACAACGAGTACAAAAGTTTTTATTTATTAATTTATCAACGCCCTTTTTATGGAATTTTATATACGAATATTAAAAATTATAAAATAATACATAACATATCTATTATACATAACTAAACTGCCTCAGTAACAATATTCTGTATTTGTTATGTGACAAATTAAAGATGTCCACTGACTCAGTAAAATTTTTTACCTTCCATAGGTATTCTGGGCAATGAGGAATACATATGGAAGTTGGTCCCAGAATTTCTGCACGAAAAAAACCCCGAACTTTTGGTGGAATACAAAAGCTTATCAATGAAAGCAATTCTGGACTATCAAATGCATCATTTAACATTTTATATAGAAATACAAAGTCAGTGAAAATCCTTCTGTCAGACAATTTAAGAATATTCATTTAATTTAAAAGAGGGTTGTAGTTCAACAAAATTGATGGAATACCCTTTTTAAAATTTAGAAAACTAAAGAATTTATTTTGTATTCTTTCAATAGCTTGTACATGAATATTGTAATGTCGGTTCCAGATGGGAGAATTGTACTCAAGTTGACTTCTAACTTCTAACAAAAACAAAATACAACAGTTTAATATACTTAATATTGTTGAAAATTCTAGTTATAAATCCCAAAATTTGTAAGCCTCTGTTAAAGATTTCCTTTATGTGGTTAACAAAAGAAAAATTTGATTGAAAATTGATGCCTAAGTTTTTTTATTTTTTATATATTCAATAATATTGTTATTGGGTTTATAAAAACAGTTTATTTTTAAACAAGTTCTGCTGTGTAATTATCATTTTATAAAATGGAGTTCTACAAATTAAACTTAATAACAATAAATGATGCCTAAGTCTTTGATTTGTGTTCATGTCTCAAGAGTATTGTTATTAATGTTGAAATTAATCGCTGGATTTTTTATACGAAAAAATTTGACTTTTTGACATTTTGAGATATTTAAGCAACTAGTAAAGTTGTGATAAAAGTGGGTTCCTAAATCATCTATTATTATAGAAAATTAATGGATTGTACCCAAGTTGATGCGTACGTTGGAACCAGTTTATCCTTAACTTAAATGTTTTTTTTAATGTACTAATGAAAGACGCATATTTATTAGATTTCATAATAATTAAAAGAAAAAACTTTAGCGGAAGAAAAAAGGCAATTTTACAAAAAAAAAATTATAAACGCTTTTATAAAAAAGGAAAAAATCAGTTTTCTTGTAAGCGTCTCGGAAGCCAAACATAACCTCACCTATGAAAGTACTAAATTTTCTACAAAAGATGGGTATGGCTATATAAGTTTTCTTTGTGCAGTTTCACATATCCTACACTTACAACATCCTGATAGTTAAATTTGAACCCAAATTTTTGTAGTGAAAAATATTATTTCTAGCAAATGTTTATTTTATTCCGCATATTATTATAATACATTATATTGACGTGGGACATTTGCTAGGCAACATTTGAATTCACCTTTGATCATAGCTTACCCGTATAGCCAGTGAATCCCCGTGAATTCCGACTAATTAATCGATACAATGTCATTGAATAAATAATATATTCTCCATACGCCTCACGTTCCAGTTGCCGAATGGACCAACTTGATCTCGGAATAGCCCCGGCATAAACAAATTAGTGGCAGTCGCCATCATAATAATCAGAAGCAGTACATTTTGGCTAATTTGTACCACACGACACACAAACGTTAGTAATTTCACGAATACCAGAGAGCGTAAAGGAGATATATCCGATGTTTGGTAAATTTTGCATTTAAGTGGGTGTATTTCTTTTTACTTTTTCTGTGTTACTCAAAGATAATGGAAACAGAGAGAGATATATAATGGGATAGTACCGTGTCAAATGTAGTGCCTGATAACAATGTAGTAACAACAAAGTTCCTTTTGCTATTTTGGCAAAAATTGACTTTTTGCCAAGCTCCCACAAAACTGCAAACTTACATATCGTAGAACAAACATAGAATAAAATAAAGACTAGAAATACGTTCCATATATAAATATATCCTTTAATTTTAGTACTATCTAATTTGGCACGCGCTCTGTCTCTCATACACTTGCCTGACATCGTATATCGCCATCCCATTTGAATTTCATAATGATGGTAAAACATATGTATTTATTGTTTTTGTGTTTAATTCGTAGAACTCCATTTAATTTAATTTTTTTTTAATTAAAATCAAATTTAATAATATAATTATTAAGTTCTGCAAGTATTTTTTGTTTTTTTTTTGTTGTTACAGCTGTTTCGGCTTTTAAAGCCATTTTCAAACAGTGAGAAAAAAAATGGTAAAACAGTTCCGCATAATATGAAATTTAAGCAAAGAATGGTCAGACTTTTGAATTCAAACTACGCCCCCATGGCATTTTTTATGTTCTTCCTTATTCTATATTACAGACAAATTGGGTAAGTTAAATAGCATCAACATAATGTTAGTAACTATGTCGAAAACAAAACATACCGTTGAAAATCAAAAACATTACGAACTTAAGTACCAAGAGTTAATTAAGAAAAGTGGATTCACCTCTTTTCTGCGTACATCACTTTAAGTTTGCTTGGTTTAGGATCAGTGCCAAAATATAGCTCATAAATTTAAACTAATTTCCTCCGTGAATTCATAACGATTATTCCGAGTAAAATTTTCAACATTTTGCTGATTTAGTTAACCTAACACATAAACTTGATTAAATGTAGTAAAAGAAATCTACTTAATTAGATTTTATTTATTTTGATATCGTCAACAAGAGGATTTAGAGAAATTAAGCTGAAAGTTAAAGAAATCCAGAAAACAGGCGGTAAGAGATTTAGGCTCTGTTTATTTTCCCAATCATTATGATTATTTTTTGTTATTGCGTCATAAAAAGTTTTCTTCTGAGAAAACATGTGAAAATTGCCTAAATGCTGGTGTTTACGATAGAAAGTTTTACAAGATAAAATATAATATATGGAAGTACTTCATAAATTGGAGTGTGTGAGGTACGCTTCCACGATAAAACATAACAACAAAAAACCACACCTAACCTAACTTAACATTATTATTCATTTTTTATTTATCAATATAAAGTTTTTATATAAATTTTTCGACATCTGTCTCACTAGGGTACACCTGTGTCGAGACAGACGTATTCAGGTACTTAAAGATTACTTACAAAGGGGCTATTATAAAATTATTGAATATATTATTTTATTTTGTTTGTGAATTGTTGTTACTGTTTACGTGTAATTTGTTTTACATATGTTTGTGATAGTGGGACGCCCAATACTTGTTATCCATTTCTTTATTTCATGTTTGAATTTGGTCATTGACTGGTAGTATATTGTATAGTTTGCAAGCTATGTATTTAAAATGTCTTTACCCAAAGGTGGTTTTAGCAAAAGGAGTTTGGAGAAATTCTTTGCTTTTGGCTCGGTTATTGTGTATCGGTTGAGTTGGTTTGTATAGTGTTTTGGTGTAAATTAATCAAGATGGATCTTGCAAAGATTTATTTTATGTCCATAACGTTGATAGCATTGAAGATAGTATCAGTGCTGGTAGAAAGAGGATGTTTGAGAATTATTTTTGTGCTTTAATCCCAAGCTAAAATTGCGTATTCTATGTGTGATTGGCGTAGTGAGAAATACACTGATTTTAAAAGATTATTTATCTTATTTTATCATGTTGAAAATAGTACTTTTACAATTAGTTAGATAAAATATCTGTAATTTTGTAAAATTTTTGTACACAAATAAAATAAAATAAAATAAATAAATAAAATGTTCTGTTTTATCCGGTTCCCATGAGTTTTATCATGAATCATTACAAGACATAAATATGTTTTACATTGCTGAAAGATACAATAAGACACGCAGAATTTTCTGCGATCTTCAGTACGGCTTTCAACACCACGTGCCGTTGGCTCTCTTAATTTTTCAAACATATTTTTTTGGATAAACAATTGAAAAATATGGACAACGATCTCATTTAAACAGCACAACATTTAAAATCGGGATAGCTCGTGAATACAAATAATTAGCGAGCAGAAAATGGTTGCATTGCCCTACAACTTTATGACAGAAAAAATAAGTGCTACCTCATGGTGCCAGAGCTCACTGATTGAGAATTGTCTCTTCTTTAAGAGACAAACAAGAGAATCTTTCTACGTAGTAAAATATCAGTGAAGCGGCTTATTTTATAAATTGCTTTAGTTTGGCTTAAAATTCCACCGTTCATTTTCCAATCTCCCCCGCGATGCCCGCTTCGAAAGCACTTTTCAATTCCACGTTCTTACGATTTAAGTTTTGAGTTTAACCGTAGAAACTATGATGACATTAACAAGTTCCGTGAAAACGCGTGGCAAACTGTGTCTGTACGAATGTGGATGAGTGCAAGCGAGATGGAATGCTTGCAAGATCTTAACAAAAGAGACACAAAACTAACGTGCATCGCCTTTTATAAGATCTTGCAAGCATTCCATCTCGCTTGCACTCATCCACATTCATACAGACATCACATAACCAAAAGCTGGGAACTGAAAATGCAAAAAAATGCAATGAATAATTCTATTCTCTTTGACGATTAGAACTAACACGAACTGCACATCCACACAACTATTATTAAGACTTACCTTTTTATTGACTGAGCGTACATGGGGAAATCTTTTTTTTTCAATTTGACCGTTAAGAATTTCTGTAAATTTGTTTGTACGTTCCGTTTCCAGTTTCAAAAATCTACTGCATCCACTTTACTATTATTCAAGCAAGCCTTAATTTGACTAGATGGCTAACATTGACTTAGCTTTTCAATATTGTTGTACCTACCTACTGCCCGAGAAAGCTTCAAAAATAATAATTTTTGAAAAAATTATAAGCTTGAGAAAAATATATTTTCATTGAGATAGTGACGTTTCATTAGACAAATTGTAAAATTATATTTAACATTATTATTTTAAAATTACACAAAATATTATAACAAAAAATGTAGGTATTTAAGTACCTACTTACAAATCTTACGATGTTGAAGGAAATTTTGAATTTGAATTTTGATTTGACACCCTTGAGGTGTTTTTGCACAAAAACGGCGCTATTCAAGTCATCCAAGTATTATTATTATTGATTTGTTACTCGGACGCAGGGTGTACTGTTTACAAAACTATTATACAAATAACAAATAAGCCCTGTTGTTTATTGCAAGATCACAAGATTGACAGGATCTGCATGGCAAGGTAGGAATATATATAACCGATAAATAACAATAACACTTAAAAAAAAATATTACTAAATATTATAACATTGAACTAGATATTTTTTTCTTATAAGTTTTAGCAAAGCTATCTGTAACATTTATATCCATAGACAGATTTTTTTTTATTATTTCACATACATACAAAAAAGCGGATATATTTTATTGTTTGTTATGCTTTGTCTACTAATTCACTTTTTAAGATGTCTTCTTTAAAAACTAGCAGTTACCTTATTTTTTGTGTTATTTTAAAACTCTTACATATTTCATGCTTTAGTTTTTTGTATTGCATCTGCACAGTAAATTTTTTAAAATAACTTAAATTTATATTTGATATTGTACCTCCACTTGAAAATAAGATATAAATACATATAATACCCACACTCGGGCTTCGCCTTCGTGGGAATTTTTTTTACTATGTACCTACATTTAACAAAAAAAATTTTATACAGTATTTAATATTTTATGTAACTATCCATGTATGAATCAAAAAAAAAATTTCAATAATAAAAAAAATAAAATAAATAAAGATAAGAAGAATAATTTCTTAAGTACATACTTATTCCAGTCAAATTGGACTTATTATCATGGCTCCGGGCAGTTGGCAGTCTTGTGCGGTACGCCGTATTGTAAAACAACGTAAAATAAAACAGTCTTGATGCATTCATAACGTTTGTGCATTCCACTCTCAAAGATAAAAGCCTTCCAAAACACAACCTCTTCAAATTCCTAATCTCCTGATTCCAATCTCCCACAAAAACATGCTCTCGTCTCTCCTAGCAGCTTAAAACTTTAGAGACATTGTAAAAACACCCGAGACGAACAAAACTAGCATCACAAAACTCTTGACTTCATTTTCCAGATTCACTTCGCACAGAACTCTTGTTTTCTACGCAGACTCTGGAACAAAGATCCTTTTATCTGCCATTTTATCTAGAACTGGAATTTAGAACTACGAATTAATTTGGAAAATCTAGACTTGCTAAATCTCGTTTAGAGAAAACATTAAACATTGTAAATCGCTGCAAAATTTCTTATTATAACTCAAAAAGATATAATTATGTGCCTACTCGTATTTCACAAGAAAACGGAGAAAAATTAATACGGCTTTTTTAGTCATTCAGAATATATCTGAAAAAGTGTTCACGCAGGTGCCCTTATCCAAATAAATATAATGGACGAGATGCGAAACTATTATTATTCTGAAGAACGCGTGTTCCGACTTCCTCATAACATATCCGTGCTTAATTGATCAGTTTGTTATGAAATTTGTCAAATCATTCGTTATAGGCCTCTAGTCCCATTTTTAACGGGACAACGAATGTTTGACCCGATTTTTAATAAATAAACAATACAATCAGTAAGTTTTCACTGTTTATGCTCCAAATATTATAAAAATATCCTTTGGTTTAAGTTATATGTATGAAAAAATTTTCAGTGTTTCTTGAAATGCTTCTTAATGCATTTGTCGAGAGATATTTGCTTTATTTAAAATAAGTCATGCTTTATTAAATATTTTCGCTACATAAAACGCATTAATTATAATCGATTTTTAATAATAGCGCGCTCCCTCTAACGTTCGTATTTAATAATAATAATAATAATATTTAGATGATTTTAATAGCGCCGTTTTTGTGCAGGGCACTGCGCAAACGTACATTCCTTTCAAACCATCTTCTTCTTTTTTTAAATGCTAAAACTTAAGAAGCATTTCACATAAATAATAGAGAAAATGGAGATATGGCATGGTAACCCGCTGACTGTCGCCGAGCATCTAGTAAGCTGCATGAACTATCAAAGTGCCAAGGAACCAACAAAATGTATGGGTTTGAAGTGTAACTAGAAACAAAGGAGTGCGATGCGATTTGCATTAGTATGGGTGGACCTCATTTTGAACATTATTTGTTATCAGTTATCATCAAATTATCATGACAGAGATCAGCTCGTAAAATCTTCAGTAATATAAAGCTGAAAGAACTATACCTGAAAATTTGTTATGCGTTTTGCGGTACTGTAGGAGCAATTTGGTTTAATGGCGTTTTTATTGTACATTAAATATGAGAATGGTATTAGTAGTATATTGAGCTATTAAATCTTAAAGATTGTACTTGAAAGATAAAACATATTGGGAAGGTTACAGTGCTATCAGCCACTGTAGTTTTCTAACCCTCCATAAACAAAGTAATCTTCAGTGGCAGTTCGTGCAATGAGGCAGGAGAGGCTGTGCCTCCAATAACGAGACGAGGAAAGGGGAAAAAGATAAACGTATCCATACATCCAAGATATCATATAACTTCAATTTAAATATGACTAATTTACAAATTGTGTAAGCCTTAAGTCCTTGGGTTAATTTGTATTGTTCTTGGAACAAACAACTATTACCATTACGTAGTAATGCAAAATCATGTGTTTTTGGTTTGAAAATTTGGTCGCCTAGAAATGTTTCAGATGCTTTAATTAAATACTGCGAGTAGAATACGTCTTGGCCTTTGAAATAATCGAGGATTTTTTATTTAAGTCTTTTTATAAGCCCAGAAAAAAATGTATAATGCCTATGAAAACTGATTTAAAGTTCAAAATCTCCTACTTACGAACCCATTTTCGGTAATGATTTTATTGTATAATGTGGCAAATTAAGTTATTAATAAAATGATTGAAAAAAAATTAAATATTTATGCCTGAACATCCACAAAATAAAATAAAAGGCACTTTTTGGCCATGTTTTTTTCTTGCATAAATCAAAACAGGCGGATGGTGTTAAGCGGGAATTTAAACCTTATCGCCATCTACTTAAGGGCTGTTATTGATAGCGGCTCAATTTAAAATATAACACGACGTAGTGCATCGCCTTAATCGCTTTTCGGAACAACTCATATGGTCGCATAGAAATCGTTGTTTCGATATATTAACTAAATGTTGTTAGAAAGAGAAACTCTCAAGATTTATATTGAAATACAGAAGTTAACCACAGATGTACACCTCTATGAACCCAGAAATTCCAATATGAGTAAAATTTATGAAATTTTGTGAATTTTTTATTAATTATTTTTATATCAAACGACAAAAAAGTGAGGTGACAATAATCTTAATAATACATTTGTTTAATAATATATGTTTATTTTTTCGTTGTCAGTAATATTAATTCAGTGTTTAGATGGAAAAACGTAAGGTGGGCTATTTTTAAACCGTTTTTATGTTTGATTTCAAAATCTGAATATATCGAAAATTTTATGCGTGTTAAAGCACCTATCAATTTTGTTTTATAGTTTTCAGATACTTTCAGAAATATAGCAATTATTTTGATTATTTTGAGAGGCGGAAAAACACACACACCTTCTGCGACTTTATGACAGCATATTTAAGAAATAAAACGGTTAATATGTCAAAGGCCTGCAGATTTAAAGATAATTCAATGTAAATATGACTCGTTTTTATCTTCATACTACCAGTGTAACGCGGCCGGCCTCACTCAGATTCCGATCACCCAGTAATTAATAAACAACGCAGTACAATAATAATAAAAAATACGATAGTGAGGCAGAGATAGGGCCCGCCTCCGAGAGCCACCGATTTTAGGTAGGAGGAGGGGGTGAGGAAGTCACAAAGAATGGTAGTTGACATCGTCGCGCGGGTTCGTTGTTTGAGGCGGGCCTCAAACACTCATTTACGTTTAGCTCTAGTTAAAAAGATTTGTTACGTTTAATTTGATTTGTGAAGTACTCGGTGTGACCTAGAGGGTACAAATATTGTTTGGATTAATTTAGTATGGCAAATTTGCATTTTACGGGGTCTCTCTTGTGTTTGTATCTAGTAATATTTATTTATTCAGGCCTTGAAGGCTTTAACATGTATAAATTGTTAAAGGTAAGTTGTTCAGGAGTACAATAATATGAAATAATAAACTGAGTGGAAACAATATAACCTGGTACAGTACTTGTCATAGAGAGTTGTGCTGAACAAAGGAGTTCAATAATTGTGTATAATAGAAATAGTACAAAATAAGCACTTAAGGTACTACGAAAGTAGTTACAGAACAATGTGTAGTTTGTATTTAGCAAATCTTTATCAAGCCAGATTGGGTGTTTTACAGAACATAACAATCGACTAGCAAGCTGGACCACCATTCAGAATTAAAACGTTGCTTGAACTGGCTTTGGCCGTGTTTGGTGACCAGATCTGAATAGACAGGTACTTTACCACCTTCCCCTTCCCCATCTCATTCCCCTTCCCACAGCCTCACAACATACCCAATTGGGGATGCCATAGTATCACTTGCTCCAGATGGTTGGGAGCAATTGGGACTCTTGTGCGGTTTTATATAAAAACAATAGTTAATACGAAAAACGTGAAGAAGTATGAAATATATAGTGATGTGTCGAAAGTTGCACAATAGAGTTTGATAAGTGTATTATTTTACAACATAAAATAACATGAACAGTTTGTTGTAAAGTACGTTTGTAATTAACAAACCTTTATTACGCCGGACAGGGTGTAATTTACTTGATTGTGTTTGAAAATTTTTATTAGTATAGTTTGACGTAGGTAATTATTTGAATTGTTTTTTTAATGTGTTGGTGGATGTAGGTATACATTAAATATTAAAAAAAAACTACATATTTTTGCCTGCCCACTTTTCTACCCAAAAACATTAACTAGTACTTTTAAATTTAAGTTAGTTTGAACAGTCATAATCAAATATGCTTTAACTGCCCAAAATAATCTTCTTATCTGAAACCAATCTTCCCTCTGGGCTCTAGACCTAAGCACTTAAAACGTTAAAAGCTACGTTTACATCAGGAGGAAAAAAGCTTCCGGCGTCTTCTAAAGACAATAATATCTAAAATATGCGTCGCCGATATTCGCCATTCGTTATCAGAGACGAGACAATACTCTAAAATAAAGCCAGAATTTTAACGATGTAAGTGAAGCAACCGTGCAAAAAAAACATGCGTCGCGCGGTAGTGGTGTATTGGACAGACCTACGGTTAAATTTGCCTGATCAATTCTCTAAAATAAAGTGGGAATCTTAACGACATAAGCGAAGTCGTGTAAAATAAATATTCAGAGCGCAGTCGATTTTGCCTTTGCAGGCCTAGAAAATCGATATTTCCTTGTGGTTTATTTTTATTTTTTTCTGATTAATGTATTACTAAAATCTCAAATGTTTCTAAAGGGATCCTTCGGGAAGTTACTAATTCATCGTCTAGAAAAATAAAATCTGGTGTTCACGACAAAATTTAAGTTGAAAAATGTTTTTATAATTTTCAAACTGTTTTACGTAAAATATTTTAATGGTAAGGTCATGTTTTTATTAATCTTAAATATAAACAACTTACATCCGCAGGGATCCCTCTAGAAACACGTGAGATTTTAGTAATAAATTTATCAGAAATAATTAAAATGTGAGGGTCGAGCAAACCCCCGTTATTAGAGTC
Organism: Hesperophylax magnus; assembly: GCA_026573805.1. Classification (NCBI taxonomy): domain Eukaryota; kingdom Metazoa; phylum Arthropoda; class Insecta; order Trichoptera; family Limnephilidae; genus Hesperophylax; species Hesperophylax magnus. The sequence goes on from JAIUSX010000012.1 coordinate 27,069,096, forward strand.
ATATGTCGTCTTGAGGCACAGTAGTAAAATTGAATGTTGTAATCATCATTATAAACGTGTAAACATTCTGATTCGACAGTTCGCAACGTTCATTGAAAATTGACCTTCCTTCCCAGGGACTAGAGACTAAAATGGGTGAACACCCCTAATACTTAAGCCAATTCCTTATTGGACGGTACCGAGATTTATTTGGTACTGCTATAATTTAAGTGCCACCAAAAGTAGATAGAATGCATTGTCATCGACGAGGAGTCTATCTGCCGGGTTTCAGCTCGATCGGATATCAGGAAGTGAGTAAATTTCCACTTCAAAGATTCCATTTCATTCATTCATACATTAATTTATTCATTCAATCAAGAAAACAAAATCGAAATTCAAATAGGTGTGCAATGTACATATTTAAAAAAGTTTCCAAAAATTGGTCAATTACCTACTAAACATTTTTTGTATGTATTTGTGTGCCTACATATTATAAGCGTCGCTTTCCCAATTAGCTTTAATTACCTTATACAATAAAACTGAAATTTATTTGGCATATGAGCGAGTCTGTTCGCAAATTGCTTGTCGTCAATTTTATGGTTTTTGTTGAGTTGGGTGGAAAATTCGGAACTGTTGTGAACGAGGTACGAGGCGGATTCCATTTTCAAATAGAGTGAAATGTATTCCGTCAGAGAGAACGGGACAGGCTGGCAGTTATTGTGTCACAAACAGTGATGCTGGTTTTGGTGTTGATGTTTTGTATGGAAATTTAGGAAATCGATAAGAATAGAAAATTTAGAATATTTTCTTAGGTTGAGATGTGTAAACTATCACATTTGCCATCTTCTGGTTGAGGTTCAAAAATTTTCAAACAGCCCACGTATCAAATTAGATTTTTGATTATTTTTAGGCTCGTCTTACAGTAAGTGAAGTTATTAGTTAGGGTTACAAAAAACTACACACGAGGTCCCAAACGAAATAATCTTTGAGGATGTTGTGTGGAGACTGTTGAAGTGATCAAGAGAAATGCAATTTTTATCTATTGCGAATAACTGACATTATTCTCAACACAGACCTAAACTATTATACTTGATTTCTTTCCATATAACTACCAAACCAACATCGAGGCAATATCTACCGTATTATTGCGACAATTCTAACGACACGGAATCACAATTGCATACCCCCCGTTCGCCGTATACAGAATTTGGGTAATAGTTTTAAGCATGATGTTGCATATTCAACACAAAAATATATAAATATAAACCTTGCTCCAAAGCCTGACACTGTTTTTATTGTGTTAACAAGTTTAAAACTTACTAAAGTATGCAAGCAAATTAAATGTAATAATATTTGTTAGCGTTAATGTTTTGGTAGAATTTATATCAGCCAGCAGAACAATAAATCTAATTAAACAAACTGTCTAACAGTGCTTCCACGAATTGCATTTATTTATTTTAATATTAAAATCTATTTTGTTTTCGTGATGTTATGCTCATTTAAATGTTCTTCGTGTAAAAAATAAATACGCGAAAGCACAGCTGGCGTGAAATTTAAAATAAACAAATGATTTTTTTCTCATATTTTTGTTGTATATTTTTATATTTTTGAAATGATTGCAAAGTTCTTACCAGAGTATATTTTGCAACCAAGAACATGTAAAATAATTATGTATAAAACCCCATGGCCGTATGTACGAAAATAAACAAATAAAATAATCTAATAAATGTAATATTTTGATAATATAGACAGCAAATAATCCAGAAACATCTATATATGGTTTATTATGCTACTATAACTACTAATTGAATGTACTACCCTTTCTTAAATAAAATTAATATATTATTTTTATTATGTATTTATTTTACTGAGCCTAGGGAAGTTCTGTCTTAGCTCGACCATTTTGCATTTCGTTTGTCTGTACTTTCCACTTCCGTTTTAACGGTTCAGTAAAGACTCTTTTTTGATATTTCTATATCTTTTGTGAAATTGTCGTGTTAATTTGAACTTTCTAATTAGCATTTTTTAAATATTATTATAGATACCTGACTGAAGAACGTCTAAAAAAAGAATTACCATTGAGATAGTGACGTATCTTTGGACAAATTGTATAATTTATTATTTCTTATTTAAAATAAAAAGGTACATAAAATAGAAGTTTATAATTAAGTAGGTAGATATTTATATACCTATTTACAAAGCTTATAATTTTGAATTTAATGCTAGGAAATTTTGGTTTTGATTTATTAAATTAGAGAAAATTAGAAACATGTCTTTTTGGGCGCAAGGTTCACTTTTTACGGAACTACTAGTTATTTGTTGGGAACAATATTTTTCTCTTGAATATACTAGAAAACATCAATTTTGTTTGAAAATTTCAATTACATTTTTTATTTTCATATCCCATTTTATGTAGTTATTCAAAGAAGAAATTAGAATAACATAAAACTCAAAATATAAGTCAGAAAATCGGGTATAAGTGTAGTACAGGGATCGGAAGATGATACAATGTTACTTTGTTAAGCCACATAACGTTTTTTTAAAGCCGACCGGTACCCGTTAATAAAATATAGGTTTGAAAATCGGGTGTAAGTCTGGGGATCGGAAGATGATACAATGTAACTTTGTTAAACCGCGAAACGTTTTACTAAAGCCAACCGGTACCCGTTAATAAAATATAGGTCCAGAAATCGGGTATAAGTCTAGTACAGGGATAGGAAGATGATACAAGGTTATTTTGTTAAGCCACATAACGTTTTATTAAAGCCTACCGGTACCCGTTAATAAAATATATGTTTGAAAATCAGGTATAAGTCCAGTACAGGATCGGAAGATGAGACTCGTACAATGACCCCCTTGGAGGTTTTGCCGGTACCCGCTAGTAAAAAATATAAAGGCTTAAGAAAATTTACATTGTTCTTATAAATATAATCTTGCCATAAAGTGATAGCTACACTCGATATTAAATAACTTTTAAATTATCATTTCTGAACAATTATAATAAAGAGCTTGAATATGTGAAATAATATTGCTTCAAAAGAGCAATTGAGTGGGGGTGAAATAAGGAACTCCAGTGAAATTAATGGTCTACACATTATACATAATACATATGTAGACCAAGAAACGCTGATTAAATAATATTCACATTAAAATACACTATTTTGTAGGTAAGACTGTATCTGCCGATTGATCGCAACCAGTCTACGTGAGTAAATAACTATGGTCTATAATATCAACAGCAGGGTTTTAAATTCGTGGAGAATTCCCCAAATCTCGGGGAATTATCAGGTGCGGTTCAATAACATTAGTGTTCTTCAATGTTAAATGCAGGTAATCTTAATAGTTAAAAAAAACGTCTAGACTCAAACGTCTCATCGTAAAATGACAACGCCGGTCGTAAAAGGAACATAGGCTTTTTGAGACTGATGACTGGTGATGTCATAGGTCACGTCCGTAGATTTGGTGCATTTTAGGGAGACCCAAAATATTTAAATTTATTTTAACTATTAATATAACTATAGGAATAATAAATACAGATAATCAAGGTAGAAGGTCATTATATTGGACTGGAATTCCTTATTATCGGAGTTGATTTGAGAAGAGCCGCAAACGCCTACGCAAAGAGCCGCATGCAGCTCGCGAGCCGCAGTCTTCCTACCCCTGGTCTAGTATAACACAAACTCTATGAGAACCAACAGCTGACAGAATAATACCATCATATACAGTATACACCGTGTATATATTCTATATACATTATCTATTGTTATATTTCATACATTTCGCCCAATATATTTGCTTAAGTTAGCCCATCCAATGCACGGGTAGAATAGACCTATTTATTAACAGTAGATGACAGAAAATAGGGTAAGAATTTGTGGAATTTGTCGGTGCGGCATTTTTGTTCATTTTTGCCCCATTTTACGGATGTTTTTTTTCTGAAGAATACGTAAGACGGCTTATCTTTTTTTTACATACAATAATAATTTCCATTTCTAAAACGTTGTAGGTTCAGCCAAAGAGATAATGAATTTAATTCAAAAGATGATTAATGTCCATATATATAATTAAAACTAAAAGTGAGCATTCGTTCGAGTTTTCCGTTTCTTTAATTCAATTGAAAAAGATATACGTTTAAAAAATTTATAATAATTATTGCTCACGACGCTTAGGAGTAAAAGAAATACTGAAGGCAGAAGCTGAAAACAAAAATTAAATCACAAACGAAAACACGAACTTAATTTAAATGATTCTATAAATAGCGACCTTGATTTGACCGAAAGGGAATTGATCCGTGGCCACAGGCTATGGAATGAAAAACTAACATTGTTCAACACATAGGTAATGACATTGACAAAGCTTGAATTCGAGTTTATTCCATGGCCCATTTGTATTTAACGGACCGCTTAATCAATCAACCAAATCAGGAACCTGAAATCTAAGATTGCAAAGAAATGGTCGTGTAGTAATTAATGGAGAGTAGAGAATATCCAGAAATTATTCTACTAAAACTAAAATAGATTAAAGGTTTTATGCCTGTCCTAAGATATTCAGTCAGACTTTGTGATTGATACCTCTTTAACCCCTCGGGCCTCTGGCATATTCTGCCAGATGGTCAGAATATTTTCGCTGTGAAATAAAAAGCAAATAAATGGAAATATTAAGCAAATATGGTTTTAGAAACGTTTTTTTGTTTGTATATATATATATCATTTTTGAAATATAATATTTCCGACCGATACCTTTTATTTTCTGTGTCTTGTTCTGTTTCATGTTTCGTTTAGATTAGAGGTTCTTAAAGTGGTCTTTATAGACCCCCAGGGTCGATATCGGCTTGCTGAGGTTCTATGTCAGCGAGAACAAAATTTGGGGGTCCACGAGATTCAAATGGGGGTACATACGAGCGGACCCCCATTTACCTTAAGTCAATATTTAGGAGTTCCGTACATGACACAATACACCTAACACAAAGGACACAGTTTACGTAATACTAATAATAGACTGAGAAATTACTTATTTGATATTTGTATTTTTATATTTCGTAAAGTTGTTTATTGAGGTATGTAAATAAAATTATACGTTCCTTTTCTCGTCAGTATTAATATATTGAAGCAAAACATTACACATCGGAAGCCGCGAATTTTCCTAAATTCCAAACATGTTTTTAAAAAACGTCCAGGGTAATAATGACGTTCCACATTTAAATGTACTTCACACAGACTTCAAAACTAAGTTCGAGGACATTTTGACTGTGGAAGTGGAATGTTGAAGAATCGGATATCATTTGACAAGAACAACTGATCTGAATAAGCGCTAACAAAGAACTTAAGGGGCAGTTCTGTAGGGCCAACTACAGAAAGAAATTCCCGTTGCTTATCCTGCTCCATTTTCATTTGGTGTAATACCTCACAAAGGCGCCCCTGTCTGCACCATGTAAAGACAGAGGAACAATACCGCCACCCGGTTGTTGGACAGGCAAGGGAAGATAATCTTCTTACGAAAAAGAGAAATGATTATCACATGGGACGTTAATAGTTTTAGGAAAATTCAATATTCGGCAGGCAGGGGGTCTACGGAAAAAAATATATTTGGCAAGTGGCAAGGGCAAGTCTACGGGGCAAATATGTTTTGGAACCTCTGGTTTAGATTGATTAGTATTATCATCTTCTTCAATGTTTATATTAAAAAAGGGTTTCTTACATGAGCTGAGCAGTCTCAGCCCCTTTGAAGGAGTCGCTGGTGAGTTTGATGGAGTTGTTAGCTAGCTGGATGTTGACGGCGCCCACGGCTCGCGGCACCTTGGTCAGGCCCATGTCAGTGCAGAACAGTTTGCTTTCGGGCTGGCACTGGCATTCCCCAGGGGCCGGCTGTGTACCTGCACAAACAACAACATTAATAAAACATATACATACCGTGTTCCACGCTCATACCGCGAAGCTTTAGGGGGAGATTGATTGATTGATGATTGATTTGACATTTATTTTTCATTAGTGCCCAATAAAAAATTTATGATAAATTTCTAATTTTTGTACGTTTTACAAAGAGTTCGTATAAACACACCTATATTATAATCTTTTATTATTTCTATAGTTCTATTGAAAATAAATTTAATTGATTTTGAATTTACACTCATTTATTTATCCTAATATGTTTCCAAATGAATAACCGTTGTTACAACGCATGTACCTAACGCCTCTCATGCTGCGTATACATTTGCGAACCGAAACGCGAGCCGAGCCTTGAATTATGGAAAAAGAACGAAGCAACAGCCCTTTTCACATTGCGAGCTAGTCGGGATCACACTGCACGGATAGCGGCGGTGGAAATATTTACGAACGAAGGGAAAAAAAAGAAAATAAAGACTGTCATAGCTGTGACATCCTCGTCTTCGATTTCTACCACCACCTCGTCCGATACAAAAACAGCCGACATGTTGAATCCAAAGCTGTGAAAAAGGCAAATTCTTGTGTCAAATGTAGCTAGATAGGTGTGAGAAAGTATCAAGCGATTTTTGTGAATTGGTGGATAGATCCGAATTCACAATTGTAAAAGATCTCAATTGATTTCAAAGACATTATTTTGACTACGAACCGGCGACGGAGAGACCATCGAAGCACCTTCTGTTTAATTTTTAAAGGTCTGAACAAAATAATAATAACAATGCGAAGATTTGCTCGATAATACCTGCAACTGATATTGTCAATAGATGTCACTTCAGCTTTTATTTATCAATAGAGCGATAATGGTAAATTCCTGTTTTACCATAGTAACAAGTTTCTTTTATTTGCCAATAGAGCGACATGTTTTACCATATTCCTTTGTTTTATGATATATTTTGAGACTTATTTTTATTTGAGACCTTCATTCTAGCGCATTTTTCCTCTGTGTTCCGATAATTTACAACCCGCCCTCTAGAGGGAAATCTCTGAGACAGATTGCCAAGTGATTGGTTAATTTCGTTGAGTTTGAGTTGAGGTTTAGGAAACTAGGAGCTTCACATTATAGGTTCAATTTATTAGATCATCTAGTGACTTTTCTTTATCGCTGATGAGGTGAGGTGAGAGCCTCACAGGATGCTTTGCTAGTCGTGAGGCCCGCATTTTACTGTTTTATGAAATCCAATAAATAGATGAATCCAATGAAGTAATAAAAAAGGAATACAATAAAACAAATAAGTGAGATGTTTTATTTCCATCATTTTTTGTATCTGATGTGACATGCGTATAATGATAATGGTAATTATTAATTAGGAGGCGGGTACGTGTACCGCCGCCCCGGGAACAATTTATTGGATAACCAACACCTCTGGAATAGGTCACCCCAAAAGGTTTGCTATGTTTGGTGAATTAGCGGGGATGAACGGGATCGTGATCATCTGATTGAGGTAGACCTTTGGGCCTCTCCAGCAGGACTCTCTTAGAACAGTTCTGCAGTGGGAGAGATGGATTCATACGTCATACATTTACATTTTTTATTTATGTAGACCAGCTGGCATGTACCCGGCGTTGCTTTGCTGCTATTATCTGTGATTATGAGCTTATTGAAACAAAGTGTACAAATCTTACAGGTATTATTACTACCCTGAAAGTGAATTATTTTAAGATCCGAGGAATGGAAAAATATTCAATCGCTTTAATGGCAAATGTAGCATTCGTGATACAGACAGGCGCCCACTGCAACTGCGCGGGCATGTGCTTAAACGTCTACAATAATGGTAATTATTTTTATTTTTGTGGGTTATTAGTTTTAAGTACCGCTGATTATTATCATTGCAATAACGTGCAAGGGGTATTTGCATTACCCGACTGTAGTTTATATCTCTACCGTGAATTAATTAAATAGCAGCTATTCAATGATCTACTGTTATTATGGTGCAAACAGATGGAAGAAACGTATTGGTCAATACAATGTCTTGGGAAATGTCTTCCAGAGAATTCTTGCATAAATAATACTACTTGAGAAAATTGAATTGGTTTCTCAAGAATTCAATAGTAAGTGAACATTTGTATTATTTATGATTTTTATATAATATAACCGCAGACCCGTGAAAAATCACAGGGTATTATAATTGTTTTTTAGACAGCAGTTTAGAGTGACGTACACCAAAAGGGAGGAATGGAACACGGTTCCAGGCCCTACCCACAAACAGGAAATAATCTGGTTCACAGATGGGTCCAAGATGGAGGAGGGAACAGGGACAGGATATGTTTACAGGGTTCCAAGATGAAACTTAGTATACCTCTAAAAACACATTGCACTGTATATCAAGCTGATGAGATGAAGGCCATCTTAGCCTGTGCGCAGAAGAACATACGCATCGGGTACAGAAATAAGAACATAGGCATATGCTATGACACTGGAAAGTAACTGATGCGACTCAGACTGGTGATGGAATGCAAGACCATTCTTGAAGAACTTGTTACCATCAATAAAATAATCCTAGGTACCATTACATAAAGGAATTTAGAGGAATGATCGGGCTCATGAACTAGCAAGGAGAGGGGCAAAATCACCACTTGCGGGATCCAAGCCGGCCGTAGGAGTAGCAGCTTGCCACACCAAAATAATATTGAAAGGTGGTTCAAATCCCGGCACTGGGAGGAATGGGAAAGGGCACCCGGAATGAGGCAATCCAGAGAACTAATGAACGGACCAGACCTAAGGCGAACCAGAAAACTACTCATTGTGGACAGAAACTCACTGAGGGAACTAATATGACTACTAAAGGGACACTGCTATCTCAGGAGACACATGCAGTTGTTAGGACTGGAAAACATCAACAGATGCAGGAAATGTGAAGAGGATGAAGATACTCCAATTCGCTTTGGTGCCAATGTCCTGCTATGTTGAGAACAAGGCTCAGATACCTTGATAAGACACATTGTAGAACCAGATGAAATAGCCAACGACAACCCTGGCGAACTTTATAAAAGGAACCTGATTACTGTTAAAGGAATTAGGTAAAATGGGAGATAGCACAATAGGCCTATGGCCTAAATGCTTACGGGAACCTTACATCAACCGTCTCCTATAATTATAATAAAACAAATAATTGTAGGAATTGCGAAGCCATTTGAAGTATTTAAAAAATATGTATTTGTAAAAGATCATTAGCTTTCGAATGTAAATAACATTGAAAAATTTTGACATCTATCAAGACACGTTATATTCATAATAATCAAACAATAAATCCGGCACCGTTTATGAAAAGGATTTCCATTCACAGAATATGTGTGTACGAATGAAATAGCTATATGCGTAAAGTACTTACGTTTATCCATTCTCACTAGTTGAATAAAACTACGCGCGTTGTATCAGTAATGTTTCTTCATTTCTCAATTCATGTAAGCATCGTCAAACATTTAAACAAAACAAATTAATATTTCAAACAATGATTTGTTACGTAATTAATAAAATTATTTTGGCAACTACTATCGCTTGTCTGATGTGATGTATATACATATTATCTGCTTCATGTTTGAAAATTAAAAAGTACCTCAACCTGAGCAATTTTAAGCACTACGAAGGAATATCATGACATCACACATGAACCGACAACATAAATTAGTATGTAGGTATAATTACTATATGCAAACTAAATGAATAATGACAAACCAAGATTTACAAAAATTAATTTTCTTATGAAGCTATAATATGAGTCATATTTATAAATGCATTTACAGTTTTCAGTCAGACGAAAAAATAATTAATTATTGAAGACAATATTAGCGATTTTTAAACGAAAATCTGAAACAGAAAAATCAGAAAAGGATACGGTCACATCTAGGACTCGAACCCTGGACCCTTGCCTTGCCAAGGCACCTCTCTTTACCACTGAGCTAATGGGACCCTATCCCCTTCGGTCACATTTAACTGTATCATACTTCGAATAAGAACTTCCAACATTGTCTTCATTTTTTCACCGCACATTTTTTATTGGCAACTATCTTTATGTAAAATATTTATAAAAGATTTTCGTTTAAAAATCGCTAATATTGTCTTCAATAATTAAATATTCCAATTTGAGGTATTACTCAAAAAAAAATAAAAACAAAAAAAAAATAATTGTTTCGATAAAATATTACGATTTCCAATTTTTTCGATTCTAATTTAAGAAAACAAATCAAACATTTCATCGTAAAAAAACATTCCAATTTCAAAATTCATCACATAGAACGGCCTGTCCAACGAATCATCGTAAAATGCCACGAAAGTGTATTTTTGGAACGAAATGATCGAATCAAATTGACGAAAGTAACGAAATCCCTAATAATAAATTTTCATATCTTTTCCTACATGGGATTATATTTACTCTCATCCCTTACATAAATTGCAGGGAAACTTAGGTAGACCAATGGACCACTTTGTTGCATTTTGAATTTTAACTATTTTTACTGAAAAATACTTAAAACTGCTTGATTTCTTGTGTTTTTTTTTAACATCAAGTTAAACGCTCCAATATTTTTTTTTGCTCGTAACGCTATTATATAAAAATCAAGGCTGACTGGAGTACAAGCCGGCGCCATATGTTGCTAAGGAAATTTTGATTTTTAAAATTGTCTAATCACTCTGTAAATATGCTTGCTGTAAAAAAACACACAAATCAGCAGCAACAAAGAGTATCAACTAAAATCTCCGCCATTTGCAAACTGTCATTGCTCGGTGGCACTGACTTGATCAAGTGGCTCTAATCGATCTTGATGAAAATTACCATTGTTATATTCTTCGTTAATTTTTTATGCATTTCCACCTAGTGTCATAATTTAAGTTATTGACGTTCCTATTTTTGCCCTTACACCCTACATGTAACTACCATTTAAGAATACCTTGACCGGTCGGTGGCCGAGTTGACATCGCGTTTGGGTCCCACCCAGGCGTAGTGTGTTCAATTCCTCGGCTGGCTAAGCCCTCCATCACAACACAAGCAACATTTGCCGTTTACTGTGGTGGTAGTAGGAGATTTTCAAATATTGTCAGGTTATTCGTAACCCGGGAATATTTGTCTTTCTTTATAAAAAAAAATAATTAATAACGTTAATTACGCGTATAATGACTGCAGATATGTCGGATAACCCATATCAAATATCATACCTTCAAATTCAATAACTTTGAATGTACATTACAATATTTGCAACAACGGTGAGCAGTAGCTGATTAAACATCTATACTTAGAATTTTAAACAATCACATCGACTGTATCGATTTTCTGTCCCTAATTCATTTTAACATACCACTGAGAAGTACACGACATACAGAGGCTATTCCACACGCTTAATTACAAAACAAATGCAGCATCTAATATGCCAAATAACCGTGCTCTTGCTATTTTTAATAATATTTTTCTAAAATCTAACATCGAGATTTTTTGGATTTACTGCCGATATTCAAAAGGAGTATTATGTTAATGATATAAACTATTAAACATAATAAGGAAACATTGCGTAGTTACCCACCTTGAAATATTTAATATCTTTAAATTGTTTCATCATAGTAACTAATGTTTATTTTATTTTTTAAATTTGTTTCTATGACCGGTCAGTGGCTGAGTTTCTATGACCGGTCATTTGGGTCCCACCCAGGCGTAGCGTGTTCATTTCCTCGGCTGGCTAAGTCCTCCATCACAACACAAGCAATATTTTCCGCTTACTGTGGTCGTAGGAGAAGATTTTCAAATAATGTCAGGTTATTCGTTATCCAGAAGTGTTTGTCTTTCTTTTAAAAAATAAAAAAATAAATAGATTATTGTATAAATATTTTTTTATTTCCAATATTGTATTACAAGATCTCAATTTGCTTTGTTATTTGCTCAAGTTTTTTATACTATAAGTATTATATGTAAAAGCTGAACGGCGTCAATTATATATAAATAAATAACGAGATATTTAAAAAAAAAAGTCCTTGAAAGAATATTTCAACAATTAATACTTTGATTTGTCTCCGTAACTAATATGTGTAAAAATGATGTATTCAGCAGTGATACTGTGGTGTGACGTTGTATTCACCAGTGATACTGTGGTGTGACTTTGTATTCAGCAGTGATACTTTGGTGTGACTTTGTATTCACCAGTGATACTGTGGTGTGACTTTGTATTCACCAGTGATACTGTGGTGTGAATTTGTATTCACCAGTGATACTGTGGTGTGACTGTGTATTCAGCAGTGATACTGTGGTGTGACTTTGTATTCACCAGTGATACTGTGGTGTGACTTTGTATTCACCAGTGAGACTGTGGAGTGACTTTGTATTCACCAGTGATACTGTGGAGTGTCTTCGTATTCACCAGTGATACTGTGGTGTGACTTTATATTCACCAGTGATATTGTGGAGTGACTTTGTATTCACTAGTGATACTGTGGGGTGACTATGTAGTAAATCATTGTACATCTGTAATTTGTAAAAAAAAGTATATGTAATGCATACTAATCTACAATGAGTTTATTAACTCTTGAGAGTAGGTATAATGCAATTAGAAATGCATTCTATTATATTTTAAATAAATAAAAAGAAAATCTTTCTATTACAAGTTTAGTAGAATCTCTAATCTCAAAATAGTATAAAGCAAAGTCGCTATCCGCTTCTGTTTGTTTGTGCGCTTTGTTCTTCTAAACTATGTAACAGAATTTGATAGGATTGTCGCTATCATTTAGAGAATTTTTTCTGAAAGGTTTATTTATATTTAATACATGCATATTATATTTATAGAAAGTAGAGAAAAGTCGATGTTTTGTAATAAGGCGAAACTATATATTCTCCGGCGCTTACATTGCTAACGCTGGCTAAACCTAATGAGATATATCAAAATGACGTAGAACGGAATTGTATATCTTAAAAAGGCCTACAGAAAAGTCCAATAATGGTATATATCTATCTTCTAAGGATAACCCCTAACAACGCCGAGAACTCAGCTAGTATGCAATATACCAGACATAATTTTCAGTGTTTCATCCCTTAGCATAAGGGAGAGTGTGGGACTCAACGGCTGCATTCTTTGTTCTACCCCTCCCTCTTCACTTCTAGTCGTCATCTCCTATAATTCCTCTTTCATCTCAGTGTCAGGTGTCAAGTTTAGAGCTTGTGTTTCAGCTGTTTTCTTTTTTGTGAAGCGTACAGAAGGGAATTTTCGTCAATTTCTTAGAGTTTTGCTGCAGACTTTAGCAATAAGTGTCAAATTATTATTGTTGTAAAATTATGTAATTGGCTCCGGGAGTCAATTATTATTGTTTGTAAAATTATATAATTGACACTCGTAGTCAATTCTTCTAGTTGTAAAATTATATTATTTATTCTGAGAGTCAATTCTTATAGTTGTAAAATTATATATTATGTGGTGACTGGGTATCTCATCAAAATGACAGTTCAACACACAAAAAAAGTGATGAAACAAAAACTAGCTAAAAAATGGTTACATAGGTAACTATTTAACCTAGTTTGAGTTTCATCACTTTTAATGACTCTATATCACTTTTTAAAGGTGTGTTTAATTGTCATTTTGATGAAATATCATGGAACCATACTATGTATTTGCAATTGATCATTGATGCAGGATCTTTATAAGTTTTTCATCACTACACCATTTACATTTAAGAAATATATTAGAGAACGGGAGAGTGCCATGTAATCGGAGACAGGTCGCGGCTGTGAGAATGGTTCCAATTTTTGCCAGTTTTGAGAGATAATGTGACTATTGAAAGAAATAATTATTTATATTAGTTAATTATGGAATTACTCGCTCTACATTGCAAATCAACTAGGTAGTTAATTTGAAACATGAAAACTGAAAAAAAATCTACAAAAGTAGGTAAAGAATAAAATTCCGAGCCGAAATGGTAATTATATAAAATTCCCTCGACAGAAAAAAATCGCAAAGTTTGTTCCGAAAATCGTTACAAACAGATTTTGATTTGTTGTTTAACATGAATAGGTATTACAAAAAAATTACAGTTTTACTTTTAATTTAATTAAAATTTCAGTACATCTTTAATTATACTTTAGACATTTGTAGACATTTAGACATTTGAGAGATTTTTCCTCTATTTCAAACTACTCGTGTTTAATTAAATATTTTCTTAATTTTGGCTTAATTATTATCGTTTTTATTTTAATACTGGCGCGCTTCCCATAACATTCGCATTGACATATGTCCCTTTCAAACCATCTTCTTCTTCTTTGTGAACGCTTACTATAGAGCCTTAAATTGTGGTGTATTTGATTTAAATGAAAATGAATTTGAAATTATTGAACTAAATATATTATATCATAGATATTTTCATAGATAATAGAAACATTGGGAGATGTGGTATTGAAGTCTGCCAACGAGTGTAGCCGAGCTACGACCAAACGGCACGGACTATCAAAACCGCGGAGCCAATGAAAGTTACACGTTGGGTGTGTAGGTAGAATATGTGCGATTTGCAGTAGTGTGGGTTCGCGAGGTTTCACACTAATAATTGTTGCTTTTCTAGAACTTAATGCTTTATTCACCGTGTTTCAGGGTGAAACTCCAAGATTGTGTAACCGAACCTTTATAGTAATCATTATACCGCCCACAATAGACAGGAATTAGTTCTCTAAATGCGAAATTTTCTTGACCTTAACTTGTAGCCTAACAACTGTTTAGCTACGCAAATACAAATGGGTATGTAATGCGGATACATACGAGGGTATTGTAAAGCTACGACCACCATTTTTCTTCAAATTTTAAACAAAAAATCTTTTTTTTAGTTAAGTGGAATATTGCTTTGTTTGCTTTGATTTTTTACTAAAACATCGTTAATTTTCTTAATCTCAAACGGTGTAATTTGAATTTCACATTTGTTTTCTGGAATAATAATAAAAATATTTGGCTAATTTATAAAAATCACCTCAAGGGAATGAATGAATAAATTAATGCCAATCTTGGAAGCGGAAAGTAACCCACTCCGATAGAGCTGGAGCTCAGCAGATAGAATATGGGCGGTACCGTTTCTTGAATGTCCGCCGTGTAAAAGATGAACTAGTTTAATGAATTCATTTTATTATAAAGTTGGAAAACTCATCAAACTTTTGATTACCCTGACATAGGGGAATTGTGTATTAAAACATAGAAATGCATTCAAATACTGAACTATGCCTATAACATCTGGTCATCAGTCCTTATATCATATACACGTGTTGTCTTAAAAAAATGAATAGGTAAAAGCCGAGTCATGCAGATGGGTAAATATGATACATTATATTGATGTGAATGAAGCAAGAAGTGTATGCCGAGTCAGAGTTGTGGGGTGGTCGAACTTCTCTGCCCACCCTTACGGAGAAACGGCGTTGTGGTGAGTTAAGGCAATATTAATGATAATGAATAACCGAACGGTTCTCTTTAACTGTAAAGCAGAAAATCGGTTTGTATACATATTACCGGTCTAGGGCTTATATTTGAAAAAATTGTAAAAAATAATGCATTTTTGATGTGCTGTAACGAAATGTTAGTCGGGAAACACGGACGGCATTTATTCACGGTTGATATTTATCATATGCGAACGGGTCGTTTTTAAGACTTCTCGAGTTAAACAGATTAGCAATGGAATGATTTGCCGGCTTCTGTGTTTCCTCATAAAACATGGGTCTCTTCAAGACGAAGAAAAAGTTGACTTACACAAAGGTAATTTTGAAGTTTTGCGTAAGTTCAATTCAAGTTCTGTTATTATTTCAGTCCTGTAACGCAACTGGCTCATAATGATATAAAAACTTGAATAAAACCTCTACAGTACTTGAAAATTACCCTCGAAATTTGATGAATTGTTCTAATTCTGGGCCACGTGAATAAACCTTCAATTAAAAACTACATCAAATCTTGGCTAAAAAACACTGAACTAGATATTTTTTTCTTATAAGTTTTAGCAAAGCTATCTGTAACATTTATATCCATAGACAGATTATTTTTTATTATTTCACATACATACAAAACAGCGGATATATTTTATGGTTTGTTATGCTTTGTCTGCTAATTCACTTTTTGAGATGTCTTCATTAAAAACTAGTATTTACCTTATTTTTGTGTTATTTTAAAACTCATACATATTTCATGCTTTAGTTTCTTGTATTGCATCTGTACAGTAACTCTTTTAAAATAACTTAAATTTTGTGGGATTTTTTTCAATTACGTACATTTATTACAATATTTTATGTAACTATCCACGTATGTATAAAAAAAATTTATAATAAAAAAATAAAATATAAAAAATATTTTGTGAAACAACCCGTCCTTAATCTTCGATTTTTTTATTATCGTTACGAATAAGTCGGAATTAATTAAAACTATTATCTTCAGGAAAATCAAGGGTTTGATAATAATTTTGATTTTACTGCTTGGCATTTGTGTTTTAGGCATAATTTCAAGGTCATGGCATTATTAGCGTTGTTATGATCAATTATTCTGACTTTGTTTCCCCAAAGTGTTATGGTTATTGCTTCTGCTCTTTTACAAAATAAGTGTTATTTCAGACCTTCAACGCTTCAAAGATACCGTTAATGTAGGGTAAATGGTTATTTATCAATTGTGTAAAATTTAAAACACGTTTGTTAGTAAAGCCCTTCATACTTAAGAACTAATCATCTTTAGATTCCTAAAAATACAGATATACTTAGACACTTTTGTAGGCTTTGGTAAGCGAGATTTCTAAATTGATCAACCTGATAAACGTAACTTAAGAAATATAATTTAAAAAAGTTTTTAATTGAGATTAAATGTTGGCCTTTGACACAACCTTACATCACATGAAGCTTCTTTAAAGAGAAATAAGTTTTTGAGAGCCTCCATTGTAAGGGATAATGAAAACGATTTGGTTTAATAGCCGGCCTATTAAAGAGAAAATAGGCATTTCCGCATTTAAAAAACAACATCACGATAAATCTACCAAATTGCAGTAAATTTTTTAATTCGGTTAAGAATATAAACACGCAAACTTTTCTGTATAAATTTCGTGTAGAGTTACGCTGCTAAAATCGTTCAATTAAGTCACAAAGGGGTGAAAATTTCAAGTGGTCGTTGAATTACGTTTTTATTAACGATTTTCCTCAATCGGTGATATTTTTTTTTAAATTGACTGCACGGGTGGTCCTGGGGTAAATAATTTCTCTCAGGGCTTATGTCATCTTTAGAGATGCGTGGAGAGTTTGTTTGAGGAGAGAAAGAAGTGAATTTAGGAAACACTCGTTAGAATTATCGTCGTTTTGATCAATAATAAACTTTATCTTATGAACGGTCCGGTTAAACTACGATTTATATCAGTTTCAGCGTTTCATTAAAAATTAATCAGCTGTCAATCATAACGGTAATGCAGTTATGCTTACTGACAAAGAATCAGCGGTAAACGGCGACCACATTCGTCTGAAATTAAATGTGGTGCATGAGACATAATATACATAATTCCGTGTTCAGTCCGTCCTGTCACGATGGTAGGAGTGTTTGATAGTACCTTTTCATTCTGTTGCGAGCTGTCAAAATGAGTAGGTACTATTATTTTTTTAAGAATCTCTACAAATTATTGGTAAGCCGGTCAAAAACGGGATCGCAGATCCTTAAAGAAATAATTAATAGGTTTCCTGTGAAACTTTTAGTAAAATACGAATATATATCACAATGTCGCAGTACGTGTTCATGAAAATCATAATATTTTCTCATTTTGTCATTATATATTGTCAAGGCAAATGCAGGTGCACGAAGACGTGTTCCAATACAACCGGATTACCATAAGTTTTACAAGAATCTCAATAAAGTAGCAATACCCATATTTCTCCGTGGAGTAATAAATGTTTCGCGAAGTCTATTGTTCATATTTCTCCGTGGAGTAATAAATATTTCGCGAAGCCTATTGTTTACGGAACTTCTAATATAATATGAAATAAACAACCCTGTTTGGCTGGATAAGGAATGCATATCTTTCCATGAACTATTTAGTCAGTTTCTTTATTAGTAAGGTTTTCATACGGTTGTTTATCAACTGTACAAAATTTACACCGCGTTTATTAGTAAGGCTGTTAAACATTGTCTTCTTGTCAATTGAGTTAGCTGTAAGAAATAGGATGAACATATAAGCTATACACTTTGTACTTTCTGTATACTTGAACAGTAAACGTTTTTTAGGTTTGAATTCAAATAATTTATAAAACATGTATACAAAAAAGAGTGGTTAAGAATTGCATGTTTAGGTAAATTGAAAGGGATTTTTGTAATTAAATATCCTCTCGTGTTTATTATCTTATTATCCTCAAATTTCCCAAATCATTAATCCAGCTTCTAACAAATCAAAACCTTATCTTGTGACCCCACTGTTTCTTCACTTCATTTATTTTATAAACTCTCGCTTTTCTCGAATCTCATCTATTTGTCAAACACCGCTTTGTAGTGCGTAAATTTAAAGGTTTCTGTTGGAGTTCATGTATATAGTAGGTCAACAGTGGCGGCTTGTGGTATCTCGTGCCCATATTGAAAGTAGTAATTCTTTCGGAAGCATACTTTGGACAAGAAACGATGATAACCAACACCTCACAAGGCACAAGGTCATACAAGTGTTTGGTGACTTTGAAGTGCCGGATTCATAGGGCGAGGTTCTTCCAGGTCTTGGCGGTAGATGCGTCTGCCCACCAGCAGAGGCCGGTTGTGGGAGACCCTTTGACCTTTCTAGCAGGATTCTCTCAACCCATCGCCTTGCACCACAGTGGATTCGTGGAGAAGTCGTGTGTGGATCCCTCAATGGTCTTTGGCCAATAGAGGAAGTGCATTTTGTTTTCATTCACCTACAGCTGATGACGACAGGTATTTGGGACAAGGAATCAGGCAAGCCGCTTTTTCACCAAGAACCTCTGGCTGCAGCAATATTTAATGGCACATTCATCAGAAGAGCTTTGACCGCAAAATACGACGGTGGCCTTCAGTTGAACTTCTTTCAAGGTAGCATTGTCCAGTACAAAGACGATTCTTTCCCAGGTCTTCAAAACTTACTCACGAGCTATTAGCACACATTAACTTGCAACGATATTATTTCTAAATTTGGCAAATTTTCCAGAGCAAAAGTTGTTTGACGAAAACATTTTAGATAAATAACTGCACGCCACTGTTACGTGACGTGTGACTTTAATTTAACAGGTTAATAAAAGCTGTTAGGTTATATAGAGTTTTGACCTTTATTTTCTTATTTGGCAGTATTTTTCTTTTATACTACTTGTACTATCACGTAGTTAGTGAACACCAACCCTGGACACCTTGTATTTAATACGTACGTTGTCTGGAAACTGTCCGGAAACTCGTAAGTAGTACAAGCGGGAACTGATGAATCCATACACATTTGGAGTCTCTTTTTTAGAATAACTTTTTGATTTGAGCTATCTTTTAGATTTGAGCTATTTTTTTTTGATTTGAGTTATCTTTTTGATTTGAGCTATCTTTTAGATTTGAGCTATTTTTTTGATTTGAGTTATCTTTATAATTTGAGCAATCATTATCTTTTGGATTTGAGCTATCCTTCTGATTTGATCTATCTTTTTGATTTGAGCTATCCTTTTGATTTGAACTATCTTTTTGATTTGAAATATATTTTTGGTTGAGCTATCTTTTTGATTTGTGCTATCTTTTTGATTTGAGCTATCTTTTTGATTTGAGGTATCTTTTTGACTTGAGCTATCTATTTAATAATAAATCTTGTACAAATACTTGTACAAATAATCGAACGCTGGTGGTTAATATCAGATTTTATGTCGTTGAAAATCCGTCGAAGCGCTAGAACCGCATGGTGATAAATGAGTATTGCTGATTTATTAAAATCCTGTTAATAACGGGACAGCAGGCCGATTCCTAATAAAATATTAGTGCTTTCCTAATATATCGGTGCACTTGTTCATGCACCTAAACCCATAAATTCATTCGTTTAGGGCCTGCAGTCCGGTTTTTTACAGGATTACGAATAATTTGAAGATATTTTTAATAAATTGGAAATATTTTATATCAGAAAATTTTCTCCGTACAGCTCAAAAAGCTTTTTTTATAGTTTTAGTTTAGTTTAGTTTCCAGTTAGCTTTACTGGTTTTGTTAAAAAAAGCAAAGCTGCTGGTCTGCAGCATAGATTAAGTTAGGTTAGGTTGGGTTATATGTATGACGTGTAATGTAGATTCACAATGTTCCCGCTTGTACTATGAGTTTCCGGACACCGTGTATACATTTAATATCAACATTAATTCTTGAGTCTGAACATTTCTTTATGTCACTTTTTTAACTCTTTCAAAAGACTACAAGCCACTTGTTTTATTGGCTCGTATTTATATAAATTTCCATCAAGCTAACAGCCAACTGTTCACTTTAACATGGCTGAAAATAAAACGCTTTAATGCTATGAGGTTTATAGTAAATTTAATTTGTTTTGTGGGTGAGAGGCGTGGAATAATACGTGACATAAAATCTGTAATTGCCAGCTAAAAACAAGAAATTACTATTCTGAAAACAATAACTATTAATATGAACAGTGTTTTTTGTGAACCTTGAGTTTTGCTATTAGGCATTACTATTGCTGTAAATAAATGAAAATATACAAATTATAGTCAGTTGGTGTAGGCATATGTATATTTAATTAATATTTGTTTAGTCAGCAATAATAAAAGCACTACTAGGTAAATGTAATTAATATCAGGTTTCTTTTGCATTCTGTGAAATTATCAATTTGCGTTTAACCTTCCAGCGGGCATGCTGTTGTAAAATTTACGACAGACGCGCCTTATCGCTTCCCCCACTCTTACCACTTAGTAGTAAGCATCGAGCTTTGAGCTATGCTATAGTCAAATCAAATCAAATCAAATCAAATGTCTAACATTTACCGCAAGATATAAGTGCTTTTCTCAAAGTGAATTACGGTCGGGAAGTTGAACCGATAACAGAAGAAGAGAATAGAAGCCCTTCCAAAATGCGGTGTTAGTCGGTTATGTGCACTGGATAAGAAAAGATCCTCAACATCAATGAAATGTTGCCATTGCCAGTCCTTTACATGCAAGAACCATTCTTCAGTTGAGGTGGTTTGTAACAATTGTAAGGATGAGAATATTGATTCTGACTAAATAGGTCGATAAAATATTTTGTTTTGAAATATTAACATGTTTAGAGTGTTGCTTCGTTTTTTTTAAAGAAAGTCATTTTTTTTTTTAAGTACTGCCCATTATCATTTTTCATAACCTTAAAGAAATTCCCTAACATTTGTATAAAGAAAACACCACTTACGTGGAGAAAACTCGATGACGTAAAATTTACGAAAAGCGCCCGCTCAAGGAAAATTTCTCAACGCGCCCGCTGGAAGGTTAAAACTAAGGGTGGATATTGGGAAAGCAGTGAAAGTACTTGAAGCCAAAAAAAGACATAGAACGATCAAGTGAATCAAATATTTAGTCGGGTTTATTATAAATATAGTTAGGTAATGTCAAGAATCAGAGTACTAAAAGGGTACGTATTAGATGATGTATTAATGTGAATAAAGCAAGGAGTGGTAGTCGGTTACTTTAAGCCCCCGTATACCCAATTTCCAACGATTTATAACACGTTTCTCTTTGACTCTTTGAGTTTTTTAATTTCCGAAATTAAAAGTTATTTTGAAGATAATATCTATACTTTTGATATGCCAAAACGTTAATTATATGAAATTCCCACGATAGAAAAAAAAGACATAGTAAACTGGGAAAATGTTTTAAAACATGTTTTTTAATTGTTATTTATTATGTTATAGGAAAAAATTCACAGTGTATCTTACAGAAGGACGAGTTCCAGGATTTACAGCTCTATTAAGAACCAGGATTGCAGGACTGAGGGGAAGGATAAACCAGTCCGGAAATACTCTCATCATAGAATCCCGTTTGACTTCAGGATCACGCATTGAAGACCATTGGAGAAAGATACTTGCTCCCACAATCTTAGATCCGATGGATTCCCGTGCTTTGATCTCATTTTTAATTTTAATTTTTATTTTTAATCTATTTTTTTATTATGTAAATATTATCTGTACTTATACCGGGATGTGTGGGATTGCACACACCTCCCCACATCCTGGAATAAAGAATTTATTTATTTATATAAATGCAACTAAAACATTTGTTGAGAAATTTTTGCTCTATTTCAAACGAGTCATGTTTTATTAAATATTCTCATCATTTTCGCATAATCATTATCATTTTTTTTAATATAAGCGCGCTCCCTCTAACATTCGTGTTAACATATCCCCCTTTAAAACCATATTTGAACACTTACTACGGGGCCTTAAGAATGCCACGTTAGTACATGGTACAGAAAGGTTGGATATATCGTGATAGTAAAGAAAGTATGTTATTAATCTCAATGTGTTATAGCTTTATTGATAGATGATGTTTTTAGGGGTCCAGTCACTATCATCCCTAGGCAGATCTATCACAGATATATGTATGACAGATATATGTATCACAGGATATTGTACTGACGAATGGCATCCTTCACAGGCCTGGTGAAACCATTCTCCATTATGGATGACATTTGGATGATTTATATATTAACTAATAATTATAAGATTGATACTTATTATCTGCCTGTACAAAATATCAATAAATAAAAATAATAACAAATGTATATTCTAGCATCACGTTCATCAATCAAATGCATTCTACATATAGCTTTGTATTACTGATCGACGAACCGGTGCGCGGTAGATGGAATCTGTTAGACATAATTTGATAATAGTTTGACTAGTCTAAAGTTAGTAATAAATTGTAGAAATGTATTATATATTTTTACAGCTCTCTTGAGGTGATTTTGCACAAAAACGGCGCTATAAAAATCATCCAAATATTATTATGATTATTATTATTTTGACCTTCAATATGGCCTGTTCCAACGTAAAAAAAACCATCATAAATGCCTCATTCATTGGCTTTCATTCCTACGGCTTTATTTAAAAAAAAGGGAAACTCATTAGCGTCTACTTGAAAACTTTAAAAGTATGGCCACACATATTGTACACTATATAAAACAAGATTTACCAGTCTATTTAATTATGCAAGTTAACACGTGTTAAAATAAATAAATTTATTATGTTTTTTTTCACACAGTTATTAATTATATATTATTATCTACTTAATATGACGATCATAATAAGTAGATAATAATAATATTTCGGCTGCCTCCGTGGTCGGAGGGTAAAGCTTTCGAATAGCAAGTCAGAGGTCGCGGATTCAAATCCCGACGTACACAAGAAAACGTTATTTAATAATTTAAAATATTGTAAGCATATTTGCGGCACATTCCAGAGTGGAGGATACTCTCAGTATCGCTCTGGTGCAAGACCACAATTCAGAATTGAAACATTGCTTGAAATGGCTTTGGTCGTGTTTGGTGACCGGATCTGAATAGCCAGGTATTTACCCACTTTCCTGTTCCCCATCTCCTTCCCCTCCTCATTACCTTCAGCATCAAAATATACCACAATTGGGGTTGACATTATCTCAATGACTCGAGACTGTTGGGAGCAGTTGGGACTCTTGTGCGGTTTCATATAAAAATATACCTTTTAATATTGCGATTCTCCATTATTATTCACTCCCGAAGTCGTCACACAACCTCACAGCTCCAACCACTGTATAAAACTGACGGAGGATATAACAGTATGCATTAGAAACATATTACGGTTGCTGAAAAATGTAAATATTTGTAAAACACCCTAAAAATCACCATATTACCATATATCACAGTTTAGCCAGCCTACACCCTACATTTTATCGTCCTTTGTTGAATCATAGACCATCAGCCCAGAGTCAAGGATCATCGGTACAACTTTGCCACGGTGGTCGTCCTCTTGAAACTTAAAGTCCGGAAAAACTGTTCGTCCGGCAAATATAGCTCAGATATCTCCAGGAAGTCAAGAAGCAAATAGCCTTGATACGGTTCAAAACCTCCCTAAAAAGGGGAGAAGCGATGGGGACTTTGACCCCCAAAAGTAAATGAGACGAGAACACGAACAAGCTACCCCCTTCCCTCCCATCTTATTCGTTTTACTTCCATTCCTTCCGCTTTTCCTTTCACTTCCCCAGATCGTTTTACTCTGCAAACTTAGTCTGTGCTTAAAAAGCACAATACAAAACGACCAAATAAAGACACTTTGTAGAAATGCACACAAGCCACATACAAAAAACAGGAAAAACTGCTTAAAAGCTTCACTTTTGTTCAAGTGGTCTGGGATTCAAAAGCACAATACAAAAGACAAAACAACAAAATAAAGACAGTTTGCCGAAATGTACACAAACAACATGCAAACAACTAGAAAACATGATTTAAAAGCTTCTCTTTTGTATAAGTTGGTCGGTCTACCCTTTGAGTTTAGCTGCCTCTAAAATTCTTGTGTGCTTGCTTAGATTTGAATGTAAGTAGAATGCGTCCAATTATTAGCGTGGTATGTTTTGAAGCGCTTGTAGATAGAAAAGCCCTTTTGCGAAGCACAATGTACAACAAATGGCTATACACATGCCGGATATTACGGAAGCTATCCTAGGAGTACGAATTTCCGTACACGATTTTATATTATTAAATCCAAATAGATTCAAGAATCTTGTTGAGTAAGTAACCACTTTGAAAAGTGTTTTTTTAGTTGTGTCTCCACTGTTGGGCCGAGTGATTGGATGTACCTTTTTATAAATTGAACTTATTTTGATTTCGAATAAATGAGATTTTTAGTCAGTTGTTGTTGGTAATAAAAAGAATAGATTCTTGGGCTTTTGGTGTTAACATTAACCTGGTAAGTTCGTATGTTGCGGTCGTCAAGCAATTTTGTTCCGATTTGCGGCCAGTAGTGAATTTCTCGTTATTTTTGATAGTTTTTAATCCGACAGAGACCATTTTCAGAGTTAATAAGACTCTAATAACGGGGATGTGCTCGACGCTCACAATTCGAATATTTCTGATGAATGTACTATTAAATTTTCCCCTACAGATGTAATTTATTTATATTTAAAATTAATAGAAACATGACCTTTAAATGACTTATCATTAAAATATTTAATGTAAAATGGTTTGAAAATTTTATAAAACGTTTTTTAACTATAAAATTAGCGTTAAGCACTAGTTATTTTTTTTCTAGCGGATTAATTAGTAACTTCCCGAGGGATCCCTCTAGAAACATCTGAGATTTTTGTTATTCGTACATCAGAAATAATCAAAATAAATCCCAGGGAAAGATCGATTTTCTAGGCGTGCCAGGGCAAAGTCGACCGTAGATCCGTCCATTGCGCCGGGCCGCGGGTCGTATATTGTTTTTACACGACTTCATCACTTATGTCGTTAAGATTCCATATGACACCATAACAGTCGATTTCTTAAGATTGCCTTTCAAAGATATCGATGCGATGTTGGTAAAATTTGGGAACATAAAAATGGTTATATCTTGTGCAATTTTGTGCATTCACTTTTCAGACAAAACTAAGTTGCAATACGCTATCTTTAGAATAAATTTGCCATCCTGTTTTTCTAGAAAAGGAAGGCTTAAATTCATGTCGGGGGGTGAGTGTTTTTAGTATCCTCAAGGGTTCTATATTTGAATGCAACTGAGGAAATTTTGGAATCGATTGCATTCAGTATCGTATTATTTTCATCACAGAGAGAGGATTTGCACAGGAAAGTGGTTTGAAACCTCCTAAACACAGATCCACTATTTTTGTGATGCAATAAAGATTTTTTTCTTCAAAATATAACAAAAAAAAATTTCCACATGAAAGTCAAGTGCTCCCCTTAACACTCTGCATAAAAATGTGTCTCAAAGCTTCTAATAACAATGACGTACAAAAGCGCCCAAGAGTTAATAATGATAGAAATAAATCAACTCCCTTTTGATATGATTATAGATATTCACGGCCAAAAGTATGTGATTACACGTCTGCACTGATGATGTACACTGTAATGCTGTCCGAAATGTTGGCTAAATAAAGAGATAGCATTACCCGAAAAATAAATCACTTTAAAATTCCCCTTTAATGAAATCATTCGCAAAATATTTATTATTGAAACACGTTATTCGTAAGAAACGTGTATAAGCACAATATGTGGTATTAATAATGAACAAGTTTACAGCGAAGATATTCTTGGAATCCTCGTGGTAGTTTGGTATTGGTGGATGAGAAATAAGGACCATTAGTTGGTGTTATAATCTCTTGTTTGCGAGGCTTCTTAAGGATTATTACTGTAAGTGAGCTTTACTAACGGAATACCATCGTAAGTAAGTAATAAGAGTACTTACTGGTATAAGGAAACTGGGGAGGTTGCAGGGATAAAGGTTTTTTTGTTTTGCAAATCATTTTTTTAAGTGATTAGAATATCCCGTCAGGTGTTGTGTAAGTTATGTCAAGTCCAGGCCACGCATATTTAAAATCATCACAGATACCTTAGTTATATTAACGATATTTTTATTGTGGAATAACTTATTGAGTAAAACCTTAAATTATAATGTGTTATCATTGAAGGTAATATTTAAAACTCGCGCATCTTCGGTTGCATCTGAATTGAACCATGAACCTCAACCTTGCCGTGGCTTTGCTATGCAACTGAGCAGGACCGGCCCCAATTATTTTTATTTTTATTTATTTGTATTACAGAAACAAACAGTATACGATTTACAGTGATGAAACAATATACAGGAATTAGATATTTCACAATAAAAATATATAAAAATTTTTTTAGACCACTTTAATTTTAATTACACTCTACGGGTTTCGGAAGCACCCTTCCTTTGTCAGGAGAATATTAAAATGTATATATTTTTATTGTAAATTATGACGAGCCACAAAGTAAATGCTTATTATAAATATAGATATTTCATGTTGGATAGCTATGACATGTTTCCTTGTAATTCCTTAATTACCAACTGACGTATGTAGTATGTGTAATGTATGTGTGAGTGTTTTTGTGTGTGTGTCTGTATGTATGCGCATTGAACAGTTTATATTATTGACACGATGCCACGTTTGAATTTGGGCAGTGAATCCGAAAAAATTTCAATGTTTGACTTAAGACAAATATCATTTAGAGTATGAATTGGATCAGTCCGCTCCGGGAGCCGAATTGGCAAGGCGCAAAGGCGCTGATAATACCGAACAGTCCTAACACATCGCCCTTGAGATTATTTTTTACTAAAACGGCGCTACACAAAAATACAAGTCATCCGAATATTATTGATTACAGTGATCACCTACCCAGGCGTCTAATGGTTTTGAGAACCAACATTATGTTCATTTTCTTAACGTATATTTTTTGGCTGCTATCTTTATACATGTATACAAGATTCTACTAAAATTTATTTCCAATCTAGATATGCCCTGTCCAGGGTTCATTAAAGATGCGACTAAATCTTTTTTACTGAATTTTCTATTTCAAATTTTTCGTTTGAGAATCGTTAATATGCAGAACCACTGAATATTGTTCACAAATTGATTCTTGAGTTGTGTACACATGTATTTTTATATAAAATTTTAAATGATCAGTTGAATTAATTCATACAAATTTTGATTCACTCTCATGTTCCTATCCTACCACTAGATCAAGGTTCCCTAGTATTTATTATTTTGGCAAATTTACTACGGTTTCAGTTTTAAATAGATAACATACCGTTGGTAACTCTTATGCTAACGTTGCTGATGTTTATAATATGCCTCTATTGAAGTATAAAGCTGTACTTATTAAACATTTTAGCAGTGTATATTTTAACGAGGTCATTGCAAAACAAGTTTTTTTTTGTTTCGTCTTCATTGCTCGCATTAACTTTATACACGTCCATATACCCTTTTCTTTCGTTTTGTTTACTTATGGATATAATATTTTTATCTTGTAATTTTTCATTATAAAAAATAATTAGTCAACTGAAATATCAATACAAATTGAAAATATCACCGGAGTAAAAATAAATGCCGCCGACGGGAAATGAACCCGCACCTTCTGATGTCAGGTGCTCTGAACTCCTGAGCCGGACTACAAAGCCGACATAGCTCAGTGGTCCAGAGCACCTGCTAATAATAATTTTTTATCCTTTGTGCTATGCATAAAAACTTGTCTTATAAACATTAGTTTATCATTAAAAAAAATAATTTAAATTTTTCTATTGTTTTTTCTTTCCATACTGTAATATAACTGTCAATAACCACCATTTATGTAAATGGCACATTTGTTACATTTGTGCGTCTCTGTTCGTAATAATAATAAATATTTTCGCGATTTTGCTTCCAAGTTCATACAATTTTCGTGGAGTTATTGCAGGAGATCTTTTTGTGTTTTAAATTTGCCTTATACATTACGGCAATCTTGAATGGCAAGACAATTGTTCTGAAGTATGCAATAAGAAGAAGTTTATCTGGTTCGTTTACCAGCAATTTTAGAACATACATCAATTTCAATTTTGAAAATGTCACAATCGTATGCGCAGGAAAATATATTATTATCTCAACATCTGTAGTTCTTTCATCACTCGTAAATACCGTCATATTAAATTTGAATTTAAGGACCATTAGACCTCCTGCAAGCCGCAATAACATAATGTAAGGAAAGAAAAAGTAGTCTTATTAAAAATTAGTAAGTAGAAACTTTGCATATTTACGTAAACTTTTCGGTGCAATTATTTCTACGTTTTAAAATATTAAAAACGGATTGTTTCACAGAATTTAAACAATTCATCAAATTTCTAAGCTGATTTTCAAGTTGTGCGAATTTGTCCTCTTCAAGATCTGTCATTATTTCAGTTTTGTGAAACAACTGGCCAAGAACTTGAATAGAACCTTCACAGAACTTGAAAATCAACCTCATCAAAATCAACTGAAATTTGATGAATTGTTCAAATGCTGTAAAATCTTCAAATTTCAAAGTTGATTTTCAAGTACTGTAAAAGTTCTTTTCAAGTTCTGTTATTATTTTAGTTTTGTCAAGTAACTGACCTATAATGATATAATAACAGAATTTCAATAGAACCTTCACAGAACTTGAAAATCAACTATGAAATTTGATAAATTGGTCAAATTCTATGAAAGAACCCATCCTAGAGTTTTCCACCACCTTAACTCAATAGGCCACTTGTGTCACATTTTTCTGTCATTGCCGAAATTCTGTGCTTTCGAAACTAAGGTGATTTTTTTTTAACCTTTCAAGCCGCAAAATGCAACCATTTTTCATGAGATAAATGAGATAATTTATGGCTGCGAAAAAACATTTTTTTAAATGCCAGCCGCATCGGAAAAGGGTTTTGGTTCGTGGGGATTTCCCCAAATTGCGGGAATTTCTAAGAATTTAAACCAATTGGATATTTTGTTGGAATAGCCTTGTTGTATGGATAATGCGGGGATTCTACAACATGAGAACTGAAGTAACGAATACCCATTAGAAGATCATTTCGTGATTACCCAACCATATTAAAAAATAATATTATTTTATGGTAATTTATTTATCCTTTGTTTATTAATTTAAAATAATTAATAAAAAAAGGAACTTGTGGGAAATTTTAACATCTGTTGTGGGTATTTTAGAACAACCCTGCTTTGTAACGAGTCGGACTTCATTACATTTATCTGTAAAAATTCAAATCGTGGGGAGCGTGGGCGCTGTGTTTTATTGTTTAAAAATGGATTCATATAACTACTGTTGGATTGTACCGAGATGTGAACAATTTATAAAAATAAATCCATGAAAATCGTACACCCAACATCATTATGTAGTGAAGTCACTAACTAAATGACGGATTTTATTATTAAATAATACAACCAAATTTTCTCTTTTTTAAAAGTAACATTTTCGTATTCTTAGTAGAAACGTCTACGAGATTTAATTATAAA
This sequence comes from Hesperophylax magnus, assembly GCA_026573805.1. Lineage (NCBI taxonomy): Eukaryota > Metazoa > Arthropoda > Insecta > Trichoptera > Limnephilidae > Hesperophylax > Hesperophylax magnus. The sequence goes on from JAIUSX010000012.1 coordinate 27,098,899, forward strand.
ATGCGTGTAAGTTGCCTTTTTTGATAAAAAAAAGTTGTCTAAGCTTTGTTGATAAACAACATAGACAATAGAAAAAAAGGAAGCAAACCAAGTACGACTAAAGTGCACGGACTATTAAAGCAGCGGAGCCAATGAAAATTTTGCGTTTGGTGTGTAGGTAGAAACAAATCTGGATTTGGAGTAGTATGGGTGAATGATGATGAACCTAGAAATTCAAATGTCAGAATTCTCCTACTACATTTAAAGCATAGGCTTGAAAAATCATGTTTCTGCCTTTCTGAATATTATAGATTTTCAACGCTTCCGTGTGTTCTGTACGGTTCATACTAATATTGCTAGAATCCAAACACAATTTAGCAACTTGATCTGGAAGTGAAAGTAAATGGAATTCTGTTTATATTGCTGAAAGGACAGAAATATTTGTTATTTTCTCATGAAAAAGAAAATATACACTAAACGAAAATCTTACTCATTTCTCACAGCATGCATTAACTCGGAAGTTTATTTATCCAGTCTTAATTGTATTTAAGGAGGAAACGAATAAAAAAAATATTGTTATTATTTTGATAAATATAAGTGGACGGTTTATCGTTTTAACGGCCGATTTAGCAAGCTTTAATTTGAGCGAGGAATGTCGCATTTAGCGAGGATACGGATCAACTTATATACCGGGCCTAAATATTATTTAAGTGTATATTCATTACTCAGGTGGGCACGTTTATAATTAAATTTGCTTTGTGTCAATCTCTCCGGGGATATTAGAAAGGTTCATGATGTTTACACAACTAATATAACCTTTTCCATCATTACACTATGATGCAACGCTGAGAAAAGTTAGCTCATCGAACACGATAATAAATAATTGAGTAACTGTGTAATATCGTATAATGTAGTTTTATGTGCTTTGACGAATTAATTAGATCGACAAATGTCTCAAATTAATTTACAATAATATCGGCTTCAAATTACCTGGTTGATTTACATATTAAGAAAACTGTGATGGTATCGTAGATAGAGATACCCAACGGTATTTTTCCAGAAGGTTCGCAAAATTGTGACGTATACATATAATTTATTTTGTTTTGGTGTTTCTTTATTCATAAAAAATTAAATGATTACAGTTTTTTGTTTTCCACAAAAAAAAGTTTTGTAAAAATAATATACATAGTTACATATTGAAAACAAATAAATAAACATTATTTCAATTGATTTCATTACACGTTCCTAATAACTGAGCAAATGAACTAAAAATATTTTTCAATACAACAATATTATCAATACCAATTCTATCATATAAACTCCAAATTTCCACGAAAATGTAGCTTCGGTAACAAATATGCAGAAGTATCTTGTAGATATTTTCAATAGTACCGAAAAGCTACATAAAAGTATTCTACAGTTTAAAAAAAAAATTCCATTTTGAAATGTTTCCATTGTGAATTTATTTTTTTTATTTTTATGTGAACCTCACAAGAGTCCCAACTGCTCATAACCGTCTGGAGCCAGTGAGACTATGGCATCCCCATTTGGGGTGTTGTGAGGCTGAATGTAGCGGGGAGGGGAAGGAGATGGGGAGGAGAAAGGTGGGAAAGTACCTGGTTATTTATATTTGGTCACAGAACATGAACAAAGCCATTTCAAGCAACGTTTTATTTATGAATCGTGTCCTTACACCAGGGCGATAATGGGAGTATCTTCCACTCTGGAACGTGCCGCAAATATACCATATATTATTTTAAATGAGTAATTTGTGAAATAACACAAATTAATCAAATAAAATTTATTTGCGCTTGCTAGTCGAGAGCATTACCCCTCAACCACAGAGGCCGTTTATTTATTTGCGCTTGCTAGTCGAGAGCCTTACCCCTCAACCACAGAGGCCGTTTATTTATTTGCGCTTGCTAGTCGAGAGCCTTACCCCTCAACCACAGAGGCCGTTTATTTATTTGCGCTTGCTAGTCGAGAGCCTTACCCCTCAACCACAGAGGCCGTTTATTTATTTGCGCTTGCTAGTCGAGAGCCTTACCCTTCAACCACGGAGGCCGTTTATTTATTTGCGCTTGCTATTCGAGAGCCTTAACCCTCGACAACGGGCGCCGTTTATTTAGTTTAAACCATATTAGTATGTTTAAAATGAATAATTGTTTTGTAATCTTTTTTTGTAGTGAAAAACGTGCTATTCTGTATTTAAGGGAAAATAAATAAAATTGTAAAACAAACATTTAAATGTACAATTTCAAGTAGAGGTTGTCGTCGTTATCTAGACTTAACGCGTGTTTAGAAATCAGATATAGTAATTTTGATTTCATTTTGAACATCAAGTGTGGAAAATTTCATCAAGAAGTGTCATAGAACTGCTTTAAGGGAAGGGCTAAGGGAATGGGGTATTTTTTCGAAATCTCATGTAGACATTGAACTTTCTCTTGTTTTGATGGTCAAGTTAATAATGTAAATGTGTAATTTCATCAAACTCGGAATAACTAATGTAGATTTTAATATAAATAAAATCCACATCATCCACCACAGACACCCTTCTTTACATACATATGTAGCGTCGATATTAATCCATTGAATAATTAATAATAAAACGCTCGACCTACTTACGTACTTGCTACTTGCTACTTAGGTACGTATTTGCAGCCGAAATCAAAACAAAGCAACCTACCTGTTTCAAGACCTACTTGCATACTCGCGACAATACTAACGCGCACTCAGTCCGGGATACTACGAGAACTCGCCAGAAGGTTCGAGTCTACGGCCTATGCATAATCGCCGCAATGTCGAAGGTTCCCGAAACACACAGTCTGTGCGAGTGCCTAGAATTTAGTTGCCATCCATCTACCTACTGCCGCCGTCGGCCGTCTAGTATAAATAAGCCCGACGCAGCGAGCCAGTCAGTCAGTCATCAGTTATCAATCTGCCGCCAGTGGATAAATCTCACGAGTGACGATCGGCGCGTCCCGCGCCCCGCGAAGGACACGTACCCGGCTTCGCCCCTATCATCATGGACTCTATCGGGACATCATCATAGCGCCTCGGCCACGTCCGCGGCCAGCGCTACTCGGATTACAAGCGCCCTGGTTCCAGCGTCTCTGACCAGCGCTTCTTCCACGCTACCATGACCACCACGAGGACACGCAGCATCCTCACTGGTCACGCCGTTCCCGTTCAACCGCCTATAAGGTCCGTCGCACCTTCGGCCGTCTCGTCAGCACTGGAGTGCCTGAAGACCTACGTTCTTCGCCAGTGCCTGACCTCCATCGAGTCCCGGTCACCAGCGCCCGGCGTCGACTCACTGACCCGCGCTTGACCTGCCAACACATCACAGCAGCAACCGGAGTATTCTACATCTGTCCTTCATCATCTCCTTGTCACGGCTACTGACTCACCAATAAACACATGTGACCTTCACAACCTTCTTTCATTTCGTGCCTCACCACCTGATCCCCAAACATATAAAACAAAGGTTAGCTGAAAATCCCTAAAATCGATGTATTCTGAAAATGATGTGTATACAGTGACCTTTATCATCTTTTGAAGGTCAAGTGTAAAAAATTTTATCAAACTCAGAATAAAAGTGTAGATTTGTATAAAAATCAAAGCCACGCCGCCCACCAAACCGCCTGCCCGCCCTCCAAATTTTTTTTATTCAATTGCTGATTGAATAAAAAAAATCTCTTCAAATTATTGGTAATCCGCTTTAAAGTGTGGCTGCAGGCCGCTTCCTGATAAAGTGCTTGTAAAATCGTAATAACATCGGAACACGTATTCACACACCTGCGTTTGTCTTAATAATATAAAATTTTATCAGGATATCTATAAAATCATTCGTTAATGACCTGCAATCAAGTTTTTAACAGGAATACGAAATAATTATAATTTTTTTTTTGATAAATTAGCAATATTCTATATAAGCAATATATCTCCGCGAACAGAAATTCTTCATTATATAAATAGATAGATTATTTAAATGTTAATTTATTTATTTTTACTTACAAATCGGGATTTGAATCGTGGTGTTGAATTTGGCTGTCATGTTTTTCAATCTGGCTCGCTCGAAGACTGCTCGGACACTCGGCATCAACATCTCCGTGCTGCCCTCTGTGAAACCTGGACAAGAAAAAAATATTTAATATACATACATACAACATAATAGTTTCTTTTGTGCGTATGAATTTTTCAAATTTGCAACTCTCTAGGAAATTAAAAAATTAAAATATAATCTTTTCAAATCCAGACAAGCGATTAATTATAAGCGGACAATAATATATTACGCCCCCTATTGTTTTAACCCCCACACACATTAATTAACTTAATGTTTACATTAGTATACCTAAATATATAAAAACACACGCGTATTCAAATGAAACGTTGTGTCAAAATTTCAAAGCAATCGGTGAAGAACTTTCAGAGATTTAAGATTTTGGACAAACGAACATTTACATTTTTATTTATGTACTCGTATATACATATTTGATATTTGCCAGTAAAATCAAGGTAACATTTAAAGGGAGTTAATTGAACATTTTAAAACCTTTATAATATATATTGTTTAGTGTTGCCGATAAATTTGTCTCAGCCTAAATTAGTTGCGGCTTCTCTTAGGATATCTATGGAATGTACTGTTAATACTAACACTTTTTAACATACAGGGTATTTATTCCAATAAGAGCTGTTATTTTGAATAGCCCGCTACTTCGGTAGATGTTACTTTTGATGCTGTCATTTTTTGACATTTGACAAGTAGAAATTACGCCATCGATACAAATGGAACAATAAACGCTTCAACAACGCATTGATATTATTAAAATTCACTTGAGTGAATCAAATGCAAATCATATTGAGTGATGAGGCCCATTTCAACCTCGGTGGCTTCGTCAACAAGCAAAATTGTCGCATCTGGGGCTCGGAAAACTCAAGAGTTATTGTTGAAAAGCCTCTATATCCTCAACGTGTGACTGTTTGGTGCGGTTTATGGTCCAGCGGAGTCATTGGACCTTACTTTTTCGAAAATGAGGCTGGAGCAACAGTTACGGTGAATGGATTGCGCTATTGAGAGATGATTAATGATTTTTTATGGCCGGAATTGGATGGTATTTTTTTTTATTTTTTTATTTTTTTATAGTGAATACCTCACAAGAGTCCCAACTGCTCCCGTCTGGAGCCAGTGAGACTATGGCATCCCCAATTGGGGGATGTTGTGAGGCTGAAGGTAAGTGGGGAAGGGAAAGAGGAAGGTGGGGAAGTACCTGGCTATTCAGATCTAGTCACTAAACACGGCTAAAGCCATTTGGAGCAACGTTTCAATTCTGAATGGTGGTCTTACACCAGGGCGATACTGGTAGTATCTTCCACTCTGGAACGTGCCGCAAATATACTATATATTATTTTAATTAATTAATTGTGAAATAACACAAATTAATCAAATAAAATTTATTTTGCGCACGCCGGGTTCGAACCCGCGACCTTCGGAATGGCAGTCCAATGCGTTACCACTGGACTATGCCGGCCGTCGGTATTGATCTGGACAACGTTTACTTTCAACGAGACGGCGCTATGTGCCACACAAGCAAGAAAACCATTGATCTTTTACGATTGAATATCAAAATAACACATCTTATTGGAAAACCTGTATAATCTGGTAACATTTTATTTTTAACTTATATATAAATACTAGGTTATTATATACTAAACGTTGCCACACACTTAGAATATCGAGTTGGCGTTGCATTGTTTTTATCCTAGAACTCATGCCTCTGTTCTGAACTATTTCTATTTTTTAAATTTGTGTTTTATTGCTCAGAAAAATGACACTTTATGACAGTAATTCAGGTGGGAACTCTGCCAGCTGGAGATATCCACGGATAAACGGCTTGATAGTTAGTTAGTCCGTCATTCGATGTATAAAAAAAATCACACGATATTGATTGATGTTTTATAAAACCGGCCGCAATAAAATTTCACAATAAAATCGAGAACGTCCGGATTTTTTCGCATTGTGTGACTTTCGAAGTTCAAAGTTTTTTTTCCATTTTCGTGAAATTAGTTTATTCCCCGCGCGATTGTATTGTGATGTATAGTCAATGATTTTACCCTTTCTGTTTCTATTTGCATGGGGAATACATATATTTTCATTTCTGATTACTTTGATTTATCTTCTTACAGCCTCCTGCAAATTCATTCTACGACACTGTCAAAAGCGTCACAAACAAAAGGTTCCAATATAAATCTTATTCGTTTGAAATTGACAGTTAATGATGTTTTTTTTTTTAAATTACACGTACTATTGTAAGATTTAAAATATTTTAAAAAGCATCCCCGGCCATAAAACTACCCACTCCATTAACTTGCATTTAAAAAAAACTTTGAATTTTCCTCTCTCAAAATATCATCAAAAATTTCATATGGCAATTCTGTTTTCTGGTAAGCATGCATTTTTATGTGATGAGCATTCTGTCCTGAGCCTGTGGGGTATGTTGGAGGCTGAAAGAGATGTGGAATACGAGGGTTGGGAAGTACCTGGATATTCAGATCTGGTAAACACGGCAAAAGCCACGTCAAGCAACGTTTCGTTTGTGAATGGTGGTCTTTCTCCAGGGCGATTATAGAGAGTACTACAAATCTTGTTAATAGTAGTAAACAAGATTACTATTGACCACCCAATTATCTGTTAGCTAATTACCTGTCCCTGTCTGAAAGAGTGGAGTATAGATCTACATTCAGTGACATTGAAACATTTTTTTTACATTACCAGTGTGTTAAAAGAAACGTAGCAGCGAACAAGTCCCTTCAGTGCATTCAATTCGAGTCTATTATGGAAGCTTGTGCACTAATGACCAAGTTGTGTCCTTCAAATCCGTACTATCGATCGATAGGACTAAGTGTAAGTCAGAATCTTTTCCAATTCTAACTGTTAACCACAGCTACCTCAATAGTTGTGTCAAATATTGATTACAGTATACAAAAATACCACAAACTCATTCATATACAATATTGCGACTTCAATTACATTTAAAAATGGTTAAGCATTTAAACAAAGCTAATGTGAGAAAAAGTTTCGAAAGCCAACAGAATTTCTTAAGCCACGCTTTTTGAAATTGCTGTTAATTATTTAAAATAAATGTTGTTTACAGAGTCGTTGGCTAGGGGTATTTGTTTTTTCTTTGAACGACTCTTAAGAATAGATAATAAAGGGGTTGATAGACTCGAATACTTTGTATAAGATAGGGAAAGGTTCTATTGAAAAGCCAGTCACGAATTTTTCGCATTGCATCGCCATAGGTAAAACTGAAAATGTTTTGGTGAATATTGCTTATTCGTTCCCTTAGAGTAAAACTTTTATATTATTATGGTGTTTTCAAGTATTGTTCGAACCACTCGATCCCACCCGACTTAGTTCATCTACATATTTTGAGACATTCAAGATGTATAACATTACATGTTCCAAATGTCTGTTACGTGTAACAATGAACCTACCTACGTTGTTATATCATATAAAATAATAAGGGCATAATAAATATGGGTATATAATAACGTATCTAAGGGTTCTTAAATGAATTTTTTCAACTTTATGTTTTTTTTAAGGATATCAATTTTCGGTACCGGAGTTGTATTTGCCCAATTCACCATAACTGTTCATATCTCTAGCCTGTAATTGATTGCGCTATTGATTTATAGATACAGTACCTATTTACTAGTACAAACCTGTGAAAAATCACGGAATAGTGTGAATTCTTGATAAATCAGTTCCAATTTTGAGGATATGTTAAAATAACACATCCAATTTTAAAAAATGACTCAAATTGGAATCGAATTTGAGTTCATTGAATCTGAGTTTCGCAGGACGCACAGATAATCGAAATTAGTCAATTTGGTTATGCTCCTTATTCATTATTAATTAAGGCAAATTGTATTTTAGGTAGAACCTTTAGACAAGTGGCCAAGTGGCAGATTATCAGAAACACTTTTATTTAATTTTGTAAAACCTGCGTTATTTAATCTGAAATATAATTAAAACAAAATTAATAAGTGGCAAATACTCTCAGTATCGCCTTAGTGAACGACAAGCATTCAAAATCGAACCAGAATAACAAAATAACGTAACCTTTTAGAATCGTTGTTCACGTTCTATATTTATTAGGAACGCGTTGATAATTATAGTACTGCTTCTTTTTGTGTTTTTAGCTCTTTAATACTATGTTAATCTTATTTTACCTTCTTTTTTTTCTATAATGAACGGTCTATTTGTTGTTGATCACAACTTATTTTCTACGTTTGTTATTTGCCTTTTTATTTGTTACTAACAAATTGGTTTATGATTAGGTTGTCGAACTGAACTCTATGGTACTGTGTTGTTCATTTCCCCACCATGGGGCGGATAGACCCTGTTCCTGCATCCAGTAAGGTGACATTAATCCGGTGCGGCTGTCCCACGAACCACGGGTGCCTCCCCCGGCATCATGAGCGGGCCTGGGGAATGTTTGCGCGAGCCCGGTCCCCTTCCGTCCTGCCTCCGGTGACCTGAGGCTCACTTCATTCCCTAGGGTCTTTGGGAGTATCTCTCCCCTATTTACATTTCTTCGAGGGTCCTCTCGGAAAACTGGCTAAGGGACGCGGGTGCTTGGGATCGTTGTGGCCAGGCCGCTTGCCACGCTCATTCTTGCCGGGAGTGCCCCGTGATAGTGGGGTAAACTGCCCTCGATACGCGGCTTGTATATTTTTATGTTTTAATCATACTTCCACTTGTAAATATTGTACTCCTTTTTTATTATTTAATTTTAGATGCCAAACCACCAGGCGAACACATTTCAGATGTGTTACTATTAATGTAAGTATGCATACATTATTTCGTACTAACAATCATGCATGCATGGACATTGGAGGGTCTAGAATAGTTTTAAAATAAATTTAGCTTCTTTTTACAAAAAAATTAGAGTCCTGACGTGTGCGGCTAAGGAGGTTAAACAATCAGTTTCCTCACACAGCCGTTGGGAAAGGGTGGGTCCCCTCCAATGTCCACATTCTATACAAATACGTCAAATAAGAAAAATATCCGAATTGTCAAATCGTATGAAATTTCGAAAATTTGATTAACGAAAAATGAATATTTAATGCGGTGTTTTCCATTATCCCAGATATAAATAGTTGGTTTATATAGTAATTAAGTTGAATCAAAGTTTTTATTTCTAAAAAATAATCGTATCTTTAGTATTCGTGGCCTAATACTAAAGATTACCCAAGATAATGTGACAGTTCACTAAATCTAAACGGAACATGAAACAGTAGAAGATTACGGTCACAACTAGGAATCGAACCCAGGATCTCTTGTCTTGGGACAGGCGTCTAAACCAACTTGACCATTAGGATGTATTTATTAAACGTCATCTTTGTCGATCTCATATTTCAAATCAAGAATGAACAACATCATCTCTCAACTAATTTTTCCCATATTTTTGGCATTTACTAAGTTGGTTAAGACAACTTTGATTCCTAGTTATGACCGTTATCTTTTTATTTTTCTGTGTCTTGTTCTATTTCATGTTTCCTTTAGATTTATTAGAATTATCTTCTTCCTCAATGATTTAAAAAAATATATATATTTATTCTTAGAAATTTGCTCACAGTTTTGAAATATTGAGAACGCAGTATTTTTCTAACCTATGCCATGTAATGTACATATTTATTTATTTTAATAAGTTTTTTAAATTGAAGATATTTTTTGTTTAGTTTAGTTTCCATTACACTTTTGTTTACAAAATAACATTACATTTGTTTGCGTGTTTACAGAACCTACGCGTTTTTAAGACTAATATGTGATAATTCCACGTATTCACGCAGCATGCGTGTCTCAAAAAACATATTACATTATTTAAAAATCACAAATCTCTAACCTTCTAGTATTCTCATTCTCTTTTCTCTGGTAGGTACCTACAAATTGTTTGTCTATAATATTTTAGACGCGAAAAAATATTACCAAAATAAATGCTTTGCCATTGTTAGGTATAATATTATATGAATTAGTAGAAGCTTTTTCCGAATTAATTTCAGATTTTTTCAGTAAAGTTAATATCATCAAGGCGAAAAAAGACACTAATAATTGGTGATTGCTCGAGGCTTACATTTTAATTAATAACGTTGAATTTGTAACTATAATATGTGTATATTTTTAGAGCGATCCCTACGGATGTAAGTTATTTATATTTAAGATTAACACAAACTGTACCTTACCATTAAAATATTTTGTGTCAAAAGGTTTGAAAATTTTATAAAACGTTATTCAACAACAAAATAAGATTTAATTTTTCTAGATGATGAATTAGTTACTTCTTGAGGGATTCCTCTAGAAACATCTGAGATTTTCGTTATACCGTTCATTAGACATAATTAAAATAAACCCAACGGTAAGAACAATTTAAAGATTCCCACATTATTTTAGAGATTTGCCAGGGAAAATTCAATCGAAGGTCTGTCCAATACACCAGCGCCGCGTGTCGCATATTTTCGAGCATGGCTTCTTCACTCACGTCGTTAAGATCCCGACTGTATTTCAGTGTATTGTATCGTCTTAAAGTGCATTTATCAGCATATATTAATATCGGTACACATATCTTACAGGAGAAAGTGCTCGTAAACTAAACGATGATTTTTGTATGGGTAAATTATAATTCCTATACAACACCAGCAACTATCGCAGATGTAAACAACTTCTTCAAAATGATCTGTCAATCTTTAACTACCGTTTTAAAGTCCTTTAAAATGTTTACGACTTTCTGGGCGCCCTTTAGTCACCGTACCTTAAACTTTTACGAGGAGATATTTAAGTATTTTTTCACTTTCCCATTCCCTTTTCCAGCGAGAGCTACTTTTATGAAGAAATAATAAACTCGCCAAATTGTTATGAAATTCTCTATCCTATCCCAATAAAAACTACCCTTACTGAAAAATATAAAGGATTCAATGACAAAATTTCAATTAATTCCTTTCTCATTGCAATGAAAACTACTTTTACGAAGAAACAAAAAGGACCAACCACACTTGATGTTGTTGTCTATCCTGTCCCGGCAAACGTAGTGCGAGTCGCACATGCGTTTCTGCGGGACTCACGTGTTGCCGCAGTCACAGGAGTACGAGCCATTATTACAAGGACATACAAATAACTCACCACACTCCGTGACGTCTTCGTCCATCCTGTCGCGACAATCGTAGTGTGAGTCGCACATGCGTCTCTGCGGGACGCAAGTGTTGCCGCCGTCACAGGAATAAGACCCACTGGGACAGTTATCTGGAACAATCAAACAAGAATTAGTTGCTTATCTTAATTACCATACTACATTAATTTAATTATTTGGTTTAGGAGAAAAAAAGTGGTGTATTCTGCGCCTAAGTGAGGTTGGGATGAAACAGAGAATACGTTTTTGCGGTCGGTGGCAGATTTTAATAATGTCTTTGGATTCCAAAAAAATACGTAAGTCTTTAGTTTCTGTTTTTGCCGATTACAAATTTAATTGTGTTAATATAGTCGATCTGTAATTAGGGATGTTTGGCAAGATTTCAGATGTTCTAAATGAATTTAAGTAATATTTCCGTAATTATTTTCACTGAATATTGTAGATAGTTTAATTGATAGCTAAACAACCTTAATATTGGTTTTAACGGGACTATACATATATGAGATACGATTTCTGTAATGACAATAATAAAATAACTCTCGTATAGCGCAGTTTTTATAACTTCATGTGCACTTTACCAGGCTTAATAAATTTAAAAATTACTTTACTTAGAACTATTACAAAATTTGTTAGATTTTCTTAAAATAATAACGCTAAAAATAGACTTATTGATTATGACACGGGCATGTGCCTAGCATGGTGGTCGAAAAATTCCTCAATGCATGTAACTAATAATTTTATAGAATAAAGAAACTTAAAAAAAAAAAAATGTCAGAAATTTTAAGATATTAAATCTACCGGTATGGTTAATTGCAAGATGGCGTGTTAATTATCTCGAATATATAATTAAAGGTAACAATTGGGTCTCCCATTTGATATAGGAAACTTACATAAATAATAAAATTAACATTTTAACGTTATTTATCACAAATAAATTTTGATAAGTGTTGTTAGAAAATATTTATGAACTTTGCTTTAGCGAAAACTTTTTTTAAATCACGTTTGTAATTTATTCGACATAGATTGATGATTGTACGTGTAATGTTTAACAAATTTCAAACCCAAAACAAAAGAAAAAATGAGCAAAAACACTAGAATCGCAAATACTTTAAATTTTATATTCGTCTCTTTTTATAGCACAATCCAGCCTTGAAGAGACCCATGTTGTAGGAAAGAGGAACCACAGAGCACGGCATATCGTTCAAAGAACTCAAGAACTAGTTGTAGAAAAGACCCGTTCTCGTGTGACAAATAGCAACCATGTACAAATGTTGTGCGCGCACTTTTTTGTATGTTTTTATTTTGTTACATTTTGCTTACATTACATTTTTATATCTAGTATAAACCTTTAGAATTACTAACAACTTATTTGTATGACATTTAGGCACACTTTACACTACATCTAACGCTAATTCTTTTTAGTATGTAGGTATAACCCACGAAAATCTGCAAGGATTTTAGCTCCTTTAACATCCGCCCGTACTTCATTGAATATCTTGAATCCTTTAAAATAGAGATTATTTTGGGTTTCTGACAAATTTGCTTTCAATTTGGCGTGTTTCCCGAGGGTGCCGAAGGGACGAATGACACTAGTTTCTTTTGTCCATCTACCATTGAAATGCCGGTAAAACAAGAACAAAACATCAACTACTTTAGTCAACAAAACCCTAAATCCATGTGTAAATTTATTTTCAACCGTATAGCAGTCATGCCATGCAATTTATCCCAACCACATTAGCGTCATCTGAATCCAGTTTTCCAGATTACCTGCTATGATACATATTCCACCATCCAGTAAAGTTATAAAAGCTCTAGCGATGGTAACGATCAAATCACTGGGAAGAGATTTTTTCCAGAATATAAAGGATATCCCTGCTAAACCTCGCTTCACCAATGCGAACAAAGTCAATATCCTGAGTAATTCTATCAGCATTAGTATACTCTTCCTAGCCGCAGCCTAATAACATTGACATTTTGATTCAGGCAAGAAGATAACAAAATCTTTGCTGACGCTGTCTAAGAAATCAGACCATCAGGAAGGAACAAAAGGACATACTGGAATGATTACATGTTATCAAAACATTCCTTCGGTAGTCCAAAGAAATGGCCGACGGAATAATAATCCCTTCCGAGATGCCGTTACAACTGATAATAATGAATGTGGATTATACAAAGGAGAAGATCGGGAGATTCAAAGTTGAGCGGACGAAAGTGATGTCATAAAAGTACACTATCTCTATTTTTAGCATTCTGCCAAAGCAGAACAAAAGGCATGCTTAAGAAGATATCTATCAAGTCAGGACCGGATTTGGCTAAGTTTGCGGCAAGCGGTATACTTTTTGTCGATTGATACAATCGCTGGTTGCTTAATCTGAGATAAAATATTGACAAATATTATAGTAACGATGAAATAAAACTTTGCGAATAAATTTTCTTCAGCGATTTAAAATATGCCATTTTTTATTTGCTGCCAAAACGACATGTTCGTTTAAAGGATGTTTGTAATGGTACGTATACATTTGCGAACCAAAACGCGAACCGAGCCACGAAATACGGGAAAGGAACGAAGCAATTGCAAGCGACGTTTCACGCAATTTGCAGTTGCTTTATTCCTTTCCCAGTTGAGGTTCAGTTCGGCAGTTCGACAGTTCGGCTCGTGTATACGTAGCATAACGTCACACCGGTGAAGTTACATTTCCGTTACGACAGTCGCAGGTCCCGGTATCTTCTAGTCTTCTAGCAGCCAATAGCGTTACCCACGTCACAGTCAAAATTCTAACCGTCAAGGAATTTTAGATAATTTTAAGATTTTTATAGATTTAACACTTTTTGAGCAACGATCAGAGCCATACGAATAAATTTGAAGTTTACCACAAATCGGCGAAAAAGCCCCATTTAATATGATCAATAACATCATTGAAAAACTAAGGACGGGTTGTTTCGGAGAATTTGAACAATTCATCAAATTTCAACGTTCATTTTTGGGTTCTGTGAAAGTCCAATTCAAGTTGTGTTATTATATCATTATAGGCTAGTTGCTTGACAAAACTGAAATAAAACCAGAACTTGAAAAAATCTCTCACAGAACTTGAAAATGAACGCTGAAATTTGATGAATTGTTCAAATTTCAAAGATAATTTTCAAGTTCTATGAATTTTCTTTTCAAGTTATGTTATTATTTCAGTCCTGTCAAGTAACTGGCCTATAGTGATATAATAACAAAACTTGAATAACATGAAAATTAACTTGTAAATTTAAACAATTGTTCTAATTCTCTGAAACAACCCGTCCTTAGTATTTTACAATATGTTATAAGGGAGAAGGAATCACAAATACGCCACACATTTTTAACAATACATATTAATTAACGTCCGAAAGTTGAATCTCTATAAAATTCTGTAAATTCACCATCCTTGTTATTTTTAATGCCTGTTATTGGTTCGCCTTATTTTTGCTTCACCTAAAATATTTGTAAGAACCTAAATTTCCCCTTTTCTTTGTTAGATCTAGTTATACTTTGAACTTTCCTAACTTTTATTTTGTTTTATTTTTACAAAATATCCAGATCTTACCTCACCTGAACTTTTCACTCTTATCTCAAATCTATCAAATTGTCAGACAGAAGAATTTTCACTGAATTGGTATTTCTATATAAAATTCTAAATGATTTTGTTGATAATCCGGTATTCCTATAATTGATAAGTTTCCGGATTCCACAACATAATACTAGAAGTCAGGATTTATTTCAGTGCAGAAATTCTGGGACTAACTATCACATGTATTCCTCAATGCCCAGAATACTAATGGAGGGAAACAATTATACCAAGTCAGTGGACATCTTCAATTTATCTTTGAAGAAATATAAAATGTTGTTAATGAAGCAATTCTGTTATGTACCATAAATAATGTATTTTTCTTAATATTCATATGTAAAAGCCTCAAAAAAGGGGGTTAATTAATAAACAAATAATCTCTGTTTTTTTTACCACTGGAGTGGTGTGGTTTAATCAACTAACGACAGAGATGAGATTAGAACCGGACTATAATAAATTTAAAAATAAAATAAACTTCACTACCTCAAATAATTTAGCGAATTAGAATGACGACGACATCTCACTATATTATTTTATATATTATTGTATAAAAAAAACAAAAATCTCTTCACTTTATATGTTTTTATGATTTTTTTTCTTCTATTTACATATGTATGTTAAGTTTTTTATTTTTTTCCCTTTACACACGAGTTTTAGACTCTTGTAAAGGTAAACATGTTAATTTTTATTTGAAATATGTTCTTAGTATGTAAATTTAAGTAATTATACTGCATTTTGTAAAATAAATAAAAATAAAAATAAATTTTTAAAAATATCATCTAAGTACATGATTATTGTTGAATAAGACCATTTAAAAAAAAATAAACTATGCTTTATTTTCATTATCTGTTTTATTAATAGCACCGTATAAAAACCGACCGCCACAACACGCGCGTGCGCAGTTTGTAGGTCAAAAATTTAAAAATACCTCAATCACGAAAATAGTTTTTTTGTTTTACCGTTTAAACTTCTTCATATCTTTGCAGATCCGGCGCTGGACCGAGGGGAGAAGAAGTTATTTTGGTTCGGTCTTTATTTCCTTCTGCTGACGTCCCGGGATGACGTATCTTTTGCACTTTCCACAACTGGGGTAGGTACTAGTATAATTAGACAATCACTAAATGCATCTTCCATGTTGATGCTTAGGTTGTTCCAAATGGTTCAAAACCATTAAATGCCACCCTTAGCCTGCTAATATGATAATAAGAGCAACAACACTCAGACAATTCAAATTTTAATCGACTTATTTTCCCTTTGTGAATTTGTAATGTGTCTATGATATCAACTTTATTTTTGTTTATAAGTCAAATTCTCAACAATACATCAAACAATTACTAATGAACTGCACATAACATATATTGTTGCAAAATTAAGTTTCTAATTTTATACATCAATATTTTTAATTCAAAATAAGGTATAAAGTAGGTAAAATAAACTACCCAAAAAACGTCCGTCTCAGAGCAATTCGTTTTCAAATTTTCTTTCGGAAGTAAGAAGGTACCATAAAATTTAACATAAAAAATCAAATAAGAGAATCCAAATAAACACGACAATTTCACTTTTGAAAAAATAATCTTTTACCACCATCGTAAAACGAACACGTGACTTGCGAAAAAATTTACAGACAGACGAAATGCAAAACAAAAAAATTCAACTGTAAGAAAGCATATACTAGTAGTTCTGTTTATTGAAGATCTCGCATAATGTTGATTACTTCGACAACTCGCAACAGTCGCAACGCTGATAAAAGCAGGCGGAATAAAAAAGTACTATCAAACACGGCTACCATCTTGACAGGATTGGCCGGATACGGAACACACAAATACATTTACAGACAGATGAAATGCAAAGCGGTCGAGTAAAACAAAACTTTGCTAAATCAGTCTACTAAGACAGCATTATAATACTGATAGTTCTGTAAATATTAGATTGATTGACTACTCCGACTTCACAGCTCGCAACAGTCGCAATACTTATAAGGCGGAATAAAAAAGTCCATCTTGACAGGATTGACCGCATACGGAATAGAACAAACAAATTTACAGACAGACGAAATGCAAAACAGGACTTCACCACGCTCAATCAATTAATTATACAGAACAGCGATTTGTTTCGCCCATTTAAAGCAAAAATAGCGACGGACGGAAGATATAATGTAGTTAGTGTATATCGTTATTTGTATGTGTAATATTTAGCAATTTGTCGGACGTTGTGTCAGATTTTACCAACCCATTTGTCGGCCTTTTTAAATGACAGGCGTTAATATGAATTATTATCACAAATTTAAATGAAACAGCGTGGAAATAAATATACATGTTTTTTGTCAAAAAACAGAGTCAAAAGGTTTGGTCACGGTTTTCCGATGTCCACTTATTATGATGTGTTAAAAGGGTGGAAACGAAGACTATAAAACACAGGAGTTTGTTAGAATTTCGTTAAAAGTTTTGATAAATTTAACTTCACCCAACCAACCATTTAGGTGCATCGTTTTCATATTTTTATGTGTCAAATAATTATCTTTATTGTCTGTCAAAAACACTCCCAAAATATTGAAAATAAATATTATTCTTTTATATTGTTCATCTATCCTTTTCATATATTTTTTTCTGTCACTTATATGTTTAAATATCTACTTAACTTAACTGGTTTATTTTAAACTCAACATCTTAAATTCAAAATTACTTCAAGTGCATAACTGTATGTTTCCTAAATATATGTAAACATAAATTATTCCTAATGGTAATCGAAACACAATAATCGAATGTAGAAAATAAATAGGTGTATATATTGTGCTGTGTATACAGGGTGTTAAGGGACGTACTTGAATTAGTTTAACCAGTAATTCCTGAAATTATTTAGAGTACAACATGTAAGAGAAACATTGGTCTGTTTTTTTTTTGTAAAATCTTGCAAATTTCGTCACTGGTTGAGCAGAGTGACTGCCCAACCTCTCACATTGACCCTAGCTGTTCAATTACTACCGATTTTCAACAAAAAACATCAAACCTGTGGTGGAACTCCCATGTCAAGTACGTAAAATCTAAAATTTCCCCAATAACCAGTGTACTCTATCGACTTTAAGATGTACTTCACACATCTCTATTGTGTGCGATATATTCAGCTGTCATCCAATCCCAGTTATCTAGTTAGTTTCTGTGTCACCATTACCAAGAAACGAACATCTGAAATACAAGTTATCGAAAATACAACCGTAAGGAATATAATATATCATATACAATGGGATATACATATCATAGATATACATATACTCAAAGATACAAGTACTTTCTTTTACGATTCTGCCAAAATATAACATCCTAACTACCACCCTACAAATAATTCACTCCTCACACACCAACACCAAACCAGCCCTTAATTCTGACATACACCAGAACAAAACACGATCACAAAATCAAATACACTTATCGTCATCTACTTACACGACTAAATTTGGAATTAACTCCTAACAATGCATCACTCATACGCAATACAATGCATTACCTAGTAACCTGAACTTTCAATAGAAACAAAAAATATTGGCAAAAGCTCTTAAAGCAGATTTATTAACCAGTTTTTTCTTCTTTCCGTGGAACTGAAATAATACTGTATATTTTTCTATTTATGTAATTGTATTTATTTATGAAACATACAGTTGTATATGTGAATTAATTTTACATTTAGTTGAATATAAAATAAACCAGTTAAGTTAAGGTTAGGTTTTACGGTAAAAGCTTAGGAAATATTTTCAATTAACGGTGTTACGTATCTCTAGTCTGTTTTAAAAATGCCTTCCATGTTGATTTGAATGAAAACCAATGTTGTATGAAGTCTAGTGTAAACATCAAATCAAATCCCGTGTTAAATAGAATTATCGGATACGTTCAGAAATATTCCATTTATTGACAATTTCATACTTTAAAAAGTAGATCACACCCACAAAACATTTTCCAATTTTCAGTATGTTTATATATTTCATCTATCTTGATTTAGATAAAGAAATTAAAATTGTTATTTCTTTGTTGTTTCTTTCTATTATAAAAAATACAACATGGCTACAAAGAAAGCGTAAGGCACATTGCTAAGGTTTTTTTAATGTATAACACAAAGGATAGCATTGAAAAAAAACGTGTGTTCATAAAAATCCCAAAAATGTGTGTTCACTTTTCATTGAACTCCATGTTAAATTTGTATTCTACTTTCAAAATAATTTATTTTATTTGTATTGAAATGAGCTTTATTGAAAAAAAAATATAATGTGAAAACCAACTGCTTTCAGCGGTCTGGAGCCAGTGAGACTATGGCATCCCCAATTGGGGTATGTTGTGAGGTTGAAGGTATTGGGGAAGGGAAGGTGATGGGGGGAGGAAAGTGGTGGAGTACCTGACTATCAAATAATTTCAAAATGTACACAAAGCGCCCACAAAACGTAACAAATGTCACAAAACATATTTAGCAGAAAACAACCAGTCAACTAGTCGATGTCAGAAAACTACAAAACGTGGGAACAATGGTATTTAACTTTTTTTCTTATGGAATCCCTGATTGGGTGTGTTCAGGCTGAAGGTAGTAGGGAAGTGAAGGAGATGGGGAGGAGGAAGGTAGGGAGTACCTGAATAATCAGATCTGGTCACCAAACACAGCTGAAGCTATTTTAAGCAACCTTTCAATTCTGAATGGTGGTCTTACACCACTGCGATACTGAGAGTATCTTCCAATCTGGAATGTGAATATATTATTTTAAATTAATAAATTGTGAATTAACACAAATCGTCAAATAAAATTTACCTGCACACGCCAGGATCTGAACCCGCGACCTTAGGGTTGGTAGTCGAGAGCCTTTCCTCTCGACTAAGGAGGCCGTCGATGGATAAGTCTGTCAAATTAAACTCACTGGGGATAATTTGAAAAACAATCACGATTTTAATCAGAAAATTAATATTTCAATTTCTGAAAATTAGAATATATTAATATGAAAAAAAGTCGAAAATGTGAAATATATACGGTTATAATAAATATTATAATAATCAAAAACTACAACAAATTCATATTGCCGACTGAAATATTGTGGTTGGTAAGTACTGTGAATGCATTTGAATTTAATTAGTGAGGTTGCAGGTTGCAAAATGGAGTCAAAATTTCGGTTGTCTTTGATTTACGTTTTTTCTGTGTCAAATTATTCACGTTCAATGAACTCAAATTTGGTTTGAATTTAAGTGTCCTTTTAAAAATTCGAACTCGTTTGAAGAATAATTCAGACAAGCGATAAAGTAGGTACCTATCAATAATCGTAATAAAGATATTTAAATTTTTAAAAAAAGCCCCTGTACATGGATGCAGTTGTGTGGGTGAACGATATTTTCATACTAATAATGATTTATGGCCCATTTCGTTCGTTGATTACTAGTCAAAAGTATAATCGAACTTGGTAAATTGAAACAGCTATAAATAAATAAACATCTTATACAAATAAGAAAATTTTTAGTAGAAGTTCGAAAATCAATTTTCTTCTATAAATAACCTGTTCGTAGAAATTGAAAATTTAAAAAATAACAAAAAACAATTTGCTTGACCTATTCCTTATATTTTGCATTATTCTAACTGATAGTTGTTGTATACCCACGGACCAATTAAAGTAAATGGACGGGTACATTTGATGGAAACAAATGTTGATGATAGTAGCAAGGGTGATGGGCCATGAATTATTGTTAATATATGTAATTCGTCAGTTAAGTTAGTTATTGCATTTTACGACAAGTAGTGCTAGTGTGAGCAAGCGATGCGCGCGCACATCAGAAATGGTTCCGGGGAGTTACCGAACCTAGCTGATCGTAGGTAGGCGGTTTCATTAGGGAGTCGCTTTCGACAGAATAACTTAGAGCCTAGAAAATGACGCCAGTCCCACAACAGTACTTTGGTAATTCTTAACGTAATTGAAATCACGACGAACTGTTTATAAAATCATTGAAGTCTTCTACAATTCACATACACGTGGAATCTGAATTCTAGTCTTAATATAATACATTACAGTATATGAACATCCTTTACCGATACTCCTGCCTTTGTTTACCCGTAGGTACCCCGCCTTTATTTCTACCTATAAACCAAACGCATAACTGTCATAAGCTACTCCGTGCAGTTTGGCCTTTCTTTCATAGGGATACGCACGTCTTAGATACTCGACGATTCAAGAATCTTGACGACTACCGCCATACATTTGCGCGGAGGTTGATACACAGCCACACGTTGCCGACGTTTTGTAAACTCGTCGACAACGCCAGTCTCTCACTACCAGCTTAGCGAGGTTGTTCGCTTAAATCGAGACTTTAAACATGGTGTCACTCACGTCAGACATTTTGTAATATGATTTAGATTAATGCTAAAAAACAAAACAGTTGGCAAAGAATGACAGCCACAGCAACTGTTCGGGTTGTGAGTGAGGTTATAAAAGAATATCAGGAAATGACGAAATATTGAGAAATGGATTCAATTTATTACACCTAATTATTATTATTACACCTAATTCCGTGTGGAAGCTCTGTTTCGATACTATCCTTATTTACTTACTGCGCATGTACTTATTTACTTCTAAAATAACTTTTTGTTATTATTATTTACTTATTATTATTATATACTTATTAAATAATATCTACTTTTTATTATTATTATGTACTTATTACTATCTACTTCATTCTCGTATTATTATTTACGTTAATTATTATCTAGTTAATTTATTCACTTACTTACTAAATTATATTATTATTAATATTATTTACTTATCTATCGGTTATTATTTACCTATTTTTATTTATTTGTTTTATTTTTTCTTATAATTTATTATTCATACTATCCATGTTGTAATTGTTAGTATAGTTACCCTATGCTTGTGTCTGATAAGCCAGCACAGGTACCTTGTACTTTAGTTAACCGAAGAATATTATTGTTGTCAAGTTACTTAGCAATGCTTCATTTTGATGACATTTTTGTTTTATTTTTCGTACATTTGTTACTAAAATTTTGTTTATTTTGTCTACCGGTCTCGAAACAACCGTGTCATTAACTTTTCTTTTTTGGGTTTAAATTTAATGTTATTATTATATTAAGTTTACATGTATGTATTTTTTTAAATGATGTAATTGTAAAGCTGCACATCTTGATACAGGAATGCCCTAATGAGATGTGCAGAGTATGTGTTTTATGTTAAAAACTGTTTTTTGAATAAATAAATAAATAAATTTAAAAAAAACACAAATCCATAACAATTATATTTACAAAGCTATAAAAAACTAAGATAATCTACCTTCTGAAATGCGCTGTATTATAAACCATTCAGAACAAATAGATATTAAAAAAAAAACAATAAAAAAACTAAATAAAAATAATATGTTATCATAAAAAAAGATACATTTTATACAAACATGTTATAACATACTACCAAAGTAAGAATCGTGGCTTCCTTGTCCGGCAAAATAGCTCTTTTTTTCTGATAAGGTATGCGCCTTACATTCAATATTACATTAATAAAAAAAGGAAAATAAATTCTAGTTTTTACGTTTTGAAAATAGAATAGGCTGGTGATGAAGCGGGTTTTGCGTTTGCGGCAGCGACGTGCGCGCGACAATTTGTGCGCGATATGAGTACACAACATGAGTTTTGGATATTTGCGTATCCCTGTGGAAGAGGGGCCTTATGTAGTTTGGCGATGAAAACGTATTCCGACATCGTTATAATAAAAAATCTAAAATCTTACTAGTAAACCTGTCAATTCATTCGTTGAGGGACTGCAATCCCGTTTTTAACCGGATTAATTTTAAGGTTAATAATTTTTCATTCATACCTATTTCTTTTATATTATCCATTATTAAAAGTATTCTCGCTTCTGTCATAAGCAAGCGACGTTTGGTGACTTAGCATTGGTGGCCGGGTTCATGGGGGTGAGGTTTGTCTAAATCTTAGCGTTTGCCCACCTACTGCGTGGCGGGACGGATCGGGAGAGACTTGTTTAGGGAGACCTCTGGACGTCTCCATCAAGACCCTCTCTCGACCCATCGCTTTGCACTAAAGTGGGATGGATGTATTCGTACGTCCGTCACTCCCGGACACATTAACCGCCTGGTTCATAACCGCCCCTCATACTTTTTAAATATAATATAATTATAGGCGATCTCCAGGTGGTTCTGATCTCTGGGTTCATCGCTGTATTAAATATCACGTTTAGGAGGCGTAAACGATCTCAGATTTCCGAGATAACGATTTCACAAAAAGTTATACTTAACAAGTAAAAACCCCGCATTTTCTGGGTTCTGTTTAAGGCGTGGACTGTATTCCGATACTGCAGCCCACTTTATTTAATATACTACCTAGAACTTTATATTCATTGACTCAACTATTTGTTCTGCTAAGATACTGTATCCTCAGTAAGTGGGATTCTTATTTTGTTTAAAAGAAAACTTAAAAAAATGACGTAACTAGTGGTAAAAGCGATAAGCAGGTGTATCTGCATCACAAAGAACCAAAAAAGGAGCATTTCGATATATGTATTACATAAATATAGCATCTACATAAATTTTCACTTTTCTCTACTTTTTTCGGAAACCAAAATTGAAAAATATTTGAGCCACGACTTGTTATCAACGGTGGACATCTTAAATTTTGAACGGAATAAATATGAAAATTACATTAATGATTGTTTTTCTTACATGCCATGCGTAACTTCTCCGTTGTTGTTTATAATTTAATTGTATATGTGTTTCCTCGCTCCTACAGCATGGTCTCTTCAAGACCCAGGTTCACTCCTTCCTTTACAGAAAAAGACCCACTATACAGCAATCCCAAAGATGAAATAGGCCCTGAGAGAAAATATTTGCTTCAGGGCTGTAAAATCAGTCCGTAAAACACAAAGTTTTTAAAAAGTAATAAATTTATTTTTATTTATAAATGTATTTATTTTTTTATTGGATTTGTCTGGGACTGTCTCTTAAACTGCAGTCAACTTTTAAAATGTCATTTTAAACATATTTTTGTTTTGACTGAGGATTGAACCTTCCTCCCCAGGGACAAGAAGTCAATCGCGCTAATCAAATCTGGATCTGGAGGGACCGGCATTTAATTCGTATATAAACTGTTGTAATGTCATCTCATTTTATAGAAATGCGTATATGTCCAAAATACATTGTCATCGACAGCGAGTCTTTCTGCCGAGTTTCACCTTGATCGGAAGACGACAAATGGGTTAATTTCCACTTCCAACATTCACGAAAACAAAAGTGGATTTCGAGTACATATGTAGTGGTACGCCATTACTTGATTCGAACGGCATTCTAGAAGTTCCGACTTTTTCCAAACAAGCTTCTTGGATGTTCTTTTATTCTTTTTAATTTTGTTTTGGCAAATATCTACATAGCAACCAAAATGTTCGAGAAGTTTCTTCATCTTATAAAAGCGGCAGCGTGAAGGAACTCGTTAGTCAGTCAGTCAGTCATCAGTCCGCCGTCATTTAACAAGGATCAACGAGTGATAACCCGCGCTCCTCTTACTAGCGCGAAGGACAATATTCCCGGCTCTGCTCATGGACTCCATCGGGACATCATTATAGCGCCTTGGCCCCGGCCGCCGTCCCTGGCCAGCGCTACAACGGATTATAGCGCCCTGGTTCCAGCGTCTCTGACCAGCGCTTCATCCACGCACCATGACCACCACGAGGACACGCAGCATCCTCACTGGTCTATGCAGCTCCCGCTCAACCGTTTATTTTTTTTGTTTTTTTGACTTCCCAAGTCATACCATTTATCTGGATTTTCATAATTTGATTTTAACTTTATACAACTTTTTTTATTTGGTTAACATGGACCTTTTTTTCCTCCCCTCCGATCAAATGAATTAAATACACCCATGAGCTTAATTTTAACTTAGTACAGGGTTTTATAATAAGAGGTGTTATTTTAAATAGCCCGCTATTTTGGTAGATGTTACTTTTGAAGCTGTCATTTTTTGACATTTGAGTGAATCAAATGCAAATCATCTTGAGGGATGAGGCCCATTTCCACCTCGGTGGCTTCGTCAATAAGCAAAATTGTCGCATCTGGGGCTCGAAAAACCCAAGAGTTATTGTTGAAAAGCCTCTCTATTCTCAACGTGTGACTGTTTGGCGCGGTTTATGGTCCGGCGGAGTCATTGAACCTTACTTTTTAGAAAATGAGGCTGGAGCAACAGTTACGGTAAATGGATGGCTATCGAGAGATGATTAATGATTTTTTATGGCCGGAATTGGATGGTTTTGATCTGAACAACGTTTAGTTTCAACAAAACGGCGCTACATGCTACACAAGTAACTAAATCATTGATCTTTTACGATTAAATATCAAAATAACACCTCTTATTGGAAAACCCTGTAGTTCCCTGAACCCATTTCATAGGACCTTTCAGATGCCTTAAGTATTTTTTTTTTTTAAAGTTTCTTTATTCTATAAAATTATTAGTTACATGCATTGAGGAATTTTTCGACCACCATGCTAGGCACATGCCCGTGTTATGGTGGTCGATTTTCTATACATTAACATAAAGAATGTGCGGGAATATAAAATAAAATAACATATTTAAAATAATGTAAATGACTATAGTAATATAAGGAAGTATGGAAGAATACAGTAGAATATAAAAATATAATAGCATAATATTAATATAATATAATAGTACAATATAATAATATATATAATAATATAATATAGTATAATAATATAGTAGTATAATAATATAATATTTTTTTAGTTGTTGTACCTAAGTGTTATTTTTAGATACATAATACAATAGTATATTAAGGAAATCTCAGTTAGGTAAATTACATATGTATTAATGAACCACATTGTAAACTGTTGATTTCCCTAAAGTAAAATAGATACATAAAAAAGAATATAAAAAGTATATAGTTATAAAATCAAACATAGTACTATAGAGTAGGCAAATGAGAAAGGATTATTTTTAATATGGAAATCTATATGTGCTTGATTAAATTGGTAGGTACATTATTTTGCAGCAGTTTTGTACAAATAAATCAAAGTTAGAAAGTTAGTTTCAAGTCCGGCGAATTACACTGAACACTGGAGTCAATTATTATTGTTACGGTGGTTTAGTCAGCTGGTAGCTAAGGTGGCACAGTAGGTACATGGAACTTGTATGCCGTAGGTACAGTGGTGCCAAACAGTTTTAAGTAATTTATGTAAAAGTTTTTAAACTTTCGGCCATTAATATTATAGTAATTATATATAGTTCTTTACAAACAAAAACTTTTATTGGTGGTATAACCTACGTTCTTTAAAGAAATACCTCAAAGAAATTCTTTAAAGAAATTTCGACCCTTTCCGGATATCCATTTTTGGACACCAATACATTATCAATAAGAAGCAGATCGATAATAAATTGGTTGTATTTATGTTATAATGTAAAAATATATATAAAATTATGATCAACTGTTGATTTCCTAAAGATCAATATATAAACAATATGTCAGCACAAAGCATGAAGCCAAAATAGTAGAAACATCTAGAGAAGAATTCACCCCCACGGAGAAAATGAGTATTGCCAATTTATTCGGAATCTTAAATTATTGGTACTCCCTTAAACCCCCGCATAATCAATTTCTACTGATTTATAACAAGTTTCAACTCTTTAAGTTTCTAAGTTAAAAAAAAGTTAAATTTGAAGATAATATCTATTATTTATTTATATAATATCTAATAATATAATTTTTCTCATTAAATGTATTATGTAGTTTATATTTCATATTATAAAATGAAGGCCTCAGCACGGGCAAGCCACTCAGTGAGGCCTACATTACTGGAAAACTTGAATAATTGTAAAATATATTGTACCTAATAATAAAAAAAAATATATGTGTTATTTAATACGTTATAGGCATGAAACGATTCACAGTGTATCTTTAAATGCAACTAAAGCATTTGTTGAAAGATTTTTGCTCTATTTCAATCGATTAGTGTTTTATTAAATATTTTCACCATTTTCGCTTAATTATTATAGTTTTTTTTTTTAATATTAGGGCGCTCCCTCTAACATTCGTATTTACATATCTCCCTTTCAAACCATCTTTGAGCGCTTACTACGGGGCCTTAAGAACGGACTGCAGGCCAACGAATGAATTGACAGGTTTCCTGATAAACTTTAAGTAAATCACGAATATGTTATCACGTAGTCGGAACGCGTGTTCGTGAAAATGCTAATAATTTCGCATTTCTTAGAATTATATTATAAAGGCAAATATGCACGTGCATGAACACGTGATCGGCTATATTTGGAATTTACTAAAAGTTTATCAGGAAACGGCCTGCAATTCCGTTTTTATCCTGATTACCAATAAATAAGAAAGAGATTCTGAATATATTTAATACCGTATTCCACCTGTTGTTGATGTAAATGATTTATATATATTTTCGAAAAAAATGCATTTCTGCGGATTTCACGTTCAGTCAGAGAGTGTCAAGGTTAAAGGTCAAGCCAATCGATATAGGTCAGTCGTGCGTTGATTACAGCAGAGTTCTAACACATGATAGTCCGTGGTCAGTATCAATGAAGGTCAAATTGCGTGCAAATAGCCTAAGGTCAAATATGATTTATGTATATATTAATGGGAAGTGGTCGAGTTGGAAAATGCTTCCAGTTCTTTCCCAGGCGTAGTGAGTTCAATTGCTCTTTTTTATTTCAGTCTGAATACCGTAGGAGAGTCCCAACCGTTAATTTAATTATAACTTTTTACTTTAGTTTCTCTTTAGAGAAACAGGCAATAACGAGGAGAAATTGTTTATTTTTATGTACTGTATATTTGTTATTGAGTGTAAATATGTGTATGTACTAAGTGGAGTGTCTAGAGTCGTTCAAAAAAATTAAATTTAAATTTCTTTTCGTTTTTAAATTATTCACAGTACACTTTTCGTGTACATCTGAAGCTGTAATTTGGAAGCAGTTTCAGTTGCAACGCAAGTATTTTATTTACTTTGTCGTGCCAAGACTTTCTCGGGCGTCCCTTACTTCTATTACCATTCCTTATTTTCGTTTTCATGGCTCATTAGCTTAGGCACACAGCAACGCTATTTCCTTCACGAGTTATAAAATATTGATTTATCTGTTATGCAAAAGAGTTATATTGCTAAACTGGCAGAATTTTTTACTCAAAATCTTAAAATAGAGTATTTAGTTAAATTGCGACATTACGATAATAAAAAAAATGTATTATAAGAATTTTTACTGGTATTATTAAGGTTGGCAAATGGTATCTTTTGAAGGTTAAGAAAAGTTAATTGAACATGAAAAAACTTTAATACCCAGCCATTGAATCCTTCATTTACAAAGCTGCGAATTCTAACCTATTTAATAGCCTGGAAAACTTTAATTTCAGTACCGAAAACGGAATAACAAGTCAGGGGCGTAATAACTATCTGGGTAGAATGAGCCGCCGCCTCGGGGGCCAAATCTCAAAGAGGCCCGGGAAGGCATTAACAAATTTAAAAACATTACTTTGATATAACCCTCATTATCTTCTCTCTAGATGAGAAGATTTCCATGGAACTCGGGGGTTTGTTAAAAAAAATAGAAGAATTCCATCGCCCTCGAGGTGGGTCAGGGAAGGGGCTGTAGGAGGGGATTTTGTTAAAGCGAGCCTTGAAGAGTCAAAACTAGTCGGAAAAACGACCCATTCTCATGAAGCTGTCATCAACTGTGAATGGGGACCCGCTGAGTTCGTAGATTTTAGGGCTCGTTCGAGCAGGTTCCATTTGAAATACTCGTAGATCAAACTCGGCCTACCTACATTGCATTAGATATGACGAACCGTCTGTCAACAGCACCGCCCTCCTTTGCACCAAATCAAGCAGGCTTATCAAGTAAATGGGAGCTCCAGGCCAAAGGTGGCTATCTTGAGATTCGTATAGGGTTAGCAGCTGGTCACTATCGAAGAATCTGATATACGTACAATTTCTTGGAAGCCAGATTTACTATGACTGAGCTGGTCTGAAATTCCGATTTAATCCGAGCATTTGAAACATAGACAATAGAAAAAATATGTTCTGTACGGACTATCAAAGCAGCGGAGACCAAATATTGTTCGTATTTTTATAGCAGTTTTAGAATAGATATGCAATAGATAGAAGAAGGTATTTTTAAGGAAAGGAAGGAAAAGAAGTTCTGGGAAGGAAAAAGGTACGAAGCATGGGTAGGAATCTGAAGTTGACGTACGAATACATCCATCCCACTGTAGTGCAAGGCGATGGGTCGAGAGAGGGTCCGGCTGGAGAGGTCCAAAGGTCTCCCTCAACAAGTATTTCCCGATCCGACTCGCTACGGAGTAGGTAAAGGCATCTGCCGCCAAGATCTTGACAAACATCACACCCATCTACCCGAGCACCTCTGCTAAGTCACCAGACGTAGCAAGCCACTTTGGGTGATGTTGGGAAGTAAGAGCTTCATAGATGTACGCACAGATGGCAGTGCATAGAGCTTGCGTGGAAGTCCGCAAGATGGAGCCAGTGGCCAGTAGTCGCCAGGGCCAGTGGGAAGGCTCTTAGAGAAACTTACTGTTTCAGATTCCAATTAGCCAGCTACTAGTTAGGTCGACTATCGAGTCACCTTTATAATACGCGGAGTATTAATAAATCCAAGATTAATCTAAAAGAACCACTTATTTATTAACTCCTTCCAAGACGAGTTGGAGACCTGTTTGTACGAACACAACAGGTGACCTATGGTAGGGGTGTTGGTCATTCAATAAATGGTTTCCGGGGCGTCGATACCAAAACACGACTCCGAAGAACGATGTTCCATTCTCCTTGTTTCTATTATCTATGATTTCAATAGAATATTACGCGCGCCACTGAATTAGGCGTCTTCCTGTTGTTTTGTGACGATTCAGCAATTAATCTTTTGTGGAAAATACTTCCCCTCAAGTGTGAAATTAGTCACGAAATCATAAGACCTTACAAATTACCTCACTAATGGTACCAGATTACCATTTAAATGTATCTTTTGAAGCCGAAGTAGCGCTTGAAGGCGAAGAAATACAATTCTTTGATATTGTGTTTTTTTGTTTCTTGTGTTTGTATCCTTTGACAGGAAATATTTGGAGCGCAGAGAGTATTTTGCTGAATTCCTGCGTCATTTGTGTTAAAAGTTGTGCTATTTCTTATTTAAAGTTTTTTCTGGCGAAACAATTCTGATGATAGTTGTTTGCAAAAGAAAGTTAATTTTAAATGGTTTTGTATTGCCTTTATAGCTACGTATTTAAGAGAAAACTTATCTTCTAAAGTGGTCTTGTTAATTCGTTTTTGAATAAGCGTGCGAAATACGCAACAAGGTATAGACGTTTATGAAGTCATTATTTATCTAATTCTTTCTTACATAATTATACTAGCTTCAATGGATGGGAAAGTGTTTTTTTGAATCTCGTGTACACAGTAACCTTTCTTTTGTTTTGAAGATCAAGTGTGCAAAATTTCACCAATTTCGGAATAAACTGTAGATTTGTATACAAAACAAACATACAGACACTCTTCTTCATCATTTCTGCTATTGAGGGTGGGTATCTGAGAGACAGTGTGTCCAGGAGTGAAGGAGATGAATTCATTCCTCCCACTGCAATGCAAGTCTATGGATCGAGAGCAATGGAATCACAGACCTTGACAGACCTCACCCCATGAACCCGGGCACTCCTGCCGATTCACCAAACTTAGTGAACCACTTGGGGTGACCTACAGCGGAGGCGTTTGTTATCCAAATTGAAAAATGACCAAAATCCAACACAGATTTTTTGCAGGTCTTTACTATAGAATCAAATCTCAAGGTTAATTTAATATAGTTAATCTTATATTATTACGGTTTTATTAAATACATCTATTTGAAATTCACTTTTGTTTTCCGTATTGAATGAATGGTAATCTCGGAAGTGGA
Source organism: Hesperophylax magnus (assembly GCA_026573805.1). NCBI lineage: Eukaryota > Metazoa > Arthropoda > Insecta > Trichoptera > Limnephilidae > Hesperophylax > Hesperophylax magnus. The sequence goes on from JAIUSX010000012.1 coordinate 27,129,605, forward strand.
AATTAATTTACTTCACGACATTCGATCGAGACTCGTTGGCAATGACAATGCATTATATCAACTTTTGGTGAAAATCACGCACACAGACGCGGACAAACATGTATTTTGTGATATTCACATACTAAAATAGATGTATTATAAAAAAACTTTTATTTTTTAACAAGTTTATTTTTCAATTAACTAATGAACTTTCTCGTCTTGATTTTTTTTTAGTCGTAAATAGTGGATTGATTGATTTAAAAATACTTGCGTAATAATTTCGTAAATCCCAAGGGGAACATTTAGTAACAATATTTATTTAATACAATTTATAGTGTTTGATTTCAATTCGCTAATGGTCTGGATTAATTCTCTAGAAACTAAAGCTGTAAGTCGATTAAGGAAAGTAATTATTATAAGAGTCTATTTACTATTCGGTTTGGAGGAAGTGTTAAGTATTGTGTGGTTGATGTTGAATTCCTGTTTTCAGACACCCTTAGTCTAGAAGTGATTTTTGAACTTTGTTATCCTTGAAAAAATAAACGTAATACTTTTATTTGATAACTAACAAATATTATGTTAAAATTAGGCTAGCAACATTGAACATGTATTGGTACAATTTTATTCAATGAATTTTGTAATAAATAATTCTTCAATAATTATTCAAATATTGTAAAGCTGCACATCTTGATACAGGAATGCCCTAGTGAGATGTGCAGAGTATGTTTTTTATGTTAAAAACTGTTTTTTGAATAAATAACTAAATTATTTTGAACTTTGGCAGACAAAAAAAGTTTTTGTTTTTTTATGAAATCTGACAAAAATAAAATAATTAAAGTTACTTTGATCCTTGCACATAATTTCACAAAAGAGGATATATGATCTAGATTTTTAGCGTATTTTGAAAGTATACAGAGGTGCGTACATTCAAATTCAAATAAAAATTTCCCGTCGCAGTGTGGAAAGCATACGTAATAACGCAGCTATTTTGTATATTTTCTAAGGACATAGTAGGCCTACAGTTTATTCGTTGAGTATACTACACAAAATCACAAAATACCAATCTTGCACACTTGTTAGTTAGAACGCAAAGTGTATACTATGTAGAGAGTTTATTTCTAAATACTTCTGAAATCATACAGCGTGTAGATGGTTCAATCGAACGATTCACACGACCCGGGTCACTCAAGACTCACTAGCGTCGTGAGCGGGTCGCGAAGATATGCTTTTTGAGCCGTAACAGGTCAAACACGATCCGAAACCCGATTTCCTACCACCCGGCTTCGTTTCGTTTGAAGTAGGTAGGTAACATATTCATACTATGAATTTCTGTATTTTTTATCAAACCAATTGCTGACCAACCTCCCCGTCATCGGTAACTGGTTTCAAAAGTATCTAGAAGATGAAGCGGTTCTACGTTCTATGTAGGTCTCCGGTAACTGGAAACTGGAAACAAAATAATAGCCTATTTTAGATTTCACGAATCTAATAGACACATTTTGCTTGTCACAAGAAAGTGATTCGAAACTTGGTGCTAGGTCTTCAAAATTCACACTGATGCATCTTATATTTTATCATCTGTGGTCGCTCGCCACGCCACACCGACAGGAGGAAGCCGGCACCCGCATCACGAGAGTGGGTCGTGACAGCGGGTGCTGAAAATCTACTGACGTTCGCCTCGCCATACAGGCACCCGGCACACGGATTACAAGAGCCGGGTGCTGGAGAAAAAATAGCCCGCTCGCTCGTTGGAAGCTCAGCATACTACCTTTGCGTTTTGGCCTTGTAGACATTAATTGAGGGCAGGAAGTATACATGATTAGCAAGTACAAATCGTGTATACTTTCTAAACAATTTATTTCTTTACACTTCTGAAACCATTCAGTGCCAGTAAGTACACTGTGATTACGTTTTGCCCTTGTATACTTTCAAATTAAGCATCGAGATATAAATTTATAAAATTCTTAAGAGCTAGTTTATTTTCACCATTAAACAATTAATTACAATATCATTGGTTGAAACCGTTTTCTCCGATAATTCACATAACACTTGCAAGTATTCTTGTTTGTTTAAGAATGGTCCCATGTTTTATTTTATTTTATTTACATTACTTAAGTTACAAAGAATGCTTCGATTATTCCGAATCTCGAGAACTTTTCTTTTTCGAAAGTTGTACTGTCTATTCCAGGAACTTTTGAATTACATTATTCCAAACCAATTCACTTGTTGATCCCAGCGAAGTGTCACAAAACTGTGAAACAATCTGAAGTTACTTTAAACTTCTTGTTCAGTGTTCTCGGTTCATATGATAAGAAGAGCAGTTAACCTGCCTAAATACATAAATGTATATATATAAATTAGGCGCGATACTAAGCGCTCAAAGTGGCTTCGGTTAAGTGGATTCTCTCAGCTAGATCGCGATTTTAGTCGACTACCAATCGATGATTAATCATATTTATACGAATGTGACATTTTCACAAACTACGATTATAAATAAAATTTGTGGAAGATTTGAAGATTATTTTTCTGATTATGATTGTCGTACTAAGAATATCTGATTTTAATATTTTCATTCGTAATTGAAAAACGATCTAAAACCGCACATTCCGAAACGGTTCCAACTGGTCACAACGCCATTACGACAGAAACCGGCGATGTCTGGTAAGACGGCTGCACGAAGCCGCCCGAGTGACGTCAACGCCGCTGAATTCACAAATAAAAACAAACGTGTCGTTTTGGGGGCAAATATAAAATGGCAAATTTTAAATAGTTATAGAAAATTTATTCGTCAATATAAAAATACCTTCATCATCGTAATTTTTTTCTCAATTTATTTCGAGACTAAAAGTAAACAGTGAAATCCGTCAGCCACCAACATTATTTTTGTTTTTATATTATTATTCGTTTTACTACTGTTGCAACGTGAAAGAAGGACAGACAAACACACTTTAGCATTTGTAATATTAAGTTTATAAGGATTATAAAAATTATTATTATATATTTTTTTTTTTGATTGAAGGTCGTTAACTTCTTTACCGCTTTTCTGAATTCACACGATCAGTTCCAATTTTTAAATAACAATTGAGATATCCAGCTCGAATTAAATCGAATATGATGTTTCCTCCCTCTCCCCGACATAAACTCCCTTATAGCTTTGAATATACACAGCATGTCAAATAGTTAAAAAAAACAATTGAGCATTTTAATTTATTGCGTCAAAAAATGGATTATCTATCTGTAGTGTATACCAGTGGAAAAGCGTGGATTTTTCATGGTACGGGATTGAGATTCCCTAAAATAAAGCCAGAATCATACCAACGTAAGTGCAAAAGCCGTACACAAAAATATTCGACGCGCGACCCTTGTGTATTGGATGGACCGGCGCTTGAATTTGTTTTATCAAATCTCTAAAATAAAGTGGGAATCTTAACGGCATAAGTGATGAGGTCGTGTACAAATAATATTCGACGTGCGGCCCGGCGTAATGGTCAGACCTATGGACGACTTTGCCCTGGCAGGCCTAGAAAATCACCCATCCGAAGATATCATCGTCTTGAAAAATAAAACTTGGTGCTTATCGCTAATTTATAGAAAAAGTTTTATACAATTTTCAAACTGTTAAATATTTTCATGGTATGGTCATGTTTTAATTAATCTTAAATATAAATAACTTACATCCGTAGGGATCCCTCTAGAAACATTTGAGTTATGGTAATATGTTCATCACAAATAATTTAAATGTGAGCAGTCTTATGTCGCCTTTAACAAATATGTGGAAAAATAGGGCACTTATTTTTCCTTAGTTTTTTCTCGGTAGGTACATGATATTATTATTAAAACTTCTCGGTGTCAATTTAGATTCAGACTTTTCGTTTAAAAGTCAAATAAATAGGACTGTAAGCACCGGTTTTTTTCACCTAAGACAATTCAAGTCTCTCCGAAGAAACCTTCCTACAGAAGCAACAAAACTAATTATCAACTATTAAATAAGAGTTGATAAGTAGTTTTGTTGATAACTCTTACGTCTCGATTACTGCAACGGCATTTATGCTAGCCTTCCAAAATATCAAATTGACAAAATTCAATCAGTGTTTAATGCAGCAGCAAGGCTCATAACCGTGGTTTCAAAATATTCGCACATTTCAGAACACCTTCGTAACCTTCACTGGCTCAAGTGCCCTGAACGAATCCAGTAAAAATTGTGCTGGATGGTGTTTAAATACATCAATGAAATGGCCCCACCCTACATCTCTGAACTATGCGTCCCTGAAAACACTGGTCTGAGGCAGTCAACTCTTAGATCAGCAACATCATCAGCTGTAGGCAGACTGATAGAACCTTTGCGCAAGCCAAATACTAAGTTTGGTGATCGCGCTTTCGGAGTATCTGGGCCGAAGGCTTGGAATAAATTACCTCCAGAACTAACAAGTCCAACAGAATTCAGGTCTAAACTAAAAACTTACATTTTAAGCTGTCGTACCCTTAAATTAAATATACCATTCCTAAGAGAAAGTCCAGTTATATTCAATTTTCCAATTATATCCTAAATCCTGTATCTAAATTTCGCTAATAAACAATTAGATAATGTTAATAAAGTGTTAATCTCAAGTGACCTACCAGGTAAGTATTGTACTGTATATTATCTCCATAAATAGTTAAGTAATAACATAGATCACTGTAGAAATGTATTATAAGTTTGTACAGCGCCCTTGAGGTGATTTTGCACAAAAAACGGCGCTATACAAGTCATCCAATTATTATTATTATTGTAAACGTCTTTTTATGTACTATGTACCTAATTTAAGAATTTGAACAATTCTTCAAATTTCAAAGTTAATTTTCAGGTTCTGTGAAAGATTTTTTCAAGTTCTGTTTTTATTTCAGTTCTGTCAAGCAACTACCCTATGCTGATATAATAACAGAACTTGAATAGGAATTTTTACAGAACCCGGAAATCAACACTGAAATTTGATGATTTGTTCAAATCCTCCGAAACAACCCGTCCTTATAGGAACCAATCTTAAATCTCCATTAACCCCATAATCTGCAAAATTACGTTACCCTAAATGTTTTCCCCTCAATCTGTGTTTCGGTAAAAAGAAATCCATGGAAACACCGAACAACAAAAATACAAAGAACTGTGATTTATACAGACTTCTAGGCCTCAGACAGGCTAGTGAAATTGATTTTCTAATCAATTCAATTCTGAAAAACTACTAAAATAACAAGGTATCTGAAAATATTTAGAAAACCAACCTTTGTTTTCATGCTCTTTTAAAACAGATCTATTTTATTTAAAAAGATTATAGAATTACAAGAAACTAATATTAAAAACAATCATCACTACGCACAGAAACTAGAAGAAATTCATAATAATAACAAAAGGACATATGCAAATGTATTAGGTGACAATAAAAACTTTGTGAATACAGGTGCACACATCCCATCCCAAATAAGAAAAATCTGCTACGCAAATACAAGGATACTATAATGATTGTAGGATTTGTGAGACTAAAAGTATTTGTCATAAAATAATTGCCTTAGGATCATTGCCTTTCAAAAAAAGAAATTTAACTATCGAATGTAAGTGTTCCGTGTTCTATTATACGTAAATGAACTGTAAATCAAATCCACAAAAAAATGACAATGTAAAGAGCTCATTCAATGTGGAATGATGGAAACAGCCTACCTTGAATTCCCACGAATCCCGGCAGTAGGGCTCTCGACAAAACTTCCACTGTTCAAAGGGTGAAATTTCCTCCAAAACGAGATAATCTTTATATGATTTTGATATTTGCAAACAGAGCACAAAGCATGTGAATATATGACGAGGACACGACGATTGCACCTTCTTGCTACACGACACAAATTCGAATGTTGTACTTGCGACAATTTACAATGCAACAAATCATCTTCTTCTTTCCAAGTGTGGGTAAGGCTGGATAGTAGGCATGACAGTATATGATGCGAAAATCGTAGGTATTATCCAAAACTGTTTCAATACTAAACAGTAAGTAAAGTTTAAAAATTACAACATTTATCCAATGACACTGACACGTATTATTCATATTAACCGAACAGAAATGTAACAACGCTTGTGAAAGGATAGTCATTCAAAAAATACGTATGTGAACGGGTTGCTAAAGTGGGTTCACTGGACCTAGTTCAGTGAAACATTGCACGTTGTCTCGGTAATGTATCTTTAATTCATCGAAGCATTGGAAAGTATATAAAACAAATACGAATTTCGAATAAAGAATTTTATACCTTTGAATGTAGCTGAAACTTTGTCATTATCCATTATAAATAATTGAAACAACATTACTTTGTTTGAACCTCTATTTTTATTTATATCAAATCCGACCGGTTTTGTAACAACCGTTATTTTTTCAGGGCAAATTATATATTGACATAATATTACAAAATAATGGGTGAAAACATATTATTTATTTTTTTATTTGAGACACAAAGAGGACATTTAAAGTACATTCTTGTGGTTAGTATAAAATAAATTTACACACAAATATAAACGTCCCTAGACTAATGTGTCTGCAGCAATAGCATTTGCACATTCACTATCACTACAATATCAGTATTTTTTTATAAAAAGCTCAAAATTACAAAAATTACAAGACATAATAATTTCAAAAATATGTTTAAATTAGGTATGTAATAGAAAATATCAAACCAACAAAAATCAACAAACAATATTTGATTTTTTATTTTTTTCTTTTTAGGTACAGAAATCGTGGAGATATCACTTGAAACAAGTTATATTTAAGAAAATATCTATGCAAGCATGTGTTTTAGCAATATCGTTGTATGATCGAGACATTCTAGACACAGTATTAAAATAATATTAATAAAAATTATTAAGTTGTAATTTTGGTACCTACTTTATCACTTGTCTGATATGATAAGTAGTTTCCAATTTGAACATTTGTAGTTCATTAACTTGAATAATGTTACGCATTACGCAAGAAAAATTTACATGACTCACATACCCATGCACCAACAAATGTATTTTTAAGTATATTTTATTTTGCCATAAAACATAATATATAGTGTAAAACTATTCTAAAACTACTATAATATTCTGTTACCTATGTATTAAAAAAAATCACAACATTGAGACATAAACCCACGAAAAACTGCAGTTTTTTAGCTACCTTAACATTTAAAAGTAGTTCATTGAACCGATATATTTGTCTTAGGAAGCCTAAAATCGTTGCAGCTTCTCCTAGGATAGCCATGAACTGTACACTATTAGTTCTAATTAACACCTTTTAACATATAAACTGGTAAAATTTTCTTTACTTAAAAATAAAATGGAAATTACTAGGGTGTTATAGTACCAAATTAACGTTGCCACACACTTAGAAGATTGAGTTGGCGTTGCAGTGTTTTTATCCTAGTGTATCAGCTACAGCACAATATAGACCTCATACCTTTGTTCTGAATTATTTCCATTATGTTGACTAGCGTTTTATTAATCAGAAAAATCAAAGTGCAATTCAGGTGGGATGTTTAATAAACTTAACATAAACAAGTGGGTGTGTTAATACTTATAATACCATCTGTAGTGGGGTACCTGAACCTACATATATTTGTTTATGAAAATATAATTTATTAATATTTCACTTATATTTTCATTCAGATGAAAAGCATAAAAGTTTTCTCATAAATAAAGTTAACTCTTTAGCACACTTTCGACACGAAAGAGTGATGTTTTTTTTATGTGAGGTTTTATCCGATATTACAACACTTGGTTGTAGGGATCCTAATGAGCTATAAACTGAAGGAGGTACTGTGTTTATTACATCTCATAACAAGTGTGAGAATTTTATGAATTTTTCCCCTTTTTCCTTTGCTATGTTGTAAAACCAGGCCTACATTTTGACAGTAACAATATAATGCAAAGGACTTTTTATAGTTTAATACTGGATATAAAACAAAAGTGCGGAGCTTTGATCGTTGAGCATTTAGTTTTATTTTTAAAATTGTAGTGCAACTATGACATTCCCAATTGGGCTATGGTGGAGGACGACAGTAGTGGAGAGAAGAGATGATGGTGGAGAGGATTTTTATTTTTGTTTCTCAGGGCCTATGTCATCTCTAGGGATGCTGTGTGGTTGGTCTTTTTGAGGAGAGGAAGGAGTGAATATGGGTCTAGGGATGCTGTGTGGTTGGTCATTTTGAGGAGAGGAAGGAGTGAATATGGATCTAGGGATGCTGCGTGGTGGGTCTTTTTGAGGTGAGGAAGGATTGAATATGGGTCTAGGGATGCTGTGTGGTTGGTCTTTTTGAGGAGAGGAAGGAGTGAATATGGGTCTAGGGATTCTGCGTGGTGGGTCTTTTTGAGGTGAGGAAGGAGTTAATTTGGGTGTAGGGATGCTGTGTGGTTGGTCTTTTTGAGGAGAGGAAGGAGTGAATATGGGTCTAGGGATTCTGCGTGGTGGGTCTTTTTGAGGTGAGGAAGGAGTTAATTTGGGTCTAGGGATGCTGTGTGGTTGGTCTTTTTGAGGAGAGGAAGGAGTGAATATGGGTCTAGGGATTCTGCGTGGTGGGTCTTTTTGAGGTGAGGAAGGAGTGAATATGGGTCTAGGGATGCTGCGTGGTGGGTCTTTTTGAGGAGAGGAAGGAGTGAATATGGGTCTAGGGATGCTGCGTGGTGGGTCTTTTTGAGGTGAGGAAGGAGTTAATTTTGGTCTAGGGATGCTGTGTGGTTGGTCTTTTTGAGGAGAGGAAGGAGTGAATATGGGTCTAGGGATTCTGCGTGGTGGGTCTTTTTGAGGTGAGGAAGGAGTTAATTTGGGTCTAGGGATGCTGTGTGGTTGGTCTTTTTGAGGAGAGGAAGGAGTGAATATGGGTCTAGGGATTCTGCGTGGTGGGTCTTTTTGAGGTGAGGAAGGAGTGAATATGGGTCTAGGGATGCTGCGTGGTGGGTCTTTTTGAGGAGAGGAAGGAGTGAATATGGGTCTAGGGATGCTGCGTGGTGGGTCTTTTTGAGGTGAGGAAGGAGTTAATTTGGGTCTAGGGATGCTGTGTGGTTGGTCTTTTTGAGGAGAGGAAGGAGTGAATATGGGTCTAGGGATTCTGCGTGGTGGGTCTTTTTGAGGTGAGGAAGGAGTTAATTTGGGTCTAGGGATGCTGTGTGGTTGGTCTTTTTGAGGAGAGGAAGGAGTGAATATGGGTCTAGGGATTCTGCGTGGTGGGTCTTTTTGAGGTGAGGAAGGAGTGAATATGGGTCTAGGGATGCTGCGTGGTGGGTCTTTTTGAGGAGAGGAAGGAGTGAATATGGGTCTAGGGATGCTGCGTGGTGGGTCGTTTTGAGGAGAGGAAGGAGAGAATATGGGTCTAGGGATGCTGCATGGTGGGTCTTTTTGAGGAGAGGAAGGAGTGAACATGGGTCTTGAAGAGACCCATGTTGTATGTAGGAGGGAGGAAACACAGAGGCCGGCAAATCTCACTACTGTACAGTAATGTACATATAATCAACCACCACAACACGGGCATGTGCCTAGCTTGGTGGTTTTAACATACCCAAAAACTGTAAAAACCAATAAAAACACTAAATAAAGAAAACAAAAATCGTTCCACAGCCGAGCTGTTGAACTCAAGAACGAGTCGATGTCAACCGCATACAAATATTGGGCGCATTTCCCGATTATGCACCGGTGCTGAAGGTATCAATGACGCTAGTTCCTTGGAGCATCTTCCATTGTAATACCTGTAGAACATGGACAGCATACGCACCTGACGCCTGTGCTCTAAAGATTGCAATCCGCCTAAGACAGGAGAATCTATCGAACGGACCACCCGTTTCTGCACAGAGTTCAGGGAAAGTACCTGGATATTCAGATCTGATCACCAATTACGGCCAATACCATTTCAAGCAACGTTTAAATTCTGATAGGCGGTCTTACACTAGGGCGATACTGAAAGTATCTTCCGCTCTGAAACTAGCCGTACGCAGCCAATGTGAATATGAATAAATAGTTTTGTTCGTATAAAAACACAAATCTTTCAAAAAAGGCATACAAATACAATATTGTATCGGTGATTCAATTCAATATTGTATTTGTATGCCTTTCTTGAAAAGATTGTGTTTGCATAACTTGCGTAAAGTGTGTTTTCATTAAAAATTAAATTGACGCCAACTATTAACGCGTGGATTATAACGTACATTAAATTTAACCTTAAGGCGAAACTTAATGCAAAACCCCTATTTTGATTAATCTTTATAACAAAATTGGTGTAAATTATGAATACAAAAAAATATGTTTTAGATAAATTGAAAGTTTTCCTATCTCTTCGCTTGAGTAGAATACAAATAAATTTATAAATTACTCAATAAAAAATATAAATGCAAACTACTAAAAAAAATTTTTTTTCAATAGAAATGTATGAACGATTAAAGGAAACAACTTAAAAAAATACAATATTATAGCTAAGATTATCTGTGACAGTTTCATTTGATTAAATTTTTTGCTTTCTTATAAAATTATTTACAAAATTAATAAAAACCAGTTTTTTGCTTGAAATCGAACGTTTCTAGACTCCGTTTGTCAAGCGATTTTAATACCTATTACCTACGATATAAGGTATACCAAGAATATACACATTTTCGGCTTGTAGCTTCTTCTTTAGTCGATAAAGCTAGATGAACATATTATTACTGATTGTATGGGGCTTAATTAATAAGCGAAATTGGAACAAAAACGTATTTTTGTTGGGAAAAGGGAAAGCAATTGTTTTTCAGGATACTGTTAATTAGGTACTTGCTTATATAATACAAGGGCCATCGTTTTTCCTTCTGATTAGGCAACTTGTTTGAAATTCGATCTGCTTTTCAGAAGTCTGAGAATGAATTGCATTTTACAAACATTCCAGGGAATTTAAGCCGCGGACAAGTGCACAATTTGCGGCGCAGTTGCAATTTCGAAATTGTGAATGTGATTCATTACATATCGCGCATGATTGAATTATAACTTTATATGACAGAGGGCGTCATAATATGAAATGCAAAGATTAGTATTCAATTACATTACACGTGTCTTTCTAGTAGCGATGCAGTGAAGGAAACGCGATAGGAAATTTATTCCCGGAAATGAAACACAAATTGTAAAATTCAGGCGTTTTAACCTAACCTAACCAACGGTGTTACGGCCAAAAAAATAACCCATCGAATTAACTCTTTTTAAATAGATCTATTTGAATTTTACTTTTATTGAATGGATGAATGAAGTGGAAATTATCCCACTCCCCGACATCCGATCGATCTGAAACTCGGCAGATAGACTCGTTGTCGATGAAAATGTATTCTCTCAACTTTTGGTTACAATCAAGAATACACACGCGGACCATATTTCATATTTATTTTGACCAGGAGTCGCGGATTCAATGTTTCTGCTTGTTCGTCCTATCATTGAACAAGCAACATTTTCCGCTTATAACCATGGTAGTAGGAGTTTTTCACGTGTGTTCAGGTTATTTGTAATCCGGAAATGTTTCAGTAGTTTCCTATCTTTTATTATTTATTATCTATCTGAGAATACGCACAATGCGCCACGATATATACACGTACTTATATAGGGTGACCGGGGGTAAAGCACAGCAACTTCAGAAGTTGATTCTACAATCCTACATTATGGTAAAAGGAAGAAGTAAAAAAGGAAAATAATTTAGAAATTCCTTTATTTTCCCATTTCATTTTTTTCCGCAGAAGAACATTTTTTTTTCATACAAGCATATTCAACATTTTACTTTAAAACTACCTCTTAGGCAAAGTACTACGTGTCATACTGTCAATCCATATATAATTTAAACAAGAGAGAAGGCAATGCAAAATAAACAAACGAATAATGTAAACGAAGGAATGCAAAATATGAGTTTTTAATTTGAAAATTTGATCGCTTGGAAAGTGGTCTTTTTATAAGCCCAGAAAAAATAAAGTCTCAGACATATAAGAAATGCTTCACAGTTCAAAATCTTCTACTTACGAACCCATTTTCGGTTGTAGTTGTAATGAATAATGTGGCCAAATCATTTTTTTAATAGAAAATCATAGAAAATTAATGTAAAACATTTTATTATTTGTGCACGAACTTCGCAAAATAAAATAAACAATTAAAAAAAAAACACTTTTTGGAGATGTTTTTTTTTCTTGCATATATCAAAATTCGCTGCTGGTGTAAAGACGAGACAATACCCTAAAATAACGTCGGAATCTTAACAGTGAAGAAGCCATGCACAAAAATATGCGACGCTCGGCCCTGTGCATTGGACAGAGCTACGGTTGAATTTGCCTTGCAAATCTATAAAACAAAGTGGGCATCTTAACGACATAAGTAATGAAGTGTAAAAACAATATTCGACGCGCGGCCCGGCGTTATTGGCGGACTTGTGGTCGACTTTTCCCTAGCAGGCCTAGAAAATTGATATTTCCGTGGGGTTTAATTTAATTATTTCTGATGAACGTATTACTAAAATCTCAGGTGTTTCTAGAGGGATCCCTCGGAGAGTTACTAAATTATCGTCTGGAAAATGAAATCTGTTGCTTACCGCTAATTTTATAGTTGAAAAACGTTTTGTAAAATCTTCAAACCGTTTTACATAAAATATTTTAATGGTAAGATAATGTTTTAATTAATCTTAAGTATAAATAACTTACATCACTCTAAAATAATCTATATTTATTGTCGTTACTAATTTGTCGGAATTAGTTAAAATTTGATCGTGGAGCGAACCCGTTATTAGAGTCTTTTGTCGCCTTGCGGGAATTTAATCCTTATCGTTGTCTGCATAAGAAGTGTTAGCGGCCAGATTCCTAATGTTACACAACGTATCGCCAAACGTTGAAATTCCAAAAAAATCAGCCCTTTTTAATTGCACTATGTACATACAATCATGTAGCATCGCCTCCCGAAGTTACATATTGCACTGTAACCCCGGACACCATGTATTGAATTGAACACCGTACACTTTGACCACTGATATAATCGACAATGCTTTATAAAGATCACAGGTCACGTGATGTCATCTGCTAGTGTCACCATCATTACTGTATTTTGCGATACCCGTTTACTTGTAATGATATAAAATTATTATTCTCTGGATCTATATTAAACGTTGTTAGTATCAAATATTTATTTATTGGACAATTTGTATAGCGCCGCTTTTGTGAGATATCAACTCAGGGGCGCTTTGCAGTTGATGTAGGTATTACAAAAATATATAAATATTACAAAAATAAGTGAAATTAAGTTAAATAAAATGAAGTACATGAACAGGTAATGAAGTGCAGGAACAGGCGACACGAAGATAGAAGATGTAGACTCTGCAGCAAGAATCCTAGGTGGTGAAGAAACTAGACCAGCTGCTGCAGCGATAGAGTCCACCGCGTCCACCAACAGTGCCAGCACGAGGTTCGTCATCCGTCCAGGTATGTGTCTGCTGCTAATTAAGCGCTGACACAGTATCCTCACATAGATAACAAAACTTGGCAGCACCGCAATACCCTATAATATGAATAATACTTTCCACAAAGCACTCCCTTTAGGGTGAATTGCCTAATTAAAAAAATAAAATAATAATTATAGGTCAAACTCCATTAAAACATTAGCAATATCAACAACTTTGGTCGCTAGATGCGCTATTGCATACTGTCTTTGACATTCCAATTTATTGAATTTATTTACAACTTAGTTGGCTGTGTTTTGGGTTTTCTAATTTGTATTTTGATCAATATTGATAAAAAAAATATGCTAAAATGTTCCGAAAAGTAAATTCCGTGTCTGCAGTTTACTGATGTAACAATTACAATCAACAAAAACATTCCAAGTCGTTTTTCAAGATGCATAAAATCGTTGACAGGTTAGTTGATGAAATATGAGTTTGATAAATCCAATCTTAATTCAAAAAATAAAAGATGAAATAAAGAACAAAAAAGACAATCTTAGAAAAATTAAACGTTACAAACAATACCATGATAGTACACACTTCATTTGTGTTTGTACCTCATGACGTTAATTTTTTTTTTTCATACCGCATATAATGATGTATTTTATTTTATTTCATCATATTTTATAAATTCAAATTCAAATTCAAAAAAATATTTACTGCACAAAAATACAGAGTACAAAGGGTATAGCTTATTGGTTACATCCTATTTCTTCCAGCTAACCCAAAAAATACACACTATATTACATAACCAGACATAGTAACAAATGTGTGTAAATAATAAATAAAAAACCGAGGTATTTAATTTATGTAAGGTATTGATTTAAGGTGTAGTGACATTTGTTTGAAAGAAATGTTTATGGTGATGATTTAAATTTAAGTATGTCGATTATTTGTTTGATGCTACGTGGAAGGTTGTTATATACTTTAATGGCCATGTAGTGTGGTCCTTTTTGAAATATAGTTTTGTTTGCTTTGGGGATTAATAAGTTTTCTGTGAACCTTGTAGCTTGTTTATGTGTTGTGTTTTTTTGTGGGAAATTTTCTTGAGAAGATCGAACTAACAGGCATAACTCCATTATATATTTATATATATATGTCCGTCACTGTCAGAAGTTTGAGATTTTTAAAAATTGGTCTACATGAATCCCGGTGATCAGAGTTTGTAATTTTTCGTACACACCTCTTTTGGATGATAAAAACATCATAAAAACATATCACATGTTTCATAAACAATAACAGCAAGTACATTGTTATGAGCTTTGTCATCGATATTACGCCTAAATGACGGCAAGATTAAAACAAAATTGCTAAAACTATTAAATCAGATTGTTCAAATGAATAAATGGGGTAAGTTAGTTGTATATTCTACCCTTATCCCACCATTTGTTGATGAGTGCTAATAGATTGTCGGATTTAGCGTAAGGGAAGAGAATTATACTCAAAATACGGAAGACAGAGCAGTCTCTTAAACTCGCAACAAGATAACTTCGCTCAATTATTTATCTTTGGATTGTTTTAGTTTACACAACATCCACTGTTATACGAAGTAATAATTATTGCGAATATTCTCAAATTTCGCCACAAAACCAAGCACTCGAAACTTGACAATTAACACGACAAAATACCACAATAAACTATCATTATTTTGATCAACAAATTGTTGGTAAGGAATATTTCCACCACCTAAGGCCTCGCATAAAGATCATTGAACTACATAGGACGTAGCCCGACTTTATAATTAAATAACTATGTTACATAACTACATTGCCTACACACTCTATAACTATATTTTAGATATGTATAAAAAGGTAGCATTAACAAAAAATCAAAGTAATGCTTTAAAATGTAGATACTTTTTACAAGTTAAAAAAATATATATTTTAAACACTACTGTTTTATCCTTACACTATAATACCCACGCTCAGGCTTCGCCTTTGTGGGATTTTTTTGTTACTCTTTAATTCTATATTACTAAGTATGTACCTGAATTGTATATGTATTAAAAATTTTGTTAATAAAAAAAATAAAATAATAACAATAATATTTTTTTAAACATATAAAGTACGAAAATACGTAATTCTTGTCGTGTTGTATTGTGTCTTGTTTCTTTCTCTATCCGTTCTTAGTCCCTGTATTTGTAATCGAGTACCTTACTGTAAATTCCTACCCTGGCGTTGTACTTATGTACATTTT
This sequence comes from Hesperophylax magnus, assembly GCA_026573805.1. NCBI lineage: Eukaryota > Metazoa > Arthropoda > Insecta > Trichoptera > Limnephilidae > Hesperophylax > Hesperophylax magnus. Next base: position 27,145,241 of record JAIUSX010000012.1, read on the forward strand.
CCTATCTGTTTCATTTTTTGTTTTTCTTGTCTGTTCTACTTAACCTCTCTTTATATAATTTTGTACTGTTTTGTATGTGAAACTTATAATTTTTATATCAAAATACCAATGTAAAATTGTACCTATTAACTCCCACCTATGTATTGTAAGCTCTTTTCGTCCTACAATGAGTTTTGTAACTCATTGGATTGCTCTAGAAAGAAACAAAAATAGTAAAATAATAATAAATTAATTTTCTTGTTTGACATTTTAAAAATTGAAACTGGTGGATCTGCTAAGAAATCAAAATGAATTTAAAATAATCTTTTCATATTCAGACCGATGATAAAGTACCTACCTGTTATATATTTTGGAAGACGATGATTTTTATTCTATATTTGAAATTTATTAGCTTTTATTTAGGCAAGTCATGTAACATACAGCAAATTACCTATAATATTAACAATACCACCAACTTCTAACATTATTTCCCATACATTCTGATGGCAACTTGCTACACTAGCGGCATGAGTTGAGCGCCTTGGTTTTCTTTCTTACATTTTAATGGATTTTATGTGAAATAAATTATTTATTTAGTAAATTATACAAATCGAAAAAATAGGTAACCTACACACGACCTTACTGGTGTTTTTGCTAATACTTAAAAAAATATTAAATCAGCTATTAGGCGATGCCATACGTAGTAATGCAAAATCATGTGTTTTTGGTTTTAAAATTTGATCGCCTAGAAATGTTTTAGGTGCTTTAATTAAATACTGCGAGTAGAATACATCTTGACCTTTGAAATAATCGAGTATTTTTATAATCCCAGAAAAAAATAATGTAAAGGCCTATGAAAACTGCTTTAAAGTTCAAAATCTCCTACTTACGAACTCATTTTCGGTTATGATTTTATTGTATAATGTGGCAAATTAAGTTATTTATAAAATGATCGGAAAAAAATAAAATATTTATGCCTGAACATCTACAAAATAAAATAAAAGGCACTTTTTGGCCATGTTTTTTTTCTTGTATAAATCAAAACAGGCGGATGGTGTTAAGCGGAATTTAAACCTTATCGCCATCTACGTAACGGTTGTTGTTGATAGCGGCTCAATTTAAAATATTGCACGACGTAGTGCATCGCCTTAAATCTATCTTTGATGGTTTAGAAAAAAAATAAATTATAAATCAATTCACCAATTGTTATACTTAATTCTATTTATTTAAGCTTCAATGCGAACTAATGAATGGGGTATTTAATATTTATCGTATATAATTATTATTATAACAAACCAGTTAACGTTTTTTGGCATCCTAAAAAACGGTTTTTTTGTGGTTTGTATTTCTTGAATCCGCAGACTGCACTCACAGAACCTAATTTTTTTTGGGACCTTTTTATGTATTTGTTTATATCAATATTGGTCAAAATAATAATGACGAAACGGCAAAACACCACCATTAGTAATTAAATAAATTCAATTTTCTGACATTGACAGAGAAATGTCAAAGTCAATTTAATAATAATATATATATATATTTTTTTATTTTTTTTATTTCAAATAAAAGTTAACATGCTTTCCTTTACAAGAGTCAAAAACTCGTGTGTAAAGGGAAAAAATAAAAACTTAACATTCATAAGAATAGAATAATAATAGAAGAAAAAAAATCATAAAAACATATAAAGTGAAGAGATTTTTGTTTTTTTTTTTTTATATAATAATAAATAAAGTAATATAGTGAGATGTCATCGTCATTCTAATTCGCTAAATTATTTAAGGTAGTGAAGTTTATTTTATTTTTGAATTTATTATAGTCCGGTTCTAACCTTATTTCTGTCGTTAGTTGATTAAACCACACCACTCCAGGATAACTGATAATTATTGGATAACTTGTATAGCGCCGTTTTTGTGAAAAATCACCTCAAGGGCAATATTCTACACTAGCGGCTCTAGCGGCCAGAGTTATAGATATTGCTAATATTTCACTGGAGTTGGACGTATTATTAATATTATAGGATATTTGTGTAGAGTGATATTTTATCAGTAAAAACTAATGCAATAGTGAAATTGTACGTTCTTTCCGAAAATTACAAGACAAAAGAATGAATTTTCCTAATATCAACAACTAAACCCTAAGCCTCACTGTATTTTCCGATGTAGTTAGTATCTAGGTAGATAGCATTAATTAGTCTTGGCAGTTGATACACCTTTGTTTATTCCAGATTTTTTTATAAAGCGACTATATATAAAGAGGCATTGCTAGGAGGCTAGGATTAGAAAAAGGCAAATACTCATATGATGAAATTGAACTAACTCTAAACCTCTCTCCTTTGGAAGTCCGTCGGGAAAGAAATGACCTCATTTGCTTCTTCAAAATTATAAATGGTATTATTGATTCACCTACTCTACTGCACCTCATTCCCTTCAATATCCCCTCACACAGACTCAGAAATAATGAACTGCTCTTCCTCAACCATCATTCGACAAATTATGGATATTATTCACCATTGTCCAGAATGTGTAGACTGGTCAACTCAAGTCAAAACCTTAACTTTTTTGGGATAAGTCTGAATGATTTTTGCCGGTCGCTAAACAAGTAACGGAATATTATATGTGTCCCGTGGTCCCGACCCACGGCGTAGTCTTGACTTGATTCGACTTGTCACTTTATTTTCTTATATTATATCTGCTTTATGTCTTTGCTTTCATGTACCTTTGTCTACTCCTGTATTTTTCATTTTACTGCATTCGTGTTATTATTTTGTAATTTGGACGATGTCCGTTAATAAATAAATAAATATATCAAGGCTATATAAACACACGTACTCTGTTATTCCGACTCTCGCAAGACATTAGGCCTTGATCGTGTCATGTCTTCCCGGAACATCTACGACTCCTTCCACTGTGTCGGCGTCGTGTAAGCATACTTTACATACGAATTATCGTGGTAAAAACAAAGTGTTTTAATTATTTTATTCATAAATATTTATTGCGTGAAAACCGTAGTTTAAGAATTTATTTTTTACTTAGTTCAGTCTACCAACCATCCATTAAAGAGAATGAAAAGTAATGTCATAAATATCAATTTATATCCATTTTTCTGAATAAGAACATTAATATTTTTGCCAAGAATCTACACGGTGAAAACCTACTGATATAAAAACGGGACTGCAGGCCTCTAACGAATGAATTGACAGATTTCCTAACAAAGTATGAGTTAAAAGCGAGGGTTTTATGAGGACAGCGGAATACATGTTCACACGAATATTGAAATTGATATTGACTACATGATATTTATTAGCAAAAGAATGCGTGTTCTCGATATATTCTGAATGACTAATATTTTATCAAAAAATTGGCATGCTATCACTTTGTTTAACAGGATTATTTTTCTCGGTTTACTGCCTAAGACATTATTTCAAGTCCTCGAAATTTTCGTTGTCTCTCGTGAAACGGTAAATTTGTATAGTAGTCAAGAACCAATTTCAATTAGTCTGTTTGGTGAAGCGAGTTATTTTATTAAGATCTTTAAATTGATTTATCTTTTGCGTTGCCGAACTTCCCCATCCCTACGCTCTTTGACCAATAATTATTACAATAACGTTATTAGAAAAACATACTAAGAGACTATATTGATTTAAAAACTTCACGAATATTAATTTTAGTTTCTCTTGCGATGTAAATACGTATATGCCTCCGCTTAATAAACTTGTTTTAAATTTTACGTAACTGATAGACAACCGTTTACCATACATTAACACTCAGTGTGCCAAAAACCGGCACACGGAGGGGTAAGGCTCTCGACTAGCAAGCCGAAGGTCGCGGGTTCAAATCCCGGCGTGCGTAAGTAAATTTTATTCGATTAATTTAATTTGTATTATTTCACAATTTATTCTTTTAAAATAATATATAATATAATTGAGGCATGTTCAGAGTGAAAGATGGTCTCAGTATCGCCCTGGTGTAAAAACACCAAACAAAATTGAAACGTTGCTTGAAATGGCTTTATCCGTGTTTGGTGACCAGATCTGAAAAACCAGCGTACATTGATTTTGATAACGATATCGGTTGGCGTATCAATAGTTCGACCATGTTAGCTAAATCGCTATAAATTCGTCGGTAGTTCCGCCCATTGATCCGATATTGTATAGTTATTGATATACTGGCAACACGTGGCCGGCGTGGTCTAGTGGTATACGCTTTTGACTACAGGTCCGAAGGTCGCGGGTTCGAACCCGGCGTGCGCAAATAAATTTTATTTGATTAATTTGTGTTATTTCACAATTAATTAATTAAAAATAATATATAGTATATTTGCGGCACGTTCCAGAGTGGAAGATACTCTCAGTATCGCCCTGGTGTAAGACCACCATTCAGAATTGAAACGTTGCTTGAAATGGCTTTAGCCGTGTTTGGTGACCAGATCTGAATAGCCAGGTACTTCCCCACCTTCCTCTTCCCCATCTCCCTCCCCTCCCCAATACCCTCAGCCTCACAACATACCCCAATTGGGGATGCCATAGTCTCACTGGCTCCAGACGGGAGCAGTTGGGACTCTTGTGCGGTATTACTGTAAAAAAAAAAAAAAAACACTAGAGTAATTTGACATTCCGAATCATCAAACTTCACCTAAAAATGTTAATAAAATGGGAATTTTTAATTGAAATACTAACCTAAATATGCATTGGCAGACCGTATTTACTTTTTGGCATTAAAAACAGAGTTAATTAGTTAATGTCGTCCTTATTCGAAACTGAGTTAATTAGTTAATGACATCCTTATTCGAAACTGAGTTAATTATTTAATGACGTCCTTATTCGAAACTGAGTTAATTAGTTAATAACGTCCTTATTCGAAACAGAATTAATTAGTTAATGACGTCCTTATTCGAAACTGAGTTAATTATTTAATGACGTCCTAAATCGAAACTGAGTTAATAAGTTAATGACGTCCTTATTCGAAACTGAGTTAATTAGTTAATGACGTCCTTATTCGAAACTGAGTTAATTGGTAAATGAGATATTTAGCTATAATACGAGATATACGAAACAAGTGTTTCAATTTCATCTCTCCAAGTTCGAACGGATTTAATTGATAACACAAATGACGTTTAAATTGAGCTTTGTTAAAGCTAAGGATTAGTAATGAACGGATGCAGATTATGGCATCCGTTCATTACTAATCCAGTAATTTTATAAAAAAACAATATAACTAAAAAAGTTGCGTATATCAACTTTTTCAGTCATCTAAACTTATCTCAAAGCCAAGGAGATGTGGCGGGTTTTTTTGTCGGAATTTCTTACCTATTTTTCTAATCGTCGACCGTGCTAGGGAATGTTGTTATCTGACCATAGATTATAAATTTAGTCAATATCGTATAGGCATAGGGCTTCATCGATCGTCTGTGCTAAACCTCGCTAGTTAATGATAAAATACAAATATTAAACTCTATCAAAAAATACTTTAGAGAAATCATTAAAAAAACTGCTTTCTCTTTTTCCATCTGAAAATCATACAATTAAACCTAAAATAATCTATTTATCCTCCATAATATATTTTAATTTTTCTATTATTAATGCATAAACTTGTAAATCTATTTATTTTATAATCATTATTACGATATAACCATAACCGTTATAATATATTTTTCTCAAATAAAATCCTTAATTCGAACAGAAATGTATACTATTTCTCAAAATCATGGATGCACATGCATGTACAATCCTCTTCCACCCACAAGCAAATGCTTCTAATAAAAGAGCCGTGTAAATCAAAAGATACATAATAACCCATTGTAAAAACTGAATTATTATGTTAAGTATAAAATTTTATTAACCCCTTCGGCTTATTTGTTCGCTTTTGGGAACAACTCATATGGTCTCATAAAAATCGTTGCATCTCTTACTGTCACTGTGAGAAATATGATCTAAACTGTGTTAGAAAGAAAATACTTCACGTTTTATATTCGATTGTAGAAGTTAACCACAGAATAATTAAAATGTACACCTCTTTGAAAGCAAATGTTCCAAACGCAATTCAAAAAAAAAATTATGAATCTTCGTGAATTTTTAATTCATTATTTTTATATGAAACTAATAAATTTTTGTACTTAAATAGTCAATAGTGCTTAGTCCTAGTGAGGTTGATAATTATGTAAAAAAAAAGTTAATTATTCAATTGCCATATATATTTATTTCGAAAAAGTATTTTTACAATTTATTCATTTAAAATATATATAACATTTAAAAACATTTAAAGTTATAAATTTGTTAAAATAATACATAGTAAATACATAGCAGAATAAAGTAGAGAAGAGTAGTAAGAAGTAAAGAACTAGCTCTTGAGTTTGGTTTGGGAATTATATTCTGTGGTGAGAATAAACAAAAAATATTTCTGTGAAAGTTAAATAAATCAATATTCAACAAAGCGAACGAACTTTATTTATTGATTAACACCTAAAATTTTAATGAACATAGAGGAGTTTAATAAAAGTCACGTCTTCGTCTTCGATTAATATCTATTTGACCGGTCGGTGGCCGAGTTGAGTGCTACCCAGGCGTAGTGTGTTCAATTCCTCGGCCGGCTAAGTCCTCCATCATAACACAATATAACATAATTCTTCTGCGATCAATCAACTCAATTTTGGATCTTGAAAATGTATATTTGACATTTCATACAATCCTCTAAGAAAGGAAATGCCATAAACAACCCCCCAATGAATCGTATGAGTTTCCCGATACCAAATGACTACGATAAAATAGGATGTTAAGATCGATTGGGTTTCTTGAGAAATGGTCTAGATACGAATGAGAATATTTATTGAATGGCAAAAAATGGCCGAAAGTGTATTTTTATGGAATGCTGATTTGCAACCTTAATATTTAGGCTCGGAAGAATGATTCTGAAATAAGCGAAGCTAGCAGTCAATGGAGTGCTTATAGCTTATATAAAAAAACCCTGACGTATGGCAGTGTCACTGCACAGTGGCGTTTTGTGGAGTTGATAAGTAGGTAGGCACAAAAAAGTGTAAAATAATATTCCAGAGAACCTAAAAAAATGTGATACTCAAAAAAATTTCAAAAAGAACATTATAATTTAGATAAAAATTAATAACAGGGCTTTTACCAGTGCCCTCACCCAAATTCGAAACTATTGATGTAACTAAAATATTTAAATATTGTTTATATTATAATATAAGTGAAGGTATACTCACAAGTATTTAAACTAACTATCAAAATGCCTGCCTCACTAGGCTAGTAAGGCTATCGGCTAGAGGTTACGAGAATCGTCAACATTATCTAATTGTTATATATTCTATATATTTACATGTTTATAGTTGCAAATTTTTTAAATTGTTTTTGTTTATGTATTTTGTTACAGATGACACACATAAACTTCACTTTGACTTTGGTTCAAGATTTTGCTTATGATAGCCTGCGATAAGCGAGCCCTAAGGGTCTGAGACAGAGGTGTGAAATCGTCGGATCACGACAATAGAAAGAATGTATTGAAGCCAGGAAGGAGTCTGAAAGGGTCGAGAGGATGCACTAGGTGGCATGAAAGGTTGGGAGGTGACTGGAGAGACTAAGGTAAACTAGGATGAGGTGATTTTGCACAGCGGTGCTGCCAAGGTCTGGTATCTATGTGAGGATGTTGTGTCGACGCTCTTTATTGTCAGCAGACACATGTCAGCGCTATATTAGCGGCGGACACATGCCTGAACGGATGACGAGCCTCGTGCTGGCACATTTGGTGGACGGGGTAGTCTCTCTCCCTGCAGCAGCTGGTACAGTTCCTTCGCTACCTAGGACTCTTGCAACAGAGTTTCCATCTGCTGTCTTCGTCGAGCATCACAGCGGTGCTGCCAAGGTTTGTTGTCTATGTGAGGATGTTGTGTCAGCGCTCTTTATTGGCAGCAGACACATGTCAGCGCTATATTGGCGGCAGACACATGCCTGAACGGATGACGAACCTCGTGCTGGCACAGTTGGTCTAAATAACAAATGTAGATCCTAGGAAATAAATTGTACAGCGCCCTTGAGGTGATTTTTCACAAAAACGGCGCTATACAAATTATCCAATTATTATTATTATTATTAAAGATATCATTATACCTACACCTAAAGCATCGATGACACGGGGCTAGTTTACAAGCTACAAGCCAGCGAGTTCGCTAGCAGCTTGTAAACTGGCCCCGTGTCATCGGCTTTTTTACAATCTGCTAGTTGACTATCCAATTGTAAAAAAGCAGCGAGTAAAATAAAAAGACGGGCTAATTTACTCGCCACTCGCTGGCGTGTTGGCTTATAAGCTAGTTAACCAGCCGTGTGTCATCATCGCTGCTAGCAACTAGTTGCGAGTATCTTTGCGTTTTGGCAGTCATCTATCTTTTATTTTCTAGATTCTTATATTCCATGAAGTGGTGAATCATTTAAATTTACTGAATTTAAAGTTAATGCTCTTTATACAAATAGAACGGCGTCACAATTTTACCTCATATGGGTTTATTCAAATATTACCTGGCTTTTATAGACTTGGAGGCCTTGTATTTTCTCGGTAGGGAAAAAATTTGTTACCAAAAAACCCTACTAAAATTGCATGTATTATCCAGCATCAACATCACCAGCGACCAACGGCGGCCATATACTACATACGTGTCTGTTTGTGTTGTGTTGGGATCGGGGAGGAAATTCGGCCGCGTCCTTTTGTGGGAATCCTTCCGCATTTGCCTGATGGAGTAAGGGAAACCGCAGAAAACCTTACCCAGGAAGGAGCGGCCGATAGTCAACTTGAAACATATGCGGCTTTCAGTAACACCGGTATATGATGTCCTGCATTTTGTGGTGTGTGTGTGTCTGTTTTTATGTTAATATATACTTATGGGAAGATAGAGAATATATCACGCGTGTTCCACTTCATTTTTCAGCTTAAAAAAATAAACGTTAGAACGCAAACAACACGTCACGCAAAATAACACGTGATTCCAACTCGCTAGCTAGTTCGCTACTGAGCGAGTGGAAAGTTTTGTGTGTCATCGACACTCGCTAACTCGCTTACTCGCTAGCTTATAGACTCGTCGACTAGCAGCTCGTAAACTAGCTCCGTGTCATCGATGCTTTAGTAAAGTGTTAGTAATCCGCGTACAATCATAATGTTATATTTCGCAGTCAGAAGTACATATTATGCTTCGCCAATAAAAATTGTACATCAATAGCATAAAACGAACTCAAAACAAAATTATTTTCCCACCAAATCAACAATAATTTGAATGTACATTTCAATATTTGCAACGAAGGTGAGCATTAGGTGATTTAACATGTATGTAGAATTTTAAACAATAATATCGACCGTACTAAACTTATTTGGTTTTACGCCCAGCCGGGCTTTTTACAAGGATTTTAAGAACAGAGCAGTAGTGAGCAATAGAAAATTATACAAAATAAATGATTGATTAAAAAACGATGTAACATTAAACTGATAAACTGAATATGAAACAATATTAGTAAAACATGTAATAGTAACATAGAAACTAGAACAACACTACATATAAGGCAAATCACAAAATCATTACCAACGCTACAATAATTTGTAGGATTCAACAAAGTGCTGGTATAGATTACTCTTTGTTCTATAAATGGAGTCAATAAATATATAAATAGTACCACCAAACTTGTTGGCCAGATCATGCATCCTATTGGTAAGTGATTGTATCTGATAGTTGGTTGTGCAGAAGAATGTTACATTTTGTCTAGTGTTCCTAGTCGGCTCATAGAATTTAATAGTTGCAAGGATGGCAGGAGAATTAAGAGTCATTGGTAATGACTCTGCGTAACACAACTAAGTCTGACATAATTCTCCTGTGAGACAGTGTTATTAGATGCAATTAATACCTTTGAGACGTACACTGCATTCGGCGCTAAAAACAAACGCAAAATCTAATTTGCCAATTTACAGTGCTCTTCATACATCTTTGGGGATCTATGGTGAGGCACGAAATGAAAGAAAGTTGTGAAGGTCACATGTGTTTATTGGTGAGTCAGTAGCCGTGACGAGGAGATGACGTAGGACAAAAGTTGAATACTCCGGACGCTGCGGTGATGTGCTGGTCAAGCGCGGGTCAGTGAGTCGACGCCGGGCGCTGGTGACCGGGACTCGATGAAGGTCAGGCACTGGCGAAGAACGTAGGTCTTCAGGCACTCCAGTGCTGACGAGACGGCCGAAGGTGCGGCGGACCTTGTAGGCGGTTGAACGGGAACGGCGTGACCAGTGAGGATGCTGCGTGTCCTCGTGGTGGTCATGGTTGCGTGGAAGAAGCGCTGGTCAGAGACGCTGGAACCAGGGCGCTTGTAATCCGAGTAGCGCTGGCCGCGGACGTGGCCGAGGCGCTATGATGATGTCCCGATAGAGTCCATGATGGTACGGGCGAAGCCGGGAATATTGTCCTTTGCGCTAGTAAGATTAGCGCGGGTTAACACTCGTTGAGCCTTGTAGACTGACGGCGAAATTATGACTGACTGACTGACTCGCTGCGTCGGGCTTATTTATACTACTCGGCCGACGACGGCAGTAGGTAGATGGATGGCAACTAAATTCTAGGCACTCGCACGGACTGTGTGTTTCGGGAACCTTCGACATTGCGGCGATTAAGCATAGGCCGTAGACTCGAACCTTCTGGCGAGTTCTCGTAATGTCCGAGACTGATTGCACGATAGTATTGTCGCGAGTAGATACTTGAAACAGGTAGGTTGCTTTGTTTTGATTTCGGCTGCAAATACGTACCTAAGTAGCAATTAGCAAGTACGTACCTAAGTAGGTCGAGCGGTTTATTATTAATTATTCAATGGATTAATATCGACGCTACACATCTAATAATATTTGTCTGAACTCTAACATCGAAAATGTTTCGAATTCACGGCCCAAATTTAAAAGGAGCACCATACCAATGATATAAACTTTTTAATGCACACACATATACACACACACTCACACATACACACCTATTACAATACATACGTCCCCAGGTGATTAATAAAAATACATGTAAGACATTAAAAGGAAATATATTATAGGGTAATTGTTTCATCACTCTAACCAATGTACTCTTTGTTTCTATGATATAAAATAAATAAATAAATAATTATACATAACACAAGATAAACCACGTCAACTACAAATTCGCATACTAAATTAATCCGAATAATAGCCGTACCCCCTAGGTAATAAATACCGCGTATTTCGCAAATCGGAAAACGAAACAAATCTTTCTAATCGCTAATTGTAAATGCTCGGTCCTACTTCGGAAGTGTTCGATGTTGGAGGCTCGCCTCAAACTAAGTTCTATGTGCTCCACCAACAACATGAAATCAGCGGCTCTCGAAGGCAGGCCCTAAGAAAGAAGTGCGAGAAAAATATATATGACGCGGATGTGAATGCAAGAAGAAATCAAGGACGCACGAGCAAACATGGCACGATAAAGTCAATCAAATACCTAGGACATGTTGTTTCAGAGAATTTAAACAATTCATAACATTTCAAAGTTGAAATCCAAATTCTGTGAAAGTTCTATTCAAGTTCTGTTGGTCTTTCACCAGGCCGATAATGATAGTATATTCCACTCTGGAACACGACGCAAAAATACTACGCATTATTTATTGTGACACAACAAATTTATTACTTAAATAAAATTTACTTGCGCACGCCGGGAATTGAACCCCCAATTCGGATTCATAGTTGAAAATAAGAATAGTTGATATAACACAGGATGGGTTGGTTATTTTTAATAAAACAAATAAGATTCTTTTGCGGCTACGTTCAAATTTATGTATATTCGGAGTTCAACTTTTTTTTTTTTTTTTTTAAATTTTCTTTTTTTCGTAAAAAATATATTTGGATACAGGTTTTTTACATGCTTTTCGACTATCACACTAGACACATGTCCGTATTATGGTAGTCGAAATTTATGTATAATTATATAAATGTAATACATGATTCATTCAGTTGTAAAATAGGTATAGGTTAAATAGGTTTAACTGAAAATAAAAAAGCGATGAAAATAAAGATAAATTAAATAATTATTTTAAAAAGATATTTTAAACATGAATTGAAATGAAAAAAAAGAATATTAAAGCAAATGAACTTATTTAATGATGTCAGGTATTCTTTAAAATAGTTCTTTCCCTTCATAAATAACCAATACTGAATATATAATATTATGTACATGATCACCATACAGGAAAGGAATTGGAGTAGGTGAATCTTGTAAACATAAAGATAAAAATAAAAATATGGTAGGATACAAATAAAAATAATAGATGCTAGGGATAATAGAAATAAAAATAAGAATAATCGCATCAGCGTAATATAAAGTTTTTGTTGAAAGTTAATTTAGAGATAAAATTTTTACTCGAAAAATAAGAACACTATTAAGTTGTAAGGCATTCTTTATAATATTTCCTTCCTTGAGCAAATAACCAGTTCTGTACACTAATGGCATAAAGATCATCAGTTTTCGATGTCTTAATATCAATACTCAGTAAGTTGAACATTTTAGGCGCTATATAAGAGAACTGTCGCTGGGCGAAGGCTGTTTTTGTTGGAGGAATTTTACATTTTTGGTGTGATGAGTAGCGGGTGCAAATATTGTGTCGAGTTTTGAGTGTTAAATCATTTTTCCTTATGTGTATAACAATTGTCTTAACGTATAATTGTATAATGTCTAGGATTGCGAATTTTTTTAAAAAGTGGGTCTGAAGGGTGAGACGGGTGACATTTTAATATTTTCCTTAGTAGCAGTTTTTGAAATAAGATCATGGGACTGTCTTGAAAGTGGTTTTCATATAAGAATGGAGGATTATTTCAAAAAGGTTTTCAGACCTTCATTTGTAACCTTAACCAGAATCAAAGCTCTTACTGCTCTAGAGGTCTAGCACTGACGATCGATAAATCCCAATGCCAATACAATATTGACGAAATCCATCATCTCTGGTCCGCTAGCGATATTTGCGAGCACGGTCAGAATTCCGACAGTCAGTAGACAAAAGCCGCTACGTTTAGTGCGACCTCCGAGGTTTCGGATAAGCTGTCAATGTGCACAAACTTTTTAATAAAATAACAGGCTTATTAATGAATGGGTGTGAACTAACTAAGCTCTTAAGGCGATGCCATACGTAGTAATGCAAAATCATGTGTTTTTTCGTTGAAAATTTGCTCGCCTAGAAATGTTTCAGATGCTTTAATTAAATACTGCGAGTAGAATACATTTTGGCCTTTGAGATAATCGAGTATTTTTTAGATAAGTCTTTTTATAAGCCTAGAAAAAAATAATGTATAAGTCCTATGAAAACTGCTTTAAAGTTCAAAATCTCCTACTTACGAACCTATTTTCGGTTATAATTTTATTGTATAATGTGGCAAATTAAGTTATTTATAAATTTAAATATTTATGCCTGAACATCCACAAAATAAAATAAAAGGCACTTTTTGGCCATGTTTTTTTCTTGCATAAATTAAAACAGGCGGATAGTGTTAAGCGTAATTTAAACCTTATCGCCATCTACGTAAGGGTTGTTATTGATAGCGGCTCAATTTAAAATATTACACGACGTAGTGCATCGCCTTAAAACTAAAAGACGCGGTAAACAGGATCCATAACTTAATAAATTCATCTTGGACGCGATCAATCGATTCTGTTTCAGCTCCCAGAAACAAAATTTATTAGTTACGACTAATGACCTCATCAATTAATTAAAACAACTTTCTTTTTAATGTCAAAAAGTACACGCGGATTGCTAATGTATATTGAAGTTAATATTTCAATTCGACATTGTCAATTTATTAGTATTTTTAACTTTTACGTACCCGTCTGATGTTGAGGAATGTCAATTCATAGAAAGATGCGGCAGTGTTGCCAGCGTGTATCGAATTCTGATTTATTGTGTTATCAACATGGGTCTGGATATCAACAGTAGGGTGTGTCAATTATTTCAACTTTTGAATTCAGAAACGCCTGATGTCTCAAAAGTTGCGTCTTACAAAGAAAATGAGAACTACATTTAAAATTATTTTTTTAAAAATGGTTATTAGCTCGCTAAAATGCATTGAAAAACAGAAAAAAAACCTAAAACATGTATTTTTAAATAATGGTAATTAATATTTTTTTCACAATAATTTAACCTTTTAACGTTTGTGTATTATTAAAAACTGCGTATAGTTGACAAAAATTAAATAAAAAAATCAATTTTATTAATGCAAGTAAATCTACAAGAATACCGAAATTAACAAAAAAATGATAAAAATCCACTAAAACGTTTTCCATTGCCATTTAGTTTGCTTTAATTTTCAATTATTGGACTTATCAACGTAGTCAAAGATTATTGATTATGGGGAATATCGATTTCAACACTACGCAAAAACTTCGTAAAAAATATACAAGGGCGCAAAGGATTGTAAATCCGAATAAGTCACGACCTTTAGAAAAAACATCTACTCTTCTTCCGCTTCTTTTCAACAGTTTTTCAGATTCTGATGAGGAACCAGCGCTAAGTGATGATCATCAATCTGCAGTGGCTCATGATACATTATCTCCTCGAAATATACAATATTCGAAGATGAAGAATCCCTTGACGAAGTTATCTCAAATTTGTGATCGATACGGAGTATCACACAGAGCAGCAGCTGCCATTGCTTCTGCGGTTTTAAAAGATGTAAATGAAGCTGGTCCATCTTTCGTTATAGATCTTAGTAGATTATGAAGAGGTAGAAAGCAAACTAGAGATATGTTATTAAATAGCCGTAAATTGACAAATATCGAAGGTTTATTTTTCGATGGGCGCAAGGACAAAACAATGTTTATTATCAAGAAAGGAAGAAAATTTTATCGACGAATAAAAGTTGAAGAACACATAACGCTTGTGCAGGAGCCAGGATCAGTGTATCTCGGATACGCTACGCCATCATTTGGTACTGCTAAAGACAGCGAAAATGCCATATGTTCTCTTTTGGAAGAGGAAAATCGTCAAATGGAGAAAATTGTTGCAGTTCGTTGTGACGGAACAAATACAAACACTGGCCGGAAAAATGGAATCATTTCAAGAATGGAACAGAGACATGGAAAGCCATTGCAATGGCTTATCTGCCAGCTGCACGCCAATGAACTACCATTGCGACATCTGCTATCTTCATTAGATGGACCGACTAGCGGACCTGTAGCTTTCTCGGGACCAATCGGAAGAAACTTAAAAAATTGTAAGAACGTTAAAATTATTCGGTTTGTTCCCATTCAATCATCCATACAGGAAAATATAACAGAAAAATTAAGCACGGACCAAAATTATTTATATAATATGTGTCTGGCTGTGTCAAAAGGTATGATAACTGTAGATTTGGCAAGGAAACAACCAGGGAAAATGTCTCATGCCAGGTGGCTAACAACTGCAAACAGAATATTACGGCTATATGTTGCAACGGAAAACTCAACAGAAAATTTGCAGATATTGGCCACCTTTATTGTGAGAGTTTATGCTCCAACATGGTTTACCATAAAGTGCAATAGGTCTTGTATAGATGGAGCCCGTAATTTATGGAAATGGTTAGCATTTCTAGATATCTTTCAGGAGAATTGAAAGCTATTGTCGACCCCGTGATTCAGAGGAACGCATATTTTGCACACCCGGAAAACATTATTCTATCAATGTTAACCGATGACAATAAATGTATGAGGGAGCTAGGATGTAGATGGATCATTAAATATAGGGCCCTTCAAACCTTAAGAGTGAGAGAGTTCATAATTCCAAAAATTAATTTCAACTGCAATAGCTACATAGAATTAATTGACTGGCAGGCCACAGATTTAATTCTGACAGAACCTCCACTCCTGAGCAACGTAAAAACGGACGAATTACTTAAATTGTGTGATGAAGGAAATGTAAAAAGGTTCGATTTTCCTAAATTTCTTTGCCACACACAATCAGTGGAAAGGTGTGTGAAGTTGACCACAGAGGCGTCTTCTGTTGCTGGTTACAATGCTAGAAAAGGTTATATTTACGCCAAGCAACATTTAAGAAACATAATGCCAAATTTTAATTCAAAGCAAGATTTTAAGTAATTACTGTTTTAATAATATGTTATAATTCAATTTTGAGCATCCATTATTTTTTATTCGTTGTATTTTGGTCAAAAATGTTGTTGTACGTTATTGTTTAGTATCTTGAATTTAACCATAAAAAGTGTTATTTTTCCCTTTTATATTTTTAACAAACACATCACATATGTTAAAAAAAATATTTATTTTTCGTTCTTTGTACTGCAGTTATGGAAATAAAATTAAGTGTGCTACAAAATATAAAATATGGACCCATTGTTTTATTTTTTTCCCAAATCACGAAATCAATTTTTTTTCAAAACTTCCGGCCATTTTAGCGAGCTAATAGTGAACACCAACTTCATTTATTTTTACGTTTTCGAATAGCTACAGATCATACGCAACTTTTGAGACCCCAGGCGTTTAAAAATAAGGCAATTTTTTTTCTCTCTATGGAGAGCGACACACGCTAATCAACAGTCCGACCGTTCTCGGGAAATCGTCGGTAGTTACGCCTATATTGTAAAGATATGGATTTTACTGTGCTGGACCCTCTGGTATGAAGCCCATCATAGGTTGCTTAAAATAGTATATCTGCGATATATCCTCCATCTACCATCGCAGGGAATTTGTCGAAAGAATCAACATACCAATCCTTGTTGTAATTCTTAACAGACTGAGTGAATACGCAGAGACGTCAAAACTGTCGAAACTTCGCTTTAACTGTAAATGTTTACATTTACGCCTCTAGTTTAGTAGTTCTATGTATCCCCGACATTCTCTTACCACACTTAAGCCTCAAAGCACCTAACATTATGGAATAATGTACCGTAATAAAATCGTCACATCATCGCCATCTTGGTCATTCACCTCACATAATATCACGGAAACGGCTTTATTCACCACAGTAGCTATTATTAAATTATTACACATGTTCATTTTGGCTGTCGGTGCATGGGTGCGTGATTTGAAAATATTGTATTCCTGCGAAATGCGTAAAATTATTAAGCTCAATGAACATCAATTTTTTAAAATTGGAACTGATAAAATCATATCAGACGAGCGACAATGTAGGAAGGGGTAACCGGATAAATCATCACAATGATAATTCATCACATTTTTAAAAAGTTATATAAAGTCATGGAAAGTGAAGAAACAAAAACTTTATTAACTGGGTTAAGAAGGTTAGGTTAGGTTAGGTTAATTATTTTTTTTTCATCGTTTCTAATGACTTTATATCACTTTTTAAAAGTGTGTTGAATTGTCACTGTGTTGAGTTGTCATGGAAACGTTATGTTTGAGTGATAAGGATCTCAACTGACAAACTAGAGATTGCGGGTTCAAATCCCGAATTGTATTTTTGTAAAATTTTAATTTTAATGTGTTATTTCACGATTAAAATCATTAAAAATAAAATAAGTAAAGTACTCTCAGTATCACCCCGGTGTAAGACCACCATTCAGTACTTAAAACGTTGCTTGTAATGGCTTTATCCGTGTTAGGTGACCAGATCTGAATAGCTAGGCCAGCTTCCTCTATCCCATCTCCTTCAAACTATCTTCAGCCTTATAACACACCCTAAATAGGGATGCCTCAATCTCACTGACTCCAGACGGTTGCGAGCAGTTGGGACTCTTCTGCTTTATTCATTTTTTTATTTTTTTTAATGATGCTTTTATATGAATTTATTAATAGAGTGAAGATATGTTACTGAGACGTGGTTTCTCTGAACTAGGTCCAATAAACACATATTAATCATTATTTGAATGCTGTCTTTATCGTAAGCAGTGTACATTTTTTGTTTGATTAGTGTCTTGTATTTATACACTTTTTATAAATAATTTTAGGTTCACAAATCCTGCAATTATAATATCGTGTAATTAATGTGATTCACACATCTTGGCTGGTTTAATAATAGTAATGAAAGGTTTTACTAAGACCAATGTTAAATAATAATTATTGATTAAACCAGTAAGATATGTGAGAAAATCTGCTTTTTGAAGCATCCCAAGCTCTTAAATAGGGAGAAATTTGCGAAGCATTTTGTCTGTGATTTCTAGGTTGTTACAACTATTTTCATGTTGGTAGTGTATCATTAACGTCGTTAAATATGGAGCCTTTAAATATCAATTTAACAGTCTGAAAGTTAGGGAAGACGCCATATTCATTGTACACATTTTTTGCCATCATTTGGTGTTGAACCCATAAATTTTGAGTTCAGTGCCTACTGCCTACGAGATCATGCCTGACCACTTTTTTTTGTTATGCACATACGCGTAATCTTATTCTATTTCTATCTACTAATATAAATAAGAATATCTGGGACCTGTGGTGAGCGGGCGGCGTGGTTTTGATTTGTATACAAATCCACAGTTTTATTTCGAGGTTGATGAAATTTGCTTTCTTGAACTTCAAAAAGAGAGTAGGTCACTATCTTAGTCTCATTCCTAAAAAACTTTGTTTGAAGCCCGGGCAACTACGAGAATTCATCTAGTAACAGATACATTTTAATTATTTTACAAGCAATAATTATTCGCCTGAAACACTCATCCACATTGAAAAATCTCCTGATAAAAGATACATGACGCCAACGGGACTCGAACCCGTATCCCTTCGATTTCCGGTCGACAGCTCTGACCACTGAGCTATGGCGGCTTAGCTCAGTGGTCAGAGCTGTCGACCGGAAATCGAAGGGACACGGGTTCGAGTCCCGTTGGCGTCATGTAGCTTTTATCAGGAGATTTTTCAATGTGGATGAGTGTTTCAGGCGAATAATTATTGCTTGTAAAATAATTGTTACCCTTTGTGCTATGCATAAAAAATCTTGTCTTAAACGTTAGTTTACCAAAAAAATAATAATTAGATACATTTTACAAAAACAAGCTAATTTTATAAACAGTAATATAAAAGAAAAGATTCAAACATTCATATGCATTACACATAATCTGCAGGCATTACAGAAACCTTTCTGTGGCAGGGTTTCTTTGATATTGTGTGAAAAAAGTAATCAGAATTTTGTTTGTAATTATTTGACAACAATTTAACATTAAATCAAATAAAACTAAATATTGACAGATTCAACAGCTCTAGAAAGAGTTGTAAGGAATGAAAAAACAGATGCATAATCACAAACAACTTAAATACAATATTTTTAACAAACCGGAAAAGCTTTTAATTATATAAGGTGTTAATTACATTATTTCCAAAAACATCCATTACATTTAGAATTTTTACAACAGTTTAAAAATAATAGATATTTATGATCCCTTTTCTTATCTTCTAATCTTATCTAATATGATATTTCTCCATGACATATATGCTAGATACGAGAGAAGGATATAATTTCTCATGTCAGGTCTACTCGCATTGGGCAACATGTGGATGCATATAGCAAGAAGAGAAATGTGGAAACTGTGTAATGGTAGACATTGCCTTCGGGGGAGTGCGGCAACTCGTGGAATTTCTGTCTCAGGCCAATTGTTATTCATTCTGTGGAATTCTGCTGTCACGTCGTACGAGTTGTGGAATAATGTCGCACGAGAGAGCGATATCTTGAAAAGATTTTTCTTGAAACCGTATTTTTTAATGTGATAATCACGAAAGATTCCCCAATTATCCGGGGATGATGTTGGAGGAAAAGGGTTCAATCAATACATTGACTGTCATTATTGTTAGTTCAATGGGAAGGTGGACTAACCCAGAGGTTGCGATTGCGAGAAATCTACATGAAAAATATATTTACATCTAGCACCTCGTTTCAGAGTCTGGCTTTACCTGTTTAAAAGGTGGACAGCTTTCCAATTTCCTGACAAAATATTAGTCATACAGAGGATATCGAGAACACGTGTTCTTTTCCTAATAAATATCATAACGGAATACAACAACATAAGTATGTCAATATCAATATTAGTATGAACAGAATAAATGTTGTTTTTTTTATCTAATATGAAATTGAAAATTTTGTAATAAACTCGTAAAAAAATTCGCAAAAGGGTTTTGCGAATGGTAGACCTCAAGCCGAAAAACGTATGCTATGAATTTTGTCTTATAAATAAACAAAAATTGCCTCTGAAATTTCAAGATTTGTTTGTAGGTACCTGTTTAAGTATATGCCTACTTTTATAAACCTTTTTTTTTCAAAAAAGGAATTATAAAATTTGTCCAAAGAAACGTCAATATGTCAATGAATATTATTTCATGTACCCAAATATTGAAAATTTAAGTAAACATTTTACCATCTAGTGAAAGTAAGGCTTGCTTTAATAACTAAGCAGTTTTTCGAAACCGGAAACAGAGCACACAAACAAATCAAGATATGAAATTCCAAACATTCCAGATAAAACAGGACTTCAATAGACTCAGGCGAAAATGTGCAATTTCTTACATCATTATTGGATATGAACAAGAAAATAGATTTGGTAATTATTCGGGGTAAATATTACCTAGGACTACCGTTTTTAACAAGCATTTAAAAATAAAAAATCATTTGATTCATCCTGAAGACAATAAACAACAACTTTTTGCATTTACGATTTTGAAAAATATTGATATTTAATATTATTTAAATTTTCCAATTCGCGCACCATTTTGACACACCGAGTTCTCGCATAGTTCGCGTTTGTTTTTACGTAGTGTATGGCACTGCCAACATTACAATTAAAAAACACAATCACAGTTTGTTATATCATAGAGTATAGACAATGAGAAACTTTTTTTTTAAATGATGTGTTAATTTATTTACACATAAAAAATATTGTAAATAAAAAACCCGTTTTTTATTCAAATTAACGTATTAGGTGAAGGTTTTTTTTATATGTAAATAGCCTAACTTATAATAACCTAACCTATCCCAACCAATAATAACCCAACCTAACCTAACGTATCCTATAATAATCCAACCTAACCTAACCTATCCTAATCTAACATATAATAATCCAACCTAACCTAACCTAACCTATCCAATAATAATCCAACCTAACCTAAACTAATCTAACGTATAATAATCCAACCTAACCTAACCTAACCTTTCCTAATCTAACATATGATAATCCAACCTAACCTAACCTAACCTATCCTAATCTAACATATAATAATCCAACCTAACCTAATCTAACCTGTAATAAACTATAATAACCCAACCTTACCTAAAATGAAATAGTTTTATTTTAAAAAAATCGTAATAAACCTTTAAATATTAATAAACTAAATTCATCTGATGTTTGGTATCGAAGTTGATCGCCTAACAATTAACGGGTGCGTGTCTAGCGATCTCGAAAAATTGTCTATTATGCCGATTATGCCTTTCATGTTTTCTACACTGCCACTACATAAACAAACGCGAATTATGCGCGATGTTCTGTCAAAATGGTGTGTCGTACGGAAAATTTTCTCGTCAATTATTATTTACGTAAATAATATTAAATATCAATATTTTTCAAAATCGTAAACGCAAAAAGTTGTTGTTTATTGTCATTAAGATGAATCAAATGATTGTTTATTTTTAAATGCGTGTTAAAAACGGTAGTCGTAGGTAAATAATTACCTAAATCTGTAAAAAAGTGTCGGAAACCTTATTTAATTAACAGGTAATTATTTTTAATTTATAAATTGCAATTACTTTTATTTGCTGATTAAGTAATAAATGCCTATTTTAAGTGAAATATATTTTTGGGATTTTTTATTCTGATACCACTCTAATTTATTTATTTGACTTATACTCTTTGGAAAAAATTCGGTTTATGGGAGTCACTCGAATAACCGAAATTGAACTTGATTAAGACTAATTTAGGGCTGGGGAATCCGAATCTGTAAGAATTAGGTGGGGGTCGGCACTATTAACTGAGTTATAGGGTTTTGAAATTTCGTACGCGATACATAGAAACCATGTTTTATTTATCAATTATGACATAAGAAAATCAAATTAATGACTATTTAATAGTCTCACATTTCAGAAGTGCCAACCAAAAAATAAAATTTGTTGCCATATAATAATAATATTTTTTTACAAAATAGGTTAGGTTTTTAGTTTGGGTTAGAGTAGGCAGAAGAACATGGGAAAAAGGTATTAGAATTAAATCACAAACCAGTCTATACAAACCTACTACAGATTCGGATTCCCCAGCCCTAAATTAGTCTAAATCAAGTTCAATTTCGGTTATTCGAGTGACTCCCATAAACCGAATTTTACCCTACTCTTTATACTATGATATAAATATAAAGCGTATGAAAATATAAAATATCACACGGATAAAAATGATCCTTTTAAAAAGGTCGATAGCATGCCATTTTCATCATAAAATATTAGTCATTCAGAATATATCGAGAACATTTCTTTTCCTAATCTATAAATATCACGATCAGTGGCGGTCGGCGACTTTTTGTAGAAGTGATGCTGGACATCAAATGTTTATATCTACTCGTACTTACTACGTACTTGATATCAAATATGCACATCTAGACGCTAGCCCACGAACAAGATACAATTAGGTTCCGTTTAAAATCATCTCCATAAATCCATTGAGCTCCATAACTCAATATTTCCAGTATCCAGAATAAGTTTTTTACATACATGATACATGATTTAGAAAGTACGTGTGGTTTTTTGTGATATTTCACCCTCCATGCTAGGGATGACCCTGTGTTATGGCGGGTGAATTTTACACTTTGCGGACATAGAATCTATACATTACTATAATATAAAATAGAGAAATAAGAAAAATGAGGTATAACTAGTTTGGGTTGCAAGAAGTTAGAGAATTATAAGAAGATGAAAAATTTGAAAAATTGTTATTAAATAGATCACACTAATTAATTATGTATATACTATACCGCTAAGTTAGGGAATAAGGATATACAGTGTTTTCCAATAAGAGGTGTTATTTTGAATAGCCCGCTATTTCGGTAGATGTTACTTTTAAAGCTGTCATTTTTGACATTTGACAAGTAGAAACTAAGCCATTAATAAAAAAGGAACAATACACGCTTCAAAAACGCATTGAAATTATTAAAATTCACTTGAGTGAATCAAATGCAAATCATCTTGAGTGATGAGGCCCATTTCCACCTCGGTGGCTTCGTCAACAAGCAAAATTGTCGCATCTGGGGCTCGGAAAACCCAAGAGTTATTATTGAAAAGCCTCTTTATCCTCAACGTGTGACTTTTTGGTGCGGTTTATGGTCCAGCGGAGTCATTGGACCTTACTTTTTCGAAAATGAGGCTAGAGCAACAGTTACGGTGAATGGATTGCGCTATTGAGAGATTATTAATGATATTTTATGGCCGGAATTAGATGGTATTGATCTGGACAACGTTTAATTTCAACAAGACGGCGCTACGTGCCACACAAGAAACGAAACTATTGATCTTTTACGATTGAATATCAAAATAACACCTCTTATTGGAAAATCCTGTATAATGTTTTGTCTGAAAGGTGATTAAATTGATAGAGTGTAGAATGAATCGGTATTGTAGTTGTAATGTAATATCCATTTCGTAATATGTAATATCCATTTAATATGCACGACATATATCTTATAATAATAATATTTGTATGATTTTTTAAAGCGCCGTTTTTGTAAAAAAAAATCACATTAAGGTCGCTGTAGAAATATTGAAATATTTAAATTGCAGTATTGCTGTTTACGTCTAGAAGTCGAAATCTTGTTACCCTTAAATGCAAGGGATGCGGAGCATCCACAGCATGTATCGACGGATTGCGCAAGATCATGACGGAATAGGACAATATCAGTATGTCAATAGCAAGATTAGTATAAACACTACAAAACTAATAATTAAACTGGATTTTTAATAAATTAACAGTATTTTACATTAGTAAGTTTTCTCCGTGCAGACTCTTTCAAAAGGTTGGTATTTTGCAAGTGTTTGCGCAGAGAATTCATTTCTCAACAAAAGAAAGAATATAAAGGTATTTTGTTCATTCCTAAGCTAAAAATAGAAAAGCTACAAAGAGTTTTCAACGCCATAATAATAAATATGACTGGAAAAAGGGTAACAAATATTTATATGAAACACGACTGGAAAATGAATTCAATAAAAAAAACTCTCACTTTGATTCTCAAGACCTGTTAAAAAAAGTGTTTCCTTGTTTGTGCGGGGTTGATTTTTGCATAATTTTCGAACCAGAGTTGAATTCTAAGAAGTTCAAAGGATATTGCCACCCTTCAAAACCTCAACCAAAACAATCTGGCACGTTCAAATACCGGGTGTCACAAAAAATGCTTTAATACCTAATTATTTTTTTCCATGTGCAATACATTTGATTTTCAGCAAGATGGAGCACCTTCCCACTGTCATTGAGATGAGAGAGCTTATCTACATGAAAATCTGCCGAACAGATGCATCGAATGGCCCCCACGCTCTTCAGACCTCCGGCCACTGGATTTTTTGTGGGATCTCATCTCATGTCAAAACCGGCAACGGTCGAATAATTGAAGGCGGACATTTATAAAGAATAGATGAAGATTCGCGTTTACAGCAATGTTTAGATAGAAATGGGCATTAATTAAACTTTTTTAACATTAGCTCCACACAGGAGGCCCAGAGAAAAGAAAAATCCCCCGGGGCCTTTGTCATCTTTGTGGAAGGGCCTTTTTATGGATAGGAAGGAGATGAAGTTCTGAGAAGGAAAACTGTATGGGGAATAGATAGGTATCTTGGTGTAAATGTGTCCAGGAGTTACGGACATATGAATCCATCCCTACCATTGCGGTGCAAGGCGATGGGTTGAGAGAGTCCGGCTGGAGAGGTCAAAAGGTCTCCCTCAACCAGTCTCTCCCGATTCGGCCCTCGCATCCGTCACCAATACAAACCCTACCCCATGAACCCGGGCACCCCTGCTAAGTCCCAAACGTAGCGAACCACTTGGGGTGACCTATGGCAGGAGTGTTGGTTATTCAAGGTTCTTGGTTTAAGTATTCTGTAATTTGTACTTATTCGTAATATGCCTAAACATATACTGTTTTTATAATACGCAAAGTCTACACATTTTTTTGGGACAACCTGTATTAAAATCTGTGTTCCATTGTGTCCTTCGAAAGGTTATTTTTATTGTTAGCGTGTTTTATCGCGTTACATTCAATACATCGTAAGTTGATTAAAATCATTTCATATCCGAAAAAAATTCTGTGTTTTTAGAACGCGTGACTTTTAAGAGTGATAGAGTGCTAAAATTTAAAAAAATCGATATAATTGATGTTGTTTGATACAAAACGAATTTTTTTTTCAAGAATTTGATTTTTTGTATGAAGTTTTTCAGGAAATTTCAGTTTAACCGTACGCTACACGTTTCCTGAAAATCTTCATACAAAAACTGTATATTCTGAAAAAAAATCATTTTTGTCTACAATAACATAAAAAATGCCATTTTTTGTAATATTAGCATTCTATTACGCCCAAAAGTCACGGGCCGCTACTGTTTATAACAATATATATGTTTTACGGCAATGAGGTTAAATTTAATAGATTTAACCTTCTTGTTTCAATGAAATGTCGGGAGTTCATACCTTCCAAAGATACCAAAATAGAAACGTTCACTAAATTCGATGGCTTGAACTTGGTTCAATTTGGTGTGTTTGAAGTGTGTCACTTACTTGTGGTAATTCCAACACAAGTTAAACTTAAATAATGTAATAGCAAGAGAAACTATATATAAATTAGTGCTTTAATTGAGGGGTATTTTTGCAAAACTCTCTTATACCACCTGAATGTTTTGATGGCAAATCGTAAAAACTGCAAAGTGTTAAATATGCGATTTTGAATCTGTGTTTTTTTAGTAAGAGATAACTTTAATAATATTCAATAGGAATCTAAAAATTTAAACAAAAATTGATAATCAATAAGATATTTACAATTAACGTTTGGGATAAGTCTATTTTGCTAGATTATCTTCTTTTGCAACCAACTGTATTGGAATAAGCTGATTTTGAAAAGCCATATAACACAAATGACAGAAAATTTCAAACAAATCAACTAGGCGGCCTTTTGTCTTATTACGAAATACTCTGTTTCTATTTGGTTAAAATGAAATAAGCCTTTTTTGATAGAAACATTGTAATACTAAAAAAAACATTCAGACTGACTGATACAGACCAAATATTCACAAATTTCGACTTACACAAAACATCACTAAGAGAGCAGTTAGACAAGCGTACAAAGAAAACATAAAAACTCCGACGGTAAATACAAGCTTTGGACAAATACACTATCAATACCATGGTATAAAAGCTTTCAAGAGTCTAACACTTGAAAATAAAATTGAGGAAAACAAAAATATATTCAAACAAAAAATTACAAAATTGATTAAAGAACAAAAAAGACAATATTACCAAAATTTCATAACATAAAATAATAAAACCTACACGTAACATACAAAACCAATATAAAACACACATCACTCACAAATACACAACATTAATATAAATATACCGATATTTTACTTTATTTCATTTTATTTTACTTTAATTTTAAATCTATATTATTAGTTTAAATTTATAACCATATGTTTTTTTTCTTCATCAAAATTATATATATTTTTTATAAATGTATTCTGAATATTTTTTGTGTTATAAAATGGGGGCCTCATAACGGGTAAGCCACCCAGTGAGGCCAACATTACTAAATTGTAATAAGAAATGTAAAATATTGTACCAAAATAAAAAAGAGACGAGTTTGCAAGGAAAAGTCGTTTTAAAAGTAATTTTTCTATTAGATTAAGTAACATTTGCAACATCACACAGGTCATATATGATAAAAATAGGAATGTCAGTTTTGCAAAAATAAATCGGCAATTGCCCTGGTAATTTTTTTCTCGGGGTGATCCTTCACGGAAAGGGTTTTAGCACTTAAAAGAAAAATCGATAAAAGTATAATGTGGGCGTGTCCATGTGCCCGAAGCAAGCCCGATATTTCATTGCGCGGGTCGAGTTTTCTCGCGAACAAGTTACCCAGGCTTTAAAATCACTTAATGCGCCGCTGTTGTTCAAAACATCATTAACCTCTAGTGTGCCAACAAATCCACTGTGGATTTCTGACGTTTGTACACGTTGTGTGCCGGCGAATCCAGTGTAGATCTGCAAGTAGCTCACAGAAATTACATCGATTTTATAGTATTTTGAACCTTAAAAGTGCTAATATCATATTAAGATACATTTTATTCGATTGGCACGGAACTAACGTATCTTAATATTATTCTAGCTTAAAGTTTTGACTGTGAATAAATGAAAGTAAAAAGCCTCATATTGTAACAGCTAGAACTGCGTTGGGCTGCCATTGTAACAGTTAAAAATTATTAGTTAAGCCACGTTTGGGCCATTGTAACAGGTATGGAAAACCAACATCGGGTTTGCTACGATTATGAAATAAAAGAGAAAAGAATTTCAACATTACATTTATTTCAATATCGCATAGAGCAGAGGTTCCCAAAGTGGTCTATGTAGACCCCTAGGGGTTGATATCGGCTTGCTGGGGGTCTATGTCAGCGAGAAAAAGAATTGGGGGTCCACGAAATTCAAATGGGGGTACATACGAGCGGACCCCCATTTACCTTAAGTCAACATTTAAGAGTTCTGTAGATGACACAATACACCTAACACAAATAACACAGTTTACGTAATACTAATAATAGACTGAAAATTAATTATTTGATATTTGTATTTTCATATTTCTTAAAGTTGTTTATTGAGGTATATAAATAAAATTATACGTTCCTTTTCTCGTGAGTATTAATATATTGAAGCAAAACATTGCACATCGGAAGCTGCGAATTTTCCTAGATTACCAACTCGTTTTTGAAAAACGTCCAGGGTAATAATGAGGTTCAACATTTAAATGTACTTCACACAGACTTCAAAACTAAGTTTGAGGACATTTTTACTGTGGAAGTCTAATGTTGAAGAATCGGATATCATATGACAAGAAGAACTGATCGGAATAAGCGCTAACAAATAACTTAAGGGGCAGTTCTGTAGGGCCAGCTACAGAAAGAAATTCCCGTTGCTTATCCTGCTCCATTTTCATTTGGTGTAATACCTCACAAGGGCGCCCCTGTCTGCACGATGCAAAAACATAGGAACTATATCGCCACCCGGTTGTAGGGCAGGCAAGAGAAGGGAATCTGTTTACGAAAAAAATAAATAATTATCACATGGGACGTTAATAGTTTTAGGTAAATTCAATATTCGGCAGGCAGGGGGTCTACGGAAAAAAAAAATTTGGCAAGAGGTCTACGGGGGAAAAAAGTTTGGGAACCTCTGGCATAGAGCAAGAGATCTCTACTTACAACAAAATTAGATTACATCTCAGGGGTGAGCGTCAATACGAAGTATTTGAATGTACGGATGGAATTTATATTGGTAGCAAAAGTTTGAGTGTGACATTGTGTGATGACATTAAATATCTAACCTGTTAAGCGTGAGAAGGGCGCCAAACAACACTTAGGAAAGAGTTGTTAAAATTTGAAGCGGTAAACCCGATGACCAGCGAATTAATTTTTTCTAGCTGATTGCGTCATCGCGTCACCCGGAAGTCTGTCGACTGGAGCGCTCACTCGTATCTTCTCACAAGTCGCGTCGTCCCCGGCTGGCTGCCCCATTGGTACTAACGGTCCCCGCTTCTCAAAATTCTGTCCCGAGCTCCCTTCTAGATCGGCCATAGAGCATACGTCACATAGATAACTGAGAGGTCTTGTCAGATGTTTGAAAATTAGTGGCAGGGCAAAATTGAACTGCTACAATATGACTTATTTTTATTATGAATATAAATATACGCTCATTTAGCCGAAAATTAAATAAAACTGAAGAATATTTTCGTATGTCTTCATATACTCGTATATATATGTTTATAACATCAGAGAGAGAACATTAAAAAAAACATTTCTCAGAATATAGATCTCTAGAATCCTGGGTAAACTACTAGAATAGATAGAATATTTCCATTTTTTGTTAATATGTGAACATGTTATGTGATAAGACGGTACAGTTTACGAAAACAACATTTTGCAAAAACAAGTTATTACGAAAATAGTGTTAACCGGCGTACTGCGTGCGATTGGCATTTTACCCCTGGCACACTAAGGAGTCCTAGGTCGCGGAAAGATGGCATTCCAAGGGTTAAATCTTTATGTCTTGTTCACAAACTTACTTAGCCTACATCAATCACCCTCAAATACCGCATAAAACTTGTCATCAACCGCTTTATCGTCCGGCATTCATCTTTGCTTCTATTTGTATTTCTCAAAATAATTTATCAAGGTCTAACCAAAATTTCACCAAAAAGTATTCGACGTACATGTTGTGCTCTTAGGAACAGAATTGTATTTTCCTTTGTCTTACTGCTGTGGCGTTATATAATTGGTTTTAGCACAGACGATATAAAAAAGAGAGATGGGTCGGAAACAATTATTAAAATGAAACAATTCATGTCGCCAACGTCGTTCACTTATATTACTGCAAATCTTGCCTACGCTCAGCGGCACCCCGCCTTTGTTTCTACCTACGTGCCAAGAGCATAACTTTCATTGGCTATGCTTCTTTAATAGTCCTGTGCGATTTAGTCAAAGGTCAGCGACAGTCGGAACGCTTCCGTACCATATCTCTCATTGTTTCTAGGATCGATGGTTTTTACTTTTTGTGGCTTTGAAGAAAATATTTTTGTTTTATTTTTATATATTTTTTTTTTTTACAATTTCTTTATTTAATATTAAATTTACAATTACATTACATTAAGTTTGTTTTCTTTTTAATACATTACAGTACACCGTGATACACATTTTTTTAGAGCAAATACTCGTGTTAAAAAGGCGGAGAAACGCGTGTAAATAATAATTTAACATATTTTTTCAGAGAGTGATTCATGATCATGAAAAGAATTTTTATTTTTTTACATACTATATATATATAACAAAATTATATCAAATAGAAAAGAGAAAAGGATGTAAAAGAAGGAAAGAGATAAGAATAAGTAATAAGAGAACGATACGGTTCATAGCTAGTGGAACTATGGTATAATAACAAGGAACGTTAAAAAGTACCTTGTTACTCAGATTTAATTACTAAACATCTTTAGTCATTTCAACCATCGTTTCGATTCTAAATGATGGTCCTGGGTCGATCACGATCGAACGTCGAAGTGATCGAGTCAAAAGTACCTGATCTAAAAATCCAAATTCCATCATTGATCGAGTACTTCTAAACAGATAGCCCGGTCTACTAAATGTATACGACCATTGTCGCTCATCACGCCCATCACGGTCGCTGACAGGGGTGACAGATCATCGATTCAATGATTGAATCTTTTTTGAAGTAGTGACTCGATCGATTATTGGTGATTCATGATCGCGTCTATCACAGGACTAGTATCTTCTACTATGGAACGAGATGCAAAAAACATTTATTTTTATTTATTTTTCTTTAAAGTATTAATCTGTAACAGGGTGTACACTGTACATGTTCAATTACAACGTAAATATAGGTAATTACTAATTATAAATATAAAGAATATTGTTTTAGAAACATATAATACTAAATATAATATAATATAATATAATATATACTATACTAATTCTTTTCACCTGAATACATTTATAAATAATATCGCCTACTTTAGCCCTCTGACCCAGATGTGTCGACTATATAACAAGATAGAGTGTGCTGAAATAGATATTTTCTTCGATAATTTGTACGGATTCAGAAAAAAAGTTCTGGCGCTATTAAAAAATATTAGCTAATTCATTGTGTCAATTTTCTCTATATGCATACCTCTCGTATTTCTTATGCCTCTTACCACTTGTAATAATGTATAATGTAATGTGTTACTTGAGCGAGCTTATATATGATTGTGTATTTTATTTTTATTTTTTGATGTTTTTGTTTTCTAATTGTATGTATCTGTATTTAATTGTATGTATCTGTATTTAATTTTTTGTATCTTTATTTAATTGTAGATTTTTTTAATTGTACAATAACTGAGTTTTTATAAGTGGATTGTTCTCACGTAAGTGTGATCATCTGTAAAACCCAGTATAAATAAATAAATAAATAAATATACAAGCTAATGAATAACAACTATTGATTGATATCATCGCTTAGTATAAAGTGTCTACTTAGAAGCCATGTTTTAAGCATTATATCTGAATTTACATGTATTTGGTAATTTGCCATTTTCGATATTACTTGTTAATATTACCAACATTCACATCATTTCCCCAAAAAGTTAGTATTTTTACAAAAACAATTATATTAATCTCTGCCTCGAGATCTCACTTTAATTTTTTTTTTTCATGTGTAAAATATATAAATTTCCTAAAATTATTGCTGTGGATTTAACAGAAATTTCAAATTAGATGACCGTGAAAGAATAACTACATTAAAAAATTAGAGTGATTTTTCACGCCTACAGGTAGTTCAATCACAATTAAAATTGACACCATATTATATCGTTTTAAAACGAAAAATATTTTTAGAGAGGTTAAAAATAAAACCTAAAGGCCGTATTACACATGTCGAGTACTCGGCCGAGTCATTTGCTTAATTACTCGGCCGGGCGTTGCTATTGGAGAGTAGAAGAGGCAGTGGGCTAGTCAATTCATTAAGATTAGTTTATAGTGATGTTAACATAGTTTTGCGATGGAGGAAAAAGAGGAAAATTGAGAGAAACGTCACAAATTCCAAGAAAAATCAAAAATTTAGATTTTTTTTCTAAAGTGCGAATTTTTTCATACCTATAACACATTAAATAACAGATCAAAAGGTGTTCTTAATAATTTTCGGAGCGTGCTTTTCGGATATTTTTCTAATTAGGGATTATCATATAATTAACATGTCCTTAAGTACGTAAATTTTAAGCTCGGAATTCCTATTGATTACATTAATTATGTCAGTTTGATGAATCAATTGCATCTAATAACACTGTCTGACAGGAGAATTATTTCAGACCTGGTTGTGTTACACAGAGTCATTAACAACTTAATTGATAGTCCTGCCATCCTTGCCACTATTAAACTACATGTGCCGACTAGGAATACAAGGCAAAATATAACATTCTTCTGTAATACATACTCAACCAACTATCAGACACACTCACTGACCAATAGGATGCATGATCTGGGCAACAAGTATGGGGGTGTTATTGATTTATTTATTGACTCCATATATAGAATTAAGCATAATCTACATCAACACTTTGTTGAATCCTACAAATTAGAGTAGCGTTGGTAAATTAGTTTTAATGATTTGTTTTATATGTAATGTTGTTGTAATTTCTTTTTTACTTTATGTTTTTTTTTCCTTCTTTAAAATGGATTAAATCTATTTACTGTCAATATCTCCTGCATAATACATATTCTCTTATTGTACTGCATCATGTATCACTTCTATGTAAAAGCCTTTTTAGGCGTATATATATATATAAATAAATAAATGTCCGCTCTACAAATGTAATAAAATAAAAAAAAACTTAAAGTGTTGAGGCGAAGCTTAATGCTAAATCAATATTTTGATTAATCTTTATAACGAATTGGTGTACATTATGAATATAAAAAAATTTGCTTTAGATAAATTGAAGGTTTTCCTATCGTTTCGCTTGAGTAGAATACAAATAAAAAATATAAATTACACAATAAAAAATATAAATGTATACTTCTAAATTTTTATTTTATTTTAATGGAAATGTATGAAAAAATGTAAAGGAAACAACTTTAAAAAAATTAGAATGGCTAAGATTATCTGTGACAGTTTAACTTGATTAAATTTTTTGCTTTCTTATAAAATTATTTACAAAATAAATAAAAAACCGTTTTTTGCTTGAAATCGAACGTTTCTAGACTCCGTTTGTCAAGCGATTTTAATGCCTATTACCTACAATATAAGGTATACCAGAAATATACACATTTTTGGCTTGTAGTTTCCTCTTAAAGCGTATTACCAACAACCCCTCAATCCATAGGTAAAACAAGTCGGTATATTGGATAATATTCTCCGTATCTCTCAACAGGTGAGGTACACATGTACATTACATTCCAAGTGCATTTTGTTAGACTGTAATTTATTGATATTGCAATAAATTATTCTGATTTCAATACATTAATTGGCGAATCATCAAAATGGTGAATATCGAACAAGAGTCCAAACTGCTCCTCAACAGTCTGAAGCCAGTGAGACTATGGCATCCCAAAATGGGGTATGTTGTGAGGCTGAAGGTGGTGTGGAGGGGAAACACATAAAAAGAAGAAGTAGGGGAAGTACCTGGCTACTCAGATATAGTCACCAAATACGATTAAATCCATTTCAAGCAACGTTTCAATTCTGAGTGTTGGTCTTTAACGAGGGGGATTGCCGCAAATTCAAGCCAGGATTTGAACCGGCAACTTCCGGATTCGTAGTCTAGAGCCTTACTCCTCGACTATGGAGGTCATCAAATTACTAAACTATTTATATGATTGCGTCAACCACGGAACTGACAGGCAAATCAATAAATCAGAGTTCATCACGCGTGAAATACTGATTATTATAATATAATTATAATATTACACGCCCATTATTAGATAAATTCAGTAAATTAATCATTTGACCCCAGCTGGAGGACAGAACTCACGTGTTACGATTATTTACTATGTTATTAAAATAAATATAGGTAGGTAGGTAGGTATTATACTCGTATTAAAACTATTCATATGAAAATTGTTTTTTTTCCTCTTTTCATCAGTTCAAAATTTTATAAAGGTTTACCTAAAAAAGGGGCTATTGTTTATTTGCTATTTACAGCTAATATTAGCTCGCATAATTTTTTCATTGAAAATTAGGTTTTTTGTCTTGTAATATGCAGACATCTTCTCGAATTGAATGAATTCGAAGGAATTCAAGAAATTTGTACAAGATAAGAGGATACGATTGATTTACAGCAGTAAATGCAAATGATTTAACTGATAGACTGAATCAAATTCTAGTGAACAAAATAAGAAGTAAAATCAATTAAATAGAAAAAATAGGCTCTACAACATTAGCTCAAGTAAATATAATGAGACCATTCACTCGGTCACCGGCTGTGCACTTTGCACATCATGATTTTAACGAATGAAACACAATAAGATCACAAAACTACAATAAAAACATTATTCGACAAAAACCGAAAAAAATTTGAAAGTAATGTAAGAGACATGGTGTCGAAAATGGAAACAGGCCAAACAGGAATAAATTGGACCATATGCGATAGTTGAAAAAACTCCAAGTACAGAATAGATACGGGTCACAAAAAACAGAATCAAACCTATTCCATATCACAAAGGTTATTCCAGTTCAAGTATTGGGAGAAAAGGACATCAAAGATGAGTAGTTTTGGCGAAAATTTTACAGTAATTTTCTTTCCCGATGGGGGAGATGAATAGGAAATTATATTTTTTTTTTTTTTTTTTAAAAAAAGAAAGACAAACATTCCCGGGTTACGAATAACCCAACAATGTTTGAAAATCTCCTACTACCACCACAGAAAGCCGAAAATGTTGCTTGTGTTGTGATGGAGGACTTAGCCAACCGAGGAATCGAACACGCGACGCTCGGGTGAGACCCAAGCGCTATGCCCACTCAACCACTGACCGGTCAATTATATAATATTCCCTTGAATTTTGAATCTTGCCGTTCGCGTTCTGCGCTGTCGATAAAGCAGTGCTTCTGAACTGACAGATGATGTACTACTAGGAAAACAAAAGAGAACGCAAATCAAGATGGCGATATTGCGTCAGATTTTTGCATGGCTGAAGTAACCATAAGAATATATATTGTTAGAATAAACGATAAAAGGAATTGGGAAAGAAATTGGCTTAGTAAACATAAATTTCAGTTCTGTGTTTTTCACAGGTGGGTTGGTAAAAAGTGTGTTAGTTTAGTTTGTTTTATATTTATAAGGCTGATAAATTAAAACCTTGTTTTTTACAGAGCAATATATATAATTTCGGAAAAAAATCGGTTTATGGGAGTCACTCGAATAACCGAAATTGAACTTGATTAAGACTAATTTAGGGCTGGGGAATCCGAATCTGTAAGAATTAGGTGGGGGTCGGCACTATTAACTGAGTTATAGGGTTTTGAAATTTCGTACGCGATACATAGAAACCATGTTTTATTTATCAATTATGACATAAGAAAATCAAATTAATGACTATAATAGTCTCACATTTCAGAAGTGCCAACCAAAAAATAAAAAGTGTTGCCATATAATAATAATATTTTTTTACAAAATAGGTTAGGTTTTTAGTTTAAAGATTCGGATTCCCCAGCCCTAAATTAGTCTAAATCAAGTTCAATTTCGGTTATTCGAGTGACTCCCATAAACCGAATTTTACCCATAATTTCTATGTTCCCGATGGTTATCTACGTCACCGACAACATTGACTATTTTATCTCCCGGCCTGCAGAACTAACTTGCCAATGGTTATGCCTGTGGGGAGAGCAATCTTGCTGTTGAACAGAATCAATTCGGATATCGACATGTTTTGCATCAATGAAGCTTCCTTTAAAAGGCAAGCTCTATTATCACTAGTATAGTTGATATACACACTGTACATATTAATCTTAGAATTCCTTTTATAAAAATATTTTAAAAACGCTTTGAAATGAACAATTTTGTAATGTTTTTGAAATTAATAAACAAATTGAATTGAATTGAATAATTTATTAATCAACAAATTGAAAGAAATTTAAAGGGATTGAAGTACAATATTATATATATTTGATTTAGTATATACCTACCCGCAAGCATTTTCTGTGTACCTCATCTTTTCGTTAAGTTAGTTAAATATTTTTTTATATAATTAAAATATTGTATTAATTACAGGATCTTATATTTGATTTGTAATTTACGTATTTGTACTATTCTCGAATGTTTATTACTTACATTATTCTCATTTAGACATCTTTTAACTTGAAATATACTTAACTTATAATACCTACCCATAAGCATTTACTGTGTAGTGTGTACCTCATCTTTATCTTAACTTTGTTACTGTACGTTTGTTTTGTTTACTCGGTGAACTGAAGTCGACAACTTTTCAACCTCTCCAAATGTCGATCGGATGGTTGGACCTAAAATTATTTCGTATATTTACCGCTGTAATGTCGGCTGATTTTAGAGAAAGGCGT
The DNA here is from genome assembly GCA_026573805.1 of Hesperophylax magnus. Classification (NCBI taxonomy): domain Eukaryota; kingdom Metazoa; phylum Arthropoda; class Insecta; order Trichoptera; family Limnephilidae; genus Hesperophylax; species Hesperophylax magnus. The sequence continues at coordinate 27,181,445 of JAIUSX010000012.1, forward strand.
ATATGACCGCGCGTGCCTACGTGATAGCCACATTACGTACAATGTATTGTCATCGACAACGAGTGTATCTGCCGAGTTTCAGCTCGATCGGCTGTCGAGAAGTGGGTTAATTTCCGCATCCAAGGTTTACATTCATTCATTATGGAAAACAAAAGTGATTTTAAAATAAATGAATTTAAAAACACTGTATAACGTGACTATGCACGGGGTATACCAATAAGTATAACTACATATATTCCATGTACACGGTCATACCCTTAAACTTAAAAGTATGATTATTATTCATAAGTGCCCAAATTAAAAAAAAAAAGTAATGGTAAATTTCTTACTTTTGTTGGATTTACAAAACATTCTTATAAACACAACTTCATGATGAATTATTATTTATTCGTAGTCGGTCAGCTGAACTTCCCTCTCCTTTCTTTCCTTAAAAATACCACCCGCAGCATCCCCAAAGATGGCATAGGCCGGAGGGAAATTATTTTCATAGCGGAAATTATTTTTATAGCGGAACTAACGTAAAAAATATGGGCCAAGAACCAGTATAAGTAGATATCTTCCCCACGTGGAAAGGGAGTCCTGTAATGGTACGCCACTACTTGATTCGAACGGCATTCTAGAAGTTTCGGCTTTTTTCAAACAAGCTTCTTGGATGTTCTTTTATTCTTTTTAATTTTGTTTTGGCAATATCTACATAGCAACCAAATGTTCGAGAAGTTTCTTCACCTTATAAAAGCGGCAGCGTGAAGGAACTCGTCAGTCAGTCAGTCATCAATCCGCCGTCAGTTAACAAGGCTCAACGAGTGATCACCCGCGGTCCTCTTACCCGCGCGTTAGGACGAAAATATTCCCGGCTCTGCTCATGGACTCCATCGGGACATCATTATAGCGCCTTGGCCCCGGACGCCGTCCCTGGCCAGCGCTACAACGGATTACAGCGCCCTGGTTCCAGCGCCTCTGACCAACGCTTCATCCACGCACCATGACCACCACGAGGACACGCAGCATCCTCACTGGTCTATGCAGCTCCCGCTCAACCGCCTACAAGGTCCACCGCACCTTCGACCTTCCCGTCAGCACTGGAGTACTGATTGCCAAGATCGCCAGTGCCTGACAGTCAACGAGTCCGGTCACCAGCGCCCGGCGTCGACTCACTGACCCGCGCTTGACCAGCCATCACAGCCAGCATCCGGAGAATACAACATAAGTCCTACGTCAACTCTCATCACGGCAAACTGACTCATCAAATAAATCACTGTGACCTTCACGACACGTCTTTCATTTCGTGCCTCTCACAGGATCCCCAAATATACATTATCAAAATTATGATATTTGCACCGCAATGCTTAAACACTGTATATTTGCTTGGGAATTTTACTAACATAAATTCTTCTAACTAAGCTACTTAGATAATGTACGTGGCCCAATTTAATTACATCTCTAAATAGTATAAATTAAAGTCGCTATTCACGTCTGTCTGTTTGTAAGCTTAGTTATTCTATACCACGCAACGGATTTTGATAGAGTTTTCGCTATCATTTAGATAATTTCTTCCGGAAGGTTTATATATATAATACATGCATTTAATATTTATAGAAAGTATATAGTTATTATAAAGTGAAAGTAAAATTATGCCAGTAAGGCAGCTGCACATAATACAGGCACTAAATTTTTCAACAACATTGATACTGCCAAATGATCACAACAAGTGCGCAATGACACTAAATAGATTGGGTTCTTCTTTAATGGATAATGTATATCAGCCGGTGAATATAAGAGCATCCTTTGGACATAGGAGTTTTTTTTTTATAAAGCTTCGTTGCTTTATAATATGTCTATTGAAAATATAGGTTCGTTAAATCTATTCTAGAAAATGGTCAAAAATTTCATATTAGCTGAGAGTCGTGATTTTGGATTACCGATTTCGTGGCTTTTGTTATAAATCACCGCAATAACCCCATATTTGATATAATCCATCTTTTTTTTTCGATTTTATGTCCAGGTTAAATCTTCCCCACAGGAAAAAACTAAACCCATCCACACACTTTTCCACAAATTATCATCTAGTCAATCCACATTATGCAAGTGCATTATACAGGGTTTTCCAATAAGAGGTGTTGTTTTGATATTCAATCGTAAAAGATCAATGGTTTCGTTGCTTGTGTGGCACGTAGCGCCGTTTTGTTGAAAGTGAACGTTGTCCAGATCAATACCATCCAATTCCGGCCATAAAAAATAATTTATCATCTCTCGATAATAATAATAATAATAATAACTCTTTGGTTTTGCTTAGCATTGAATCCTCTATCTAAAATGTTAATTAAAAGCAAGTTTGGAATAAAAGTTAAGGGTAATACAAGGGAGAGTAGTACAATTTCGCATTTATTATTTATGGATGATATAAAATTATTTTCGAATTCTGAACAAAATTTAGAGAAAATGATCGAGGTAGTTAAAAACTTTTCAGATGATATCAAAATGACTTTTGGTTTAGATAAATGTAGAACGATCCATATAGAGAAAGGCAAAATTGTAGATGGGGATGAGAGTATATTTAGAAATTTCCAAATTACTAGTATGAAAAGGGATGAGGTTTATAAGTATTTAGGATACCCACAATCAAATAGATTAGACCATACTAGTATTAAAAATGATATTAGGATTAAATTTCAAACTAGGATCAGGAAAATTTTAAAATGCAATCTATCTGCTAAAAATTTAGTAAAAGCAATAAATACTTGGGCAATACCTCTATTAACGTACTCATTTGGCATAATTAAATGGTCTAATACAGATTTAGATAACTTAGAAAGATTAATTAGAACTACGCTAACAAAGTTTAATTGCCATCATCCAAATTCAGCTATAGAACGAGTTAATTTACCTATAAATTTAGGAGGTAGAGGTATAGTCAAAATAACTTCTTTGAAACATAATCAGGTAGAAATGCTAAGAACTTTTTTCCATAGTAAAGCTCATAGCTCAGAAATGCACAAAATAATTTGCCAGACAGATAGAAATATTACACCTTTAAATTTATACGATGAGAATGCCAACATTTTTATAAATCCCAACCAGGAATTATTAGATTCCTGGTCAAATAAAATTTTACACGCAAAACACTTCAATTATCTCAACCAAACGTATGTTGACAAATTTTCGTCAAACAAATGGTTGAGTATTGGAGAGTTGAGCGCAGAAATAGAAGGATTTATGCTTGCCATTCAGGATAGAGTCATTAATACTAAAAATTATAGAAAGCATATAATCAAAGATACAAATCAAATTGATGATTTGTGTAGAAAATGTTTGGCTTTTCCGGAAACTATAGAACATATTATATCGGGATGTTCTATATTAGCACCGTCCGAGTATACATTTAGGCACAATCAAGTTTTAAAAATAATTCACCAAAATTTGGTAATTAAACATAACTTGATTGACTGCCGTAATATAATACCATATTATGAATACGAACCAAATTCATTTTTAGAAAACGAATTTTATAAAATATATTATGATAAAACTATACTAACAGACCGAACGATTAGTCATAATAGACCCGATATAGTTTTACATGACAAAATTAAAAAAATAACTTATATCATTGATGTCGCTATTCCAAATTCCTGTAACATTAAAAAATCTGTTAATGAAAAAATAAGAAAATAAACAGATTTAGGAAACGAAATAAAAAGAATTTGGTATTCTCAGACTATAAAAATATTACCATTCGTTATTTCGGCTACTGGCATTATACCTAGCTCTCTCATTAAAAATTTAGGCGTATTAGATCTATCAAAAAATTTATATATAAAGATGCAAAAGTCGGTCATTTTGAATACATGTAGGATAACGAAAGATTTTTTAAATATTTATGTTGAGGGATCAGTAGGATTTATAGGCCCTGTTAGAAGTTCTACCGAGCCGAACCCTCTGATATGAAAATATCTGGAGTCGGTGAATTTTTTTCCCATTTGATCTCTGGTGAGTTGACGTGTTGTTGTTCTTGTATTGTTTTGTATTTATTTTACTTATATAATGCACTTGCATAGTGTTGATTGACTAGCTGATCGTTTGTGGAAAAGTGAGTGGAAGGGTTTAGTTTTTCCTATAGGGAAGATTTAACCCGGACAACAAAATCGGAAGCATAAAAAATAATTGGATAATTTGTAGAGCGCCGTTTTTGTGAAAAATCACCTCAAGGGCGCTGTACAATTTATTTCCTAGGATCTACATTTGTTATTTAGAAAAGATACCAAAACATACTTACCTGGCAAGTCACTTCCGACAAACACACTAATATTAAAAAGTTTATGCTTATAAAAGATAAAACTGCACGCAGAGGACACTATATCAAAAAAAACTGGTCATCGCATGACCTTAAGTCTGCTATAGTTTTTATTTTAATTAAACTGTATTTTAACTGTCTTAAAAAGCCTACAAATTGTTAGTTGTTATTATTTTTATTTATTTATTTTTAACTATTATTTTTATTTATTTTATTTTATTTTTAGTATTTTTTTACATTTTGTTAATTTAAATTGCCGACGACTGTGAAAGTGGAGGTTTCTGAAATTATGGATACGACTGTCTGAAAAGGTGCGTTTTAAGTTTAGACCTAAATTCTGTCGAGTCTGCGATCATTCTCAAATCATGTGGCAGTCCATTCGAGGCTTTAGGTCCTGACACGGCGAAAGCACGCTCACCGAACTTAGTATCTGGTGTGCGCTTTGGTTCCTTCAACCTTCCGATAGTTGATGACGTTGCTGACCTAAGGGTTGACTGTCGGGAATTGGAATCTTCTGGAATACACAATTCTGATAAGTAAGCCGGAGCCATAAATAGCGCAATCGATTCATCGTAACTGTAGCTCCAGCCTCATTTTCGAAAAAGTAAGGTCCAATGACTCTGCTGGACCATAAACCGCACCAAACAGTCACATGTTGAAGAAAAAGAGGCTTTTCAACAACAACTCTTGGGTTTTCCGAGCCCCAGATGCGACAATTTTGCTTGTTGACGAAGCCACCGAGATGGGAATGGGCCTCATCACTCAAGATGATTTGCATTTGATTCACTCAAGTGAATTTAAATAATTTTAATGCGTTGTTGAATCGTTCTATTTTTATTAATGGCGTAGTTTCTACTTGTCAAATGTCAAAAAATGACATTTGACAAGTAACATCTACCGAAATAGCGGGCTATTCAAAATAACACCTCTTATTGGAAAACCCTGTATAAGCATAATAAATACAAAACAATACAAGAACAACACGTCAACTCACCAGAGATCAAATGAGAAAATAATTCAGAAATAACTCCAGATATTTTCATATTTGAGGGTTCGGCTCGGTAGAACTCCAAACTGGACCGATAAATCCTACTGATCCTTTAATATATAAATTCATTCATTCGTATTCATAATATGTTACTATATTACAGCAGTCAATCAAGTTATGTTTAATTACTAAACTTTGGTGAATTATTTTTAATACTTGATTGTGCCTAAATGTATATTCGGACGGTGCTAATACATAACATCCCGATACAGTATGTTTGATAGTTTCCGGAAAAGCCAAATATTTTCTACATAAATCTTCAATTTGATTTGTATATTTGATTATATGCTTCCTATAATTTTTAGTATTAATGACTCTATCCTGAATGGCAAGCATAAATCCTTCTATTTCTGCGCTCACCTCTCCAATACTCAACCATTTGTTTGACGAAAGTTTGTCAACATACTTTTGGTTGAGATAATTGAAGTGTTTTGCGTAAATAATTTTATTTGACCAGGAATCTAATAATTCCTAGTTGGGATTTTTTAAAATTTTGGCAATCTCGTCGTATAAATTTAAATGTGTAATGTTTCTATCTGCCTTTCAAAATATTTTGTGCATTTCCGAGCTATATGCTTTCCTATGAAAAAAAGTTCTTAGCATTTCTACCTGATTGTGTTTCATAGAAGTTATTTTGACTATACCTCTACCTCCTAAATATCTTGGTAAACTAATTCATTCTCTAGCTGAATTTGGATGATGGATATTAAACTTTGTTAGCGTAGTTCAAATTAATCGTTCTAAGTTATCTAAATCAGTATTGGACCATTTAATTATTCCATATGAGCAGGTTGATAGAAGTATTTATTGCTTTTACAAAAATTTCAGCAGATAGATTGCATTTAAAAATTTTTCTGAAATTGAATCCTAATATCATTTTTAAAATTAGTACGGTCTAATCTATTTGATTGTGGGTATCCTAAATATTTATAAACCTCATCCCTTTTCATACAAGTAATTTTCGAAATTTCTAAATATACTCTTTTCCCCATCTACAATTTTGCCTTTCTTTCTTTGTACGCATTTTACACGAGTCACAATAACAGAAAAGTGTGTATGAGACGATGTATGAATGTGAATGAAGTAAGGAGTGTATGCTACAATAGAGCTGTGTTTAGGTATATCCTCTCTGCTTAACCCTATAGGGAAAAGGCATGTTTGTTTTTTTCTAAACCAAAGAACTACGCTGAAAACAAGTGCCAAACTTACTACTTCCAAAATCGGGGGAAAATCTGTAAAAGACGGAATGACAATTATAGACACTGTATAGAATTGGCAGAATTAACCATATTTATCTCATCGAGAACAATAATTGGCCGTTTCCCATTATCCAATTTACAAATCAAACTTTACTCCAAACCATCCATATAACCGAGCGACGCCGGGTATACGACAGTTAGCATTGTATAATATTTTGTAAGTTTTTCAACCTTTGTTACGTGAATAAATTTATTTTTTTCCCAGCCTTGTTGGCGAGCTTTCAAGTAGTGCCTTTTATATAAAGCTAAACAAGGGAAAACACTCTATTTCCATCTTGGTTTGTGCAAAACAGTTTTCAAAATAAAACGTAGTTCTGTTTGAGCCACTCGTTTATCCTTGTTTATGAAAGCATCAAATAAATCATCAAAATCAAAAGCGCTTTCTACAATACCCGACACACTTGTATAACTTATCCCAACCTGGCATAGGTACGTTTTTTTTTAAATTCACATTCAAAATACCGCGGGTTTTCTTATCGGGGATATTGTTTGAAAATTATAACGGTTCTTTTTGAATATAACAGAGGGCACCACTTCCGTTTACAACAATCCTAAACTACACTCATGAAGATAATAATAATCAGATTTATTGTACAAGTATGTCTACAGAAAGTACAAAGGCTTAGTTTATAGCTACATCCTATTTTTCACAGCCATCCCATTTCACTAGAAGTAGAGTAAATAAATATTATAATATTACAGTGTTCAAATATACAAATAGAAACAGAGGTATTTAATTCGTGTTAAGTAGTCGTAATGTGTAGTGAAATTTGTTTAAAATGAACGTTTTTAGTGATTTTTTTTTGTTTGTTTTTGGGGTGTTATGCCGTGTTGCGCTAACTCCTTCTTTAGCCGACGTTTCGGACATCGTTGCAGTGTCCATCATCAGGGCAGATCCGGTAGATCCGAAGATTAGTAAGGCTTTGAAATCCGAAGATTAGTTTTTAGTGATGATTTAAATAGGAGTATGTTTGTTTAATGTTACGTGGAAGGTTGATACATATTTTAATAGCAATGTATTAAGGCTTTGAAGTATTGTTTTGTTTGCTTGTGCTATTACGAGTAATGATAAGTCTTCTGTAAATTTTGTCGCATATTTAAAGCCTGCCATAGGGGACCCTGAGATAAATTATTTCCATCAGGGTAGATCGATAAAATCCTATATCAATACGATATTGACGATATCATTCATCTATGGTCAGTTGGCGATATTTGTGAGCACGGTCAGAAAATGATCATGATAGTCGGTTCACAAAAGCTGCTGCTTTTAGCTCGGCCTCCAAGGTATCAGATAAGCTGTCAACATGTACAACTATTTATATAATGTCAATCTTTATGCAAAATAACTGGCGTATTAATGAATGGAGGTGAAATAAGTATTTTTAAAATCAATTCTTAAGTAATTGGTAATTGTAGATGCATTCGAAAAAAGGGCGTAAGCGACAATTTAAGCAAAAAAAATTTAAGCATACAGTTTTGATTAGAATTTTTGTCTGATCATTTTACTCATTGGTTAAAGCAACTGGACACTTTTTACGAATATTTATAAATGAAGATAGGTTTTTTTTTTGTATTAACTTAATGAGGATAACCTAAAATTCTAATATTTAACGATTGAATACAATATTAGCGATTCCAAACGAAAATTTGAAACAGAAAAATCAAAAAAAGATATGGTCACATCTAGGACTGGAAGCCAGGACCCTGATAATTAAAAATTACAATTTGAGGTTTTACTCATTAGGTTATTCCAAAAAATAAAATATTCATCCTAGAATTTCAGAAAAAGTCAGTAGTTGTCGCATATTAAAATAAAAAATAAGATATATTTGTTTAAGGCGATGCACTACGTCGTGTAATATTTTAAATTGAGCCGTTATTAATAACAACCCTTACGTAGATGGCGATAAGGTTTAAATTCCCGCTTAACACCATCCACCTGTTTTGATTTATGCAAGAAAAAAACATGGCCAAAAAGTGCCTTTTATTTTATTTTGTGGATTTTCAGGCATAAATATTAATTTTTTTTTTGATCATTTTATAAATAACTTAATTTGCCACATTATACAATAAAATCATAACCGAAAATGGGTTCGTAAGTAGGAGATTTTGAACTTTAAAACAGTTTTCATAGGCTTATACATTATTTTTTTCTGGGCTTTTATAAGCCCAGAAAAAGGCTTATATAAAAAATACTCGATTATTTCAAAGATGTATTCTACTCGTAGTATTTAATTAAAGCATCTGAAACATTTCTAGGCGACCAAATTTTCAAACCAAAAACACATGATTTTGCATTACTACGTATGGCATCGCCTTAAAGACACTGTCTAGATTGCATTTAGTTCGGGTTAAATCTTGCGATCATAGATAGAGATTGCTGCCAATAAAAGTGTGCGGTGAGAAAAATGAATACAAGGTTGGTAGTTCTTATTCGAAGTATGATACAGTTAAATATGACCGAAGGAGATAGGGTCGCATTAGCTCAGTTGGTAGAGCAGTGCCCCGGGAAGGCGAGAACCTAGATGTGACCGTATATTTTTCTGTTTCAAATTTTCGTTTAGGAATCGCTAAGATTTTCTTCAATAATTAAATAGGTTTGAACTTAAGAACTTATTATAAAGTTAAAAATAATGGCCGCCAAGTGAACAAACAATTTTGCGTTGAATATTATAATTTTTTTTTTTAATCGTTGTGTTCTTTTAAAAAATGCTTATCGAGTTACCTGACTAACTACCTTAAAAACTTCCATAAAAATCAATTTACACGGTGCGAAAATCGAAGTTGTATCAAATACTATATTGTTGTATGCCTTTCTTGAAAGAATTGGATTTTTATGTGGACAAAATTATTTATTCATATTTATACATATTACGTACGTACGGGCGCAAACAAATACTTCGTCTTAATATTGTAATGCCATAACTCGCATAAAGTGTATTTTCATAAAATAATTAAATTTACGCCATCCTTGAACGCATAGTTTACCATTAAAGAAAAACTTTACCAGTGTATTATTATAAACATGGCTTCCACCTGAACAAGTAGCTAGAACTCAAGGTTCGTAGAAAGTATGTACTTAAGGCGAAGCTTAATGCCAAATCACTATTTTGATTAATCTTTACAACGAATCGGTGAACATTATGAATACCAAAAAATATGGTTTAGATAAATTGAAGGTTTTTCCATCGTTTCGCTTGAGTTTTAACACAAATAAAAAATAAATTACTTAATAAAAAATATAATTGTAAACTACTAAAAAAAATCCTTTTTCAAATCAAGGCATAAAGGAAATAACTTTTAAAAAATATATTATTATGGCCAAGATTATCTGTGACAGTTTCACTTGGTTAACTTTTTTTCTTTCTTATAAAATTATTTATAAAATAAATAAAAAACAGTTTTTGCTTGAAATCGAACGTTTCTAGACTCCGTTTGTCAAGCGATTTTAATGCCTACAGTATAAGGTATACCAAGAATATACACATTTTTGGCTTGTAGCTTCCTCTTAACAATATTATCTATGAACCTTGGATAGAATCCAGCTAAAAATGGCGACCAAAACCAGTATTGCAAGAAAAAGAAAACCGAACATTTTAAATCGCTGTAGATTAGGATGAAATTGAAGATTGAAGTCTGCGTATTTTCAAATGTGCCTGCGGTCCGAAAGGGTTAATGTATAAAGCAACTTTAATTTGTAGTCCCTTTGGAAAACATTTCATCATGTTGGTACCTGGTGTAAAAAAATGATTTTACTCGTTGATACAATGAAGCATGTTAATGTTTGCTCAATTTACATTTCAATTTAAATACAGTGCCCGTGCATTCAAATAACGCTTTAAAACACATTTTTACATTTGTAATCATGAACAACGGAATACATTTGCTTTCATTTATGTGAATTTTGGACACACAGCAAAACATGAATATTTTTTTAAGAACTGCCTAACGTTTTTTTAACGTTTTACAAAATCGTAACAAATTTATATTCCTCCTGATTTATTCCCGAGCACGGATATATTAAAATACTAGATGTACCCCGCAGCGAGTTGCTGTTGCTCAGTCTATCTGTGAGATAGAAAAAACAATAGCGCGTGTTGCTTTTACGTCGAACAGAAGGCGCTGTTTAAAAAAACACATGTTTTTACCTGTTGCAGGTGACATCTATATAATATAGGCATATAAAAATACACGCGTTTTTGTATGCAATGATGTGTCAAAATATCAAAGTAATAGGTGATTTATTTTTTGTATTCGCATTAAATCATTAACACCGTCGTATTTATCGTGATTATTTTTAGGTTTTTTTTATTTTTTACACGTGGTTACTACCATGTGTAAAAAGGGCCCTGAGGAAAATAATATCCATTTTCATGCCGCACAAGAGTCCCGAGAGCTTTCAGCCGTTTGGAGCCTATTGCATCGCCAATTGGGATGTGTTGTGAGGCTGAAGGGAAGAAGAAGATGGGGAATTACCTGGCTATTCGAATCTGGTCACCAAACACCGCACAAAGCCATTTCACCCAACGTTTTAATGCTGAATGCTGGTCTTACCAGGGCGATACTGAGAGTGTCTTCCACTCTGGAGCATAACGCAAATAAACAATAAATTATGTTGAATGAATAATTCGTAAATTAATCAAATAAAATTTACTTGCGCACACCGGGATTTGAACCCGCTACCTCCAGCTTGCTAGTCGAAAGCCTTACTCCTCGACTACTGAGGCCGTCATATACACATTTCATCGGTAAAACGGTTTCCATTACTCTAGTGATTAATTACGTTAAAACTTTAATTAATCAACGAACAATTTCTAAGCTCGGTTCAGACAATCTTAGGTTAAACTGAATCTTTTGTGGTGTTGGATTAAAACTAAGATTAACAAGAGTCTCTCCTAAAGCTGCGTAATTTATATCGCTTGTTCTGAGGATAACAGTTAAACTAGGACGGAAATAAAAATTAGTTGCCCAAATGTTTTTAACGCCTGCCTATCTGAATAGATTATCTGAAAAGGTGCTGAAAATGTTTTTATAGTTTTGTTTCGCTTTTTTTTGTGAAATTAACTCTATTTTTTTAGAGGGGTGACCATTTTCATGTAATGATGTCTGCCCACCAGCTGCAACATTTCCAACAGGATTCTCGGGAACCGTCGCCTTGCACTACTTACGTAGAACTTGAAGTTAAATTCGAAATATTACCTAAATTTATCCAAATATCCACACCCCTTTACTTCACGGAAAAATATTAAATAACACCAAATTACTGGAATAGCTACAGGTTGAGTAGATAACTACCTCAGACATCGCTCGATACTTGAAAATAATCAATTAATTTTAAAATAATTTATCATTTAACTTACTAATTTCGATTGTCGTGTGATTGTTCAAATGATTTACATTTGCTTGAAGTAATAGAGTGAAGATACGTTACTAAGCCAAAGCGCTTGGTTTCACTGAACTAGGTTCAGTGGACGCACTTTAGCAGACCTCTCATATGGCTTTTTCATTCACACACACCCATATTTTTCGAATGACTATCCTTTTCATAAGCGGTCTGACATATTTTTGATTAACATATTAATATAACGTGTCTTGCATCTTTATGATGTCATGGTATAGATGTCGTATAGCATCTAAAAGGTTAATTTCTTCTTTTGATAGGCAATGAAGCTCTAGTGTCCTTTTCTTGTGTGCAATCAAACACAGATAAAGAAACTGCAAATAATTCAAAATACAGGTATGCGAGCTGTATTGAATTGTAGTAGATATTCTAAGATAATTATTATTCAGAAAAAACTAGGAATGTTAAGTGTGAGACAGAGAATAATTTACAATACCCTAATTTTTTTATGTTTAAGCTAAAAAATAAGATGCTCCCGAAATATATGTTTAAGAATGTAAATTTTAATTTCGGAATACATGACTACCTCACGAGAAACTGTGGAGATTTTAGACTTCGAAAAACAAAGTTTTCGGGACCTAAAATTAAAGGATTTAACATTTTGAATGAATTACCGACAGATGTTAAAGAAGCTAAAAGCCTTTGCTGCTTTTCGTGGGTTATGTCTAAATACTATAAAGAATAAGTTTTAGATGTATTGTGAAGTGTCCTTAATGTAATAGAAATAAGTTGTTAAAAGGTTTATACTATATATAAAAATGTAATTTTTTAACTAAATAAAAATATACAAAAAAATGATCCGGTGGCAAATATTTTCTTTATTAACTCTGACAGTTTCACAAATCGTACATTTATAATATCCCGTGATTTTCACGGGTCTATAATAATAATATATAAATGGTTTAATGTTTTTTCATATTCTGGTAAAGTAATGTATTGTCTTTTCAATGGCCAAGATAAACATTTAGGCACTTTCAGCCATTGGTATCGGGTGTGTGATGGATGCCCCCAATTGAGCGGATTTTACTATTCGACCTGAAAAACCACAACCGTGACAGCCTTAAAAACCACCTTAACATTATACAGCTGTTGTTTTTATTAACCCAACGATGGCCCGCACGAAATCTGCTAACCCAACTCAAACAGATTAAACCTGAATCACTTTTCTACGTACATGAAATGGTATTGAATAATTTAACCTACTTCCCGACATCCTATCGAGCTGAAGCTCGGCTGATAGTCTCGTTATCGGTGACAATGTATTATTCAACTTTTGTTGGTAATCACGCACACACACAGGGACATATACGCATTTTTCCGAATTAACTTGAATTTTAACTTTAAAATTGAGGAGTTGTTCAATTCTTCCGTCGCAGTGGAAATTCAATCACTTATATCCTAGTATTTGAAAGAGAGAGAGAGAGAGAGTACGAAAACAGTTTGCAATATAGGTAATTGATGAATATTTCCAATTTGCCGACGAGTTTTTTTTAATAGGAAGTATATTTACTACAGATGGAAAGACTGAGGATATTAAAAGGGAGGTAATGATGCATGAAACTCCACTAATGGAGGACTGAACGCGGTTGGCTCTAATAAATAAAATGTCAAAAGAAGCGAAACTAGCAGTTCATAATAGAGGGCTAATACCAACCCTGTTATATGGCAGTGCCGAATGGAACTGGTCGATGAATGATGGAAGTAGACTGAAAGCTGTAGAAATGAGATCATCATGAGGCGTAGTATGTAAAACCATGTATGACCGTGATAAAATTGCGGAGATCCGATAAGTTTACAAGGCTGATGTAAGCGTAGTGGTTAAGATTGAGAAAGATACGCTCAGATAATTTGGGAATGTATAACGGATGCAAAAAGAAAATAGTGTAAAGAGAAAATATGACTGCATCATACTGACATGTTCTTCTTTATGTGTAACATATGTATGGTGTTCTTATACATATACATTAAGGTGGAGTGAAATTTTTTTTTTGAGAATTTCGAAATCGACATAGTTGGGAAAGATGCTTCATATATTAACAATTACAAGAAAAATAATAAAAAAATTACATTCTCAATACCTGGACATCGCCAAAGCTTTATATTTTATCATTTTCACGATTTTACCTAAGTATTTATAGCTCGTGTACGCGAAATAAAACACACATAAAATTTGTATTTTACCATTTATTTTACAGATAATACATTCGTAGATTGTTAGAATGGAACAAATAATGGAAATAAAAAAATGTACATATATTATTTACCGCATTGAAAACTTGAAAATTACAAAAGTTACTATGAACGGTACTGCATTTTGGTGTTAAAAATAGGCATAAGGTATCGTGACTCTAACCTTGTTTTTATTAATCCATCTCGCCTCAAGGGTCCACAAACAACGGCTGAGGCTTCTGTTACAATTTTCACACATCTCTCTGTAGCTTGAGTGTGGCAAGGAAAATTCTTTATCATTGGTAGTATGACATCCTCAATTATCGTGTGATCGGTAATGACTTGTAAAATTGTCTCGTCACTTACAAATTTGGTTAGTGGTGGCTCGGTTATATTTTCCTACTTTATAACATCAATATAATCATCTGCTGAAAAATCAAAAACAGGCACTTTGAAGGTACGAATAAAGTCTGATTGCATTTTCATTTGCCGAACTTTCAATATTCTTCTCAACGCCAACTCTCTTACGTATTTTCGGTTGTCGTTTAACATGGCTAACAATATATTTTCGTGATGCCCAAAAAAACCATTTCGCTGGATTACTGGATCAATAATATCTTTTAAATCACTGGGCAAATACCGTGAAAGCACTATTGTTTCGTGTAAATGCCTTGCACCGGAAAGACATAATGGTTTGGTCTTAATGTTGAACCACATAGGTGCGTAAACTGTTAATACAAATGTCGTTAAAGTTACCATATTTTTTTTATGGTTTTAGGGTAGAAATGTAAAGCCGAAGAATCCGATTCGCTGTAGTGAGCCACCTGGATTGTACAATTTTACCGGGATTTGTTTTTGATAAATTTTCATTGCAGAATCCGGAGTCAATAGTTTTACACATTTTCAGTAGATACAGCTGATCTGTACTTAAATCCTGTGTATTTGTCATACTTGGTAATGAACATTGAATAATTTTAAATTTCACGACAGGAAGTTGTTCACACTTATTTAAAGATTTACCAAAAATTATAGTGAAACTTTGCGGTCCAGTCGTGGTTCCGTCAATGTTCTCAAAGAGATGTCGCAAAATGAGTTCGTTTGCTTGTAATTGACAGACAATCTACTGTAAAGGCCGTTTGAGATGTGATTCAAGGCGCCGAATAACACCTCCTTTGTACCCCGTATTAACTGCAGTTCCGTCGCATCCAATTGCAACATTTTTTTCCAAAGCAATATCTTTCGAAGACAGTAATGAAATAATTCTATTACTTATTGCTTCAGATTTTCCGGTTTTTAATGAAATTTGTCCCATGTACTCGCTACCTGGTTCTTTTACTAAACTAACGTGTTCTTCAGTTATTATTTTTCGCCGGTTGTCCTCCATGCTTAAAGTTTTGTCCTTCCGTCCGTCGAAGTATAAAGCAAATTGATTGGAATCGATTGCTAACGGCTTACTAGTAAGGACAGTTCTTTTCTTCATTCGAGCTCGACGAATTTTACTCATATCCACAACGCGAGATGTATCGTTCTGTGAAATTAAGCCAACATCTTGTAATACAGCGGAAACAATTGCAGCTCCGGCTCGATCTGAAATACAATATCTGTCCAGTGTTCTGGCCACAACGGGGAAGTCTTTCACCTCATGGTGAGAATTATTTGGTTGTTCTTCACTTTGCATTATTTCTTGAGGAATTGAAGACGAAGCACATTTTTTTGAGAGTCTAAAGTTTAAACTACAAGAAGGAATAGCGTCAGTACCCCGATCTACTAGATAATGTCTAGCGGATCGGAAACTTCGCCAAGATGATACGCGATACACTTCATTCTGTTTGATACGCGTTTGGGGTAGAAGGATTCGTTGCTGTATGGGAATAGTTTAACTGTTCCTAAAGTCCTACTTTATAATTATATTATAAAATAATAATGTAATTATATCATAGGTAATAAATAAACACTCAATTTTTTTTACATAATTATAAGCATTTCTAAGAATCGGGAGAACATTATTGGTGTTTTTAGTGTTTTTATCAAAAATTCAAAGTGGTGGCGATGTCGTAATTATAAATAAATATTTTTTATATTTTTTTATTTAAGATAAGTACATAACGGAGCACCAATCCCGCGTATGCCGAATTCTATATTACGAAAAAAAAAATTCTCCATACTAGACCGCTCCACCTTAATATACATTCCACATATATGTGAAATGTATATGTATAGCATCTATATAAACTGCTTGTTTCAGATGTCTTATAGTGTTGGCGAACGGATGCATTATTTTAATGAAAAATGTAATTTTTAATTGTCAAGTCTCTGACAGCCCTGAATTGTTGAAGCTACTTTGCCATACCCGCCGGCCATAGTGGCCAAGTGGAGATAAATTTGATTGTAATACAATAAACTCACTACTATTTGCGCTATTATAATATTTTGCTAGATTATATCTGTTGACAAGTCACCTTTTCTGTATATGTTATCCTGTTTAAATGAAGTACTTTCTATTATTGTAGCATTCTATGCCTTAAGAAAATTTCAGCTGTATCACATTCAATGTCGTTTTGTATACATATTGTTGTGTTCTTAAATGTAATACTAATATTCGCCTATGTACCACTGTGTACTTATAATCTCATGTATCACATTATTGTAAAAGCCTTTTATGGCGTTTAATAAATAAATAAATAAATGACGAGGAAGTGAATGGTAGAAGAAGTCTGGAACACCCGAGAAAGACGTCACGATCATGCGAATCCTCTACGCTCATCCCTGCGGAGAAACGGCGTGATGGTTAGTTAGTTAGCTGATTACGGTCAATATTATAGGTGTTTGAATGTTACGCGTTCGTTTAGTATTCAATTCAATTGTGTAGGATTGGTCAAAGAGAGAAAATTGGCAAATCGGTAAAAGATAATGGTAATAAATCGGTATTGGCAAAAGTTATAAGATCGCAAGGGGGCAATTTCAGTGAATTTATAGTGGAAAACGTTCATGAATCACGCACGCACTTTGTAAATTCTGCGGGAATGTAAACAGCGTATCCTAATACAGCAGTGAAGTTCTTCATTATTTATCTTTAAGAGTAGAAAAGATATCCACAAAGTGAAACAAACCCTATCGGACAACTTCAAGGCAAAGACTAAATCAGGCAATAAAATAAGTTTTGGCCGGAGAAATTTTGTTTAGCACGGGCATCAAAATCACGAGAGAAACCCATTTGATGAATTCAAATACATAAAGTTATATATCTTTATTGGATTTAAAAAAGCTAACTACCCTAAGCACAACTTGCTCTACCTAATGAGTAAATATGTACGCGCTGTGAGTATTCAACTTTACAAGCCCGACTCACCTTCCAAATGCCCCAACGTTGGCCAAATGCGTTGAGCCAACGTTGGCGCCAACGCTCTTAGCCAATTCACGAATAAAAACGATCACGTCGTTTAGGCGGCAAATCATAAATGGCACATTTTAAATCGTTATAGAATATTTATTCGTCAACATAAAAATACCTAAATCATTACCGTCATTTTCTCCTATTTTTAACGTGAATCAAAAAAACAATATCCTATTCTGCGTTGGTCATTTGATCTAGATGTATGTGGCATATATCTGGATCGCAGCCAATGATTAATCATCGTAACTCGTAAACCTAAATAATAACTAACGCAATAATCAACACTACTGTCTCCGTTGAACGCGTATTACGACCTGTAAAAGGGGCCAACGTGTGAATGCTGTTGGCGGGTTGGCACCAAGATCATTTAATGTATGCACAAACACCGACAATAATCAAGATGATGTACACAATGTCATGCTCAGCGTGACATTGGCCATTGCTCTGGCCCAGCGTGTACAGGACCTTTTAGCGTACGCAAAATTTGGCGCAAAACGTAGGCATCCCAATCGGCAATCATGGTCGGTTTTCGTGCACACATTAAATGATCTTGGTTGCAACCCTCCAACAGCGTTCACACGTTGGTCCCGTCTATAGTTCGTAATACGAGGCGAAAAAAATTAGACCATAAACTTGACTAGACAATAAGAGACGAACAAATTTAATATGGGACGTAGGAATCTGTTAGTTTGGACCGCACGACATTAACACAAGCATTCCGTAAATGAATAACAATCCTTAAAATGAAAAGCTTCATCATGGAGTACGTGCTCCTTGACGGAATTAATTACTTAGGTTCACTATCTGTAAACAAAAGCTTTGCAATATATCCACGGGTAGGCAGGAATGGTCCTTATTCCACTAAGCTCGGAAAGTGTGGAAAAGCTCGCTAACAGATTATTTTGCTTCATAATTGTTATTCTAAACATGCCTCGATTTTAATTTGAAAGTGTTTTATGAAACAACAGGCATTGCAGAGAACGAAAGAAACTTTAACAGAGCCTTATTATATGTTTTTTCTTGAGAAATATTACGCAGTACCATTTAATTTAAAGTTTTTCTTTTATATATTCGATAATTTTACTATTCAATCTTTTTTAAAGAAGTTTATTATAAACAAGTTATTTTGTGTAGTTACTACTACGCGTGACAGATATTTCGCCTTGTGGTGAAGCCATTTACAGATGTTATGTTTATATTATTTCCGTTTAGGTACTTATAATGAAACGCAATTTATTTGAATTTTATTAGCTACGCCATAATTGATTTCCGAATAAAATATCGGAAATTATTAATGTGTATTGATTAAAGTTTCACCATTCATTGCATTGTGTGACCTTTAGTAAAACTAAAATCTATATTAATCAATCATTCAGTCTACTTTCATCCTTCCTCTGCCAGTTCCATGCCTCACTGGCATACATCGGGGTAGGTACCAGCACTGCATTGTGGACTGCTAGCATAGATTCCTTGGACATTGTTTTGTTAGCTCCATTAATGGAGTTAGCCGCATTTACCCTTCTTTCAATATTTTTCTCAGTCTTCCCATCTCTCGTAAGAATACTACCTTAATAAATAAACCCATTCATTCTCCTGTATTATATACCTTCAAGTATTGATAATTCACAACTATATTGGTCATTGTTTTCGTTTTTTTTTCATTCAAACAACATGACTTTAGACTTACTTACAGTCATCTTTAACTCATTCTTCATATATATGTATGCGGTGCTGATTTCTAACAGTACGGAAGATCTACAGTCTCTCGTGTCTAGGATAAACTAGAGTAGAGTCTGGCTTGTCAACATGCACTCAGGACTTGAGATATCTCAACAAAAGAAGTGACACAAGCTTAGATCAAAGAAGCGAGGAGGTCAGGGAATATTGACATATCTAGAGATGCTGCCTGGAAACTGATCCCGTAAGACAGATATTGAATTACGAGCTGTGTGTGCAGCTGCACCGGTAGTTTTTCAAAAAAATTCTGTTGATTTAACAAATTTACAAATTTTGATAGATTTTCTACGAACATCGGTAGATTTTGCCGAAATAGGTAGATCTAACGATGTTTCGGTAGGAATGGGATCACTGTACTCAAGGTTCCATGATATCGAGATAACTAAACTTCTGACTCAGACAAATCAAAACAACCCCCCACTCCCTGAAACCAACCACTCAGCCATACTAGCCAATCAAAAAATATGCGGTTTCGGTGACGGACCTTATAAATTATAAATTGTTTTACAATTATTGAAGATAATATTAGCTATCCTTAAACGAATATTTGAAACAGAAAAATCAGAAAAAGAATTGGTCACATCTAGGACTTGAACCCAGAACCCTCGTCTTGCCGGAACGCCGCACTACCAACTGGGCTAGTGGGACCCTAAAAAAAAATTGTTCACAATTTAATTTTCGAAAAATATTATTATGTATTAATTGCTACATAACCTGACCAGTTCTTTTAAACAAAGTTGAAACAACCTTTTAAATTTAGACCCGTGCCTACTAAATCATTCATTAACCCAAAGAGCGGGCTTTTAGCAGTACCCGTATTCAAGTGCTTATCAGAAAAAATATATTTCCATTGTTAAAGTAGATTTTTAATGTTTTAAAACGAATTCATCTGTAAAATATACAATAATATAATTTGTCTGAAGGTTACATGAGTTGCCACGATCCCCTTCATTTTCCGAAAGTGTTTGATAGCTGTAGATAACTAGACAAGTCTGCGTAGAAATTAAATTAATTAATCATAACCGAATCATCAAATTTCTTCACTTCAGTCAAACTACGGTTATTAATTCTAATTTTAGACAAGTGGACTATGGTGAGAAGTTCACATACAACAGTGCCGAATTTACAAGAGGTGAAAAAGGGTTCTCAAATTGGAACACAAAAACATATCTTACAATATATGTTGAACCATATAAAACATGTCCACGAAGACGATACTGACATAATAAAAAAACCTGAAGCAGTTTGCTTCGTTTTTTTAAACTTTAGCCTAGAAGGATAGATTACATAATATTAGATGGATTAAAAAAATGTGAAATCCCCGCATTCCGAATTTCTTCCCACATGAAACATACCTAATTCACTTGAACATTTTTTTTGTTATATCTAACACAGTTTTTAGGCTCTTAAAAATATGATGTTTTTAAAGAAAATCTCTGTTCAGATGCCGAATTGAAAAAGTAATTCATAACAATTCCTAACCTCGACAGAAAAAAAATCGCAAAGTATGCTCCGAAAAATATAAAAAATACACTTTGTTCTGTTATTTACACGTTTTAGGCATAAGAAAATTCACAGTGTATCAATAAAAAACGGAACTTTAATGGGTACAATACTTCAATTTGTATCCATATGGTTTTTCGTTTTCTTTTGTATATTCATTACAATTTATCTTTGGTACTGAATATTTAAATGAAAAACTTAAAAAAATAACAAAAAAACTAAAACTGAATTGTTAGGTTAGGTTAGATTAGGTTAGGTTAGGTATGGTTGACACTGGCGCTAACTAGCCTTATGCAGAACACATTTCTCTAACCTAATTTCTGTGTGCTTAATATTTTTCTCGTTAAATTTTTTAATTAATTTTGCTTCTCTCCACCCATGTCCTTGTATCTCGTGATAAGAAAATTGTATTTTATTTTTATTTTGATAATAATAATAATAACGTAGCATTTAAATAGCGCAATTTTGTATTTATTTATTTATTTATTTTATTTAAACGCCCATAGGGCTTTTACATACAATGCTATTATGTTTTTTAAATACAATAACAATAAAGAGTTTACATAATATATAACAATATACAGATTACATAAAATATAAGATTGAACAATGCATAGGTTAACAAAATATAGGTAACATGAAACAAGAATTTACGAAACGTAGGTAACATGAAATTTAAGTAAATGAAATAATAATATATGATCTGCCAATATCCTCCAAAACAATTGAATAAAAAAGGATGAAATTGTTGTTCACATTAGCCTATAAACTATGTAACTCTAATTAACAATCTCTATTACGCAAGATTAGGATAAGAAACGACAAAAAGTCTAATAGAAAAACATTTAGTTAAGTAGGTAAGTTTTTAGATTCTCACGGCCAAAAGCATTTTTGTTGTTTGTTTTTGTGGTGTTATGCCGTGTTGCGCTAACTCCTTCTTTAGCCGACGTTTCGGACAGCTTCGGATCTACCGGATCTGCCCTGATGATGGACACTGCAACGCTGTCCGAAACGTCGGCTAAAGAAGGAGTTAGCGCAACACGGCATAACACCCCAAAAACAAACAACAAAAATTTAGTTAAGTATTATAATATTAAACCAAGTATCACAATATTAAGTCAAGTACCACAATATTAAACCAAGTATTATAATATTAAATTAAGTATTACAATATTCAGTCAAGTATTATAATATTAAACAAAGTACCATAATATTAAGTTATATTAAACTAAGTATTATAATTTCATTTCACTTCAAGTGCAGTATATTTCCTGCGTCATGTATTGGAAAATATAATTCTTTAATCTCTTTGCTAAGTCTTTGTATAGTGCAAATGTATTATACACTTTTAAAATAAATAAAAAGTAATGAAAACCTTAACACATTTTCATAAGGATGGATAGTAAATCGCAGTTTGTAATTGCCAAAACTTATTAAGTTTTAGACTTATGGACGGTATGCAAATATATATTCGGTGTTCAAATAAACCTGTTGACAGCTTGCGAAACTGAAAGTTCAAGTAATCTGCAGATCAATAAAAATACAAAAAATCTTATAATACACATGATACAGGCGTCACAAAAATCGTACATCTTCGAAAATAAGTTTTCTCGAGCCCCGAGCTATCTAAATCTAAGCAAAACAATATCAACTGAAAGTACATTTAACGACCTTCTTCATTTGAAAAACGATACAAATTTTCCTAGTACGGGGAATTAAAAAAATGTTGCTCATAAACTCTTTACAAGTGCTGCTACAACTTGTGTCATCTTCTCGGGCTATAAAAAGGAGCATTTCAAGGGTTATTTAAGTAAATCACTATCCACATCTTGAAGAGGACACGTGAATAATTAGGGCTAGAAATCAAACCCTTAAAATGGACACCACTGCTGACGAAGCGGCTCAAGTGGTGGCACTACTGCAATCAGTGATGCGACAGTGTTCTAATGGTTTCTTCATTGACTGGTGGCTTCATCCGGATAATTTTAGCAATAGGTTGTGATGCCGAGTATTGTTTGAAAATATTATGGTCAAAATATACATGTTCATTTGTTCAAAGCGACAATATTTTCAAACCACAGTTTTTTTATCGCCCAAACGTTAGCCAGTTTGCTCCTATTTGATGAGGATACAAAAGCAAAGAATGATGACTTGGGAAAGAAGTCAGAAAGAAATTTTTATTTGCAATGTTTCAATTTATGTCCAAATAATTTGTTTTTTTGCCGGTTCAGTCCTAGACAAAGAAACACATAATGCAGTGTTATTATTCTGGAGTCTTTGTCTTAGCATTATTATTTTTTCGGTATACGGGAGCGAGGTAATTGAAACTACAGCTGGATGTATCTGCTTATACCGTTTAATCCCTTTACGACATAAACTGCCTTCTATCCCACGGCAATTCTTTACAAGTTCTCAACTATTTTATGTCTGCGATAAACTTAATACATGCTGCGAAATAAATGGAGCCGACGTAAAGTCTCTCGGGACCACCGAACCGATAATTTCTAGAAGTGTAATCTATACCGATCTTAAAGTAAACGGTTGTCGCCAAATATATATCATATAAATGTATAGTTGACGACCATACTTAATCCACTTGTAAGTTGTTAGGCACATGTAAGTTTACCTATTTCAATAGGAGGAGCTAAAACATATTTTTTAAGAGTCACAGATTGTTTTTTAAAACATAAAAAATACCCTTTGTAGTTTGAGATGCAATAATGTATATAGTAGCGTATATCTGATGTTTAAAATAATCTGTGACTCTGTAACGGCTATAACCACGCTGGGACGCCATTGTAATAATCTGAAATGGAGCCAACATCGGGAATTGCTAAGATTGTAAGAATAAAAGAGAAAAGAATTCCAATATTATATTTAATCCAATAACATAAAATGCAAGAAATCTCTATTTAACAACAATATTAGTTACATCTCTGGGGGTGAGCGTCAATACCAAGTACTGAGCGCACAGACGGAATTTAAATTACATTGAAGTGTGACATTGTGTGTGATGACATAAAATTATCTGACAAACAACACTTAAAGCGTTGTTAAATTTAGAAAACGGTGCAATCCGATGACCAGTGTATTAATTTCACAAGCTGATGGCGTCATCGCTTGCTCGTGAGACTTTCGACTGGAGTGCTCGCTCGTATCTCCCTCAAGACGTGTCGTCCTCAGCTGGCTGCCCGGTTGGTACTGAACTTGCCGCTCTCGAAATTCTGTCTGGAGCTCTCTCTAGAAGGCGCCATAAAGCATGCGTCACATAAACAACTGAGAGGTCTTGTCAGTTGTTATAAAATTAGTGGCGGGGCAAAATTGAACTGCTACAACTCTTAAAAATCAGTGTTCAGCTCTTCCTGAACAATTACGTTTTTGAAACATGGGAGGTATTTTCGCGTTGACAGAGGTAAAGAGGTAAACTTACATGTGCTTAAAAACTCGTGGCAGACCCCATGTACTTTTTATACTGCATTGACCATCCACATTTTCAACGTCACTTACAGACAGTTCAGCAATTTTGAAGTACGTCACAAAGTGGTAAAACTACCTCTATGACTTTTTATACTTACATTTACCTCAACTTTGTGTCTTCTCCCTAATATATTGGTGATTACGTAGCCCTATTTTGGATTGCCATCAAGGAAATGTAGTTTGAACCTTATGAAATGATTTATATATCCAAGCTGGCTTCATATGGTTCTATCTGCACATTTAGGTATGTTCTAAAATGGTAAGCATACGTAGTATTTAAATATTTTCATTTTATACTAAAATACTTTACGCAAGTTTCAACCTGAACAACAGAAATTGGTGAATAGATTATAAGGAATTATTTTTGGAAACTTTGACACCTCATAGCTTAGAATAAGGAATAGGGAAGTTAGAGCCCTGTCCAACCAGATTGACGATATGTTCGACTACTAAAGGTCTTGTAGTGAGTGTGAAAGGATTATTATTTTTTTTTATTAAATAAAACAATTCTATATTTGAATACACTTGATTTATTTCACCAGAGATGAGGAAAAATTAAACTTTGTTCGGGCACCCATACACACCCACAACCCAACTCTCTCTCTATTTATCTCTTCAGTATGTACTCGAGACAATAGACATAAATAAATTGACAATTTCAATACGTGTACCTTTCCAGCTTAATTTGGACTATCGCATATCGCAAGAATGGGCAAAAAAATATATATCGACACAAAATATTACATTGTGAAAACGTAAAATATTTGTGTGCATATATGCGCCTCAGAACTGTGAAAGATATCGTATTTGCCTGATTCATTTGCGTTAGAAAGGTATTTAAAAAAATCAATTTAATATATAACAGTTAAAAGTCCTCGTTTTCCCACTGCTACCCATTCCCTCCATCGTTGAATAAGCGTAATTTTTCTGCTTATTATAATGGTAGCAGCAGGAATTCTAATTTTTCAAGTTTTATGAAACCCATGAATGTTTCTTTGAAACAGAAAATAAGCGAAACTTATTCATCAAATTTCAAAGTTCATTTTCGGGTTTTCTGAAAGTCCTATTCCAGTTCTGTTATTATATCATTATAGGCTAGTTGCTGGACAAAACTTCAAAAAGTCTTTCACATAAATTTCATTAACTTTGAAAATTGAACAATTGTTCAAATCCTCCGAAACAACGCGTCCTAAGGGTCCACGTTTTACCGATAACTGTCATCGATGGTTGGTCAGATGTAATTAACTCTATACACTTCGTTTTTTACTTTTTTGCTCAAAAGAATCTAATACCCAACTACTTACTCAAATAATTATAAAAAATGTTTAGTAAAACGAAAGCAAGAATTTTTTTGTTGTTATATATTTATCATGAGTGTTGTAAGATTAACCGGGATCGTTGTTATTGACACAATAATAACGAAATTAAATATGAAAGGAAAGAAGCTACCGCAAGTGGTGTTTCGCGCCGTTTGTGGTTGCCTCGTTCCGTTAGGCGACGTGAATGCTGTTTAATATTTATAAATATAAGTATCTTTGTAAACTAAAGATTACTAAAATAAAATTATCACAAATGGTTGTTGTTGAAATTATCACGCCATTTCCCATTACGTTCGTGCGGGGGGCGTTCGTGACATCACACCGGCCAACGTTTGCAGGGCAACCAAAACCAACGATGACAGCTGTCCTAGCAGACAGTAGCGTTACCTACGTCATAGCCAAATTCGAACCGCTTAGAAATTTGTGATGTTAGACATGTTTTTTTAAATAAATTGAATTAATGTATAAATAATAACCAGATAAAATTTTATTTAATAATCCACACATTTTAACACTATTTGTAAATATACCTATCAAGTTTGGTAAGAGCTCCGAGGTTTTCGTAGTTGTAACAACTTCACTTGGACAAGTCACTTGGAGAAATATGAGCATTACCGATTTATTAAAATCTTGTTAAAATGGTATCGCACTTGTTCCGAATATATCGGAACACGTGTTCTTGCACCTGCGTTGACGAAATGCAAAAATATATAGATTTTTTTATGAAAACGTGTTCGGACGTCGCGATAATATATTCCTTTTTACTAAAAGTTTTACTTGAAACCTATCAATTCATTCGTTCCTGCAGTCCCGTTTTTAACAGGATTACAAGTAATTTGAAGAGTTTCTTAATAAATAACTATAAATATTTTAAATCAGTAAGCTTTCTCTGTGTACATACAATGACCAATCATAATCGATTGCTTAGTGTAGTGGGATCCGGAGATGATCAAAGTCAATAATTGCCGATAAGCTAATGTATTTATTGTCAATGGGAACTTCAATCGCCCTGTCAATACTTTCACCCCAGTTGCTTTGTGGACACCTGCAGAAACATAACCTAAATTGTGTGAGTACAGTGATAATCTTTGGACATTTCTTTCCATAACTATGGGCAATTAATAAGTAAAACAAATATCGTTTCGAGATGAAACTGAATTCTGAAGGGCTCTATAGATAGAGCAATTGAACGAACGATTGTCAATCGCACAGCGAATTATTTCGCTGCGTCAATACGCTTGTCCATGGTTTCTATGCGTTCAATCAAAATACGCATCATTCCCACAGTCAATGAGAAGTTTCGAATGTCAATCGCTTACATTGCCTCAGTAAACGTTTAATAATTAGAAATAAGGAATTCCAGTCAATTATAATATTTTTTTATTATTCATCTTCTAACTTAATTACCAATATTTAAAAAAAAATTACAATAATTTTAAAATTTTGCATTTTTTTAAAGCCCTCCAAATCTAACGGCGTACGCGTGACGCCACACGTACCTCGGTTTTGTAGGTCAACAGTAAGGTTAATCTTACTCGGGTCGGTATGAAAACAAAAAATACAAGTTAAATATTTACGAAAAAAATTAATTCTTTTGAAATAATTTGTAAATTTGTATTCTTTATGCACGCGGCCGGCCAACCCTTGAGGAACGGTTTAAGTGCTGTCAGAACCCGCCGACCAATCACAGGGCGTTTGAGAAAAAATAATTAAATTTATATGAAGATATGTGTTTTAAGCCATAATATTTTTCACTTAAGTTCCTTGTTGTGAATCGGATAAATGACGTAAATTAAAGAAACTGTATATTGACAATAATTGATATTGATGGTCTCCGGTCTACTTTAGAGGTTAAAGGTCATTACCACGTCACCTCTCATGGAGGGGTCCGCCGCACGGTAATTAATCTATTCTATAATACACACAAGTAAACAACACGTCAATCTGCATTAATCTCTGAAGTGTGGGGCACTAACCATATACCTAATACTTATATACCCAACCGTACGAGGTAAAAGTTACTTTAATTAGACGCTTCCATACACTAGGCCTCGTAGATCAGTAAATACACGCCTATGAGCGCTGTTTCTTTATTGTGATCTAGTTAACAATATAATATAATATGCACTTAGGAAATGGAAGATAACATTTTTATTTATTCTATTTCACAGATAAGTAATTTCACAGTGTTCGGAAACACGGAGAACAATGAGCATTGCCAATTTATTGAGAATTTCTTAAAATTATTTTTAATCCGGTTAACAACGGAATTCCAGACCATTTACTTTTAAACATTCAGCGTATTCCTAAATATCAGGTTTTTTTATTAAGGCGAAGCTTAGTGCTAAATCACTATGTTGATTAATCTTTATAACGAATTGGTGTACATTATGAATATCAAAAAATATGCTTTAGATAAATTGAAGGTTTTCCTATCGTTTTGCTTGATTAAAATACAAATAATAAAAAAAATAATCAATAAAAAATATAAACGTAAACTATTCAAAAAATATATTTTTTCAATAGAAATGTATGGACGCGTAAAGGAAACAACTTTAAAAAAATACAGTTTCATAGCTAAGATTATCTATGACAGTTTCATTTGATTAACTTTTTTGCTTTCTTATAAAATTATTTACAAAATAAATAAAAAGTAGTTTTTTGCTTGAAATCAAACATTTCTAGACTCCGTTTGTCATGCGATTTTAATGACTATTACCTAAAATATAAGGTATACCATGAATGTACACATTTTTGGCTTGTAGCTTCCTTTTAACGTTTTTATGATTCGACATCTTACTAACATATTCGTATTTTACTAAAAGTTTATCAGCAAACCTTTTTCATTCGTTAAGGGTCTGCAATCCCGGTTATTACCAGTAATTTGAAGAGTTTCTTAATAAATTAGCATGGCTCATTTTTCTCCGTGTGGTACAAGCGGGAAACTGGTGAATAATTTTTTTTTTCATCTATTTAGATTTTTTTTTTGTCGGCAACTAAAGGGTTAAAAAAAGGTTTTGGAACCGGCTCTACGCTTCGACGTATTACGACAATCTAGCTAATATTAACCCTATAGTGACAGATTTTTTTTCAAATTTGACCTGATAAATTCCACTGTGGACTTGATTCATTCGAAAACGAAAGCTCAAATCTAAAAAGTTATAGCACAAAATG
The DNA here is from genome assembly GCA_026573805.1 of Hesperophylax magnus. Classification (NCBI taxonomy): domain Eukaryota; kingdom Metazoa; phylum Arthropoda; class Insecta; order Trichoptera; family Limnephilidae; genus Hesperophylax; species Hesperophylax magnus. Next base: position 27,210,217 of record JAIUSX010000012.1, read on the forward strand.
GATTTCAAATGTGATGTAGATTCGCTAGTTTCCTACTTGTACTACGAGTTTCCGGATACCGTGTACAACAGTAGATTTTTACGACACGTTTCAGAACAGTTACTCTCAGTGTCGCCTTGGTTAGAGACATTGTTTGAAATGAGATGAGAGCGCTTAGTGACCTGAATAGTCACGCACTTCTCAAATTTCCTCTATCCCATCCCCCGCTCCACACTTCTACAATATACCTTAGCCTCACATTATACCCCAAATGGGAGATACCATAATCCCACTTGTTCCTGGCAGCTTGAACTGGGAATCAGCCGCATAAATAAATTAATTGCTTTCACGTGACGACATTATGAATGTACTATCAGTACGAGAGTTGATGATTTTTTTGTGCTAGAAAACTAAGATTGAACGAAACGTGATCTAATCTTACCTACCTGAGTGGTAAGCTAAACCAAATTTTTAGAAAGTACCGGGTGTACCGAAGGTAAGGTTTGAGTAGAAAATACTTACATCGTCTTTGGAAATGCGTTTAAGACAACAAAAAAAAACAAATAAATAATCGCTCATTTGATTTGTAAAGCGGAATTGAATGCCTTAACAATGTAATATCTCCCTTACAATCAATTTGGGAGGCGGGTATGGGTACCGCCAGTTCGAGAGCCATTTGTTGGATAACCAACACCTCTGCCACAGTTAGCTACGTTTGGTGATTTAGCAGGGGTGCCCTAGTTCATGGGGTGAGGTTTGTCCGGGTCTTGGCGACATATGCGTCTGCCCATCAACTGCCTGGCAGGCCGAAATCGGAAGAGATTTGTTGAGGGTAACTTTTGACCTCTCCAGCAGGATTCTCTCGTGACATCGCCTTGTACCGCAGTGGGAGGGATGGATTCTTACGTCAGTCACTCCTGGACATACTGACCCTCAGATTACATATAATTTTTTTTCCCAGAACTTCTTCCCTTTCACAAAGACGACATGGGCCGTGTGGGGAGTTATTTTCCCCAGGGCCTCCTGCATGGAGCTAATGTAAAAAAAAAACAAATATTATTTACATATTTGTAATAAGCATTTACTTTGTGGCTCGTCATAATTTACAATAAACGATACAAATTTGTTTTAGACCACTTTAATTTGAATTGCACTGTACCAGTTTCGGAAGCACCCTTCCTTCGTCAGGAGACAGTTTTAATATTCTCCTGACGAAGGAAGGGTGCTTCTGAAACCGGTAGAGTGCAATTACAATTAAAGTGGTCTAAAAAAAATTTATATATTTTATTGTAAATATTATTTAATTTCAATATATTTCGATTATTGGCAAAACTGAAATGAAAAATTATTGAACTTCTCATAAAGCATTATTATCTGACAAAATACTACTGTGAACAAACATGAATAACGCATTGGGTGGGTACTAACACCAAGTTGAATATTTTAAGAATTATTTGTTATAATAATAATTGAAAACTAATATTTCGCAATTCAAAGATATATTTTATAGAACGCCGATAAATTCTGACTACCCGCCCATGTACGTGAAATGTACTGCCTTTTCTTTTATAAGTTGAAAGAGAAAGTGTAACTACCCACTAGGGAAGGAATCAGCTAAGAACGCAATGATATAATAAGAACGTGCCAAGAGTATTATAATTCTTAATCAAAACTTAGCGCTTGAAAACAAATTAGCTACTAAATTAACGAAACATATTATAAACAACGTGGAGAAGAGGAAATCTTGAAAAAAAAATGGATAAATTAAAATAAGATCAGTAAATCCATAGATAATAGAGCTTCTATCTTCGTCGAACGTCACAGCGGTGCTGCCAAGGTCTGTTATCTATGTGAGGATATTGTGTCAGCGCTTTATTAGCAGCAGACACATACCTGAACGGATGATGAACCTCGTGCTGGCACTGTTGGTGAACTCTCTCGCTGCAGCAGCTGGTCCAGTTTCTTCACCACCTAGGATTCTTGCTGCAGAGTCTCCATCTTCTATCTTCGTGTCACCTGTTCCTGTTCTTCATTTTACTTAACTTAACTTCACTTTATTTTTGTAATATTTATGTTTTTTGTAATACCTGAATCAAGTGTAAAGCGCCCCTGAGGTAATATTTCACATAAGCGGCGCTATACAAATTGTCCAATATTATTATTGTTATTATTAAACAAGACCGGTCGGTGGCTGAGTTGACATCGCGTTTGGGTCCCACCAAGGCGTATTGTGTACAATTCCTCTGCTGGCTAAGTCCTCCATCACAACACAAGCAACATTTTCCGGTGTTGTGGTGGTAGTAGGAGATTTTTAAATATTGTCAGGTTATTCGTAACCCGGGAATGTTAATTGTTAATAAATGAATTTAAAAAAAAAGAAAGCTCATGAATCATTAATAAGGCGAAGCACTACGAGGTAATGCAAATTAAATGTTTTCTGTTTGAAAATCTGATCGCTTAAGAATTAAGATGTTTTAATTGAATACTGCGAGTAAAACACATCTTAGTCTTTGACCAAGTATTTCGATAAGCCCAGAAAAATGCCAATATCAGGCCCATGAAAATGGCTTTAAAGTACAAACCTACTTACGAACCCATTTTCGGTTATGGTTTTATTGTGTAATGTAATCGGGCGTCCACATTTTTTCTACCATTTGATTCATGTAGAATCATAAAATCAACATTTTAACAGTTGACAACAATTCGACTCTAGTTTTTATTCCAGTACAAAGATAAAGTGTTAAGTCTTTCTTGGAGAACAGACTTTTTCTACCATTCACTACTGTATTGTAGAGGAGAGGCGTATTTATCGTACCCAGTAAAAATACCGGATATTTTCATGCGATACTTTGTACTTTTGACAAATCTCCAAAATACCTGGTTCCAAAATACTCACAAGTATTTTATGCTGGGACTAGATACTTTTGACAGGTATTTTTGATAGGTATTTTGAATAGGTACTTTTGATGGGTACTTTTGATAGGTATTTTTAATAGGTACTTTTAACATGTATTTTTGTAAGGTATTTTTAATAGGTACTTTGAATAGGTATTTTGAACAGGTATTTTTCAGCAGGTATTTTTAAAATTTCTCAAAAAGGGAAAAATTTAGGGAATTTAGTAGCTACCCCCAATAAGGTTTCCCCCCATTGATTTGAAAAATTTCTGTGGGGAATTATTTTTTCACACAAATTCTCAAACAATCCCCCCCTCCCCACGGATTCGAATAATTATTGGGGGAATCAATTTTACGTAGAAAATTTGTTAGGAATCGTTGTAGGAAGAAATTAGAGAAATTACTTGAGTACAGTTTACAAATTACTTTCATCTTCAGACTGGTACAATTTTTGTCTTAAACTAGGGTTTATATACATAGGCAAATTACATTGAGGGGAGGGGTTAACATAGTAGGTTGGTTTGAATTATGAGGGGTTTTTCGTGAAATATGATATTTCCCAAATAATAAAAAGTTTAAAATTGTGTTCTATATATATATTTAAATTACTTATTATTAATCAATCCTTAGGTCGGTTTAAAATACTTTTGAGTATTTTGTGTAACGGGTATTTTTACCAGGTATTTTTTTGTACCTGTACTCACTGTACCCAGCAACGAATAGTACTCACAGGACCCACCTCTACTGTATCGCTACTGTTAAAACTACATTATATCGACATCAATTCGATTACTTAACTCAATCCAGTACAGAGATAACGCGTTGAATCTTCCTCGGGCGTCTACTACTGCATATCACATTGCTACTATTAAAAAACTACATTGTATAGACGTTCATTCGACACCGTGTCTCATTCTAGTGCAGAGATAATGAGTTAAGTCTTCATCAGGCGTCCCTGACTTCTTCTACCATTCAAACTACTGTCAAAACACTCCTGATAAGAACAAACTTTAAAATTTTCTGCAAAATCGGTCCAGCAAAATTTAAATCTATAGGGCACACAAAAGGTGACATTATATTCTATTTATGACTAGCTTTTACCCGCCTCTTCGCTCGCGTGGTATTAGGGAGAAATTACTGTGTAAAGAATTTTCCCACGAGCATTAAATATTTTTCCGGGATGAAAAGTAACCTATGTCAGGTCCTAGTCTTCCAACCATCCCTACGTAAAAAAATCTGGTCGATCGGTCGCTCCGTTCCGACGAGTAAGGACAAAAACATTAATTTTTAAATATGAGCGGCTCGGGTGTAAACCATCTTAACTGACAAAAACAAGTTCTGAAATATAGCATTTTGAATGTTGGAAGCATAAAAATTATATAATTCGTATTAGATTAGAGTCGTTTTTATATTTTTTTAAACTTTTACTATATTTCACAGCGCCCTTGAGGTGATTTTAAATTAGCTACATATAATTATTATTATGAAGATACAAAGTTATGTTCATTATAATAATATGATTTGAAACAAAATAATTAGATTTCACAAATGGAAAACATCTTGGTTACCAACTTTTACATGAACACATTAACCAATTTATGGTATATAACATCTTTATATGTTACAAATCTATTAAGTGCGAAAAAGTAGAAAAAAAAACAGAGCAAAATATACGGTAAGTTGTAAAAAATGAAATTAATGTTAGTTCAAAAAAACCACAAAATTTTTCATCCAAGATTAATCATCTGGATCCTCGTGAATCACAAAATATGTAATCGAGTGATAACATGACATGCCAAGAAGTAACAACATTTTCAGGTAAACAATGGCATGTTCATGTAGATACAATTAAAAAGCCTTTTACATCGATCAAAATTTTAGCTTGTAAAACGCGTTGATTGAAAACACCATGTTTTACATGAAGCAGGTTAGAAATGCACCAAAATCTTTTAGTGGTTATATCTTCCTTACATGAAGAGTTCGGGTTATTTTTTTCAATAGAAATCGTGCGATCTGCTACATTGTCATCACTGTCAAAAGAATCCACAGAATTTACAATGTTTTGCTATCACTTCATCCATTAATTGTGGTGACACAGAACATGGTATGTGTAGGTCTATCCGCCATCTTGCATCACTTACCATTCTTTACTTTTATTTTATTTATTTATATATTACAAAATAATACAAGATTTCAAATTATAAGTATTCAAAATATTTTTTTTTCTACTACAATAGTTAGAATAATTATTCTACTACTACATAAGGCGAGCTCCAGGAGCTCGTGTTTATGGGAGGAGTAAGTATATACATAAAGCAAATAATGCTTGAAGGGCGATGTGTAAACAATATTCAAAGACTTAATAACTAGAAACGTAATTCAATATACGAATTAACATAATTCAATATTTAAATTAATTACAAACATAATTCAATTTACACAATTTTTAACTTGAAACAGTATAACATTGATTACATATCTCAAATCGTCTGTTAAAACAGTGCTACCACTATGAGAGTGTACACCAGCAAAACGCTGTTTACACGAAAAAAACGATTTATGCATAAATGTCAGTTAACATGTTCTACACCGGAGCGGATCATATATAGATAACCAATCATACAGACTTGTTCCACATTTATTTTTTTCCTTGTTGATTTTATATTTACGATAACAACTATTGAAAACCTTTTTTACGTCGTAAGGTTTGATAAACAAATCAATATTTATGTTAATAAAATAGTTGTAAGGTAGGTACATAGGTAAAGGTATTTTATGGAAATACCAATAAGGGAGTAATTTGGTGAGACTATTTGCCACCTCTGAATAGATTATCGAAGTAAATTTACACTTGGGGTGAAATATCATTAAATATTGCTGTACATATATTATTATACAAAATATCTACTTTGCTCGAGATATAGGACTTTTTTTGTATATGTATTTTAATGGGAACTGCTGTGCGGCCTTTTTCATACAAAAACTTAAATTTGGATTTTTTATCCAATAGCAAATATCTCGTTCGGATAAATGCTACTTTATTTATATATAAATGAAATATTTTGTTGACACCACCTTTAATCATTAATAAAATGTTTCATGAAAGCCTTTGGATTTTTCGTGAAGAGAGTGATAATGATTTTTTGTTAATTTTCATTATCCCGACGAAGAAGCTAATGGCTTTGAAACATGTACATTATAATTGATTAAAAAGTGGTGGAAACAAAGTATTTAATTTGAATATAATCAAAATGACACCACAAAGTAATTTTACAACTGTTGAAGATACTACTTTATTCATTTGTTTTTTAAATTACAAATTTTAGGCCATTAAGGGACTCAATTTTTCTTTATTTTTATGGCAACTTTGGCAAATATTTGTGAGTTAGTGGGGTTTGGTTGGGTATTTTGGCCTCAAATACAAATTTAAGTTTTGGATGAAAAAGGCCGCGCAACCGTTCCTCTTAACACTTGGAAAAATGTTCCAGGGATGAAATAGACTGAATGCTGTAGAAATGAAATTCTTTATTCTTGATTTATTTTTATATAATTTACTTAGTATAAATGTCCTGGAGATTATGACAGAAATTAAACCAGTGCGCACCGTTCGATGCGAAAGTGTTTGATGCTTCAAATATCATGAAATTAGTTTTTCTACCTTAACATTGCAACTAAGAAGATATTTTTGTGAATACTGTACAAGAGTTCAACTATCCGAAGACTATCTGGGACTATAGCATCTCCAGTTGAGGTATACTGCGAGGGTGGGAGACCTGGATTGGTCACCAAACCGGCTAAAAGTATTAGATTTTCGTAACTACGTAGTTTTGGAAACTAATTTATGGTTACCTAAGGTTAGATTAATTTAGATTTGGTTGGGTTGGGCTAGGTTTGGTTTGGTTAGGTTAGGTTGGCTTAGGGAAGGTTAAGTTAGGTTAGGTTGGCTTAGGGAGGGTTAAGTTAATAGATATGTTTATTTTAAATTTTTATTTCGGTAAACTAATGACAATATTTTTTATGCATAGCACAAAGGGTAACAATTATTAATCGAAACGACACGGGTTCAAGTCCCGTTGGCGTCATGTATCTTTTATCGGGAGATTTTTCAATGTGGATGAGTGTTTCAGGTTAATAATTATTGCTTATAAGATATGTTTAGGTTAGGATAGATTAACTGAACTGTGCTGAACTTAATAATGGGAATAATATAAATGAGTATTATACTGCCTACGTAATACATTTCCCTCCGGGCGTCTTAACTTTCTGATTTTGAGACCATATTAATATTTAGTTCCTTTATGATTCTGTTCCAAACAACCTTGAAGAAAACTTTCCCAACTTTCCCAATGGAGGGACGAAAGAGGAATGCTTTATAACTTCTCGGAAACGTTAACGACAGTTTAATAATTATACATATACAATTAAGACAAATTATTAAGGATGATGAGGAGGGAGGGGGGGGAAGGAAAGTTTCAGCGGCGGAATAAATTTAATATGGCAGTTAATAATAATTTAAATATAATTAATAACCAAATTAATTAAAGCAGTTAATAATAATTTAAATATAATAAATAACCAAATTAATTTATCTGATAGTCCCATATTAAATTTATTCCGCCGCTGAAACTGTTATTTCCTTCCCCCCCCCCCCCTCCCTCCTCATCATCCTTAATAATTTGTCTCCACCTTTTCTATTTGCATCTCTTTCTATCTGTTTTGTATCTCTTTCACTCATTGTTTTCATTTACCTATATTTATATGTGCCTGTATCTAATTAGCTTTAGTTGATATTTAGCCCTGATGAAGCTTGGGACAAGCGAAACCCGGTTGGCTATCGTTATTGATTCAAAAATAAAGTGGTGTCTTACTAAGTGTATGTTTTTTATATTTTTTTTATAGGCAAGTAGGTACCTACTTGCTGTCTCTTTTAGCTCGTTTTTTTTGTAACATAGCTTCATTGGTTACAAAAAAATAATCGATTGAACAGTTAAATATTAAAAAAATACAGTGTGTGGCAAGCCTACGCACGACGGAAGTGAAGCTTTTAGTATTCCTCTCTCCCTCTTTTCATTTCATTCTCTCTTTTTTTCTGTCTATTGACATATTTATAAGTAGCATGTGATAAAAAAAATTAAAAGTTATCAAAATATGGGATTCGAACCCGGGTCCTGCATAACGAGTGTCGAACGCTCTGCCTCTAGACCGCGAGGAGAGGTATCTCGCGCAAATTAAAGTAAATGTAAATTAACAAATTTATGTAATTTTTTACCACATTATTACAAATCGTTGATAAATAAAAATAAGAAATCAAAATACCAAGCGACTCTACCGGCTCGATTTGTAAGCTATATTTCGACCAAAATATCATATAGGTACCGTAAAGTAAAGTAAAGGTAAATTAACAAATTTATGTAATTTTTTACTACATTATTACAAATCGTTGATAAATAAAAATAATTAATCAAAATACCGAGCGACTCTACCGGCTCGATTTGTAAGCTATATTTCGACCAAAATATCATATAGGTACCGTAAAGTAAAGTAAAGGTAAATTAACAAATTTATGTAATTTTTTACTACATTATTACAAATCGTTGATAAAAAAATAAAAGTTATAAAAATATGGGATTCGAACCCGGGTCCTGCATAACGTGTGTCAAACGCTCTGCCTCTAGACCGCGGTTATTACGTATTCGACCAAAATATCTAAAAGTCGCAGCACGAGAGCATTTTATCACTTTTCCTCGTATTAAAAAAATCACAAAAAGAAAAAAAAAATAGTTTAAGCGGGGATCGAACCTCGGTTCTTCATGACGAGAGTCGGGCGCTCTGCCTCTAGACCGCGAAGCTGAGTTTGGAGGGTGACCTAAACTAGGTATATAATATTAGCTAGGCTCCTATAGCGAAATGATCACGGTTTTTCGTGACGGTCATGAGTCGGTTTTACTCCGGTCCTCGAAATTGAATGACGCGCGTAAAGAAGTTTCACTTCAAAAATACTTAATATTTTACTGTTCAATCGTAGTTTTTTGTAACATATCATCATCAGTAGTTACAAAAAAAATCGATTACTTTCGATCGATAATTTTCAATTCTGCAGTCTGAAAAGACACCCGTACATATGTAAATAAAATATAATGTATTAAAAAAAGGATAGACTGAACCGTAAAACATATTACTTGGAAATACGATTCAAGTCCGCCCCAAAGGTTTTGAATAAAAAATACAACAGTTGTGACATATTTTTAGTAGCGCTCGTCAGCCTAACAATTGCAGCTTGAAATGAGACGTTACATATTTTGCATCTTAAAATAACAATACATTCTACCCTCTAATGTTGAATCATTTAAAATCCTAATAAATGTTTTGTTGGTAGCTAGTAACATCTTATTTAAATGGCCAATCAGCGCTATATTGTGTTTTTAGGTTCATTTCAGCTTTCATTTATTAAAATATAATCAGTTGACAAGCGCAACAATATAACAGTTGTGCTTTTCTGTTGAAATCAATTTGTTTAAAAGCTGATACTTACCTAGAATAGGCGTTTAAGGCACTACGAAGTCAATTGTTTTTGATCTGAAAATTTGATCGATTAGAAATTTTTTAAATGATTTAATTAAATACTGCGAGTAGAACACATTTGATCATCACCCACAAGATTGAAAGAATAGAGCATTTAAATACAGAAATCATTAAAACGTTCCAAGTACATACACACTTTACACGGCAACACGATAACATACATTTAAACACTATAAATACTCACCTTGGCAAGCAATCCATTGTTTAATAGGAGGCAACATATATAATTGCATTCCAGACAAAATTAAAAATGAAAAAAGTGTAGGTACATTTAAAAAAAATTGTTCACTTTTATGCTCAATCAGCAAAATACTGAAAGTGAATAATATTGTTATGTAATGTATTTACGTTTAATGTAATTTAAAAAAAAAATCGGTTATTTCTAGTTAAATGAGTGAAAATGTAATTTTAAAAAAAAACGATTATTGTCAGTAAAAATAACTTTAATAAAATTCGATTGGTGCAAAATTTTGACTCTTTTGGCGACCCCGGAGTTGCGGACCGCTGAACTAGAGAATCAGCTCCCTGCAGACATTCCCGCATAAACCAACAACCTACATTTTCAGTAATAACTATTTATTTATTTATTTGTTTGTTACAAAAATATTACAGCATAGATTTTGACTGTCCAACTAGGAAGGTCTCCCGTTCTAGGACAGTCAAATTGACAGTGAATATACTTAATTGTGAAATCACCGACACAATTTATTTTGAGAGATTACAAGAGTGAAAGCGAGGATACATGTAGCCTTTATATTACTATATTTTAATACATAATAAAATAAACAGTAAAATAAAATGAAAATAATAGAAATAAAATTAAAATAAAAGAAAATAAAATTAAAATAAAAATTTAAATTTGTAATAAAAATTTAAATTTGTAAACAGAAGAAATAAATCAGGCGCTTGTATTACATAATTATCATACAATATTTTTTAACATCGAAATAAGACTATAAGACTTAAGAAATAAATCAGGCGCTTGTAACACATATTAAAATATTGTACATTTATCATACAATATTTTTTATATTATCTATTCTTTAGTCTATTTCACAACCTTTAAAGATGAAGAAGCCTAATTTACCTGGCCATCCTTTTGCTCATTATTATTAAGTCCATTTTTTTTGGATAACTCAAACACATTTGACAATCCGACACTAGTTTATTCACAAGTTACAGTCACTGTGCGTATACGATGGACAAATTGGCCTGAATCACTTTTAATTGAGTGATTTTTTCATCTGAATATCACACATGAGTTCCAACTGCTCCCAACCGTCTAGAGCCAGTAAGACTATGGCATCCCCAATTGGGGTATGTTTTGAGGCTGAAACGAGTGGGGAGGAAAAGGTGGCAGGGAAGAGGAAGGTGGGGGAGTACCTGGCTATCCAGATTTGGTCACCAAATACGGTTAAAGCCACTTCAAGCAAAGTTTCAATTTTGAATGGTGGTCTTATACCACTGCGGTTCTGAGAGTATCTTCCACTCTGGAACGTGCCGCAAGTATACTATAAAGTATTTTTAAGTAATTAATTACACCAACAATATCTTAATAATACTATTTGGCTAATTTATTTATTTATTTAATCACCTCAAGGGCGCTGAGTGATGAATTAAAATTAACTTGTCAAGAGCCTTTAGAATGAAGAATGTGGAATTTATTTATTTAATCACCTCAAGGGCGCTGAGTGATGAATTAAAATTAACTTGTCAAGAGTCTTTAGAATGAAGAATGTAGAATTTATTTATTTAATCACCTCAAGGGCGCTGAGTGATGAATTAAAATTAACTTGTCGAGAGCCTTTAGAATGAAGAATGTGGAATTTATTTATTTAATCACCTCAAGGGCGCTGAGTGATGAATTAAAATTAACTTGTCGAGAGCCTTTAGAATGAAGAATGTGGAATTTATTTATTTAATCACCTCAAGGGCGCTGAGTGATGAATTAAAATTAATTTGTCGAGAGCCTTTAGAATGAAGAATGTGGAAGTTTCCACTTCACCAGTTTCTAGAAGTAACATCAAAAGTGACTGCCGATGCACTTGATTTGCAGAATAACCTCAGCATTGCAGTTTACCATCCGCAAACTCTCCTCTACCATACGAAGAATAAGTCTCTTTCCGTTATTAAAAATCACTTCGTCAGGCTATAATACCTCCACGAATCTACCTGTTTTTATTTTTCCAATGTTTATGAAAGGTTTTTTGTAACGTTGACCGATCTACGTGTCACAGTATTATGTTACACGTGTTTATTTTTGATAAAATATTGAGCTATCACATTATAACGTCGGTATAATATCCTAATATGTTTGAAAGGTAAAGTAAACAGAAGTCTGCACGTCACGGAGGTTCAACAAATTTGCGATTATATTGACACTAGAAGCCAGGAAAATAACAACACAGTCTTGTGTTTACTTTATCTGCTCTTTATTTGTATCTTTCCTATGTTCATTTTTAAGAAACTCTTGATAGGCACACCAAAATTACAAAACCGCGTATAAATAATAGAAAATAGAAAATATATTCTCTGAGAACCTATGTCATTTTTGAGAAGAGGAAGTGGTTAACATGGGTCTTGATCATCTTCCATTGAAATACCGATATAAAACATTCCCAAATTACAAATGTGCTCTAAAGATTGCGATCTGTTTAAGATAGGGAAATCTATCAAACGGACCCGTTTCCGCCCAGAGTCAAGATTTTTTGTGATCCAGAACAGAGATGGCTGTGAAATTAAGCAGTTGGCGTAGTACCCTGAATCTGTGGATCCTTTACAGTACCCCCGTACCTGAACCGGTCACTAAAAGATATTTATTTATTTTTTCTGGAAATCGACAGTATACATTTATTTAAGTTTGTACATATCATTTCAGTATTAATTAGCCAAAAAAACCAATTATGGATTTCCTCATTGTGACTTTACCTCTACTGAGACAGCATAATAAGGAATAAGTATATTAAATTTGTAAGAAAGGAATATGTAATCAAAAATTTATACAAAACAAAAGATTATATAAAACGAAAAATTTACAAAACAAAACATTTATCAGTACATTTATAGCCACGGAGAGAGGTTGTAGATATAAATCAAATCATAATAGAAATATAAACAATAGAGACATAACATTATTCACAAACCATCAGAAAGATATTCTTTTATTGACCTCTTATATTTGGTAAGTTCGCAACTGAAAATATCCACCTTGGATAATACGCTATTGTAATTATTGCATAGTCTGTTCAGACAAGAATTCTGCTTAGAGTTCGTTTTGCATTGATCCACCCTGAACAGGACAGAAGAGGGTGTTGAACTCGCAGGTACATTGAGTTGAATCTTATTTAGCAACTCTGGGCATTGAATATAATTGTTAACTACTTTATACAGGAATAGTGCATCCCTATGATGCCTCCTTACACCCAGTGAATCAATTTATACCAAGCTTATGAATGGAAGGCGTATTGGGAAGGTTGTTTCCGTCGAAGGAGACTGTATTGACATTTCGATCCCTTTTAAACGTAATCAGACATGATTTCATTATCTATCTTCCTTGTTTTTATTATGTAAAGGCTTTGTAATGAATTAATCTACCCGGAGCCTATTTGATCGCATTATTATTATATTTGTCTGGTGTTCGTCCGTTGCCTCTCGGCGTCTGTGTCCCCCGTCTGGAGCTAGTGACTGCCGACTATTCATGTATTATGTATTTTGTCTATTTATGTATTATTATACTCTACATCTCTACAACTACGTCACGCTGAGTCTCAGCGATAATAATTTAACTTGCATTATATCCGCTAACACTTCTGTATTCCTGTTTTCGCTTTCGTGAACGCAGCCATTGCAGTGAAATAAAAAAAAATTACAAATACGAAATGCGGAATTTAGCAGGAGGCGACTGTTTGTCGCTGCAAAAGTTATTGTATTTTCTGCATTTCGACACTTTGTATGTTTGCTATTTATGTATATTGTCAACCGTAAAAAAAACGATATTTTTCGTGCTTTACCACCACAAAACGTTTTTATCGGATATTTTCGCGATCAGACTTCAGAAAGCTACTGTCTTAGATAATGTTCGAAGTATTTTATTTGCGTTGCGTTTTTTTGTGTTTCAGCTGTGGAGTCCTAATATTATTTCCATCGTGAGATATGAAGCAATGAGATTTGTTTCTATAATTTATGATAAAGAAACACTTAACAGATAAAGATAGAGACATTTTTATGAAAAGTGAGTCCAGAAACTGACGAAGAAAATACGTGAAAAACATATGGCAGCATTGTTGGAATTTTCTCTGTTTTGGAATGCGGAATGTTCAATTACGTGATACTTAAATATTTATAAGACCCAAAATAATTAATTACAATAAAACAGGCCGCATTTGTTCATGTAAAAACTGTGTATTAAAGTCACAACCCTAAAAATTATAAAGGATTATTGAAATCAATATCTAAATACATCTATTCAAAATGTAATGGATCTTTGTGAAAACGACGCAGTTAATATCGAAAAGGTTCGGAAGGGCAAGGGTATCGAACAAATCTGAATGTGACCTAAAAAAATTTATAGCAGTATTTTGAACAACTTATTTCATCACAACGTTTTGCGTTACAACATTTTGACGGGAAATGCAATAAAATAAATATTTTATTTGGCGATAGATATTTATTATAATATTAAAAATGATTCGGATTTAATATAAGATATGGTAATTATAATAATTAAAAGTGATTTTCTTCAGCGGATAAAAGTGTTAAAAATAATTACATAAATCCAAAAACCAAGTATAGAAGAAAAGTGTTGAGTGAAAACGGCGGGCTGAAGAATACCTTGCTAGTTCAGCGGTGAGAGCAGTCGCTGGGATAGAGATAGATCAGGGAACGCGGTAATGTCATTTTATATAATGGTTTTTATGTCATTACCCAAATAGAGAAACTTACTGATATGAAATATTGCTAATTTATTAAGAATCTCTTCAAATTATTCGTATGTAGTTAAAAACAGGATTGCAGGCATTTAACGAATGAATTGACATGTTTCGTAATTAATTTCTCACTAAAACACGAACGTGTTATCGTGACGTTGGAACACGTTCATAAAAATTCTAAAATTTTTGCATTTCGTCATTGTATATTTTCAGGACAAAAGCAGTTACATGAACACGTATTCCGATATATTATTAATATACTAAAAGTGTATTAGGAAACGTCCTGCATTCCACTTTTTAAGAGGATTTTAATAAATCTGCAATACGCAGTTTTCTTCGTGCAATCGTCTGGAGCCAGTGGAACCATGGGTCCTCCAATTGGAGTTGTGAAGTTGAAGGTAACGGGGATGGGGAAAGAGGAAGTTGGGGAAGTACCTGACTCTTCAGATCTGGTCACCAAATTTCAAGCAACGTTTCCGTTCTGAATGGTGGTCTTTCAACAGAAAGTATCTACTCATATGAAAGGGCATTTTACAACAGGTATGATTTGGTAAATATTTTTTTCTAAAACAATATTTAACATCTGGAAAAAACCTTTGTTTTGTTTTTAGTGTTTATAAAGAATAATTATATTATAACCGTGTCTAAGTTTTGAAAGTTTAGCAAATATCCTTATCAGTGCTAAAATAACCGTTTAACAATATGCTATGTTTTCAAAACACATACGTTTAAAAGTAAAACATAACAATGGGTTCTAGTTGTTTATCTAAACAAAATGAAACCTTGCCAGTCTTGCCACTACGTAGTACCTAGTACTTTAAATATATAAGTAGCCTAATGAAATTGCAGCTAGATACGCCGTCGACACCAACGATATTCACGAAAATTTGCTTCAACAGTTAGTCGCTAAAATAAATAGTATAAAACAAAGTCGCTATTCGCGTTTGTCTGTTTGTGAGCTTAGTTCTTCTAAACTTCGTAACGGATTTTGATAGCGTTTTCGATATCATTTAGATATTTTTTTCAGGGAGGTATAAATATAATAAATGCTTATTATATTTATAGAAAGTAGAGAAAAGTCGATGTTTTGTAATTTAGTAGAAAAAAAAATTTTGGGCGCTTACATTATCAACTCTGGCTAAACCTTATGAGATACATCAAAATAGTGTACTACGGAATTGTATATCTTAAAAAAGCCTACAAAAAAGTCCGCTATGGTATATGTCTATCTCCTAAGAATAACCCCCAGCAACGCCGGGTACACGTCAGTTGTAAATACAGAGTTTTCCAATAAGAGGTGTTATTTTGATATTCAATCGTAAAAGATCAATGGTTTCGTTGCTTGTGTGGCTGCGTAACGCCGTCTTGTTGAAAGTAAACGTTATCCAGATCAATATCATCCAATTCCGTCCATAAAAAATCATTAATCATCTCTCGATAGCGCAATCCATTCACCGTTACTGTTGCTCCAGCCTCATTTTCGAAAAAGTAAGGTCCAATGACTCCGCCGGACCATAAACCGAACCAAACAGTTACACGTTGACGATAGAGAGGCTTTTCAACAATAACTCCTGGGTTTTCCGAGCCCCAGATGCGACAATTTTGCTTGTTGACGAAGCCACCGAGGTGGAAATGGGCCTCATCACTCAAGATGATTTGCATTTGATTCACTCAAGTAAATTTTAATAATTTCAATGCGTTGTTGAAGCGTGTATCGTTCCATTTTTATTAATGGCGTAGTTTCTACTTGTCAAATGTCAAAAAATGAGAGCTTCAAAAGTAACATCTACCGAAATAGCGGGCTATTCAAAATAACACCTCTTATTGGAAAACCCTGTAGTATAAAACAAAGTTGCTATCCATGTCTGTCTGTTGGTGCGCTTAGTTATTCTATACTACGTGACGGATTTTGATGAGGGTTTTCACCATCATTTAGAAAATTTCTTGAGGGAGGTTTTCAAATAAAAAACATGCATATTTTGTTTACAGAAAGTAGAGAAAGATCGATGTTTTTTAAGTCGAAATAAAATATTTTTGAACGCTTAAATTACTAACGCTGACTAAACCTTATGAGATAACTACATCAAAATAATGTACTGCGGAATTTTATATTTTAAAAATGCCTACAAAAAAATCCGCAAAGGTATATTGTATATCTCCTAAAGATAACTTCTCGAAACGCCGGGTACACGTCAGCCAGTTGGATATAATTAACATTGACTTGCTGAAGTGACGGTGACCTTCCTCTTGTTGTGAAAACCAAGTGTGCAAAATTTCACCAGTCACTGAATAAAATTGTAGATTTGTATAGGAATCAAATGAACGCCTCTCGCCCGGTGTCCGCCACGGACTTTCATATTTATATAAAAGATTGTTAATTGATAATCAGGTAATTCCGTTAATGGAGGACTGAACGCCGTTGGCGCTAACAAAAAATTGTCCAAAGAAGCGAAGTTAGCAGTCCACAACGGAGTTCTGGTACCTACCCTGATGTATGGAAGTGAGGCATGGAACTGGCAAAGAAAGGATGAAAGTAGATTAAATGCTGTTGAAATGAGATCCCTGAGTCGTATGTGTGGTAAAACCATGTTTAATCGTGTGAGGAATGTGGAGATCCGCAAAGAGTGCAAGGCTGATGTAAGCGTAATGAGTAAGATTAAGAAAGGGACGCTTAGATGGTTTGGGCATGTAGAGCGAATGAGCGAAGATAGGAGTGTAAAGAGGATATATAATGCAAATGCGAATGGTAGCAGAAGTCGGGGACGCCCGAGGAAGACATGGCACGATCAAGTGAATCAGATACTCGAGTCGGGCCATGTCATGAGTCAGAATAATAGAAGAGTATTTATGAGACGATGTATGAATGTGAATGAGGCAAGGAGTGTGTGCCAAGACCGAGATGTTTGGCGGTCCGTCGTCTCTGCCTACCCCTGCGGAGAAACGGCGTGATGGTTAGTTAGTTAGTTATCAGGCGGGTATACATGCTTTGGATGCTCGGCATGCCTCGTTTTATACAATCAAAAATAATAATAGGTTGAATGCACACTCAGAATAGCATACCAAATACATATTGCAAATCCAGTACCTATTTTAGGATTTTATTTGCGCCTATTTGAAACATTCAATAATTTTAGATAATTATATTATTAACTATGGTGTTTCCACAGCATTAACTTAGCATTCTCTTTTAAAAATAAGAATTACATATTATATAATACGAGTATATAAAAAGAGGGTGTTTGTTCGTGGCGGGCGGCGTGGATTTGATTTGTGTACAAATCTTCAGTTTTATTTCGAAATTGATGAAATTTCACACACTTGACCTTCAAAATAAGAAAAAGCTCACTTTTTACATGAGATTTCTAAAAACTACCCCTTATCACCTCTTCCCATCCCTTAAAGCAGAATTTTGATACGATTCGATGAAATTTTGCACACTTGACGTTTAAAATTAGTCGTATAAAAATTACGGTCTACATATGATTTCGAAAAACTGGACAACGCCGGGGACTTCTGGTAGTTATACCATAACAAAAATCCTATTCTACGTTGCTCACATCTCACATTGCCAAATAATATTATATAAAAAAATTATTCTAATGTATTGACCAGCAGTGGGATTTTTAATTTTCAACATTTGAATGGATCTCTTTCAATGTCGATTCTCGACCCAGTTCAGTGTTTTGATAAAATTATGTTGATGCCGTAAAGTAACATGATCATGCTGTTTTGCTTTGCAGGTGAATGTTTCCATAAAATCATTCACAATTAATATTACAGTGTATGTTTTAAATGTACAAAACCGATCATGTTCGTAGCACATGGAAGGCAAATAAACATAAGGGGAAGTTATCCAAATTTTAACACAATATTACAATTCATAACTTTAGAAAGGACTAATGTAATACTTTGCGAAGTAACCACCAGTTTTGGTGGACTACCTCAGACCGAATAAATTCTCAGCTATAAATAAATTAGGGATGTTAATTCAGTTAAAAGAGTTGCCCACAATAATTATGACCTATATTATAGGTATCCATGTTGGCTAAAGACTGGGCATGCGAGTGTTGAGGTAATCCCAAACAGTTATCGCGTGACGACATGTTTGTGCGAATTGTGGATAGACTACCTTGTTGATAACACAGCCACAAAGAATCTGATGGTCAAGATTTGGTAAAATTGTCCAAAGAAGCAAAGCTAATAGTTCACAAAGGCATGGTGATACCAATCCTGATGTATGGCAGTGAGGCAGTGAGGATTTGGTAGAGAAAGGATGAAGTAGAATTAATGCTTTAGAAATGAGTTTCCTGAGGCGTATGTAATAAACCATTTCTATTTTTTTAAGTGTTGGGAAGTAAGAGCTTCACAGATGCACTCATAGAGGGCAGTGCATAGAGCTTGCGTGGAAGTCCGCAAGATGGCAGTCGGTGGCCAATAGTCGCCAGGTCCAGTGGGAATGCTCCCAGACAAACTTACTGTTTCAGATCTCAATTAGCCAGCTTCTAGTTAGGTCGGCTATCGAGTCACCATTGTAATACGAGAAATATTAATAAATCCCTGATTTATCAGAAAGAACCATTTATTTATAATCTCCTTCAATGACGAGTTGGAGAACTGTTTGTGGGAACACAACATTAAGAATAAAGTTTTTTATTGACAAAGCTTTTAATTTATTTTAATTAAAGATAAGGACGGGTTATTTTACAAATTTTGAACCTTTCATTCAAAATTCTAGTTCTGTGAAAGTTTTATTATAGTTCTGTTACAGTCCAAGTAGTAACCGGCCCATGATGAAATAAAAACAGTACTTTTAGAGAACTTGAATGTTGACTAATTTGATTAATTGTTCAAATTCTCGGAAACAACCCGTTTTAAATTTTTCATAATTAAAAATTGTCAGGGTCAGTGGCGGAGTTGGTATCGTGTTTGAGTTCCACTTGCTAAGTCCTCCACCATGAGACAAGTAAAAAAAGTAATTTTAAAATAAATTATTAATTTTACATTAAGTTTTAATTTATGTTCAGTCAATATTAAAGAAAATCAAAATCTGTTCCGATTAAATATTTGTTTAATTCATTGAATTCTGCCAAACTGGGTGATTTATTTTTTGAATGATAAAACTAAAAAGCCTTTTTCTTTAATAACGCCTTAACAATGAAGTACATCAAAGTTGGAATGTTTTCTTTGACTAAAACCTTTTCGAAATAATCATATTTAGGACTTTCGACAAGAGCCAGTCCGTTGAATATTATTTCAATGTCTTTAACAAAGCGTTCTTACACGGGTTACAGAATCCAGAAATTGGAATTTCAATTCTGTTTCTAATGAAGGAACCCTGATTAAACAAGAGAAAACTATACAATCAACAATTATTTAAAGTAAAAAATATATATCGCTCTACACCGCCAGCAATCGAAATTTATATGAATAAATCTTTTTTTTGCAGAATCGCAAGTAAAGAGGTACTCGAAGTTCGTTTACATAATTTACAGATATTTTATAAAATCAAACGGAAAAAAGTGTATTTTTTGTGAGGAAAATTCAGCTTTATTGTGGTAAAAATTTGAGTGACAAGAAAGTGAATTTCGTTACCAGAGGGAATAAGGTAAAGCTTTGACGGGAAAAATAGGACTGAAAAAAATTTGCTGAAATATCTGTTTTTGTGAATATTATTAAAAATGTTCCGGACTAAAAAACTCTAATTTGTGAGAATCGTTTTTATTTATTTATTGCAATATCGCGATCGTACAAATGTGGTTGACGTATATTTACAAATAATCACTAAATAAAAAATAATACTTTAATTATTATTAACATATTATTTGTATTATTGAAATTAATAAATAAAAACAGTAAATAAATATATCTAGAATGTTTAATACCAAGACTGATCTCGATGAAATCCGTAAGCAGAATGATTGGATTTTTGTCGCGTAGGGGATGGTATTTTTACTCATCCGATCATAGGAAATGTAAGTATGAAAGTGCCTTATCGCAACGATGTATATGTGACGTTCATAAAAATACCGTCAGCATAGACTGTTTTATATCCAAGAATGTAGGACTAAATTGCCAATGATCGTCCCGGTGGGGAGAGCAATCTTTCTGTTTAACAGAATGAATTCGGATATCGACATTTTTTGCATCAAAGTTGCCTTTATAAGAACAGCTTTGTTGCTACTAGCATAGTTGATACCTACTTCTCCTTTATTTGTGTAATTCTGCTGTATAAATGTATTTTAAAAAAATTAAAAAAACAATGTTGTCATGTTTTTGAAAAACAATAAATGAATTGCATAGGATTTTTGTTGTTTATTCTCACTATTAAGATGAAAATAGAAAAGTTGCTTGGTATGACGTTAGCCGTGTTTAATGACAATCTGAATGGCCAGGTAATTCCCCTTTCCCATCACATTCAACTGCTCACTTCTTTGTCACAATATATACAAAGGGGGGGGGGGTGCCATACACAGAGCTATACAATTAGATGCGCTATTGCGCAATAATATCTTGTCAAAACGTGTCCCACTAGCTAAAATCGGAGAGCACTGGGCGTAGACCGGATTTTGTATTTTCCTGTCGATTGGCGAGCAGTCCGTCGGTAGAACTTTGGGGTCGTTTAAGACCTAATCGGACTAATTGGACGGACAAAAGTGTTATTTAACATTTTTTTTTTCATTTCAGGCCTCCTCTAAATATAATACATCAATGGTGCCATGATCCCACTGTCTTTGGACAGAATAGGATTCGTTTACGGTGTTCATAAAACGTTGAAGGATAACCTTTAAACTTAATTATTAACAATTTTGTTAAGCTGTTGAGTGAATTTTGATATCGTTTATTATCTTTTCATCGGCTATACATAATTCCACCTCACCTTTAATCTGACTTAACTTCGTACGAAGAGCTTTTAGATTAGAGATATAAAATCATTGTCTAATCCGAAGGAAGAAACTAAACACTCGAAAAACAGTGTGGGTGGAGGCTGTATTGTTTCACAGAAAATTTATTACTGTCACAACGGCTGATAGTAAGAAACTCAGTGGTGTACGGTTATATATTGTATAAGCACGATTAAATAATAACGTACCTACGTTTTATGTTTATTCGAAAATAGGTATGCGTACGTTAAATCTAACTGACAAACTATCTATCATATATTAAAATAATTACTGGTAGGTATATGAAAGATTCGATGAACGAGAACATTAGTAGGTATATTCTTAAAAATACTTTCCTCCACAATTATTTTATCAAAATTCAAAATTCAAAAAAATATTTATTGCACGAAAAGAGTACAAAGGGTATAGCTTATAGGTTACATCCTATTTCTTCCAGCTAACCCAACAAATACACATTATATTACATAACCCAACAATTACATGTTAAAAAATGTATGTAAATAAAAAAAATAAAAAAACAGAGGTATTTAATTTATGTAAGTTATTCATTTAAGGTGTAGTGACATTTGTTTAAAATAAATGTTTTTAGTGTTGATTTAAATTTAAGTATGTCGGTTATTTGTTTGATGCTACGTGGAAGGTTGTTATATAATTTAATGACCATGTAGTGTGGTCCTTTTTTAAATATAGTTTTGTTTGCTTTTGGGATAAATAAGATTTCTGTGAACCTTGTAGCTTGTTTATGTGTTGAGTTTTTTTGTGGAAACTTTTCTGGAGATGATCGTACTAACAGGCATAACTCCATTATATAATATGTCCGTCACTGTCAGAAGTTGAAGATTTTTAAAAATTGATCTACATGAATCCCGGTGATCAGAGTTGGTAATTTTTCGTAGGCACCTCTTTTGGATGATAAAAACATCTTCGGCGTATCTATTTTTTATTAAAGATTACAGTTTATCCTGACGAAGAAACCATTCGTCGATTCTTATAATTGTGGTGTTTTTATTATTTTATTAAATTTATTTAAAATAACAGTAATAGTTAGAAATAATTATAAAAAATGACAAAATAGTAATACACACATAGAATACAACGCGAAAACAAAAATGTATGTAAATATCCGTTTATGGGGGATATTTGACCGTCTCCCGTCTCCAGAGTGCCTTCAGAGGGTACTCCATCCAGGCAACCGTGATAGTGATGATGGTATGCAAAGAGTGCATTCGTCCCTCCAGGAATATTTTCATGGCGCTGCAGTATCTCGGTAGGCGGAATAATTGGCGATAAGCATTATTGTCCATTACGGTATTTTTAGCTTATGCCTCTGGGATGCAGTGTAATGTACCCACAATTATGACGTATACAGAGATGTACAGAACGCGTTGAATAGTATAATTTTGGCGTCTTTATTGCACAAGTGAAAACGCCTTGACAGCATATCTGTTTTAACGGATATAGTTCTTCTTTGATTTTCCATATCCTCGATGTCTTTTAGATCGTCTGTTATTCACAACTACACCCACCCGCCAGGACACTTAAGATAATAACAGACATATTTAAATGTAAAAATAATAATACAGCGCCGTTTTTGTGAAAAATCATCTCAAGGGCGATGAAATATACCATGCATATTAGAACAAAAATTTACTACCATTTGAAAAAATAGCACATTAAAAAATTTGTTCAATGTAATGCCACTATGGTGGGGAACGGCGCTGTTATTTAGATATCTATAAAGGTAATATCAAGTGAACAGTTTATAATTGTATTGCATTACCCAGATGCTATGATCACATTTTTTTCATCAAAGCGATGCAGAATTTCAGTAATCAAAAACATTTTTACATTAAAATAATTATATTTTCACATATTAATCTGTATCGCACGCCACTGAAGAAACATTAACAAGTAATGAGTTTATATGTTAGAAAGTGAAGTTGACTGCTCCCGAGAGATCTCATGTATCTAAGGTAGATATTCTTCCCTACTTACACAATCATTCATAACCTTTAAGGTTCACATATACATTAGAACTAATATGGACGTTTTACTGTGTATTCGCAACCTTGTTACGTTGGCCTATCAGTAATTTATTCAATTAAATCAAAACTAATTAAAGTAAAATTACACACTTGTTACCTACTCGAGATTTAGATTGGTTTCGAGTTGTTTGTTTGCTAGACTAGAATAAATACAACCAAAGATAAAATTAAGTATTACTTTAAACGCAGGCAAAAGAAATTCTCTTTTAATGAAAGTTTTCGCTTTCTGCGTAGAAATTGACACTAACCAAACAATTCGTTGGGTACCTATTACGAGTATTATGCTCCCAATGGGTTTGCATAAAATTAATCTGAGAAAGACAGCATCATTAAAGATATTATACGACATCTATTTTTTTCGTTAAAAAGAAACTTAATACTTTAGAAACTAACTTGAAGGATTAATTAATCAAAATGTTTAAAAAATTATATGTTAAAAAAATGTGTTAAGAAGAAAAGAAATCATATTATTTATATTGTCACATTCGAATACATCATCCATTTATTTGAGTATTATTTATATTGTGACATTCAAATACATCATTCATTTATTTGAGTATTATTTATATTGTGACATTCAAATACATCATTAATTTATTTTAATATTATTTATATTGTGACATTCAAATACCTCATCCATTTATTTCAATATTATTTATATTGTGACATTCAAATACATCATCCATTTATTTCAATATTATTTATATTGTGACATTCAAATACCTCATCCATTATTTGAATAGTATTTATATTGTGACATTCAAATACATCACCCATTTATTTGAATGTTCTTTAGGGAAATTTTCTTTAAGTGAGAGCATTTTTTTCTGTCTGAAAGTCCACTAGGTAATGCATGGTTAAAATTATTACCTAAGGGAATAGTTATACATGTTGCGTGTGTTTTCATCTTCTTTCTATTTATATAAAGAATAATGTCTGTGGCAGGCGGCGTGGGCATTTTTATACAAATCTGCAGTTTTATTCCGAGATTGAAAAATATTGAAATAACTGGAACACTTAAACATCAAAGCAATTTGAAGCTCACTGTCTTTATGAGATTACGAAAAACCATCGCATTTTACAAACCCTTTTAAGCACAGAATTTTGATAGGGACTTCTTGATGAAATTTTGCACACTTTGTTTGTTTGTTTATTTTTTAATATTTCAATTTTTTCTTACATCTAGTAGGATTATATTTAAAATACAAGTGAAAATATTTAAAAAAAAAAAACGATAAAAATAAAATACAGTTACAAAATAAGTTTTAAAATAAATACCTTCGTATTTAATCGTAAACTTTTTCTTACGTTCAAAATAGAGGATAAAACCGTCATCATCTGATTTTTAAAACAAAAATTGCGTTAAGCGCGGGCAACGCCGGGGACTTCAGCTAGTTCCATATAAATGAAATAAATTAAATTCTGTGTGCTCGTGTTTGTCAAATCTTTAAAAAAATATATTTCTAATATAACGTTGTTAAAGCGATTATTTTTTCAAATTGATCTACTGAAATTAGTAGATTATTTTCGTCAACATTTTAATATTCTGTTAAATGTAAATTTGATATGAAAAGTACGTGCTTGTACACAGTGGGAGTTTACGACAGATTCTTTACGACGTTTAGTTATTGTTATTTTAATTAGTTTTTAAATGAGATTTAAACTGCGTGTATTTTCTTGCGGTAGCTTGGAGTAATTAAAATACAATACGAGTACACAGTTTCAGTAAAATGGCTCAAATTTACGAGTTCATTGTGTTTTCTGAATGCAAGAAAACAAATAAAGAAAACTGAAAATGCTCACTTAAAGTATGAACGTGGAAAATAATAGTTAAATAATATTAATGCTTACTATTCAAGATATGAATTTATGCGTTGAAAAAAATTGGAATTATATCATTTATTTTATCGATTGATACAGGTAGTAGGTAGAAGGTAGCAGCTTTGGTCTTGGAAAACTATATTAGTAGGCTGTGCGTTGTACTAATATAGTTTTCCAAGACCAAAGCCAGGCTTGCATACAATGCACACAGGAATACGAAACTACAAATTATCGTAGATAATACCAAATTCTGCACGGCTAGCTAGAAAAATGTCATCAGTCTAAAATATTCAGTTCAGTAATTTATTAATTGGAAACATTTTACCCATTTCATAAAGGTAGTCCGCACGTAAATACGTGCATAAATACTATTATTCTGAACATTTTCTTAAACCAATGTAGAATTTATTGATATATTATTTGTAGTATTGCTTGTATTACAAAGTGTTATTTGAGTGCAGACCCTTAAAGCCGAACACCGGTTTCAGAATCAGCTCTCAAAAAGTAAACAGCAAATCATCAATCAAAGCAGCAACAATGTAGGTATGTTCTGGTTTGAGAATAAAGTGCTTAAAGTGATACTTGGCCAAAGACAATGTAGTACAGAAGGAGTCACAAAGCAACCGAGAAATACATTCTAAACCAGCAAGCCATCATAATCTCAACAAGAAAACCAGTCGACTGGAATTGAAGTTTTAATCTACCAAGACTCGAATGGACGTTGTAAACCACCAAGCCATCCATAAAAGTCCAGTCAGCGTGGAGCTTTGCCCTGCAGAAGGTGAAGTGGTAGGGATTTTCATGTCGCTTAGGGTTTTTTTTTCAAAATAATTCATCAATGGTTATTCTTATAATAATAAAATAAAATTGCTTCTGGCATACTTGGCAAAATTCAATATATTTTTTCCATAAACATTTTTTTAGAAGTCCAGTTATATTAGTTGAAAGATAATTTTTTTCCAAAACATCGTTAAACCCAAGTGTTCTTGAAAAATTCAGTGAAAAAATGGCTCTACATATATTATTTTAACGTCTTTCCGCACCACAGTTAATTATATAGAAACATCTATTTAAAATATCAGTCTTTATTATTTTTACAAATAGAAGAGAAAGAGACGATAACGCAGAGTCGAATTATCCAAATCTGCAAGAAATGTTAGATTTGGAAGGGAAAGAGGGTCCGGTTGAATATCAAAAATTTACGACGAAATGCAATTTCACGATAAGGCGCTCGGACAATTTTGTTCAGGTGTTGGTCTGATGTGGATGACGCACAGATGTCTCACCCGTAGCCATTGAATCGATGATAGCGTACTCACACTGAATAGGTTTTAGTAATGATATCTTTGCTTAAAGTGTGCGGCAACCTTTGAGGAAATGTCGGAAAGAGGACATCTCGTATAACTCGTGACGATCAAGACTTTAGAAGCTGTTGGATTGGTTTTTTCAACATCCTCTCTTCCCCGAAATGGATTCACTTTTATCTTGAAGGATTTAAGGTTGTTGGGAATGAAAAGATAAACTGTCATTTATCCAGAGAAATAGGTATGGAGAGGATTGCAAACATGGTTCCTAAATTAATTCAAACGTAAGTGATTCCATAATTAGCAGTCAACAGCAGCATCAAAGTCGGTGAAGAACCAATATCCATCAACCCACTAATGTTGTTCCAGAGAATGTGCTTTGCGAAGAAATCTGGTGACAAATTGAAGGATTACCTTAAATTCGAGATCGCCCCCTTTCCTTTGTGACTTTTCATTGAAGAAAGAATGCGTTAAGGCACAAAATCATTATGTTATGGTGTTTTCGCTAAACTTCCAAAAGGCGTGAAACTTGGAGATAACAAATTCAATGTTGTGGATGGAGGATATCTTTTGCACTATGGTGTAAGGCATCGTAATTATTATTTTTGTTTGATTTACGAGAAGAGGTTCACCATCAAAAATCACGAATCGAAATTACGAATCACATGCAGTCGTTGTTTTCGATAGATATCCGTTTAATAATGGTAAAAAATTCCAAGACAGCAGAAAGACTTCGCTGTTAAATAAGTAGTTATATTAAGACTTCAATCTTCTTGATATAATAACGTATTCACTGACGCTTCTTTGCCACCAACAAATGACGCTGGATGGAATCACTCGCTTAGTATATATATATATATATATTTATTTTTCGGAATAACTTTATTGATTAAAACCTCAAATTGTAATATTTAATTATTGAAGACAATATTAGCGATTTCTACACAAAAATCTGAAACAGAAAAATCAGAAAAGGATACGGTCACATCTAGGACTCGAACCCAGGACCCTTGTCTTGCCGGGACACCGCTCTACCACTGAGCTAATGGGACCCTATCCCCCTCGGTCACTTTTAACTGTATCATACTTCGAATAATAACTACCAAAATTGTCCAAAGGCATGTCTTTCAGGTCATTTAGGTCATCTCAGCAAGAAAACCAGTTGACTGGATTGGACGATCTCAACCAGCAAGCCATCATAATCTCAGCCAACCAAAGAAAACCAGTTGACCGGACTGGACGATTTAAACCAGCAAGCCATCTTAACCTCAGCAAGAAAACCAGTTGCCTGAAATAATTCGGTGGTGTAAGCAGAGCGATGGAGGACAGAACCATTAAAGTCATGTGGTATCAGACCTTTAAACAGACCAAGACAGATGCTGTGGCCCAAAAGAGCTAATTTTAGGAGGCGGGTGTGGGTACCGCCGCCCTCGGAACCATTCATTGGACAATTGCGTGACGGTTAGTTAGTTAGGAGGCCAAATCTATCTACCTAGTTAGTTAATTAAATAGTTTAAAATTAAACAATAACTTTGTAAACATCACTTATAGGTAAATACTTAATGCCGACCGGGTTTCGCTACAACACGTAGCCTCATCAGGGCAGTATAATACTAACAATCTAAAAATTTAAAAATTAACATGTGTGGATTTCACAGTAAGTGGACAGTCTGAGCTACAGTGGAAGAGGTAGGGATATGTGGGAGATTGAGGGGCGAGTGTTCTTTGTCAATAGGGAACAATCTGAGTATAGGGCTTTTATTTAGGTTTATTTGGTTGTTGATGACTTTGCTATTGACGTTTTTGGCTTTCCTTAACTCTAGCGCTTCTAAGTTATCTAACCTAAGACCTATTCCGTTTTTATGTAATAGACTGACGCCAGTATTTTTGTCGAACGTATGGTTGGTTTCTATGAGGTGGTTCTTATTAGAATTAGCGACGATTAAACAAATCGCGATTAATAATGGCTATAATGCAAATATGGTCAATAACATCCTAAATAAGAAATTAAAAAGATTATCGACAAGTAAATTTTTATTTAACAGCTCCCCTCATAATAATACTATAAAAGTCCATATCTTACTCTTATTATTATTTCCTTCAAATCTTGAAACTGTATTATTGATAAATCTTGCCTATTTCTTACTTATCCCTTTGGTTTTGCAAATATGTATATTATTTACTTACTTACATGATTCCATATAATTGAGCTAGGATTCACTCACCAAACACAAGAGCCTCGTCTCTTTATGGTGAGGAAAAGCTATTATTATTTACCATTATAAAACTGTATAATATGTATAATTGTATATTTATTGTAAAAAACATACAAATATTAAATAAATAAATAAAAAAAAAAATAAAATAATAAATCAACTAATAATAATCAACCTCAACAATGGCGTAGAATTTTGTACATCGATGATTTCTCTCAAAAAAGCATAAAAAACCTCCCACCAGATATCAAACCAGCTTTTTACACTAACAATAGTATAAGTAAATTTTTGATGAACGTTAAGGACAAAGAACATCCGTTAAATCACTCAGGTATTTACTCACTGCAATGTAGTGACTGTCCCGCGTTTTATATAGGCAAAACAGCGCGTAATATCAAAACACGAGTCAAAGAACACCTAAGATGTTTATCCAGCAATGGGTTCTCCGAATTTGCAAACCACCTCATAGAAACCAACCATACGTTCGACAAAAATACTGGCGTCAGTCTATTACATAAAAACGGAATAGGTCTTAGGTTAGATAACTTAGAAGCGCTAGAGTTAAGGAAAGCCAAAAACGTCAATAGCAAAGTCATCAACAACCAAATAAACCTAAATAAAAGCCCTATATTCAGATTGTTCCCTATTGACAAAGAACACTCGCCCCTCAATCTCCCACATATCCCTACCTCTTCCACTGTAGCTCAGACTGTCCACTTACTGTGAAATCCACACATGTTAATTTTTAAATTTTTAGATTGTTAGTATTATACTGCCCTGATGAGGCTACGTGTTGTAGCGAAACCCGGTCGGCATTAAGTATTTACCTATAAGTGATGTTTACAAAGTTATTGTTTAATTTTAAATTATAATGTCACATCACAAAGTAACCGCTTCATATGAAGAAATAATTAAATAGTGTTGTACATTTATAAAAATTTCAGTAAGTGTTCAGTTTCCAATTACATTCGGTACATTATAGTCTCGAATTAGCATATAAATGACTTTACTGAGAATGACACGTGAAACCACAAGACAATAGTTAATCCCGCGGAAACTTGTAGGAACAAATTAAATGTAAATGACGACATTGGGAACTGATTCACAATAATTATTTCCGAATCTTAACGAAATACGGAGTTTATGTTCTCGCTTTCCGAATTTCTTCCGATTTATAACGGTGACCGGATAATTCATCACATCTTCAAAAAGTTATATAAAGTCATGGAAAGTGGTGAAAAAAAAACTTTATTAACTGGGTTAAGTAGGTTAGGTTAGGTTAGGTTAGGTTGGGTTAAAAAAAAATTCATCGTTTCTAATGACTTTATATGACTTTTTAAAAGTGTGTTGAATTGTCACTGTGTTGAGTTATCATGGAACCATTTTAACATAGTAGTCAATCATTACTAAACCATTGAAACAGTCACCATCTTGAAACGAAAACGGAACTTACAAACAAATATACAGATAGACAAAATTCAAAACGGTCGAGTTAAAATAGGACTGTACTACGTTCAGTCAATAAGCGTTTCTGTAGTTTTAGAATTCATTTTTATAAAGAAAAACACACCGTTAACGAGACAAGGGTGTTTCGTAATTTTCAAGTGTATCTATATTTCATTAAGTGGGTATTTCACCATCCTCTTGATATCATAATATTTATAGGATAGCGTATATAATTAAATAAATAAATAATTACTCACAATAGGTATAAATCTCGGATAACTTGTATGATATATATATCCATACAGCGCCCTTGAGGTGATTTCTCACGAAAACGGCGCTATATAAATTAGCCAAATATTATTATTACTATATACTCGTATATAGCCAATAATCGTAGATTCGAGTACCGAATAGTAAACTCTGACTTTATAAATAAATAAATCGTAAACCGAAAAAGTATGCCTTATCCTACGGATAAGCTATCGAGAGGATGATGGAATACCCCCTAAACCTTATATATAGCGTTTATGTTTCTGGAACGTTATTTAATTTCCGTTCACGAAGCGATGCTTTTGGAATTCATTATTGGATTATAATATGATTTTGGGAGTGCCGGAAAATGATTGGCCCACCTTACTTCGGAAGAATCTAGAATCAAGGTTTACTACCCGGCTTCACCAGGGTAATTTTTATGAAATCAAACTGGCAAAATATTTATTTTGTTTCTCAGTAGATTTCAAGTATCAACATCCTGTTAAAAAAATCTTTTTCTTAATGAACTCGTGAAAATGTGCAACAATCAGTTTTAAAAAATTATTTCTAAACATTAACTTATTTTGCGACCCGTAAAATAGTTAAAATACCTAGAAATTGCAAAATGAAAATCTGCACAAATTTCATGGTGCCAGAACTCACCATTTGGGAGGTTTTTTTAATGTATATTTTAAAATCTATGATTAGCTTATTTTGTTACCCGTAAATAGTTGGAAATATATGGAATTTTCAGAAAGAAAATCTGTGCTGATTTCGTGATGCCAGAACTCACCGCTTGATAGCTTTTTGTGATTTTGAATCCCACATAAGAGACAGCCCGGATTCATAGACCGATAGAAAATTTATGAATGTTAGGTCAGGTTGTTTCACGAAATTTGTACAATTCATCAAATTTCAAAGCTAAATTCAAGTTCTGTGAAAGTTATATTTACGTTCTGTTACTATTTCACCGTGGGACGGTTGTTTACATTACTTGTAGATAGTAACAGAACTTGAATATTAACTTTGTAATTTAATAAATTATTCAAAGTCTGTGAAACAATCCGTTCTAAATG
Organism: Hesperophylax magnus; assembly: GCA_026573805.1. Taxonomy (NCBI): domain Eukaryota; kingdom Metazoa; phylum Arthropoda; class Insecta; order Trichoptera; family Limnephilidae; genus Hesperophylax; species Hesperophylax magnus. The sequence goes on from JAIUSX010000012.1 coordinate 27,241,663, forward strand.
TGGCATATTTGATTACCTAGTAATTACACAGTACTTTTACAAAGTATAACTTGCAAAAAGGGTATTTTAGTAAAATAATTAAATTACCGCCATCTATGAACACGCAGATTATATCAAACGTCACGTTCAACATTAATATGTTAAAACATAACTTGCAAAAATAATGATTAATACGCAAAGTTCCCCACAAAATTTCAACACACAATTATAATTTATATTTATAAATGACCCACATATTTTCTCACACAATAATATTCTTCAAAACACATAAATTTAAAGTAACTAATTGCGTAAGGGTGAATATCCATCAAGCAAGGGGTTGGGGAAGATCTATGGACAAAGCACACTGTGGATTACTGATAAGTGGTTTAGTAGTAAGGGAATAACGTGGAGGAGGGTAGAAAAGCTCATTTCCTCTCCAGCTTCAGTGGGTATTACCGATCACGGTTCGAACGTCGTAAAAAAAGCAAAAGGGTGCTCATGACTTTATTCGTACTTTTTAAAGTGTAATGACAAAATGAGAATTTCAGCAGTGTAGACCAAAATAAAGATTTTTGTGAATATTCAGTACCTTAAAATCTTGTTTTGAGGTGGGCATTATACAGCGGGTGACCAAATATTAGTTATACAAGAGTGTTTCCCATTATTCATTAAAAATAACTTGCTTTTAATGCACATTTAAATGTATTGGTAATTTTATTCATAAACGTGATAGAAACGGTGACCGGATAAATCATCACAACGATAATTCATCACATCTTTAAAAAGTTATATAAAATCATGGAAAGTGATGAAAAAAAAACTTTATTAACTGGGTTAAGTAGGTTAGGTTAGGTTAGGATAGTTTTATTTTATTTATTTAATATTTGTATGTTTTTTACAATGAATATACAATTATACATATTATACAGTGTTATAAAGGAAAATAATAATAGCTTTTCCTCACCATAAAGGGACGAGGCTCTTGTGTTTGGTGAGTGAATCCTAGCTCAATTATATGGAATCATGTAAGTAAGTAAATAATATATTTGCAAAACCAAAGGGATAAGTAAGAAATAGGCAACATTTATCAATAATACAGTTTCAAGATTTGAAGGAAATAATAATAAGAGTAAGATATGGACTTTTATAGTAGTTTTAGGTAATTTTTTAATTTTATTTTAAATTCCTGAATATCTTCAATATTTTTTAGATATAATGGAAGGATGTTAAAATATGTTATACCTAGATAGAGATAGGTATTTTGTGTGTGCTTTGTATTAAGTTTTGGGATTTTGATAGTTTTTTGATATCTTGCTGATGAATTGAATTGTAAGTTATTTAACTGTATTTCTTTATAAATTTGTAGAATTGAATATTTTTTATATATATTGTCTATTGTGGGTACATTGAATATTGAAAAGAGAATCTCAGTAGAAAATTTGGATAGTTTTTTCAATATTACTTTAATTATCAATCTTTGAACTATTTTAAGTGGATTTAATATATTGTTATAAGTTCCTCCCCAGCCAATAATACCATATTGTAATATAGATTGTACAATTGCATAGTACACTCTTTTTAGGTTTTCTAGTCTAAGAATATTTCTAAGTCTTATAAATATATAAATACATTTTCTAATTCTTTTGACAAGTTCACAAATTTGTTTTTTCCATTTAAAATGTTGATCTATATATATACCAAGATATTTAATTTCAGAAGTTAGACTAAGTATAGAACATTCTTGATTGCAAGTAGTTCTGTTACATTTAAGTTGATGTATTATAATTTTTAATTCTGGTATTGATTTAAATTTGTTGATAGAGAATGGGATACATTTTGTTTTTTCAGTATTTAATGAGAGGAGGTTTTTATCGAACCAATTTTTCAGTATATTAATATCAGTATTTGCTAAGTAATTAACATTATTCCAATCAGTACCTTCAATTATTATGACAGTGTCATCAGCATAAGATATTATTTTTCCATTTAATCTTTGATTGAATATGTCATTTACATAAATGATAAACAGTAACGGTCCCAGGACTGTACCTTGAGGTATGCCGAAGTGACTTGTTTTTTGTTGACTAAGTACATCGTTGATTTTTACGACTTGAGGGCGTTTGAAAAGGTAGCTTTTTATCCATTCTATAGCTGTACCACTTAATCCAATGTTTCTTAATTTGCTTATAAGTTTGTCGTGTGATATGCTATCAAAAGCTTTTTTAAGATCTATGAAAATTCCAATGCATTTTAATGATTTATCTAATGAATTATGAACAAGACTAGTTAATTTTGCAATTGCATCCTGAGTGCTTCTACCTTCCATAAAACCGAACTGATTTTCATTAATTAATTTATTACATTTTACAAATTGGTTTATCCTTTTTTTAACTATCTTTTCAAAAATTTTTGCTATGTTCGAGATTACTGATATGGGTCGGTAATTGCTAACTTCTTCTGGGTTACCAGATTTAAATATTGGAGTAATGGTAGTTTGTTTGTAGATTGATGGAAACACTCCGCTTTGGAAACTTACATTTATTATGTGTTTTAACGGTTTAGAAATTTGATTTTTAATATTTTTTAAAATATTAACTGTTATTCCATCAAAACCCGGGGCAGAACCTCCTTGCATACCGTTTATAATTGATATTATTTCGTTCTCTGTGGTGACTTGGAATGTTGCTATATTATTGTCAGTATCAATACTACAGTCTGGAAATGTTATATTTGGGTCAGTATGAATGAGATTGGCAAGATTTTCCCCTACGTTCGCAAAGAAGGTGTTAAATATGTTTGCAGCTTTTGAGGGATTTTCTTTACAACATGTTTTCATGTTGTCATGAGATATAGTAGCGATGTCGTTATTCTTGTTTTTTTTCTTGTCAATTATTTCATTTATAACTGTCCACACTCTTTTACTATCATTTTCAGCCTGATTCAATTTTTGTTTATAATACTTTTGTTTTGTATTTTTTATAATATATGAAAGTTTGTTTTTATATGCTTTAAAATGATTTAGTAAATTTTTATTATTTGGTTGTTGAGTAGTTAATTTGTAAAGAGCTTGCTTATGTCGTACAGATACTACTAAACCATGAGTAATCCATGGTTTTATAGGTTTCAAGTTCGACACTTTGGATTTGGTTATTATATTATTATTTGTCGAGTCATTTATGCATTTAGATATTTTTTCTTCAAACATTTTACAACATATATTGACATCATTACATTGTAATAATTTATTCCAATTTTCTGATTCCAATTGGTGTTTTAATGTATCCATATTAAGTACTTTTTTGAGTAATTATTTTGTTTAAATAGTGGCAAAGTTGGATTGCTTAATTTATAGTTAAAAATACATGAAAAATGATCAGTGATAGTTGTATGAATAACAGCTGATTTTATATTTTGGATATCAGGAATATTTGTAAAAATGTGATCTAAGCATGAGGGGCGTTGACCTTTAACATTTCTAGTATAAGAATTTATGCACGATAAATAATTGAGTTCTGCTAACATATTTAGATATGTGTCTTTATCTTTACTAGAATAGTCGTTTGCGATATTTAAATTCATATCTCCAACAATAATAGTATTTTTATTTCTAAAATTTAACAAAATATTTTTTAATTCATCTATAAATTGAGGTACTATCGATGTATGCGTACGATAAATAGCAATAATGTTATAATATTTATTAACGTCTTTAAATTCTATATTTAATATGTTAACATTACTAACATTAATTATTTCTTTAATATTGAGAACATTATACTGGTTAGAAATAAATAATCCGATACCTGAGTTTTTGTTTATTTTGTTTATTGTCGCATGGTATGTGTAGCCTGGAATAGTGTAATTGATTTCGCCTGCAGAGTGTGTCTCTGTTAAGACAATTAGGCCCGGGAAAAAATTGAATTCTTTTCATGTTATAACTAATTCATCCATGTTTCGTTCTAAACTTCTAATATTTATATGAAATAGGGTAAATCCTTTTTCAGTGCAAATTAAGTTAAAATCTTTCATAGATTGACATAAATTTTCTTCAATATACATTTTTTTATCTAATGCGTTACATAAAAAATCATTCATTTTTTAAGTTTTAGATTAGAGTTTAAAGAAATGAAATTTACCGTATTATTCATAGTCGATGCGATCTCTAGCTAGTTGAAGCATTTTTTGCCGAAAGAGACATTTCATGCTATCAACTCTGTGTTCTGTAGAATAATTCATATTAAATCTTTTGTTTTGAACACAGCAATTGTTGCATGTTGGAGGTTGTTCTTTATTTTCACATTTAGACAGAATGTGCTCCTTTGTGCAATGAGGGCAAATGGGGGGCTGCGTCCTGGCGAGACATCTTTGCGCTGTGTGGCCGAACTTAAGGCAGTGGTAGCATTGAGTAAGCGGGTTACAGTCTTCTATGTATACTCTTTGGAATTTGATGTTTATTTTGTTTTTTTCTAGTAGCGTTTTTCTTAATTTACCGGTTGTTTCAATAATGTAATTAGTGGTGTCGTTTTCTTTTCCTTCATTGTATTTGTTTTTTAATTCCTTGATAAGCTTGATGTTGTTTTTGTCTTCCAGGGTTAATCCTTCATTTTGTTGTACAATCCCATCTATTATTTCCTCTTCAGTCAATTGGCATTGCAGTCTTTTCAACATTAAACACGGTTTCTTTTTTTTAATTTCTTCGGCCAATATTTCTTTTCCAATTACCTTATTAATTTCTTCGGTTAACTTTTCTGCATCTTCTTTTTTTTGACATGAAATCAGTAATTTTTGTTCTCCGATTTTTTTTACTCCATTTACTCCAACTTTTATTTTAGTTAAATTAATGTTTTTTTGAATTTTTATTTTTATATCTTCGGCCTTCAAGGTGTTTTTAGATGTAATTATGATGGCGTGCTTCTGTTCTGGGATGTGTGCACCTGTATTCACGAAGTTTTTATTGTCACCTAATACATTTGCATATGTCCTTTTGTTATTATTATGAATTTCTTCTAGTTTCTGTGCGTAGTGATGATTGTTTTTAATATTAGTTTCTTGTAATTTTATAATCTTTTTTTGTAGGTTTATTAGTTCATGTTGAATTTTTTCTTCCAGTGATATAATGTTCTGTTCCAGTGTTAATTTTATTTTTGAGTCCTTCACTGAAGTGATCTTGTTTATTAAATCTTTAATGTTTTTAATAATTTCTTGAGTTTCCATATTGGATGGAATGGTGCGCCCAGGTGGGCGAGTTATTAATGTAAACTATATTATTTGATTTACTTGTTACAAAATTACGCGACTGTACTCCTTCGATGCGGAGCGAGTATGTATGTATGTTATCATATAGTTTTCATCGTTTCTAATGACTTTATATCACTTTTTATCAAAGTGTGTTGAATTGTCACTGTGTCGAGTTATCATGGAACCGATAGAAACATATCTATAGTAAATCAGAGAACTAGATGAAAGCGATGGACAAGAATGATGGACAAATATGTGACATTAGAAGTTGCGCCAGTTAGGAGTGCGAGGGACGAAAATATAATTAAAACCGGAGTTATTACTAGAATAACTAGACTATAATAAGCTAGAACAACCAGGTGTAGTGTTGTAGAAATGGGGTAACTGTAACTTACACCAAACGAGGTTCTACTAAATATTAAGAAATTTTCTAAACATTTTGTATTTCTCTGTTTCTCAAATACATATATTTACTATGCAACTAAAATTAAATGTTCGTTTGTTCAAAATCTTAAATTTCCGAATATTTCACAATTGCTTTGAAATTTTGACAGAACGTTGTATTCAAATACACATTTTTTGTATTCTTATATTATACAGATGTCACCTGTGACAGGTAAAATCGATGTTTTTTTTAAAAACAGAGTCTTCTATTGCACGTAAAAGCAATACACGCTATTGTTTCTCTATCTGCACAGACATACAGAGTTACAGCAACGCGTGGCGGGGTACAGCTAGTTTAAAATAAAATTATTTTTTTTTTTTAATAAAAAGACACATAACTTTGTTTACATCACTTGATAGTTCGCAGATCATTTAATAAACAATAATCATAATTTTGACAAACCCCATGGACTTAAAATATTGCATACAGGCTATAAGGCATCACAGATAAATAAGTTAGAGATTTTAGAAATCAGAAAAAATGTTATTAATAAGGCAGACATAATTAATAAACAGCAAATTTTTGTAAACTCTCTTTTAAACCTTTTCCCACTTAACCGGTCTTTCCCTGCTAATGGCTTTGAAATCCCTAATTGATAAACTTTTCCCACTCTTACCCCTCCCCCTCCCTTCTGCCCTTTCCGCCCATATGTAATCTATATTTAATATTTAAGTTTAGTATACGTTTGATCCTGAAAAAGTGAACATTGTTTACGAAACATGTTGATCGTGTACAAATAAAGTGATGTAAACAAACTTATTTGTCTTTTTACTAAAATAAATAATGCCATCACAAAGTGAAAACCTTTCCGAAGAAGTTTTCTTCGAAAAAAAAAATATTTTAATTACTTAAGAAATATAGAATTTACCTAAAACAGCAAATAAAACTTTAAAATCCCTCTATTTAAAAAATATTGTACAGCAGCTTCATAATGTCAATAATATAATTTTTGCATGCTAAACTAATAATTTGACCACCCACTGTATGAAATATTAACACTTGTGTTTAACCATTGTGTTTCGATTTTGTGGTCTGACGGGTAATTTAGGAGGTTTTGATTGAACCCGCAACCTAAATGCCCAACGTATACTGTAAACGTCCGCTCATCTTGTCGATTCGACAGGTTTTAGGTTCGGGTGTCAACTCTTTACATAGTGGAGCGTATACATTTGATTACCATCAAATCGTCGATCAGTGCCATTTTAAAACTTTGTCCGTTCTCGATACGTTTCACCATTTGAACCATCAATTATTGTGCTTGATTGATCGCACTTTGATCAAAAGCTGAAATGGACAAAAGTATCGAAGTTTAAAAGGGACTGTAAAAATGTCAAAAAATCAGAATGGCGCTGATCGATGATTTCATCAATGAAGAAACCCAACTATAGCGTGCCCTTGAACGCTCTTGGGCGCCACTGAGTAATGAGATTGGTCCATTAGTGGTGCGTAATATTTATCCTGCCAATGTTATTTAATTCTTACCTCGGTGTTTGAGAGGTAAGGAGGTCTCGGGTTCAAATCCTGGCGTGCACAAGTTAATTTTTTTTTCAACAAAGACACAATATTCCCGGGTTACGATAATTAATCTGACAATATTTGAAAATCTCCTACTACCACTACAGTAAGCAGAAAATATTACTTGGGTTGTAATGAAGGACTTAGCCAGCCGAGGAATTGAACGTGCGATTCCTTGGTGGGACCCAAACGCGATTCCAACTCAACTGCTTACCGGTTTTATTTGATTTATTGGTGTTATTTCACAATGTACTTCTATCCCTCCACATCCTTCCCCTCACCACCACCATCAACCTCACAACTTACCCTAAATGGGGTTGCCTTAATACCACTGGCTCTAGACGGTTGGGAGCAGTTGGGACTCTTTATCATTGTTACATTATATCAAGTACTTTCATTTCTACCGCATCCATCGGTTTATTTTCATTTTTAGAAGTTAATATATGTACACAAACATTTATATAAAAAAATACACAATTCAATAAAGTAAGTTGTCTAAACTGCTTCTGACAATGGGTGGGTATTTAAATAGGTAACGTACTGACCCCTTTTTTAAAACTATTAATATATTTTTAACGTACTCTGGTCCACTGGGAAATTACCAATGAAAAGGGCCTCAATAATTGCATTGCGAATAGTAATCCTACCTACGTGTTTATGCTTTAAATAGTTACGAAAAGCATCCTACGGGGAAATCTCTACAAAACATTAATGGAACCTTGTTTCTGTGGATTTCCAAGTTTTAATAAAACCTTTTTTTTAACGGATAAAATACACACTCTAACAGTGACAACACAATGGTGCCGAGTTCAGTACGCAAAACAACACTTATTCAATTATTTGCGTATTATCTTCCTGGAAAGTATTACATTCAAAGCGATATAAAATGTTAATATTTTAATTTTTATTCCAACAACTTTTCTTTAACTTTTGAAGGATCGCATCAGTGTAATATATCATTGAAGAAGAAGATAATACTAATAAAACTAAACCAAAAATGAAACAGAACAAGATACTAAAATAATACAAGAAGACACTAAGAAAATAAAAAAAGTTAAGTCTTACCGGGACAACCTCTTTGTCCCTCGACCATTGTGACCTAATTATTGTATTCCATATTTGTCGATCTCATATTTCAAATTCAGAATCTTGCAACTAATTTTTTCCATATTTTTGACAGCTGTCTTTTTCAACGATAGCTGTCAATTTTTAATTTTTAAATAATAAACTCGTACATACAAATACAGAATTTATTTTTTATGGATTTTTGATGGTTTGATATTATCTATTATATACATAATTTAAACATATTTTCAAAAATATTATGTCTTGTAATTTCTGTAATTTTTAAGATTTGTATTAAAAAATGATGATATTGTTTTGATAGTGAATGTGCAAATGTGATTGCTGCAGACAGATTAGTCTAGGGACATTTATATTTGTATATAAATTTATTTTATACTATACAAGAATGTACTTTAAATGTCCTGTTTGTGTTTCAAATAAAATAAAAATAAATTAAATTAAATTCAAACTTCCCAAGTACGCATACAATTTACACGGCAACACGATAACATACGATCCTAGGAAATAAATTGTACAGCGCCCTTGAGGTGATTTTTCACAAAAACGGCGCTCTACAAATTATCCAATTATTATTATTATTATTATTTAAACACCACACATACTCACTATGGCAAGCAATCCAGTTACGAGAGGGGATAACATATATAATTGCCTTCCAGACAACATTAAAAAAAAAAAAGGGTAGGTACATTTAAAAAAAAATTGTTCACTTTTATGCTCAATCAGCAAAAGAAAGTGAATAATATTATTATGTTATGTGTAATGTAAATTTAAAAATGTTTTTATTTTAGTTATTTCTAATTAAGTATTTTTTTTATCTGGAATAATTTTTTTTTTTAAATGATCACAAAGTTCTAAAGAATTAGTTTGTAACTAGATAGTGTCTCGGATAAACATATCCGATTTTTATTTGTTCGATTCCCAGTTGAGACCGTTATCTTTTTTTCTGTGTCTTATTCTGCTTCATGTTTCGTTTAGATTTGTTAGTATTATCTTCATCGTCAAAAATTATTTTAAATTTTATTTACATTCGCGCAAAACTATCATAATAACAATAGATTGAATATCTAATTTCAATGATCTTATATATGAATATAAATTTGTCTTGCATGTTAACAAGTTCCAAGCTTTAGTTGTCTGCGGTGAAGACATAGGGACGGGGTAAGACTGTATCTCCCAACCTCCCCCAAAGCCTTCTCATCCTTACGTTGCATATTCTGCTTCGGCGCTTTTTCAACAAAGGCTGAAAACCAATAAATCACGTGTGAAAGGTTCCCCACTTTTGAAAAGGCTCTATCAGTAAGATCAGGATGGAAGGAATCGAATGGCTTATTTAAGGCGACTATAGTCTTGGTTAGCGGATAAATCACATATTTGACAAGATGTTGGGTATCAGAATTTTATTTACTTGTTGGTTTGTAAAAGATGTTATGTTATTTTGTTATAGGAGTGTAAAAAATGTTTGTCGAAGGGCCTTGAATTTAGCGTAATTACCACTGCACATGAGACAATAATATGTTGAATGGAAGGAAGGACTCACCATTGGGAACATTGGCACTCGTTTCTTCCTGTTTGTTCTTCTCACAGCAATGGCACTGAACACGTAACTGTTTGCACGATATTGGCGCGGATGTAAAGATGTAATAAAATAAGCGAGGTAAGATCTCGCGCGGATGTGGTTTTTTTTTATAGTGAGCTATGGAAGTGTAGGGTGCAGGAATGGAAGTAGGTAGGACTAGGAACAACAATATTATCTCAGTACAGTTGTCGCATGTATGTACATATGTCTGTGAGATGTATGTATAAATTGATGTGATGTATAATGCGTAGTGGCGAACCATTTGTACTTTTGTAAACAGTAGACCTTATTTAAAATAAAGTCGCTATCCGTGTCTGTATGTGCGCTTAGTTCTTCTAATTTGATAGGATTTTCAAAATTATTTAGATATTTTTTTCCGGAAGCTTTATATATATATAATACATGCATATTTTATTTATATATAGTAGAGAAAAGTCAATATTTATCATAGAAATCAACACCTCAAAACTGTACTCCAAATCATTCACAACCCCGAGCAACGCCGGGTATATGTCAGATAGTTAAATTTCCTCCGAAATCATTGCATTTTTAAGTAGGTACTTAAATATCCACCTATTTACTTTATTATACACCATAAATATTTCATGTAACTTTTTTATTATTTCGAATAATATTACTGAACGATTTCTCAAAAGAACGCCACTAGCTCAACGACAATTATTTTTTTAAACTTTATTCAGGCAGATATGTAACATAATAATGATTAATCCGATCTGACAACTAGTATCCAAGTAGTATACAACACGGCTACCATATTGAACCGGAAACGAAATAAAACAAAAAAATTACAGACTATTGTAATACAAATTACAAATTTCTGTGCTAAGTCAGTAATAATTATTAAAATATTCTTTACAATGGTAATTGAACAAGTAATAAAGTTTACAATTTAACAGTTATATTCCTTGCTTGAAAATGAAAACGAAGTCACCGTTCTAGAATAGGGTTTTCCAATAAGATGTGTTATTTTGAATAGCCCGCTATTTCGGTAGATGTTACTTTTGCTGTAATTTTTTGACATTTGACAAGTAAAAACTACGCCATTAATAAAAATGGAACGATCCACGCTTCAACAACGCATTGAAATGATTAAAATTCACTTGAGTGAATCAAATGCAAATCATCTTGAGTGATGAGGCCCATTTCCACCTCGGTGGCTTCGTCAACAAGCAAAATTGTCGCATCTGGGGCTCGGAAAACCCAAGAGTTATTGTTGAAAAGCCTCTCTATCTTCAACGTGTGACTGTTTGGTGCGGTTTGTGGTCCGGCGGAGTCATTGGACCTTACTTTTTCGAAAATGAGGCTGGAGCAACAGTTACGGTGAATGGATTGCGCTATCGAGAGACGATTAATGATTTTTTATGGCCGGAATTAGATGGTATTGATCTGAACAACGTTTACTTTCAACAAAACGGCGTTATACAAGCAGAGATGTGCTTTATTTCAAATAAATCCATTTCATATGGAAATGCAAAATGGAAAATCCCCATTTTTTTCTAAAAACCATTTTGCATTTTTCATTTTAAATGCTTTTCTCAATGCATTTTCCATTTTAAATGCTTTTTTCAACATTCTTCCTACTCTCTCCACTCATCTTTTTTTTATAAGCCCCAAATATCAGTCGGTCCTCAACCTCGCTATGAGAGATAATTTACATTTGTCAAGTTGCTCCCTGGTAGGAGCCCTGGCAATTGAGTGATACCATTACAAAAAATACTGATTTTAATACTGAACATGGGGCCATGACGCTGTAATATTAAATGTTAGATAGCAGTTTCTATATTTTTACGTTGGCAACATTAGTCCCGCGCAAATTTTTTGTGGTTTCATAATCTGTAGTCGTGATGTTTTTGGATTTACCATCATGTAATATGTTTGTTCTACATTGATGTCCATTATTAAATGACAAAATTGTTTAAAAATTCTATAATTATTTTGATTGTTTGACCTGAGAAACCATTTTGCATTTTCAATGCATTTTGAAAATAGGTATTTTGGATTTTGCATTTGAAATGCTTTTCTAAAACCCATTTTGCATTTTCAAATGGAAAAGTTTTGACCCATTTCCATTTTGCATTTCAAATGGTTTTGGGTACCCATTTTGCACATCTCTGCACACAAGCAACGAAACTATTGATCTTTTACGATTGAATATCAAAATAACACCTCTTATTGGAAAACCCTGTATCTTCTGTCTTCAAATAAGACGCGTATGAAAGCAGAGGATGATCTTCGATGACTCCTGTACGAGCTCTCGATGGGACTAGTTATAATTCAAGATAAAATAACGAGAAAATTGGTCATTAATTAGTAAATTATTATTGGAGGTTTTGCTTAAAATGCCTCACTGGGCAAGCGTCTGTGTCGAGGCAGTAATTTACCAATTTGCTTGTCTACTGAAAAATAATTGTCTATGGTTGCTATTTGTTTCAGCGAGGGAGATAATATCTTATTATTGTTATATTTCTAATAACGATCAAATCTATTTCGGTAAAAACCACCATTTAAGGAATTAAAATTCCTAATTTTGATTTTGTTCGTAACTCTGGTTCGATGAACTCTACACTGATAAAAATATAAAAATTACTATAGCTTATTTAGAATCTCTTTAAATTATTGGTAATTATGGTTAAAAACGGGATTTCAGGCCTAAAGAAAGAATTATCAGGTTTTCGGATAAACTTTTAGTAAATAACGAATATATTAGCATGATTTTGGAACACGTGTTCATGAAAATCCTAAGATATTTTCATTACAACGAAAGTTCTTTTTTTTTTTTTTTTACAGTAATACCGCACAAGAGTCCCAACTGCTCCCGTCTGGAGCCAGTGAGACTATGGCATCCCCAATTGGGGTATGTTGTGAGGCTGAGGGTATTGGGGAGGGGAGGGAGATGGGGAAGAGGAAGGTGGGGAAGTACCTGGCTATTCAGATCTGGTCACCAAACACGGCTAAAGCCATTTCAAGCAACGTTTCAATTCTGAATGGTGGTCTTACACCAGGGCGATACTGAGAGTATCTTCCACTCTGGAACGTGCCGCAAATATACTATATATTATTTTAATTAATTAATTGTGAAATAACACAAATTAATCAAATAAAATTTATTTGCGCACGCCGGGTTCGAACCCGCGACCTTCGGATCTGTAGTCAAAAGCGTATACCACTAGACCACGCCGGCCGTCAAACGTCGACCGTCGGTTTGTACCGTCATGATAAATCATGGCAAATCGATAAAACATTTTTAAATTGATGTTTTATAAATAAGTCCTGTTAATTTATCACAAGGGCAAAAACAGATTTCTCTCCGCTTTCACTTTGAATTTAAGTGTCATTTTGAAAATTGGAACTGATTATAATACAATTCAAATGTCATACACCAATAAAGTACCTACTTATAACACAATATTGTTTACCAGATTTTTTGTATATATTTGACACAAACTGTGACACTTCATAAAAAAAAAAAAAAAAATTTTGCAAAACACATGTTCACAACACAGGTTGAAGATTCACTCAGATAACCATGGTGGCACTACTATCCGCGCTTGTGCGGAGATGGTCTGGTGCGTGATGCTCCGTGATGCCTTAACTGATCACCCATTTTGAGACGGGGCTGCAGAATCATGTCGGGCTGCAGATCACGTCGGGCTGCAGAATCACGTAGGGCTGCAGATCACGTCGGGCTGCAGATCACGTCGGGCTGCAGATCACGTCGGGGTCACCACTTTGGGGATCAATGGTGAGGCACGAAATGAAAGAAGGTGTTGAAGGTCACATGTGTTTATTGGTGAGTCAGTAGCCGTGACAAGGAGATGATGAAGGACAGATGTAGAATACTCCGGTTGCTGCTGTGATGTGTTGGCAGGTCAAGCGCGGGTCAGTGAGTCGACGCCGGGCGCTGGTGACCGGGACTCGATGGAAGTCAGGCACTAGCGAAGAACGTAGGTCTTCAGGCACTCCAGTGCTGACGAGACGGCCGAAGGTGCGACGGACCTTATAGGCGGTTGAACGGGAACGATGTAGACCAGTGAGGATGCTGCGTGTCCTCGTGGTGGTCATGGTAGCGTGGAAGAAGCGCTGGTCAGAGACGCTGGAACCAGGGCGCTTGTAATCCGAGTAGCGCTGGCCGCGGACGTGGCCGAGGCGCTATGATGATGTCCCGATAGAGTCCATGATGATAGGGGCGAAGCCGGGTACGTGTCCCTCGCGCTAGTAAGAAGAGCGCGGGTGATCACTCGTTGAACCTTGCAGACTGGCGGCAAAATTATGACTGACTGACTGACTCGCTGCGTCGGGCTTATTTATACTACTCGGCCGACGGCGGCAGTAGGTAGGTGGATGGCAACTAAATCGAAGACACTCGCTCGATCTGGATCATTCGCGAACTTTCGACGGCTTGGCAATTATGCCTAGGCCGTAGGCTCGAACCTTCTGGCGAGTTCTCGTAGTATTCGAGACGGACTGCAGTGTTATTGTCATCAATATGCAGGTAGGTACTTGAAGTACGTAGATTACTTTGTTTACGATTTAACGATGCAAGTACATAATTCGGGAGTAGATACTAAGTAGCAAGTAGCAGTTTATTATTAATTATTTAATCTGGATAATTCGACGCCACATATATATTTTTCTTCAGTAGGTACTTTTTAGTACAGTACCTACCTGTAATAATATAAGTTTTTTATCTGAAAATATATATAAATATAAATGTAAGTGTTCGTTTGTTCAAAATCTGAAATCTCCGAAAGTTCTTCGCCGATTGCTTTGAAATTTTGACAGTTTTTGTATTATATAGAATAAAATAGCGCCATATGTTGGACCTAAAAGCAACAGCGCTATTGTTTCTCTATATGAACGGACAGTCTGAGCCACAGCTACGCGTGGCGGGGTGCAGCTAGTAATTAATAAATTTTGAATTAGTCAATTTTTTGTTTAAATTTTTTATAGCTAATCCTGACAGGTAAAGTCGGATTTCGAATTATACAAGGGCTATATTATTTTCAAGGGCTACATGTTTTCCCTTTTCAGCTAACATGCAATTATCAATCTAACAATTTTTATAATAGCCTTGATTTGTAGTAAATAATTAAGAGTAATGTAGTAAATAATTGTTAAAATAACACAAACTAACACTCTAAAAACCTATTTTGTGCATTTTTATTCAAACCCCTGATTTAAATAGTTGTCTCTATTAAATATTTCATTTTAAATCAAGTGCTGTTTTTTTATAGAGCCTTTTTGCATGCAGCGGAATTCGACAAGTTTACTCTGTGATTTTTCACGAGTCTGTGCTTGTATAATATTTATATTTATTTATTAAGACCTACTTACTGGGCTTTTACATAAAGATCATAAAATAAATTAAAAATAACAGAATAACATAAATAAAAAGCGTAAAATACAATAAACTTGTTACAGTTATTAAAGCACTAACTTCTAAAAAACTCAAACATTAGAGTTTTTTTTCCTCTAACTTTTAAAAACACTAATGTAAATTATACAAGACAGCTGACGTGTACCCAGCGTTGCTCGACTTTTCTCTACTTTTATATATATATAATATGCATGTATTGTATACGTAAACCTTCCGGAGAAAATTTTCTAAGTGATAATGAAAATTTTATCAAAATCCGTTGCGTAGTTTAGAAGAACGAAGCGCACAAACCGATAGATACAAATAGCGACTTTATTTCATACTTTTAGAGATATTTTGAATAATATATTGTCTATGGCTTTGAATAAGTCTTCACCTTATTAATTTTCTTCAACAACATCGGCGTAGCGACATCGTGACAGAATGACCCAGTTCTAGACTGTTGTAACTTTTATCCCGTATAAATATTTCGAATTATTACGGAGACAAACTATTGTGTAATTTAATTAAAGAAAAGGACACTAAAAGTAGATAAAAGTCTTTTGTGTTGCCTTTAACTTGAGTTTTTTTCTAAGAACTCTAAAAATAGAATTCTCTAAACAACCAATTAATGTATTTCTAGATTACATATTAGAAGAAAATTATTTAATTTATGTATAAATTTAAATTAATAAATGTATGTTTATATTACACCAAATTAAGTGGTACTATTTAATAAATAAATACATGAAAGCCTCTGCGGTCGAAGGGTAAGGCTCTCGAATAGAAAACTGGAGGTTGCAGGTTCAAATCCCGGCGTGCGAAAGTAAATTATATTTCACAAATTACTCATGTAAAATAATATTTACTATATTTGCAACACATTCCAGAGCGGAAGATACTCTTAGTATCGCCCTTGTGTAATACCACCATTCAGAATTGACGGTGGTCAAAGCAAGGCCGAATGCAGCATAGGCCTTTGGGCTAGAAGTGTCACGTGATCAAGTCAGTGCCATCGAACAACAACACTTTTAAAATGACATTCGTTGTTACTGATTTGTTTTTCCGCAAGTTTATTTATTATATAAACTGAGACAATTAGAATATTTCAAAGGGTGAACTTTACTTAGCGACAGCACTGACTTAATGGTAATTTGGCGGTCGCGCGCCCAGGCCTGTACTCTAGTCGGCTTTGATCGTTATTCAAATGATTGATTATGTCATATAGGCTTACTTCTAAAAGGGCCTACGTCAGTTTTTCAAATTTCGCGAATCTTGTCTAGAATTTTCTCTTTTTAGCAAGTTTTAATTTTAACAAAAGCGAATTTATAGTGTAATATTGGCCCCTGAAAAATCAAGAATCTCGAAATTGAAAAGTTCTTTTACAATTCGGAAGATAATCCAACTTCGATGCGAAATTGCAACAAATATATATGTAAGCGAAAGTATAAATAATGCACATGTGTAGTACCTATATTGAAAAACTGCATTGACTTAGGTAGTTTATCTATGAAAATACCCAATAACATTCTTACTTTTTAATCATGAAGAATTTCGAACAGCAATTGAAATTTTTTTTAAACAGGTGCATACATAAATAATTATTTTTTCTTAAGGCCCCGTAGTAAGCGTTCATAGATGGTTTGAAAGGGAAATATGTAAATACGAACGTTAGAGGGAGCGTGCTAATATTAAACAGGCCTAAAAAAGTTCTTTGCAGTGTAAAATTTCCTACATACGAACCAATTTTGTGATATGATTTATTGTATGTGCCAAATTCAGTTATTTAAATTACAATCGGAAAGCATTTTAATACTTGGGACTGAACTTCAATCAATCAATCAACCTAATGCGTAAGGAACCCGTGATTTTGATTTTTTTTTTATATTAGATCCACACATAAGGCCCTAAGAAAAAAAATCCCTTATCTGTCAGCCACGCGGAGGGTCTTTTTAGGGAAAGGAAGGAGAGTAAGTTCTGGGAAGGAAAAAGGGATGGGTAGGAATCAGGGGGTCAATGTGTCATGCCTCCCCACTGCGGTGCAAGGAGATGGGTCGGGAGAGTCCGGCTGGAGTCGTCAAAAGGTCTCCTTCAACCAGTCTCTCCAAAGTCGGCCCACGCAGTAAACCATGGGCAAACGCATCCAATGGCAATAGACAATTAACTCGGGCACCCACAACCAAGTCAACAAATGTAGAAAACCACATGGGGTGATCTATGTCAGGGGTGTTTGTTATCCAATAAATGGTTCCCGGAGCGACTGCACCAATACCCGCCTCCCAAATCGATTTAGTAATACTTTTAATTCAAAATTACTTTATTAAGTTAGAGCTTTGAAAACAAAAAATGTTACAAACTTTTGCAACAACCCATTATTTCAACACTTGGAAACTTGAGTAATTACAACCCATAATAAAAACTGCAAAGTTGAGAAGAATCATAATTATTGCATAAAATATACCT
Organism: Hesperophylax magnus; assembly: GCA_026573805.1. Lineage (NCBI taxonomy): Eukaryota > Metazoa > Arthropoda > Insecta > Trichoptera > Limnephilidae > Hesperophylax > Hesperophylax magnus. The sequence goes on from JAIUSX010000012.1 coordinate 27,259,348, forward strand.
ACGTCATTACAAAATAGTTTCACTTAACTTCTAAACTATATTTTCACTCTTTCAACTTGAATTCTTTACCACGTCGCTTATTCCAAGGCATCAAGTTTTAACATTAGAAAAACATGTGTACCGTCCGAGTGCAGCAGCAGTTATGAAGTGTAGACAAAATTCAAGTAGAAAGAAATACATATTTTTACATGAAACTTTCCATGCTTTTGTAAGTGCAAAACTTATTTTGTAATTTAGCTCGAGGCTTCATTACTTGATGTTGATCTTGTTTATACATTATATAATGTACATTTTATGAACAAAACAACCCAACAATAAACAAACAAAAACAAGAATTTAATTTTGTTCGTAAAGGCAAAATAATCGGGAATGAATTTAAAATACCTGCAATAAAAATATATAAATTTGTTTTTGACCACCTTAATTTTATTTTAACTCTACCGGTTTCAGAAGACCCCTTCGTTCATCAGAAGAATATTTAAAACTTATCTACGATACAAAACGGAACATCACGGAACATTTAAGATGTTTAAATACAAATAATTTTAGTTTGCAAATCATCTCATTTCCAACGATTATACTTATTCCAACGACACAGGAGTTAAAATTCATCACCGTAATAATAGAGTTAAAAAAATCGGAATATTCCTAAATAACCAAATTAATCTATCGTTTAGTCATATTCTAGATATATTTCCAGTTAACCGCTCTGTTCTTCCTGGAAATCCCGTAAATACCCTTTCCATTTTGTCCACCTCTCCCTCATACACCTAAAGTTTTTTGTATACATATATATATACGCCAATATTTTGTACTGTACATTATTTTTTAATATTATCCTGATGAAGGAAGGGTTCTTCCGAAATTAAAGTGGTCAAAAAGAAATCTATGTATTTTTTATTGTAAATTATGACGACCCACGAAGTTAATGCTTTTTACAAGTACGTAAAAATACATAGTTTAAAACACATTATTTTTTCGATATTTTTTAAACGAATCTACAGTTACACTATTTATGAACTCACTCTTCTTCTCACGCCAATTTCTATGCACAGTGATTTGTTTTTTAAATATTTGAATTTTGATCTCGTTTTTTATTAATTTATTCATTTAAACGTCCTGATATGCTTTTGCATGATACATATTTTACATGATTTACTGCATAATACAGTGCCAACAAATTAATTTTTAATTTTGATGTACATAATATAGTGTAATTAATCAATTTTCACGAACGAATTAACGCGAATCTTGGATGTGGAAATTAACCCACTTCCCGATATCCAATCGAGCTGAAACTCGGCAAATAGACTCGTCTATGACAATACATTCTTGATTGGTGGCAATCACACATACACCCGTGGACTTGTAAGCATTTCTCTAAAATTGGTTTACAGCAGTTAATATACGAAATCAATGCCGGTCCTACCTAGTCGTGATTCGTGGCTTAAGTTAGCGTGGTTCACACCAGTCCGTGGAAGGAAAGTCCAATCCTCAGTCAAATAAAAACAATATGTACATATTTTAAATAAATCTTTTAATAAAAGTATAAGTGTTGATTTTTTAATACATTTTAGTAATATTCATTATTCAATTTCTATGATTTGAGTGGTATTAAAGTACCTTTTTGTCAAAATTTATGATTTTTTTCCGATTCGTAAAAGCTATTATAATATTTGACTATTAAAATAAATGTGTGACAGTATGAAATCGCAAAAGGGTTTCATAAAATATCCTTGACCAACGCTAACTCAAAATGTCTCGATAGTGGCATATTGTACCAGCCTTGAGCAAAGGGTCAATTCTACACCAAAAAAGGAAAATAAGTGAAATGAAGTAACGTGATCTGAACTCAAAACATCTAAATCCTAACTCAATTTTCCTTATTTCTAACCCAAGGACGCTTTTTAGATTTGATGTCTGTCCACGACATCTTGTGGTCATTGGAAAAAAATAACAAGATAAATATATTTTTTAAAGTCGGCAGAAGAAGAACGATTTATTGTATGAATCTTTCGACGAAAATGTTGCAAAGAAAACCATTATTTATCGTCAGAGGTTTTGCGTCTTCCAAGGTGTGCCTGCGGGTATAATTTATCTGAAACAATTTTTCACTCAGCAATAACAGGGCTTAAAGAAAATTTTCAGGCTGGTACTTTTATAATTTACCAAGTGTTCATAATGAAAAAATAAATAATTGATTGATTTGGTATTGCTTATAGACTAACCCTTTATAGGTCATAAGCTAAAAACGGTCAGTTTTGAGACCAGCGACGTTAAGGTCTATATATCTTTAGGTTTACAAGTTGTAATCATTCTGAGGTAACGCTCAGAGGTTTTGAATCGAACCAACCGCCCCGAAGTTCGCACATGTTGAGTAAATTTACCCAAATCGCGTCCTGGTCAGTTTCTCTATAAAATTTTCAAAGCAGTTATTCTCCCGTAAAAGTACATTTTTTCCTTACCAACCTGTCTTTTTGTAATGAAAACAAAAATTTTAAATCAATTTTTTTTCCTAAATGGACAGCGGTCAGAAAAAAGACGGCTGGAAAATTGAAAATTAAAAAAAAAAAAAAAAATTAGGTCTTTTCTGTTCATCAAAATGAATATAGAATACATAAATTAAATAATTAAGGGCGTATCGTTAAAAAAAGAATTGTCAACTATAATAGAGTAGCTTTTGTTGATGCAAAATCATTTCCAAATCATATACCATTTCATTTTTATTTAATGATATACTAATGTTCATAAAACAAGTAAAAAAGTATATTTAATTTAATAAGCAATTATTGTCGATTGAAATACTAGTACACATTGAATTATTTTAGCTTAGTGGTTTAGAGCACTTGACCGGCAGTTAAAAGGTGCGGGTTCAATTCCCGACGGCGGCATTTATTTTTACTAGGGCGATATTTTAAATTTGTATCGATATTTCAGGCTAGTAATAATTTGTCATAGTGTCCGCTATATTGTAATAGAGTAGCTTTTGTTGGTGCAAAATCATTTACAAAGCCTATACCATTTCATTCATGGTGACCGCTTTACTGTAATGAAGAAGTAGCTCTAGTTGGTGTAAAGTCATTTATAAAACCTATACCTGTTATACGTGTTGCAATCTTAAAATTGTATTCACATAAAAACACAGTGCTCTGTGAAAAGTTAGCACAACGACTTTTCATACTGCCTTTTCCCTTAAAACTTAAGTGAACAGAACTGTAAGCACGGAGTTCTTCCAATTAGGGCAAATTAACATAAAAATTAAAAGCAAGAAAAACCTGCCAACAGATTATTTGAAAGAATCTGAATCTGAGAAAGTTCTGTTGGGTGGTATTTAAGAAACTTAACGGAATGGCTTATTACTAACAGAAATGTGTATTCCGGATTCACGACAATTTCATGAATGTCAACTCTTAGGTCAGCAGCATCATCAGATATCGGAAGGTTGAAGGAACCAAAGCGCACACCAAATACTAAGTTCAGTGAGAGTGCTTTCGGAGTGTCAGGACATAATGCCTGGAATGGACTGCCACACAATTTAAGAATTATAATAGATTTGACAGAATTCAATGCTGAACTTAAAACTCACCCTTTTAGACAGTCATATTCATAAAGACGAAAACCTTCCACCTCGACATTCTAAATAACAAAATGTGTTAAATTTGTAAACAACTAAGAAAAAACCAAGTAATATTTTTAGGGTCATTTCATAAAAAAATCTCCAGTCATAGAGTCCTAAATTCTCCGGTCTTTTAAAATTAGATATCAACTCGTCTTTTGCCACCAATAAGTACCGATAGTAATGTGGGATAATTGTTGGAAAGTGAGTTAGCTAAGAGCTTCACAGATGCACTCATAGAGGGCAGTGCAAAGAGATTGCTTGGAAGTCCGCAAGATGGGAGCTAGTAGCCAGTAGTCGCCAGGGCCAGTTAAAATGCTCACAGACAAACTTGGTGTTTTCAGATCTCATTTAGCCAGCCTCCTAGTTAGGTCGAGTATCGAGTCACTATTGCAATATTCGAAGTATATAATAAATCCCTGATTTAACACAAATAACTTGTTCATCATAATCTCCTTCCACGGCGAGTTGGAGAACTGTTTGTGGGAACACAACAGGTAATATAGCAAATGTAAAATCAATGTCCAGTGTTTTTCTATAGTGTCTTCTGCTTGCAAAGACGTAAACTTTTTTGAATAACAGTGTATTTATCTGAAGTGGCCTGCCAGGTAAGTATGTTTTTCTGTATCTAGTTGCAAATTGTACAGAATTGATTTTACACAACAAAAAAGGAGCCATGCAAATTATCCCCCACATGCTTTTCTGCTATACTAAATCAACTCATCTCAAATAGGTATTTGATTCACTCCAGCTTTTCCAGGAGAGTGGCCAACTTCTTCCATCCACCTGTGCATGGTATATCCATCTTAATATTTGTTTGGAATATAGAGCTGCACTTCTTCATGTAGAAGCTAATAAACACTAATGCAGCAAAAGATGGTATAAATTAATTGTACCTAATTTTTCGTTAAACTTGTATTAATAGTCAATTACAATTCCCCATTCTTGATTTCAAAATTTCTTTTCATGTCTCCACACACTTTCTTCCTACTTATTATCAGAGGCGGTTCCTTGGTACGTGCATTTTTGCATTGCACTGCTTGTCTTCAGTTTTCACATAACGAGTTTCAACAACATCTGTGCCCCAGTCATCGATGTACGAAAGTATGCTCCAGTCGTAATCTCCGCCAGGTCATTATTTGAGCTATCTTCTAGTACAAGACTCCCGCGCAAGAGCAAGCGGGCCGTGCATACCCCGATATACACAGAACCATGTTTTACCATACTACTGAAACATCACCGGGCGGTATCGTGACAGCCCGACCTAGCCGAAACGGTGACATGAGCGAGACAAATTAAACTCTTAACGTCAAATGACGTGTTAGAGCAGTGCAGATATACATCTCATGCATTATCGAAGCGCCTTGACCAAAATCCAATGCGTTTGGAATATATTCACTTAGAAATACTAATGTACAATGTTAGCGCTACGACATTCACACATTGGATCTCGAGCGCGGTGATTTCAATCGGTTTCGCTCTCTTTTCAACGATGAATATCGTGTCCTTTACTCCCGAGATGATTATGGGAACATTGACGTAGCAGTATTATTTAATCAATTATTTTACAAATATAACTTAGTAGATAGAATGCATTGCAGTAGGTAATTTGCTCCACCTATATTACACACTATGTACATTTTAAAAGTGAAATGCACTGCTGGTAATTTCAGACACTTCTGCTTATTATTATCTTTATTGTAAATTACTCATACCTGCGTTAATTATTTAAGAGAACTGTTCTTATCTCAGACTAAATTACAAAGTTTTTGTTTAGACATATTTAGGTACTTTAAACACGTAAAATTTAATATACCTACATTTCCTCTTGTAACAAAATACACTGTGTATTTCTAAATAAATAAATAAATTTGCATGATTGGGACAAACCTACGTAGCAAAATAAATTAAATGTCCAAGTTGTCTTTATTAGAATTGCATTAGAATGAGACCTGGGATCACTGTGTCACGTGTCAGAGGTTGCGATAAAACATTGAATATAAATGCAGTTAGAGTGTCTGAGTGCAGTCTAAGAAAGCAATTGAAATCCCGCCGTGGCATCAATTTTCCAGTGCTAAGGTTAGGTTAGGTTAGGTTAAATCACTATTGTCGATTAATGTTTATTTCGAATCGGTTTATGGTTTGAATACCAAAAAAATATACAAATATATTTCGAGTCATTTCTTATCGTGAATAGAATTCAAACAATTTTTTTTTAATGTTTTTTATTCCAGATAAAATATAATTAAATTTGCACTTATTTAATCAGAAATTACGAAAATAAATACTTTTTAATTATATTACACATAAATACATAACATAATAATATTATTCACTTTCATTGTTTTGCTGATTGAGCATAAAAGTGAACAATTTTTTTAAATGAACTTACAGTTTTTTCATTTTTAATGTTGTCTGGAAGGAAAGAATTGTATATGTTGCCCCCCTCGTAACCAATGGATTGCTTGCCAAAGTGGTTATGTATGGTGTATAAATGTATGTTATCGTGTTGCCGTGTAAAGCGTATGTGTACTTGGGACGTTTTAATGAATTCTGTATGTGTATCTAAAAGTTTATAATTTATTTTGTATATAAGGAGACATGTATTATATTCATATAGTTTTTTGTAATGTTAAGGCGATGCCATACGTAGTAATGCAAAATCATGTGTGTTTGGTTTGAAAATTTAGTCGCCTAGAAATGTTTCAGATGCTTTAATTAAATACTGCGAGTAGAATACATCTTGGCCTTTGAAATAATCGAGTATTTTTTAGATTGGTTTTTTTAGATAAGTCTTTTTATAAGCCCAGAAAATATTAATGTAAAGACCTATAAAACTGCTTTAAAGTTCAAAATCTCCTACTTACGAACCCATTTTCGGTTATGATTTTATTGTATAATGTGGCAAATTAAGCTATTTATAAAATTATCGAAAAAAAAATTTATGCCTGAACATCCACAAAATAAAATAAAAAAGGCACTTTTTGGCCATGTTTTTTTCTTGCATAAATCAAATCAGGCGGATGGTGTTAAGCGGGAATTTAAACCTTATCGCCATCTACGTAAGGGTTGTTATTGATAGCGGCTCAATTTAAAATATTACACGACGTAGTGCATCGCCTTAACAGTTTTTTTTCCATTTATATATTTTTGTGGATTTTCTGAAATAGATTTATCATCATTCTATTTTGTATTACCTGTAGTTCATTTATGTATGTTTCATATGTGTTTCCCCAGATTTCAATCGAGTTATTTAAATGTGAATATACGAGGCTATATAGAACTTTTTATATTTCATTTGGAAACAGATATGATAATCGGCTAAATACGCTAATTAAGGGTTAATAAATAAATATAAAAATAATGCATCTTTATTGGAAAATTATGAACTCCAATATAAAATAACTTTTTAAATACTGTTTTATGGCAAAGATTATTTGTGACAGTTTCCCCTGATTAACCTTTTTATTTCTTAGACCGAGAAAAACTTACTGATATAAAATATTGCTAATTTATTGAAAATATCTTTAAATTATTAGTATTTCTGTTATAAACAGGATCACAGGCGTTTAAAAAACGAATTGATAGAATTAACAAATGAAATAACTTTTTAAATACTGTTTTATGGCAAAGACTATTTGTGATAGTTTCACCTGATTAATCTTTTTATTTCTTAGACGGAGAAAAACTAACTTTTTTTTTTTTTTTTTTTTTTTTTTTATTAGTAGCTATATTATACATTTTTTTTACATTTTTATAAGAATATATATATAAAAAATAGATGTTGATTATATTCGTAGTCCTCCTCACTAGGAGATCCTGTGCTGAGGGGGACTAGGTTTTGGATAAGTTATTCAGCGACTTCTATGGTATGACTCCATGTTTTGGGTAAGGGTTTCCAGAAACTTCTACGACGATGTTTTAAATATGCTAGTAAGTTCTTTTTCCGGTAATTCCTTAAGCCAAGATTTAATGTTCTTAATGCAGTTGTTTTTTGTTTTGATTTGTTTGATACTAAGTGGGAGTTTGTTATATACCTTTACTGCTAAAAATTCAGAGCTTCTTTGTCCAAAGGTAGAGTTACACTTTGGTATAGTTAGTATCTCTGTTTGTTTGGCTCTGGTTTTATGAGTATGTGAGGTGTTTTCCTGAGAATTATTTTTGAGGTGTTGTACCAAAATGTTTTTGGCATAGATTTTCTGTATGCTTGGAACGTCAAATTGTTTAAAAATTTCTGTTGTTGACGTCCTTATGGGAACCTTTAGTATGGTCTTTATGATGCAATTCTGAGTTACCTTCAGCTGTTTTATATGTTTTGATACTGCTGAGCCCCATCCTATTATTCCATATTCCAATTTGGAGTGGCATAAAGCATAGTAAACTCTCTTTAAATCCCTAGCTGATAAAATGTTCCGTATTTTTTTGAAGAAGTAGATGAGTTTAGTTAACTTTTTTGAAGTTCGATCAATGTGTGAATCCCAGTGTAGTTTATCGTCAATTTCAATACCAAGATATTTTATGCTTTTGGTTTGAGTTATAATCGAGCAGGAACATTGAGGAATTTTTTTTTGACATTCATGTAGTTTGAGTATATGCTCATTCATTGGTTGTCCTCTTTTGTTTTTGGAGAAAATTAAATGTTTGGTTTTATTCACATTTAATGTAAGGGAGTTTGCTTTAAGCCAGTTTTGAAGAACAGTTAGGCCATGTTCAGCCTCCTTATATGTGCTTGTCCAATCTTGTTCATGGAATAAAATTACAGTGTCATCTGCAAAGCTCATTATGTTTCCTTTGATGGGAAGATTCATAAGGTCATTTATGTAAATTAGAAATAGTATAGGTCCTAATACGCTTCCCTGGGGGACACCGTACTTAATTGGTAGAGTTTTGCTCCTTCTTTTACCAATTTGTACAAATTGTTCTCTTCCCGTTAAGTAACTTCTAAGTAGGTTTAGGGTTGTTTCGGTTATTCCATTTTTTTTTAGTTTTAAATACAGTATTTCGTGGTCAATGGTATCGAAAGCTTTTTGAAGATCAATGAAAACTGCTAGGCATTTTTTGCCTTCATCCAATTTTCTAATAATTGTATTTGTTACATTAGCTATAGCGTCACCAGTACCCAGGTTTTCCCTAAAACCATACTGCGTAGATGATAATATTTTATTAGAATCCAAAAATGTAAGCATTTGCTTTTTTATAACTTTTTCTAATATTTTTGATAGTGTAGTTAAAATACTAATTGGTCGATAGTTTGATACATCATTTTTGGGACCGTTTTTATATATTGGAATGATCGTAGCAATTTTAAGACAAGCAGGAAAAATACCATTTGATATTGACACATTTATAAGATACGTTAGTGGGTGGATTAACTCATTTTGTAGATATTTAATTGATTTGCTTGATATCAGTTCATTTCCCGATGAAGTATTTATATTTAGGGAGGCTATAATATTTCTTATTTCATCACTTGTTATCTTGACAATATTGAGGCTGTTTTCTTGATTTACATCGTCAATCCTCACTGTATTTTCGATAGTACTAATTGAATTTTGTTTAATTTTATTTGCTAAGTTTGAGCCTATATTGCAAAAATAGTTGTTTATAAAGTCAAGAAGTTTGTCCGGGTGTTCTGTAAAAGATGTGGGAATCTCATCAATGTTTAATTCCTTAATGCTATTGTCATTATGTGAGGCTTTAGCATTAGTTATTTCATTTATGATCTGCCAGAGTTTACGTGAATCATTGTTACATTCATCAATTTTGTTTTTATAGAATGTTTCTTTAGCATAACGTATTACATTTTTACATGTATTACGATATCTTTTGTAGAATCGAAGTGTTAGGATATCATAAGGGTTGTTTTTGACTTTTTTGTGCAGTTCATCTCTTTTTCTGATTGAGTTTATAATATTCTGACTAATCCAAGGTTTAATGTGTAAATTTTTATGAGATAACTTTTTTTCTATGGTTTTGGTGTTTGATAGGATAATGTTCTGTAAAACTTCTATAAAATAACTCCAAGCAGTATCAGTATCATCTTTTTCCAGAAGGCTTGTCCAGTCATTCACTGTTAACTCGCATTTGACGTTTTCCCAATTTGTTTCAGACTTCGTTAGGAGTGATTTCTTTTTTTGGTTTACATATGTATTTTTTTTTGTAATAGATAGAATTATTGTATAATGGTCTGTCAGTGTGGTAGTACAAATAATGGCTTGAGTTTTTCTATTAGTTTTACAAAAGATATGATCAATGCAAGTTTTGCTTTCATTATATACACGTGTTGGTTCATCAATTAGGCTTTTATATCCATGGTATGCTAGTGTTTGCATATAATCAAATTTTTTTGGATGGCCATTTTCAAGAATATCAATATTTATATCACCGATGATAAATACATCTTTAGTTCTTTTTATTAGACTTAGTTGATTAGATAAGGAGTTGAGGAATGGTTCTAGATTTTGTGTAGAAGGAGATCTATAAATTGCGAGTATTGTTGTGTCATTACCGATTGATATACTTAGACAGTTTGCATTATTGATACAGATCTCTCTGACATCAGCTTCTATATCTTCTTTAATATATACGATGACACCATCATTTTTTGTGTTGTTCATTATTGTAGAGTAAGGGACATAATTACCAATTTGTAGGGGGTAGTATTTATCAGTTAGCCAACATTCAGTAAGAATAATAATATCCCATTTTAAATTTAAACTTTTCATCAATATTTGTAGTTCATCAAAGTTTTTATTGATACTTCTAATATTCTGGTGCATTATGTTAAAATTATTGTTTATGGATGATATGTTTGGTATGTTTGTTGTTAGTGCGTTATTCATTTTCTCAATTTAAATTATTAAGTGGATTAAGTAATGTTGTTCATATTATTCACTAAATTATTTTCACCATATCATCAAGGTGCTTAATGTAGATAATTTTATCATCTTGTTTTTTGCGTATCATAACTTTACCCTGTTTGTACCATACATATTGGTAATTTTTTTCTTTTGATAATTGTTTTGTTTTCCATAGGATTTCTTTATGATACGGGCTTAATTCTTCCCCGATGAAGATTCGAGATGTCGCCAGATCCTTGATTTCATTATAATTTATTTCCTTTTTCTTATCAAGGAGGGAATCTCTTTTTCTTTTATCGGAAAAGGTCACAAGAAGTTTAGGAGGGGCTTCATTTCGTCTGTCTGAGACTCTCGTGACGTCAGTTATATCAGTGTGTAAGAGGTGGATTCCTGCTGCGGCAGCAACTTTTTTAACAATTTCCACAGGTTGTTCGCGGTTTTGTTGTGGAATTCCTGCTATTTCCAAACTATTAGATTTTGATAACGTTTCCAAATCAGAAAGTCGGATTTCAAGTTTTTTAATTATCATATTTTTTTCCATTTGGTCTTTTTTTATATTTTCAAAATCTGTTTGAATCGCTCGATTTAAATTATTTGAGACCTCAATTTTTTTTAACATCTCATCGTATTGAGCACTGATAAAATCAATACTTTTAGTAGTTTCTGTAGTTTGTAAATCAATTTTTGTAAATATATCTCTTTTCAGGGTTTCAAATTTTTTATCAATGTATTCAATAATCTTATCCATGTTCAATTTATCTTCCGAAATTATTGGGGTTTTGCTACGTGTGCTAGACATCACTATTTTTGAAAGTTCACAAATGCCCCTCTTTAATTATGCTTGATGAAAAATTGATGGTGGCAATCACTATTTAATATTTGTTTTATTGCATAGACAAAGTCACTCAACTTGACATTTAATATTTTTTTACTTTAATTAGTTTTTGCGCAAAAATCACTCACACTTTGAAATCTTAACTAAAACTTTTGATCCCACAAAACGTAGAAGGTTTAAACTTTAATTTAATCTATTTATTGTGGCTTTAAACAACTCCTATTAATTTTTCGGCTAGTTTATAAGGGACGCGGAAATTTCAGATCTTAGCACTATAGTTAACCATAGATGACTGTAATAAAATAAAATGAACTAAACTGAAATAAAATATTGCTAATTTATTGAAAATCTCTTCAAATTATTCGTATTTCTGTTATAAACGGGACCACAGGCGTTTAACAAACGAATTGATAGAATTCCTAATAAAATACGACGTCGGAACACGTGTTCATAAAAATACGTATATTTTCACACAGCTCTGTAAACAGGCCATGAAGGCTTTTACATGTATACAATGTTTAAGCTAAGCTGATCAGGAGTACAATAATGAGTGTATATTACATAGCATAATAGGCCGAGTACGGACAATATAAGCAGATACAATAAAAGTTATCGTTGAGAGTTGTAGTACATTCAAGTAATAGTTATTCAATAAATAATATATAATAATAAGGGTACAATATAGGTACTTAAGGTACTATGAAAGTAGGAATGGAACAATATTTAGTAACAATATTGATGTTAGCAATATAAATATGAAATGTTTATCGCTAAGCATGTTAGTACAATGCGAGTTTGGGAACTATACAGAACAAAGCTTAACATTAGATTCAAAATAAACAAGAATTCAAATTAATCAACACACATTTATTACGCCCGATTGGGTGTTTTATAGAACATATAAAGATAAAGTGTGCTTGTAAGAAAAAAGAAATGTAGATCAGTTACAAGTATTCTAACATATTGATTTTTAGTTTGGTCACTGGGTGGCGCTAAACATCAATTGAACTAATAATTATAAGCAATAATTAGTCGCCTGAAATATCAATACAAATTGAAAATATCTCCCGAATAAAAATAAATGCCGCCAACGGGAATTGAACCCTTGCCTTCTGATGTCCGTTCAGGTGCTCTGAAACCACTGAGCTATGTCGACTTATTTCCAACCCGCCAAATTATTCAAAATGTACTAGTACCTCGATCAACAATTACTGCTTATTATATTTTTTCCACATGTAATCAACCAACTTTATTTTTGTAGGAAAAGCTTTGTTAGTGCTAAATTTCTCACTAGATGGCGTCGAGACATATTATATCTTCATTTATTGGTGACATATTTTTGACTTGTAAAATATTATTTTTTTTTAAGATAAACTAATGTTTATAAGACAAGGTTTTATGCTTAGCATAAAGGTTCAATTTGTATTAATATTCAGGCGACAAATTATTGTTTATAATTATTTGTTATCCTTTATGCTAAGCATAAAGGTTCAATTTGTATTAATATTCAGGCGACAAATTATTGTTTATAATTATTTGTTATCCTTTATGCTAAGCATAAAGGTTCAATTTGTATTAATATTCAGGCGACAAATTATTGTTTATAATTATTTGTTATCCTTTATGCTAAGCATAAAGGTTCAATTTGTATTAATATTCATGCGACAAATTATTTTTTATAATTATTTGTTATCCTTTATGCTAAGCATAAAGGTTCAATTTGTATTAATATTCAGGCGACAATTTATTGTTTATAATTATTTGTTATCCTTTATGCTAAGCATAAAGGTTCAATTTGTATTAATATTCAGGCGACAAATTATTGTTTATAATTATTTGTCATCCTTTATGCTAAGCATAAAGGTTCAATTTGTATTAATATTCAGGCGACAAATTATTGTTTATAATTATTTGTTATCCTTTATGCTAAGCATAAAGGTTCAATTTGTATTAATATTCAGGCGACAAATTATTGTTTATAATTATTTGTTATCCTTTATGCTAAGCATAAAGGTTCAATTTGTATTAATATTCAGGCGACAATTTATTGTTTATAATTATTTGTTATCCTTTATGCTAAGCATAAAGGTTCAATTTGTATTAATATTCAGGCGACAAATTATTGTTTATAATTATTTGTTACCCTTTATGCTAAGCATAAAGGTTCAATTTGTATTAATATTCAGGCGACAATTTATTGTTTATAATTATTTGTTATCCTTTATGCTAAGCATAAAGGTTCAATTTGTATTAATATTCAGGCGACAAATTATTGTTTATAATTATTTGTTATCCTTTATGCTAAGCATAAAGGTTCAATTTGTATTAATATTCAGGCGACAAATTATTGTTTATAATTATTTGTTATCCTTTATGCTAAGCATAAAACCTTGTCTTATAAACATAAATCATTAAAAAATAATCAATTGAACTATAATTATTACCTATTGATAATTTTTCTGAATAATTATTAGCAAACTTTGGAACATTATAGAGAGCAGTCAGAGTAGAAAGTATTGATAGTTTATTGGGAAATGGCATGCTGTCACCTTTTTAATAGGATTTTAATAAATCAGCAGTACTTATTTTTCTCCGTATATAAAATAATTCAAAAAATTAATTTAAAAAAACCGCTTTTAAATCGACCGTTTCTAGACTTCGTTTGCGAAGGGATTTTTTTATCAGTATTACTAATATTCGTGGTGATATAAAACACACTAAGAATAGACATATTTTTGACTTCTGTATTCCTCCTAAGGGGATCGTAAAATGTATTGGAAATTGAAAATATATGCGATTGTTTTAAGTAGTCAAGTAGTAAATGTCAAACGAAATTTTCTCGTGCTAACCGTATGTCATACTGTTTCTATGTTTTATGTTTAAGGCTATATTCTGTCCATGCGGACAGTAATTTGAGGTGGCTAAAATAACTTATTTAATCGTTATTATTTATAAACTAGCAATGTTGAGACTAACTAACTTTCAGACTTTACCTGTGAAATGAAGCATCATCGTAAACTTGTAGAAAAATCAAAAGATGTCGCACATTATAATAAAAATAGATATATTTATCGAAGACACTATCTAGATTGCATTTAATTAGGGAAAAACCTTGCTATCATATATAAATCCATTAAAAATATGCGTTAAGAAAATGAAGATAATATTGGTAGTTCTTAGTCGAAATATGATACAGTATTCGTAACCGAATGGGATAGGGTCGAATTAGTTCAGTGGTAGAGCAAAGCCCTGGCGAAGCTGAGGTCCTGGATTCAACTCCTAGATGCGACCGAATTTTTTTTTGATTTTTCTGTTTCAAATTGTCTTCACTGATTAAAGATTACGTTTCAATTGTACTAGAATCAAATATACGATTAATGCAATAATATGATTTTATAATATTTGATCTTATAAAAAATATTTAATTATTGAAAACAATATTAGCGATTCCTAAACAAAAATCTGAAACAGAAAAATCAAAAAAAGATATGGAAGTCACATCTAGGACTTGAACCCAAGACCCTTACCGTGCCGGGGAACTGCTCTACTAACTGATCAAATGGGACCCTATCTCCTTCGGTAATATTTAACGGCATAATATTGTCTTCAATAATTAAATATTAAAATTTGAGGTTTTACTTATTAAGTTATCCAAAAATAAAATTATAAAAAATACACAATTTAAACAAAACTTGGTGACAACAAAGTCCTTTCCATTTTTTTTTTTTTTTTTTTTTTTTTTTTTTTATTGTTATTAAGTTTAATTTGTAGAACTCCATTTTATTTTTATTTTTTTATATATACAATAATATTATTATTGGGTTTATAAAAACAGTTTATTTTTAAACAAGTTCTGCTGTGTAATTATTATTACGCGTGACAGCTGTTTCGCCCTCTAAAGGCATTATCAAACTGTTTGATAAGACAGTTTGATAATGCCTTTAGAGGGCGAAACAGCTGTCACGCGTAATAATAATTACACAGCAGAACTTGTTTAAAAATAAACTGTTTTTATAAACCCAATAATAATATTATTGTATATATAAAAAAATAAAAAAAAAAAAAAAAAAAAAAAAAAAAAAAAAAAAAAAAAAAAAAAAAAAAAAAAAAAGTCCTTTCCGTTGTAATATTTATTGATTTATTTTATGTTATTGGTTTTCCCATTATTTAACCAATAAATATGACTTTAATTGCTCTAGAGCTATAATAAATAGTAACTTATTTTAATACGATAAAATTTAACAACTTTAAAACTCCCGATATTCTAATAGTTATACTAAAGAAAGTTCAAATGATAGAACTTGGAAACCATTAAATATTCATGTAACGAGGTTATGATGAAAATTGGATTTTAATATTCTATCAAGAATTCCAATAAATTTTCAACACTTTATGTTTGAATTGAAAAATCGGTTTTAAATAATTCTGCAAAAGAAGTGCTGAAAAACATTAATTAATTCCCGTTTACCCGTGTTCAAAAGTCCAAAGAAAGGCTTTAAAATCCATTGTAAGGAGATAACTGGTAATCGGTGTTAAAATGACATAAAAATACCACCGTTAAAGATTTACGTTCGGAAAAACTCGATGGGATTATAAATGCTGAAGGATTTCACGAGAAATGAATTTCTCAACTTATTTTTCTTCGCAAAATCCCAAATATCGATGGAAAAACTCAGTGGGATTAAAAATGCTGAAGGATTTCACGCGAAATGAATTTCTCGGCGTATGTTTCTTCCCTTAATCCCAAAAATCGATTGGATTATAAATGCCGAAGGATATCACGAAAAATGAATTACTCGGCTTATGTTTCTTCCCCTAAATCCCAAAGATCGATGGGATTATAAATGCTGAAGGATTTCACGAGAAATGAATTTCTCGGCTTATGTTTTTTCCCCTAAATCCCAAAGATCGATGGGATTATAAATGCTGAAGGATTTCACAAGAAATGAATTTCTCGGCTTATGTTTTTCCCCTAAATCCCAAAGATCGATGGGATTATAAATGCTGAACGATTTCACGAGAAATGAATTTCTCGGCTTATGTTTCTTCCCCTAAATCCCAAAGATCGATGGGATTATAAATGCTGAAGGATTTCACGTGAAATGAATTTCTCGGCTTATGTTTCTTCCCCTACATCCCAAAGATCGATGGGATTATAAATGTTGAAGGATTTCACGAGAAATGAATTTCTCGGCTTATGTTTCTTCCCCTACATCCCAAAGATCGATGGGATTATAAATGCTGAAGGATTTCACGAGAAATGAATTTCTCGGCGTAAGTTTCTTCCCTAAATCCCAAAGATCGATAGAAAAACTCGGTGGGATTAAAAATGCTGAAGGATTTCACGAGAAATGAATTTTATCGACTTATGTTTCTTCCCTAAATCCCAAAGATCGATGAGATTATAAATGTTGCAGGATTTCACGAGAAATGAATTTCTCCACTTATGTTTCTTCCCTAAATCCCAAAGACCGATGGAAGCTTGAAAAAATACCCATTTATTTTTAATTTTATTTATTTATACTCCCGAAGGGCTTTTACATACTATGCTTTACAATTTTCTTTTAATTACCATGAATAAAATATAGCTAACATAAAATATAAATAAGCTACTTAAAATTGATTATCTGCCTATATTTGTTAATACACCAATAATATTATTAAAAAACGCATAGAATTTTTGTTAAGAGGAATCTACAATAAAAAAATGTGTATATTCTTTGTTTACCTTATATTGTAGGTAATAGGCATTAAAATCGCTTAACAAACGACGTCTAGAAACGTTCGTTTTCAAGAACAAAACTGGTTTTTATTTATTTTGTAAATAATTTTATAAGAAAGCAAAAAAGTTAATCAAGTGAAACTGTCACAGATAATCTTAGCTATAATACTGTATGTTTTTAAAATTGTTTTCTTTACGCGTTCATAAATTTCTATCGAAAAAAAAATTTGTAGTTTACATTTATATTTTTTATTGAGTTATATATTTTTTTATTTGTATTCTACTCAAGCGAAACGATAGGAAAACCTTCAATTTATCCAAAACATATTTTTTTGGATTCATAATGTACACCAATTTGTTATAAAGATTAATCAAAATGGTGATTTAGCAATAAGCTTCGCCTTAAGAATAATTTATACTAAATACGTAGCAATAGTTGGCATACACGGCGTTTGAAGTTCAAATTATTCTCAAATACCTATATCCATATCATTTAAATATTCGTTACGAAATTGATATTGGGGAACGCAAACTGTAGTTGGAATGATATGCATATATTTATATAAAATGTAATGTTTGTCTAGATGTAGATTTATTTTTGCAGGAGTTCACAACAATAGAATTTAGAGTTTTAAGAGAAAAGATTAGATCGTTTATTTTTCGTCTGTTCTCTAAAGTGGTAAAATGTAATATTTTTACTAACGTGAACGTATGTGCTCTGAAGGAATTTAAAATTTACTAAGCGCAGAAATTTTCTCTGAGTTCTTTCTATACTGTTCTTATATAGTATGATAAAGATATGAAAAATAAATGATAAAGATATCATAAGATTTGATAAGGATATGATAAAGATATGATATAAGTATGATAGAGATGTAATAAAGATATAATAAATATATCATATGATAAAGTTATGAAAAAGACATGATAAAGATATGATAAAGATATGACATATGACATTTTGTAAAAAAAACTTTGGGTCAACAAAACTACAAATACGTAGCAACAAATTTCTTCAATAAATTGCCAGAAAATATAAGATCACTTAATGATAGATTCCAAGAATTAAAACACAATAAAAAAATACTGTAAATATAATTTAAATCCCAAAAAAAATGACATTGATTTTTTAAATATATTATGCAGATATGATAAATATATGATAGAGATGTGATAAATATATGATAAAGATTTGATACAGATTTGATAAAGATTTGATAAAGATATGATACACGTAGGATAAGGATATGGATAAATATATGATACCTTTATGATTTCTTGTACCTATCTTCCGTGGAGTTAAATAGATCCGCCACTTCTTACTAACTCCTCGTAATCTAGGTACAAATAAGTGTTTGAAATGCTTAGTTTTGGTATTGTGACATTTAAACAGGATTTTGGAACGAGTAGCTCTCGTAGGTATATGAAATTCAATAAGGGTAACTAAATCAGGGATGTCTATACTACAATGTACAATTTTAAACATAAATATTAAGTCGGATATAATTATTTGATTTGAGAGTTTTAATAAATTTAATTATTTAATAATAATAGTTAATGCTTTTAATGAGAAAAAAAACTTTAATTGACTGTAGATTTTGAACACCAGTAAATGCGACTGGTTAACAAATGTTGTAACTAGTTCCCACCCACACGTCGTGGGTTCAATTCCTCTCCTAACTGTCCTTCATCATTGGAGAAGCAACATCTTCCATTTAAAATGATGTTAGTACGAAAAATTTAAATATTGTCAGATTATTCATAACACGGGAACTTAATAAAAAAATAGTATAAAAGTTGTAAAGTTGAAGGTTTGTGAATTAAGAGTTTGAGTTGTTTGAGTTAAGCTGTTTGAGTATTCAAGAATTCTTTATGTATCTATTTCCGTGCTCTAAAAATATGAAATTTAAACAAAACATCAATAAAAATGCGAATGATAGATTGTTATGGGAAGAAATGTAACTTACTTTCAGGCATTTTGGCTGCTGGAACTTACAAAATAATAATTGTTAAAAATAATCATTTTCCCGAGAGGAAATTCTTTTGGGAAAGTTTGGCAAGGACACGGAAAGTATTATAATATTGCGAAGGCTTTGTGGGGAGGTTAAGTGGTGTAATAGAAAGTTAATGGAGGGTGATGTCTAGGATACTTTCTCGTCACACGTCTTTACTACGCTAAATATGCCACGAAATCAATCCTACTAGATGAAAAAGTAGGGCAAATTTAAAATATGAACCATTTTTTTAATTTTAAAATATTCAAACATAATACTAATCGCTTTCTACCCCACTTAAATTACGTGCCATAGAATCTTTTTTCTAAAGAAATTTATTTACTACAAAGAATATATAAAACATTTCATTTCAAATATTATGTGCTTTCTATCCATATTTTAATTTGAAGTTGTACCCGTAGAATAAAGAATAACACAAGAAGTGTCTTTTGGGCGTGTCTCGTGATCCAATATTTACCTGATCGAGGCTTAAATTTACAATACAAAACTGTGTTTATGAAATTCAAATGTTCAAATTCAAAACGGAGATCTACGATGTCAGGCGAGTGTAACTCAAAGGTGTTCCTGTGTGTTGTGCGGGGTGTTATTAATTCATTTAGAAGCTATTTTAAAACTATCATTGATGCCTTTTTAATATATATAATTTTTTTAAAGTTTTCAATATGCTTTTTTAGTTGTGTTTTGAATTTTTCGAAGTTTTTATTAAAGAATCTGATCATTTCTGGTAATTTATTAAATAATTTTAATCTTAGGTATTAGTAGTTCTGTTGACCAACATTTTGTAATGAACAGAATTGAATATATCGATATAGACTTCATAATTCATTTTGAACGCGTTCTCCTCTTTCATACCAATATTAAACATAACTGGAAACTAAAAGCATTAATTCTCCTTTGTCTGATTTACCGGTCGGTGGCCGAGTTGACATCGCGCTTGGGTCCCACTCAGGCGTAGTGTGTTCAATTCCTCGGCTGGCTAAGTCCTCCATCACAACACAAGCAACATTTTCAGCTTCCCGTGGTGGTAGGAGGAGATTTTCAAATATTGTCAGGTTATTCGTAACCCGGGAATATTTGTCTTTCTTAAAAAAAAAAAAAATATATATATATATATATATATATATATATATATATATATATATATTAAAAGTTATATAAAATCTATTGTTAATAAAAAGCGGTTTTCAAAATTGATTTAGCTAGAATATCCTGAAAGTAGCGGTATTATGATAACTGTAAGAATACGTGAGATAAGCGAGTGGTATATTTTTACCTACACAATGTGAAGCAAAAGTTTTTCACTAGATTTCTAATTCCAATCTCCTTCCTCTCCGGCTCACAACATCTCACTGGCTCCAGACGGTTTGAGGCAGTTGGGACTCTCGTGCTGTATTCACATAAAAAAAATCTTCTGATAGGGCAATGAATTTTGCACCACCTTTAACAGGTTGATATCTGGACTAAACCGAATATTCATATCAAAGATTTATAACTAAGGATAGTGTAAATAATACGAGATGTGAAAACATTTAAATACTTAATTAAAGCTTGACACACTATACCCAAAAACTTAAGTGGTTATTAACACTGGCAGTAATTAAATAATATAAATAAGAATATTTGGATGATTTGACAATGGCGCTAACACTAATAATCTAAAGAAATTCATTCCGAATTTCTATCGATTTATAACACATTTCTCTTGAACACTTTATATTTTTAAGTTTCTAAGCAAAAAATATTTTTTAAGATGGATTTCACACATTTATAGAACCGAAACAGTAATTTCATGAAATTCCTTTGATAGAAAAAAATCGCAAAGCATGCTCTGAAAATTAGATTTTATTTATAATATTCATTACATTATATGCAAGGAAGCTTTTGACTGTCCAACTAGGAAGGTTTCCCGTTTTAGACCAGTCAAATTAACAGGTTTCAAATCATCCTAGAGGAATGCAGGATTTGAGAATAGAGAAAATAAGTATGTACAAGCAAAGATACAACTGGGCGTTCGTGATAAATAATTATCAGATTACAATTTTTAGTAATAGTTCGAAATTATAAAAATTAAAAAAAATTTTTAATTATTAAAATCAAATGTTGTTCTGTTATTATTAAATATAAAATAGGTGTGAATAATTTCACAGAGCATCTTTAAGTGCAACTTTTGCATTTATCTTGAGATGTTAACTTTATTTTAAGCGAGTCGTGTTTTATTAAATATTTTCACAATTTTTTTTTTAATATTCTAGCATTTACATTTCCTATAAAAACGTGTTCTTCTTCTTCTTACGCTTATTGCGGAACCTTAAATACACTTGTCCTGTGATAGTAGATCTTTTATAAATGTTATAGTAATAGAATCACTTATACTTTAACTGATAAAATATTATTGATTGCATCAATTGCGTATGGTGACACATTTTCAGGGTTCAATTCAAGCAAGTCAACGAATCATCAATAACGCCCGAGTTAGAAAATCCTTTTTTATTCTTCAAAGAGATTGAACATATTCGCACTGAAAAAATAACTATGATTGATAAAGGAGAGGCAGACCGAACAGGGAAATAATTCAAACATATCTACTGCCAAATCGATCACAGAAAACATTCCAAACAGAAAAATGAAACATTAATATCATCGATATCAAACACGAGAAAACTTCATTGCAGGGTGGGATTGGAACATTTAGAGGTCCTGTAATCCTATTATAATCACTTACCTGGGCCCGCCGATGAACTAAAAGCAATATTGAAAAATGTTTATTTTCAACACCTTAAAACAATATTGTGATGAAAACATTGCGCAATGCAGTAAGCTTAGAGGTGGACAGATGTACAGTTTGTCGAAATTAATTAAAAGCAGCGTGAAAGAAATATCCAAAAGACAAAAAAAACACAGGTTCGATGTAGTGTCCCCGGGGGAGTATTTCCTTTTCCGTGTTCAATGGGAGGCAAGCACTGCCTTGGAACACGCACGGGATTGTTACGCTAATTCTCTTTGTAAACTCGTGTTCAATTGGAGGCGCGCGTCCTCCAATCGTGCAACGCGCTGCATGGTAATTAAAAAGCCACGCACGCCAAGAGAATTAGCGTAACAAACCTGCCTCCTATTGAACACGGAAAAGGAATTACACTCCCCGGGTCGCAAGAGATTAACTGAAGAGAAAAATAGTAGATTTTTTATATCGATTTAAATATAATCTAATGCCGTCAAATTACATACGACCTTTAAACTCATAGACAGTCCAATAAAATTGATATTTTTTGATAAAATTTCAGAAGTAGGACAAAAAATACATCATTTCGGCCAAACAAACGTGCCTACAATACACTTATATCACTTAATATCTCTTCAGTGTCCCCATCCCCCAATTTATATAATAAAGAAACACACTTTAATAACAACCAACAATAAGATTATTTTAATAAACTCCAATGTAATCAATTTTAAAGTCTCTATATGATTTGAGATTTTCACGGCCAAAAGTATTATAGTGATTGTGTCCTACATCTGCGCTGATGATGGACACTGTAATGCTATCCGAAACATTGGCTAAAGAAGGATGTAGGAGGTAGGAAGGAAGTAGTAAATAAGCAACATGTCAAAGTCTCTAGTTCACAGGCAAAGTGGAAGGCAAGAGAAGCAGAGAAAGTGATGGAATGAACAAATACCACAGGCATCTGAAAAGTGGGTGTCCACAGCTCTTCTTACAATGCAGGATCGCAAGGAGTGGATTAGCCCTTTTCACCAGGTAATTGGAGTGAGAGTCACGATCTTCAGCAATGAGGAAATGACTAAACAAGAATTGTTCTTGTGTGAATACCACACAAGAATCCCAACTGCTCCCAACCGTCTGGAGCCAATGAGACTATGGCATCCTCAATTGTGGTATGTTGTGAGACTAAATGGTAGTGGCGAGGGGAAGCAGATAATTTGAGGAAGATGGGGAAGTACCTGGCTCTTGAGATCCGAATGGAGGATGATTTCAATTCTGAGTGGAGGCCTTACACCAGGGCAATAGTTGTGAAAATCACAACTAATAAAAAAGAATTACTTGTGCACGCCCGGAATTTAACCCGCTACCTCCGGATTGCTAGTCTTATGTTAGAACCTTATCACGAAGTATTTACATAGAGGATTAATCACTTAAACCAATCCTTCCTAGAAAAATCACATTATATGGTAAGATTCATTTTTGGGGAATCTGTTTATACTCTATCATTTATAGTTTTTTATGTGAATAACGCACAAAAGTTCCAACTGTCTGGAGCCCCAGATTGGGTATGTTGTGACGCTGGAGGGAGTGGGGAATGGATGTAGATAGGGTAGATGTTGGTAAGGATCTAGCTATTCAAATACAAGCCATTTCAAACAGTTTTGATTCTAATTTGTGGTCTTTCATCAAATGATACTCAATGTATCTACCACTCTGAAATGTACTGCAAACACTTAATATTATTTTATGCACATTTTTTCTCCCTACTATATTATTTGGTCTATGGTAAGACAATGCGAAATTTCCGTAGCGCCCCCTTTCCCAAGATGATCTCGGCACGCGTATATTTCGCTTATCTATTAATCCAGCCCTGCACTGTAGAATTTAGTAGTCGTCAAAGAAATAGCTCGATTTTCGGCAAACGAAAAAAAAATGTTCCAAATTAGTGAAATTCACGCAGTCAAGGGTAGTTTAATAGTTACTTTGAAGGCTTACGACTTGGTTCCCTAAATTTAGTTTATTATAATATTATGATAATGCGTCACGCTCGCGGTAATTTAGTATTCCTAAATTTAAGTACGAGATATTAAATTAGTTATAGTCCTCTAAAAACATACATAGTTAAATATATAATTGTTTAGGTTCTACGTGCAATCTAAATGTTTAATCAAAACGATTTAAAACTAAACTTAGCTACGTGATAAACTAAGTTAATAGTTATTGAATGGAATATACAATGTGGAGCAAAATTAATGTAATAATGTGAATTAGCTGCCATTTTGTTAGAAATTAATAAAATTGGGCTGTGTTTTCAGACCGGAAATTGGTCAAATAAACAGTAACAATAATTCCGCGTGCTATAGGTGTGAATCGCTCCATTTCTTGATATCAACTAATTCGATATCTGTCTACAACATAAATATCAAAGCACAATGACAGCAGTAAAAATGATGGCAAATTCATATTATGACATTAAATTTGCTCCACCAATATAGTAGTTAGCTTCTAGAAACAAATTACAGACAAAATTATTTAAAATTATTACAAACGATATAAACTCAACAGTCCATGGCATTTTGACCAAGATATTTCAATTTTTAGCAGTCTTCATCTCACACTGTTAAAAGTTTAATAATTTAATGTTTATAGTGGTTTATACCAATTATAACCACACATCAGTAAAATTATCTTAAATGAATTCAATTCCCGAATAAAAGGATTTATTTTACTTATTTTTAAATATTATTCCTTTCTAAAATATCGGAAACCTTATTTTTTTCTTAAAAATGAAAAACCAAGAGACTATTTTTTTTACAAGTGACAATATACAATGTTAGGTAGCGCTCACTAAAGCCGGGCTCTTCATGAGTCGATTAATAATTAAGGAGGTTATGCATTCATTTTTGCAGTAAGGGCTTGTGGTCATTCTCAACGAGGGTTCACTCGAGTTTAAGAGAGGAAAAATAAATTAATAAAATCTATGTTCACATAAAAATTAATTATTTTTTTGTAAATTTACAAGTGTATAAAATATTTATGAAAATATAGAAAAAGTGGCGAAAATCCCATCTTTTACTTAACAGCAATAAAGCAAAAAAAATTACGTGCGTCCATTAATAAATTTTTATTTTATTATTGACATTATTCGGAAATCCAATCTCTGACAAAGTTTATAAAAGCTCGGATGTCACGTGCACAATGTACGGTAAATGCCCGTGGAATACGCGCCGCGACAAAATACGAATATACTCACTCTACGAGACATAATAGTGTTCGTATGAAATTTTCCACAAGACTTATCTGTCTACAGGTGCGTTATGGATTCCGCTCCTACGAAAGAATTTTCACACAAGCGAGCGGGCGGATTTATGAATAGAGTTGAAGAGGCGCACTGTTAAAAATGTACTTATCGTATATCTATTCTTGATTGTATTTTTCAACTTTGCTACTAGTTCACTACTGCACGGAGAAAAATGAGTATTGCTGATTTATTAAAATCCTGTTAGAAATGTGATGGCAGGCCATTTCCTAATAAAATATCAGTGTGTTCAGAATATGTCGGAACACGTGTTCATGTAGCTGCGCTTATTATGAGAAATATAATGACGATATTCGAAAATATTACAATTTTATGAACACGTGTTTCGACATCCTCATAACACATTCGTGTTTCAATGATAGTTTGTTTGAAAATCTGTCAATTCAATCTATCGAGGAATACACAAAATTCTAACAGGTTTTTAATAAATTAGCAATAATTTATATCAGTAAGTTTTCTCCGCGTGTACATATACGCTCCTTATTGAAAACCGCCACTGCATTTAAGGGACACCATACAAAATAACACACTTACCTATTACTTACAAATATTCGTGCTTCTTGGTTAAGCTATCAAAATCTCTGTCTCATTTATCGTTTAAATTAAAATGACACCATAAACTATGTAATAGCACCCCTAGTAACTGGGAAATCTACTTTACGATCGCCAAATGGGCTAATCGGTGGCCCAGATGCTAAATTCTGCGGTTGATATCTTCAGATTCATTATATTATAAATTACGTTCATAATACTGGCTTAATTCGCTCGATCATCATTCTTATCTCAAAGAGCGACCCGTGATTAAATACTCGTAAATATTCATACACAAATTAAATACACCGCGAGATGATTTCTATCAGATTTAGGGGAGGAAGTATATAGTCATCAAACAGGAAGGGTTTATTTTTAAAGGCAAAGCCTTGGGACTTAAGAATTTATGATGCAAGGACAGCAACGTTCATTGCCAAGCGTATGATGTAAGGACAGTAACGTGAAGCACGTTCACTGCCAAGCGTATGATGCAAGGACAGTAACGTGAAGCACGTTCATTGAAAAGCGTATGATGCAAGGACAGTAAAGTGAAGCACGTTCCCTGCCAAGCGTATGATGCAAGGATAGTAACGTGAAGCACGTTCCCTGCCAAGCGTATGATGCAAGGATAGTAACGTGAAGCACGTTCCCTGCCAAGCTTATACCCCTACGAATTAACTTAGTTTCGATTTTCCATTTTTGCTCATTGTTAATTTTGGGTCTCTGTTTTCATAATTTTAACTTTTTTTATCAATACCGGTCTTTATTCAGTAGTTATATGGAACGAACATTCCAACAACGAATTTTATACACACCTTTAGAAATTCACATCTCAAATCATGATCATTGTTGTTCCTTCATTCATGAGAATCGTAGGTTAACTACAGATGAGATAGGATGACAAACTAAAGAAAACTAGCAGTTTCGAATGAAAAAAAATGGATGAAAGCACGCCTTTGTATAATTTTTGAAGAAATTTTTGGAAGAGTAATAAAAACCTTAAAAAATTTTATGAATACTTAAGCATATAAATAAATTATGATTACTCAATATTTACTTTAACTAAAAAGTTCTGCATTAATTTGGCTTTGGGTGCAGTGGCGGCTCATGACTTTTGGGTGTACTAGAGTGCTAATATTACAAAAAATGGCCTTGATGATAATAGATTGATTTAATCAAGCACATATAGATTTCCATAGTAAAAATAATCCTTTCTCATTTGCCTACTCTATAGTACTATGTTTGATTTTATAAGTATATACTTTTTATATTCTTTTTTATGTATCTATTTTACTTTAGGGAAATCAACAGTTTACAATGTGGTTCATTAATACATATGTAATTTACCTAACTGAGATTTCCTCAATATACTATTGTATTATGTATCTAAAAATAACACTTACAACAACTAAAAAATATTATATTATTATACTATATCATATTATTATATATATTATTATATTATACTATTATATTATATTAATATTATGCTATTATATTTTTATATTCTACTGTATTCTTCCATACTTCCTTATATTACTATAGTCATTTACATTATTTTATGTTCTTAAATATTCTTTAATAATATGTTATTTTATTTTATATTCCCGCACATTCCTTATGTTAATGTATAGAAAATCGACCACCATAACACGGGCATGTGCCTAGCATGGTGGTCAAAAAATTCCTCAATGCATGTAACCAGAGATGTGCTTTATTTCAAATAAATCCATTTCAAATGGAAATGCAAAATGCAAAATGGGTATTTTCCATTTTGCATTTTAAATGCTTTTCTAAAAACCATTTTGCATTTTGCATTTTAAATGCTTTTCTCAATGCATTTTCCATTTTAAATGCTTTTTTGCAACATTCTTCCTACTTTCTCCACTCATCTTTTTTTCATAAGCCCCAAATATCAGTCGGTCCTCAACCTCGCTATGAGAGATAATTTACATTTGTCAAGTTGCTCCCTGGTAGGAGCCCTGGCAATTGAGTGATACCATTACAAAAAATACTGATTCAAGTACTGAACATGGGGCAATGACGCTGTAATATTAAATGTTAGATAGCAGTTTCTATGTTTTTACGTTGGCAACATTATAGTCCAAGCGATGACCGTAAAAATCCCATCCCATAGGCCACATGAACCAAATTAGTATTGGGCTTTAACCCCAAATAAGATTAATTAAAAAAACGCATTCATCCAGATTTCGGCCCGGGAGGAGTCCTGGAAAGCGACGACTTCCGGTGTCATTTTTGGGATGAAAATATCCGACGTGCCACATTACCAAAACTAACGGCAAAAGTTGATTGCAAATTTGTTATGAAAAAAAAAATCATTCGGACAACTTTTGTGTGGGGAGAAGTACCTAACAAATGACATTGTAGGTATCCTCCAGATGCGGCAAAATATCTCATCGGCCACACGAATGAAATCGATGTCAGAATTTAGATAAAAATTCCCTGTTTACGAATATGTCGTTCGGCGAATGCATTTTTTTAACTAATCTTATTTGGGGTTAAAGCCCAGTACTAATTTGGTTCATGTGGCCTATGGGATGGGATTTTTACGGTCATCGCTTGGACTATTAGTCCCGCGCAAATTTTTTGTGGTTTCATAATCTGTAGTCGTGGTGTTTTTGGATTTACCATCATGTAATATGTTTGTTCTACATTGATGTCCATTATTAGATCACAAAATTGTTTAAAAATTCTATAAATATTTTAATTGTTTGACCTGAGAAACCATTTTGCATTTTCAATGCATTTTGAAAATAGGTATTTTGCATTTTGCATTTGAAATGCTTTTCTAAAAACCATTTTGCATTTTGCATTTTCAAATGAAAAAGTTTTGACCCATTTCCATTTTGCATTTCAAATGGTTTTGGGTATCCATTTTGCACATCTCTGCATGTAACTAATAATTTTTGAATAAAGAAACTTAAAAAAAGATGTCGTTGTAGCTGAAAATGATGTTTTTTTATTAATATTTTTTTGTATGACGATTTCCTGAAAATCTACATACAAAAAATGGAATTTTCGAAAAAAAAATTGTTTTCAGCTTACAACAATATCAATAATGCCATTTTTTGTAATATTATCACTTTAGTACACCCTGTAGTGTCAAGTTTTAATTTTAGTGTTTGTTTCAAGATTTAATTCGAAAATATCAGCGACAACTATAAGCTCACTGCCCAGTCTGTGTATAATCTCCATAACAGAATTGAAAACGAAACTTTTGTAGTGTAATTATATAATATAATGACCACGAACCAGAAAAATTTCGCTATCAAGTTGTTTGAATTACGATGAAAATTTAAGAAACAGTACTTAAATAACCCACCAGTGTTATAGGTAAATGCATTTAAAAACCAAGGCATGCAGGCTGCCCAATTAAATGGATATTTCATCTCATGAGAATGTTAAAAAATATGGACAAAATGAAAATAATATTTTCCCAAACCGAAAACAAAGAAAATCGCGGTCCATGATTATCTATCGCAATTGAAAGTTGCGAAAAAATCGAACTTTTTATCTATACAAAACTTTTGCGCCTTTTATTCAGCAAAAATGTTGTGAAAAAAACTATTTTAATAGAGTTTATAAAAGAATCCCAGCTGCGTTTGACTTTAAAAAAGCAGAGAATTTCTTGATTTATGGGTGACTTGTAAAAATTCGAAACGATTTATTTAGTTCGTGTGTTCGAATCGTACAAAGCCTTCAATGTGATGTTTATTGGTTGTCAATGTATCAATTGAAAGTTTTACTGCCCGTGGTGAAACTAGTTCAAAAATTCACCCACGACTCTTGGAACCAAACCTCAAATGACACGTACTATAAACGGATTCATAAAAGTTTTTTACGTTATTGGATATAACTATCAAAGACCCAGAGATAGTTTAAAAGTCACATTCAATAACTTATGATTGCGTTAAAGAGATATATAAAAATATATTAGGTAGGTAAATACATTTTGGTCAAGCGGTAGTAATTTTGATGAAATGGTACTATTTTTTGGAAAAACTTTTGATAAAAATGTTGGTAGAATTATGTAAATTTTGGTATAAAATTCTATCAATTTGGTAAAATCGCATTGAAATTTATGTCACTTATTTATGAAATTCTGTCAATTTTAGGAAAATTAATTTTCGTAAAATTCTATCAATTATTGTGAAATTAAATCATTTTGGTAAAACTATCGCTATTGAAAGTCTATCAACTGAAATGTGGAAATTGTACCTATTTTGATGAAATGGTACCTATTTTGATAAAAAATCTATCAAAATCGTAAGCTGGAGCTAATGATTAAAATCTAAGAAAATGGTAAAATAGGTTATATTGGTTTGGAGGAGAAAAATACATTAGTTAAATAGGAAATACAATTTCGACTGTCTCCAAATTATGAAATATTTATCATTCTCCTAACTAAATATATGCTGTCTTTGATAATTTATTGCGTATTTTTAAAATAGTGTTGGCACCCTGCGGAGATTTTCAATAGCGAAAACACCAGGAGGACGCAATTTATGGTGATTTTACCCGATTTAACGTTATCTGCAAATCTGTAAAATGTTCAAGAAAAAGGGTATTTCGTACTGTGATTCCATGTATTCAATATGGTGATGTTTTTAAAATACATATTATCATGATTGCTAATATAGCACATGGAGAAACATGAATAATGATAATTTATTAAGAATCTCTTATAATTATAGGATATTCCGGTTAAAAACGGGATTGCAGGCCTTACAAATGAACTAACAGGCTTCCTGGGTAACTTTTAGAAAATTACGTATATATTATCACGATGTCGGAACACGTGTTCATGAAAATCAGAATATTTTTGCATTTCGTAATGTTATATTATCAAGGCAAATCGCTTTGCACCTATTCGGAGTTTTATGAACGTGTTTCAGTTTTATGACCTCATGATAATATATTCTTAATTTACTAAAATTTTACCAGAAAATCTGTCAATTCATTCGTAAAGGCTGCATTCCCATTTTTAACCGGAATTACGAAAATAATTCTAAGAGATTCTTAACAAATCAGCAGTTGTCATTTTTCTTCGTGCACTTTTGTACAGAAAAACGGTATCTCTTTTAATCCAAAATTGAACATTTAATTTCAGTAAAAAACAATTCTTCGCTAATATCTGATATCACTACTTGCATTTATAGTATTTCTCTCTTAGTAACTGTTTTTATGGGTGTCAAATTTGCTGCCGGGCTTCAATCTACTCAGTTTTTTCGAAAAATTTTAAATTTCACATAGAAGGGTCATGAAATTCTTACCTCTGATATTTTCAATGGTCCTAGGTGAAAGTTGAATACAAAATAGTCATATTGAAAGATGGATAAAAAATACCCATATTGAAATATGGATACAAAATAGTCATATTGAAAGATGGATACAAAATACCCATATTGCAAGATGGATACCAAATACCCATATTGAAAGATGGATACAAAATACCCATATTGAAAGATGGATACCAAATACCCATATTGAAAGATGGATACAAAATACCCATATTGAAAGATGGATACCAAATACCCATATTGAAAGATGGATACAAAATACCCATATTGCAAGATGGATACCAAATACCCATATTGAAAGATGGATACAAAATACCCATATTGAAAGATGGATACCAAATACCCATATTGAAAGATGGATACAAAATACCCATATTGAAAGATGGATACCAAATACCCATATTGAAAGATGGATACAAAATACCCATATTGAAAGATGGATACAAAATACCCATATGGATACAAAATATTCATATTGAAAGATGGATACCAAATACCCGTATTGAAAGACTAATCTTGAAAAATGATTCTTAAAACCCTCATATTCTTCCGTCTTCATTTTCAAATTCCGTTTTCATTGTTGGTTCATTCTTTTTTTATTACAGTAGCTCCATTTTGTCACGCGATTAGTAGGATCCCGAATGGCTAAATTTGCCCCTATTTTATGGTTAAAATACCCGGAGGATTTCTAGAAACCTTTTAAGAAAATAAAATATGTTTTTTTTATTATGTCTGGGTGTCGCAGAGGTCTGGGATGTGGTAGACTTACCGTAGGTGACCCTGTAAAAGTTGTGGCAGAGAAACGAAATCTAAATAATGAGGTTACAGGTTCAAATGAAACCCCACCTTATTGAGCAAGATATATATAATACATGACCTTATTGAGACGCACTTTTAACCCCACAAGCCTTGGCATATTGAGCATTATATTTCTTAAAGATGCTGTCGAAGGTCGGAGAAATCGATAGTATTTTCAGTTTGCAATAAAGTCCAAATAAATGGAACATTTTCTTAATATATCCAAGTTGATTAAATACGCTTTCAAATTTTATTGTCTAAAATAAATATATAATTTTAAATTGTTAAATTTTGAATGTTAACATAAAAAAGTTTAAAAATTAGTTCATTCTACGTGTTTCATCTTAACACTGAACTAAAACTACGAGAAACAAAAAAAATACATATTTCGTTAGACAAATGTATTTTAAACATTACCTTTACCTCTTTTTTTTGTCGTTTCATATAAAAATAATTTATAAAAAAATGACCAACTTTCATACTTTTTTCTCAAATTGTTGTCGGAACCTTCTGTTTCATAGAGGTGTACATTGTGTACTACATTTGAAAATAAAGAGTGGTGTTTTTTTTTCTTTCTAACACCGTTTCCACCATATTTCTAACAAAGACAATCAATCGCAATCACAACTTACACCCACTAAGAAAAATTACTACATTTAGACATCACTTATTAAATTTCTTAGCGTGACATATTTCTAAAACTCTTTCACTTAATTTTTCAAAACTTCTATGTATAAACAGTCAATTACAATTCGTGAGCATATTATAATTCTTGATTTCAATTTATTTTTTTCTCTCCATACACTTTCTTCCTTTTATAACAATTACCTACTCATACATAAATTTAAACTTAAATTCATTGATTTTAACTTAAAATCATTAGTTTTCAGAACAATTTCAGGCGAAATTACATAATGATATTTTATGGTCATACGTAATAGGTATCATTAAACTATGTAATAACGAAAAATATCCTTAACTGTATCTTATTGTACTGTGTATGTCTTAATAAATAAATAAATGACAAAACAACGCAAAACCGAACAAATGAGCCTGATGGTTTTGTATTGTAATTTATGATATAACCGGCATTTTTTTTTATTTATTTATTTAAGGAGAAAACACAGATACAGACAGTAATTAAAAGATAATTTTGTAAAACAATAACTTGAGAATTCGCCTGCATCCTAACTATTTCTCACAGATTGACTGGTGGAAAACAATTTTTAATATTTTTTTACATGTAAATAGGGAAAAAGTATAAAAGAAAATTTTTGTACGGAAAAACTTCGATAAAGTGGTGGCTACATAAATATGGAAAATTTGTGACTAACCACACGATATTTGGACAAAATCCGAAAGGCCAACTTCCACAAAGTCGAAATGCCGAAAGCCATATCCAAATAAATTTTTAATTAACTTTCAAAATGTTTTTTACTTAAAACACAAACCAAATGAAAACGTACATATTTATGTTAAGACAAGAAATGTGATGCAATAATTCAATTAGGACCAGTCGTTTCGCGGAGATTCAAATGTAACATTGTCATCAAATAACCAGTCAGTGCCGTTTTCAAAGGCCTCCGTTAAACGCCGATTCTAAGTGCGTTTGTTTAGCTGACAAGTTTAAGGCGAAGCTAAATGCCAAATCACAAAATAAATAACTCAATAAAAAATATAAATGTGAACTACTAAAAAAAATAAAATTTTTCAATAGAAATGTATGAACGCATGATTGAAACAATTTTTAAAAAATACAGTATTATAGCTAAGATTATCTGTGACAATTTCATTTGATTAACTTTTTTGCTTTCTTATAAAATTATTTATAAAATAAATAAAAACCAGTTTTGTGCTTGAAATCGAACGTTTCTAGACTCCGTTTGTCAAGCGATTTTAATTTTTTTTTTCTTTTTTATAGTGAATACCTCACAAGAGTCCCAACTGCTCCCGTCTGGAGCCAGTGAGACTATGGCATCCCCAATTGGGGGATGTTGTGAGGCTGAAGGTAAGTGGGGAAGGGAAAGGGGAAGGTGGGGAAGTACCTGGCTATTCAGATCTAGTCACTAAACACGGCTAAAGCCATTTGGAGCAACGTTTCAATTCTGAATGGTGGTCTTACACCAGGGCGATACTGGTAGTATCTTCCACTCTGGAACGTGCCGCAAATATACTATATATTTATTTTAATTAATTAATTGTGAAATAACACAAATCAATCAAATAAAATTTATTTGCGCACGCCGGGTTCGAACCCGCGACCTTCGGAATGGCAGTCCAATGCGTTACCACTGGACTATGCCGGCCGTCTATGCCTATTACCTACGATATAAGGTATACCAAGAATATACACATTGTTGGCTTGTAGCTTCCTATTAACAACATGATATGTGTCCTCTTCTGCAAATCATAATTTGTTCAAAAGTTTAAACATACTCGTACTTAAAATCGGTATTTAAAGGGAAAATTTCAACTGTCAAAATATTCAAAAATTTACACAAAAAAAAACCAAAGAATTAATCGACCGTTTTCTTTTCTGTACATTTTTTCTAATTCATATTTGCTTGAATATTTTTTATGTATGTTTCAGTATTTATCTAACAAATTATATAACATTTTGAAAACAACATCAGGATTAAATAAATTGGCATCTAATAACATTAGAGAGTAAGTTGTGATAAAAATGCAGAATTGGCAAAGACATGTTAAACGATTTATCCATCATCTGATAAAAATCCCTAAAATTTGGCATAGAAACGTGATTCGCATATTTTTAAGAATCTGAAATTGAGCCGTTCATAATATCAACATAATAACAGTTCGTAAAAACTTTTTATTTTTGGAATCTCGAGGAAGGTCGTTACTTACATTGTGTAGTAATTTTATTTTAGCCTGATATTCGACATACCAACTACTCGATCAAAAACAATAAATTACTAAAAAGTATTTTAGTTTTGGAATGACTTAGTAAGTAAAACCTCAAATTGTAATATTTAATTATTGAAGACAATATTAGTGATTCTTAAACGAAAAATTGAAAAAGAAAAATCTGTTAAAGATACGATCACATCTAGGACTCGAACCCAAAACCCTTGCCTTGCTGGGGCACAGCTCTGCCAACTGAGCTAATGGGACCCTATCTCCTTCGGTCATATTTAACTGTATCTTACTTCGAATAAGAACTACCAACATAATAATGATTATGTGACTTTTTCTCTTTCCTGTATATATTTTTCTTTAAATAAAATAGCACTAAGTCATTTATATACTCGATGTACATAGATTGCATGCTGTTTGCAATACTGTCACAGAAATTATAGATGTTTTCAACTGCACGGAATGTAGTTACAAGAAGGCTATAATAACATAATAATAAAATATAATAAAAATTATTATTAAAGTTTTTTTTTAACCTAACTAGAGTCCCAACTGTTCCCGACCGTCTGGAGCCTGTGAGACTATGGCATCCTCAATTGGGTATATTGTGAGTCTGAAGGCCGTGAGGAGTGGAAGGATTTGGGGAATATGAAGGATATGGGAAAGAGGAAGTTGGGGAAGTACCTGGATATTCAGATCTGTTCACCAAACACGGCCAAAGCCATTTCATGCAACGTTTCAATTTTTTTTCTTTTTGTATGTTTTTATAGTATAGTATTTAGGCATAACCGACTATAATAGTATAGTTATGAATGGTGGTCTTACTCCAGGGCGATACTGAGAGTATCATCTACTCTGTAACGTATCCCAAATTAACATTATTTTTTAAATAAATATATTGTGAAATAACACAAATTAATCAAATAGATTTCATTTGCGCACGCCGGGATTTGAATCTGCGACCTCCATCTTGCTAGTCCATCTTGCTGATACTATTCTTCTGCATGGGTTCTTTATAATTTTTATTGCAAATTTTACTTCTTGATTACCGTTCCACTAAATTATTATGTATATCATTTGTTTGTAAAAACCCTTATGGACATATAAAACAAATAAATAATCGAAACAAGGGCGATGTGTCGTGAACCATTATTAGTATGAGAACGCGCGCACAAGTGTCGACAAAACCGTTCACCCACACTAGTGCAAATCGCATCTACGCACAGTGACGCTCGTATACACACCAAACGCATAACTTTCATTGGTTCCGCCGCTTTGACAGTCCGTGCAGTTTGGTCGTAGCTCGGTGATAGTCGTGACGTTTCCACACCATATCTCCATTTGTTTCTTTTATCTTTGATGTCAACACAATCCTCAACTTTCGTAAAATAACAAGCTTTTAACGTAAAAGAGATTGTTTTTTTATAATGCTTATCCAGTTTGAAAAAAATGATTTGCTCTTAATAAGTTCCGGTGAATTATTCTGCAAATTCAATTCCCGAAATAATTATTACAGTCGGAGGGCTTTCACCTCGAAATCTGCTGAGATCAAAGCCAAGATGAACGAGCGTCTCTTGAATTCGTTTTTTGCACGCTTCAGCATTTTCTGTCCAGAGATAAACTAATGATATTATTATTTGTCGTATTCCCAGAAGTGAAAAATTGTGATAAACTGGGCATTATTTTAACGTCTTTTAAAAGCAGACGAAGTAAACTTTACTAATTTTATATTTATTTTTACTTGATTTTTTAAATCGGTATTCCGTACAAGTGTCCCATCTGCGCTCAACCGTCCGGAATTAGTTGGATAATGGCATCATTGGGGTATGTTGTGGAGCTAAAGGCGGTGGGGAATGAAAGGAGATGGGGAAGATAAGGGTTGGAAAATTCGTGGCTATTTAGATCTGAAAATTTTGTAAAAACTTTCACAACCGAAAGTTATTTTTAATTTTTTTACCTGGTCCCAATCGTCTAGAGTGAGTGAGGTATGGGGTGATGCTGAGTATAGTGGAAAGGGAAAGAAGATGCGGAAGAGGAAGGTGAGGGATTACCTGAATATTAATAAATACCCTAAACCATATCAAAATCCGTTGCATATTTCAGAAGAACTAAGCGCACAAATAGACAGACGCGGATAGCGACTTTGTTTTATACTATTTAAATATATTACTTTAAATAAATAAATTTTGAAGTAACACAAATCCATCAAATAAAATTTACGGCGTACGCCGGGATTTCAACCAGTGATCCTAGTCGAGAGCCGACAACAGAGACCGTAACTTTTGAATTGTCTATTCTGAAGTCGTGTAGCAAGTTTGTTGTAAGCAAGCAATTCATCTTTGAGTATCATGTTCGAGCCAACACGCGCACTTATTTCACTCTCCCATTTCTCTAAAGGAAATCTTAACGATAATTGCCGCAATGAACCTGTTTCCCCTTCTCCATAAGGGCCCGCTTCATTTACAGAATCTATGTTTACCTACAGGAAGTTAAAATCACCTCAAAGGATCGCGGAAATCCAATCTAACCGCCAAACTAATCGAGATAGTAATTATTCGAAATTCCAGTTCCTACCTTGAACCGGCAAAATTTCCTGTGATACGAATCTATTCTTGACGGAATTACAGTGAGAAACGAATGTTTTCCTTGATTATTTACATACAAATCATTGTGCACAAGCCTTTACTTAAATAATATCACCCGGGCCTTGTTATCTTTTGAAATACTGTTGGAGGGTCTTTTTGAAAAAATGAATTAGTGAACCCGAGTCTTGAAGAAACCCATATTGTGGCATGGAGAAAACACAAGTGTTGAACGTTGAACATATGATAAGAGTCGTAAAAGGGACCCGTCCTCATCTGACACATGTCGGACGCGCGTTTGGCAAGTTCCTGACTATTCACCTGGATGAAAGTGATCAATGAAGTTAATTCCTTGGAGCATCATTTATTTAAATACTGATAGAACAAGGACAGCATTCTCACCTGACTTCTGAGCAGTGAAATACAAGATACAAATAGAGTTCATTTGACAATAATTCACAGCTGTTGTTGAGATATAATCACGTGATAAAAGCAGAACTCTGAAAATGTGAAAAGCGAAATGAGAATTTTCGCCAAAATTTGTACATGTTCTTATCATTTTTATACTTCCCATTCCGTTACTTTTATGTTTTGACATCTTCAATTTATCACTTAATAAATTCAAAAGGTTGTTGCTGGGGCACTTCAGTTATGTTTAAAAAATTTAGTTTAAAAACCCTTCAAAATAAATAAATGTGGTGACGTAATGGAACTAACGGATTCTTTACCTGAAAAGTTAAGCATGATTTTTATCAGTGTTGATTCAAATTTATGTAAAAACTGTTTAATATATATACTATGAAGGTATTTAAGACACCACAAAATTATTCTTACATACCCAAAATGAATACGAAATTAGACATTGTTTAATTGGATGCAGAAAGGAGACATTTGTATTTAACTGACATAAAAATCAAATTAATAAAATTTGCTACTGTAGTCAACCGACTAACTAAAGTAAATTAATAATATTTGCAGTTTTATTTAGTCAGTTAACTAAACAGCAAATGTTATTAATTTATTCTTAAGTCTGTAAAATAAATTAAATTTATAAAATATTCAGTTGTATTTAACTGACTAAATAAGGCCAATTAATAAAATTTGCAGTTATATTTAACTGACTAAATAAACTAAAATAATGAAATTTGCGTATTCAAAAAATATTCTACAATACATTAATATGAAAAAATCAATCAAAATCGTGAGGCATGACAAAAACGCAATGTACAAATTTTTGCTAAAATGCATTGTTTGGCCCCAACGACTAAATTCCAATGCAAATTATTGCCAAATTTTTCTACTAGATAGACATTATTAACCGTTTATGTACATAAACCAAACCGGTCAACTATTTGTATATTTATTATTATATATTTAACTAGCCACCAAATACACGTTTTTTCGTATTCTGAGATGCAATCAAAAATCTAAGCTACAAATTGCAAATAAAAAAAAAAATGTTCCATCTTCACATAATTACCCACATTTTTCTCTCGATTTCTATATTCAAATTTCTTGGATAACTTTTTATGCGAAACAGCTGTCACATTAGAAAAAGTAATGTTTATTGGCTAAATACCTTGTATTTTATGTGACACCTCCCTCACAACAACGTCTGTACAGTGTAAAGACAAAGGAACCATATTGCCACCAGGTTAGGAAGCGTTGTGAGTTAGGTTAAGTTAGAGACTGTAGGAAGTGATTTATTAATGCAGGTCTTGAAGAGGCCCGAATTATATGAAGGAGAAGAAAAATATGACGGTAGCTCGTTCCACATAGGAGCTTACTCAAAAAAGAGACGAAAAAACAGGGTGTTCCGTTTGTGTACGTTGAGTTGCGCGTGCACCGGTGCACAGGGTAATCAATGCTGATAGCTCCTTAGAGCAGGCTCCATTCAAATACCTGTAGAACAGACTCACCGTACCCACATTGCGTCTGTGCCTTAGATATGGCAAACGGCCTATTAACAACGGAAATTCAATCAGAAGGACCGCCCTCCTTTGTACAAAATCACGTAGGTTAATCTAGTATTGTTGGGCTCCAGCCCAAAGGTGGCTCTCAAATTAATTGTTTGACGTACTTGAGATTTGTACAGGGTTAGTTGTAATGAACATTTTTAACTGAATACATTGGCCAAATATTCATTGATAATTTATTTGGTTACGAGCTAAACCCCGCTACGCGTTGCTGTGGCTCAGTCTGTCTGTTCAGATAAAGAAACAATGACTCGTGTTACTTTTACGTAACACGTTAACAGATGGCGCGGTTTAAAAAAACATGTATGTCCAATAGATGGCGATTAAAAAAATCAGGTTTTTCCTGTCACAGGGGACATAATAATATTTGTCTAATTTATATAGCGCAGTTTTAGTGAAAAATCCCCTCATTATCTATATAGATATGTAGTTATATAAAAACACGCGTGTATTTAAATGCAACATTGTGTAAAAATTTCAAAGCAATCGGTGAAGAACTTTCGGAGATTTAAGATTTCGAACAAATTAACATTTACATTTTTATTTACAGAAAAAAAGCTCTGTCGTGCTGTTACACCCAGTTTACATATTAAGTAGCAGTTATAGTGATATTGCTGTTTGGGTTAGTACTAGTGTTTTGTGAACTAGTGTGCTGAGGTGTTCGCATGTTTTAAAGAAAGTGTTATTATGCCGTCATAATTAAAAACACAGCATCTGTGCAAAACACAGGATACTGTGGTTCCACCCATGGCGGCAGTATTGTATATTAGGTTAGTCAGTTTACTAAGTCAGGATCAACCAAAGCGGCTACTATTGATGCCTAGGTATGTATTTTTTTCGTTCACATGTAAGCATACATGTACACAAGACGTGCTCTACACATGGGAGGTTGAGTACAGACGAGTCATCGCTAAAATGATACCTTCGACCTCTTTAATTAGGTACGACAATATCAGGTTCACATTGTGTTAAATTATAATGTAAATAATGATGGAATAAATTCATATGACGAATATTCGATGTGACTTCGGACGGGTTGTTTCAAAAAATTTGAACAATTCATCAAATTTCAAAGTTGATTTTCAAGTTCTGTGAAGGTTCTATTCAAGATCTGTTATTATTTCAGTTTTGTTTAACAACTGGTCAATGCTGATATAATAACAGAACACGAAATTTTTTGGAACAACTCATCCTTAGAAAACCATTTTTTTAGCGACCTACCTAATATAATAGTGAGTAAAAAAAATTGGATTTCGTCACCAAAATAATTTTTTTGGAGAATGTACAGGGTGTCCGGTGGTAAAGTGCACAAACTTTGGGAGATGATTAGAAGTAAAGAATACAAATAACTTTTTTTCGAAATTCGTTTATTTTTTATAATAGAATAGAATATTTTCTTCGTACAACGAATTCAACTTTTATACCTGAAAACTACCTAACAACGTGATTTTTTTTTAAAAGTAATTCATAGTTTTTACTAGTACCATCATGT
Source organism: Hesperophylax magnus (assembly GCA_026573805.1). Taxonomy (NCBI): domain Eukaryota; kingdom Metazoa; phylum Arthropoda; class Insecta; order Trichoptera; family Limnephilidae; genus Hesperophylax; species Hesperophylax magnus. The sequence goes on from JAIUSX010000012.1 coordinate 27,300,011, forward strand.
ACAGGGTGCGCCAGAGAAACTTACTTATTTGAAAGTTCAATAAAAACAAAAGCACTGTAGTTAATGTTGTAATTCTTTTTTATTTGAAAATGCAATGTACCAAGTTTTTTTTCATACTGTCTTAAAAATTACATCTTTTAAATGGCGACCCTCATCGCGCATACACTGGTTAAGTCGTTTTTTTAAGTTCTCGTCCACTCTTCTCAGCATATCAATCGGAATATTGGCAATAGCATCGCGAATGTTGTTCTTCACGTGATATGGTCCGTGGTCGATCGACATAAACAAGGGATTTCAAATAACCCCATAAAAAAAATCACATGGAGTCAAATCCGGAGAGCGCGCCGGCCATGGGAGATCGCCTCGGAGAGAGATGAGGCGGTTGGGGAAATGTTGTCGCAGCAAATTCATGCCCGCTGCTCTCTAGACCACAGCATAATGGCAACTGACGAGAATGGGAAACAAACTTGGGGACGTCCCCCTCCAGATGCGCCCCCTCCCGCCCCTCTACCTGCCCGACTCAACGGTCGGGAATTTTTTCAAATAAGTAAGTTTCTCTGGCGCACCCTGTAGAATTATATCCCGAAGTTTGTCCACTTTACCCCGGACACCGTATATTTTTTATATGAATACCGCACAAGAGTAACCGTCTGGAGTCAATGAGTCTATGGCTTCCCTAATTGGTATAAAAAAATATATGTTTATTTGGAAGATAATATCTATACATTTGTAATTATATGAAATACACTCGATAATAAATATTGTAAAGTACGCTCCAAAAAATATTACAAACACATTTTGTTCTGTTATTTAATATGTTATAGTTGTGAAAAAATTCAGAGTGTTTCTTGAAATGCAACTTTGGCATTTGTCGAGAGATTTTTACTCTATTTTAAACAAGTCGTGTTGTATTAAATATTTTCACAATTGTCGCCTAATTATCATCGTTTTTTTTTAATATTAGCTCCTTCCAATATTCATATTTACACAACTTCATTTATTCTTCTTTTTGAACGTTAATACGGTGCCATATACCACAATTTTGTTTTATTTGATACCAACCGGTTTCGTTTGGCTTTAGCTACACCAGGGTGGCAATTTAAGGGAAAGCGGTTGGTAAAAATTTAAATCAATTGTTTTAAACAAAGTGCTGTTTCATTTAATAACTTGTTTAGCTAAATTATAAATAAAAAAATAAATTATAATATCGAGAATACGTGTTCTTCTCCTAATAAATATCACGATTGAGTGCGACAATATCGGTATGACAATATAAGTGTTTGTGTTCCGCCGTCCTCACAAAACAATCTCTTTTAACTGATACTTTATTAAGAACTCTGTCAATTCATTCGTTGAAGGCCTGCATTCCTGTTTTTAACAGGAAAATGATTAATAGACAAGATTTTTAATAAATTAACAGTATTTTATATCAGTTAGTTTTCTCCATGTAATATATTGTCTATGTTCTTTAAATTCGTGAGTTTGGTGTGTAGGTGGGGTCGTGTACGAGAGGCTTAATACTAATAATGGTTCTTAACCCATCTTCGTTGTTTAAAATGTGCCACTAACATAAATATAAAGTTGAAAAGTATACATTAACATAAATATAAAGTTAAAAAGTATACGGTTTAAATTATAAAGCATAAAGTATTAAGTAAAAATTATAAAGTATAAAGTATGAAGTATAAAGGATAAAGTATAAATTAAAAAGTATAAAGTATTTAGTTTAAAGTATAATGTATAAATTATAAAAAATATTAATACAAAAGGTAATGTATAAAGTATAAAGTGTATAGTTTAAAGTATAATGTATAAAGTAAAAATCATAAATAACTAAAAATAATTAAAAATATATATTATTTATAATGAAGTATCAATCAACTGAAAGAAATATTTGCCAACGATGCTTATTGTGCAAACCATAAATAAACTAAAAAATTATCAAAATTACAATTTTAAATTGAGCCGCTATCAATATCAACCCTTATGTAGATGGCGATAAGGTTTAAATTCCCCCTTAACACAATCCGCCTGTTTTAATTTATGCAAGAAAAAACTATGGCCAAAAAGTGCCTTTTATTTTATTTTGTGGAGGTTCAGGCATAAATATTTAATTTTTTTTCGATCTTTTTATAAATAACTTAATTTGTCACATTATACAATAAATCATAACCGAAAATGGGTTTGTAAGTAGGAGATTTTGAACTTTAAAGCAGTTTTCATAGGCCTTTACATTATTTTTTTCTGGGCTTATAAAAAGACTTATCTAAAAAATACAAGATAATTTCAAAGGCCAAGATGTATTCTACTCGCAGTATTTAGTTAAAGCATCTGAAACATTTCTAGGCCACCAAATTTTCAAACCAAAAACCCATGATTTTTCATTACTACGTATGACATCGCCTTAAATAGCGTGGCTATTTATTGTCAGAATAACCAGTTATTTTTTATAGTTCCAGAAATGACAAAAAAACAAATAATTGTAAATAAATTTTCTGTAAAATAAAAACTATGGTAACTTACAATATAAATGTCATACTAATGAAATAATAAACGAAATAGCCAAAATGCCTAGATCAATAATAAAAAATACTTCACGAACATTGTCATATCCTTGGTTTTATCCATGAGCCTTTTTGTCCGGCATGCTGGGTATTAATAGCCTCACCGATAGAAGGAAAACTGCTTTGGTGACAACAGCATATAAACTTTTAAACGGTAACATCTGTATTCCCGATATAATAGAAAAATTTGAGTTTTATGTCCCCAAGAAAACACAAGAGCGTGCAGACACAGAACCTTTGTCGTTCCAAAATGCAGAACTGACTTATTATTAGTAATGCCGCTCGGAAAAATGATTCTGTTACTAAATTACCTGTCTCCCGATATAACAGTTCCAAAACGCAATTATTACTCAATAAAATAAAATAAAATGTATATTTATTATTGGTTATGTATAACTGTAAATGTGCATTTGAAATAAAATAAATAAATGTCAAACAACTAAACTTTGCATATGCATGTAGCTATAGAGTTTGCGTTGACTATGTGGTTTCCATTTATGCATTACATAAATATTATATACAGAGTTTTCCAATAAGAGGTGTTATTTTAAATAGCCCGCTATTTCGGTGTTACTTTTTAAGCTGTCATTTTTTGACATTTGACAAGTAGAAACTACGCCATTAATAAAAATGGAACGATACACGCTTCAACAAAGCATTGAAATTCACTTTAGTGAATCAAATGCAAATCATCTTGAGTGATGAGGGCCATTTCCACCTTGATGGCTTCGTCAACAAGCAAAATTGTCGCATCTAGGGCTCGGAAAACCCAAGAGTTATTGTTGAAAAGCCTCTCTATCCTCAACGTGTGACTGTTTGGTGCGGTTTATGGTCCGGCGGAGTCGTTGGACCTTACTTTTTGAAAATGAGGCTGGAGCAACAGTTACGGTGAATGGATTGCTCTATCGAGAGATGATTAATGATTTTTTATGGCCGAAATTGGATGGTATTGATCTGGACACTGTTTACTTTCAACAAGACGGCGCTACGTGCCACACAAGAAACAAAACCATTGATATTTTACGATTGAATATCAAAATAACACCTCTTATTGGAAAACCCTGTATATGAATCGTAAACAACATTACTGAATGACATGAATTATTAGATAGAATTGAATTATCTACGATTCTGACATTGTCTGCTTTCTCTTTTAAATTCTTTACCAAATTGAATAATGTGTCTCTTGATGAGACGATATTCCACGGGAAAACAGATTACGGAGAAAACAATAAAAAAAGGTGCGACAGAGTTCATTAAAAGTTTGTGATGACATCGTGGCTGCAGACTGAAGCTATTTGGGATAACGTCGAGGCTGTTGGGGTGGCTTATTTGAATACAGCAGTTCCGGCAGAATTACACGTAGGTGGGGGTGAGGTGGGTGTTGGTATGTCGTTGACCCTGCCTGTAAATACGCAATAGTTTGCGAGGTGTTCGCTACAAATTGAACTCAGATAACAACAGACAAAACGGTGTTAGAGTAAGTTTAGATTGTTGGTATAAATTACGGATTGAAAATGGCGCAAATAAAGGGTTGCTTATATATATACTCGTAAAATATTATTATGTAGGTACCAGTGCAGACCCGAGAAATATTAAGTAACTGACTTTACTTGTCTAGATTAACCCTAAGAAATTTTAGAACATTTCAAATATAGAATTAAAGTAATTTTCTTTTCAAAAAATGTTATACTATAGGTAGGTACTTTATCGCTTGTGTGAATCCTTGTAACATAAGTTCCAATTTTGAAAATAACAATTAAAATAAGTTTATTTTATATTATAAAAATACTATCAAATATGTAGGAACTTTATCACTTCTCTGAATTCTTGAAACATAATTCCCAATGTTGAAAACGACAATTCAAATATTTTTTTGTTATATTATTAAAATATTATATTTTCGGTGGTTTCATGATAACTCAACACAATGACAATTCAACACACTTTTAAAAAGTGATATAAAGTCATTAAAATCGATGAAAAAAAAAATTAACCTAACCTAACCTACTTAACCCAGTTAATAAAGTTTTTGTTTCATCACTTTCCATGACTTTATATAACTTTTTAAAGATGTGATGAATTATCATTGTGATGATTTAACCGGTCACTATTTGAGGTAGATACTCTACCGCTGGACTGAATTCTTGACATAGCCAGTTCCAATTTTGAAAATGATAAAGTCAAAAATCAGAACAGATTCGCTGCAATCACAGGCATACGTACGACCGAAATTAGTATGTTGGTTTAAATCAGAGGCTCCCAAAGTGGTCTATATGGACCCCCAGGGGTTGCTGGGGGTCTATGTCAGCGAAAAAAAAATTTGGGGGTCCATGAGATTCAAATGGGGGTACATACGAGCGGACCCCCATTTACCTCAAGTCAACATTTAGGAGAATTTAAATGATACAATAGACCTAACACAAATATAATAGACTGAGAAATTACTTTTTTGATATTTTTATTTTTATATTTCGTAAAGTTGTTAATTGAGGTATATAAATAGAGTCTACGTTCCTTTTCTCGTCAGAATTAATATATTCAAACAAAACATTGCACATTGGAAGCCGCGTATTTTCCTAGTTGTGTTTTTTATTTATTTTTTTTAACTTGTTTTTGAAAAACTTCCAGGGTAATAATGACGTTCAACATTTAAATGCACTTCACACAGACTTCAAAACTAAGTTTGATGACATTTTGACTATGGAAATGCAACGTTGAAGAATCGGATATCATGTGACAAGAAGAACTGATCGGAATAAGCACTAACAAAGAACTTAAGGGGCAGTTCTGTAGGGCTAGCTATAGAAAGAAATTTCCGTTGCTTATCCTGCTTCATTTTCATTTGGTGTAATACCTCACAAGGGTGCCCCTGTTTGCACAGCGTAAAGACAGAGCAACTATACCGCCACTCGGTTGTTGGGCAGGCAGGGGAAGGGAATATTTTTACTAAAAAAATAAACGATTATCACATGGGACGTTAATAGTTTAAGGAAAATTCTATATTCGGCAGGCAGGGGGTCTATAGAAAAAAAAAATTGGCAAGTGGTCTACGGGGCAAAAATGTTTGGGAACCTCTGGTTTAAATTGATGTAACGGTTAAAATAATACTTAATTCATTTATTTTATAGGCATTCATACGCGCCTTGGTTAAGCCGAACAAGACCCAAAACACGTCTGTATGTTTGTGCGCTCAGTTCTTCCTAACTACGAAACGGATTTCGATAGTGTTTTCACTATACTTTAGAGAATTTCTTCCGGAAGGTTTATATATATGATATGCATCTTATGTTAATAGAAGGTAGAGAAAAAGTCGAGTAACTCAGGGTACACGTCAGCTAGTTGCTAATAAATTAAATTTTAATATTGACAATAACTGAGTAGAACTGAGTAGTTTTATAATGTATGGTCAGATCTGTCCTTCAGAGCCTCTAATGAAATATGATATTTGTGGCTAGTGATGTATGGATGTCCCGGTCAGATCTGTCCTTCAGAGCCTCTAATGGAATATGATGTTTGTGGCTAGTAATGTATGGACGCCCCAGTCAGATCTGTCCTTTAGAGCCTCTAATGGAATATGATGTTTGTGGCTAGTAATGTATGGACGCCCCAGTCAGATCTGTCCTTCAGAGCCTCTAATGGAATATGATGTTTGTGGCTAGTAATGTATGGACGCCCCAGTCAGATCTGTCCTTTAGAGCCTATAATGGAATATGATGTTTGTGGCTAGTAATGTATGGACGCCCCAGTCAGATCTGTCCTTTAGAGCCTCTAATGGAATATGATGTTTGTGGCTAGTAATGTATGGACGCCCCAGTCAGATCTGTCCTTCAGAGCCTCTAATGGAATATGATGTTTGTGGCTAGTAATGTATGGACGCCCCAGTCAGATCTGTCCTTTAGAGCCTATAATGGAATATGATGTTTGTGGCTAGTAATGTATGTACGCCACAGTCAGATCTGTCCTTTAGAGCCTCTAATGGAATATGATGTTTGTGGCTAGTAATGTATGGACGCCCCAGTCAGATCTGTCCTTCAGAGCCTCTAATGGAATATGATGTTTGTGGCTAGTAATGTATGGACGCCCCAGTCAGATCTGTCCTTTAGAGCCTCTAATGGAATATGATGTTTGTGGCTAGTAATGTATGGACGCCCCAGTCAGATCTGTCCTTTAGAGCCTCTAATGGAATATGATGTTTGTGGCTAGTAATGTATGGACGCCCCAGTCAGATCTGTCCTTCAGAGCCTCTAATGGAATATGATATTTGTGGCTAGTAATGTATGGACGCCCCAGTCAGATCTGTCCTTCAGAGCCTCTAATGGAATATGATGTTTGTGGCTAGTAATGTATGGACGCCCCAGTCAGATCTGTCCTTTAGAGCCTCTAATGGAATATGATATTTGTGGCTAGTAATGTATGGACGCCCCAGTCAGATCTGTCCTTTAGAGCCTCTAATGGAATATGATATTTGTGGCTAGTAATGTATGGACGCCCCAGTCAGATCTGTCCTTTAGAGCCTCTAATGGAATATGATATTTGTGGCTAGTAATGTATGGACGCCCCAGTCAGATCTGTCCTTTAGAGCCTCTAATGGAATATGATATTTGTGGCTAGTAATGTATGGACGCCCCAGTCAGATCTGTCCTTTAGAGCCTCTAATGGAATATGATATTTGTGGCTAGTAATGTATGGATGTCCCGATCAGATCTGTCCTTCAGAGACTCTAACGAAATCTGATGTTTGTAGCTAGTAATGTATGGACGCCCCGGTCAGATCTGTCCTTCAGAGCCTCTAATGGAATCTGATGTTTGTTGCTAGTAATGTCCATCCGAGGCCTGAAGGTTTAATGACCAAAACTCGCCGAAACCAGAACTTCGGTCACAACAGTAAGTTATTTAAGCTCTAAGAAGAAAATTGTTGTCGTCTATCCATATTAACATATTAAAATTGCAGCATTTTTTTGTGAGACACCAAACACAAATGATAATTGCCTGGATCCAGTGAAACTATTGCACAATAGTTTTTTATGGTAAAGTTTTATATGATGTTGATAAGTACACGCAATAAGATCTGTTTTCTAAACAAAGTTATGAGTATTAATTTATTTTTTTCAAGCTTAATTTACAGAACTCCATTTTAATTTGAAGTTATTTATTTTTAATAATATCTAACTATTACCAGTATTATAACCAGATCGATATTGAGAGAATTATCTTCACTGGACCGATGTGTTCATTTTATACGTATGCAGCTAAAAGAAAATCGTACTACTCTTTTCGTGTTTGTTTGGTACTTTTCTTCGAAATGAACATAGATGTAAATTTTTTTGTGAGGTATATAATTAAGTGATTTCCGAAAAATCATGAAAAGAAACTGATACAAACTTAACAGATATGTATTTTTTACAAAAGAGCTTATTAAGAATATATGTATATAATACATTTTTACACATTGAGCAGTTCTGTGACTCTGTTTTGTCTCATGTGCAGTAATCTAATTCTGTTTACGTTTCTGGTTTCATAAATACATATATTTTTATTAAAAACAATTTTTAAATCCCAAAGTATTTTGTAAATTGGTTTTTCACAATTTTATGTATAAAAATTAACACATTATACAGAAGTCTCTATTTTATTGGAATCCAATTTACCTCTTTTCATAATTGATTATTTTTTTTGCACTTTTTCCATTCTTTATTAATGTAGAAAGATGGCGTTTATTAAATTACCATAATCGAACACATGAAAAATGAAAGATTACTTACCCTTACTGAAGTAAAAGACGATAACTGCAATTATAAATATGGCGGTCATCAGAGACGATCCAAAAACCAGGCTCCGTTTATATCTCATTTTTATTCCTCCAGGGCACTTCTATTTAAGATTATAGTCTGTAATAACAGTTGCAGAACAGAAGAGAATAGTTTATAGTAAAAACATATAAACTTCTCAGAATTTAACTGAATACATGTCACTGTTTTCGGTAGGTATGTGGTTAGTTCAAAACTATTTAGTTTTACATGCGTTTAACTTCCCGGCAAAAATATAACTTATAATCAAGTTCTCAGATAGTCAAACGATTTTATTTTGGAAGTATTTCATGTTTGCTTCTAGGTTAAAATGAATTAATTTAACACAAATTACCTAATAGTTTAGTTACATAACAATTGTGTAGTAAATATTTATAAAACAATTATTGTTTGTTGCTTAAAACGTAACATAACATCGATCTATTTGTTGATTAAAATAATTGCTTCTATTTTCTTGAAAACAAAATTTAGTTATTCATATTCAATGTAATTAAGTTAAGGAATCTCAAACTCTATTGTTATGTAGTAAACTGTAAAGTGTGTGTGGTAATAAACAGTTTTAAAATCGAAATTACGAAAATCGGAAAAGTTTCGGAAAATGCTACTGGGGAGCGTGGTAACGTGCTTACGGCGCGACCGCGTGAGAAATACTAACTGCCAAATGCCGCCAAAACTCTCAACAATTTACTTTTGGGTAGGTCTCGCTTTATTCAGCTGTTCGACTGTCGGAAAAGTTGAAAAATGCGCAGGCGTGGCTGGCACTAGAACTAGCAAACTAAGTACTTACTTATGGACTCGTAAACAACTGATAATAAAGTCTGATATTGTAAGTTATAATTATTTATTGTTATCAGCGAGAAGAATGCGTCAATGTGCATTGTGTTTCGTTTTTATGATGTGGCGGAGAGAAGTGAGTATTGCTAATTTGTTAAGAATCACTTCAAATTATCGGTAATCCGGTTCTAAACGCAATTGCAAGGCTTTAACGAATGAATTAATAGGTTTTCTGATAATTCTTTCGTCAAAGGCCTGTTTGTGTTTATTCTTTATCGGTAAAACCCAGATAAAGAATAAATAATAAAGTTTCGGTTTCGGCTGAAACTAGAACGGAAGCCGAAATTCGGTTTCGGTTTCGGTCGGTCGCTATTGTTAACATTAGTACGAACAAAGCCGCTTAATATATCGATATTTTAAATAATAGTCGTTAGCCATAATATTAAAGCTCCGTTTAACTAAGTTCAACTCTGTCTCCTTTCAAAAGCAATCTATGCTAGTCAGATATACGCGCGAAATTTTGGCCGCGATTTTATCAATATGTAGACAAGTTTATCTACGGACTGACGCGGACGGCTCGCGGGCCGCGATTAGTCAAGCAGTTTAGTCTACGAAATTGTCATATTTCTTTGTGGACGATCTCTAGTTATTTTCTGGAATGTCGACAAAAGTTTGTTTTTATCAATGTGCTGTGCTACAATTATCGTGTGCTTCTAGTTATCATGCTCATAATTATCATACACCAAGGTAAAAACAAAAAAATATACGCAATAAAAAATAAGTACCTACCTATAAGTACAAATAATATTCCTTAAAACGACAATTTGAACAGACGGGACCTTACTTAATAAACATGTTTTAAATTTTATACGACTGATAAACATTGATTCACCATACATCAAAAAGTCGTGTAAAATTTAAAACACGTTTATTAGTAAGCCCTTAGATATTATTATAATAATGTTACACTTGCACTCAACATTACACGCAATCATTAAGCGATTGCACGTATTTTGAGATAATTTTTATTGTTCACTTGTAAATTATGTATTATGAACCTGTATTATTAATTTTCTGCCATCTGCAATTTAAAAACTGGTTTCTGATTGTTTTTTTCTTCCTCGCTTTTATCTTTTCTTCTAATGTATCATGTACATTTAAAGGCAACTTTATTTAGTTTGTTTTCATTATTGAAATGTTCTCCCCAAACATAGTAGAGTAGATTACCAACTATCGCTGGATGAACACAGATTTAAAAAACCTGCGAACCACAACTACCCTACTAAGCATTGAGAAAAGACAAATGTTTATTATTAATAAATCGCAAAATGTATACGGAGATATAACAAATAGGCCTAAAATTCCTAAAATTTTTATCTATTATCTGAAGACTCAAGTTAAGTATCATAATATTAAGTTAATTATCATAATTTTAAGTTAAGTATCATAATATTTTAAGTTAAGTGTCATAATATTAAGTTAATTATCATCATAAAATCGACCACAGCCTATTATTGTCTAAACTTTTAGCTTTAGGAATACACGGTAATTTGTACCGATGGCTAGTTTCATACCTAAACGGATGCTCCCAGATAATAGCAGTAAACGGTTTCAATTCTGAGATTGTCAATGTACCTTCAGGTGTCCCTCAAGGATCTCACCTGGGACCGTTGCTTTTTACTATATTTATCAATGACATTGTAAAATGCTTTAAGCATGCTAAAGTTTTACTTTTTGCTGATGACATGAAAATATTTCTTTCTATTAACTCTATTACTGAATGTTATAAACTGCAACAAGATCTTAATAGGCTTAATGATTATTGTACTGTCAACTATCTCCACATGAATACTGCCAAATGTTATGTAATAACTTAAAAAAAAAAAAAAAAATTGAATATAATTACCATATTACAAACAGTCAACCACTCAAAAAAGTCAATCAAATTCGAGACCTCGGTGTACTGATTGACGACAAACTTTCATTCAAGGCACATGTGGATAAGATTGTCAAGAAATCATTGAGCATGTTAGGATTTTTATTCCGTATTGGAAAGGAATTCAACAATATCCATACACTCAAAATTTTGTATTACTCCTACGTCCGTAGTCATCTTGAGTACGCTTCTGCCATATGGAATCCTTTTTATAACATTCACACAAAACGCATTGAAGCTGTTCAAAGAAAGTTTGTACATCACTTGAACTTCAGGAGACAATTACGTTATTACGATATGGAAAGCTCTATCAAGCACTAAAAAAGCAGGAGAGACACTGCGGACATGATTTACTTACACAAAGTCTTGAGTGGTCATATTGACTGTCCAGCCCTTTTGTCATCAATCAATATTAGAGTCCCAAGTAAGAAAACTAGAGACAAATCATTGTTTCATATCGAAATTTCTTCAACGAGTCTCAGGCAAAATTCTTTCTTACTAAGAACTTGCAATCATTATAATAAAACTTATTTTGATGCTGATATCCTGTCGTGTACCTTAGGAGCTTTTAAAAAAATTGTTAACAGAGTATTGTAATAATTAACCCTTTTCTAAATTTAATGCATTACATTCATCATTTATTCATTATCACTCTTACATATTATTTGTATTTAATATCAAATGTACGTGTGTGTATGTATGTATGTATGCATGTATGTATGCGTATGTATGTATGCAACTATGTATATGTATGTGTGTACGTATGTATTTATATGTGTATATGTATGTGTATGTATATATATGTATGTATGTGTTTATACGTGTATATATATATATATACATTTTCTCTTATTATTTCCTTGTTTTTATTATTTCCTTGTTTTTAACATTTCTTTGTTTTAACATTTCTTTGTTTTTAACCTTTCTTTGTTTGTTTATTGCTTTTTAACCTTCTTTATCTTTATTGCATGATGTGAACATTGGTTATTGGGTTGTAACCTAATTCTTTTACTTATTTTTTCTCTCTCTCTATGCATGTTATGTTATAAACCTATTAATGTTCCTAATAAAATAAAATAAAATAAAATAAAATAAATAAAATATTAAGTTAAGTATCATAATATTAAGTTAATTATCATCACATTAAGTTAAGTATCATAATATTAAGTTAATTATCATCATATTAAGTTAGGTATTTTAATATTAAGTTAATTATCATAATATTACGTGAATAAACACTTATGATTTATATCTACCATGTACTTACTCCGTTTATATATTTTTAAATAATATTAATAATATAATAACGAGTTTATTCCGGAGGTTGGTGCAATCCCACACATCCCTTAAAACATAAACAATAATATTACAATTAAAAAAAAATAAGAAAATACACAGATTTAGGAAATGAGACTAAAAGAATTTGGCATTCTCAGACTATAAAAATTTTACCATTTGTTATTTCGGCTACTGGCATTATACCTAGCTCTCTCATTCAAAATTTAGGCGTATTAGATCTTTCAAAGAATTTACAAATAAAAATCCAAAAATCAGTCATTTTAAATACATGTAGGATTACGAAAGATTATTTAAATATTTTTATTGAGGAATCAGTAGGATGTATAGGTCCAATTAGAAACTCTACCGAGCCGAATCGTCTGATATGAAAATATCTGGAGTCGGTGAATTATTTTCCCATTTGATCTCTGGTGATTTGACGTGTTGTTCTTGTATTATTTTGTATTTATTATACTTATATAATGAACTTGCATAATATGGATTGACTAGATGATCATTTGAGGAAAAGTGTGTGGAAGGGTTTAGTTTTTCCTGAAGGGAAGATTTAACCCGGACATAAAGTCGGAAAATAACGACTCTATACAATAATAAGAACAACAATAAGATTGACTGGGCCAACAACTTTCTTTAGTGTACTACAATGCTTGAATCTGGACGGCGGGATTCCTGAAGGATATTTTTGAAGTTGTTTGTCCTCTCCCTTAAGCCTGCTACCCGGACTACTACGATTATGAGGGTTGCAAAATCTGGTACTTGCCCTTCTAGTCCAGTCAATGAACGCAATGAACTGGAACAAATTAGGGGAAAACTGAATTTTCGCAGGTGAATATTACCTACCCCAGAGAGTATATTAACAAAAGTCCTTACTCCCCCCCCCCCCGCTTTATTCCACCCCTGTGTGACAGGAAGGAATGAACACGGCCATTGAAGACACCCATGTTGTAGGAGGGAGGAAACACAGAGGCTGGCAAATCGTTCCACAGCTGAGCAACAGCTGTTTTTGAGTGTATAGTATCAATATTTGGCGAGATAAGACAGTATTTCAGTGAAGAGACATGAAAATAACAAATTTATTATTCAAGCAAAATATATTTTATTACTTATAAATTAAAAGTTTTAAAAAAATTAAACAACTGGCAGTTAGTATCACCCTGGTGGAAGCCTCCCGTGCAGATGGAAATTACTTTAGCCGTGTATGGTGACCAGAACTGAATATCTGGATACTTCCTATCCTCCCTCCTTCCATATCCTTCTCCCGACTCCTCCAGCCTCACAACAAGCTATAATTGGGGATACCATAGTCCCACCGGCTCCGGGCAGTTAGTACTCCTTTAAAACTCATTTTTCCATTACATAAAATAACATTGCATTGACATTGAAAACAAGTTTTATTTTTAATATAATAAAAAGAATTAATAATGTGAAACTTGTCGAATATTACATACTTATTCACCTATTCTCTTCATAATTGTTACATTAAGGACGGGTTTTTTCACAGACTTTAAACAATTCATCTAATTTCGAAGTTGATTTTCAAGTTCTTTGAAGGTTTTATTCAACTTCTGTTAGTTTCACAAAACTGAAATAATAACAGAACTTGAATAGAACCTTTACAGAACTAGAAAATCAACTTAAATTTAATGTATTGTTTAAATTAAGTGAATCGGCCCGTCCTTAGTTTCTACTTAAATGATTATTTTTTTAGCTTTGTAATCCAAAGAAAAAAGGGGGACAAATACGTATTTTTAAATTTCATTTAGTAGACGATATTTTACCCTTGTAGTTTTGAAGAAAGGCCTTTTTATTAAAAGATTATAAAACGTTAATTCAAAACAAAATGTATTCATTATGTTTATGTTTTTATTCCCTTACTAATAGGCGTGTTTTAGATTTTGCGAAGCTTAGAAACATCCATTTACGCTACATTAATGAAATACGTTAGTAAGGCCCTAAAACTTACATTATATTGTTTATACTTAATACAAAATAACTTTAATGTTTTGGTCACCACGAAACAGGCACCTAGTATGGTGATTTAATCTATCAATGCTTTGTAAATGTCAATTAAATAACATGTAATTTATAAAAAAATAAAAATTCTGATTTCGTACACATTCCTTTTCGTCACGCCTAAAACGCCGTTGGCATAAGAAAAAATATGCACCAACCTACCATCCTAATTTTGTGTTGTTTGGGTCAAGACCTGGGTCGATCGTGAATGACCCCCTCATTGAAACCCGCTCACGAGTGTTCAAAGAGCGAGCGGGTTATTTTTTGTCAGCACTCGGGTCTCTCGACCTACTCTCGCGATCCGGGTCCCTGGTGCCGGTGTGGCCATAGATTGTCATCACCTGGGTTTCGCGACCTACTCTCGCGACCCGGGTGCCGGCTGCCCGCTGCACGTGTGGCGTGGCGAGCGACAGTAGAAGATAGAATAGAAGAAACGTGAGCATGAATTTTGTAGACCGGGCATGACGTCTCGAATCGCTCTCTCGCGACAATTTGTCTATTTAATAGAGATGGTAGATTCTTGAAATCTAAAATAGGCTATCATCGTGGTTCCAGTTTCCAGTTACCGGAGACCTTCATAGAACGTAAAATCGCTTCTTGTTCCACATACTTTTGGAAACGGTTCCCTATGACGGGAAGGTTGATCGGTAAAAAAGGTTTGATAAAAAAGTATAAATTCATCCTATGAATATTTTTTATTGATTTTATTTATTTATAAGTACATGTTACATGATTAATACATGTATTTAGAGAAGATACATTAGAGCACCATACTAGGCAGCTGCCTGTTTCATGGTGCCCAATGGAGGATTTGGTTAGTTTGAATTTAAGTCTAGTGTAAACATATTTTGGTAGAATTATAAAACAAATTGAGTTATTGAAAAAAATGTTTTCAATAACTCACAAAGTTTTCTACAAAATAAACACAAATATATAAAGAACTACACATATGTACATACATACATACACATGTATGTATGTTGCATGTGTAACGTAGATTGTCACCGCATGGGTTAATCTTACCGTATTCTGGTGAAGTGATCCACCATAGCTTGCCGCAATCATGGGAATTGAAATGAACACTCGGAATATCAATTGAGATATAATAAAATGTTGTATATATATTTTTTATTTTTTTTTATTAACAAAATTTTTGATACATATACAATTCAGGGGCCTTAGCATGAGAAGTCGATATAGCCCTATAGCAATACGATATCGTTAAAATACGTCATCAATGAGCACTTAACGACATATGCTAGCACGATCAAAATATAACAACCGACGATTGTTAAAATTCCTTGTCTATGGTCAAAGTAGCGACGGTATCGTTAAAATTGCGAGCATGAGAATGTATCGATAGGATAACTTCCGACCGACGGTTGCTAAAAGCCCGCCGAATATAACGTGGGGTCTTGAGTGTCAGTTAAAACTTTGGTTGGCTGTCGATATACATATTTTTTTTAATAATGTCGTTCATTATGCAAAATTTCTGGTTCAATGAAAGGAGGCAGGTTAGGGAAGATCGTAGGATTGAAAGGCGTCGTTTACGCGATCAATTGAATCCGTTCGAACTTGCAGAGACGGAATTCAGACAATTGTTTCGAATATCTCGTATTATGGCTAGAGATCTCATTGATGAATTAACTCCTTTTCTAGTGTCAAAAAATACATTAGGACTTCCAGTATACATTAAAGTGAGAGTATTAAATATTATTGATATCTTAGTAAAACAAAAACACAATATAAATCTATCCACCACTGGAACGACCACGTGAAATAAATAAATTTGTTTCGATTGGTGATGATAATTTTTCACAATAAAGTGATTAAAATGATCAAAAGTGAAGTTTATTAATTAGTTGTATTATTTATGATGTTGACAGGTTCTCGCACCCATCAGCTTCTTTGCTACAGGGAGCTACCAACGTGGAGTAGGCCAAGATCACTTCTTGGCGATAGGGCAAACTACCGTTAGCAAGTGCATAAAACTGTTTATGAAAGCAGTTTTAGAACATCTGTACAGAAGATGGATACATTTTCCGGCTACAAATGAAGCCCGCAAGCAAGTAGAGAGTAGTTTTAGGGAAAAATTAAACTTTCCACATGTTCTGGGATGCATCGATTGCACCCACATCGCCATCGTCACCCCTTCCAGACACGAGGAGCAGTACAAAAACCACAAAGGATTTTATTCGCTGAATGTTCAAGTGGTAAATATTTTTTCAGAAATAAAACAGCCGGATTGTTGTTTTCAAATTTTATTGAAGGTTTTTTATGTTTGATAAACAGGTCTGCGATGCTACGTTGAAAATATTGAGCATCAACACACGCTTCCCGGGTACTGTCCATGACCAATTCATTTGGAATAATAGTTTAGTCAAAACTGAAATGAACAGACTATACAATCAGAGAATTGGGACATATTTCTTGCTAGGTATGTATTTCAACAACTCATTTAAAAAAAAAGGCAAAAAAATCATAATTTAGTAGTTATATGTACCTATTATAATGGGTGTTTTGTTTCAATCAGGCGATTCTGGATATACACTCGAGCCTTATCTGATGACACCAATATTGAATGCAGTCGAGGGGAGTGCCCAATACAGATACACAAAGGCGCACTGTGAGGCGAGATGTTCCGTAGAACGCCTATTTGGGGCATGGAAGGCTATATTCCGTTGCCTCAGGAAAGACAGAGTTCTCCATTATGAGCCCGATGCTGCTGGTCAAATAATTATTACTTGTGCTATACTATACAACATGATGAAGCACTATAAGTCAGTTTCCTTGTTGAACTATATGCATTTAAAAAAGTAAGGCAACAGTACAAAATATTAATAAATTTTTCTCTATTTTCAGATTAACAGACGATTATAATGATAATGTAGAGTTAAGAGAGGTTGAGCTGCTGCACCAGCCTGAAGATGTCAGCAGGGTTGTTGCAGCCCGCAGAGTGAGAGACGAACTAGTGCGAAAGTACTTCTCCCACGAATGATAATATATTAAACAAGGAAACTGACAAATAGTGCTTCATCATGTTCAAACATTGTATCGTATGTACCTACATTGTAAAAACAATTCACGCCTCATAGAGACATTGCAAGAGTTTGAAGAACTGCTACTAATCAAGTACATATTCATATATGCAAAGTGCTGCATGCAATATTTCACAAAAAGAACTTCAATAGTAGTTTAAAACATTGTATTGTATGTACCTACATTGTAAAAACAATTCACGCCTCACAGAGACGTTGCGAGAGTTTGAAGAACTGCTACTAATCAAGTACATATTCATATATGCAAAGCGCTGCATGCAATATTTCACAAAAAGAACTTCAATAGTAGTTTAAAACATTGTATTGTATGTACCTACATTGTAAAAACAATTCACGCCTCACAGAGACGTTGCGAGAGTTTGAAGAACTGCTACTAATCAAGTACATATTCATATATGCAAAGCGCTGCATGCAATATTTCACAACAAGTACTTCAATAGTAGTTTAAAACATTGTATTGTATGTACCTACATTGTAAAAACAATTCACGCCTCACAGAGACATTGCAAGAGTTTGAAGAACTGCTACTAATCAAGTATATGTATATGCAAAGTGCTGCATGCAATATTACACAACACGTACTTTAAAATATTGTATTGTATGTATCTAAATTGTAAAAAAATGACATTTGTTGTTGAGTTTCACTTTTTCACAAGAAACATAAAAATTATGAACATACAAAACGTTAATAAAAATAAAAATTTAACACACAAAGTATACAAAAAACTTATTATTTTGAAAATTATAAAACTAATCGTATTCATCCTCCGACTCCAACTGCAACGTATAGTTGGGCGAGTTGGCAAATGATGTTGACGGTTGTTTCAATGGTTGAGTTTGTCTAGAATTAGAAATGTTTTATTAGAGATCTCATTCATTCTACTTTCATCGTACCTCCTAGCTGGACTGCTTGCCTCTCCAAGGACAATTGTTAATAATCGTGTTCCATCCTTTGTGAACATACTTCGCAATCTCTCAAGTGACATATTAAATAATGCAATATTTAATTTAATTTGTTCAGTTTTGTACATTAAATGTTTTTAAAAGCCAGTATAGATGTATAGCAAATAAATACCTCGCCAACTGTCGTTGGAGTAAACAAACCCTTTCACGTTCCACTGCCGTGTATCTCTGAAACAAGAGATGATAATTCATTAATTACTAACTTAATTTACCTTCTATAGTAAATTAGTTATTAGTGCCAGTGAGACGAGACCAGAAAAGCACCATGTCTATGTAGACACTGTATCTTGCCCGGTCTCGGGGTGCCCTGACAAATAATTACAAAAAGGAACAGGAAATACCTCAAAAATGTCAGCAAATCGATCCATTGAACTCTGAAATGATAAATAACAACTCATTATTTAATTTAAATAACAATAGGTAGTCGACATACTAAAAGGAAGATTATAAATTAATTTATTCATTTTGAATTTCTCGCCAAGCTGGATTTTACATGTTTATTAATTTTTTTTAACACAAAGAAACAGAACAATAAAAACTCCACCGCGCAAAATGGAAAAATAGTACATTGGGAATAGTACAATAAATAAATGAAATAAGTCAAAGCTAATAATAATAGAAGAGTATGTATGAGACGATGTATGAATGTAAATGAGGCAAGGAGTGTGTGCCAAGACCGAGTTGTTTGGCGGTCCGTCCTCTCTGCCTACCCCTGCGGGGAAACGGCGTGATGGTTAGTTAGTTAAGTCAAAGCTGGGCATTTTATTTTGTTCTACTAAGATTTAATTCTAATTTAAAAGTACAGTGCCACACTTATAAGTTGGCAGTGGCCTAAACATGGATTGACGCTATTTCTTTATATTTTAATCTGGCAACTTACACGTGTAGCGCTGTATTTGGGAGTGATTCGAAGAGAAATAGGAAATACCTTAAAAATATTGGAGAATTTATGAATAGCTCCCACAAGCTCCTTGGATGATTGGTTATTAGCCTCCTGAGCCATCACCATCCGAACCCCCACATCTGGCTTGTCAGTTAGCTTCCTCTTCTTGCTCGGGCGAGAAGGGGAAGCTATGTCACGCCATGTCTGTAAAATGTAAAAATAATGTCAGGTTAAAAGTGATTTACGGTCTTATATCAAGTGTCTCGATGATAGATTATATTAGAAGGTCATCAAAGTTTGCTGCAACCAGTTTGTATAGGTAGGTACAAATACTCACTATTTTCCACTGCTCGGCTGACTTAGCAGGACCCAATTCTGCCAGTTGTTCCGCCAAATTCCGAACCCCGAGGTCCCACAAACCTTCCAGCAGCGAACTCCGAATGGTCAGCCATATAGCTGGTTAGCAGATCCATTTGACTGGTCGTCGACCTTACTCTCTTCCTGAAATCATAATATCAGCATTTTGAATATCTTAAAATACTGCGTATGATTGAAATATTAGTAAAAATAACTTCAAAATTTTGACACAATAGAATGTAAGTATATCTCTTTGATAATAATGGAAATTCTTTCACATAAAAAGATAAATAAATAACTTACCCAGCTACCATTGCTTGCGACATCGTAAAATATTAAAAAAACAAGGCGGTTACAATGATCAAGCTTGAAATCTGACGTTTGACGTCTGACGTCTATCCAATTCATAGACAATTCCGTCCCAGTATTGCCAGCGTATATCGATTTGTATTTATTGCCTTATCGATGTCGTTAGAGATATCAATAGTGTTCTCATGCTAGGGAAGTCGTTATAAAATGGTCGGTAGATACGCTTAGCAATACGATATCGTTAAGTTCGATCGATTCTCATGCTAAGGCCCCAGGTACATACATAGTAATATAGAATGAAAGAGTAATTAAAGAATCCCACAAAGGCGAAGCCTGAGCGTGGGTATTATAGGGTAAGGATAAAACAGTGGTGTTTAAAATATATATTTTTTAAACTTGTAAAAAGTATAATTTAAAACTTTAAATACAAGAGCAAGGACTCACATTTAGAAAACAGGGGTGGTTGGCTATTTGAAAGCACAAACGTAATATGAACTTGGCCACGACATTTACTTGTAAAATAATATTAACTAAACATCTTAAAATAAGACATCACCAATGAGCGCCAGTCTAGAAACTATTCTAAACAAATTTATAAACATGGTGATATCTATAAATTATGTGTCTATTTCATAAGGATTATTAAAATGTCTCACGAGCGTGAATAATCTCCCGACAATCAAGCAGCTCGCCCTCAGGTGTGTTCCCCACCGGCCTCGAAAACCAACTGACGACTTCTCTGGAACTCAACGCGCAGCTCAAATTTTGAAACCTCCGAGTGACAGCTGTAATCCAATGCCAAAGCGTGTCTAGAAGTCATACTATGTAAGGGGACGGTTCCTACCGCTAAAACCTACCTACATCAAACGGCTGACGGTAAGTAGACGGCTGACGGGTAATCGGGATTCGGGTCGTGTATGACCCGCTCGAAGAGCGGGTTTTCGCTACTTCGCGTTTTCGCTAGTGGGTCCTGTTTAGTGATCGATGGACCCAGCTCTAGCGCATCATTTTCAGGACCACTGCGCAATTTTCAGAACCTTGACTTAAATAAACTTTAAGCTTTAACTTAAATATACTTTTGCTAAATAAACTGCGCTAGATATTATTTAGTCGGTGGAATGATACATAAGTTTATCCGTAACTGTTGTCCTGGCATCAGAACCGGGACAAGGTATTTCTACGTCTGAGGCACCTATTCGTAAATGCATCATCACGTCATTTGTAGGAATAGTAGACCTCCCTTCTTAACCATTAATTTTAACAGAAACGACGGGGCAAGCTTAACAGTTCTTGGTGGCCGGTATTTGATGGCTACACCAAACTAAACGCCGAAAACCGTTTTAATTAATAATAAATACACTGAAATACCAGCTCTTAGAGGATTGAAGCGCACCTACATAAACACACACCTCCCCAAAATCTTCATATACACATCCACCCTGATGATGGATACTGTAACACTGTCCGACACGTTGACTAAAAGACGAAGTAGCGTAACATGGCAAATGCCCCAAAAGTAAATCACGATGAATCTTTTGGCCGTAAATCATATCTGTCGTCACCTTATTTCTCAATTTGGTGTTACCGGAGTTCCACTGAAGAAAACTTGCGATACAAGACTTCACTTAATTAATTCCGACGATATTCAACTACTAAACTAGCAGTAAGCAGCAGATTTTATTTTTCTAGATGAATTAGTAACTTCCCGAGGTATTCATTTAGAAACATCTGAGATTTAATACGTTGATCAGAATTAATTAAAATAAACTCCAAGGAAATATCAATTCTCTATGCCTACTCGGGCAAATTCAACCGTACAATTTGTACACGGCTTCTTCACTCACGTCATCCTTTATTTTAGAGTATTTGCTAGGGCAAATTCTACTGTGGTTCCGTCCAATACGTCGGCGCATATTGATAACATAACACGCATTCTTCACTTACGTCGTCTTAACAAAGTTATTCAAATGTTTGCAAAATTTTAAACATTTTTTTACCACCTCTGAATACAGCGCCCGGTGCAAGTGTAACGCCCGCTTTATTCCTGATTCGTTTATGCCTGGCTCCCACAGTACAAGAGGTAGATGAAACGAATTATTTTCATTTCGCTTTTCCTTACACCGGCACTTGTGGCCGCTTATTGTGGCGAATAATATTTATTGTAATGAACCCACGGAGTACTTACACGTGTCGTGGTTTTATTGTTCTTACAATCTAAATCCTGGGTAAAAATAAAATTAGTAAGTTCTACTTTTTTAATATTGGCGCAAAAAAAACGTTAAATGAAATGCAGTTTGCCTACAGCAATCGATGCAGGAAACGATTTAGTATTTCAAAAGATGCAGAAAATTTGAAAGAGCAAAATGAAATAAGATTTATTAAATAAGACTTTTAAAATGCAAGCCAGAAACCAAATTTGTTATAACTTCGATATCTTTTAAAATATTACAAAAATATCTATTCTCTCAGGAAAAATAGGCGATATTATGCAAGAATTTTAAAACAAGTTTTCCTGCATTGACAATTTTTTTTTTTTCTAGCTTATTGACATCTGTTGAAAAGTTGACAAACAACTTTTCCTGTTTTCTTCTAAGGCTAGCTTTAGACTTGTAAGTTTTTTCGTAAATTTACGACTTCTAGCCAATAGGCATATTGGATTTTCAAAATGCAATATGCCCATTGGCTAGAAGTCGTAAATTTACGAAAAAACTTACAAGTCTAAAGCTAGCCTTATGGTTATAATTGTAACATACGTTTTAATCTACGCGTTCATAGATGACGTTAATTTAATTATTCTGCAGCAATTTTAGGTTAGGTACGCAGCGTCTTGTAACTTCCGCGCAGTATAACTCAAGATTTTTTGTTTTGTGATTACTAGGTACATTCAATGATAACATTGTAACAATCTCCAATTATTCTTTTAGATATTTGGTTTTATGACAACATTTACATTCCATAATAACCTTTTAGCAATTACCAATATTTTTTTAGATTTTTGGGTTTATGATTTCCTTATAATATTATTTAAACTTTGTATACTTATGTTTTTATTATTATGTGCATGCATAAGTATACATATGGTATTGTATGTGTGTATGTATATGTACATATACGCTTATGTATGAGTATGAATGTATGTGTATATAATGATTAATAGGTATATATATGGATACATAAATATATGCGTACGTATCTATGTATGTGTATATTTAAGCATATATATATATGTACCCGCCTCAAAACAGAAATCTTCTAGTGAAGCGGGTTACTAACTTGTTTGTATATGATAATGTTATTTCAATAAACGCCCAGGTTACGAAAAAATCTTAACCGTATTTCACAATGTGTTATTATTTTTCAAAAGAATGTTTGCAAAGGTGCAAAGAAAAAAATGTAAAAATATTATTATTGTTATGTTATAAATGTTTTTTTTTTTTTAATTTATTGAAATGTTTGCAAGAATTAATGAAAATATATAACAGTAGATACTGCAACTGTTTACAAATTATTTTTACTTAAATATATATATATCAGTAGCGAGTGTTCTTTGGGTGATCGACGGGCCTCGGTCACATTCTGCACCGGACCAGATGGTTGTGAACGAATCACCCGAAAAGAACTATGTATTACGGTTTGTACGAACACGAGCTGGGGTCTTTTGCTAACCCCCTTTGGAACACGAGGATTTTTTGGATATTGGATATTGGATAGTATAGGGAAGAGAAAAAAATCAATATGGTCTTAAAAAATGTATAAATAAATAATAATAATGAGTAAAAAATAATAAATGAGTACAAATACATATTTTTCCAAACATTGTATATTTTGCTAGATGTCCTGTATTCAATTTGATCACACTGATTTTCCAATTTGCTCAACAATAGATATTTTCATTTAAGACCCTAGATATATTATTTATAATTTTCTGAGCTCGATAATGATATTAACGGTAGACTACTAACGACTAAGTCTCTATCTTTTGTGACAAAAAACCACATATTAAAAGATTCGAGACTTAGGCCCTAAACTGAAATTTAAAAACCATAATTTTTTTCAAACAATCAAAAAATAATATATACTTCATAAAAATAATACAAACATTCAAACTTAAACCTAAACACATTCATAGAATTCTTTTTATATCTTTTGAAATACAAAGTTCTTAAATATATTGCAAACAAAGTATATAATTTATCATCATTTATAGCTAAACTGACAATAAGATAATTATGTAAGTGACAAAATGTTCCCACGGTTTGCGGTAAAAAAATTGTTGAAAATTATCAATAATTTATTTATTATATATTCTATGGCGAAATAGGTATACCTTTAGTATGGGAGCTCATAAGAAGTTGAGCTATTATTTATTTAACAGTAAGTATTGTACACATAGGAGTTAATTAGTTATTAGATTATTATTTAAAAAAATTCAAATCATTTTGCATAAAATTGTTGACACCTTTCTGAATGACAATAATACAAATAGCTGACTAGATATTTATTTGTAAACTTTAAAAAAAAAATTATAAATAATAGTCATTTTCTATGAATGATTTATTTGGCAATACATAGTTATAAGTACGTATTATACCAATAACAAAACTGATCAAATTATCGGAGAATCAATTAAAGCACACATACGTAAAGCAAGACCCGATAAAAGCAATTTTACTTAATTGAAATTGGGCATAAATAATGTACAAACTATAATTCCAAATATAATGATTATTATATTGAATTAATTAGTTTTGAAAACGTATTTTGAAGAGCACCAGGGTCATTCCATGTATTTTCAAAACGAGTATTTCAAAATTCAAAAACGCAATCTTTGATTGAACTAAAAGATTAATTGTGATTATTCTACTTTTGCCTAAGCTCTAAAAGAATTTTTTTAAATTACGTGTAGGTGGTATATATATATTAATTTCACAAATACTCAACTGAAAAAAGTATCTATTTAGCAATTGCAAAAACGGTTATGTGTCAGATTTCAGAAAAACGTTTTTTTACAACTAAAATTTTGAAAAACATCAAGGAATCAGGCCCAATCTCAGCTATGTGCACAGGTTTAAATGTTATCGCACAATATTCATTCAAACGTTGTTTGTTGAGGCATTTGGATATTAAATTGGGTTTTTAACATCCCCTTTAAAATTTGGTAAAACTCACATAGCCGGTCTTGCAAACGCAATGACGATATACCTTAATTAACAAATCACACAACAGAACTATAAAGTTATTTGGAAGAGGCGGAAATACTGTGGCTGTAAGAAAAACATGGAATGACCCACCGTAAACAAACAATGCAAAAGTTGAACACATAATTTTTTTCATATAACTGAATACTTAACCCATACCGATACTTATGTACATTTCAGGGGCTTAGATTTACAGAGACCTATCTTACAGGTAAGCAAAATAGGCAGAGATAGACCCCTGTGATAATAAGCCCTTGATTAAAATTAATATTTTAGAAATAGACAATAATAACAGCCTAGCACCTTCTTCCTTGTAAATTGTCTATGGGAAATTCGAATAGTTTTGGCAAATTCAGCACACCGAAATCTGTATTCAACCTTCGTTGGTCTTAATTAATTGAAAGTTGTTTAAGTTTCTTTAAAGATTCTACATTATTGAAGTTCACAACCCAATAAATTCATTTTATTTTATATTTAGTAAATCAAGAGTCATCATTATCATCATCAGTCAACAATCCTAGATTTCTAACTTATTATACAAATAAAATTAAGACAACGAAAAGCACACAATTCTAGTAAATGGAAACATTAAAAAAATAATGAACACCAAAATGCGCCAGGGCTTAAATGTATTGAAAACTATTAGTCAAACATCCTTAAACAATCAATTTCATGCAACAACAAAAATCGTATTTTTCGTTGAAAGAATTAAGAATTTGGGTTGATTTCATCAAGAAAGAAAGACATTGCAGTCCAAAAAAATGGCATGTTTCATGTTTTCGTTACAGATATTTACCATTACAGAAAAAAAAAATCTATCCTGATTACGTTAAAAAAATTTATACTGCGTACCTATAGAATGTCGAAAGATAAATGTTTTGTAGCGTAGAATGTGGTTACATACATAGAATAGAGAGAAGTTGGAAAATTAAGGATGAACACTGTAAAACTATTTCACTAGTTTTTACCCCTTTACTAGCCGCATCCTCAATCTAAACTCTGTAGATCTTTATAAAAAAAACTAACCAGTGTGAAAATTCTCATGGCTCGACATAAACATCAATGACGTGCAGTTAATAAAGATGTACCTACCCTAAGAAAAACGAACAATCTCAAGAAGAAATGACAAATTTCATACCTAAATGTGTTTTATGAATTTGGTAAGGATCCTGTACGCTCATTTATTCAGTTGGCTACAACAATCAGAAGATGACAATAAAATGGTAATTTTCAAATATTCACAGCACAATAATTCATATCTGAACTTGAAAATTGCACACAGCCTACGTTTGAATAGAGTAGAATAATGCACGCCACTGGAAATCATTAGGGCAAAAATAAACAAATGGGAAAATTTATGAGTGAATCAAAATGAACTTTAAATAATTGCAAAATAGTAAATATGTAGTGCCTTATAATAAACTAAATAAACTCAAACATGTAGAAGGTTTCTGAAAAATGACCAACTGGGATCCTACCTGAATTATTAGTTAGATCAGTGCGAACAGACTATGAAATAGACCATAGAATAGATAAGCGTGGAACCAAGCATTAGCAATTGAAAGGGTTGGTATTAAAAAAGGGTACATAAAATGAGGTACATTGTTAATTAAGAGATTGTAATCACAAATAAAGTTGGAGTATATGTATTTACAAAAGTGTAAGTTGCAGCCTCGTAGCTAGAATTTAGGCTAAAATCTAATAAAGTGTGATTTCATAGATAAAAGTAATAAGAAAGATGGGCCAAGAACCATTATTAGTATGAAACTGCGCGCACAAAGTGTTGTGAACATCATTTATCCGTTAACTGCAAATGGAATCTACGTAGAGCAGTGTGCCCCACCTTTGTTTCTACCAACAAATCAAATACATATATTTCATTGGTTCCGCCACTTTGATAGTCCGTGCAATTAGGTCTACGGTCAGCACGCTTCTATACCATCTCTATTTGTTTCAAATTATTATCTATGTCTGTTTTTTTGTACAAAACTCAACAATTTAGAGAGACAATAAATAATGTGTAGGTTGTGTATGGAAGACGCATTGCAAAAAATTGCTATAATAAATTGCTCTTGTGGAAAATTGTCATGAAATAAGCGATTTGGGTATATTTGGAGAGAGCGTTGAACGCCTGAAATGATTGTGCTTTTGGCAAGAATACATAATATTAATTAAAAATATTTTCAGCAGGAGACCGGCAGGAGTGGAAGTGTTTCCTAGAGGTGTTTCTCCGAGGATTGTGGTCCTTTCAATCAGCCGGGAAGTAAGATACAAACACCACATCTCCACCAACACTCACAAGACATTGAGCCTGAAAAAAAACTCTAATTTTATAACATGACAAGTACACAAAAAAACTCATTTTAAGTAGACATAATACAGAAGAACCCCGTTAATTTGAAATTCGTGGGACCTCATAAACCAAATTTTATGAAATAAATAAATATTTTTGAAAAGTGGAGTTTTGCAGCCAGCTTGTTAAATTCAGGTAGGTATTAGAAGTAAAATCGTAATAATATGACTTACTCCCGCGTAAAACTAAATTTCACAGACAATTAGTCGCGGCCGGCCATTCAAATTCAGTAAATGTGTAAAAATTGACAAATTTTCATGTAAATCAAATTTTCGCCGCCGTTTACCATCACGGCCGGCCTATCAGTTTGAGATATACAAAATAATAACACGAATTAGTATGATGTATAAGGGTGTAATTCAACATTTTACAGCCATAATTTTCGAACTGCACAAATCGAATTTTTAAAAATTATATTCACTAATTTTCGTTTGAGGACTAAAATAAAAATCGAATTTAAAACAAAAAATATTTTGAAGACTATTTTTAGCAAAATTATTTTAGCAAAATTTTCAGGGTTCTACTGTATTTAGATTGGAAACAGATTTGTTTTTTTTTGTGAACCATAGAAGAGCCTCAACTGCTGCTAACAGGAGCCAGTGGGACTATGACATCCCTAATTGGGGTCTGTTGTGAGGCTAAAGGTGGGGGAAAGGTGGAGGGGATGGGGAAGAGGAAGGTGTGAAAGTACCTGGTCATTCAGATCTGGTCACCAAACAAGACTAAAGCCATTTTGATTCTGAATTGTGATCTTTCAAACTCTGATTTCATCTCAATTGACTTCGTCAAGAGTGAAAATTAAAAATTAAAATGACTGACCTGATTTTTATGTGGATTGTCACTCAGGATTAGTTCGGTCATGTAAAAGGCAACAATGGCATTACCACCGAGGGCGGTCACGTGAGCTCTAATCACAGCCATCACCTGAAATTAATATACATCAATGTAAATGAAATAAATACTAAAACTCACCGATATAACGAACATTTTAAATTTGGCACAGGGCATTGTAATAACCTTGACATTAGTGTAAGAGCTCACCTATAGATGGCACTAGTAGTAGTCTAGTAGGCTACCCATAGATGGCGTTTAGCTGTCAAGTATTGTAGAGACCGAGGGTTTGTGAGAAAACCGGATGGAAACAGGAATGAAATAAATTTACAGGGTTTTTAATGGAATCCTACTTGGAAGAACTAGATGCCAAGCGCACCGGTGCACCTACGAGAAATTCGGCATTCAGTTGATGTCGGCATTAGATTCAGTTGTTGTTCCTCCATTTAATCATAAGATAGGCGTGTGCCATTTTGATTAATAATTATATAGTAATGTAGAATCAAGACTAAGTTTGTAAGTTTGCCTCCTGCGGCAGTAACACAAGAGTCAGTCTCTTTTCTGGCGAGGTACAGTGACAAACCACAAAACTTATTTTATATGAAATAAATCAAAAACAAAAAACTTTTTAAAATCATCGAGCATTCCCCTTTTGCCATGCACTCTTCAACTGCAGTAGAGAAAATAAATAAATTCTTAAAATGTAGCATTAGTGTAATTGAGCCCCTTATGTTGAATGCTGTCTTTGTGTAAATCCATTCAAATTACGCGCCATACATCCATCTAAGTTCACAGCAAAAATCGTTTTAAAATCACAACCACAGATGGCAGTACAAGGCGTAGAGTGATTTGTGCTTGAGCGCGCGCGCTTCTTTTCTGTACAGTGGTCAAGTGAAGTCAATTTGAAACAGATAGAACTTTTCTGTGTAGCCAAAGAGTGCAGTTTTGCAGTTTTGTCCAATCACTAATAAAAATGATCTTCATAAACTCAGCAGTGAAACTCACACTGAATAAACTGATTTTAGGGAACACAAAGATAAGAAAACACAAATGTTGATTTATGGAGAAATGTCATTATTTTTTTTTTGTATTAGTTTCACCTTTTTGTACTCAAAAATAAATTAAAATACATAAAACATGTTGTCTACTACATAATTAAAATATATTATTACATAAAAATTTGTTTGACTTTCAATGTGTACATGCTCACTACAGTCAAATGAAGATGTGGGATAAGAAGTGGTGAAGTTGACCCTGGCAAATAGAACAGAATAAATAGTATTATATGTACATAGTAGGTAGTTCAATCTCTCTTACATCCCAAATGCTAACTAGTCAAGACGTTTCCGCAATCCTTACTCGGTCTAAATAAACGTATAATCTCTATCTCGAGTTATCATTGATGGCTACCTGATCATCCCACACACAACAAGATATACAATAGACAATACAACAGAAATTTTTAATAACCTCTTTTTCCGCGTAAGGGTTCAATTATATATTTGTGTATTAAAATAACAGGATAATAACCTCAGTGATGAATCCATGGAGGAACCCACTGAGGCCCCCGTGTTCCCGGACGCTGGTGCTCTCCCGGACGAAGATGTAGTCCAGATTGCCCAGGTAGCGCAGCACTCGTGCCCCCGGCACCCCCGCTAGCGGAGTCATGTCCACACCCGACTGCCACGCACTGGCGCCACTAACTAGGAAGTTGGAGCCCTGACAGGAATATAACACATTAAATAATATTCATGAAACAGAACAATCCACAGAAAATAAAAAGGTAACGGTCGCAACTGGGAACCGAACTTAAGATCTTGTCTTACCGGGAAAACTCCTTTAGCGACTCTGCTATTGGTACCTGATTATTGATCGACACAAATAATTGACATGAAATAATCAGGTTTAATGGTCGAGGGTTAAAGGCCACACTAAGTACGGTGTCTCTATTAGATGAGTTTTAATTTGTAAATGAATGAAAATAACAGGTATGTACATATTCCTGAAGGTAAATTCCACACATACTAAAAAAGCTGGTAGCAAATTATTATTCTTTAAATAAATCATGCAGAAATTACTTACGTTTACAGAGGAAGGCAATGTTTGCGCAGATGATGGTTGTGGATTGCTTTTATGGGGTCCATTGATATCTGTGATATGTTCCTCTTCAAGGGTGAATATCATCTCGTTGGAATCAGATTTCTTCACGCCTCCAGTGCCCACTTCCTTATCCTTATCCTCTGATTCCGCAGCGATTACTTCTAAAATAGGTGGTGTGTCTGTGATCTTTTTACTGTCCAATGGAGGTTCCCCCAGACCTACTGCCATTCCCGTCACTACTAGTTGGATTTCATCCTAAAAGTTAAATAAAACAAATGGACACAAATCAGAAGGGGTTTTTTATGGGTATAACAAATATGATCAAGATATTGGATAAACGATAAGCGGGTAAGCAAGCAAGGTGAAAAGATGTAGCTCGTCCAAGTTGAGAGTTTCGAATGCCTTTGTTTTTGTTAGACGTATATAGGACGGTTTTCCACTAGTGGCGCTAGAGTATTGTCAGTAATTGTTAGGTGTTTCTGTTAATGACCAGCGGTGGAAACAGTACAAATTAACTAATTTAAAATGCAAACATATATTGTTAAATATAAGAATTTTTATTTACAACTTACAGCTTCAGGAAGGTCGAGGCGAAAGCGAAGATCACAAATAGCACAGGGTACCATCCTTCTTAACTTGAAGTAAACGTTTTGAAGTAATCTGGAAAACAATATAAAAGGGGCAAATGAAATCAAATATTTAATTCAGTGATGATTAAGCTTTTTAGGCGGAAGGCCAATTTATCAATTTTCAATTTTTTTGGGGGGCCGCAGGGATCTCAATTACAATAAAATGGTGATGCAGCAGTCATGTATTGGAGTTTTTTTACGTTAACTCCACGCAAGAGGCCCAGAGAAAAATAATATATATATTGTGTGGAGGGTCTGTTTGAGGAGAGGAAGGAGTGAACATGAGTCTTGTAAGAAGAAGACTCATGTTGTAGGAGGGAGGAAACACAGAAGCCGGCAAATCGCTCTACAGACGAGCTGTTGAACTAAAGAATGACTCATAGAAATGACCATTTCTCATGTGACAAATGCCAACCATGTGAAACTGTTGGGCAAGCGTTTGGCTTATTTCCTGACTATGCACCGGTGCTAAAGGGATCAATAATGCTAGCTTCTCGGAGCATCTACCTTTTAAATACGGGTAGAACAAGGACAGCATTCCCACCTGATGCCTGCGCTCTAAAGATTGCAATCCAGAAGGAAGTGAGAGACTGAAGGAAGTGAGAGACTGAAGGAAGTGAGAGACTGAAGAAAGGAAGAGACTGAAGGAAGTGGGGGCATTAGGGAGATAGGGCAGAGCTATACATTGGACAGTGAGGGAAGTGGGAGCAGTAAGGAGATAAGGATGTGGAAGATTGGGAAGAAAAGAATGGTAACAATATAAACCTGTGAAAGTGGTGGTGCAGCGGACCGGGAGGCGTAGCGAGGCGCGCCCTCCACAGCTGCGTGAACATCTGCAAGTTCCTGACGGAGACCAGACCTTCGCAGCCTAGCAGGCCGGGCACGCTCTGAGTGTTCACCACGTGCAGGCCGGCCGGGGGGCGAGCCTCCGTCAGCGCGCGAAGCACCTCAAGATCTTCAGCATCGTCCACCTACACAAAGAAAAGAAATTAGAATTTTAGATATTTGTAAGAGTCAGACTTATGATAATTATATATACTGATTCACAAGAACTAAAGTAAAGCCTTCTAAAAATTTCTTCAAATTTGCATATTGGTTAGTTTATTGACCTCAACATGTTAATTTATATAAACTAGATTGCTTCTCTCAGGGCCATCTTCTGTCATCTTTGGGGATGTTGAGCATAGATGTCTTTACCCTCGGAATGGCAGTGAATCCGTAGCAGATTTGCTAGAAACACACCGCATTTGCCTCAATTTAAGGTATTTAAATTGAGGATTTTTATATAAAAGCAAGTAAGTATTACGCAGATAGTATCAGCCTATTTCTGGGGAAACTCCTTATGATATGAACAAGAAAAAAATATAAATAATAAGAAACATTATCTGGTAGACAGAAAAATATCTGCAATTTTTTTATATAGTTTTCATCCTGATATTTAAACAAAACTCAAAATTTTCACCCGACAGTTGGGGGAATTTTGACTATCTCCTACTCCGACGTTCAACAGGTTAACGAGTGATGTACCGATCATGCTCTGGAGACCGTTCTAACATCATGCGTGCAGAAATTTTTTAGGGATGTGATTTTAACCTTTAAGCATTAAAAACCGTATAGAGGACAAAAACAGAATCGTTTGCGCTACTGTCATGAATGTCAGCTTACGAAATAATTTATCTATTTCAAAATTCGTCCACGTAAAACGGTGTCACAAAAATAGGAAAATATTTGAGTTTTCATAAAAGTATAAAAGTAGTTGTTTGAAAACACCTTTTAATTTACCTATTGTTTTTCATGTAGAGGATATATTCAGCTTTATGTAGAAATAATAAAAAAAACCACATATATTACATAGAACAAATATTTTTTTGACAGATATCTCCCAAATGAAAACAATCAAAAAAAAAATTTTAATCTTAGTTTTTTGTCTGATTTTTGAGCAATACTCGTCAAGGTAACTTTCGCATGGCTCTGCGTATTTGCGTCCGGCAATCGAGTGTATTTTGAGGATTCTCTGCTCCGATTCTCTCCAGGTTAGTGAAAAAAATGATGAATTTGTAAACTTACTTCAAGAACACAGGTGTCCTTATTTCCCGCATTCAGCTCCATGTCGGGCAGATCCTCATCAGACTCATCTGTATCCGAAGCCACGGGTGCTTTACCAGTTTCCTCCTGCAATAAATATAAAGTGACATTACATAGTTATGAAGTAACATAGTTTATCTTATAAACATATAAATTTGAATGTATGTAGGTTTCACTAAAATGTCGGTAAAAAGGAGAACTTCATTAACACTTGGTTCGCAGTTCTACCACCAGAGTGAAGTGAACTGATTAGCGCTGATTACTACTGCCGTTAAAAAGGAGGACAAAATTAACGCTTGGCTCGCCAAACTTTATTCCGAAACTAAAGCATCTGTAATCTTGAGTGATGTATACAAGCTCTGTACAAAAGCAAGAAGTTTGCAAAAGTCACATTCTGATATACAAGACCTTTCACCCTTTAAATAAAAAGCACACCGGAAGACCTGTGCAAATTCATAGCTGCCTTTTTGCTTATGATGACAGAGCTAGATTATCAAATAATGACACACAATATTCTCAAATTTTTCTCTTTATACGTAGTAGGATAGCATCTATTCGGCTACCAAAATATTGTAGGCAGTGAAATCAGGACATTAAGGATAGTTAAAGTAAAGATAGGTTAAGGTAAATCAAAAAATTTAACTAAAAAGTTTTAAAAAATATTAAAAATCAACGATAACAGATAAAACAGAACATTAACAAAATAAAACATGAAAAATAATAGGTTTGGTAAGGTTAGGATAGTTTAGTTAAGGTTAAGTTTGTTCTATTTTCTTACTTATCTTTAATGCTCGTATTTGTCACTAAACCATATTACAAAATCAATGAATGGGATCAAAAAACTTACCGTGTGCAGTTGGTAGACATTCCTATTGGCTTGCAGGGCCTCATCCAGACTCTGCTGCAGGGCCTGTAGGATGTGGGGGTCCCCGGGGCCCGCGCGCACCTTGGGGCCCCCCACCCCGCTGCCCAGCGCGGCCAAGAGCACCCCGGTGCCCACTCCGACGGCCGCCACTAGGTTGGCTCCGACGGCTATACTTGTCTGGAAATAATTGTTTGATTTTAACACAGGAGATAATCATTGAATTAAAACTAACAATTATTTTTGAAGCTGGCATTAATAATAATTTCTTTATTTTAATTATTACTTTTTTGCACTTATTTGTTTTAGATTGAACCGGTTTCACCATAGATAATAGATGAGGGAGAAATGGAATGGAAGCGTGCCGACTATCGTCGAGCTACGAACAAACTGCTTAGACTGTTAAAGCGGCGGAACACTGTGCTTATTGTTTCATACTAATATAATAAAACTCTTCAACAAAAACCAATGTTACTTTTTTACTATATTATTATTAGACTCACCCTCAAGCCGAATATAGCGTTCATCCCCCTGACCCTGAGCTTGGCCAGTAGCAGTCGGTGCAGTTCATACTCCAGGAAGGGCAGCTGGTCAGATATATCCCTGGCAGCGGGCTCTCCACGGGCTGGGGTGCGCGCTCTGGTGATGGCCGCTTGCAGCAGGCAGCCACGCCCCACCACGGTCAGGCCCTCAGGGGGCTCCAGCGAGCAGAGTATCACACTGGGGACTCTACCCTTTCTGGAATGATAGTATGTACATGTTTAATGCTATCAGAAATTACTTTATCTTTATATTTATATAAAAAAAAATGGTAGTGGAAGGAGGCCGCTGAAGACGTTTGGCAGCGCTGCGTCAACGCGATAGGTCTCCGAACCCAACAGGATAAGGTGAAGAAGATGTGTGAATATCGCGCAAAAGTCCCATCTGCTCCCAATTGTCTACAGCCAGGGTCTATGGGAATTGGGGTATACCAGGGCGATACTGAGTGTATCTTCCACTCTGGAACATGATGCAAATACACTGTAGTTTTTATAATATTTTACACGAATTAATAGTGAAATAATACAAATTAATTCATTAAAATTTATTTGTGCTTGCCGGGATTTGACCCGCGACCTCTGGATTCGTAGTAAAACAGAAGCAACCAAACTACTTATCAACTCTTGCATAGTCTCACGTCTCGATTAGTGCAACGGCATTTATGCCAGCCTTCCGAAATATCAAACTTCAATCAGTTTTAAATGCAGCAGCACGGCTCATAACCGGGGTTTATAAATATTCACACATTTCAGAACACCTTCGTAACCTTCACTGGCTCAAGTGCCCTGAAAGAATCCAGTACAAATGGTGCTGGATGGTGTTTAAATCCATCAATGAAATGGCCCCATCCTACGTTTCTGAACTATGCGTCCCGGAAAACAGGACTGGTCTGAGGCAGTCAACTCTTAGATCAGCAACATCAGCAGCTGTAGGCAGACTGATGGAACATAAGCACAAGCCAAATACTAAGTTTGGTGATCGCGCTTTCGGAGTATCTGGGCCAAAGGCTTGGAATAAACTCCCTCCGGAACTAAGATCCATAACAAGTCCAACAGAATTCAGGTCTAAACTAAAAACTTACCTTTTTAAGCTGTCATACCCTTAAATTAAATATACCATTCTTGAGAGAAAGTCCAGTTATATCCAATTTTCCAATTTTGACCTAAATCCTGTATCTAAATTTAGCTAATAAACAATTAGTTAATGTTAATTAAGTGTTAATCTCAAGTGACCTACCAGGTAAGTATTGTATTGTATATTATCTGCATATATAGTTAGTAATAACATAGATCATTGTAGAAATGTATTATAAATTTGTACAGCGCCCTTGAGGTGATTTTGCACAAAAACGGCGCTATACAAATCATCCAAATATTATTATTATTATTCGACCACGGAGGTTGTTGTAGTGATTCTAGCTAAATTATTTATATGTAAAACAATTTTTCCAAACAGGCTTACTTGCACAGGGCACATTTGGTGACGCTGACTCTATACGGCATAGAATTGCTATTGTACGGCACATGGCATGGTCCACATCTCTCGCCGCCCCCTCCCCTCCTTCTAGCCTGAAATATACAATACATTCTTTTTCTTAATATGAATCACTATTAGTAACTGCCCGACTTCACCCAACTTAAAACGTATATTATTTTTCAATTTTATAAAATAATTGAGCCCTTATGCGGAGAAATAGCGTTATCGAGTAATCGAGATAAAGTCGTTTTGCACAGATCCATTCGAATTACGTGCCTTACACCCATCTACGTTCACAGCAAAAACTGTTTTAAAATCTCAACCACAGATGGCAGCACAAAGTCTATAGTGACGGTCGGTAGCGTGATCCTTTTCCGCACAACGGTAACATTAACAAGTCGGCCATTATATTAAAACTGACAGTTTGTAAGGTCGGCGTTTGGAATATTTATCATTATTATGGTGATAAAGTTTTATATCTGCACTGTGTTATTTGTTAGTAATTATATGTTCCAATGTGTCAGAAATTTTTAATCTCGTAATTTTTGTTGGTAAAAAAAAATATATTTTCTTTTACGTTTTTTGTTCTGAAAACATATGAATAAAATGATTAAAATATATGAAATGTGTTGCCTATTCCTTGAAATATCTTATTACATATAAATTATAACTCACTACAGACAAATGAAATGTTTAACTACCCCGCAGCCAAGTGGGGGAGTAGGTAGTACCCAAAATTACTAACCTTCTTATATTAGCTTAAATACTTGACATATTATTTTAGTATTTTACGTATTCCCGTGCAAATACATAAGTTACCATTAATAATTGACAGAATAATTACGATTTCTATAGTTTAAAAGCCCGTTAACAACCCACATCTCAGAATTCACATAAGAACAATAAGGAGTGGTGAATTTTTTGATAGCTAAATTTATTTACTAACTAGCTGAAGTCACACACCCAACACGCACACCCAACAGCTCCTAACCATTGTGAGGCAGTGGGACTATGACATCCCAATTGGAGTAAATTGGGAGGCTAAAGACAACAGGTAGGGAAGAAGACAGGGAAGATAAGGTGGGGGAATACCTGGCGGTCACCAAACATGGCAAAAGCCATTGCAAGCAACATTTCGATACTGAATGGTGGTCTTTCATAAGGCGATACTGAGAGAAATTTCTTACATTATTATCTACATTATTTGGTTTAGTAGGCTCAGTCTTGTCGAATTCAGTTCTGTCAAGCGAAGGGGTTTGTGAGAGTTCCCCTTGCAAGTTTTCTTCCAACTTTCCACTGATGGGTCCGGGGGGCGGCTTGCTCAAACCCGTAGGAACTGAAAACAAAACAACCAAAGTTAATTATTTTTTAATGATAAACTAATGTTTATTAGACAAGGTTTTTTATGCATAGCACAAAGGATAACAAATTATAATAAGCAATAATTAGTCGCCTGAAATAGGATAGTAATTTGTTATCCTTTGTGCTATGCAAAAAAACCTTGTCTTATAAACATTAGTTTATTATTAAAAAATAATAATATTTGACAAATCAAAATATTTCATCAACAAATGTAAATATAATGTCTCGACGCCATCTAGTGGGAAATTTAGCACTAACAAAGCCTTTGATACAAAAATAAAGTTGGTTGTTTACAGGTGAAAAAATATAGTAAGCAGTAATTGTTGATTGAAGTAATAGTACATATTGAATTATTTGGCGGGTTGGGAATAAGCCGGCGTAGCTCAGTGATCCAGAGCACCTGACCGGATATCAGAAGGTGCAGGTTCAATTCCCATTGGCGGCATTTATTTTTACTCGGGAGATATTTTCAATTTGTATGGATATTTCAGGTGACTAATTATTGCTTATAATAATTTGTTAACCAAAGTTAAATAAACGACACTTTAAATTTGATTTTATAAAATGAAATGCTCATATTATAAACAATAGTTTTAAGACAGGAGTTTTCCCGAGCTCGTATAAGAAAACCATAATCTCTCCAATATTTAAGCCCGGTAGCCCGGAGGACATTTCTAATTATAGACCCATTTCACTCTTATCTAATATATCGAAAATTTTTGAAAAAATTGTTAAAAAAAGACTAACTGCATTCTTAAAAAAAAACTCGATTATAAATGAAAATCAATTCGGTTTCACAGAGGGAAAAAGTACCCAAGATGCCATTGCAAAAATTTCATCTATTATTCAGAGTACCCTGGACAAATCAAATAAATGTATAGGAATTTTTATTGACTTAAAGAAAGCTTTTGACAGCATTTCCCATGAAAGACTTATATTAAAATTAAAAGAAAATGGCATTGACCACTTAGCCTTTAAATGGATAGAAAGCTACTTAACA
Organism: Hesperophylax magnus; assembly: GCA_026573805.1. NCBI lineage: Eukaryota > Metazoa > Arthropoda > Insecta > Trichoptera > Limnephilidae > Hesperophylax > Hesperophylax magnus. The sequence continues at coordinate 27,338,410 of JAIUSX010000012.1, forward strand.
GAGAGACCTCAAATTGTAAAATTAAACCAAACTTTTAGTACACCACTAACAAGTACATTTGGCATTCCTCAAGGCACGGTCCTCGGACCATTACTATTTTTAATGTATGTAAATGACATTTTCCAACTGAAAATCAAAGGTGAATTAATCTCTTATGCTGATGATACTGTTTTATTAATAAAAGGTCAAACATGGGAACTAGTTAACAAACTTGCAAATGAATGTATTAATATCTTAAAATCATGGTTTGATAATAACCTACTCACACTTAATGCTAAAAAAACAACATATGTATTATTTTCACTACAAAAAATACCTAAACACAAAGTAAATATCATAATACATGATGAAAATTGTGACAATGTCAACTGTAAACTAATTAATCCTATTTGTACTGTAATCAACTCTTCTTCTGAAATTAAATATCTTGGTGTGATCATCGATGAAAATCTGAAATGGAAAAGCCATATTATAGAGTTAGTAAAGAGAATTAGGAAATGTATATATATATTTGTTAGGTTAAGAAATATTTTAAATGTGAAAATACTAAAAAATGTACATTATGCTCTTGTCCACTCCCTGCTTATTTAAGGAATCATAGGTTGGGGAGGATCTTATAAAAACAACCTAAACTCAGTAAAAGTCTCGCAAAAATTATTATAAAGGTAATACTTAAAAAAAACTCTACTTTCCCAACAAAATTGCTTTTTAAATTGTTTCCAGTACCAAATATTGATGATATATTTAAGCAAACTTCCATTATAAAAATGTGTAAAGAAAAAAATAACACAGAATATCAAGAATTTTACAAACTCATGAGAAATGGAAATCAATTTATTACGCCAATCTTCAAAACAACTCAAATGCAAAACCATTATATTTACCAATCCATAAAAAAACTACAATAATCTCCCTTCCGAATTGCGCTGTATTACGAACCAACAAGAACAAATAAATAAAATCAAACTTTTTTTCCAAAAAAACTTATATTAAAAAAAAATATATATCAAACTTTTTTTCCAAAAAAACTTATATTAAAAAAATATATATATCAAACTTTAAAATCAAACTTTTTTCCAAAAAAACTTATATTAAAAAAATATTTATATATTATAACATTGAATCTAAGTAAGAATCGTGGCTCCCTTATCAGGCACAAGAGCTCCTCTTTTCTGATAAGGTATACATGACCAATTATGAACCTTAATATTATTTTCTGCAAAATATGTATTAATGTAACTTATATGATATACAGGGTGTCCGGAAACTCGTAGTACAAGCGGGAAACTGGTGAATCTACATCACATTTGGAGTCGATTTTGTAGTATATTTTTTTTTGATTTGAGCTTTCGTTATCGAGTAAATCGAGTTAGAAGTTGATTTTTTTTTTTTTTTAATCAAATTCTTATAAATTATTACTGAAGATCAAAGTACCCAACTAATTAAAACTATTTGAAAGTAAAACAAATGAAGAAACTCGGATTTGAAGCATTATTTTGAAATCACCCTTCATTTAATCCGGTGTAATCATAAAATATTTCTGCTCTGCAGGGTTAAAACATCTGTTGTTCAACCCTAAACACCAGAAAAAACTTTAACCCTAAAATAGCCGAAAAATATTTTTTTTCGGCTATTTTAGGGTTAAAGTTTTTTCTGTGAAAATGCTCAAATCAAAAAACTTTATGTTTATTTGGGTTCCCCATGTGGTGTAGATTCTCCAGTTTCCCGCTTGTACTACGAGTTTCCGGACACCGTGTATATTAAAATAATAAAAAAAAATAAAATAAAAAAAAAATAAAAATAAAAATAAATAAAAAAAAAACACAAAGAATGATACTCTTAATAGACAAGCTGTTGTGTACCCAGGGTTGCTCGTGGTTAGGCTAACTTTACACTTAAGTAAGTTAAAAATTATAAATACACGGCTTATGTAAGTTTTTGAAAAGTTACTTACAAGTGCATTTACATATTCATCCAACTCATGGTAATTATAGCTCACCTAAGTTGTTTGTAAGTGCTCGCAGCGACCGACTTGTAAGTTTATTTGCACTAATACGGTTTCCCGTCAACAACTAGTTAACAGACTGACCTTTTGGAATAACAATGTTCCATCTGACAAGCCAAAGCTATGCGATTGTGACCTCTAAAGTAATTTTCTTCAAAGTCAATTATTGCATAACATTGCTTTAAAAAGGAGTCTGCTACGACAAAATATGTCAAAAACCTATGGCAGAAACACAAGTGATATATTATAAAAAAAATTTCACATGAGAAGTAATGCCTTCTCTAGTTTTTAACCTTCTTACGAGGGAATGTTTTTAAGTTCGCGGAATGGGGGGTAAGGAGTGGAAATAAAAATCCAAAATTATTTTTCCTTTTCAATATATTCACCATCTTTCAATTAACTTATGTATACCCTCAAAAAAAAAAGATTTGTCTTTGTCTAAAAAATACCTCGAAACTGCATCCTTCACTTGAAAACTTTTTCCCACAAAGTTCTTTTTTCAAGTTTGGAAAAAGGTAATAATCACTGGGAGCTAGGTCAGAACTGTAGGGTGGATGTGGCAAAATTTCGAAGCCTATCTTCTGCAAGGCAGCCATCGCAACACGGTTCTTGTGAACAGGCGCGTTGTCGTGCGGAAGGAGGACACCTTTGGTCAATTTTCCCCTTCTTTTCTCCTTGATGGCTTCCTTTAATTGCTCTATAATTGAAGCGTAGTAAACTCCGGTTATGGAAACACCTTTATCTTTGTAATCGATCAACAGGATTCCTTCCGAGTCCCAAAAGACTGTCGCCATGATTTTCCCAGCCGATTGTGACACCTTAAACTTCTTGGGTGGTGGTGTGCCTTTCTTGTGCCACTGCATAGAGTCCTGTTTAGACTCAGGTTCATAATGATGAACCCAAGTTTCATCACCAGTAACAATTTGAGCCAACACTCCATCTTTGTATTCCCTACAGAGGTCCAAAAATGCACGAGAACACTCCATGCGCTGTTGTTTTTGAGGCGGCGTGAGCATTCTCGGCACCCAGCTTGCCCTGACTTTAGTCATGCCAAGATGGTCTGAAGAATTTTTAAAATGGTTGTATCTGATACTCCAACTATTTCTGCGAGCTGTTTCGTCTTTAGTCGGGCATCTTCTATTATTAATATTTCGACTTTTTGAATAATTTAGTGGTCACCTCAATAGGCCTTCCTGGCCGTGGGTCGTCTTCAAGCGACCCCCTGCCTTGTTTAAAGAGGGTATGCCACTTGTAAACCATAGTTTTACTTGGACAAGAGTCCCCGTAAACGGATGACATCTCTTCCAGTTTGATCTGAACTGATTTTCCTTGCTTGGTAAGGAATTTTATTATAGCGCGGAACTCGATTTTCTCCATATTCACAATTCTCCCCTTGATTGACTTGTTTGGTCGACGATAGCTCAAAGACTAATGACCTAATTACGATAAAACCCGGTATTTATACTAATAATGAGTTGCTCAATTAGTACCTAATTCGGCGACACCCCCACTATTCACCTACCTACCCATTCCGCGAACTTAATTACGCCCCCTCGTACTTACGATTTTTACAAAATTTCATAATGCATTTTATCGTTTAAATTTAACAATCGCACTTTATAGCTTATGAAGGAACAGTCTGCTAATGCGGAGCGGTGAAATCATTCTGCCCTAGTAAGCCACGCCCAATCGTGCCTAGTTGAGTTTGTTTGATGTGTTGTGCCCAGTTGCCCTAGTGCCATTCCTTCACCCTCCATGGTAGGTACTTATTTGTGTTTTATCTAGTGCTATATTCTATATTGTTTTCATAAGAAAATTACGTATCCTTCTGTTTTTTAAGTAGTCGATCTCAGATTTTTGTTCAAATAATAAAATTAATGGTTATTATAGAACAAAAAAAAAAACATGAAAAGCTGCCGTTTAATTTTATGCATTGGCGCATTTAGTTTCCATTGCGAAATTACTGTAAGCGTCTCAACTGAATTCATAAGTTGTGAGAAGGCTGTAAGTTCGCACTAACACGATTAGACCTATCAAAAACTCATAAGTTGCTATAAATGAGAAATTGACTTCCATAAGTTGCTATAAATTACGGTAAGTAACTTACAATGTTTACTTTAGTAATTTTTTCATAAGGTACAAGTCACTTATGAGTGTAGCGGCCGCCCTATGGATAGTTAGGAGTAAAGTTCGGCGAGCCAAAAGATAATGATTTTTTTTTACGAACTGGGTGGAGAGTTCTCCATTTTACCGCCAGTGGTGAAAGCAGCACTACTGCACTCTTGGCATTAGAACGGAGAACCAAGCATTAATGAAGTTCTCCTTTTTACTAACATTTTGGTGAAACATACGATAATGAATATTTGAAGAAGGGATATTGCATATTTACCAGGATTAGTTGGCTGTGGAAGAAGTGAACTTGGGTGGAGATCTATCACAGCTGCTGTACCAGTTGCAGAGAGCACGCATACATCATCACTGAAAGATGAATAAATAAATGATTTGAATGAAAATATCAAGCTCAGATATAGCAGTCAAAGATTTAGTACGGGTTTAAATGTTGCTACTTAAAAAGCTTTAAACGCAAACATAAATAATTAAACTGTGTTTTTACACAAAATATATAAGTACGTTTGCTCTAGAGAGGTACTCACAATCATAAACTCATGGAGTAAAATTTTCACCATCCGCCAGCTGATTCTATTTTAGTGATAATTTTTTTTTGATTTTTGCAAAATTATATTTTGGAAATTGTACCATCTTACTTGATAATGTGGTATCATATTTTAGAAAATAAACCTTTAAAAAAGTCGTTTTTACTATAATAATAATAATAATATTAGGATGATTTGTATAGCGCCGTTTTTGTGCAAAATCACCTCAAAGGCGCTGTACAAACATATAATACATTTCTACAATGATTTATGTTATTACTAAATATATATGGAGATAATATACAGTACCATACTTACCTGGTAGGTCACTTAAGATTAACACTTATTAACATTAACTAATTGTTTATAAACGAAATGTAGATACAGGATTTAGGACATTGGAAAATTGGATATAATTGGACTTTCTCTTAGGAATGATATGTTTAATTTAAGGATATGACAGCTTAAGAGTCATCTATTTTAAAACTTTAAAAAAAAAGAGAAATGATTTTTTTGATTGAGCCAATTACATGGATATGGCACAAATATGGCTGTCTTGAGAAATGACCATAATGACAATGACTACAATGATACGGGCAAGAGGGTTCCATGATAACTCAAGACAGTGACAATTCAACACACTTTTAAAAAGTGATATAAAGTCATTAGAAACGATGAAAAAAAAATTTTTTTAACCTAACCTAACCTACTTAACCCAGTTAGTAAAGTTTTTGTTTCATCACTTTCTATGACTTTATACAACTTTTTAAAGATGTGATGAATTATCATTGTGATGATTTATCAGGTCACCGGGCAAGAGGTATGATAGTCTAGAGAACTATAATAAATTGTAATATGTTAAAAAAATTCAATAAAAAAAAATTACAATTTAAAAAAAAAAAAAAACAATAAATAATAAAAAGAAAAAAAAAATTAAATCCAATATATGGAAAGAATCAACATATTAGTACCATATCGCCGTAGTTTCCTGGTAAGCCAGCACAGCGTTGCACCTCAATGCCCGCATGTGGGATCTCACTTCAGTTCTTAGCTCGCTCCACCAGGTGTCCCGAGGAGCTGGCTCTTCCGGGTTCGGCACCCGCTCCAGTAGCTTCACCGAGCGGGCTGCTACTGCTCCTCCTGAAAGAGAGTATTGTAAATGATTAACCTTTTCAATGCTGGCCCTTTAGGCCAAACCATCCCACCACACGGCACATTTTGATATAAAGTATGTGCTTCAGTGAAGCTTTATGGATCACATAATAAAATGTGACATCCGCTTTAGTCCTAAGTTGATTGAACATTTTACACGATGCAACCCACTGGCGAAGTGATCAAAAGTACCCGATCTTGGATCAGATACCACCATAGATGTATGAATTGTGTAGACCGGGCGTCTCGAGTTTCGTTCTAGCAACACAGAAATATAGATGGTTAATCTGAAATGGACCGACATTGCGGTACCAGGTTGGAACCGCAATGACAGCTAGATTTCAGATATCTTCTATCTGTATTTATTTATCATATACATATATTTAACTATCTTCGAATATAGACATATCATCGTTGCGCTTGCAAGACCGGCTTTGTGAGTTTTACCAAATTTTACAGGGGAAACAGAAAATTTTCAAGTTTTGTATTATAATGCGTCAACAAATAACGTTTAAATGAGTTTGTGCGATAACTGTTAAACTCAAAGATATTAGAAGAAGGAGATATGCTATGTTGGCCGCCGGACCGTAGGCGGAGTACTACCTAATTAGGGTACTTTGAATACGGGAAGAATTCGTTCATTTAGTTGATTTAATGTCGTAACCATGTACAGTTTGTGCCCGTTTTATTCAAAATGCCGTCTTGTTCAGTGGAACTATGCAAAAACACGACAAGTAATGTTAACTTTAAGATGAATGGAGTTTCATTTCACCGGTAAGTACAAAATTAGAGTACTTTATCAATTTTTTAATGATTATTCAAAGTTTTTATTGACGTAAGTCCCCGTGAAAGCTAACATCGCCGCCATTAGAGGCTAGTGATGGGGACGCGAATTTTTTTTTAAATATCGACTATCGATTTTCGTAATATTAGCAGGGCCATATAAAAATACATAGAAACTTATTATTTCTTTTGAATTTTTTTGTACATAATTATAATTGTATATGCTGATTGGTGGTAGAAACAAATGCAATGCTTTTCTTTTAAAATCTTTATTTATTAAAATTAATGTTTCTTTGTTTGTTTCGCATGCGTTCCTGTACCATTTATCCGATTTTCAATGAAACTTTGGTGATTTTTTGTACCCGAGCCCGCGGAGGTTTCTATATACGAGTATAATGGTGAGCTGTAGCATTATGAAATTATTTCCTATACCATTCATCCGATTGGGATGAAATTTTGGTGTATAGTTATGGGCATGCCCGTGAAGTTTTCTAAAAATATAATGGTGAACTCTGGCGTTACGAAATATGTATATTTTTTGGCGCATTATCAGTTTGAAAAATGTTTGTATTTCATATAGTTTAACGGCAGGAAGGGAAGGAGAAGGGAAAGAGAATCCGGGACGAGGGATCTGATAGGGGAGGGTTATTTGGGTGGGGTGGGAAACGAAGAAGAGGGTTGGCGGGGGTGGGAGAGGGGTGAGAGAGGAAACAAAATTATTAACTGTGAAACAGAAATGTAAATATTTTCAGTATAATCCTGGTTAAACCACCATTGAGAATAGAAACAATGATTTTAATGGTTAAGCCGTGTTTGGCGAGAAGATCTGAATAACCAGGTACTTCCCCATCTTCCTTTACTCAGCTTCTTCCCCACCTCATCACCTGAAGCTTCACAACATACCTCAATTGCGGAAGCCCTAGGCTCACTAGCTACAGATGGTTGGGAGCAGATGGGACTCTTGTAAAGTACTCAAATACAAAATAAACTAACATTGGATAAACTTTTTTTTTTAAAAATAAATTTAAGATAAATCAAATTTAATAATTTTATAATAATTATTAAGTTCTGCAAGTATTTCTGTCATTTTTACAGTTTTTAATGTGACAGCTGTTTGTGAGGCCATTATCAAACTGTCAATTGTTATCAAACTGTCAATTGTTGTCACATTATCAAATTGGATAAACACTGAGAATCTCATTTTGTGGATTTTCACAACAACAAAAACACATTGTGAGTATTATTGTGAACTAAAAAAAAAACCAAAAAACACTAAAGTAAAAACTGTACGGACAAAATTTATTTTTTAAATTTTTTTATATTAACTCCACACAGGAGGCCCTGAAGAAAATAATTTCCCTCAGGGCCTATGTCATCTTTGGGGATCCTGTGTGGAGGGTCTTTTTGTGGAGAGGAAGGAGTGAACATGGGTCTTGAAGAGTCCCATGTTGTAGGAGGGAGGAAACACAGAGGCCGGCAGCTCGTTCCACAGCCGAGCTGTTGAACTTAAGAACGAATCGTAGAAGCGACCCGTTCTCATGTGACAAATGTCAACCGTGTACAAATGTTGGACGCGCGTTTGATTATAGATTAGATGCAAAAAAAATTATGAGGATTGTTATGTATCGCACTTCTTCCGATTTATCTGTTGTGAGAATATGAACTTTTAATCAAATAAAAGTTTTAATTTAAAAAAAAATTTCATTTAAATATCGACATTGCGATTTTCTGTTATTGCCATCCCTATTAGACTTCATTTGTATGTATTGCTAATCGCCAATGCTATCGGGACGTGTACGCACAGAAATCTGTTCTATGTATTAGTGCCAACTGAAACGATACGTTTTTTGTGTAAGTTCGAAAAGGGGCGGATACCTTAGCGTAAGCGAAGGCGTGCAGTAGTATTAGGAACAAAACCGGCGACACTGGGCAAAACAATTCCACACAGTATGAACTGCTCATAGCATATCTCGTTCTTCTAATATCTTTGGTTAAACTTATGCATTTAGTCGAAATTGGGACTGATTTCTTAAATTTTAAGTATAAAAAAACATGCCATTTTCGTAAGCACAATGATGATATATATCTATATTTAATAATAATATTTGGCTAATTTATTTATATAGCAGCGTTTTTGTGAAAAATCACCTCAAGGGCGCTGAATATATAAATATTGGCATGGCGATAGTTAAATATATCTCTCAATTTGGGTGGTGGAAATGGGTAACGCAGCCCGGGGACCATTTATTGTATAACCAACCCTTCTGCACATACGTCACCCCAAGTCATTTGCTATGTTTGATGTATTAACAGGGGTGCCCGGGTTCATGGGGTGAGGTTAGTCTAGGTCTTCGCGACTATCGATAGTATCGACTTGGGTTATGTGGTTTAGATTAGTGTTGAACTTACCAATATGTAGTATAAAGCCGGTAGGAAATTTGGTCATGGATAGGAAAGGGTACTCCAACATGTCGATGCTCTCCTGGTTCATGGAAGGCCTCAACACCGCTCCGCCGCACACCCCCGCAGTCAGGGAATTACCTAAAGAATAAATAAAAAATATAATTAAACAGGTTATGTATTAAATTTGTATTTTTACCGATTAAATCTGTTTATGATAAGGATTTAAGAAAAGATATCTTAATTTATAATTTACCATTTCCAACGTTAATAAATGTGTGTTTTGTATGAATTTATACATTGACTTTATACTATAAAGATGTAGAATTTGATAATTTACCAAGTACCATAATAAGCATGAAATTTTTTTTAAATGTATAGGAAGAGAGATAATATTATAATAAGCATGAAAATTAATATAAATAATATTTAATAAATTTATGAAAAGAATAAGACCTGTGAAGAATAGAAATGATTCCTCTTGTTTTTTTTCCATAACCCCATTATTTATACAATAATTATTACAATAAATGTTTGTTTTTAAGATTGTTTTAAACACATAATATTAATAAACCAAATACTACACCAAAACCATTAGCCATATTAGTAGAAAAGGAAAAACACAAAATGTAAAAAATAAATCATAGTGGTTAATACATAAAACTGATAAATCAAATAAAAAAACACACATGGCAAAATTAATTTAAGGTGAAATATATATTTATATACAGATATGCAAAATCTAACATTAAGATGCATCACTTGTTGTCATTTGAAACCAGAAATAAAAACCCATTACTAATGATTACAATTACAACAGTCAAGATTTAATAGTAACATCAAAAAGCCCATTAAAACTGCACTAATATTGTCTAATGTAAACATACATAGTTTTAATAATGTAGGTGAGTGTAATGTGTGCAGAATATCATTTGAGCCAATATTTACATCATTTTTGGGGGCATAACATTGGGCTTAGATACTTCATTGATCAGAATCGATACGATGAACTGTTTATCTAAATCCCTAGCACGCTCGCTTTTGCCAAATCAATATATATTATAAAAGTAAGTGCACAATCTGTGCGTGCTGCTAAAACTCAGAAACGAGTCCCGGTACGATCAAGGGAGTTACATGGTGTGGTAGCCCTCTATCCCCCTTCCATGAAGAAGGTTCCCGTTCTTACCTGAAGGGCGTGCTTTTGAAGATATAAGGGCTGGAATTTTCTAAGACAGTCCAGAACATTCGAGAGCAGAGAAAAGTCGAGCAACGTCGGGTACACGTCAGCTAATAATTAATAATTATAAAAGCATTTCCAACAGGGGTAGGCAAAGAGGGCGGACCGCCAAACAACTCAGTCTCGGCACGCACTCCTTGCCTCATTCACATTCATACATCGTCTTTTGTTATTTTGACTCTTCTAAGCGTCCCTTTCATAATCTTACTCATTACGCTTACATTAGCCTTGCATTCTTTGCGAATCCCACAAAATCTTTTATTGCTCATATGCATTTTACAGCATTCAGTCTATTTTCATCTTTCTTCTGCCAGTTCCCGATAAATTAATTGATGTCGGGAAAAAACACCCTACAATGGCAACACTGATGCATTTAATCTATTGCATAGACGTATTGAAAGATCAAAATTAAACATAATCCTTTTACAAAAATATGTACTAATTGTAATGTTTAGTGAGAAAACAATAAAAGGTCCAACAAACTAAAGAATGTATGTCACAACACCCAGGCTCAAAATGCTCAGAATTATACAAAGCAACAATAATATAATTGTGTATATTTTGTGCCGTAAAAATTAAATTCAGGTTCGGGTCTTGGATAACAGAATATAAAAAAAAATATTGAATCCCCAAATAAAAAAAGCTCTGAATGAATGTTTGTTAATTGCTTAAAAAATGTATGTATTTCCTTGGACAAATGTACAAACGGCATTATATTTTGAAAAAGTAGCTTTGCTTTTGTGCTTGGTTACGTTTTTTCTCAATTTTTTATGCATTTTCATTTTGGTATCTACTTGTCATTTTCTAGTAAAATCGTGTAATTATTATGTAGCTATATTTATTACAAACATTAATTTATTTAAATTTTTGGATTAATTATAATTATGGGAATTTATTTTTTATATACATACATAATAGTGTACATTGTTTATTTGGCGTTAGTTTCTTAAACTTTAAATAATCGTCATTAGCCTGCTATTTGTTATTATTTGATACTAGCTGTACCCCGCCACGCGTTGCTGTGGCTTAGTATGTCTGTGCTTTTACATCCAACAGATGGCGCTATTTTAAAAAAGAGCATGTTTTCACCTGTCACAGGTGATATCTATATAACATAGATAAAAAAAAATTAAAATAAATCCTACACGTAACACACAAAACCAATATAAACACACATCACTCACAAACACACAAGATTATTTTCAATGTATTATTTTTTAATTTTAAATATATTATTATGTATTTTTAATTTTAAATGTATTATTTTCTCTTTAAATGTATTATGTAGATTATTTTTTCATATTATAAAATGAAGGCCTCAGCACGGGCAAGCCACCCAGTGAGGCCAACATTACTGGAAAACTTAAAATGTAAAAAATATTGTACCAAATAAATAATAAATAATAATAATAAAAACACATGCTTATTCGAATGCAACGATCTTTCAAAATTTCAAAGCAATCAGTGAAGAACTTTCGGAGATTTAAGATTTTGAACAAATTAACATTAACATTTTTATTTATATAGATAGATAGATTAAAGATTGATAAAAGCTTGCGTAATATTATTAGAGTAAATACATACATGAAAAAAATTTAAAGATACATAAGGGTTAAATTTCAGAAATCGTTAACAGTTTTTTAAAGTTTCGTTTGCTTGCCTTCTCTTGTTATTACATCTTTGGCTTAGAGCGAAATGGATAGTATGAAGCCTAACTGGTATAATGAATGATCTGTAAAAGTTAGGTATGTAGGTGTTATGATGTAACAATATTCTGTTTGCCGTGTGCTGACAATAAACAAAGTGTGGACAGTTCAACAATAAGGAATAGTTCAGCTATTAACACATACAGCCGCCGAAGGTACCTACCAAACAGAGGTATTGAGCAAGTTTACAGAAGGAGAGAATGAAAAGGAAGACACAGAGATATTGCGGGGCCAGATTAGACACCGGATCCCTACAAATATCAGTACTCACGTTTACTGCACAATCCTAATGCGGGACAACAAAAATGAACAGCATTAATATCAGATATGATTTAAGATTCTCACGGCCAATAGTATTATGTTGTTTGACTTTTGAGGTATTAACGGCCGCTGTTCCCAATCCAACTAGCGATCGTTGAGCTATAATTTGCCGAAAGCCAGTATCCAACGAGGCCTAGCGTAACTTACAACAAATAAATGGATAGCTATGACAAACTGTCATTAGAGTACGAGACGTCAACGAAGGAGTTTTTGTATTTCGGATTGTAATTTAATGCATTTCGATACCTATGTAAAGCAATGATTTATGTACAATATTTACTACAGGTAATTAATCATTTGGCGTCAGTTGATATTTACATGGTGAAAAAAGATTGGGCAAGGCCAAAAGTCTGACACTTTACTTATTAAGATCACAGATCAAATTTTATTTAAATCCGCCGCTAGGAGAGGATTGGATACAATGGCCGCTGAAAGCATTCAGTACCCCAAAAGTCAAACAACATAACACTAATGTCAACAAAATTAACAAATCATAATGATTAAAGAACAATAAACTAATGATACTCAATATTTTGAGAATTTAATTCAATTGTTCAAGATAATCATGGGAATAATGAATAATATACTGAAAAAAATTAGCCCTATAATGTAGCCAATACAAATAGTGTTGAAAACAGATAGCAATTGACAAAAATGGCAGAGTGAACTTTGTAATGCGCACTGTTCGGAGAAATTAATTGCATTACTCAAAATAATCATGGGTATAAAAAATACAATAAATAAATTACCCTATAAAGTAGACATGACTAATAATGTTTTAAAAAAAACTAGTAACAAAAAGCAATCAACAAAAATTGTGAGCTTTGCAATACATATTGTATCTCTGCACGTCTATTTAGAACTAAGTAATTGAACTAATTATAAAGGAAGTGCAGATCAATGACAGCCATTTTAAAAAAATTGGAGCTTGGAGTGATTAGGAAAAAAAAAAATGTATAAATAAAAAAATAAATAAAATTATTTTGTAATACATATTAATGTTGTGATATAGGTAAGACACCATTCGGTTTATTTAGAATATTATAAAGGCATACCGCTGATAGATTCATTGTAATCTCTCCATCTTTTTCATAAACGATGCATGTAGTAGAAAGAATGTTTACAACGGAACGCTCAGCGGCAGGACTAAGGTCGGGGTGTTTCACAGAAATTCAAAAGTAACATTGTCATCAATTGGTAAGTTTTTAGATTCTCATGGCCAAAAGCATTTTTGTTGTTTGTTTTTGGGGTGTTATGCCGTGTTGCGCTAACTCCTTCTTTAGCCGACGTTTCGGACAGCGTTGCAGTGTCCATCATCAGGGCAGATCCGGTAGATCCGAAGATGTTTTCTTCTTTTCATCTTCGGATCTACCGGATCTGCCCTGATGATGGACACTGCAACGCTGTCCGAAACGTCGGCTAAAGAAGGAGTTAGCGCAACACGGCATAACACCCCAAAAACAAACAACAAAAATTGTCATCAATTGGCCATTTTTTTTTGAATTTCTGTGAAACACCCCAGCCTAAATTAAGTTGGGTATGAAAATATTGAAGTTAAATATTAACCTTTAGGTGTGATGCTGAGATCGGAGTCTGATGATCTCCGATGGGACACGTTGATGTTGAGGTTGGTGGTGGGCGGCCGGCTGCCATGGGACTCGGCCCTCGTGTGCTTGGGACTGCTGCACTCGCCCCCGGCACCCCCCGCCCTAATACAAGCGCCACACACACACATGCGAGTTAGAACCAACCACACATGACAATGAGTCAGTCAAGCTTTAAGGTTCCATGATGCAATATGATAGGGGTTCAGTTTTGCAGGTATAGCGTCGATTATAGTGAGGTATTTGAATGTATTGTAAGTTATTGTGATATACATATGTGAAAGTATGAGTTACAATTCTGAACTCATGCTTCTATATTAGTGGAAAGGGGATAGCAAACTATACACTGGCATATTATAGACATTGTAAAATTTGGTTTATCAAAATGCATCACAAAACACTGGCAAAGCTATTATGTGGTATTGTCCAATGTCCATGTCATAGATGTAAATAAGTCATTCTATTATAATACAAATAACACAGACAATAGTGGGGAAACCAAAAGCTAACCTCTAGTTGAGGGTGTTCTGAATTTGGCCAGTTCATTTGGATCTGATTTCTTTCTGATTGCTGATTTGGGGTCTCTGTGACCTTCTTCTTGTCTTAGATTGAAATTAACTTTCAAAGTACTTCCTCCAACTTTAGATTCTTCATCCTCAGAATTAGATTGCCTGTCACTCTCGGGAGAAATATTATCAGTGAGACGATCAGCAGGGGTGTAGTGTGCTTCCTTTTCCTGATGAGTATCTTGAAGGTTATCGTGGCGATTATAAGAAGCATTCTCTTCATCGATATTGTATTCAGTTTTGTACTCGGAATGGTGACGCTCAAAATCTTCCAATGTTGATTTCTCTGGATGGGCATCGCTGTTATCAAAATGTACTTCGTCTTCCAAATGAGAACTTTTACCTACACTTCGCTGTACACTTGATTGCGAAGAAAAATCTGAGCTCACAGACAAATAGTGCCTTCTGTCTTCCTCATGTTTTAAATCATTGATGGACATGAAGAGAGAACCCAGGACTGTTTCTCTGGGAAGAGAAAGAACATCTCTGTCTTTCATCTTTTGTGAAGTGTCTATAAAACCATATTCGAAGCCGGATATGTCTGTTAAACTTTTATGCTGTCGTATGGTAGAAAGGGAAGGAGAAAAGTCAACCAACGTTTCGTTGAATCTAAAAGTATTTACTGCAGTTTTATCATGGGACGTTGGGAAATTGCTGTCATCAGAAAGAAACTTAGTGATATCAAGAGAGCAGTTGGACTGTTTCCTCAGATGTTTGTCATCTCCCACAATAGGTTCATGGTTGATGATTTCTCCCATTACATTCAGCTTTTCCATTAGCATAGTTTGGATTGCTGTTGTAATAAGTCCTGGCTTTAAATCCTTATCGCCGGCTGAGAAAGTTCTCAATTTCTTCTTCTTTGTTTTTGGCGAGAGGAGACCAGATTTATGGCTGAAGATGCTTCCGGGAGTGGTGCCACATTCGGAAGTGTGCCTTCGAAACAGGTTGTTGGGGAAATGAAATCTAGATTTCTTCGGACAGTCGGTTCCAGAAGGAGAGATGGCAGGAGACTTGGGAGAAGTGCTTTGAGAGTGATGGAATCCTTTGAGGTGCAATCTTTCTATCAAAACATTCTTAAAGGCCGAGTCGAATATATTGTGGGATTTGGGGTGAACGTCACAAGTAACGGGTTGGTTCATAGTGTGCTCTTGCAAGGGCGATTTTTGATCGATAACACTGGCACTCAAAGAATCTTGGAAAATACTTGAATTACCAAATCCCGTATGCAGTGGATGTAAAATATTATCTGTATCAACTTTTTGAGATAATAAGATTTTATCAATATCATCTTTTTCGGTCAACTCTTCCTCCGATTGGACAATTGAAAAATCATGATCATAGTCATTCAGCGTGATATCCTCACCTTCCAAATGGGTGAGTCTAAAGTTCTCTAATGAAGATGAAATGTTCGAGTCACTGATAGAACCATAGTAATCTTGACCTTGACTCAACTCTCCCGTAGCCCCCTGTAGCTTGAATATGTCGGAGCTGGAAACACTTTCCATGGCCTCAGGATTGCCTTCCATATTCTCGTAATAATCTTGAGCCGACTGCCCTGCCTGTTTTCTGAATAGGTTAGGAGTGGATACACTTTCCATCACTTCTGAGGATAGCGTGCCTTCAATATTTTCAGAATTGTAATTGTCCTTTTTATTCTCAAGCACAGACTTGACAATGAGGCTGACAGTGTCAAGGTTGCTGCTTCCTCTAATATGATCGGAGAGCTCTTCAGAATTTTCATCTTCATCACTGGTGGAATATTCATCCGAGCTTCCCGAGACGTACAAATTGTCTTCACTGGGTAATTTTAAAAAGGAATCGCTGGTCCCCATACCCTTGGGAGTACTCGGGCATGACTGTGGATCGCCCCTTTTATTTTTGCGGACACTGAGGAATTTTCCCGCCTTATCGATAGATGTGTCAGAGCTGGTATTTATTTTGTCGAGAGAGAAAGCTTTTAACTTAGGGAAATCATCGGTTGGTTCTGGGTGTGCAACAGTGCAGTGTACCGGAACAACCTCGATGACAATAGCGAGATTAGGAACAGGCTGTTCAGGGGGGTTTTCCGAAACCGATGTCTTAGTAGACCTCCTTAATGTAGAAATGGGAGAATCTTTTTCTTGGCTTTCTTTAATGCAATCCAAGCTGGAGTGGGTTTGCATTACGGAGCGAACCAGGAGAGCAGCCATCTCACCGCCACCGTCGCTACTGCTGATGGATCTTTTAATACTTGGAGCCTTTTTGAATCGTGTCTTCTTCTTTAACTCACTTTTGAAGTCTGAGAATTGGATTCTGATAGATTTTTCAGATGTATATGACTTCATGGACACCTTGTCAGCATTATCATCATCCTCCTGTGACTTTTTAGATTTACCTAATCCCGACATCTTTTTTGATAGAATGCCCTGAGAATGTTTGATGTGTTTCAGACTTCTAGTTAAAGCATTCTTGCAGATGCCACCTTGCCTAGAGTCCTCCTGTTCCAGTAATAGTTTCAAAGGGCTGGAACTCAAGGCATCTTCCCGTAAGCTCTGGGAAGAAGTTCCATGAGCGACAGACTGTTCAGATAGGAACTTATTACGTTGCCATTGCTCAGTTGATCTTGAAGTAAACAAGTCGGAGCTTAGACTCGAACTGTGCTTCAATAATCCCGAATTATCTCTTAAACCGAAATCATTTACATTTGGCGATAAGACATTCAGGATAGTGGCCACTTGCTCGTTGCTCAGATTGGAGACCGAACTGTGATCAGCGTCTTGATTGTCAGTGTTCAAGAAATCTATGTATTTTCTCAACTGTCTAAGATCAGGCATGGCGGGAGTAATCAGAATCACAAGAGGGAAATAATCACAAAATAACACATGATGATTGAATATTTTCGATTCACACAGCAGATCATGCAGGAAATAAGAAAACAAATAACGAATTAGAATAGTGTCTGACATAATTTCTTCAAAGAATTCAAGAGGAATGATAAGAATCAGAATTTGTAATACAAAGCAGTGGCTTTGCGCACCATTACCATCAAATGACCGGTCAGTTGCTGATTTGGCATTGCGTTTGGGTGCCACCCAGGCTACGCGAGTTCAATTCCTCGGTTGGCTAAGTCTTCCATCACGAAACAAGCAACATTTTCCGCTTACTTTGCGGAATATATGGTGGTAGGTAATTTTCTTATTATTGTCAGATTATTCATAACCTGGGAATGTTTGGATTTCTTTCAAAAAATTATTTAAAAAAAAAATTATAATTGGATAATTTGTATATCTCCGAGTTTGTGAAAAGGACAGTTTAAATAACAATTTTAACACAGAACTAATGCGATAAATGCAAATTTTAATGGCATAATCCTTTAATAGTAAAATTTATTTTGAAAAAAAAAAAAATTTATTTTCATTTGGATCCTATTAATGTCGGAGAATGCAATTTTATTTCATTTACTGTTTTTTTTTCCATATACACATTACAACCAACAGGTTATAGTAATAGTTATCTTTTAAATTTTTCATAATAAGTAAACAAATACTGTTAATATAACCTAATTGCATTGAGTTTCATAAATAAGACCTTAATTAGGGGTTAGGGTTCCACCCCTAAATAATAATGTTAATAAACTAGTGACCAATGCACTCACTGCGCCAGTGCGTCGGGTGACACTGCCTGGTTGCCGTGCGCAGGTTGCGTGGGGGGCAGGGGCTCGTGCGTACGGACCAGTGTGACAGCTGTGCCGATTCCGCGCGCCACCACACCCACGTCGCCCTCCAGGTCGAGGCACCGCCGGAATCCCACCACCGCATTGGCCCCCAGCTCCAGGGCCTTGAGACCTATCTTGCGCTGGACCTGGAAGGGAAAAGCATTATGTAATACCATACATAATAGAAACATGAACCATTATTAAAACAGCAAAATCACATCTACGCACAGCGGAACCCTCCCTTTGCTTCTAATCAACTACACACCAAATGCATAACGTTCTTTGGTTCCGCCACTTTGATAATCCGTGCAGCTCAGCGAGAGTTGGCAAGCTTCCATGCCATATCTCTCCTTGTTTCTATTATCTATGTATTTGACTATGTGAATGAATTAACCACAAATTAATACATGAAATGTAACTTGTTTTTCCAATTTGGCAGAATGACAGAAAAACCAATTAGCTTATTACATGGATAGAAAAAAAAAATTATTTATGTTCCGGGCTTTGACAGGTTATTAGTTTCAAACTATTTTCTAAATGATTTAAATAATTAAAAATTCTAATTTCGGTTGTGACTCCGCTGTCTGTAACTCTGGTTCAAAGAGCTCTATGATTCCGATTTACTTTAAACATAAGTGTCATTTACAAAATTGAAAGTGTTTGTTTCGAGAATTCAAGTAAAATTCAAGTAATATAATATTTTGAACAGAAATTTATTTTGATTTTGCTATTTTCAAAATTGGAACTGATTTTTTAAGAATTCATATATTTATTAAGTACACATGATGTAATTTAACTTATATAATTTAGGAAATAATTTAGACTTTATAATTTAGTATATTTAGGAAACATACAGTTATACACGAGAATTAATTTTGCATTTAAGATGTTGAATATAACATAAATCAGTTAATTTCCATTTACAATATTTTTTATGGTTACAGATTAGGAAGAAAGTAGATATTTAAAGTTATAAATGAAAAAAAAAAATTATAAAAAGGATAGAGAAGAACAAAAAAAAAATGTTTTGGTTTCAGTACATTGTAAGGTTAATTAGATTTAAAAAAAAAATTAAGGGTACAGTGGAAAATATCAATATCTCTTAAAGAATAGGGAATTCTCTTCACACCAAAAAATCACTTATTATTAATTATTCACATGTAGAAACACTTCAGACACAAGAATACATAGTTTTTATAATTTTAAAAAATCATTTATTAAAGTTATAATGACTTTAAAAACAGGCGCGAATGAAATATTTCAATGCAGCTAAAAACGCCCGGTGATTGATCAAGCGTTCAAGGGCGAACGATGACGTCACTGTTGACCGGCCTGAGTAGATCCTGCAAACCAATGGCGGCGGCGGCGGCAAAGGTGTGACGTAGCACTTGTGACGTAGCGGTCAAAATGGCGCATGACCGTTTTCAGAGCCGAAATAGCAACTATAAAACAACTACAAAAAATTGAAAATGCATTTAAAAAAAAAGAAAAAAAAGAGGCACATAATAAAATAATTATCTTTATTGAAATAAATTATCTACAAAATGCACGAGAATTCCCTATTGTAAGTTTTGCAGATACATCTGAGTAGAGTTTTGGGAGTACATATTATGATTTGAATTGTTGTATGTAAAATAAGGTATTCGATATATCTTATATAGAAACAGTATGTCAAAATATTTTATTTATTTGTAAAGATTGATAGGGTTACAATGATGATTTTCAAACCAAACGACAAGTCATATATACGCACAATTAAAACGATCATGGCGACGCTAGCGGAACGCGTAAATGAACATTCACAGTTGGTAGTTATTTCAAACTTGGTTATACCGTTTCAATTATTCTTTACTTTTATCATTATGTCTAAATGATATGGCGCCCTGTAGAATTAATAGTTATTATTTGATATTAATCTGACCTTATGGTTGCTGTGACATTTACGTGAATAAATTGACTGAGTGATTTAGATGAATAATTAAATAGCCTAAAATGCATATCATCCTATAAAAATTGGGGGTGCGTGAGATGTATGTGGAGACTGGATCCCATTTAGGCCAATTTTATGCCACATTTTTTGGGAATGTCACTTTTTTGTTGTTTCATATGGAATAGTTTTCAAAATACACCAATGATATGATTTCCAAAAGAGGTCAAATTCTGGGGAAATTTTAAATTCTCTAGTGATAATCTTGAAACATTCAAATTATCCGAGTGAAATCTCAGTCGGAAAAATCAATGTTAGGAAAGCAAGGAAATGTTAACTTCAATATTCAATAATAAATTTAGTCTTCCATAGTATGCTCTTTCATTTCATAACTTGTAGAATTGATCAAAGCTACATTTTGACACTGAAAGTGGGAGTCTGATTACAATATAAGAATATACAAAGTAATCACCTGTCCGCTAAGTTTGAGAAAGGCCACTTGTCTGGCTTCATTAGAGGCCCTCGGGGTTCGTATCTTGTCAATCCACTGGTACTCCGGGTCATCGTTTATAACCAGCTCCTCCACAAAGCCGTGTATGACCTGGGCCTGGTAGCCGTGAGGAATTATGGGAGCTTAAACAAAATAATCACAATGAACTTCACTGTCAATCGTATACATCTCATGGCTTTATACTGTGCAGGCAGTGGCGCTATTGTGAGGTGTCATTATAAATGAAATAAGTAACTTTGTTTTGGCACCTCTATTTATGAATATTTTTTAAGGTTCTAGGGTCCATCAAGGCTGTAAAATATAATGAAGTTAATCTTATATAGCCCTGAGGAAGCTAACTTTAGAATTTATCAAAAAGTTTATATTATATAGCTCTGATCAGTGTGAATAAAAGTGCTAAAACAAAGTAAGTGAGATTGAGGTTTTTGGGCATTCGGTTTAGAATTCGCCCGCGCTCATTTAAAAAATTTTATCTGAATATAAATAATGAAACATATAAACTGCTCACCGCGGTTTAAGCCAATGAATCCACCAATATTTCATCATTTATCCCGTATTTGTAGGTTTTATAAAAAAAAACATAAAAAATAAATTTGCAAAAAGCGTGTACCTAAATTTAGGCAGCCATGGCTCAAAGCCTAGAGCAATGAGACCTAATTATGGGTAATCATTGTTCGCCTCGTCAAGGGTAACTTGAAAATTATTCATGATCTGCTCATTCATAGATGGCATTAACCCTTGATTTACCCGGTAGGTCCCTGGGACTCCATTCAAAACTTTCAGCGCTGATAAAACCGTTCGTTTTTGGAATTACAAATTGTGCGTTCCAGTACCTTCACGCAGTGACGCGCCAAAGGAGAGGGAGAGCGGACATCGATGTGCGTGGCTCCGATAGGTGAGTAATCACTGGGGTGTTAATGTTACAGTTATAACCTATTTACTGTATTTTTTAACGTGTATTTTTTTTGTTTTCAGTTGATATAATGGCGTCTCGTAATACTATAAACATTCTTGATGAAGGTGCTGAATCTGTGGTGAACAACTGGCTCAAACAAGTAAGTGACAGCGACACAGATAGTGAGGACCAACAAAATATATTACCAACACAATATTTTAAAGCATAACTTCCAAAAAGCATATTTTCATAAAATAATTAAATTAACGCCATCTATGAAAGCGTAGATTATAATGTATGTTACGTTTACCCTTAATGTACTAGTATCATTACAATAGTAAATATGTAGTAAATAAAAGAAAATGTTATGAAAGAAGGTTCTAGTCTTTCTTACTGTGAAAATTCATTAGGAATTCCAGTGTAACTAATACAAAATGCTTACAATGGAAGAACTGGACTCCGCAAGATGACTGCCTGAACTTATTGAAGTCATTAAAGAGTTCCACCTTGACTATCACATTCACCTCCCCTCTTATTCCGTGCATCGTATCGAAGACCGGGATCCATCCTGACATGACTGCACCTAAAACAGTTTAAATATATTTAATATTTAGATATGTAAATTTTAAAATGGGCATTCCTAGAGAAAACCTAAATTACGATAACGTACTTTGTTCATTAAATTTAATAAAATTATCTAATCGTAGAATTATTTCCGATTTAACCTGTTTGTATAAAATCATTAATTCAATGTTTGATACCCCTGATTTATTATATGTAATCTCTTTTCATACTCCAAGCAGGTCGGTTACAAGACAGTACCTACCATATTATTGTAGCAATTCTATATCAACGTCCCAATACATATCACACTCCTATGCGACGGATTCAACAGCTAGGAAACAAATACTACGATGTTGTTGATATATGTATTTAGTACATCAATTTCAATATATAAGCATACCCTATTGAAGTTTTTTTCATCAAGTAGTGGAATATTTTAATAAGTTATTTAATTTGACTAACACATAATAATGTTGTCAACTGAAACAGAAAAAAATATTTTGGATTTTTTGTTTTGTGCCTACATACTGTGTGGATCAAGTTCAGTGATATTTTGACTTTATATTTATTTTTCTGCAATTGTTTTAAATAGTCGTTTCCTGCACTATTTTTGTGTATAATTTCGTAAATATTTTTTATATATATGTATGTAAAAGCCTTAATAGGCGTGAAATAAATAAATAAATATTATTTATTACACAGTAGTTACTATATGGTTTCGTCTGAGTTCTACTTTTTCTTATTGGACAACTGAAAAATATAAAGTTTGTTACTGTAGATACAACTCAACATGTTAATAACATGTTTGACTCCCCTGAACTCCTTAGGCTGATTGACTTTCATGTACCTAGTAGAACGGTTCGTCAGAAGGTACCTTACCATTGTAACATTGCAGGTAAAAAAGCAGAATTAAGTTCAGTAATGAACCGACTGCACAGAGCAGGGAATAAATATCACATGAACACCAACGGTACTGAATGTCTATCAGCCTATAAAAACATTGTTATTAAATCTGTATGTCTATCTTGATAGCTTTGTAATGTACATAAATTTTCAATGTATCGAAATTTATAGGAATGTAAGTTTACTCTTTTGTTGTTTTTAAGTTAATATTTTTATACTTGGTACTTATTTTAATTGTTATATCTCTTTTACACTCTGATTATATAAAAAGTATTTTTAATTTTATCATATGTAAAAGCCTCAATTGGGCGCGTACAAACAAATAAATAAACATTATCTACAAAAAACATACCAATAGTTTGAGGACTAGAACAACGTTAACTACAAAAAGACAGAAATAATTATTGTTTGTATGTGTTTTCGTAGATAACTTTGTTTGACTTTAACCTTTTGAACGCGTTAATTTGCTCCGTTTTATCTATACCCGTACGCGGTACATATTTTCAAATACCTATGCACGCAATTAAATGTCAAATTATAGCATTCTGGCATGATTTATTGGACTATATAGACAGAACAGGTTATTCTCCACAATATGATAACAAATCCTCGTGTGTCAACACTCTTAGATGTTTATAAAAACAAAATCATAAAATTTCATACAAAGACGTACCGTACCTTTTGAATGTGGTCCCGCCATTCACTCGGCGTGTGTGTACTTAGGCCACTGCGTTGATAGACACAAGTGGAACACCATGAGCACTTATCATTTTTTGTTATGAAAACTTTTTCTAAAACTCGACACTTAAATTTTATGTCACTTAATATAATAACAAAATTGAACTAACGCCATCCGTTGACAAAATTGTAAACTATGGCACTCGAAGGCGCAAAGAGGCTCACTCGATTATCGATGTGTTTTAATGAAATACAATTTTATTTTCAAGAAATTCTTTTAGATGTCAGCATCGTGATAGTTCTACGAATGTTCAAGCGAGCGGGAAATAAATTTATGTCAAAAGACCGCTAGAATATCGGCATTCAAAGTTTCCGTATCAACTGTTGATACAGCCGCGTGTGAGGATGGACTTTTTGCCGTAACAACAGTTGATACGGCCGCGTGCAAAGAGTTAAGACCTACAATTATTTATGTTTTTTGACATTAAGCCCTCGATTCAGGGTTGCCCAAATACTTAATAAATAACGATATTTTACCTTTTCCTGAATGGGTGATTGGCGGCACGGCGTTAGGTGGGTGCTGCTGTGCCTCTGGTAACAGCAAAGGATTGAGGGAGATGTAGACCTTTCCAATTGCATCGTTGGCCGAGTAGGTGTCATGGTCCATGAGCCGAAGCTGGAGGGGCTCATCTTGCAGCTCTGCATCATCAACCTAAATAATATGAAGATAATAATAGTCTCCATAGACAATGACCGTCTTTATTACTCGGCCACAAATCCAGAGGCGATTTCACATGTGTTATTTCACTTATTATTAATATACAGTTACTCACGGCACGTTCCAGAGTGGTAGTAACTCTAACGGCCGTTGTTCCCAAATTTTCACCAATGTTCCAAACTGAGGCACTGATCAGTCAAGTGGTGTGTTGAGCAATTTTATATTTGTTTATTTCCAACCATTTTTATCGTTGATCATCTTGAGTGTTCCCCGCCCTAAGTATCACTCTGGTAAAAGAATACTATTCATGTGTTTATGGACCCAGTACTTATCAACTTCCCCTCCCCGCTCCATTCTGCCTCACAACATACCCCAATTGGGAATGCCGTGCAAATGCTTCCACTAGCCGCAGATAGTTGGAAACAACACTATTATCCTTGTACAGTATTCACATTAATTTAAGAGAGATAAATAATAGGTACTCTGGAGAAGAGTTTTACTGTCGTGGAAACAATTAAGTCAGTAGTTACTGGATAAATTAAAATTAAATTATGATTTCAACTCAAGACAATCAGAATACAAAGCATCATTAATTTTACAAGTCATTTAAATTGTGTCTTTTATAATTAGATTCTGCGCAATGTCACCACTTGTTGACATTGGTTGCCCATTGAAAACGATCAAAATAAACAGCACTAACCTCAAATCTGTACCATTCTGATGAATTCCACTGCGGATTTAATGATTTTCTGCAGATGTCCGTTTTGTGGGTGACGTTTCCAAGTTTAATTTCAACGTAGGCATCTGTTGTATCACTCCCCTTGTCCATAACAGGCAGATTGCGGCCCGCCAACACTTTCACTTTAACTTTTCCAGGCATTTTGAAATTGGGCAAGGAAAATCAAACCAATTTGATAACTCACTTATTGCATGTCACATTTATGATGTCTGTTTATAAAACTCACTAATTAAAGGTATCTTACTATTATTATAATACATAATGTTACAAGAACAATCAATTATTATTGTTGTACAGCACTTTTGCTATCTCATAACGAATCCACACATAGCACAATTAGATATAATCTTTATACAATTTGCGACTACGACGCATTCTGTTCGGGATAAGACAAAACGGTAACTCAAAAAAGCACCCAATAGGCGAATAGATTATTGGCAAAAGCACGAATCTGCCCAGACAAATATAAAAATAACTTTTCCGACAGCATGTGTGTTTACATTTTTTTTCTAACGCAGGCGACCTGTCAGTATTAGTTTTGAAGGGTTATCATTTATTTGAAATGTAAATGTCACACGCAAACAAAACAACATGTCGATATGGATGCGTTGTAAAATTAAATATTTAATAATAAGTGTACAGTACTCCTGCATCCACTTTTATATTTTATAAGACATTATTATAATCAAATTCTTATTAAATTCGATGATAGCTGAGAAGGATGAAACCATGGTATTGCCATCTTCATTAGTACCGTACATAAATAAACCACTCTCGTACCGTATTAGTAGTATGGGTAGTATGTTATAATTTTCTGTCATTCGGGAATAAAAAAATATATATTTCATAAACCTACCCGGATCCAATGGGGATGTATGTTGTGAGCATTAGATTCTCACACCCTGTACCTGGCTATTCAGCCACCAAACACGGCTAAAAAAAATTTCAAGCAAATTTCAGATTCTAAATTATTATGGTCTTTCAAAATCTAAATGTGAGACTATCTAGGACCAAACACTCTACAATATTTAATGGTACGCCCAATTCACTATTTATATTGTACTTGGTGGCGGTGGTAGTTTTATAACAGTTAAATACTAACCTTATAGCTGTTTTAATATTTTTTACATACAAGTAACAAAGCAATAAAGTCGTATGTAGGTTATCTAATATTTTTGATTTCTATATTTTATTAACGTAAAATATCAATGCCTAAATAGTATTATTATATTTCATTTAAAATGTATGACTAAATAATATAAAGAACCAACCTATAAGACTCATGCCGCTTATTGCCATCAAAATGTATAGGGAATGTCAGAAATTAAAAGTATTATTATTAATCTAGTTTTTTTAATGTGAAACCGCCCAAGAGTCCCAACTGCTCCCAACAGCTTGGACCCAGTGAGACATTTCCGATTGGGGTAAGTTGAGAGACTGGAGGTATTTTAACTGAGTAATTTGCCGAATAACACAAATTTACAGTATTTAATTTGCTCCTACTCTCAGCGCTTTTTTGAAACTAGTAACTGGTAACTTTACTTAGCACCGCTAAATCATTATCGGTTACCATGTGAGTGGTTTATTTATGTCGCTAAGTAACTAACCACTTAAGGGGTTGGTGCATATGAGAAAAAAAATTCATAATATTTTTTTATTAGCGATGTGAAATTATTGTTATTATGACAGAAAAGAAACAATAGACACACTGTGAAAATGTCTCTGGTGCACAGAATAAAAGTAAGAAGTAGAAGTGTGTCGTTCCGCTCATTTTTCGGACTCGAATCAGAGTCCGGACTCATTCTAAAGGACTCGATTCATTGGATTCGCTCCGACTCCTTCGAATCAAGGCGACCAAACCGCTCCGCCGGACTCATACTACAAAACGAATCAAGCGAGTCCGGCGGAACGGTTTGAGTCGGAACGTTTGAAATGAGTCCGGCGGAACGG
Source organism: Hesperophylax magnus (assembly GCA_026573805.1). Taxonomy (NCBI): domain Eukaryota; kingdom Metazoa; phylum Arthropoda; class Insecta; order Trichoptera; family Limnephilidae; genus Hesperophylax; species Hesperophylax magnus. Next base: position 27,365,417 of record JAIUSX010000012.1, read on the forward strand.
TTTGAGTCGGAACGTTTGAAATGAGTCCGGCGGACTCAAACTAGAAACCGTTCCGCCGGACTCATCTTGATTCGATTGAGGTTCGAGTCCTGTGGACTTGAATTTGAATCAGCTGGATTCGCAGAACCCGGTGGAACGTCAGAATGAGTGTCACGAAATAATAATTTTGTGTATCCTGTTATCTGTAAGGCTAGCTAGACTTGTAAGTTTTTTCGTAAATTTACGACTTCTAGCCAATGGGCATATTGGATTTTCAAAATGCAATATGCCCATTGGCTAGAAGTCGTAAATTTACGAAAAAACTTACAAGTCTAAAGCTAGCCTTATACCTACTTGGCAACTCGCGATTTTCGAAAGGTAAAGAATTAGTTACACATATTATTATTAACTACAGGAAGGATACTTAAAAATACAAAATTTGCAAGATTAAAAAAAAGTCAAATTTAAAAAAAAAATCTATTTAAAAAAAAACAAAATTTTCAAAAAAAGTTAAAATTTTCAAAAAAATCAAAATTTTCAAAAAAGTCAAAATTTTCAAAAAAGTCAAAATTTTCAAAAAAAAATCAAATTTTCTAAAAAATTCGAATTACCCAAAAAAGGCAAATTTTCAAAAAAAAATCTTATTTTCAAAAGTTTTAAAAAATTACCAATTTTAAAAAAATCAAATAAGTAGGTTTATTTAATAATTTGTTTATTTGCTTCACTCAATTCGTGAGGTACCCACCTTTCAAGCTTTTTCACATTCCCAATTTGCTTCAAGTGGATTAAAACAGTTTTATCACTAACACCGCAACCTGCAGCTTACTCGGACAATTACAATATATATAATCTACAAATTTAATTAAGGAATATTAAAACATCGTACGTTGGAAGTGGAACCACCACCATTGAAACTTTTTATTACGTCCTTTAATTTTTTTATGATGATACAAAAGGTCCATTTACTCAACAAAAAACCTAACCTACACAAAATTCATATTACTGCTTATGAACATCATCTGAGATTCCGCAAATTTGCCCTATGCAGACCAACAAAAAGAAAAAGCAATGCTTGTTGCTATCTTTTGACTAAGACTTACTAAACTTTCTTTTTGAAAAATATTTTCGTCAACCAGTGCAGATCAACAATCCAAACACAGTTCGGTTCGAGGTGCGAGTTTCGAGCGAGAGGCGAGAGCGAGAGGTGAGAGTTGAGAGCGAGAGGTGAGAGTGAGTCCGGACTCGATCCATTTTATTTTGCGGACTCGGATCGATTCAAACGCCTTCGGACTCGGACTCATTTGATTCGCTCCGGCCGGAACGACACACTTCTAGTAAGAAGTAACTTTTGACGGTTTTGACGTCTACTGTCCGGTTAGTAAATGATATGTCAAAATATTGTGCAAAATTGCACATTATTGTTCTGCGATTCGCGAACTGACAGATGGTTGGCAACTCACCGAGTTTGCTTTGGCTGCATTTCAAGTCTGTGGACGGCAGTTAAAACAAACAATTTTCTCCAAATAAACTAAAATGGATTTACCGAATCAATGCGAGCCCAAGAAAAGTGAAGGTACTTTCACCAATTTATTATATCAGACCATATTGCAGTTTTATTGGCTGTACTTTGTCACGAATGGTGACACGTCAATGTTAACTATAACAAACCAAATGAGGTGTTTAGACGCTAGGGTAGCAATCTATAGGGGGAGGGGGGGCACATTGATTCATGGGGCACATTGGTACAGTATCTATATCTCAAAACCGATAAACGCTACACAGTCCGGCACATCACTAGAATGCTCAAGGACATTCACAAGAATGACAGTTGTGACACCGCTCGCCGCCGGTTTGCCGTTGGGCCTCAACGGTCACTGACGTGTTGGAAGTGGCGTGCGCCGCTGCCTACAAAAAAAATACGTGAAATGTAATTGTGTCTCAGGAGGATACTCTTAGTTGTTTTTGTTATTTTTTGTTACTAAAGGTAAGTAAATATAGTTATTATTGTATTTTAAAATGTTTTTGATTGCAAGATTATTATATATTTGAAAAAATTAATTGTTTGTGGAAAAAGTCCTTTGGGGCACTTTGATACGGTAATGTGCGGGGTACAATGATACGTATCAATCTGCCCCTTTATTGTATTAAAGTGCCCCGTCAAAAATAATAGTTTATTTTATTATTTTTTTTATTTTTTTCAGAAAATGGTGCGCACGTACAAACCCAAAACTGATAGAAAAAATATCAATGAAGAAAACATTGAAGATGCAATACGTGAAGTATTGTCAAAGACTTTATCTATACGCAAAGCAGCCGACAAATATGGCATCAAAACTGCAACCCTACAACACTCCTACTTTGGATGCCGACCCAGTTTCAGCGTCTGATGCTGACGATCCTCTACATGTTTCTTCATCAAAGGCTATTCTTACTCCTGAAGTAGTTAGACCTTATCCAAAAAAGGCGATTACTGACAGTGTCTTAAAAAGAAAAGGAAGAGAAAAGGGACGATCAAGAATATACACTGAAACACTAGAAAAAATAGATTAGAAAGCTTACGTAATGAAAAGAACAGGAAAAGAGAATTACAAAAAGCAAAACAGCATGCAAAAGAATTGAAAACAGTGAAAAATCTGTTGGGATTAACTGAGCCAAAAAAGAAAAAGAGAGTGACTTCTTTGCCTGCAGAAATAGATTCCGATTCTAGTCAAGATGAAGTCGTGATGACGAGTGATAGTGAAGACATTGAAATGCCGTCGGAATCGGAAGAAGAGGTAATTAATGAAGAACCAGTTAATCCTGAACACATAAATATTGGAGATTTCCTGCTAATTAAGTATGAGAAGAAGAAAACTGTGATTCACTACGTTGCCAAAGTTGTATTTAAGTATAATGTGACAGAATATGAAGTATTATATCTCCGAAAAAAAGCAGGGTCTTCTAAGTTTATATTTCCAATTGTGGAACACAAAGCAAGTGTGGATGTTAGAGATGTAGTTTTGCAATAACCAAAACCAACTTTCTACAAAGGCACATCTCAAACATCGTCGCTTTATTCATTTTCGGTAGGTTTAACTCGATATAATATCCAGTAGATTGTTTTGTAATTTATATGAGAATTTTTATGATTATTTTTTTTTAAATTTTTGATGTTTGTTTAATTTTTTAAGAAAAACATTGTTCATTTTGATAGGAGATTCTAATATTATATTTTCATTAACAATATTCAATGTTAAAGTCTGATTACTTAGTAAGTATATAACTGATTATATAATTAAGAAAATAACAGAGAGTTAGTCTTGTTCTATGATGACAATATTGTTTTTTTTTTGTGATTATATTCCTTAAGTAACTTAAGAGACTGATTATGGCTAATGTGCACTCTTAATAAAAAGTATTTTGCGATCTCAATCAATAAAATGTTTTATTTCTTAATTTTAAGTAATAATACAGTTTATATTGGGTTTTTAGTCAGTTTAAATTTTCATTTCATATGGATCTAAAATACCTATCAAACTGCCCCACCCAATGAATCAAAGTGCCCCACTAGTGGGGCAGAATGATACAAATATGATTTTTTCTTAAAATCAGTTTATCTCTATACGTCGCCAGTTTTTGCGGTTTTAGCGTAGCCAAAATATATGCTGACATATCAGCCAATGCACACATCAAAACAAATATTTAAATATAATGCTTTATGGTCCTCAGAAAAGAGATTGAATTTTTGTGTATCAATGTGCCCCCCCTCCCCCTACCATCCTCAATTATTCTTTGTTAACATGAAAAATAGTTTAACTTCTCTTGTTTAGTTGACAAAACCACACAAACTTTTGGAGATTGCTTCAACAACTGTTGATAATTATTTGGTAAAGTTTTCCCTAACCACCACGCTTAATAAGTATACAGATTAAGGAAATTACACTTCCTTTCTACTTAATTACTACGAGAAACAACGATTATTTATTTATTTATTATACGCCCATAAGAGCTTTTACAAACATTTGATAATATGAACATAACAATTCAGTGAAACAGTAATCAATATTAAATTTAGCATTTAAAATTATACAGAACCCATACTGAAGAATGATATTATGCTAAACTTAATTGTTATTATTACTGAGGTATGTTATTATAGCCTTCTTGTAAATTATGTTGGGATAGATGGTAAAAGAAGCAATATAATTGCATTTTTATTCAAAGTTCATAATTTACCATATAAAATGATCACTTTGTTTCCATTGTGTACTTTTTTGTATTGAGTGACATCTGCGAAAGTTTATTTTCAATCAAAATACGCATAAATTACTGAATTAATAATCTAATAACCTATATATAATATAATTACTAAAAATCTAATAACCGATTTTGTGTATGTAAAATATTTGGGAGAAGAAGTCGGGGACGTCCGAGGAAGACATGGCAGGATCAAGTGAATCAGATACTTGAGTCGGGCCATGTCAAGAGTGAATAATATAAGAGCATGTATGAGACGATGTATGAATGTGAATGAGGCAAGGAGTGTGTGCCAAGACCGAGTTGTTTGGCGGTACACCCTCTCTGCCTACCCCTGTGGTGAAACGGCATGATGGTTAGTTAGTTAGTTAAATAGTTGTTTCGTGTAGTAATTATTTTTGAGTTAAGTGTAATTTCCTTAATTTGTGCCTAAAATGTTGCGGTTAGAGAAATATATACCCAACTGTTAATTTGTCTGTAATTGGATAAATGGGACAGTACTTACAGCTTAACATATAGTTTTTGGTATATTTATATTAATTCTTTTTTGTTTTCTAGCAAAGTACGATCCCGGGTGGAACGACCCTCCAACGTTCTCTTACAATGCACAACCTGCTCCAGGAACTAAGCCCAGATTAGCCCTAAACAAAAGGGTGGCTTTTCCACTACAAGGCACAAATTCTCACACAAACACCCCTAATCCTTTAAACAGTCAAGCACCTCCTTCAATACCTGGATTGATGTCTCCTGGCAACACCAATACACCAGGCTTTGTCAATCATTTTGTGCCAGGAGATCCTACTATACCCTCAAACCCCCCGATTCCACTGATTCCCTCACTTCCCTTGGACCCCTTAATTCCATTTAACCCATTAATGTCTACAAACACAAATAAAACTAGTCCGGGCACAAATATCTTAGATAGCCAGCCAATGGGTGAAACAGACGATAGTCAAGAAGGGAGCTGTGATGTCGATGAAGTGGTAGATATACTGCACAGTATACTGGACGAGAATGCTGAACTAGGAAATAAAATTGTAGATATTAAGAGACGGATCAATGTCATGAAGACTATGTGGACAGAAGGGAAACTTGACAACAGCATACAAATGGCTATGCTGAAACTATCAAAAGGTAACAGAACTTAAATATACATTTTTAAGCTCCATGAAAATTAAACTACCTATGATTTCCTTATTTGGTAAATATACAGAAAATAGGGACACACTTAATACGCACATTTTAATTTAAAAACACTTTGTATGAGTTAGATAACAAGGAGAAGTATTATTTTTAATGATAAACTAATGTTTACAAGAGAATGTTTTATGCATAGCATAAAGGATAACAATATAAGCAATAATTAGTGAAGTAGGGGTTGGAAATAAGCCGACATAGCTCAGTGGTTCAGAGCACCTGACCGGACATCAGAAGGTATGGGTTCAATTCCCGTTGGCGGCATTTATTTTTACTCAGGAGATATTTTCAATTTGTATTGATATTTCACTCGACTAATTATTGCTTATAATTAAGGAGAAGTATAATCAGTTTCCAGAAATGGAAAATAATGCATTTCAAAATCGTTAAATTATTCACTTGGCGGCCATTGTTATTGGCGGGTATGGGTACCGCCGCCCCAGGAGGCATTTATTGGATTACCAATACCCCTGCCATAGGTTACTCCAAGTGATTTAGCAGGGGTGAACGGGTTCATGGAGTGAGCTTTGTCTAGATCTTGGTGGCGGATGAGTTTGCCCACCTACTGCATGACCTTTTAGCTTCTCCCACTGGACTCTTGACCCATTGCCTTGCACCGCAGTGGGAGGGATGGATTCATATGTCCGTCACTCCTGGATACATTAGCCCCCAGATTCCTACCCACACCTCATACTTTATTCATTCCCAGAACTTCCTTTCCCTAAAAGGAGCCTCCACACAGCTTCCCCAAAGGTGACATAGGCCCTGAGGGAATTAACATTTTTATTTATATAGACAGATAGATTCAAAGGTAATTTTCTCAACCATACTATTCTTCTATCGAAATGGTAGCAAAATGCTGCCAGACTTGAAGTTGTGATGTTAATATTGGTTCAGTTTGATCTTACTTATTATATTTATTGATAAACAACTTTAAACATCATAATTTTTTTTTAGCTCCTCTCATTTATAAACTTTTTGTTACGTATTTTTATAAATTTCTTTGCTTATTAATTTTATTTATTTTTCAGCACTACAAAACGCCGATACTAAAACAGCGGATGAGGTTCATCGAGCCCTAATGGTGGATCATATCAGCAGTGTTGGCTCGTGGATGGTGGCCATCAAGCAGCTCATCTTCCACTGTACGGCCAAGAACGAACTCCTCGACATCGACAAGGAGTAGGCGACACAATGCCTTATCTAATCTATCATTATGACGTTTCATCTCAGGGCGGAATTGACCCAATTCTCAAATGCGCTCCACTGGCTGCGGTCCCTCGCAATTTGCCTCCAGTCCTCAGTCCTTCACGTTCTGCTCCAATCCTCTTCCACTCAGTGTATCCATTTCTTCCTCTGTCTGTCTCTGGGTTGCTTCCACTGACACCTATGGAGACACCTTAAAACTATATATCCTAACGACATCTGTTGAGAGACATTGAAACTACATATATATTTACCAACCTAACCTGACCTAACGACATCTGTTGAGTGACATTGAAACTACATATATATTTACAAACATTATACAATTTCTTTGGGACCTATCGAATCTAACACTGGTCTCATCATGCTCACTAAAATTTTTGTGTTCATGGCTCATTTTAAAAATGCATGAGATATATTATTGTTTAAAGAACAATCTCCTTGACATTGGAGTATGGGATATAACGCCTTGTAAATAAAGTATCATATCATTTGGTGTGCTTGTATTGTAAAACTATGGTGCTCAATAAATAAATTATATTCACAATCCTTGTTTTATTTTTCATGGTTTGTATTTTGTTAAAGGGCACAGAAACTCCAATAGTTCCGATAGGCTTTGCGGTAGAAAATGGATGGTTACTTTGAGAGTGTTTCCTCTTGAGATAAGATTAGCCTAATTGAATTCATGGAACTAATGACATATCCCATTCCTTGTCTCATCAAATACCCAAAAAAAAAAACTGTTATAATCCATTAATAACACAAAAATAAAACTATATTAGTTCATTATGCACCATTTCGCATACAGATCATTTCAAAAGTTTGTTATACAAGATGGCTGCCAGGCAATTTCCCCTTATCCTAGATTTGACTTCAATGGCATTCATACAAAATCGCACTAATGCTCTGTCCAGGGCTTTTTATAATAATAATAAATGAGGTTATTGCAGTCCCACACATTTCATATAGAGATACAAAAAATATGATCAAAAAGAAAAAAATTGAACAGTAAAACAAAAAAAAACAAATGAATTGAAAAATTAAAACGGAATAAAATGATAAAAATAATAGAAAGGTGAAGTCTTTAGCGAGCCGTGACAATATTAGGCGCTAGTATTTTTCTCCAGTGTGCGTCAATGCTGGAGGATGGAGTGAGGCGGGCTTCCATGGTGAGGATATTTCCAGAGCTTTTTTTTTTTTTTTTATATATTTTTCTCCACACAGGAGGCCCTGAAGAAAATAATTTCCCTCAGGGCCTATGTCATCTTTGGGGATGCTGTGTGGAGGGTCTTTTTGTGGAGAGGAAGGAGTGAACATGGGTCTTGAAGAGTCCCATGTTGTAGGAGGGAGGAAACACAGAGGCCGGCAGTTCGTTCCACAGCCGAGCTGTTGAACTTAAGAACGAATCGTAGAAGCGACCCGTTCTCATGTGACAAATGTCAACTGTGTACAAATGTTGGGCGCGCCTTTGGCGTGTATCCCGACTACGCACCGGTGCCGAAGGGATCAATGACCCTAGTTCCTCAGAGCATCTTCCATTGTAATACCGATAGAACAAGGACAGCATACCTACCTGACGCCTGTGCTCTAAAGATTGCAGTGCGTTTGTTAAGATTGGGGAATCTATCAAACGGACCGCCCGTTTTTGCACAGAGTCAAGGGTTTTTTTCAGGTATTTAGGGGCTCCGGACCAGAGATGGCTGCCAAATTCGACAGTAGGGCGCACTTGCGATTTGTACAGGGTCAGCAGTTGTGTACTATTAAAGTATCTGCGGGCCCTGTACAGTACGCCCGCTTATCCTTTCGCTCATTCCTGCCACCCTGGATCTAATAAGAGCTGCATATCCGAGAACTAGCCCCTCCGTGAACATACGGGAAGCGCTGCAGTATCTTTGGTCCATAATTGAATTGAATGTTTCAAAGACAAGAATCATCAAAGAGATTGAATCGATAAATCTAAACTAACTAACTAACTAACTAACCATCACGCCGTTTCTCCGCAGGGGTAGGCAGAGAGGACGGACCTCCAAACAACTCGGTCTTGGCACACATTCCTTGCCTCATTCACATTCATACATCGTCTCATACATACTCTTCTATTGTTCTGACTCTTGACATGGCCCGACTCAAGTATCTGATTCACTTGGTCGTGCCATGTCTTCCTCGGGCGTCCCCGACTTCTGCTACCATTCACATTTGCATCGTATATTCTCCTTACACTCCTTTCTTCGCTCATTCGCTCTACATGCCCAAACCATCTAAGCGTCCCTTTCTTGATCTTACTCATTACGCTTACATCAGCCTTGCACTCTTTGCGGATATCCACATTCCTCACACGATCATACATGGTTTTACCACACATACGCCTCAGGGATCTCATTTCAACAGCATTCAATCTACTTTCATCCTTTCTTTGCCAGTTCCATGCCTCACTTCCATACATCAGGGTAGGTACCAGCACTCCATTGTGGACTGCTAACTTCGCTTCTTTTGACAATTTTTTGTTAGCGCCAACTGCGTTCAGTCCTCCATTAATGGAGTTACCTGCATTTACTCTTCTTTCAATATCTCTGTCAGCGTTCCCATCTCTCGTAAACATGCTTCCTAAATACACAAATTCATCCACCTGCTCCAAGTATTCCTCATTCACAGCTATTTTGCACACTGTTTTCGTACTTTCTCTTTCAAACACCATTACTTTAGACTTACTTACATTCATCATTAACTCATTCTACATGCATACTTCGTTCATCCTAGACACGAGAGACTGCATATCATCCATACTATTAGCAATCAGCACCGCATCATCAGCGTACAACAGGCAACATACTTTCAGATTACTCAAATTTGCGCCCAATCCCACCTCTTTCAATTTTTGCATACAATTATCCATGTATAGATTGAATAACCACGGTGACATTACGCAGCCTTGTTTAACACCTTTTGTGATATCAAACCACCCCGTAAAACCACCGTTCACCCTAACACATGCAACGCTTCCCTCATATAGAGACGCAATTGCCTGAGTCAGATTCGCATTCACTCCATACTTGGACAACACCTTCCATAGCTTTTTCCTGTCGACTCGGTCGTATGCTTTTTGTAGATCTACAAAGGCACAGAAAAGTTTTTGGTTTTTTGCCAGAAACTTCTCGGTCGATAAATCTATCTAAATTTAAAGTCTTATTTCATTTAAAATATAAGAAATGGGCAATATGGTGTGAAGTATTTTTATGTCTATTTGAATTTGTTTTCTAAAATGAAAAGACATCATAAAAATTACTGTAGATCTACAAATAAGAAATAAATCTCAGTACCATCCAATTTGAATTTGACTTAAGTGATAGCGGTGTTCACTCATTTTAGTCAGTCCCTGGAGAGGAAGGATAAATCATCAGACAAATCAATTTTTTCCTTTTATGTTTTAAAAGTTCACAGTTGTACCCCGCCACGCGTTGCTGTGGCTCAGTATGTCTGTGTAGATAGAGAAATAACAGCGCTTGTTGCTTTCGCGTCCAGCAGATGGCGCTGTTACAGGTGACAAAAAAACCTTATTTATCTGTCACAGGCGACATCTACATAATATAGATTTATATAAAAAATATCAGATACTCGAGTCGGGCCATGTCAAGAGTCAGAATAATAGAAGAGTATGTATGAGACTATGTATGAATGTGAATGAGGCAAGAAGTGTGTGCCAAGACCGAGTTGTTTGGCGGTCCGTCCTCTCTGCCTACCCCTGCGGAGAAACGGCGTGATGGTTAGTTAGTTAGTTAGTTTTATAAAAACACACGCGTATTCGAATGAAACGTTGTGTTCAAAATTTCATAGCAATCGGTGAAGATTTAAGATTTTTAACATTATGAACATTTACATTTTTATTTATATAGATATATTTTCGAATATATTATTCAAATCTCACGAAGAAAAATACGTTTTGAAAATATATAGAAAATACGAACTTAAAAATTACGGACAGGAAAAATGTTAATCCATTACACCAGTTATGCCATTCTGTTTATAGTTGAAATTAATATCAAATAACAATTCAATCACTTTGTATTGGAATGATGCAGCTGAACAAACAATGACTCTGTACAACAATGTGACTCTGGTTTGTCTTGAAAATATAGAATTGAATAATAATTGACTGAGCGTAGCGTAGTCCTGTTATTGTTCTTCCGTTTGGCATTTCATCTGTCTGTAAATTTGTTTGTGTGGGACAATAAATACAGGTGCTTGACTTTGTCAGCTTAGAGCGAGACAGATGTATTATAGTTGTATAAAAGCCTACGTTTTAGTTTGATCTCCCTCTCACATCTCAGCTCGCAACTAGTAACCAAGTAACCATAATCTTTGTACTCGGTTAACAATAAACGAAGTCCTTATTCAATCTCCATAATCTAATAATTTGTATAGCCTACAACCATTACTATACACGGTGTCCGGAAACTCGTAGTACAAGCGGGAAACTGGAGAATCTACACCACATGGGGAACCCAAAAAAACATAAAGTTTTTTGATTTGAGCTTTTTCACAAAAAAAAAAAAAAAACCAAAAAAAAATATTTTTCGGCTATTTTTGGGTTAAAGTTTTTTCTGGTGTTTAGGGTTGAACAACAGATGTTTTAACCCTGCAGAGCAGAAATATTTTATGATTACACCGGATTAAATGAAGGGTGATTTCAAAATAATGCTTCAAATCCGAGTTTCTTCATTTGTTTTACTTTCAAATAGTTTTAATTAGTTGGGTACTTTGATCTTCTGTAATAATTTATAAGAATTTGATAAAAAAAAAAAAAAAAAAAAAATGAACTTCTAACTCGATTTACTCGATAACGAAAGCTCAAATCAAAAAAAAGTATACTACAAAATCGACTCCAAATGTGATGTAGATTCACCAGTTTCCCGCTTGTACTACGAGTTTCCGGACACCCTGTATAATATAAAGGACAAAACTTTTTCATGCCTATAACACATTAAATAACAGAACAAAACGTGTTTTTAATAATTTCTGAGCTTACTCTGCGTATTACATATATTATCTTAAAAAATATATTTTATTTTTTGGAACTTAAAAACTTAAAGAGTTAAGACCGATTGTAGACATGACAAAATCAACTATTTTCGACACACACGAACTCTGTTGTTCATTTCCAAAACAATATTTTTTCTAACTAGAATTTATTTTAAAAACGTTTGCCTGAAAACAGTAAGATGGCGGTAATGTAAATCTTCGTTATAAAAGTTATGAATTTCAGTTACCAGATGGCACTATTTTTTTTGTATTATTTATTTAATTAGTTTATACTACGTTAGAATTTAAACGAATATATAGGTACAAGGTAACATTTAATTTAATTGTATGTATTTTAATATTTTTACAAAAAGCCTGACATTTCATTTTATATTATTATTATTTCTTCATATATCTTTAGTCCTGATTTTCCATATTATGACAAGTATGATGATGTATGTGCCAATTTCTTAATTATGTATATCTCTATTGAAAACATTTTTGCATTTGGTTTTACATAGTATTTTTATAGTGAATAGCTCACAAGAGTCCCAACTGCTCCGGTCTGGAGCCAGTGAGACTATGGCATCCCCAATTGGGGTATGTTGTTTGGCTGAAGGTAAGTGGGTAAGGGAAGGAGATGGGGAAGAGGAAGGTGGGGAAGTACCTGGCCATTTAGATCTAGTCACTAAACACGGCTAAAGCCATTTGGAGAAACGTTTCAATTCTGAATGGTGGTCTTACACCAAGGCGATACTGGGAGTATCTTCTACTCTGGAACGTGCCGCATATATAGTATTTATTATTTTAATTAATCAATTGTGAAATAACACAAATCAATCAAATAAAATTTATTTGCGTACACAGGGTTCGAACCCGCGACCTTCGGAATGGGAGTCCAAAGCCTTACCACCCGGACTACGCCGGCCGGCATTGTAAAAAATATACCTACATCTGGTCAAAAAACAGAGAACCTGTGTTCGTTCTACCTCGGTCAACAAAACCGTTATAAATAACATTATTGTTTTCTAAGGCCCACAGAAATAAAAAAAACATTGCGGCTCCGACCGAATGTTTCAGTTTGTAGTATGTAGACCTCAGAACAGGTATAAAACTTATTGAGGACTATGGAAATGGAACAAAAAAAATACAAATATACTTTTTCAAAGTAATATATTTTTAAAAAAGAATCGGAATGTGGCCTGAAACGGCTTTAGCCGTATTAGGTGACCGAATCTGTATAGCCAGGTATTTTCCCATATGCCTCTTCCTAGCATCCCATATTTGTATTGACATAAAAAAAGATAGTGCTATGTATTTGTCTTTGAGAAAGGAATGAAGGAACCGCAAACAACGCATAACGCTGCTTGCGGTTGCTTCGTTCCTTTCGTTTCAATGTGTTTATAAATTACACTACTACAGCTACACTACTCGCGAAGTTGATCGAAGTTGACCGAATACGATAGTGTGGGCACGAACTTCGCTTCGCTTCGGGCAGCTTCGCTTCGCCCGACTTCCGATTGTTGTCGGTAAATGCGCCCGAGTCAAAGGACTCGAAGCGTCACGGCATAAATAAACCAATCACTGACTGGTTGGACTGAGTTACTCGCGAAGTTGCACGAGTGTGTGGGCACGCACTTCGAACTTCGGCTAACTTCGTCGAGGACTTCGTCGAAGCGAGTAGTGTAGCGGCCGCTTTATTAGTCTACTATAATAATATTGCTATTGTTACAATAATATTGCAATTTTGCCATTTTGCCGTGCTAAAAACACTTTATTCATCTTCTCGAAATTAGATGTATATTTGTAGGAAATATAATTGGCATCTGATTATAATATTTACAATATTGTTTTCATTTAAAAAAAAAAATTTGAATACCACACCAGAGTCCCAACTGCTCCCGTCTGGAGCCAGTGAGACTATGGCATCCCCAATTGGGGTTGTTGTGAGACTGAAGGTATTGTGGACCTCGAAGGAGATGACGGGTGTATGATGATGTATATATATATATTTATATTTTATTTTTATTTTTTTAGAACATTTAAACATTAAATTATATGTTAAAATATATAATGTTACATTACATATTATAATATATAATACTTTATCTTGTCTTCAAATCTTGAACCACTATTATTTATTTTTATTTTATAATATTTTCATAAAATGAGAATTTGTACCCGCTAATCCGATGTCAGCGAGAGATTAGTTCAACAATATTTTATGTATTCAACTATACTGCTACAACTAAGTAAAATGCATAAAAGTGCCAAAATGCCGTCGTGTGTAATGACTAATGAGAAATGGTTTGCTTTAACAATTTAATAATAAGGTAATATTTGTATATCGCAGTTTTATGTTATTTCATTTCAAGTGCGCTTAAAACTATGACAAAATTAAAAATAATCCTACAGTGCTCCTTACAAAATATTGATAAAATAATGTTTAATAAAGAATATGCAGTATACGAGTATACAAGGTAATGAAAAGATAACAAAAATTAACAATAATAGTGCTGTTATAGCATAGAACAATATTAGTAGAAAGTAACGGTGCTATTATAGCACAAATAAGAATGTCGAAAAATCCTGGGATAAATTTAATACAATGTTATGGATAACATAGGGAAACGAGACAAAATTCATAAACAAATTAAAAATACACCGTACGACATGGAACCAGTGCCGTATCCATAATAATATCCATAGATGTATAGTTCAAGTACTTCATCTTACAATTATAGGCATACCTTCGTAATGTAGTATAAAAAACAAATTAAATATGAATATAATTACGTTGTGGAAGAAAAATTTTTTTTTTGAAGTTAAAAAAGGATGAAGGGGCCCCGAGACGTGCATTGCCTAGAGGCTCCGACATGCTTAATCCGGCCCTGCATGGAACAACTTAATTACTATAAAAGATATAGAAACATCTTCACTATTAGAATAGCTAAAGAATTGTACTATAAAGAAAAACTTGAAAAAAAATAACCCAAAGTAAATATGGAAAATATTAAAAGAAGTTACATACACACAAAAATACAAACAGAAAAATACTATTGAACATCTAAATATTAAATTAATAAATTAGATACCAATACAAGTACAGAAACTGTAGCAAATCATGTGAATAACTTGTTCGCAAGTATAGGAGAAGTTTTAGCGAACCGTAAAAATACAAAATACAAACACACTAACACAAACAAATAGATCAAACATCAATACACAACCGACGCAACACAGATTTATACGCCAATTATACTGTAAAACACTACTAAACTACATTTTTAGCTTTTAAAACTTTGGCTTGTAGAGCATTGACAACATGGTCCGGTTCTCTAATTTTCATACCGCGTTGAATTCGGCTATCCGCTAACTCTGGCAAAAGTGATTCGTTGAAAAACTTTGTCAGGCGTGGTAACACTTTTAGCTCAAATTCATTGTCAGGATATATTCTTATTACTTCTACTCCACTTTCAGAATAAATTATAATGTCACAGAAGTCCTTTCTTGTAATGAATAATTGTCCTTGAACTTGAAATGAATAATTATGTGACTTCTTCAACACAAGTATTCCATTCTGCACGGCAACGAAGATATTATCTTCCAGAGCTGCGTCAAAAATAGTTTTGTTTCCGATTGAGGGCAGACATTTTACTTCCACTATACCATTTTCTCCAACCAATCCATCTGGACTTGCCCCCAAGTATGGCCATTCCTTTCTCACAAAAATACCACATGGCGACACTTTTACCTTGTATCTTTCCTCGTACAAGTCAATCGCAGTCTTTTCTTTGATTCTGCCATAGATTATGGCTTTGGTCATGAGGTCTCTCCTCAGAAGCAAATTCTTGACAGTATTGTGTCGGGGTGTAGAATTTCTTAATTTATATATAACGCCAAACTTCGAAGCTGTGAGCCGTTTATGCCTCGCCTCCATCCAGAGAGGATTGTCTGCTTGACCGATTGTCAATATTTGCAGTTTGGTGGTATCTGCTTCAGAGGAAATTTGATGACTCAGCATATCCATGATGCAAGTCATCTTTTCATTTAACTCCTCAGAGGAAAGGTCAGGTTCTGCCGCTTCGGGTCCATATTCACAGTCCGGTCCTCTACTGACGAGTGATTTTCTAGTTTTATACGGGTTAGTGAATACCAAGCGTCTAGCCAAACAACGACGTTTGAGTCGCCTCGCTACCACACGCTTGGTCGTTTGACCAGGTGACTTCCCCGTGATCGTCTTGTGCAAGTCAGTGATGTGAGCTGATCCCAAGGTGTGACTCAAGCCTGCACCGTAACATCGACCCTCGTAACTTGTACCTTTAGAAAAATCTATTCTTTTGCCACCTACAAACTTACTGACAAGTGACATAAAATTCTCAGCTAAGTTCGTAGTGACATTTTTCGTAAGTCTATCCGCTTTACGGACAACAGCATCCAGTTGGATGCGTAAATCTGACAGCAAATGCGATTTCTCTAAAAAGGGTACATAATTGATTGCATCACCACCAATGTGTTTGCAGTATTGAGCACGACATTTTGTGTGACTTCCAAAAACATGGTCAGGACCATTTTTGAGGTCATTTCGCAACTGATCCAAATTGCCATTAGCCTGCATTATAGCACCACGTGCAGCACTTTTCAGTCTTTTAATTTCCCTTCTTAATATCGTACGACTGCTGGCATCATACTTCGTGTCCATTGTCATTTTATACAATTTGCTCGTATAGCACTTGACAACGTGATTTGCACATTCGAGTTTTTGTATCTTGTATCCAAATGGGGCCATTTCTCGCACCCTTGCATAAACACTGGAGTCACCATCCCCAATTAAAAATTTGGTCCAAACATTGAATTTCTGAAAAATAAATTTAAGGCCCTCAACTATTATAGTTTGTTCCATTCCTGTTGATGGACCGGAATAGTTAATACTGCACTCATGTGGGCGCGTATTTTCACGTGCTATCGCACATTTGTGGCAGTACTTATTTTTAATACCGAGATATAGAAGCTTCCCCGTCCGTCTCCCGATAATACAGGCCACTCCTGACTTTGCAGAGAAACTATGTCCGTAACTTCTCTTGGACCAACCTCCGTCAACAATTGCTGTTATAAATGGATGTCCTTCATCGAAGTCTCCATTGTCACGAGCTAGCTGCGCCTCTTGTCGTATGTTGCTTGACATTTGTTCAGCTAAATGGGTCTTCCATGACATAGCAACCAACCTCTCGTGTCTTCTAAATGTTGCAGGGCACATGAACGGAATATCCATTGTACACAAAAGCTCCTCTGCTTGCTCATGTCCGACACCAATGTTTAAAGCCCCCCAAACAAGAGAGGTGTTGATTGTCGTTTTCGGAGGTTCTGAATACACAATGGATACCTTTTCACAAAACATACATTCGTATCTCAATTTCGATAAAAGTCCATCCCGCGTTTCTCTCACCAGAACGAACTTTCCTCCTGTACATGTCATCGGGTGCAAACATATTTCCTCCATTTGACGACAAAAGAAATTGATGTCCACAACCCGTCTACCGCAAGGAATGTGACCGCAAACTTCTTCAGTGCTCTTCTCAATGAGTAGTGGTGGTAGGTTTTCAGGAGCAAAGTTGCCATCAGGAGTAATGTTGTCACCAATCTGCTGTAAAACATGTTAAATATTAATAATATTCTTTTGTGGAGTAACCAGCTAAATAATTTGTCAGTGTGAAAACATTCTGAAATAATGCATGTTTATGAAGCGTCATGAAAATGAGTAATTATTTACCACAGGGGTGCTTGCCACGCTTATTGATGATTGATGGCCTGCCAGTTTTGAAGTTTTCGCATACGTTTTTGACAAACCAACTTTCCACTGAGGTTCGATTTCGTACGACTTAGGTGAATCTACGTCAAAATTCACATCGAACACAGGGATATCCAAATTCACATCTTCAGTAATATTCAGTTCTTCAATTCGTCGTTTCTTCGAATACGCATTATTCCTGAAAAAAATATTTATTGTGAATATGTACGAAAATTCTATTACCAACGCATAAGTACAAAAGTTTCGGGGGGCCAACTGTCGGGTGATCAACTGTCATGTGTTCTGGTGTGACAGATGTTTATTCACCCTTCCCACTACGGTGCAAGGCGATGGGTCGAGAGAGTCCCGCAGGAGAGGTAAAAAGATCTCCCTCAACCAGTGTCTCCAAATCCGACCCCGACATACAGTGGGTGAAAAGACGCATCCGCCGCCAAGTTCCAGACAATTGAACCCGGGCACCTCTGCTAAGTCATCAAAAGTAGCTGTCATAGGTAACCTCTTAGGCTTACCTATGACAGAGGTGTCGGTTATCCAATGAATGGTTCCCGGGGCAGCGGTCCACATATCCGCCTCTCAAATTAACACGACTGGACTAAGACATAAAAACATACCTTGCTGCTTGCAAAGATTTACTCCTCTTTGATTTTTTTCCCGTAATTTTCCGTTTCGTCATTATATATAAAGAAAGTAAAGGCGCTGCACTGCACTGCACTGAATCACTTTTATAATAAAATATTTAAAAAAACTAATGTGTACCAAATAAGCAAAGCACAAGTCTAGTCACAACGTAATATTATGAAGATGAAAAGCAACAACCCCTGTTGTCTCACCTCAATGTAATCCGTCACTGAGCATTATTTTTTTTACAAAACATATTTATGTTGTAACTTGAAAACCAATACCCATATACCCAGATGAGGTTTGTTTGAGTTGCCTTTATGAGCGTTGACTCACACGTGCACCATAATTACGTGGCACTAGTAATTACGCTTGCTCGCTTCAAAATACTCTAACCACAACATATGGCAGTCAGGTTATTTGTGTTTGGTCTTTTCATTCATGTTTTTTGAGAATAATTTACAAAAACAATAATAAATCGATATAGGACCGCTGACCTTCTGTCTCTTGAAACGAACATGCACATAAGTATTATATTTGCGGAATTTTTCAGAGCATTAGATACTGTCAGTATCGCCCTGATGAAAGACCAAAAATCATTATTTAAATTTAGACCGCAGAACGGGTATTATTTATTGAATAAGTGAATCTACCTGGCTATTCAGATTTGGTCACGAAACACGGCTAAAGCCATTTCAAGCAACGTTTCAATTCTGAATGGTGGTCTTACACCAGGCGATACTGAGAGTATCTTTCACTATGGAACGTACCGCGAATATACCATACGTATATTAATTCATTAATTGTGAATAACACAAATTAACCAAATAAAATTTACTTGCCCACTTCGGGATTCGATCCCGCAAACTTCGAGTCGAGAGTTTTACAGTATAATGTACAGAATAGCATAACTCATGCTAACACAAACTCGATACTCAAGTCGGGCCATGTCAAGAGTCAGAATAATAGAAGAGTATGTATGAGACGATGTATGAATGTGAATGAGGCAAGGAGTGTGTGCCAAGACCGAGTTGTTTGGCGGTCCGTCCTCTCTGCCTACCCCTGCGGGGAAACGGCGTGATGGTTAGTTAGTTAGTAGTAACACAAACTCACACACCTAATAGGTTAGATTTTTTTTCTCTTTTTCTTTTTGTACTTATTTAGTACTTTGATATAAAAAAAAACAAATTCCTGTAATATCGAAAAATCTGTTTTTGAAAAAATAATAAAATACACAGATTTAGGAAATGAGTTCAAAAGAATTTGACATTCTCAGACTATAAAAATATTACCATTTGTAATTTCGGCTACTGGCATTATACCTAGCTCTCTTATAAAAAATTTAGGCGTATTAGATCTATCAAAAAATTTATATATATAAATGTAAAAGTCAGTCATTTTAAATACATGTAGGATTACAAAATATTATCATATTATTAATATTTAATTTTTAAAAATATGGTATAATATCATATAATTTAATAATAATAATATTTTAATATATTTTAATTATAATATATATTTATATAATTGTTAAAATATATATTTTAACAATTATCATATAATTTAATAGATAATTGTTAAAATATATATTTTAACAATTATTTAATAACTTAATAATATAATCGGTTTGAAAAATAAACAATAACCAAGACTCCGACCATGATAGCGCCATCTGTTGGGATATTTAAAAGAAGCTTTTAGTTCGATGTTCTACCGTATTAAAATTTTCAAATAGGCGCCACTAGACGGCCTACTTTAAAAGTAATTTAAAAATCTAAGTTTTCTTTCTTAAATTATAGTATAAAAAATATTAAATTAACTTTAAAAAATGGAAAAATATAATACCAATAATTTATCGTTTAGTTTTGTTAAATAAACGTATCCAAAGTTTAATAATCTGCATTTTAAAAACAAGAACAATTAGTGTTTATGAAAAAATTAAACTACGAACCTATTTTATTTATTTTTTAGTTTTTTTTTTCGTACGTTTAAAGAAAACCCCTTCAGGTATTTTTTGATGATATTAAGCCTTTAATAGTATTTTTTAAAACGCACGTATTACGGTCTGAAAAAGGTCATATTTTCGATTTGATTTTGATAATTACTAAGCCTATGTTAATTTAAAAAAATGTATAAAAAAATGTTTACTTGTTGAAAACACTATCATTATCGATTTGCTTAATAATATTATCATTATTTTAAATTAATAAACAACTACACTCGGCCTTAATATATGTCATATTTGGGAATGCTAGGAAAATGATTCATTTTGAGAACAAACGACAGAAAATAATACCTTCATCAAATTTGGTTCCAAAATTGGATTCCAATGTCGGAGGGAGCCCGGCTAGGTGCCAAGATGATGCGCACTGAGAAAAATATTACTGGCGGTGGTTTAAACTCGGGTGGGAATCTGACGCATTTGTCCACTCGGCTACTAGCCGGTTAAGCTAGTATGTTTACATGATACCGTTTTAAACAATACTCAAATATTTCCGTTAAGTTAAAATTTAACGGAAATACCAAAGAATTTTCGTGAACATATTGCTGGGATACTGACTCTCCGATAAATAGAAATCGAAAGCATTTATTGTTTCGCCATTCGACATAGAAAATTTTTCGTGTGCGGCGCTTTTTCCGTGTGTTTGTGAATGCAATAAGTCATATTCAAATCCCTTCACCCACACCACATACATACCCCAATTGGAGATACCATTAAAAGATATTCTTCTGCAGTACTTCTTCCGTATGTTTGTGAATGCAATAAGTCATATTCAAATCCCTTCACCCACACCACATACATACCCCAATTGGAGATACCATTAAAAGATATTCTTCTGCAGTACTTCTTCCGTATGTTTGTGAATGCAATAAGTCATATTCAAATCCCTTCACCCACACCGCATACATACCCCAATTGGGGATACCATTAAAAGATATTCTTCTGCAGTACTTCTTCCGTATGTTTGTGAATGCAATAAGTCATATTCAAATCCCTTCACCCACACCGCATACATACCCCAATTGGGGATACCATTAAAAGATATTCTTCTGCAGTACTTCTTCCGTATGTTTGTGAATGCAATAAGTCATATTCAAATCCCTTCACCCACACCGCATACATACCCCAATTGGGGATACCATAAAAAGATATTCTTCTGCAGTACTTCTTCCGTATGTTTGTGAATGCAATAAGTCATATTCAAATCCCTTCACCCACACCGCATACATACCCCAATTGGGGATACCATTAAAAGATATTCTTTTGCAGTACTTCTTCCGTATGTTTGTGAATGCAATAAGTCATATTCAAATCCCTTCACCCACACCACATACATACCCCAATCGGGGATACCATTAAAAGATATTCTTCTGCAGTACTTCTTCCGTATGTTTGTGAATGCAATAAGTCATATTCAAATCCCTTCACCCACACCACATACATACCCCAATTGGGGATACCATTAAAAGATATTCTTCTGCAGTACTTCTTCCGTATGTTTGTGAATGCAATAAGTCATATTCAAATCCCTTCACCCACACCACATACATACCCCAATTGGGGATACCATTAAAAGATATTCTTCTGCAGTACTTCTTCCGTATGTTTGTGAATGCAATAAGTCATATTCAAATCCCTTCACCCACACCGCATACATACCCCAATTGGGGATACCATTAAAAGATATTCTTCTGCAGTACTTCTTCCGTATGTTTGTGAATGCAATAAGTCATATTCAAATCCCTTCACCCACACCACATATATACCCCAATTGGGGATACCATTAAAAGATATTCTTCTGCAGTACTTCTTCCGTATGTTTGTGAATGCAATAAGTCATATTCAAATCCCTTCACCCACACCGCATACATACCCCAATTGGGGATACAATTAAAAGATATTCTTCTGCAGTACTTCTTCCGTATGTTTGTGAATGCAATAAGTCATATTCAAATCCCTTCACCCACACCGCATACATACCCCAATTGGGGATACCATTAAAAGATATTCTTTTGCAGTACTTCTTCCGTATGTTTGTGAATGCAATAAGTCATATTCAAATCCCTTCACCCACACCACATACATACCCCAATTGGGGATACCATTAAAAGATATTCTTCTGCAGTACTTCTTCCGTATGTTTGTGAATGCAATAAGTCATATTCAAATCCCTTCACCCACACCACATACATACCCCAATTGGGGATACCATTAAAATATATTCTTCTGCAGTACTTCTTCCGTATGTTTGTGAATGCAATAAGTCATATTCAAATCCCTTCACCCACACCACATACATACCCCAATTGGGGATACCATTAAAAGATATTCTTCTGCAGTACTTCTTCCGTATGTTTGTGAATGCAATAAGTCATATTCAAATCCCTTCACCCACACCGCATACATACCCCAATTGGGGATACCATTAAAATATATTCTTCTGCAGTACTTCTTCCGTATGTTTGTGAATGCAATAAGTCATATTCAAATCCCTTCACCCACACCACATTCATACCCCAATTGGGGATACCATTAAAAGATATTCTTCTGCAGTACTTCTTCCGTATGTTTGTGAATGCAATAAGTCATATTCAAATCCCTTCACCCACACCGCATACATACCCCAATTGGGGATACCATTAAAAGATATTCTTCTGCAGTACTTCTTCCGTATGTTTGTGAATGCAATAAGTCATATTCAAATCCCTTCACCCACACCACATACATACCCCAATTGGGGATACCATTAAAATATATTCTTCTGCAGTACTTCTTCCGTATGTTTGTGAATGCAATAAGTCATATTCAAATCCCTTCACCCACACCACATACATACCCCAATTGGGGATACCATTAAAAGATATTCTTCTGCAGTACTTCTTCCGTATGTTTGTGAATGCAATAAGTCATATTCAAATCCCTTCACCCACACCGCATACATACCCCAATTGGGGATACCATTAAAAGATATTCTTCTGCAGTACTTCTTCCGTATGTTTGTGAATGCAATAAGTCATATTCAAATCCCTTCACCCACACCACATATATACCCCAATTGGGGATACCATTAAAAGATATTCTTCTGCAGTACTTCTTCCGTATGTTTGTGAATGCAATAAGTCATATTCAAATCCCTTCACCCACACCACATACATACCCCAATTGGGGATACCATTAAAAGATATTCTTCTGCAGTACTTCTTCCGTATGTTTGTGAATGCAATAAGTCATATTCAAATCCCTTCACCCACACCGCATACATACCCCAATTGGGGATACCATTAAAAGATATTCTTCTGCAGTACTTCTTCCGTATGTTTGTGAATGCAATAAGTCATATTCAAATCCCTTCACCCACACCACATATATACCCCAATTGGGGATACCATTAAAAGATATTCTTCTGCAGTACTTCTTCCGTATGTTTGTGAATGCAATAAGTCATATTCAAATCCCTTCACCCACACCACATATATACCCCAATTGGGGATACCATTAAAAGATATTCTTCTGCAGTACTTCTTCCGTATGTTTGTGAATGCAATAAGTCATATACCACTCCCTTCAGCCACACCAATTACTTACCTCAATTGGGGATACATGGCTTTTAAGCTGGCGACGCTCCCATTTTATTTAAAAGCATTCTGAATTTCTTCCAATATATAACATATTTCTCTTGAACAGTTTTTAAATTCCTTAAAAAATACATGTTATTTTTTAAGATAGTATCAATACATTTGTAAAGCCGAATGGTATTAAATGAATTTCCATCGAAGGAAAAAAAATCGCAAAGTAAGCTCCGAACATTTTTAAAAACACGTTTTGTTTTGTTATTTAATAAATTAAAGTTATTAAAAATTTACAATGTATCTTTAAATGCAACTGACAGATTTTTGCTGTAATCGAGTCCGGTTTTATTAAATATTTTCACCATATTCGCCTAATTATTATCGTTTTTTTTTATATTAGCGCGCTCCCTCTAACATTCGCATTTATATATCTCCCTTTCAAACTTTGAAAGCTCAATACGGAGCCTATTTTGTGTGAATTTACCGACAGTTTTCCTTCATTTATCGCCTCCAAAAGCTTTTATATACATTATATTGTTATATATTGTAATATAACGGAATCGCCATGTTTACGATAAAGTTTTTGCTGTCATTGGCCGGCACTCAAATATACAAGTGAAATAAACTTTTCAGTTACATACAAAAATTGTACGTCGAAAGTTCTTCACTGATTGCTTTGAAATTTTGACACAATGTTGCATTTGAATACGCATGTGTTTTTACATATATAAAAGTGTAGATGTGTTCAACTGCACGGAATATAGTTACAAGAAGGCTATAATGACATACCTCAGTAATAATAACAATTAAGTTTAGCATAATACCATTCTTCTGTATAATTTTAAATGCAAATTTTAATATTGATTACTGTTTCACTCAATTGTAATGTTTGTAAAAGTTCTTATAGGCGTATAATAATAAATAATAAACCTTAGGGGGTGAAAGGGGGTGTTGGACGTTAAAGGAACACGCGCTATTGTTTCTCTATTTGCACAGACAAACTAAGCTACAGCAACGCGTGGCGGAGTACAACTAGTATTTTAATAATAATATTAACGAAATTTTTTTAAAAATATTTATGTTGAGGGATCAGTAGGATTTATAGACCCTGTTAGGAGTTCTACCGATCCGAACCCTCTGATATGAAAATATCTGGAGTCGGTGAATTATTTTCCCATTTGATCTCTGGTGAGTTGACGTGTTGTTCTTGTATTGTTTTGTATTTATTTTGCTTATATAATGCACTTACATAAAGTTGATTGACTAGATGATCATTTGTGGAAAAGTGTGTGGAAGGGTTTAGTTTTTCCTATGGGGAAGATTTAACCCGGATGTAAAATCGAACATTAGTTTTGAAAAGTCCGTCATGTTTCGTTTTGGCTTTCTTTTATAAATTAGGAGAAAATTATATTTTTCAAGAATTACAAATTACAAGCAAAAGAGGTTCATACTGTATTCAAGAAATTTTCACTTTAAATTGTTAAGTCTCTCCAATCTAGGGGGGATTAAATAAGATGAAAAGTGTATTAAAGTAAATATTATATCATCATATTATGTATCTCGGCTTTCCTCGTTTTCCTAATACTATTTATATCTAACTATACCTACACTAAGCCAATAGCTACCTATACATAGATACTTGGAATCACTCGGCTTTTTGAAATGGCAAAGTTCACAACATTTCTGTAAAATATGCCGGGTGGAGGATGAAATTTAATTTGTTCATATTTCAACCCACTCAGAAACTAAGTAAACATATACCAACATGTTGTTCGTATAATTGAAACTGAAACGGATCTAAAAACCGTGATTCTTTACCTAAATCCTAATGGCGACATGAATAATAAGTCACACTATCTGTTGTTTTTGTGTATTTTATTGGCGCGAGCGAAGGCTGTGCAAACAGATTCCTTCAGATGGCATTATAGCCGCGCAACGCGGGTCTATCGATAAATTAATATACTAATCTAAGTACAGATACGTCACGAAACCCATCATAGCCACGAATTGATTTTTGTCGCTTACCCCACTTGTGACAAGTGGCAAGGCGCACGCGCAGTTCACACACCCGTACTTGTATTAATTCCTCTCATACCAGCAAGACCCGTGGAATACACACATAGAATACAGACCGATATCCAATACAGTAATACAAAGGTAGGTCGGCGGACACCCAGCGCATATAGCCTACAGCCTATAGCCGCCCTCTTCCGTAGAGAGAACGTTTTAACTAGAGCACCCCATTTCCCTTCGAGTTGACGGACGAAACCCGCTTGATTTCGACGTGCGTAGCTCGACATCCCGCGTAATGTCATAAGTGCTAATCTTGTTATCGGCATGTAATTAATCCCGATCAAAACGTAAAGTTTCGATCACAGTGCCCTCTCTCTACATTGTACGCTTTGGAATAATTGTATTGACAAATCACTAGGCAGACCTCTGGCGGCGGTTTCCCTCGGTTCCCATGGTTTTCATTAAGAAAATACTCTGAGTGTCGGTCGCCTCGTACCGTTTACCACCGTGATTGTGAAAAACAATAACATTTTGTGTGTTCGGATACCAGTCGCTGCTTTTGGAATAAATACTCTTCACCAGCTCTGAACAATGTAAGTACTACATATTTGTATTTCAAACGCTGCATATATTTGTGGTGACGAATTAGACAAACAATACTACACAAATAATACTAACTATCTTTCCTGCGACTTGTTAAAATTCCATACTATTGGAGATTCTTGATAATTCATTACGAAAATGTTGAGATTTAATGATAATATTGCCTATTTTAATTTGTATTGATCACGGATTGACATTTTCGTCACCAGGTTAAGACACAATTAATAAGTATTGATTTCGAAACAACTACATAATCATATGATTTACGTTTCAGAAATGTCTTTGTTTTTCAATACTTTTCATGCTTAAGTGTGTTTATAAAAACAGTGCAGTTTAATATATCGGGCAATTGTGCACATTTAAATTAAATTTTACTGCTCACTGGAATTGCTTTTAAACAGCTTGCACAAACTCGGCCTTTAAAAATGTTGAGTGTTTTTTTTTAACTGCATTTTTATTATTTGATGTTATCGTTGAAGTTTATAATAAATATTCCGGCGTGTTGTAGGTGAAATAATAATGTTTACGAAATGTCAAACGAATAACAAAGGTACTTACATAAAATAGTTAACATTTTGCGTTAGAATTCATAAATCAAATCAAAATGTATCAATCCTAAAGGACAGGGTTTTCCAATAAGAGGTGTTATTTTGAATAGCCCGCTATTTCGGTAGATGTTACTTTTGAAGCTGTATTTTTTGACATTTGACAAGTAGAAACTACTTCATTAATAAAAATGGAACGATACACGCTTCAACAACGCATTGAAATAATTAAAAATCATTTGAGTGAATCAAATGCAAATCATTTTGAGTGATGAGGGCCATTTCCACCTCGGTGGCTTCGTCAACAAGCAAAATTGTCGCATCTGGGGCTCGGAAAACCCAAGAGTTATTGTTGAAAAGCCTTTCTATCTTCAACGTGTGACTGTTTGGTGCGGTTTATGGTCCGGCAGAGTCATTGGACCTTACTTTTTCAAAAATGAGGCTGGAGCAACAGTTACGGTGAATGTATTGCGCTATCGAGAGATGATTAATGATTTTTTTATGGCCGGAATTGGATGGTATTGATCTGGACAACGTTTACTTTCAACAAGACGGCGCTACTTGCCACACAAGCAACGAAACCATAGATCTTTTACGATTGAATATCAAAATAACACCTCTTATATGATATAAAACCCTGTATATCTTAAAAAGGCCTAGAGAAAAGTAAGCGATGGTATATGTTTATCTCCTAAGAATAACCCCCATAAATGCCGGGTACAAGACAGCTAGTATTTAATATTATCTTCGATGATTTAAAATTAATAATTTTGCCAAATCCTGTACACCAATAAATGAGTACATTACACCGATGACTAAAATCCTCTTCCTATTTGTGAAATTATTTTTGGGGACGCTTCGAGGGATAAATAATGAATATTCCATTATATTGGTGTAGGGTTAGTTTACCACATTTAAATAATAACGGTTTTCAGGTAGGTACTTACAATTTAACATTACAAAAAAGCATGAACCCGGCATTGCCCAGCAATGTTATTATAATACAAGATATTACAATACATTCTATTATCTTTGGTGCCCAGATATAAATTTATAGTACCGTAACTCTTGCTATGATAAACGAAGTTTTGTGAAATAATTTTCACATGCACCCATAGATGTTTAGAAATTAGTTTACATTCATAATCTGTATCATATAGTAAATCATAAAGCCAATATATATATATAAATACAAATGTAAATATTCGTTTATTCAAAATCTAATGTCGCTGAAAGGTCTTTACCGATTACAATTTTGACACAACATTGCATTCGAATACGCGTGTGTTTTATATATTACGTAGATGTCACTCGTGTCAAGCAAAAATATTCTTTAAAAAAAAAACAGCGCCATCTGTTGGACGTAAGACCAACACGCGCTCCTGTTTCTCCATCTACACAGAGACGTACAGCTAGTAAGTAAATTAAATTAATGTTTTTGTCCAGAACCAGTGGCGTAGCTATAGCATTCAAATGGAGGGGGGGGTTCGACCCTTACAATGTCTTTTTGTTATGTCTAATTATAAGAACCTATTATTCAGATTATTCAAATGAGGCCAATGTGGGAGGGGTGGGGGGGGGGGGGGGGTTGATCCTCTAAGCCCCCCTTACACACGCCCTTGTCCAGAACGTTAAGCAAATCATAAATATTTTCTGCGTCAAAATATTTTATAAATTTATATTTATAAAATAAACTTTACGAAAATAGAAAAAAAATGGCCACCGATATTATTATATTCCTTTAAGGCGATGCCATACGTAGTAATGCAAAATCATGTGTTTTTGGTTTGAAATGGTCGCCTAGAAATGTTTCAGATGCTTTAATTAAATACTGCGAGTAGAATACATCTTGGCCTTTGAAATAATCGAGTATTTTTTAGATAAGTCTTTTTATAAGCCCAGAAAAAAATAATGTATAAGGCCCATGAAAACTGTTTTAAAGTTCAAAATCACCTACTTACGAACTCATTTTCGGTTATGATTTTATTGTATATTGTGGAAAATTAAGTTATTTATAAAATGATCGAAAAAAAAATTAAATATTTATGCCTTAACATCCACAAACTATTTATTGTTCACAAACTAAACTGTTCCACAAACTAAAATAAAAGGCACTTTTTGGCCATGTTTTTTTCTTGCATAAATCAAAACAGGCGGATGGTGTTAAGCGAGAATTTAAACCTTATCGCCATCTACGTAAGGGTTGTTATTGATAGCGGCTCAATTTAAAATATTACACGACGTAGTGCATCGCCTTAATAAACGTGTCTAGTAGTTGTTTTCAATTTAAACTTATTGTGATCATTGCTCGTGATGGTAAAAAAACCTGAAATTTACTAAATCAATATAATAAACTAAATTTTTTGCAACTTTTTTCCTATATCTACTTATTCATATGATAAGTCCATGGCATCTTGAAGGTTTTCGTGACTCTTTTCTAAAAGAATTACCGAAAGTGTTACGACTAAATGTATGCACTGTTTCACACGGAGCGCCTTTTTGATACAATCTTACCAACATCCTGTTTGGAAGTTGCGCAACGATGATTTTTCCACAGGTCGTGATTTAGGCGCAAGAATCACTTACCAGTGCTCTGCAACCTTTTCTTTACAATTTCGCAAAAATTAAATTGTATAAGCTACACAATTATTAATTATATACGGAGAATAATAAGTATTGCTAATTTATTAAAAATCTTTTTCTTTAACTTATTTTTAGCTTTATCTTTTCTGCGTCTTGTTCTGTATCATGTTTCATATAGATGTATAAGTATTCTTCTTCAATGATATATTAACAATGTTTTAAAATTTTTGGTAATCCGGTTAAAAATGGGATTGAACACCGACTCCTGATAAACTATTAGGAAATTCGTAACATATCAGAACACGCGTTCATGCACCTGCTCTTGCCCTGATTATATAAAATGACAAAATGCGGAAATATTATGATTTTTGCGAACACGTGTCTGATAAGTTTATTAGGAAACCCATCAATTCATTCGTAAAGGGTCTGAAATCCCGTTTTTAACCGGATTATGAATAATTTGAAGAGATTTTTAATAAATCCAACAACAAGAACTTTACTACAATTTACCTAACCACTTTTTTTTTTCTTAAACCGAGACATTTTCTGAACACGGGAACGTCCCTGTGAGACAAGCATAACAAAAATTCTGATTTAAAAACTCTTGTTCATAGCGGAAAAAAAACATTATAGTGTTCTGATTGCAGATATTCGTGTTCACAAAAGACATATTAGCATCGACCCATAGCACACTAGTATAACATGGCACATCGGTTGCGGAGTTGGTACTGCATTAAACCGTACACGAGCAAAGCCAGTCGAGGTCTTTTGAAGCTCACCACTAATGGGCACCAATTTAAAATCGCTTCGTCTGAAAATGGATGTTTATACAGTTTTTTCTAACTCTTTCGGAATCGGGATGAATTTTTCAGTGACCGATCAAAACTAGATTTTCTGCCGAAACCGAAACCGAAGCCGAATGTCGGCTTCTGTTCGAACCGAAACCGGAACATATTTACATAAGTTGTTAAAAAAACACTTCATACCACGAAATTAAGGTTTTTATTTGTTAATCTCGTGAGAGTTCATTCAGGTTAGTGTTAAAATGCACAATGAAAAAATGACTACTTTTTTAGTTTTTTGGTTCGGTTATTGCTGGTAATTTAAAAAATCTTAGAACTACTAATTTTAGTAAAGAATTCAGTGTAGTCTTTATTTTAGACATTGTGATTAATTAAACAAATTTAGACGAAAATAAATCATTTATAAAAATATCTAACTATTAAAGCTATGAACTTTGATAAGTTTTATATAACCGTCTTCTGTTAAAACAATATTTAAATTGTTCTAAAGGCATACACGTTCGCCCGAGCGAAACATTAGTCGACAAATCAAAAACGCAGGTATCGGCTGAGCCGAAGATTCGGCCAATTATTAAAAACCGTGGCCGAAACCGGCCGAATCTTCGGTCGGTCACTAAAATTGTTGTAAAATGATCATCTAACTGGGGTGATTTTGATCTTATCAAAATGGCTAGGGCTCATTTATAAGTTTGAAATTTGTAAAACAAATCATAATTTTGTTGTGAACAAAATTTAAAAAAAATTACATAAGGTAATAAAATTTCCACTGCTATCAAATTCTAATAAAACGTGTGAAATATCAGCAAAGAAAACTTGATAAAATTTACATAGTCCAAAGGAAAGCCAACGAGTTAATAACGTATCGAAGTTAAAGTTGTGGGTCTTTGTTCTCGTTCAATACGAACGAAAAATTCTTTGGAATTCTGGAGCAAATTCTTGTGTTCTTTTGAAGTTTTTTTTCCTTTTATTTGCTTCAAACTTTCGAATGAAGTTGGAGCGGGCAATTTCATTTAACATTTTCCTTTCAGCAAAGTGGCGGCTGATTTAATTACGCGAGGAAATGTGAAATATGACGCCAAAGCTGTGGAATTTGTCCTACATTCGAGCTTAAAGTCCGAGCGAGAGCTTTTTGATGACGTCTTCGTCACATATTTTTTAATAGCATTGATTATACAGTTAAATACGATATGGAAATGAGCAATTTGCACAAAAATTATGTGATTGCTTCTGTAGGTATTACTATCTACTATTTTCAGAGATTCCGATTGTTTGTTTTATTTTTTTTAACTTTTATTTATAACATTAATTATTTTACAAATTGGAATGGGGGAATAAAGGTTGAAGCAAACATAATATCTTCCCGCAAGAATATAAATGAGTATTGCTATTTTATTAATAATCTCTTCAAATAATTCGTAATCCGGTTAAAAACGGGATTGCAGGACATTTCCTGATAAACTTTTAATAAATTCGTAATAATATCGGAACACGTGTTCACGCACCTGCGTTTGTCTTAATAATATATAATGACGAAATGTTATTAATATATTAGTTATAAATTGTCTTTCTTTTTGGGTCTGCAATCTCGTTTTTAACCGAATTACGAATAATTTTAAGAGATTTTTAATAAATTAGCAATATTTTTTAAGAGTAATTTTTCTCTCCGAGCCATTCAAACTTATTTATATGAAACTTCATACTGCAAAGCACACTAATCACCATCGGATTGGTACAAGCTAGTGATATGAGTCCAGGCTATAGTCAAGAGCCTTTTTAATGTGAATTCCACAAGTCCCAAAAGCTCCATACTTACCGGAACCATGGGACTATGGCATCCCAATATGCTTTGAGGCTGAAGGGTGTGGGGAGGGGAAGAGAAAAATGATGAAGTATCTGGCTATTCCTATCTGATTACTAAAGCCATTTCAAGTAACTTTTCGATTCTTTCATTACGAGCGATACTTAGGGCCGGAATTACAGTTGTTTTTTTAGATCGGCTTGATTTACGTCAGGAAACCTACTCGATAGCAACTTGACGAATGCAAATATATCTCAAGCCGAGCTTATGATGCAACTGAAATACCGGCCTTCAAAGCATCTATAACTCAGACCGTAATTAACACAATGTACATACAAACTATTATCTCGAGTAACAGGAGATGAAGAAGAGAAATTTGGACAACCGTTCAAACATTCATATAGTCATTTATTCTTACTCTTTAATTAATTTCTCAGTAAATTAGTTTAACCGGTAATAAATCATTTTAGACATCATAAAAATTGAAATTGGGCGGGGGTAAAAAAATATATAAAAGTCAGCTCAACTTGGCCTAGCGACAGTTTGAAAATGGCGTTGAATGCCGAAACAGCTGTTCCAAAATAAAACTAAAAACTGCAGAACAATAATAACATTATTAAATTTGATTTACTTCAAATTTAAAAAAGAGTATCACGTTTGATACAGTTTTATATTGTTAGTTTGTTGATCTGACGTAAACGGAAGCCTTAGCTATCACTAGTATGTAATAATAATAATAAATGATTATTAGTTGAATTAGATACTAGATATTGATTGGTTTCTGTCTATTCCATTTGTAAAGTTTATTGTTTCGATCGATAAAACTTCACTTAACCAACACTCAACGACATAACTATGTAATATATACCTAACCGTATAATATTAGTAGAGAAGGTCATTGATTGGAACTAACATATTCCCAACTCGCTAGATTAGTAGAGCAGGTCATTTATTGGAACTAACTTATTCCCAACTCGCTAGATTAGTAGAGAAGGTCATTGATTGGAACTAACATATTCCTAACTCGATAGATTTATTATATATATATACATATTTATTATTTATTAGTAATAAGGTCATTGATTCGAACTAACATATTCCCAAATCGCTAGATTAGTAGAGAAGGTCATTGATGGAAACTAACATATTCCTAACTCGATAGATTTATTATATATATATTTATTATTTATTAGTAATAAGGTCATTGATTGGAACTAACATATTCCCAAATCGCTAGATTAGTAGAGCAGGTCATTGATTGGAACTAACATATTCCTAACTCGATAGATATATATTTATTATTTATTAGTAATAGATTTATTATTTATTATTAGTCGACCACCATAACACGGGCATGTGCCTAGCATGGTGGTCGAAAAATTCCTCAATGCATGTAACTAATAATTTTTTGAATAAAGAAACTTAAAAAAAAAAAATTGATAGATTCCTCTGCCTTAACAAACGGATTGCAATCTTTATAACACAGGCTCAGGTATATATGCTGTCCTTGTTCTACCGGCATTTCAGTGGAAGATGCTCTGAGTGTTATTTAGTGTCATTGATTCCACCGTCACCGGTACCGGTGCATAGTCGAGAAACACGCCAAAATATGTACAGTGTTAACATTTGTCCATGAGAACGAGTTGTTTCGACGACTCGTTCTTGAGTTCAACATCTCGGCTGTGGAACGATTTGCCAGCCTCTGTGTTTTCTCCCACTTATAACATGAGTCTATTCAAGACCCAACTTCACTCCTTCCTCTCCTCAAAAAGTCCTTCCACCCAGCATCCCCAAAGATGAAATAGGCCTTGATGGAAATTATTTTCCTCGGGGCTTCCAGTGTGAAGTTAATGAAAAAAAATATCTTTTTCGACACGAGCTTATGAACTTTTATCAACAAAATGGAAAAAAACCGCCTAATGTTATTTTAATAAATGTGCAACTATATGAAATACTAGCTGATGTTTTTTTTTTTTTTTTTTTTTTATA
Source organism: Hesperophylax magnus (assembly GCA_026573805.1). Lineage (NCBI taxonomy): Eukaryota > Metazoa > Arthropoda > Insecta > Trichoptera > Limnephilidae > Hesperophylax > Hesperophylax magnus. Next base: position 27,399,386 of record JAIUSX010000012.1, read on the forward strand.
CAGGTACATACATAATAACAAAAAATAAAAGAGAATAACAAAAAAATCCCACAAAGGCGAGGCCTGTGCGTGGGCATTATTATTTGTATGTGGATATTTAAAACAGTGGTTTAAATAAAAATAAAATATTGTACATGGTGATTAATTTTACCGTAATTTCAGTTACTTTTTACTAAAATTCCAAAAATATTTAAGTGCTCAATGAATATTAATTGGTACAACAAGTATTAATTGATACAACAAACACATAGCAGACTTTATTATATATCTACTCTTAAAGCTAATTAGTTGTAAGTATAATTAATGGCTTTATTAATAACTTATAAGAAAAAAATATCTATTTTGGCTGTTTTGAGCCAAGTTTTGATATATTTTTTAAATGAATGAAGATTTTGACGAGTGGTCTCTTTAAGGGTTGAACATACTGAATTATAGATTTTTGGAGCAATAAAACTAATGTGTCTCTGGGCCTGTCTAGTTTTACAGTGGGGTACAACATACTCACAGGCGCCACATCTTCGACTGGAACGATTAGAGTTTTTAATAAAATTGTTTGGGTGCTTGTAGATAAATTTAAGACATTGAAAACTATAGGTTTGTCTAAGGTCCAAAATATCGGTTTCCCTAAACAATTGTTTGGAGGGATAAGATTTACTTTTCTGGTACATAATCTTAATTATTGCTTTTTGGGCAATTTCTAATGGTTTGAGATGATTATTGTAACTTCCTCCCCAACGTCGGGTAAACATCAGCTAGTATTTCATATAGTTGCACACTTATTAAAATAACATTAGGCGCCTTTTGTTATACTATATGAAATACTAGCTGATGTTTACCCGACGTTGCTCGAGAATATGGAGTAAAGTTTTGAGTTTGGGAATTCTGATACACCTGAAAACTGGGTACATTTTAAGGTGGAAATAGTATCATCGTAAATAATTGAAAACTTTTTGTTTTACTCGATCGTGCCATGTTTTCCTCGGGCATCCTCAACTTCTTCTGCTATTCACTTCCAAGTCTTACATTATCCGTAAACACCTTTCTTCTATCAACACAAACAACACATAAGTATTTGTTTCATTTGATCGTCCCATACTTACTCGGGTCTACCCGACTTTTTTTCCACTCTTCACTACTATATACCATATGTTTAGCATTATGATTTAGCATCTAGATTATATCTACTTTAATTCCTCATTCCAATGCAGAGATAATGCCGTAAGATTATTGTAAAACAATGTTTTACAAATGGCTTATTTCTCAAATTTTCAACATGAAAAACGATATATAAAAAAATTGTTGAAAGCGGGTAATAAGTACTAGTGGCGTATGAACCGAATTTAATGCAGTGGAAACGCTCCGAGCGTGCTTTGTGTGGGTAGTTCTACCCCAGTTCCAGTGGGAAGACGGTATGACGTAAAGGAATGTTTTATGACATTCTTGGTGAGATACGACAGAATGCAATGAGTTGGAAAATTAATGTATCCAAGCCAACGCGAAGGTTTTTTCCCCTTAACTGGGCACTACGTCAAAGTCTGTACATTATATCATATCCCACAATTTTGATTGTTTTTTTCACCGTTACGTATTGTAGTATATTGGAAATATTTATAATTACAGTAGATGTACGTAGGGTTTGAAATGTAAGTCGATCGACATAGTTGGCATCGGGGGGGGGGTTAGGTTCCTGATGCATTACCTCGCACTAGCTCTTACAAAGGCATGATGTCGATTCTCTCTCAAAGCGTGGGGTCAGCTTCGATTGTTATTATTTCCTACGATTCAAACCGCTACATAACACTATATGTACAGGTTTATCCAATAAGAGGTGTTATTTTAAATAGCCCGCTATTTCGGTAGATGTTACTTTTGAAGCTGTCATTTTTTAACATTTGACAAGTAAAAACTACGCCATTAATAAAAATGGAACAATACACGCTTCAACAACGCATTGAAATTATTAAAATTCACTTAAGTGAATCAAATGCAAATCATCTTGAGTGATGAGGCCCATTTCCACCTCGGTGGCTTCGTCAACAAGCAAAATTGTCGCATCTGGGGCTCGGAAAATCCAAGAGTTATTGTTGAAAAGCCTCTCTATCTTCAACGTGTGACTGTTTGGTGCGGTTTATGGTCCGGCGGAGTCATTGGCCCTTACTTTTTCGAAAATGAGGCTGGAGCAACAGTTACGGTGAATTGATTGCGTCGTCAAGAGATGATTAATGATTTTTATGGCCGGAACTGGATGGTATTGATCTTGACAACGTTTACATTCAACAAAACAACGCTAAGTGCCACACAAGCAACGAAACCATAGATCTTTTAGGATTGAATATCAAAATAACACCTCTTATTGGAAAACCCAGTATATGTGATTTTACATTGTCTCACTTCAGTCACTTCTACATTCAATCAAACAAAGTCTGATTTCGTAAGTATTTTATGTAGGTAAGACAAATGTTGTGGTGTCTTAAGTAACTTGCATAATATTTTCTTAATTTTTGTTTTAAATGTACAGGACCTACATTGAAAATTCAAGTTTTAACTTTTCTGGTAAATAATCTGGTTGTTCCATTCCGTGACACATTAATTTATTTTTAACGTACTTTTAAGTTTTAAAATTACGATTATATACAATTATATTATTACCAATAAAACGTTTTTACTTTTTTTATTATTTTTTTTTATACATAGGAACTGAAAAGAAAAATAAATTACAATAACGAGATACACGGACACGGGACGAGAAATTCTAAGCAAATTAGATTGCCAACAAGAAAAAAAACAAGCACCCAAAAATCTCTGATGTACCAGGCCGTTCAACTCTATAACAAAATCCCGAAGGAAATTGCTGTGATAGAAAATATTAATAAGTTCAAAAATGAATTAAGAAAATATGTCTATCTCAATTATTAATGTTTCTTTTTTTGTGACTTTATTGAAATATTTAAAGAAAGATTATGTTTGCCAAACAATGTACATGTTTATATGTTTATAAAACTATTAGCACACACGAAGATGTGAGCTAACTTAAGATCAATAAATAAATAAATAAATAGCTGAAGTGCCCCAGCAACAATCTTTTGTATTTATTAATTGATTATTATGAAAATGTCCACTGAAGAATTGTTACCCTCCATTAGTATTCTAAGCATTGAGGAGTACATATTATGGTAGTTAGCCCCAGAATTTCTGCACTGAAAAAAATATCGACTTCTAATTATCCGGTATTATTGTAAACTTACAAATAAAACACTATTTAAAAGTATTAGTTGTCACTACACTTTAATCATAGTTATAAGCCACTAGTTATAAGTCACTAGCTATCAAACTTAGTTATAAGCCACTAGTAATAAGTTATAAGTCTAAGAGAGGAATAGGATTAAACGCATTAATTAAGTTGTTAAGCGGCCTTGAGGTGATTTTCTCACGAAAATGGCTATATACAAATAATCCAATCGCGATGCCCAACCCAATCGAGCGGTGCCCCGGCAAGGCAAGGGTCCTGGGTTCGAGTCCTAGATGTGACCGTATCCTTTTCTGATTTTTCTGTTTCAGATTTTCGTTTAGAAATCGCTAATATTGTCTTCAATAATTAATTATTATTATTATTATTATTAGTTATCTTCTTCCCCTTGTCATATTCGGATCGGGGATCCATCACCTCAACAAGGCGCCTCCAATCATTCCTGTTCTGCGTATGTCCAACCTCTCATGATGTCTTGTTACGGAATTACGACAACAATGATTATTTAATCATTTTTAAAGACACGATAATATTATTTGAATACAATTTACAATATTTGATGCCGAGTTTTGCTTTCAGGTTTTCGTAAGGTTTTCTGTAAGCTCTGAAAAGCGTATGATAATTATAAAAAAAACATTTTTTATACAGCGCCCTTGAGGTGCTTCACGAAAACGGCGCTGTTCAAATATTTTTTATTTTTTTTATTTATTTATTTTTTCTAATTTTTTTTATTTTTTATTATGTAATAATTAAACAGTTTACAATGTATAATAATATTTGCTAACAATAATGATATATAAAAATTAGTTTTCACATTTTTTTTTTGAATTTTTTTTTGATGTTTCTCTTTTATGGAAGCAGACGCTTGTGTTTAAAAGAGATGCTGAGTATCGAGATGAACATTATTTATGTAAGTATTCTTATTAATAATTTAAGGAGTTAAGAATATTAAAAATATAAGTGTATATCAACAATGTACAATTTAACGATTTATAACGTTACATTATTTAATTGACGAATTTCGTCATTTTGATTTTTTACCTTGAAATGTTCTTTGATCGCTTTGAGTAGGGTTTTGTCGTCTTCGATTTTTCTGATATTATCAGGTAGGTGCATATGTTTTATTATTATTAGTCTAGGCGTCAGTTGTTGAACGATTGCATAGTTTGAATATACAAGTACATATTTTTTAAGGCGACATAAGACTAATAACAGGGGTTTGTTCGACGCTCACATTTTAATTATTTCTGATGAACGTATTATTAAAATCTCAAATGTTTCTAGAGGGATCCCTACGCAATAGCCTATTCTAGGCTGTGTCACAACTCTGGCAAACCATTAAGTAGCGGAGGAACGTAGACACGATCTTTTAAAAAGAACCAAAGGATAAAAATCCATGGCGTTACGTCAGGTGAACGTGGAGGCCAGCGAAAGGGAGATCTGTAGACTCGAACATTACGACCAATCCAACGGTCAGGGACGTCGACGTTCAACCACTCTCGTACAGAGAGATTCCTATGGGGAGGGGCTCCATCCTGTTGCCAAATATAATTTACAGGTTCATCCTCTACTAATTGGAGAAAGAGCCATTCTTTAAACATATCTAGATAAACCACCCTGTTACGGAAGCTTCAGCTAAAAAAATGGTCTGTACACTTGACATCGGGACACAGCGTAGAAATCATTTAATTTTGGGGAATCTCTTTATCGTTCTGCAAGTTCACGAGAGTGCTCTGATCCCCAGATACGAAGATTATGGGTATTTACTTTCCAACTTAGAACAGTTGAGTTATCACCCACTGAACACCACACGATCAAGAAAGTCATCTTCCCGCTCTAACACTTGTGATGTATGGTAATAAGTTGAGTATTTAAGCTATAGATGGCGCTAGTCATAAAGCTTACTCCAGAGTCCATCAGATGTCGCTAGAGTGTAACAGAGGTTATATTGACAGGGAACAAGCTTCTCGAACCAGAGAATTATGAACCCTTGGGTAATGAACAGTGTAGCTAAATCCAGACCTATTATTTGTAAGGTAAATAAACACAATTATAAGTAGAACCTTTTACTTTTTAACAAAGAGTTACCAACACTTAAATCTGCAAAGTAAGACAGATATAACAATTTTCAAAGATTTATAATATACCATTCATACTAGGACCCTGTATAATTCGACGCTAAGCCCTAAAAGCGTCATTTGTTTAAACGAAAAATTATGTAAAATCGCTAAGTCAGAACTTCAAAGTCCTTTCAGATTCAAGACAATAACAGAATGGCGAAATTTCACCAAGTTAAGACTCCTTTTCTGAATGAGACCTTACAAAGCAGAATTTATGTTCCCCCGTCTATAACGTCTATGTAAAACACAGCTATTTCAAAGGGCAACAGAAAACGATGAATGAAACCTTAACCATTATTCACAACTTGAAAGCTTCGTAGAAATAATATATAAGTACAATATTATCCAGTTGCTGTTTAACCTTTTGCAATAAAATTTTATTTCAGTGTTCTCGGAGATTCTCATTCACGTTTTCGATTTGCTTCAGGTAAGATTTGGAAAATAAATATTCTTAAATAATTCTGAGAAATCCCCAATGGTTTTGTAAAATAATCGCTCCATTTATATTATACTATAATATGATACCGCATAATTCATACGGAATTTAATATATTTTGATTATATGATCACAATTTATTCATAATAATGGGTTAAAACGTTCGATCGTAAGGTTATTTTTTTTTGCGTGTCATTATTGGCAAAAAAGAAAAGGAGTGTAATGCACGAGAAACCTACGTTTTACCATAAATTGTTGTGGTAGTGGTAGATACTCTCAGTATCGCCCTGGTGAATGTTCACCATTCGGATTTGAAAAGTTGCGTTGCTTGAAATGCTCCTCTCCTCCTCCAATAAACCTCTCTCAATCAAACATGGTGTACCGCAAGGAAGTGTCTTAGGACCTTTATTATTTCTGTTATATATCAATGATACTCCTCCTCTCTATCTCCTTCCCCTTCCCACTACTTTAAGGCTCACAGTATACCCCAATAATTGGGGATGGTACAGTCTCACTGGATTTAGACGATTGAGAGTAGTTGGGACCCTATTTTATTGATTATAAGTGCATGACCGATTGATACGTTGTAACCTCTCCCTCTCTTTCCTAAACAACATATTGAAAAAAAAGGAAGTTTACAATGAAACTTTTATTTGTATGATAATGTAAGTAGGTTTTTTGAAAAACAAATAAAATACAAGGTTTTTGCTGGACCCAATAGTATCAAAAACATTCCTTCCACAGAAATGTTATAAATTAAATTAAATTCTGTACTAAATATATATGGTTAACCTTTAATGTAAGTTTCGGGATGAAAGATTCTTGTAGCTTCGTGGGTAGGTACGTACTAGTACAGCAACTCTTCATTTATTAATTCACAAACTAATTTGAAGTTTACCTAACTGCTATGGTAACGTTCCGTGACCTTTTCAATTTATGATGTGATATGTCGTGGGCGGTGATGGAAAATGATGAAATAATCATGAAACGAAATGTTCTCAGAAAGCCACTTGCAGGTTTCATGGTTAAAACCGGGGATAAAAATGATCTAAAAGGCAATGCCACAACATCGGGTTCAAACAGGGCCAGCCTGACCCAAACGGCGCCAAGCGCTGGGTTTGGTGTAAAGTATTAACAGCGTCTTGCTCCAAATACGTACAGGACCAGCCCAGAACGACCCGGCCTGGAATCGGCGTCAGCGCCGACAGGGACCTTTAAAATGTAAAAATAAATGCTGATTGACATTGTGGATGACAATGTTACTTTTTAGTTTCTGAGAAACACCTAAACCCAAACAAACAAGCTTTCATATAAACATTTTTTTTTACCAGAACGGAATATCTACAGCAAAAATATAGCTGTACATATTTGCATGTTATCTTATTAAGGCGTAGCACCACGAAGAAATTCAAAATAATGATAATAAATAATAAGTGATTTTTATTATTATTTCATGTATGATTCATACTTGCTATACTTATGTTTCTATAAAATAGTATTTTTTAGTATTTTTAAGTTATTTTTATTATTATTTCATGTGTGATTCATACTTGCATACTTATGTTTCTATAAAATAGTATTTTTTAGTTCTTTTAAGTTATCTTTATTATTATTTCATGTATGATTCATACTTGCACACTTATTTTTCTATAAAATAGTATTTTTTAGTTCTTTTATGTTATCTTTATTATTATTTCATGTATGATTCATACTTGCACACTTATTTTTCTATAAAATAGTATTTTTTAGTTCTTTTATGTTATTTTTATTATTATTTCATGTATGATTCATACTTGTGTTTCTATACAATAGTATTTTCTAGTTCTTTTATGTTATATTTATTATTATTTCATGTAAACATTTATTAAATAATAAAAAAAAATAGAATAAAATTTTTAAATAATGTGTTTTTTGTTTGAATAAAAAATACTTGATTTTTTTTTGTTTGACACGAGGATTAAATTGATTTCTCCCCACTGACTGGCTTTTCACTGCGGTGAACTTTTAAGATGTATTTTAAAACTAAAAAAAAACGTTTGACTAAGGATTGAACCTTCCTCCCCAGGGACTAACTAAAGTGAGCGAACCACGCTACCACTTAAACCAAATCCTAATTGGACGCTACTGGGATATATTTGTTGTAATTTTTTTAATAATTTCATCCAAATTCAGAAAAATATATGTATGTGCGCTTGATGTAGGGAAGTGTGTTAATTTTCACTTCTAAAATTCCATTTCATTAATTCAAGAAAACGAAATCTAAATTTAAGGCGATGCACTACGTCGTGTAATATTTTAAATTGAGCCTATCAATAACAACCCTTACGTAGATGGCGATAAGGTTTAAATTCCCGCTTAACACCATCCGCCTGTTTTGATTTATGCAAGAAAAAAACATGGCCAAAAAGTGCCTTTTACTTTAGTTTGTGGATGTTCAGGCATAAATATTTAATATTTTTTCGATCATTTTATAAATAACTTAATTTTACAATAACTTAATAACTTAATTTCACAATATACAATAAAATCATAAGCGAAAATGAGTTCGTAAGTAGGAGATTTTGATCTTTAAAGCAGTTTTAATGGGCCTTATACATTTTTTTTTCTGGGCTTATTTTATTTTATTTTGTTTATTTAGGAAAACCAACAGATTTTTTACATCTTTAAATAATTAACTTATAAAAAATACAAATAATATCTAATGATAGGTTTTCACTTAAAAAAATTATTATAATAACAAACTAAGGGTCCAGTACCCGTGGGCAAAAAATATTTACAGAAAATACAAAATACTAAATAAAGTAAACATAACATCGGATATAAGAACACAAGTAAATTACAAAATATCAATTTTATCCTCACACAACACCAATAATCACCAATATATGTATATACCTACAACTAAACTGAACAGATGTTTATAAAATGAGTCACTTGTAACTGGACAGGGTTCATATCAACAACATGATAACTTGCAGTATGTTATTAATTATTATTTAATAATAGCTAAGGTATCTTTTTTAAATGTTCCTAAACTACACGAAAATATGTCAATACAATTAAAATTCTTATTGTATAGGGTACAAGCTCTGAAAATAAAAGCGTTTTGTCTGAGATTAGTAGAGCATTTTTGAAGATGAAAAAGTGACTTATCTCTAGTTCTAAAGCTAGGGACTCTAAAATTAATCTCAGACAAAAGGGGCGAACAATCAATAAGGCCACTGATAATTTTATAGAGATATATTATATCTGCGGAGTCTCTTCTAGTTTTTAATGGTATTAGTCCATAATATTCCATCGAGCTGTTAATCCCGTGGTTACCAATATTCATCTTAAAATTTAAATGATTGACAATTTTTTTTGGATGGCTTCAATGCGCTTTACATAAATGTTATATTGAGGATTCCATATCTGAGAAGCAAATTCAAGATGACTACGAACATAAGAAAAATACAATATTTTAAGTGTTTGAATATTATTGAATTCTTTTCCAATACGGAATAAGAATCCTAACATTCTAAGGGCTTTCTTCACAATCATATCAACATGTGCCTCGAATGTAAGTTTACTGTCAAGCAGAACACCTAGGTCACCAATTAATAAATAAAAAATATAATTAAATTATAAAAAGACTTATCTAAAAAATACTCGATTGTTTCAAAGGCCAAGATGTATTCTACTCGCAGTATTTAATTAAAGCATCTGAAACATTTCTAGGCGACCAAATTTTCAAACCAAAAACACATAATTTTGCATTACTACGTATGGCATCGCCTTAAATAGACGTGTTTAAAAACTGCGATGTTTGGTTTTTTAATACATGATAGTACATAGGTCGCGTTCGTTTACTATTTAGACTTTAAATTGGACTTGAACTATCACGTTTAGTTTCTTTCTTCATAATTCTAAGTTGATGACTTCCTCGATATTATCTAGTTCTGTAGTTTTGTGAACAGAAGATCTAGAGTTCAAAAAAATGTGTTTCTAATTTTTTCCAAATAAATCAAAACCAAAAATTCCTCCGAAATCATTAGCTTTTTAAGTAGGTAACCTGATTCATTATAAATCATATATTTTAGGTAGCGTTAAAAAATAAATTTAAATAATAATAATGGAAGATGCTCTGAGGAACTAGCGTCATTGATCCCTTCGGCATCGGTGCGTAGTCGGGATACACGCCAAACGCGCGCCCAACATTTGTACACGGTTGACATTTGTCACATGAGAACGGGTCGCTTCTACGATTCGTTATTAAGTTCAACAGCTCGGCTGTGGAACGAACTGCCGGCCTCTGTGTTTCCTCCCTCCTACAACATGGGACTCTTCAAGACCCATGTTCACTCCTTCCTCTCCACAAAAAGACCCTCCACACAGCATCCCCAAAGATGACATAGGCCCAGAGCGAAATTATTTTCTTCAGGGCCTCCTGTGTGGAGTTAATATAAAAAAATAAAATAAGGAATTTTAAAATTATACCACAGAAACGTCACTATCTCAATGACATTTTTTTTACTTTCTTCAGGCAAGTAGGTACCATAACAAGGAATTTTAAAATTAGATCAAAGAAACGTCACTATCTCAATGATTTTTTTTTTACTTTCTTCAGGCAAGTAGGTACCATAACAAGGAATTTTAAAATTAGATCAAAGAAACGTCACTATCTCAATGATTTTTTTTTTTTACTTTCTTCAGGCAAGTAGGTACCATAACAAGGAATTTTAAAATTAGATCAAAGAAAAGTCACTATCTCAATGAATATTTTTTTACTTTCTTCAGGCAAGTAGGTACCATAACAAGGAATTTTAAAATTAGATCAAAGAAAAGTCACTATCTCAATGAATATTTTTTTACTTTCTTCAGGCAAGTAGGTACCGTAACAAGGAATTTTAAAATTAGATCAAAGAAAAGTCACCATCTCAATATTTTTTTTTTTACTTTTTTCAGGCAAGTAGGTACCATAACAAGGAATTTTAAAATTATATCAAAGAAACTTCACTATCTCAATATTTATTTTTTTTACTTTCTTCTTGCAGGTAGGTACCATAACAATGAAAAATGCAAATAAGATAACATGTGAAAGAAAAAAACAATTGTTATTGAATTTTTAAAACGTTCATCATCTTGAAATGGAAATGACTAGTAAAAATAAATTTTCAGTCGTCCACATAAAACAGGACTTACGCTCAATCAATTAGGCATGTTTCACAAACTCTTTCGGAGCCATGGGTTTCCTTTCAAAGGGTGTCCAAACAAGTTATGACCAGTTAATGTTGTGACCGTTATTTTTTTGTGTCTTGTTCTGTTTCGTGTTTCAGATATAATCTTCAAAAAAGTTAAAGTAAAGTTGTTCCTGAATATTCATTTAGACTTCCCATATAAATAAAAATCGGATGTGTTTATCCGAGACACTATCTAGGTACCAATCAATTCACTATAACTTTGTGATCTATTAAAAAGGTGGCTGCCAAAAATTTGGAAATTTTTTTTTTGCGAGATGATATTGTTAATTCTGTATTTTAAATATGAGATCGACAAATATAAGACAAGAGATCTTGGGTTCGATTCCTTGTTGAGACCGTTATCTTTTTTATTTTCTGTGTCTTGTTCTGTTTCATGTTTCGTTTAGATTTGTTAGTATTATCGTCTTCTTCAATCTTTTTTATAAATAAATTTTTTGGAAAATGTTCGTTTGTTCAAAATCATAAATCTCCGAATGTTCTTCACCGATTGCTTTGAAATTTTGACACAATGTTGCATTCGAATACGCGTGTGTTTTATATACCTTATATAGATATCACCTAATTAACAACAGAACTATCTGTTGGAAAAACATGCTTTTTTTAACATCGCCATCTATCTATTGTTTTCTATTGTTTCTCCATTTGCACAGAAACATTGAGCCACATCTACGCGTAGCGGGGTACAGCTAGTAATTAATTAATTAAAGTAACAAAAAAATAGTTATCAACTGCGAAATGTTATAATAGGCACAATCCGAAAGGCTCATACTCAAAAATATAATACTCTACTACGCTAAAGATATAATACTCTACTACGTGTCTATGTATAACTCTATGTAGAAACCTCTATTCGTTTTAAACCTCTCATTTGCTGTAGAGTCCTGGATAGGTGGATAGCCGCCCACGCATGGCCTTTTGCCTTTAGTACGCCCGCCCAGCGCCCACGCAGAATTGTGAGGATTCATTTTTTATTTTCACGTACTTTTCTTGTGTAAAAGCTCCTTACACGTAAAGAATCTTTCGCATTTCAAATCACTCTTTATTGCTTTTATGGTAAATAAAAAACCTTCTTATTCTTTTGTTTGGTGCAAAGGTTAGGAGACACAGGACACAGGACACAGGTGAAATAACGAGAGAAATTCGAATTCAGAAAGTGCCACGAAGTTGGCTCTTCCGTGGCTCTATTTTATTTGTAGTTTTCTTTTGGACGGTGATAATTATTCAGAACCTACCCAATTCATATTTAATTTTACACTTTTTCAATGTCGTCTTTCAAATGGAAATTAAAAAGCAAACTCCCCAATTGCTCGCCTGCGTAGTTTAGCAAACGAATATACGAAGGTTACGACATTTTTAACATAACTAATTCGATTTTTAAATCAAATTGGAAACCATTATAATTTTATTAAAGGTAAATATATGTTTACAAGACAAAGTTTTTTATACAAAGCACAAAATATGGCAAATTATTATAAGCAATAATTAGCTTTGTCCTTTGCGCTTAGCATAAAAAACCTTGTCTTGTAAACATATGACAAGTAAAAATATATTACCATTAAATGAAGATATAATATATCTCGACGCCATCTAGTGGGTAATTAAGTATTTAATAATACCTTTCCTACAGACAAAAAGTTGGTGGTTTTCAGGTGAAAAAAAGCAATTATTGAATTATTTGGCGGTTAAAAATGAGCGAAGACGTAGCACAGTGGATTCGTGAACCTGACGGTAATCAGAAGGTGCGGGTTCAATTTCTGTCGGCGGCATTTATTTTTTCCCTGATGATTTTTTCAATTTATATTTGTGTTTCAGGCTAATAATTATTGCTTATCTTTTCCGATTTTATGTCCGGGTTAAATCTTCCCCATATGAAAAACCAATTCTTGAAAAATATAATTTTCTCCTAATTTCTAAAAGAAAGCCAAAACGAAACATGACGGACTTTTCAAAACTAATGTTCGATTTTACATCCGGGTTAAATCTTCCCCATGGGAAAAACTAAACCCTTCCACACACTTTTCCACAAATGATTATCTAGTCAATCAACATTATGCAAGTGCATTATATAAGCAAAATAAATACAAAACAATACAAGAACAACACGTCAACTCACCAGAGATCAAATGGGAAAATAATTCACCGACTCCAGATATTTTCATATCAGAGTGTTCGGCTCGGTAGAACTCCTAACAGGGCATTTAAATCCTACTGATCCCTCAATATAAATATTAAAAAAAATCTTTCGTTATCCTACATGTATTTAAAATGACTGATTTTTGCATTTTTATATAAAATTTTTGATAGATCTAATAATACGCCTAAATTTTTAATGAGAGAGCTAGGTATAATGCAGGTAGCGAAATAACGAATGGTAATATTTTTATAGTCTGAGAATGCCAAATCCCAAATGAGAATGCCAAAGCCGCATTAACAAATCCCTTCCCACAGCCCTACCTTACTCCGCCTCACAACGCCGCCCAACCGGGTGGTGACATAGTTCCCCTGTCTGTGCACTCCACAGGCAGGGACACTCTTGTGAGGTGTCACATAAAAAAAAAAATAAAAAAAAGCCAAATTCTTTTTATCTCATTTTATATATTTGTCATTATAATTTAAGTCATTTTATATAATACCATTGTTTATTAGTAACATTACTTGTTAAAAAGTTTTTTTTACTATAATACGTCTATTTTAAAATGTCCTTCATAACTTAAAAACTGTTTTGACTAAGGATTGAACTTTCCTACGTAAAATGGAGTCGAGAATTTTACCAAACTCGAAAAATGCCTATCGGGTAAGATTGACGTTTATTTCGTATATTAACTGCTGTAATGACATCCGATTTCAGAGAAATGCGTCCACGGTTGCTACCAAAAGTTGGTAGAATGCATTTTTATCTGCCGATATTCGGCTCTCAAGATTTGAATTCATTCATTCCAGAAAACAAAGGTGGAATTCAAATATATGTATTTAATAAAAACAAATGCGTAGGTATTATTTTTCCAAATATAATTGATTCAAAAACTGGACATCGATTCTCAACGAAGTCATTCCACTCGAACAACGAATGGTTCGAGCCACTCGTTGTTCGAGCGGAATGATTTTTAGAATGTCGACCAATGCATGTACTTTCGGCGGTGATTGCGAGCGGCCTGGATTGGAGAATCGATACCCTGGTCGCTAAAATGTTTGTTCAAATTTCGGTCCAACATTTTCAGTCCTTTTAACGTTTTAGACCGTACGATTTTTTTTCTCCCACCGAACATTTGATATTATTCGACCACAGCCAAACCAAATATCAGATATGTCACTCTTGTTATTTCCTCGTTCAAATTTGGCTTCTTTATTCGTATTATCCCCTACGTTGTCTATCATGTGCACGTGTCACCCTTCAGTTACTAGGTCGTGGTTGGATCACCAACGAATACATAATAATGCTATTATATGGAACAGGGTAAAGGAAAATTCTATTTCCTTTGCATTGCATCAAATCACTTTGTAAAAATTTCATCCATTCTTCACTCTGCGAACTCCCACATAATAAATAGGCGTCAGAAAGTACCGCATACTAAATATGGACCTTTTTACTGTACATACTTTTTTATTATTAACTTCTACATAATTTATAGGTGCCTTTTTATTATACTAGAGCAATCAGAGCGCCAGGATTTCCCAAATAATAAATATACCTACGCCTTTTTATTATACAGAGTGAATCAAATCACCAGGAACTCATACTTAATATATAGGCGCCTTTTTACTAAACAGGATGAATCAGATCACCAGGATTTCCCAAATAATAAATATACGCCTTTTTATTATACAGAGTGAATCAGATCACCATAAACTCTTACATGATATATATAGGCGCCTTTTTACTAGATAGGATGAATCAGATCACCAGGATTTCCCAAATAATAAATATACGCCTTTTTATTATACAGAGTGAATCAGATCACCAGGAACTCATACATAATATATAGGCGCCTTTTTACTAAACAGGATAAATCAGATCACCAGGATTTCCCAAAATAATAAATATACCTACGCCTTTTTATTATACAGAGTGAATCAAATCACCAGGAACTCATACATAATATATAGGCGCCTTTTTACTAAACAGGATAAATCAGATCACCAGGATTTCCCAAATAATAAATATACGCCTTTTTATTATACAGAGTGAATCAAATCACCAGGAACTCATACTTAATATATAGGCGCCTTTTTACTAAACAGGATGAATCAGATCACCAGGATTTCTCAAATAATAAATATACGCCTTTTTATTATACAGAGTGAATCAGATCACCATAAACTCTTACATGATATATATAGGCGCCTTTTTACTAGATAGGATGAATCAGATCACCAGGATTTCCCAAATAATAAATATACGCCTTTTTATTATACAGAGTGAATCAGATCACCAGGAACTCATACATAATATATAGGCGCCTTTTTACTAAACAGGATAAATCAGATCACCAGGATTTTCCAAATAATAAATATACGCCTTTTTATTATACAGAGTGAATCAGATAACCAGGAACTCATACATAATACATAGGTGCCTTTTTACTAAACAGGATAAATCAGATCACCAGGATTTCCCAAATAATAAATATACGCCTTTTTATTATACAGAGTGAATCAGATCACCAGGAACTCATACATAATATATAGGCGCCTTTTTACTAAACAGGATAAATCAGATCACCAGGATTTCCCAAATAATAAATATACGCCTTTTTACTATACAGAGTGTATCAGATCACCAGGAACTCATACTTAATATATAGGCGCCTTTTTACTAAACAGGATGAATCAGATCACCAGGATTTCCCAAATAATAAATATACGCTTTTTTATTATACAGAGTGAATCAGATCACCAGGAACTCATACATAATATATAGGCGCCTGTTTACTAAACAGGATAAATCAGATCACCAGGATTTCCCAAATAATAAATCTACGCCTTTTTACTGTACAGGTGTGAATCAGATCACCAGTAACGCCAAAATAATAAATAGGCAGCTTTGTATTATACCACTATTAAATTCCATGTACCGACTAGGAACACAAGATAAAATGTAACATTTTTCTGCAATACATACACAACCAACTGTGAGACACAATCAATAACCAAAATGATGCGTGAACTGGGCAACAAGTTTGGGGGTACTATTGATATATTTACTGACTGGACTTTGTTGAATCCTACAGATATTCTAGCGTTGGTAATGTAGTTTTAGTGATTTGTATTATAGGTAGTATTGTTCTAGTTTCTATTTTATTTTATGTTACTGTTACATGTTTTACTAATATTGTTTCATATTTAGTTCATCAATTTAACGGTATTTCATTATTTAAAAACATTTTGTATAATTTTCAACAGATCGTATATTCTATTCTTATAATCTTATAAAAACGGTTAATCAAAAAATTGGTATTTAACAGCTTTAACATCTTTAATATATATTATTATACTACTGAAATAATAGTTAGTCATAGTGAAGACGTGATTATGAATGGTAAACGGATAAATAAAGATCAAGATAATATAAAAATAAACAATAAGTTAGGTTAGGTTATGTTTGTTGTTTGTTCTTTCTCTTTACTTTCTTCAATGATATGTTTTGTCTTTGTGAGTAAGGACCTACGTTTAAATGGCAAAGGTAACTGCGTGTGGCCTTTAGTTGTATAATTAGTTTCCCAACTTCGCATTTCCGAGAAACGTGGCTGTAACGTGTAGTCTAGCTCCCCTGTATATACATAACGGAGGTAAAACTGTCTACCATTTAGGTTCCCCCTGTACGTAAGGAAAATGTCTACAAGAATTGTGAGCAGCATTTTCCAGTCTTCGCTGAGCGGAGGAATTTTATTATTGACTTCGTAAACGTATTGAATATGTTTCCCTCTGGGAATTTCCACAATTCCATCGGGGTTTCAACGGGAATAGAATTGACATTTTCTCTCTATCATTCTAACCCGTGACATTATTTCCCAAGAAGACCTATTTCAATTCGATTTGATTGATTGAAAGCGAATCTTTATTTTAAATCAAAAAATCTATTTTGAAGCAGTCAAATCTGCAAAATTGCAAGGTTTTTTCCTTATCGCACAGGAGTCCCAATTGTTACTCACGTCTGGAACCAGTTGGTCTGTGGCATATTGAATGGCTGAAGGGAATTGGGGAAGTAAGATTAATTAACATTCCAAAATTAGAATCGGTCAGAAAAACTATAAATTACACGGTACAAAATTATATATTGCCCTCCAATATGAAAATAAAAATACCATGGAGATAAACATGTTTAAAAAAAAAAACATCGAAATATGTCTAAGTAAACACAAAGATGATGAAATCATATACATTTAAAAAATAATGCTAACACAAGAACCTACAGTTGAATATAGACAAACACAGTTAACAAACGTGAAGATGAGGTCTACAAAGATGAAGATGGGGAAACAAACAAACACAGTTAATAAACATAATGATGAGTAAGTAGACAAACATGAATACGAGGTATACTGTGGGATAATAAGTAATGTGGTTGACTCTGACATTACACAGTGAGTCAAATAGAACACACTATAAATAGTTTAACTAGTCTAACTATATTTATTACTAGTTTAACTGCTAACTAGTCAAGACCTTTCCGCAATCCTGTACTCGGTCTAAATAAATGTATAATCTATATCTTGGAGTACGTATTGAAGGCTCCCTGATCATCCACACACGACAGTAGTTCAACAAATATTTAACAGTGGCGCAGCCGGTCGAATGAAGATGGGGAAATAAACAAAAATGGAAATGAGATCTACACACATGAAGATGAGGAAATCAACAAACAGAGTAAAATAACATGAATAAGAGGTATACAAAGATGAATATGAGGAAATCATACTAACATAATAACCTATAGTCCCACCTCAGAACAGGATTCCCTGTATATACTCTCTTGCCATGTATCTTAAATAGTTATTATAAATTAGTCAAAAAGGAGGCGGGGAAGAGGATATTTGGGAATTGGGAAGTAAATTGCTATTTAAATCGGGTACCGATATTGGGAATACCATAGTTCTACTGGCTCTGGTTAGTAAGGTGAAATTTGGATTATCGGTTATTCACGTTTCAAAAAACTCTCCATAACACATTTTATTTCTGTGTGTATTTCCAACATGATTGAATATCGCTAAAGAGGGCTTCATAAATCAATTAATAGTGTATTTTTAGAAAAAATAATGATACAATATAAGCTTTAACTAGAAACTGATCAAGAAATAATGAGGGAACATGATATACCATCATTCCCCGCACCGACTGAAGAGGAACTCTCCAGAGAAATGTACGAAGTTGAAATAGACAAATGAGTTTGCTTGCGCTGGCGGCCCTTAGCTAATTTAATCTTAGGGAATTCATATTTTTATTTATTATAAGTAAGTGGCACTTGTAAAACCTCTTCGATAAATCTAAAACAAGGGCTGTGTATAATTATAAAGTATTTTTATTTTTTTTAATGTATATTTTATTTAGTTATAAAATTTTACATCTTATACCTAATACATTATTTTCTATGACTACTACAATATTATTTACTACTTACATACTAAAATTTAGATTTCACAACATTGAGACATAATCCACGAATAACTGCAAGACTTTTAGCTTCCTTAACAATTACCGGGAGTTCATTGAACATTTTAAAACCTTTATAATAAATAATGTTTTGTGTTCCCGATAAATGTGTTTTAGGAAGCCTAAAATCGTTGCAGTTTCTCGTAGGATATAAATGAACTGTACTATTAATTCTAACATGCTTTGACATATAGTCAGGTAACATTTTATTTTTTAGCTTATAAATAAACACTAAGGTATTATAAACTAATCGTTGCCACACACTTAAAAGATTGAGTTGACGTTGCATGGTTTTTATTCTGGTGTACCTACTACAACACAATATTGACCTCATGCCTCTGTTCTGGATTACTTCCATTCTCTTAATTTGGGTTTTGTTACTTAGAAATTATGTAGGCACTACTTTACCCATCAAATCCCACGCTATCTTTGAACTGTATATAATAATGAAATAACATCAATCTGTCCATTATTTCATTTTTATGTATCATCATTATTAATATTATTTTACATTTAATATAGAAAATTATAAGTTACACAATTAAGTAAAATAATATAAACATAAATTTTGGATATATCCACAATGGATGCACAATTATTTATTTATTTATTAATTTTCGAGAAATCGACAGTTTACATTTATTTTAGTTTGCACATATAGCCAAAATAAAACCAATTGTGACTTTACCTCTACAAATTATAAAGAATAAGTAAATTAAATTTGTAATAAAAGAATATGAATTCAATTTCTTACACAAAATTTATACAAAACAAAAGATTATATAAAACGAAAAATTTACAAAGCAAAACATTTATAGCTATATCAAATACCCTTATAGCTATATCAATACATTTATAGCCATAGCAAATAGAGATGTAACATTATTCACAAACCATCAGAAAAAAAATATTTTATCGACCTCTTGTATTTGGTAAGTTCGCAACTGAAAATATCCACCTCGAATAATACGCTATTTTAATTATTGCATAGTCTGTTCAGGCAAGAATTCTGCTTAGAGTTCGTTTTGCATTGATCCACCCTTAACAGGACAGATGAGCGTGTTGAACGCGCAGGTACATTGAATTGAATCTTATTTAGCAACTCTGGGCATTGAATAGTATTGTTAAATACTTTACAGGAATAGTGCATCCTTATTTATTTATTTGTTTTTACACGCCCAATAAGGGCTTTTATATATGATAAAATTAAAAATACATTTGATATAATCAGAGAGTAAAAGAGATATAACAATTAGAATAGGAACCAAGTATAAAAATATTAACTTAAAAACAACAAACAGAGTATACTATAGGATGCACATTCCTATAAATTTCGATTGAAAATTTATATACATTACAAAGCTATGATGATAATATTATGATAATAAGTACGAAGAAAGCCAAGGATAAGCTGCAATACACATTGTGGCCCGGTATATCAGTCAGTCCGAATACTCCTCGAGGAGTGTACGACATTCCTCGCTCAAATTTAAGCCTGCTAAATGGGCTGCTCAAGCCTTGATAAGCAGCAGAATAGATCTTTTTCTAGACGCCGAGGCGCTAGCAGGCATATGTTAGACTTAGCATCTACGTAAGTAAAATGTACGTAAATTGTCTAATTTTATCAGTACGGACTATTATATTCGTCGAGTAATGAGGAATGTTACAAATTTTATTGATAATCAATCTAAAATAGTCTGGTAAGGGATTTTAAATGTTTCAACGTCAGGACAGTTTTTCAGAAGTTAGTTAGTGTTAATTTCAAAAAAGAGTGCCCCGATTCCAGCAAAACAAATACTATTTAAAATTAGTATCTTCGCATATTAAATGCTTATTGAAATGCCGAACTTTTTAAATAATCTACTCGTAAGCCATAAATTACACCCGAAAAAAAACCGGCTGTCGTTGCCATTTTGAAAGGTCACCATCTAGCGATATTATTAGAGAGCATAAATATACAACTTACGTAGACAGTATTTTGGTTTTACAAAGAAAAAAGAAACACGTTCCTCTATTAAAATCATAAGCGATACGCGTAATATGGCTGATATCTAGGCTTACGACCTATGTACGGATCATGTTCCTTTTGGACTGAAGTATGGGGTAAATTTATGATATGACGCTGTGTTGCTCATCGGAATAGAAAGGTCATTTTTGCCCTTACTTCTAGTCTGATGTTTGTGTTCGACTGTTTTCGTTTTGTTTTTTTTTATAAATACATTATTATTTTTTTTTGTATATCACTGTTGAACATCAAGCAGGTACATTAAATTCCTTGAAAAGAGCGCCGCTCGAACATCTGAAAGGTTTCTTCATAACAATAAGTATTGGCCATTTCGAAAGTCAAAATAATAGAATAGTATGTATGAGACGATGTATGAATTTGAATGAGGTAAGGACTGTGTGCTAAGACAGAGTTGTTTGGGGGTCCATCCTCTCACATTTCTTGCTTCATTCGCATTCATGC
This sequence comes from Hesperophylax magnus, assembly GCA_026573805.1. NCBI lineage: Eukaryota > Metazoa > Arthropoda > Insecta > Trichoptera > Limnephilidae > Hesperophylax > Hesperophylax magnus. Next base: position 27,420,543 of record JAIUSX010000012.1, read on the forward strand.
ATCTTTTAATAAGGTAAATAAATTCAAGGGCTCCAACACTATGAAAATTTTATTTTCTTGTAGAATTTCAGAATTATAAATATTCCCGGGTTACGAATATAACTCCTTCTACAATAATTACAAGCTTGAGTTCTTGCTTGTGAAATGGTGGAAAACTTTGCTGATTATTTGGTAATTGAACCCACGAACTCTTGGCTGGGAACCAGGCGCAATTGTCAACCCAATCACTAAGGACGGGTTGTTTCTGAGAATTTGAACAATTGTTCAAATTTAAAAGTTAATTTTCAAGTTCTGTGAAAGATTTCTTTAAGTTCTATTATTATTTCAGTTCTGTCAATCAACTAGCCTATAATGATATAATGACAGAACGTGAATAGGACTTTCACGGAACCCGAAAATGAACGTTGAAATTTGATGAACTGTTCAAATTCTATGAAACAACCCATCCTAAGTTATTAAGTTTATTCTTATTCCATACATAAAATGATTCATATCCCTGATGATTGAACAAAGTACGTACCGTCATACCTTTTTTTCCTTTGGCTGATAAGGACAGGAAATCCGTGGTTAGATTTACCAACTTATCAAAATCTATTGCTAATTTAATAAGTTAAGTTTCTGAAAACCACAAACAAGTCGATTAGGACCTAGGACACCATAATTAATAAGTCTCTGTTTGAGATAGACGTGATTTAATATAATAATATTTCGATAGTGAATAGGATATCAGTTTGTATTATTGTTTTTATCTGTGGCAGTTTATACCCAAATCAGTTTAAGATGATGAATCATTACAAGAAACAAAAATCAATACCGAAGTAAGTAAATTTCTTACCCCTCAGGCCTCTGGCATATTCTGTCAGGAGATCGGAGTATTTAGGCTATGCAAAAAAATCCAAAGAAATGGAATAATTCTGAACGCATCCGAAAACTAAAAACTGTTTTTTTTTTAAATTTATTATTAGAAATGAAAATAAAAAAAATGTTTTTTTCGTCAAACTAAAAAATACATATTTAATAGACAAAAGTATTATAAACATTACTGTCACCTCACTTTTTTTTCTCAAATTGGGGTCTGAAACTTTGAATTCATAATGCTATACATTTTAATTTGATATTGTAAATTTGTAGATTTGAATATAAAGCATGTTGTTTTCTCCTTTTAACATCGTTTAGATCATATTTATAACTATGACAGTAAGGGAGGCACAACGATTTATATTTGAACGTATGAGCTGTCAACCAAAAGCAAAAAAAAATTGCGTATAGTCAAATTTAATTTAATTATTGAAGACAATATTAGCGACTTCTAAACGAAAATCTGAAACAGAAAAATCAGAAAAGGATACGGTCACATCTAGGACTCGAACTCATGACCCTTGCTTTGCCGGGGCACCGCTCTACCACTGAGCTAATGGGACTATCCCTTTTGGTCACATTTAACTGTATCGTACTTCGAATAAGAACTACCAACATTGACTTCATTTTTTCACCACATATTTTTTTTTATTGGCTATCTATAAACTATCTTTATGTATGATCAAATTTAATAATATTATACAAGGATCTCACGGTACATATTTACTTAGGTTGTTTTAGTCTTACAATGTTTGAACTTACGTCGCATTCGACTGATGATCACATTGACTATTAGCGCAATTTAATTTTTTTATTTTTTTTATTATTTCTACCGACATATAACATTCTTCCTAACAAACTTTTAAGTTTTAAGCTCTTAAAAAAATAAATGTTATTATTTAAGATAATCTCTATTTGGAAGGCGGGTACGGGTACCTCCGCCCCGGAAACCATTTATTGGATAACCAACACTCGTGGTTCGCTACGTTTGGTGACTTAGCAAGGGTGCCCGGCTTCACGAGGTGAGGTTTGTCAAGGTTTTGGCGGCGGACGCGTTTAGTCACCTGCTGCGTGGCGGGTCGGAGCGGGAAAGACTGGTTAATTTTTATTTCTCGAGCCGAGACTCTCTCTCTCTCTCTCTCTGTCTCTCTCTTTGCACTCCCGTAGCAGGGATGGATTCATACGATTCCAGATTCCTATCCATACGGCAAATATTCTTTCCTTCCTAGAACTTCCTTTCATTCCTTTCCCTGAAGAGACACAGCAGCCCCAAAGATGACATAGGCCCTGATGGATTTTTTTTCCTCAGGACCGTGTCTAGCAAATGTGAAAAAAAAGCCGAGTTAAAAAAGTAATTATATGAAATTCCCTCGATAGGAAAAAATACATTTTGTTATGGTTAGGTACAACAAAATTCACAGCGTTTTTTGCTTTGTTGAAAAGTTGTACAAAAGTAGCTTTCGCCTATTGATTATATTCAATATTTTTAATATTAGCGCGCTAAATCTATCATTCTTATTTACATTTTAGTTATTTTCAAACCATCTTCAGTAACCTTCTTCTTATTAAACGTCCATAACGAAGCCTTAATGGCCTTTTTTATATGTGATCAGCTGACAAATGTAACAGAGATTCAAACAACTCAACCTTAGATCGTACAACTTTCGTAAAGCTTTCTAGTAAGCTTTCAAAAAGACGAAGATGGTTTGAAAAGGATATATATTATATAAACACGAACTTTAGAGGGAGCGATCTAATATAAAAAAAAGTTTTATGAATAATAAGCGTAAATGAAAATATTTTGTAAATAATGACTTATTTAAATTAGAGCAAAAATCTCTAGATAAATATCCTAATAAATAGTGTGATTTTATTTCCTATATACAGGGTTTTCCAATAAGAGGTGTTATTTTGAATAGCCCGCTATTTAATTCACAACGCATTGAAATTATTAAAATTCACTTGAGTGAATCAAATGCAAATCATCTTGAGTGATGAGGCCCATTTCCACCTCGGTGGCTTCGTCAACAAGCAAAATTGTCGCATCTGGGGCTCGGATAACCCAAGAGTTATTGTTGAAAAGACTCTCTATCCTCAACGTGTGACTGTTTGGTGCAGTTTATGGTCCGGCGGAGTCATTTGACCTTACTTTTTCGAAAATGAGGCTGGAGCAACAGTTACGGTGAATGGATTGCGCTATCGAGAGATGGTTAATGATTTTTTATGGCCGGAATTGGATGGTATTGATCTGGACAAGGTTTACTTTCAACAAGACGGCGCTACGTGCCACACAAGCAACGAAACCATTGATCTTTTATGATTGAATATCAAAATAACACCTCTTATAGGAAAACACTGTATAACATGTTAAATAACCAAGCCAAATGTGTTTCTTATAATTTTCGGAAGATACCGGCGTGCGCAAGTAAATTTTATTTGATTGGTTTGTGTAATTTCTTGATTTAATCATTTAAAAAATATAAGGTGTATTTGCAGAATCTTCCAGAGTAGAAGATACTCTCAGTATCGCCCTGGTGTAATGCCACCATTCAGAATCAAAACGTTGCTTGAAATGGCTTTAGCCGTATTTGGTGACCAGCTCTGAATAGCCAGAAACTTCCCCACCATCCTCTTACCCATCTCCTTCCCCTCGTCGCTACCTTATACACCAATTGGGGATGCCATATTCTTACTGACTCAAGATGATTGGGAGCAGTTGAGACTCCTGTGCGGTATTAAAAAAAACATTTTAAGGCGATGCCATACGTAGTAATGCAAACTCATGTGTTTTTGGTTTGAAAATTTCGTCGCCTAGAAATGTTTCAGATGCTTTAATTAAACACTGCGAGTAGAATGCATTTTAGCCTTTGATATAATCGAGTATTTTTAAGATAAGTCTTTTTATAAGTCCAGAAAAAAATAATGTATAAGGCCTATGAAAACTGCTTTAAAGTTCAAAATATCCTACTTACGAACCCATTTTCGGTTATGATTTTATTGTATAATGTGGCCAATTAAGTTATTTATAAAATGATCAAAAAAAATTAAATATTTATGCCTGAACATCCACAAAATAAAATAAAAGGCACTTTTCGGCCATGTTTTTTTCTTGCATAAATCAAAACAGGCGGATGGTGTTAAGCGGGAATTTAAACCTTATCGCCATCTACGTAAGGGTTGTTATTGATAGCGGCTCAATTAAAAATATTACACGACGTAGTGTAATAGCCTTAAGAACTAAAAACTTAAAATGTTTAAGGAAAGTATGTTCGGTAAATATTTGGAATGCGGGGTCATAACCCCCACAGATATATATGACGCGACGATAGGTCAAAAAACGTATATTTTGTTTCTCATTTACTAAAATAGCTGTTCTAGTTTTCTACTTTCACAGGTAAATATACAAAGTTTCGACTAACGGCAAAACATTTTAATCTGTTTGACAGACATGTACCGGTTTAAACGTGATTTTATTCACCTTCCATGCGATCTTTTCTCCAAAGTTTGTTGGTTAGAGACGCACTGTGGGCAAAGTATGTTTTTTTGTAAATATTTAATAAAAACGCATTTTTTTCATAAATTAATTGCCTAAGAATCCGAAAGAAGAAGCTGTCTAGGTATCGTAACTAGAGTTCACGATTTTGTGATGGTTTAGAAACAGATCTCGAATATGTACGGTGTCTAAAAACTAGTAGTACAAGCGGGAAACTGAATCACAGCTGCATCACATTTGGAGTTGATTTTGTGGCATAATTTTTTTTTCATTTGACCTTTCGTTTTTGAGTAAATCGAGTCTGAAGTTATTTTCGTGTAGATTCACCAGTCTGCCGATTGTACTACGAATTTCTGGACACCGTTCAAAAGAAATTTATTAGAAGAAATGCATTACGATATAATGCAAAATCGCCTAGAAATATTATACAGGGTTTTCCAATAAGAGGTGTTATTTTGAATATTAATTAAGAAATTAATGATTTATTATTGCCGGAATTGGATGGTATTGATCTGGACAACGTTTACTTTAAACATGACGGCGCTACGTGCCACGCAAGCAACGAAACCATTGATCTTTTACGGGAAAAGTTTCCGGACCGTGTTATCTCTCGAAGAGGTGATCACAATTGGCCACCGAGATCTTGTGATTTAACACCTTGCAACTTCTTCCTTTGGGGCCACGTGAAAGAGAAGGTCTACGCCAACAGTTCAGCGTCGATTCAAGACCTCAAAGATGGAATTCGTGAGGCTATCGAGGACATAAGGCAGCCACTTTGCGATTTGGTTATGGAAAATTTTATGAAAAGGATATGGTCCTTTTAATTTAATTAAATGAGAATAGTCATTTGACTGATGTTATTTTTCACTATTAACAACATACCTTCCTCTTTATAATGAAATAAACATTCGATAATTTATATTAAAAATTGCATTTTTCTTTGAATATCAAATAACACCTCTTATTGGAAAACCCTTTAGATGCTCTAACAAAATACTGCGAGCAGAACACATCTATTTTTATAAGCCTAGAAAACTATAAAGTGTCAGATTTAAAAAAAAAAACTTTGAACGTACTACCCACGAACCCCTTTTCAGATATGGTTTTATTGCATAATGTGGAAAATGAAATACAATTATATCAGGAAAACATTTTGATATTTGGGCCTGAACCTCACAAAATAAAATAAATCAACATTTTGGCCATGTTTTTTTTGCATAAATCAAAACAGGCCATCGGTGTTAAGCGAGAATTTCAACCTTATCGCCATCTGCATATGGAGACCGAACCTAAATAACTTAAAACTTCAACCATAGAACGTTAGTGCAGCATAATTTATAAGGGTGGATCCCGATTATTAATTGGATCCGAGTTTGCAAAGCGGAGCCTAGCGTCAAAGCCTCTTTCATCTCGCAATACGTCCTCCCACCCCACTGCATCAGCTACCCTCCATACGCTGTAATAACTTCATTGAGCACACAGGCTGGCTGTATGGACATAAACCTAACCCTATTTCAGCAATCAATTTTCCGTAGTGTGATTCAGAGATGATTTATTTTTAAATACCTATTTGATTTTCTTTTTGTTTTCGGAAATGAATGAATGCAAATCTTTGAAGCGGAATTTAACCAACTTCCCGTTATCCGATCGAGCTGAAACTCGGCAGATAGACTCGTTGGTGGAAATATGTTTTAATGTTATTTTAATCAACTTTATAAAAACTATGATTTTCGCATTAATAAATCGACGGGACACAGATACAATACTGTGAAATAATTATGAGCAAAGCTATTTTTTTATCATTTTATTTAAGAGGAAGCTACAAGCCAAAAATGTTTATATTCTTGGTATGCCTTATATCGTAAGTAATAGGCATTAAAATCGCTTGACAAACGGAGTCTAGTAACGTTCGATTTCAAGCAAAAAAATGTTTTTTATTTACTTTGTAAATAATTTTATAAGAAACCAAAAAAGTTAATCAAGTGAAACTGTCACAGATAATCTTAGCTATAACATTGTATTTTTTTAAAGTTGTTTCCTTTATGCGTTCATACATTTCCATAGAAAAAATATTTTTTTTAGTAATTTACATTTATATTTTTTATTGAGTAATTTATTTTTTTATTTGTATTCTACTCAAGCGAAACGATAGAAAAACCTTCAATTTATCTAAAGCATATTTTTTGGTATTCATAATGTACACCAATTCGTTATAAAGATTAATCAAAGTAGTGATTCGGCATTAAGCTTCGCCTTAATAGTTTAATTAACTTCCGGTAGATAGCCAGTGGTTTTATTTGAAACATCTTTTAAAATCACCGGTAGGAATCTAGGAATCAGTGTTTCGATGAAATCTATGAAATATTGGTGGCAATCACGTAGACACGCGGAAATATAGGCATTTCTCTGAAATCAGATGATATGACAGCAATAAATATTTGTCCAACCAGATCCGCATTGCTTGACTCCAGTTCCCGGGAAGGAAGATGCAATCCTCAGGTAACTATTTTGTTTAAGTTTTACAAGAATAATCAATAGTTCACGGCAGTTTCAGAACCAGTCCCTGGGGAGGAACGTTCAATCCCCAGTCAAACCAATTATTTTTTTCTTTGAAATTGGCTACTAGCCGATGAGAGATGGAGCAACTAGGTCGAAAATGGAAATAAGTACCTATGTATTTTAATAAATATAAAAAACTTTGTTTATTTACGGGTTGATTTATTTTGTTTATTGAAGTTCTGTCAATATTTCATCATGGTTCGGTCGTTCCACAGTACTTGGATAGTAACAGAACTTGAGCAGAACTTTCACAAAACTTGAAATATTAACATTGAAATTTGATGAGTTGTTCCAATCTTGTTTATTTACCGGTTGATTTCATTTGTTTATTGAAGTTCTGTCAATATTTCATCATGGGTCGGTCGTTCCACAGTAATTGGATAGTAACAGAACTTGAGCAGACTTTCAGAAAACTTGAAATATTAACATTGAAATTTGATGAGTTGTTCAAATTTTGTGAAATAACCCGTCCAGTCATTCTTCTGTTCCCAAATAAATAAATACACACGACTAATGAACTCGTTTGTCAAAGGACGGTAAAACTGAAAATTATGTCATAATCATCTCCCTATTCTCACAATATCTTACGTAATTTTCTCATTATAATCTCGCTATTCTCATAATTACACTATATCCATTACGCAATGCATACAATATCTTACGTAATTTTCTCATTATCATCTCCCTATTCCAATGCGTAATGGATACAATATCTATTTATTTTATATATAAAATAAATGCATTTAGATGCACATTTTTTATGGGTGTACCGCAACCGTCTTGAGTCATTGAGACTATTGCATTCCTTATTGGGAGGCTGAAGGCAGTGAGGGAGATGGGGAAGAGAATGCTAGTTTGACTTCGATGTAGACAACCGTGTTTAGACACAATCCTGACTTATTTAGTGAGAATACATTTTTTTTATTAACACGGATAAAAAATGGTGGTTGAAATTAAATCATATGTGGGTTTTACAATATCATATGACAGATATTTATTAAATTTAGATAGCTTAAACCAGCACTGACCTCGCAAGAATTAGCTCAAAATCAATCTAGATATTTGACAAAAATCTAATGAGCGTTTGCTTTTTTTCCATATGGACTGGTTGCAAATATAGTGGGCTTAATAAATACGGTTCTCCAGCAACGTCTCGTTACGAGCGGCCTGCTTAATTGCACGCCTCCATGCCATATCTCCGTTTGTTTCTATTATCTAAATGACTAAAATGGTATGAATAAAATTTCTTAATACATGTATTTAAGGCGATGCACTACGTCGTGTAATATTTTAAATTGAGCCGCTATCAATAACAACCCTTACGTAGATGGCGATAAGGTTTAAATTCCCACTTAACACCATCCGCCTGTTTTGATTAATGCAAGAAAAAAACGTGGCCAAAAAGTGCCTTTTATTTTATTTTGTGGATGTTCAGGCATAAATATTATTTTTTTTTCGATCATTTTATAAATAACTTAATTTGACACGTTATTCAATAAAATCATAACCGAAAATGGGTTTGTAAGTAGGAGATTTTCAACTTTAAAGCAGTTTTCATAGGCCTTTAGATTATTTTTTTCTGGGCTTACAATAAGTTTATCTAAAAAGTACTCGATTATTTCAAAGGCCAAGATGTATTCTACTCGCAGTATTTAATTAAAGTATCTGAAACATTTCTAGGCGACCAAATTTTCAAACCAAAAACACATGATTTTGCATTACTACGTATGGCATCGCCTAAGAAATGGAAAGCAAGGGTTTGTACAATCTGCAATTATAATTGAACGTAATTATGCAGAAAACACAATTTTGGCAATAATAAAATATTGTTGTCATCTGACGAAGTAAGGTCAATTCTATGTTCTACTAAAACCAGCCAGACCACTTTCATTAATGGGATTTTCTTTTCCATTAATATTAATGGAATTTTTGTGAATTTCGATAGCTTCCGTAACTAGGCGAGCTCTGTGAGTTTTGGGTCTTCCCAGGACTTCAGGAACAAATTAACCCGGACATAATGTCGGAAAATTTTAATATCAATAATTCACTTGCGCTTAAATCGGCGTTTGCCAAGCGATTTTATGCCTACTACTTATATTCGTGGTGATACACACTAAAGACGAATTGTTTCCGAGATTTTGAACAATTCTTCAAATTTAAAAGTTAATATTCAAGTTTTGTGAATGATTTATTCAAGTTCTGTTACTGTTTTAGTTCTGTCGAGCAACTAGCCTATAATGATATAATAACAGAACATGAATAAAACTTTCACAGAACCCGAAAATTAACGTTGAAATTTGATAGATTGTTTAAGTTCTCTGAAACTTGAAATATTATATATCGATTATTCTAGAAAATAAATTAAAAGAAGTTGATTCCAAAATGTCATTTACATTTTTTACTCCAAATAACGCCAGGAATCACTGGTTAAAGTCAAGTACATCCTTTAACACCCTGTATAGGTAGAAGATATATAATAATAATGGAGAAAAAAAATGTCTTTTTTCTCCACTATACAAGTCATTCACAATCCCTTTGGGAAATTTATTAAAGAGACAATTGAAATGAAATGTTTTCCGTAAAGAGGCGTACGAGCAAGGGCGGATCCAGCTTTGGCGCCAGGGGGGGGTCACGTAGTCGTGGTAAAATTTTTTTTTTTTTTTTAAAGAAAGACAAACATTCCCGGGTTACGAATAACCCAACAATAACTCCTACCACCACCACAGAAAGCCGAAAATGCTTGCTTGTGTTGTGATGGAGGACTTAGGTCCGGTCAGTTACAGTTACAAGAAGTTATAATTTAATTTTGATAATAATATATACAAGTAAAAAGTAGGTATTGTTGGATATGGTAACACTAGGTATATCATTAAGATTGTCTTTTGCTCCGCAAGCCCGGGCGGCGTAGGCTCGTGTAATGTCAATTGTCAACCAATACAGTACAGATTACAATTATTAATCGTGTTCTTATTTCACCACAATATAACATGGTGTCAGGTGTGTCTTCAACATAGTATTGTGTGTAGGAATCTTGCAACTTTTTGAATTTCCTTTTCCTCGTTGTAGTTATTCGCCATCATATATAAAAGAAATGATTGCTTAAAACGTTTCCACTCGCCAACCATATCCGTAGCATTCTGCGTGTGCAGAATTTGACTCGACATTATTATTGTAACACTTTGCTTGTCACGACAAAATAGACAAATAATAACAGCTTGTTGACCGTTATTTCTTTGCTTCCTGGTAAAGAATTTGAATCGTTCCACTGTAATGTTCACTGTAGGTATGAAGTGTCTATCCAGTCTATCGAAGAGTAGAATAATTCCTTCCAGCGTGCTCTTCTCAATAGTGAGGCCGAATGAATTAAAAATTTGAACTCCTTTAGGACCAATCGTGTGCAGCAAATGTGTCATAATAATATGAAAGGTGGCGGCCGAAGCGCGCGCCGGTGGCGGTGCGCGGTGACGCGGAAACATTCGAATTTTCGATGCGTTCGTTCCCGAATAATGCGTTTGCCGTCAAACAAAGTATTATATTAAATTAATTAAATATTGAAAGTACTTAAATAAAATTTATATTGTGACAAAAAATATATAAAAACATTATGTTTAACAATTTTAATTAGTGGTCCACCTAGGTCCTGGATGGGCCCAGGACCTAAGTAGTCATGACCCCCCCTGGGCTGGGGCCCAGGGGGGGGTCATGACCACCGTGACCCCCCCCCTGGATCCGCCACTGCGTACGAGATTGGAAAATCTAGAAATATTTTAAGACGGAAAATTCTATTAAACAGATTAAATTTCCCGAGTGCTCTGTTATTTATAATGAGCATCCGTTACCATTTCTCTTTCATTATGTTAATTTCCTTTATTGATTATTCAGTTTTGTCCTTATTTAGTACTAGCTGACGTGTACCCGGTGTTGCTATTGGTTATCCTTAGGAGATGCACATTTACCATTGTAGCCTTTTCTGTAGACCTTTTTAAGATATACAATTCCGTTGTAAATTATTTTGATTTATCTCTTAAGTTTTAGCCAGCGTTATCAATGAAAGCGCCCGAAAATATATTTTTTACGACTTTACCACAAAAAATAGAATTTTCTCCACTTACAATAAATACGCATGCATTATGGTGGATATATTCTATCTACAGGGTTTTCCAATAAGAGGTGTTATTTTGAATAGCCCGCTATTTCGGTAGATGTTACTTTTGAAGCTGTTTTTTTTTAATATTTGACAAGTAGAAACTACGCCATTAATAAAAATGGAACGATACACGCTTCAACAACGCATTGAAATTATTAAAATTCACTTGAGTGAATCAAATGCAAATCATCTTGAGTGATGAGGCCCATTTCCACCTCGGTGGCTTCGTCAACAAGCAAAATTGTCGCATCTGGGGCTCGGAAAACCCAAGAGTTATTGTTGAAAAGCCTCTCTATCCTCAACGTGTGACTGTTTGGTGCGATTTATGGTCCGGCGGAGTCATTGGACCTTACTTTTTTGACAATGAGGCTGGAGCAACAGTAAACGGTGAATGGATTGCGCTATCGAGAGATGATTAATGATTTTTGATGGCCGAAATTGGATGGTATTGATCTGGACAACGTTTACTTTCAACAAGACGGCGCTACGTGCCATTTCAAGCAACGTTTGTATTCTGAATGGTGGTCTTACACCAGGGCGATACTGAGAGTATCTGAAACGCTGGAACTTGCAGTAAATATACTATATATTATTTGAAATGAGTTATTTGTGAAACAACACAAATACTTTAGTTAACAGAAGAATATTATTGTTGCTAACTTACTATAAACGTACTGCCCAATGCTTCTTTTGTTGACATTTTTGTTTTATTTTTCGTACATTTGTTACTAAAATTTAGTTTATTTTTGTCTACCGGTTTCGACACAACCGTGTCATTATCTTTTCCTTTTTGGGTTTAAATTTAATGTTATTATTATATTAAGTTTACATATATGTATTTTTTTAAATTATGTAATTGTAAAGCTGCACATCTCGATACAGGAACGCCCTAGTGAGATGTGCAGAGTATGTTTTTATGTTAAATTTTTTTTTTTGAATAAATAAATAAAATAAATCAGATAATAATTTTGGGATTTGAATCCGTGACCTCCGACTTGTTAGTCGAGAGCTTTATCGCTAAACCACGGAGGTCGTCAACATATCTCCCATTCAAACCATCTTCTGATTATATTTAAACGTTTTCTACAGAGCCTTAATATACCTTATGTATAAATAATAAAAATCATATAACTGTATTATTGGACTATCAATACACGTCATATGAATGGCGGTGTTATCTTTTTATTGTTAATAATCAATATAAATTAATCAAACGTGTACTTCTCCCGTTATATTCACTCTAATAATAACAAAGTTCCAGCCGAAGGTCACCTTATTGGAGTCACATTTTCGCCAAAATGCCCGTCCCTGGTTCTGCTGACAAAAATATAAACTAGTATCCAAGTGATAATATCAGATAAAGGCCATTGGCTGAGAAGAAACGTTATTATTCCGGCGCCAATTTTCTTACGAAGAATTTTCCGCGACGATTAGGTACCTACATTATTATACAAAGGCCTCTCAGAAGCTGGGCGTATGTACTGTATACATTGTATATGCAGCAAACGCAGTACTACAACATAGTCCGCGTATTCTAAATTAAATAATATTGACTGAAAGTGATTGGTGCAAGACGTCGGGGAAGCCCGTAGATAATGGGCCATGAACTATTATTAGTAAGAAACTGTGCCTACAAAGGTGTCGCTAATATGTTTGACACCTGTGATGTAGCGATAAGTCGTTCATGAGCGAATTAACAACAATTGAGGTAGCTCTCTTTTGATAAGCCGTACACGTACGACTCCCGGTAAACCGTATCACGGCTCAATTGATCGGTTACTCTTGTTTATTAGGAGATATTTAATAGCGCCATTAAAGTTATCCAAGTATTAACTGTTATTACATGATCAGAGGCGAGAATGGCGTCTGTCAGTCCGACATCTGGACTTGGACTTATGTACATACACCTACTAACTACCTCGCATCTTATTTATCTGGTGGTACAAGGCGGCGTACCGGTACCAAGAGTCGTTCGATAAGCTATGAGCTGGGAGCCGTAGCGGGGGAGCCGTATGGGCGAGTCGTATCGTGCGAGCACAGTATTCTCATTGCTCATACGCTCTTAACTCACGCCTCCCGTTCAATTGGCGTCGTTCAATTGTACGAAAATATAGAACTGGTACCGTGTCTCCCACACAATAAAATAAATGAACCCATCGCTACAGTGATGCCGTTCCTACAGAAATTTCGGAAATGAACCTAAATTATTAAAAATCTGCAAAATCAGCTAAAATCCAATGATCTTAAAAGAAACTATACTGACATGTTTGAATTATCGATTTTAATAGTGTTTCGTCACGCCGATTTGCTTTTGACAGACCGTGTGCTGACCAATAGTATGGTCAGATTTTGAACTGTAAAGTTTGGAATCACACACGTCAACTATAATCACGGAGTGCCGTGAGCCGTACAATCGCATCAAAACGTTCGTCCTGTCAAAACCAATGTGTGTACTATCGCCGGTTATTTATCGGAATAATCCCTTAAACCACAGACATAGGAATTAATAGACGAGAAGATTATGGCGAGGGGTAAAATCAACTGTTGAAGAACGAAGGGAGTAAGGCTGACTGTGATTCGTCAATAAATCAATCTGACAGTAAATAGGCATCTCGCATTATAATATCACCATTTAGTTCTTAAAAGTAAAATCTGCTTTTGAATGAATAGACATTTCTACATGGGAGCGCAAATTACTCGCCACGTTATGAACTAATTTGCGAAGTCCAAATTCGGCAAAGTAAGGCAGCTTCTATTTTCAGAGTCGTAGTTAGTTTCAGAGTATTTAGTTAAGACACTTTTACAAATGTCTCATAATTTACTTACCCCAGTAAACAACGATGAGCACACTTGAGAATCGCTACATTGTGATGTGATAGTATATGTTTCTAAAACTGATCCATATAATACGGTGTGAATAAGCTTAAAATAAAGTAAAATAATGCTTACTTATGGAATGTAATACGACAATTGGGTTTATTCTCTTTTTCACATCTATTTTTACAAGTTTTCATAGTACAAGTCAACATTTTGCCGTGTTATTTCGTAAAATGAACCGATGATGCCTCGACCATAGTTCGCACAAGAATGATGACGTCACGTTTTCAAATTTCACTTGAGGCCATATGCGAGCCCAGCCGGCTCAATTGAACCTGTATGGGGAGTGGGGATAATACGCTTTTAATCACTTAGGGCAGGTCTACTAATATTCACATGTCTATGCCTTAAACGTATTTTATCGCAATTATCGCAATCCAATTCAACATAACGAGTGCTACCGTACAACGATCACCGTTCCAGTGCTGACAGATGATTCTCGAGATGCAGATTTCGTTCGCCACCCGGTAAGCTGAGTGTGAATTAACCTTACAAATTGTGTTATCGCATTCGCCTGTCATAAGCCATAGGCGTTATCCATGCTTTATCTGTGTGGAATAGCCCTTTAAAATACGGCTATCTGAAACCTTGTTCGTTCCTCGAACAAATAGCTTTAAATTGAAGTGAACAGCTTCAAAAACCTCATTTTTTACGCAAAATAAGTATCATCTACCGATTATCAGTTTCGCGGCATGGCATCATTGACACTCAATACTGCAAGTGGCATCTACGCACAGCGTCGCCCCGCCTTTATTTTTACAACACATAACTTTCATTGGCTCCGCTGCATTGGTAGTTCGTGCAGTTTGGTCGTAGCTCGCCGACCCTCTATCTAATATCTATGGTTAGTAACCATCTCAGTTTAGAGACCCAACCTGAGATGATCACTATTGAATTAGTGAATTGACTGGCCATATGTTTTCTTACTGTCGGGTATTTAACTGATCGGTGCTCCAAATAACGGTAACCGGACAAAACAGAACAAGATAAAATAATTGATTCAATTAGGTTAAATTAGGTAAGATAAATTTTTTTCGTCACTTTAGTGTTCTGTTATGTCATTAGACCCAAATAACAATTCATAGTGGTAAATATTTACCTACGACTACCGTTTTTAATACGAATTTAAAAAAAAAACTATAATTTGATTCAAATTAATGACAATAAACAACAACTATTTGCATTTACGATTTTGAAAAATATTGATATTTAATATTATTTTCGTAAATAATAATTTACGAGAAAATATTCCATACAATACACCATTTTGACAGGAAACAGATATGAACATCGCGCATAACTCGTGTTTGTTTGTAGGCAGTGTAGAAAACATGAAAGACATAATCGGCATAATAGCAATTCGAGATCGCTGGCCACGCACCCGTTAATTATTAGGCGAAATGCTTTATTATCATAAACAAACCTATAATAACCCAACTTTACCTAACGTCTCCTAATCTAACCTATAATAATCCAACCCAGCCTAACCTATAATAATCCAACCTAACTTATCCTATAATAACCCAACCTAACCTAACCTAACCTATCCTAATCTAACATATAATAATCCAACCTAACCTAACCTATAATAACCAAACCTAACCTAACCTAACCTATCCTAATCTAACATATAATAATCAAACCTAACCTAACCTAACCTATCCTAATCTAACATATAATAATCCAACCTAACCTAACCTAACCTATCCTAATCTAACATATAATAATCCAACCTAACCTAACCTAACCTATCCTATTCTAACATATAATAATCCAAACTAACCTAACCTATCCTAATCTAACCTATAATAACCCAACGTAACCTAACCTAACCTAACCTGTAATAACCTATAATAACCCAACCTAACCTAAAATCAAAACGTTTTATTTTAAGAAAAAAACGTAGTACACCTTTAAATATTAAAAAACTAAATTCATATGATGTTTGGGACCAAATTTGGTCGCCTAATAATTAATGGGTGCGTGGCCAGCGATCTCGAATTGTCTATTATGCCGATTATGTCTTTTATGTTTTCTACACTGCCACTACACAAACAAATGCGAATCATGCGCGATGTTCATATCGTTGTTCTGTCAAAATGGTTTGTTGAATGGAAAATTTTCTCGTAAATTATTATTTATGTAAATAATATTAAATATCAATATTTTTCAAAATCGTAAATGCAAAAAGTTGTTGTTTATTGTCATTAAGTTGAATCAAATGATTGTTTTTTTTTAAATGCGTATTAAAAACGGTAGTCGTAGGTAAATAATTACAAAAAACTTTCTAATACATTCTTTCGGTTTTTCTGATTTTAATTAATTTACATTTGTTTTTGATATGTATGAGTTGACGAATTTATAAACAAATACTTGCTTAAAATTTCTGAAAACGAATAAACCGGAGGTAATTGACATAGAGTTACATATTAAATAAATTCAAACGAGACTAGCTCTTCATAATTAGCAAAATATTGGGAAAACTTTGCAGGGTGCTCATTATAAATCTTCAAATTACTTGTAAAACTGCCGTTTGTAAGCTTGAACTTGTAATTGAATGTTCCCTACATAGACATATGTAATATTCATATGTCTGTGGTTCCCTATAATGATTATTCCGCCGTTTGCTTGTGAAATTTCAATGACATCCATAAGAAAGCTGATAAAACTCATTGATTTCTTTAGGGGAGTATATGCACCATAAGTACGCAATTAGTAGATTTCATGCGGCAGATTTTATGGATTTTTTTAAATCGCTAGTGGTTGCTATGTCTTATTGTGGCAAAATAAATTTTATCTATCTGACAGGCCAAGTTTATTTTTTAGAATTGAACGGCAATCGGATGAAATAGAACAGAATATGATACAAATAATAGGTTAATGTCTTTGTTATTTTCCTTTCTTTCACACCGAATTGATCTGATGTGAATAGAGTTTAATATTCTGAATGACTAATATTTTATTAGGAAATGGTCGTGCCGTCACATTTTTAACAGTATTTTTATTTTTTAGCCGTACTCATTTTTCTCCGTGTGGCTTGTAGTGATTCGCACACGTATGCTCGATATCCAAGTATTAGAAAATTTTAAAAAAGCATAGAGTAATAATAAAAAAAATTAAGCGTTGTGACTACATAATAGTATGTACCTATACAACTGCATATTAAAAAAACGGCTCATTAGTAAATCAATAGGGATAGTCATCAATCAAATCTACATTATCAGAGCTTACGGAAATTGTAACAAACAATATCTGCTTAGGCTGGCCGCATACATACGTTTTTTGTATTCGATTTCCGAATTCGTTTTCCGTATTCGGACATCCGAATGCACGGAATCAGTAGAAAATACATTAACTGCCGCACACGTTCGTTTTAGTTCCGAACGGAATAAATTCCTTACGCACGTTCCGAATGCGAGCCGGCGCGTTCGGAGAAACCGAATGGAAAAAACCTAATGACGTCATGTGGAACGCAGCTATTGCATACAGTTTGTTTGTGCCGACGCAAACGTACGGAAATTTCCGTTCGTAATTCAGTGTTGCCAACGGATCTTGACCTAATATCACCGTTTCTCATACATAAGGTAGCGTAAAGTAGCCGAATTTGCTGTTAGGTGGGACATGTTTAAAATTGATGTTTTTACGTGAAAATAAAAAATTCATGGGGAGGGTGGCTAGAGAATTTCAAGAAAATATAAAATTTGTCCCCAGAAAAATAAATTTCATGGGGGGGGGGGTGGCTAGAGAATTTCGGTACATGTTTAAAATTGATGTTTTTGAAGTAGCTTAATTGGCGACCAGTCGCCTTTTAGATTTTTTCGGCGCCGATTCTTGCTCTGAGTAGCCTAAATGGCGATATATCGCCCTTGTTGGCAACACTGGTACTGACGTTTATACATTCCGAATGAAGAAAAACGAAAGTTTGCGCTAGTCTCACGGAATTCCGAATACGGAAAACGAATTCGGAAATCGAATACGGAAAACGTATGTATGCGGCCAGCCTAAACAATCAATGACGGAACTAAGTGAAACGATACCCCGCGAGCCTGTAGGCTTTCCTCTTCCGTGTTCAATAAATACTGTCTTGAAAGTCTTGAAACACGCACGGGTTTGTTACTCTAATTCTCTTTCTCTTTCAATTTGGTAGGCGGGAATGGGTACCGCCGCCCTGGGAACCATTTATTGGATGACCAACACCTCTGCCACAGGTCACCCCAAGTGGTTCGCTACGTTTGGTGACTTAGCAGGGGTGCCCGGGTTCATGGGTTAAGGTTTGCCCGGGTCTTGGTGGCGGGTGCGTCGGCCCACCTTCTGCGTGGCGGGCCGGTTGGGAGATGCTGGTTGAGGGAGACCCTTTACAACCGGTTACCGCTGTCCGGGCCGCTCGATAGTACAGGGGCCCGACCCTCAGGCTCACGACTAAGGGTGGGCTGCCCCATCAGCGAGTGAAAAAACCCCGCCACTGCTGTTGTGCCGGTTCGTGACCGGAGGGGACCCAGCAGCAGCGTTTGGGGCGCATTGGATGCCCTCTCCAGCCGGACTCTCCCGGCCTATCGCCTAGCACCGCAGTGGGTGGGCTGGAACCAAACGCTCATCACTCCTAGACAGCCTGAACCCCAGATTCCTACCCACCCCTCATACCTTTCCTTTCCAGACCTTTCCTTTCACCTCCTACACCTACAAAAAAAAAAATTAATTAAATTCATGAACATACAAAACAACAATCTTAACATCATTACAGCGGCGAGTAGCAGGCGTCCCCGGTGCGGGCCAAAACTGTTGGTAAATTTTGCCAACATTCGCGGCCTGCACACAAATTTAAATTCCGTCCATCACCATCTTTTGTCCCAACGTCCCAACCTTCTTTTACTATCCGAAACTCAGATAGCCGAGCCGCCAGACTCCTCCTATCTGGACTGCCCGGGCTTTACCCTCGCAAGCAAATTCCGGCTGAAAGGAGGAGTCTGCCTCTATAGTCGAGCTGACGTCAACTGTGTGCGACTATTGAATCTGGAAAACTCCAGATTCGACGTAATGTGGGTGCGCGTCAATCTTGCCAGTACGGCAAGATTCTACGCATGTCTATACCGCTCACCGAACCATAGCGAATCAGACACTTCCGAGCTCTTCAAACATTTGAGCGATACTATTGATGATCTCTTGCCCCGCTACCCTTCGGCCGAGTTTGTTATTCTGGGGGACTTCAACGTTCATAACGAACCATGGCTGAAGTTCTCAGGCCCAACGGACTCGGCTGGCCGACAGGCGGAATCCTTTGCCATTTGCTACGGATTAGAGCAATTGGTTCAGGAGCCTACAAGGGTTCCTGATGTCCAGACTCACCGCTCCAATCTGTTAGACCTATTCTTAACTACTGTGCCACACGGTTATAAGATTGACGTCACAGCGCCTCTGGGATCATCTGACCACTGCCTAGTGACGACATCAATCCCCGTTAGCCTCAGACCAACCAATGAGAGGCTGAGGAGAAAAGTGTGGCACTATAGGTCAGCAGATTGGTTCGGTATGCGGGCCCATTTCAATGCTTTTCCGTGGTCAGCTGTTTGTTTTCGGACTTCGGACCCTTCAAGATGTGCCCAGGAGATTGGTGAAGTCATCAAATTGGCGATGGATGGCTTCATACAATCGACTACTAAAGAAACTGGTGTGGGCTCAAAGCCGTGGTTCAGTCGACAATGCTCCGAAGCAGTTCGACGAAAAAACGCGGCTTACCGAGCCTACAACACATCTCGAACGCCCGAAAGCAGATCAGCATACAACAAATCGGCAAAGGAATGCAAGAGAATCATCAATAGATCAAAATTCGAACACGACCTGCAGATCAGCAAAAAGCTGGCTGCCTGCCCGCATGGCAGCAGAGCATTCTGGTCGCTTGCGGGCTCAATAGGTCGAAATTTTTGCAAACCCAGTTTGCCACCTCTTACCAGACCTGACGGCTCACTAGCAAACACCGCCACCGAAAAGGCAAACCTTTTAGGGAAAATGTTTGCGGAAAACTCGACCCTCGACGACGGGGGTGCTGTTCCGCCGTCGGTTCCTCACTGCGGCTTCTATATGAAAAAGCTGAGGATCCGGCATCGGGATGTACTCCACGTCATACGGGGGCTCGATGTTAACAAAGCTAGTGGACCTGATGGAATACCTGCCTTGGTATTGCAGAGGTGTGCTGCGGAAATAGTTCCAGTTTTGACAAAGCTCTTCAAAATGTCCCTGAAGTGTGGCACTGTGCCCTCTGGTTGGAAAAAAGCGGTAATTCACCCTATTCCCAAGAAAGGTGACCGCTCCAACCCGGCCAACTACCGCCCCATAGCGATCACATCAGTTCTGTCCAAAGTGATGGAACGTGTGATCAACGACAAACTGCTCACATACCTCGAGAAGAACAAAATTATCAACGACCGTCAATACGGATTCCGGCGGAACCGCTCGTGCGGTGATCTTCTCGCGTATGTGACGCATGTTTGGGGGCGGTGCCTGGAACGTCACGGTGAGACCCAAACGGTCGCACTAGACATATCCAAGGCCTTTGACCGGGTCTGGCACCGAGGACTTGTCAACAAATTGCATTCTTACGGACTTCCCGCATCCCTGTGTACGTGGATTGCTGACTTTTTAAGGGATAGGTCGATTCAGGCGGTTGCTGACGGTTTCACCTCTTCCTCGCACTCCATAAATGCTGGCGTCCCACAGGGATCGGTTCTGTCTCCGACTTTGTTTTTGTTGCACATCAATGACCTTTTGACATGTGCACCGATTCATTGTTACGCGGATGACAGTACAGTTCATGATAGCTTTTTGTTTGACAAGCCCCCAAAGGGCACACAAACTCCAACGGCTCGGAGGGCTTTGAAGCAGAGAATGGACGGTTATCTCGAGAGTATTTCCTCCTGGGGTAAAAATAATCTCGTCGAATTTAATGTTTCAAAGACCCAATCCTGTCTGATTACGTCTAAAAGGGATCCAAATGATAATCTAGTCTCCTTCAACGGAAGCAATCTTCCGAACAGGCCTTCCATTGATATGCTTGGTGTAACTATAAGTGACCAGCTCAGGTACGGGGGCTCCATCGAAGCCAGAGTAAAGTTGGCCTCTCAGAAGCTGGGCGTACTGTACAGGGCCCGCAGATACTTTAATAGTACACAACTGCTCACCCTGTACAAATCGCAAGTGCGCCCTACTGTCGAATTTGGCAGCCATCTCTGGTCTGGAGCCCCAAAATACCTGAAAAAAACCCTTGACTCTGTGCAGAAACGGGCGGTCCGTTTGATAGATTCCCCAATCTTAACAAACGGACTGCAATCTTTAGAGCACAGACGTCGGGTAGGTATGCTGTCCTTGTTCTATCGGTATTACAATGGAAGATGCTCTGAGGAACTAGCGTCATTGATCCCTTCGGCGCCGGTGCGTAGTCGGGATACACGCCAAACGCGCGCCCAACATTTGTACACAGTTGACACTTGTCACATGAGAACGGGTCGCTTCTACGATTCGTTCTTAAGTTCAACAGCTCGGCTGTGGAACGAACTGCCGGCCTCTGTGTTTCCTCCCTCCTACAACATGGGACTCTTCAAGACCCATGTTCACTCCTTCCTCTCCACAAAAAGACCCTCCACACAGCATCCCCAAAGATGACATAGGCCCAGAGCGAAATTATTTTCTTCAGGGCCTCCTGTGTGGAGTTAATATAAAAAAAAAAAAAAAAAAAAAACTCTAGTACTGCTTCCTATTGAACACGGACAAGGAAGTACGCACCCCGCAACGTCTAGGGAGGGGGGAGTATTAAATTCAAATGTATTATTATTTTTATATATTATTATCGTTGTTTAGGTTATTAAAATTTGTGGTTTGAAATACGAATGTTAGATTCCTCTAAGATTTATCATTTTTTTAGCGCTCCCGCGCGCTACAAAATGGTGAAAATATTTAATAAAACATGACTCGTTTGAAATAGAGCTAAAATCTCTCGACAAATGCTTTAGTTTCATTTAAAGATACACTGTGATTTTTTTCATGTCCATAACATATTAAATAACTGAAAAAAACTAGTTTTCAATAATTTTTGGAGCTTACTTTCCGATTTTTTTCTATGAAGGGAATTTAATATAATTAACGTTTCGGCATAATATAAAGTCACGGAGTTAAAGAAAAACTTGTTATAGCACCACGTCGTGTAAGTTTTGGAATGTAGCCGCTAGCAACACTCCTTATGTAAATGGCGTAAGGTAATAAGTTTTAAATCTCTGCATCACACTAACCGCCTGTTTTGATGTACGCAAGAAAAAAACATCTACAAAATGTTTTTGATGAATACTGTTCATATACTGGGTTTTCCAATAAGAGGTGTTATTTTGAATAGCCCGCTATTTCGGTAGATGTTACTTTTGAAGCTGTCATTTTTTGACATTTGACAAGTAGAAACTACGCCATTAAAAAAAATGAAACGATACACGCTTCAACAACCCATTGAAATTATTAAAATTCACTTGAGTGAATCAAATGCAAATCATCTTGAGTGGCTTCGTCAACAAGCAAAATTGTCGCATCTGGGGCTCGAAAAACCCAAGAGTTATTGTTAAAAAGCCTCTCTATCCTCAACGTGTGACTGTTTGGTGCGGCTTATGGTCTGGCAGAGTCATTGGACCTTACTTTTTCGAAAATGAGGCCGGAGCAACAGTTACGGTGAATGGATTGCGCTATCGAGAGATGATTAATGATTTTTATGGCCGGAATTGGATGGTATTGATCTGGACAACGTTTACTTTCAACGAGACGGTGCTACGTGCCACACAAGCAACGAAACCATTGATATTTTACGATTGAATATCAAAATAACACCTCTTATTGGAAAACCCTGTATAACACCAATCTGCCCCCTGCCGACGCCCACGCTGTACAATGTACCTACGTGTATACCATTTGTGGGACAAATAAGCAGTGTGGTTGACCCAGAGCGAGACAGATGGATGACAGAATTATAAATACGGATGTAGTAGTAGATCATTCTCACATTGTAGGGTTTTTAGGTAACAATTTTTTTTTCCTACAGAGAAAACACAATGCCTCTAAGTCTATAATAATAATAATAAAACAATTATTTGCCAATTTTTACATATTTTTTAACATAAATTCTATTGACAAAAAGGTGACTGCTCAGCTATGCATTCCGAATCTCTCCGGTAATGCAGCTGGTATTCAGCAGTGCCTCCAATATAATATATGTATACATATTTAGGTATAATAATGAACAATGAAATAATATTAACAATAAAAACTCAAATCAACACAAACAGATAAAAAATAAAAATAGAAATAGTAGGTATACAAATCAGTGCAGATTAATAATATAGTCAAATAAATAATATACAAAATCACAACCAAATGTAGCTAATTATCCCCTTCATTGTAACGATAGCAACCATTCGCAGCAGAGCTTTTTGAAGCAATGCAACGATGTCGATATTCGAATTAACAGTGGTACTTCGTTCCAAAGCTTTGACGAAGAATAGCTATAAACGCAGTAGTTTTATGTTTGGGGAGAGCGAGTAAAAGCCAGGTAACATTTTAAACACCCATATGAGGTAAAAATTGTGAAGCGTAATGACTCCGTTGTATTTGTATAAAGAAAATTAACTTTAAATTCAGTAAATTTCAATTATTTATTTATTTATTTATTAACTGACATCGTCCAAATTACAAAATAATAACACGAATATAGTAAAATGAAAAATACAGGAGTAGACAAAGGTACATGAAAGACATAAGGCAGATACCTATAATATAAGAAAATAAAGTGACAAGTCGAATCAAGTCAAGACTACGCCGTGGGTCAGGACCACAGGACACTTATAATATTCCGTCACTTGTTTAGCGACTGGCAAAAATCATTCAGACTTATCCCAAAAAAGTTAAGGTTTTGACTTAAGTTGACCAGTCTACACATTCTGGACAATGGTGAATAATATCCATAATTTGTCGAATGATGGTTGAGGAAGAGCAGTTCATTATTTCTGAGTCTGTGCGAGGGGATATTGAAGGGAATGAGTTGCAGTAGAGTAGGTGAATCAATAATACCATTTATAATTTTGAAGAAGCAAATGAGGTCATTTCACCACTTCATGGAAAATAAGAATCTAGCAAATCTCTCTCCCATTCTAGACGTATCCGTAATCTTGTACTCGGTTTAACAAACGCAATAATCCAACTCGGAGTTTTTTTTAGGGGGTGTACCTGATCATACCACACATAGTAATAGAAAACCATTGTTCATATTACAATGCTTTCTTTCCACGCAGTCATATAAGCAGTGGCGGACTAAGCCCGTCAGAGGCCCGGGGCGGCAAAGATGAATGAGCCCCCCCCCCCCTAGTTTAAGAAGTTGATGTAATTTTACAAGCTTTTTATTCAGTTCATGTTTGTATGTATAAGTGTTTGATAAAATCTTGCAAGCGAAATTTAAATATGGATATGGACGAGGAAAATAAAATACGAATCGATCCGCAAAAAAAAACATCCGATTTGCATGAACCAAGTCTTAAACTGTTTGAAAATCCAGTGACTATGGCCAGGGCCGTATTATGCGTAAGGCAGTGTAGGCAACTGCCTAGGAGCCCCGACTTATGACACCACGTAAGGATTGGTTTATAAAGGGCCCCCTTCTATTTTTTTAAATTTTTATGAACGATGAAAATTTTCCTAAAAAAAGAAAATATAATTCGCTGGCCCGCCATTTTTTAATAATATTTAATATTTGGCTAATTTATATAGCGCCGTTTTCGTGAGAAATCACCTCAAAGGCGCTGTAAGATTTCAAAATTCCCCCTACATTGTGTCATAGACACTGGATTTTCGAATGGTTTAAGAACTGTTTGAAAATTCAGTCACTATGGCCGTATTGTCCATTAGGCAGTGTAAGCCACTGCCTTGGGTCCACGCATCGGCTAGGGGCTCCTAGGGTAAAGGTGCCCCTAGCCGATGGTAGCTAAAGGTAAATGGTGCATGCAAATCGGATGTATAGTTTATTTAACATGTTATCAACCAGGTTGAAAAACGTGTTAAAAAAGTTTCGAGAAAAACGCATTCAAAGTTTTGCTGAAGGATAATTCAACATACAAACTGTTTCAAACGGTTTCACATAAAATGATCTATCTCCGTCAATTTTTCGAATTTCTTTAAAACATTTTGTGAGAGCATTCTTAACAAATACATCTTTCAAAAAATTTAATTAAAAAAAGTCATTTTTTTACAGTGTTCGTGCCTTAAGCCTTGTTTAGGATTTGATCAAGGGAACATGGTGGCGTTTGGGGCTCCCCCCCCCCCCGCCCCCACCCTTAGTCCGCCACTGCATATTATAAGATGACCATTGATTTACCATTCATTTTTATTATAAAACTTTGATGCATACAACAAGATTTTTTACCTAATGTTTCTAGCTTTCACACTTCAAGGGCCATCATTTCAAATTATGGAGAGAGTGAAAGTGAATCTATATATATTTGTTTTAAATTGGCAAATTTCAAAAGCAAAGATTGGAGTATGTGTATTTAAAAAAAAATGAGAAGGAATGGATAAATTTATTTATTTTTTGGATTAACGGGGGAATTGTTGAAACAACGGTTTTGATGGGATAGTCCTTTGTATTGAGGCATAGTAGGCTCCCTTGGATTGACTAGTAATGTGCCAATACTCTGACCGAATGTGTTGTACGAAAGTAACAATAAAGTTGGATGCTTCTTGTTTTGCCAAGGAATCCGCAATATCAAACAGTAACAAAACAGTATCCATGCAAAGGTGCAACATGGCAGCTGATCTGCAGGTTCTATCGTTTTTCATAATTTAAACATAATACATTATGATAAACCCAGTTAACTTTCAGACCTGAATTAAAACTGGCAGTGGTAGAACATGTGTGTCGATTAATAACAATTAGTAGGTTATTTGAAAAATGTTGGAGTTTTTATTTACAATAGTTACAAGTTTTTTCAGTTAATTGTGTTTGAAAGAACATTGGCTCTCAGAGGGCGTAATTTACACAAAATGACAAATCGTACACTGCGGATAAAAGAAAACATTTTATCATTTTTTTTAAATACGTAAAAATTAAACCTTGAAAAAATACTTAAAAAATTGATTTGCGATTTTCACCGCCAAAAGCTATCGTTTCGGACAGCATTACAGTGTATGATGGAGACTGTAATGCTGTTTGGCTAAAGACGGAGGTAGCGCATCACGGCGTAATACCCCAAAAATAAATCACTATAAAACTAAAAATATACATCATAAAAAATTGAGAATAAAATGTCCAGATTAAACCCAAAATTCGATATAGAATTGCTACAATAATATGGTAGGTACTGTCTTGTAACCGACCTGCTTGGAGTATGAAAAGAGATTACATATAATAAATCAGGGGTATCAAACATTGAATTAATGATTTTATACAAACAGGATAAATCGGAAATAATTCTACGATCAGATAATTTTATTAAATTTAAATAACAAAGTACGTTATCGCAATTTAGGTTTTCTCTAGGAATGCCATTTTAAAATTTACATATCTTAAAAATATATTTTGGATTCTTTCAATCGCATGTGAATGAACCTCATAATTTGGGGTCCAAACCGTGGAATTGTATTTTACATGACTCCTTACTAGTGACATATATAATGTTTTTACAGTATTTACATTATTGAAATCACTAGATACCCTTAAAATAAATCCCAACATGTTCAAAGCTTTATTGGTTATTATTTCAATATGCTTGATAAAGATAAGTTTTTTTAAGTTTAATTTTGTAGATATCTCAAGTTCAAAAACACTTGGCCAAGTCTATTTTTTAATTCTTTGAATTCCTGATGAATGACCATAAATAATTTAGTCATTTGTTTTGTGTAGGGCCACGGAGGGCGGTCTGTCTGCCGGCGGGGCGGGGGCGGGGGGCCCCGAGGGCGGAGATGGGGTGGTGGGAGGGCCGCGCACCCCGCAGCAGATGGCAGCCCAGCGGAGACTACAACAGACGCAGGCGCAGGTTGACGAGGTAAATTAAATGTACCAATTTCGCTTGTGTGTCTGTAACTCGGGTTCAATGAACTTTAATTAATATGCTTTTAATTTAAGGATAAAGCGATAAAGTAGGTCCCTATCTATGATATAATATTATAACAGAAAATTATTTTAATCTTTTTCAAAATATTAATTATAATATCCCGTGATTTTTCGCGGGTCTGCGTTATTATATTAATAATTACGATTTCATGGCAAAACAGCAAAGTGACAAAAGTAAGATTGGCATAACAGAATAGTGACATAACAGAACACTCGCAAAACAGTGACAAACATAACAGTCGCAAATCGCAAAACAGTTGCAAAACATAACTGTGACAATATATAACAGTCGCAAAACATAACAGTGACTAAACATAACTGTGACAAAACATAACAGTCGCAAAACATAACAGTGACGAAACAGAGCAGTGACAAACATAACAGTCGAAAAGAAAACAGTGACAAAACCTCAGATCATTTAATTTTATGATCTGAGGACAAAACAGAACAGTGAAAAAACATAAAAGGGATAAAACAGAACTTAGACAAATAAACATAAGTTATCACTACTGTCTGGGTGGAAGATATAATTATAATCTTCTTCTTGTCGCTTCTTAAGATGTGACTACGATATTTTTCTTTTCACAGAAATCGGAAACATATTTTCAGTTTTTGGCCATTCTATGAAGAATTTAAGAAATTACATTATCTTTCCAGTAATTTCAGAATGCTCCTATAATATCTACATTTTAAAAGCTTCTGTCTTCCCTGTTAATCTAAATCCCAAAATTTAACACTAAGCTCATTCAAAATACCTATCTTTATCTAGGCATAATTTATTTTAATAACCTTCCATTAAATTTAAAAAATATCGAAAATATTCAGGAATTTCTACTTAAATTAAAAAATTACCTTAAACTATTATAAGTCCAAAATACGTTCACTACTTACATATAGAAGTAAAATTGTATAAATCTTGTTTTGTTTCTTAATAATTTATTTACCTTAATATTAACATATATATAATTGAACTAGAATTCCCTCACCAAACACAAGAGCATTGTCTCTTTATGGTGAGGAAAGGCTACTTTAATTTCTATTGTTTTATATCTTGTTTATATCTTGTATACTTATCTATGTAAAATAATTTTTCAAATATTAAGTGTAAAAAAGTTGAGTGTAAAAAAACGTTGTAACAATGTGTTATAAAAGTTTGCAATTAAATTTCCAGGTTGTTGACATAATGAAGACCAATGTGGAGAAGGTATTGGAGAGAGATCAGAAACTATCGGAACTAGACGACAGAGCAGGTAATGTTAACAAAACCAGTAACCCCTAAAGCCTCTAACATTTTACACTGTATTCCTCTTAAGAGAACTGTTACAATACAGATACCGTGGATAAGATTTTCGCCATACACATAAATTCACTGTTTTTGAACGTATTTCAAAATAAAATACTGTATTTGAAAGCAGGCGAAAGACTTTAAGATTATAGTATTACAAATTGACATTTGAAATTAAAAATATTAAAATTTTAACTCAAACAAAGATAAAGTTTAATTTTAAAAGAAACATTTTTAATTGTACAAAGGTATTATAAAAGTGATTGTTATATAACTTTCTTTCGTATATATATTTTTAAAAATACTCATAAGTATGTTATATTAATACTTATGAGTAAGTATGAATATAACATACTTATGACCATATAACATACTTAGGACCGGTCGGTGGCCGAGTTGACATCGCGCTTGGGTCTCACTCGGGCGTAGTGTGTTCAATTCCTCGGCTGGCTAAGTCCTCCATCACAACACAAGCAACATTTTCAGCTTACTGTGGTGGTAGTAGGAGATTTTCAAATATTGTCAGGTTATTCGTAACCCGGGAATGTTTGTCTTTCTTTTAAAAAAAAAAAAAAAAAAGATTTTCTAAAAGCATCCTTAAGGATACACTGACAAACAAGAGGTTAACCATCAATCTTCCAAACATTTTTGTATAAAAAAATGTGGATCATACCTTTTACCTTTCTACAACTTCCCATCCTTATTTTCCTTAAAAAATACTAAGGGAAATTAGTATTTAAATACTGAGGATTAGATGAAAAATAACTAAAAATAATTTCCACGAGGGCCTATGTCATATTTGGGGATGCTGTGTGGAGGGTCTTTTTAAGGAAAGGAAGGAGAGGAAGCTCTGGGAAGGAAAAAGGTATGTGGGTTGGATAGGAATCTAGGGATTAGTGTGTCCAGGAGTGACGGAAGAAAGATTTATCCTTCCCGCTGCGGCGCAAGGCGGTGGGTCAAGAGAGACCAGTTGGAGAAGTCAAAGGGTCTCCCCAAACCGATACACACATCCTGAACACACCTCACCCGATGAACCCGGGCACCCCTGCTAAATCACCAAACGTAGCGAACCACTTGGGGGCACCTATGGTAGAGGTGTCTTTTATACAATAAATGGTTCCCGGGGCGGTGGTACCCAAACCCGCCTCAAAAATATGAAAAAAATAGTATTAAAAAAAAAAAAAAAATTCTTCCTACTGTCTTTGTAGCTTAATATAATGGAAAACTTAAGCTTACAGAGGATTGATATTGTGACTTCTGCATACAGACCCTCGTGACTTCTGCATACAAACCCTCGTGACTTCTGCATACAAACCCTACGTTTTGGACCACTCAACCCATGAACCATTATTAGTATGAAGCCGCACACACAAAAGTGTGGCCAAAATCACTCACCAATACTATACAAATAGCATCTACGCACAGCAGCGCCCCGCCTTTGTTTCTACACACTAAACCACTGCCGTCTCTATTACATAACTTTCATTCTCTTCATTACTTATGGTCTATGCAGTTTGGTTGTAGCTCGGCGACAGTCAGCATGCTACCATGCCACATCTCCCTTTGATTCTATTATCTATGGTTATTACTTCATTACATGGCATAAAAATAATACATATTAGAATTTCAAAAACTTAAATACTAATGATTTTTTTCCAGATGCACTCCAGCAGGGTGCTTCTCAGTTTGAACAACAAGCTGGAAAACTAAAAAGCAAGTTTTGGCTGCAGAACTTAAAGGTAAACATTTTATTTGAGCAATTTGCTTAAAATGTCTGCTTAGAATAATGACTGAAGGCAAAGCTTCTAAATCATTATTTTCGATTAATCTAAATACCAAAAAATATGAATTTGAATAAATTGAAGCATTTCCTATCGTTTTCCTTGGCAGAAATAAATTAAAATTGTCAATTACTTTATAAAAAATATAAGCGTAAAATAAAAAAATAAAAAAATTCCTATAGAAATGTAAGAAACAACTTTTTAAAAATCCAATTTTATGGCTAAGATTATCTGTTACAGTTTTCTCTCTAGTAAAATTATTCACAAAATAAATAAAAACCACTTTTGCGCTAAAATCAACGGTTTCTAGACTCCGTTTGCCAAGCGATTTTTATGCCTATACGTATATTTGTGGAGATATAATGCACACTAAGAATACACACATTTTTGGTTTGTGTATTCCTCTGAAGTCTTGTATGAGAGAGACAACTGTAGATATTATATAATGAGTATGCATCTTTATTATCACCTGTCATCTGAGATAATACCATTCATTGTGTTAATTATTAACCCACTTCTGGAGGGAAATAGTTCTACCTTTTACGCCGGTCATTGCCGATACATGAATGGCGGGAAGGGCATTAC
The DNA here is from genome assembly GCA_026573805.1 of Hesperophylax magnus. NCBI lineage: Eukaryota > Metazoa > Arthropoda > Insecta > Trichoptera > Limnephilidae > Hesperophylax > Hesperophylax magnus. Next base: position 27,451,251 of record JAIUSX010000012.1, read on the forward strand.
TGTCTTTTAATTGTATATGAATATTGCACACGAATCTCTTTGTAAAAGGTCCAACTGTATGTGTATGCATAAAAAATGTGATGCAAGTCTTCCACATCTTCTTATTACTGGAGCGCTTTGCGACAATTTTTTGCAAGTATTGCGCAATATCTTATTAGTACCTCTAGGTACATCCTAGAGTACTTATTGAGTGTAAAAATATGGAATAAACTGTGAAATCTAGGTGGATTCACTGGCTATAAACCGCAGTAATCATTTCATATTGTTTCTTTACTAATATTTTGAGGAATGATGTTAATTGTATCGAATGGCTGAATTGATTGCGCAACACGAAGCGCTCCAGTGGTTATCATTTGTGTGGAAGAATATTTAATCAAAAGGGAACTATGTTAAAGTCGTAGAACGGGTAATAAATCCTTACACTTATGGCACTGGCGATGCGGAAATTGTTGTTTTCTTATAATAATTTATGCTAAAGGTTTTCTCCAATGGAACCCTTGTTTTCTCCCACGTGAAGTGTGTTAAGTACAGTATATTGACTATTATCCCGCCATCTCAATAGGACAGTAAAACTTTATTACAAATGGCTACTATGTATAAAAAGGGCAAACACATTATTTCGTATAGTAAAAAAAAAAGATTCTGATTCTTTCCCTCTTATTACAAATAAAACCACATAGTTTTATTATCTGGATTCTCAATTTTCAATCATCTTTTTTAACAATATGCAATAACATGGCGTCAAGTTTTTATTTTGATATTTCAAAGCTCCAGAACTCACAATGGAAATGATATAATGAGGTGAAAATAGTTGCGTTGATCTAGACATCCTAGTCATGACATCGATACAGATAGTAGGCACCTCTGAAATGTCATTATGTAATTGATTGACTACCTATATATTTATATTTCAGATGATGATAATTGCCGGTGTAATTGCCATAATCATTCTGGCCCTGATAATCGGTAAGTAGCGCAGGAGGAGATGAGAGGTATTCCCTGAACAATAATTTGTTTTATTATTCTAAAAATCACACATGGTACCCCCACACTCCTTAAATATAATACTAATTACCGCATTTTAATATTACAGCTAACTTCATGTAACTGCGTACATTATTTATCTAATGATAACTGCATACTTGGTGAGTCAGAACGTAAAGTGGGTTCACTACCCATTTGTACTCTGTTCTGTGTGATTATTTATGTTGTGGCAATTCTCTCAGTGGTTCTATCAAATGTACTTCTATACTTCTTGCCTGATCTATGTATCTCTCTACTTTCTATCCCGATCTGTTCCCGAAACTTCTCCGTGTAAGCTCCCATGTCTCCTTGTCGTTTCTGCTGTTGGGTATCTAGGATTTAGTTTTCAACACTTCAGGGTTAGGTAAGGTAGTCACAATACATACTATTTGCAAGTAGCAATGCCTAAAACACTAAACATTTGCCAGCAAGAAGGGATATTTAAATAGGGACACCGAGAAAGTCTGCTCAAAGAAAATTAGTAATGATTTTACTAAAGACAACATAATAGAAGCTCCTAGATTACATTCAGAAGTTTCCGGAATGCCACAATACTGACACACTTTTCTAAAATCAATAGGAAAGTTATTGTCTGTAAAAATTAATTTCCAGCTCGAAAGATAAAGGACAGGACAGCCAAGTATAAATTATTAGTATGTTTGTAGCTAAAATTCTGAAGTTTTCTCAAAGCCACCGTACTGAAACAAGATACAAATTATTCATTTCACCATTCTACATAATAAATATATGTTCCAGTATACAAGAAATCTCTTTACAAATTACTTTGCTAAAGTTTCAGTTAGTAAATATTTCTCAGATACTGAGTGCACTCACCTAAACAAATCTACAAACTTATTTCCTTCCTTTCAATACATACACTTTCTGCCTATAATACTATGTTTTTGATTGCCAACTCAAACATTTAGATAAGGAACAGGAGAATTTTTGTTGTGATGTAAAAAAAAACTTATTTATACAAACACTATAAAATGTATGTACTATTTGGTATGTATTAATGACTAAAATTTATTTATATTTATCCCTTTTCTGCATGACTTTCTACTACTTTCAATGCATGTTTCAGTTTTGTTCATTTCTTGTACCCATGCCTTTGCTTTACTTTGATAATAATATTTATTTTAAATATGGGAATAGAGGTAATGATTTTCAACTTGAGTGCTATATGAATATATCTTGAGAATTACTTGCCTAAAGAAATGTTTAGGGCTGAAAAATGATAATCACAACCTCTAGATGCAATTATGTATGATTATTCCTTTGATCATCAAATATTAAAAAGTAGATTAGTGAAAAGCTTCATTCTTTAAATTTATAATATTTAATGCCAAATGTATTGATTCATCTTTTAATGCACAACCGGATTAAATGAATGTTAAAATTTCATTAATTCGGTTGCACAGTTCCTACATGGCCGCACAACCGGATTAAATGAATGTTAAAATTTCATTAATTTGGTTGCACAGTTATGGGCCACATAAAAAATATTGTATTCAGCAAAAATTACAATAATAATTTACATGAGACTGAAATTGATATATTTGGAAAATATTGTATAATTTTAAGGAATCTATTATCAGAATATGATAAAGTTTCAGAAAAACATAGAATGTGTCAATATTGTATTTTCTACCAAAATAATTTATTTTCATATATTATTATGAGTAGGTGCATCTTTTAATTTAAACTAAACATTACTTAGTATTCCCAGAGAGAGGTCGTACATACATGATGTCATCATTCTAGTGTTTTCCATCTTGTCCGTTTTCATACAAGACGTGTGAGAAGATTTTTCATTGATGACATACGTAAGACCTCTCTCTGAGACTACTCTAAACACAATATTGTTATTTCATTAATGTGCGTGATTTGAGCGCAGAAGTATTTCTACTCTTCAAATTTTATTTGAATAAATATCCTCCATTTTCTTGAACTTTTACTCTGCAATCAGAAAATTAAGGAAATTCCATCATGTTCATCACGAATTTTACGATTGCTTCCTGAAATGTTTCTGATTGTCAATAATTTTAACATGTTTTTAGAACTGTACTGATTTTATTAAATGCTGGCTAGTTGGAAATAAATATTTTGCAATCGCATTTTTTTCTCGGATATTTTGAATGAAATTTTGTGCACATTCTTAAGAACTTAATTTTTACACTTCACCAAGACAATTAATTTAAAAAATTTCTCTTTAGAATGTGCGCGGCAAAAAACACACCAGCAGTAAAAACTATTAGAGTGTTCAAATGAACACATTTTTTAAATCATGCTTATGAAGTTTTGTAATTTCGTTCGGCATCCAAAACCGTGATTTTTTCATAATTGAAAGATAAAATTGAAATTAATTGTTTATACAATTCTAAATAATTTTCTTTTTATAACGCCATTTTTAAATAATGTACGGCGATCTACGAACTGATTTAGGATTAAATGGCAATTTGCCGAAGAATGTCACAATCACGTTATTGGTTTTCAAATGAAGATAATGTACATACATAGGCAGCAAATATTTCTTAATGAATTAAGGGGATAGTCCTTTCAAATAAATGTTGTTTCATTTCATAATTTATGAACCATAAACAACAATACTAAAATACCCAGGACACAAGTTCACAAATTAATATTTTATATAAACTCCAAACAGGGAGAACTAGCATTCTTTATGTCATCTTATGAGGTTCTGTGTGGAAGTTATATCGTCAAACACTTTGTTTGTCATTTAGGATTTTTTAGAATTGAATAGACGATATTATGTACATATGTACAAGAAATTGAAATGCAAATATGTATTATGCTAAAAAGTACATAAATGTTACTTACAAACAGAGAAAGCACCATTCTGTGTGGAAAGACTGTCTCCTTAGTGTTGATTTGTAGCTGCAGTAATGTGTGAAAGAAATATTAAAACTTTTATATTTTTCTAGGAACTTAAATATTACATGGGACCCGCCTTAAGGAAACGAAGATGGGATGAGTAATAAAAATTATATAAAGCATATTCATACAAAGCTATCACTATGTGCTATCCCTGTATTTTTAATCTATTATATTATTATAACATATAACTTGAAGGACCAACGCTTCTTCTTAGTCAAAGTATTTTTCATCAGAAAATAAGGTGTTCAGTGCAATAACTTGGGGAGGTGATTCTAGAAAAACAATGTTTTTTTACAAATTACAAAGTTTTCACAAATTTTTAAGTAAAAATAAGTAGGTAGCGTAATATTCCTTATAATTTTTTCTTGTGTTTCATAGAGAGCAGTTCTCTGGCTTAAAATTTTTACTTATCAACAACAAATCATTGTCTTATACTATGATTGAAATTCATTCTTTATCAGTGATACCCTGATGAGAAACCGCAACTCTGAATGGAAACAATGCTTGAAATAACTAATTGACTAATGAATTTCCAGGTAATTCTCAACATTACTGTCCACCCTTCTCATTTCCTCTGGCTTCTCGGATAGTTTCACTGACTTCGGGCAGGCCTTAAGGGCCGGACCCCTGCATTTGCATTGTTGAGGAATCGTGCCAGCAATTGCAGTGTCATCCTTAACCTGTTAACCGAGCGGGACGTATAAATACGTCAAACGTAAACAGTATCGGGTACGGGTAGGACATATGAATACGTCCTTGAAATATATGTTGCGCCCTGGAACGGGAGAGACTTATATTTCCGAGCATATCACACGGAAATTGAGTTTTGAATTTTTACATATTTTAATTTTTTAAACTTAATGTTTCCATTTTATTTGTGTGCTTTTGTTTATTGTTCTGTAATTGTTACCTTTTTTTCAATCATTATAATTCTTTGTAAAATTTCTAATTTTTAAATTCGATGTTTCCATTTTTATAATGCATAAATAAAAATAATAAATAATATGAAATTACGTCCTCCGGGCGTGATGTACCGACATGTCCTAGTGAAAGAATTATATGCTGCATAATTCAAAACGGAACTCCCGGGCTAACAGGTTATGCATTAATTTTTTCTTCGGATATTACCTCTAATTGTTTAAAGACAAAAATATAAATGTCACTTTATCAAGTATGATCTTGTCAAAGTGTTTTTAATATTTTTTTAATGTAAAACAGCACAAGAGTCTCAACTGCTCCCAACCATCTGGAGCCAGTGAGACTACGGAATCCCAAATTGGGGTATGTTGTGAGGCTGAAGGTAGTGCGGAGAGGAAGGAGATGGGGAAGAGAAAGATGAGGAAGTATCTGGCTATTCATATCTGGTCATTAGCAACGTTTCAATTCTGAATGGTGGTCTTACACCAGGGCAATACTGAAAGTACCTTCTACCCTGGAACATGCCGCACATATGCTATATATTATTTTTAATGAGTAATTTGTGAAATAATACAAATTAATGAAATAAAATTTACTGAACGCTCTCGAGATTTGAACTCGCAATCCGCTTGCTAGACGAGAATCGGAGCACGGAGGCTGTCGCATGTTGGCTTTAAAGAAAAAAAACTTTTTATTGAGTGTGGTTTCTTGCCGGCCCTTGTGTGTTAAATTCCTTTTATAACCGTGGCCGATATATTTAAAAAATATAATTTTAAGCACTGCTAAAGGGGGATCTTCACAAATGATTTTTGTACAAAAGAGACAATAAAGTATATTTCTTGCATTCACTATGATGAAGAATCAACTCCTGAAGCGATTGCTCTGTACCAGTGAACACCTTTTATGATTACATAAATCACATACTCCGTCAGAAAAAAATAAAGCGTAAAAAATGTAACCTCTTACCTCCTAAAATATGTTATTTTTTCTACAAGACTTCATTTAAACCATGAAGGTATGCAACAGTTGTAAATTGAAATAATTTTTTTTATCTGAATATACAATAAATATTATTCTAACTTGAATACACCAAAGTTAGGAATATTTTCTCTTAATTTTTATCACTTGAAAATATACAAATACACAATAATATATTATATTATCTGTAAAATGGGGTAAATGTAAAATGTTATTTAAGTAATTGGCTAATAAAATGTTTAAAGTTTTATGAAAAAAAAAAGAATAGTCGGAGTCATTGATGTAAAGAAAAAAATATTTGTATAAAAGAATTATTATTACATATTGCATTATTATACTATCATCAGATATATCGATGAAATATTTAAGATCACATTATATTCATTGCGTGCAGAAATGCATAATAGATTAAAATATTATATTAACTATGTATGTAAAGATATATAAATAAAAATAAACTATTATGAAGTATTAAAAAATGTTTTTTTTATACCTACTAGGTGACATTGTATTAAAACACAAAAAAGTTATTTTCCTCACTTGTATAAGAAAATAACTTTTTTGTCGTAATGAATCACATGAAAGTGAGTAAAATTACTTTTTTGTGATAACGAATCACAACGTTTTTTAATAAGAAAAATAACGTTTTTTATCATAATGAATCATATGGAAGAGAGGAAAATAACTTTTTTTATCATAATGAATCACATGGAAGTGAGGATTATAACTTTTTTTGTCATGATGAATTGCATGGAAGTGAGGAAAATAATTTTTTTTGTCATAATGAATCGCATGGAAGTGAGGAAAATAACCTTTTTGTCATAATGAATCGCATGTAAGTGAGGAAAATAACTTTTTTGTCATAATGAATCACATGGAAGTGAGGAAAATAACTTTTTTGACATAATTAATCACATGGAATTATAATTATTATGATATAAGAAAAGGCAATGGAAATCAGTGGAGTAAAAGAAATATTGGGAGTCGTTTTTATAAGGAGAAAAAACATTCTATTGATTTGATTTATCAAATTTGAGTTCTGAATAAGAGGAGTTATAAGCTAGGTTATTCGGCCATCTGGAGGGGGCAGGACAGGCTGAAGGTTTAATGAGAGGCATAAGAAGCCACAGCTCCTCCATTCCGTACAAATTCAACTGACAGATATAAGCTGGGTTATTTGGCCATCTGGAGGGGCAGGACAGGCTGAAGGTTTAATGAGAGCAGATCCATATATATTGACCAAATAGCACAGAAATAATGTGGTGGGAGTTGAAACATCCCACCCTAAATCATGTAAATTTGAAAACAAATCCAGGAAAACCTCGGAAGAAGTACATCATATATACAATGAAAACCTTTATTCCTCCAAGGCGTTATATTATATAAGGCACTTCTGTAGATCTATTGCTACAGTGCATAGTGCTCGCCAATAACCAGTCCAACGATAGCTACCTATCATTGAGCGATGGCCGCCCCTAAATTTAGGTAGACGATTTTTTAGAACTTATTTCTAAATTCTTGAAAACAGCTCTATTATAAAACCTGTGGAATTGTGGGATGAACAATGAAATCTAGATGGATTCATTGGCTTTAAACTACAGTAAGCAGTTTATACGTTTCCAAATTATATTATTGTAAGGCCGAATCCAAAACCGAATGCGCGGAAATCTTCATTGTTGAAGGCATTTATTTTGTAAATACCCCATCGCTCGAGTGGCTAATGCCTACATATATTTGAGTAAAAGAAAATATGTGTACAATATTTAAAAGTGTAGTAGAAAGTAGTAGCAGTAAGTAAAAAAATTTAATAAAGTAAATAAAAAAATCTAATTTTATGAATAATATCTTTAATGATTCATCAACATTAAACACATATATTATTTGAATGTACATAATATGTTATAACTAACTCTACATATATCTAATTCACTAATAAAATCTTGGCTCCTAAAAATGAAAATTATCTCAAAAGATTCAATTTTCCCAAATTATCAAAATGCTTTAGAGATAATAATATTTACGGTCACATATTTTAAATGCAACACAACAATAGTAGTTTATTGATGCAAATATAGAACATGATTTACACGTTTAATGTAGCTCATCCATTGTTACACTGTGTTTAAATGTACAAACTTATCGCTGCAGACGGTCAAAAAAGGAACTAAAAAACTTATTTAATCCATAATACAGTCAATTCCGTTTTTAAAGTGTTTTTTTGCATGGTTTTGAAAAAACATAGACCTCAGAGGGCACTGATATAATATCCAACCTTATTAGAATCCTACAATATTCCCATAATTCGTGTAGGAATGAACAATAATGTGTATGTCTGAGGAACACATTATTCTCTGTGTAAAAACAGAATTAAGTGTATATGCGGCGATATTACCATCTTCACAGGAAGTATGTCGATCTGTACGTGCATGAAGGCAAAATCAATCAAATATTTATAAGACCATTCTTAGACCCCCATCCAGTCGTATGACTTCCCCATTAAGTAGGGGGTTTTCTATGATGGTGGTCACCATGTGTGCAAATTCGGATGGACGACCCAGCCTCTGGGGCGACAGCGTCATCCTTGCGAAGAATTGAAGGACTTTGGGTGGCATGTAGCTGAGGATCGGTGTATCGAAGAGACCTGCCAATTAAAACATATTATTATTTTTTATTAACGGTAAGCTTATGTTTGCACAAGATGAGGTTTTCATGCAAAGCAAAAGGATAACAAATTATTATAAGCATTATATTATAAGCCTGAAACACAAATTTGGGGATCAATGGTGAGGCACGAAATGAAAGAAGGTTGTGAAGGTCACATGTGTTTTATTGGTGAGTCAGTAGCCGTGACGAGGAGATGACGTAGGACAGAAGAATACACCGGATGCTGGCTGTGATGTGCTGGTCAAGCGCGGGTCAGTGAGTCGACGCCGGGCGCTGGTGACCGGGACTCGATGGAGGTCAGGCACTGGCGAAGAACGTAGGTCTTCAGGCACTCCAGTGCTGACGAGACGGCCGAAGGTGCGGCGGACCTTGTAGGCGGTTGAACGGGAACGGCGTGACCAGTGAGGATGCTGCGTGTCCTCGTGGTGGTCATGGTAGCGTGGAAGAAGCGCTGGTCAGAGACGCTGGAACCAGGGCGCTTGTAATCCGAGTAGCGCTGGCCGCGGACGTGGCCGAGGCGCTATGATGATGTCCCGATAGAGTCCATGATTGTACGGGCGAAGCCGGGTACGTGTCCCTCGCGCTAGTAAGAAGAGCGCGGGTGATCACTCGTTGAACCTTGTAGACTGGCGGCAAAATTATGACTGACTGACTGGCTCGCTGCGTCGGGCTTATTTATACTACTCGGCCGACGGCGGCAGTAGGTAGATGGATGGCAACTAAATTCTAGGCACTCGCACAGACTGTGTGTTTCGGGAACCTTCGACATTGCGGCGATTATGCATAGGCCGTAGACTCGAACCTTCTGGCGAGTTCTCGTAGTATCCCAGACGGGCTTCAGCATTATTGTCGCGAGTAGGCAAGTAGGTTGCTTTGTTTTGATTTCGGCTGCAAATACGTACCTAAGTAGCAATTAGCAAGTACGTACCTAAGTAGGTCGAGCGGTTTATTATTAATTATTCAATGGATTAATATCGACGCTACACAAATATAAATTGAAAAAATCTTCCGAGAAAAAGTAAATGCCCCGGGCGAGAATTGAACCCGCACCTTCTGATTGCCGGTCAGGTGCACGGAACCACTGTGCTATGTCCGCTTATTTTTAACCGCCAAATAATCAAATCAATCAATTCCCGTCGGCGGCATTTGTTTTTCCTAAAAGATTTTTTCAATTTATATTTGTGTTTCAGGCTAATAATTATTGCTTGTAATAATTTGTTAAAATATATTATATTCAAAATGGATGGATTCATTTTGAACAAGGCATTCCAATAAAAAAAGATTTGAGATGCACATTGGGGGCATCATAGTCATAGAATCCGGATAAAATATTATTCAAAAATATATATTTACACCGTGTTCCACACTCGTACTGCAAAACTTTGGGGTAAATTATCCATGAAAAACTAAGCAAAAACGTACACATTCTTTATGATAAATTTCTTATTTTCGTGTGGACACAAAGCTTTCCTACACACAAACGTTATTATTTGTTCCCACTCGGACAGCTGTTCTATTTAAGATTTGAAATGTGAGGGTGGCCATTTCGCTATCTGAACATGTATTAGTTACTCACAAAAGTAAAGTCACAATTACACTCACTGGACAATTTTTATTACAATACTAGCTGTACCCCGCCACACGCTGCTGTGGCTCAGTCTGTCTGGGCAGATGGAGAAACAATGCACGTGTTGCTTTTACTTCCAACACATGGCACTTTAAAATAAAAAAAGCGTGTTTTTCCAACAGATGGCACTGTTTTTAAACGGGTGACATCTATATTATATAGGTATATAAAAATACATGCGCGTAGAACTTTCGGAGATTTAAGATTTTGAACAAACGAATATTAAAATTTTTATTTATATCAATACATATATCTTTTCCGATTTTGTGTCCGGGTTAAATCTTCCCCATAGGAAAAACTAAACCCTTCCACACACAAATAAAAATGCCATTTTTTAATATAAATGATTGAATGTTTATTTCATTATAAAGAGGAAGGTATGCCGTTAAAAGTGAAAAATAACATCAGTCAAATGACCACCACGACCACGCCTACAGGACCATATCGACGGGTTCCGGGCTAATTGTATTAAGCGACACTCTGGGCGATATAGACTTTTATATATATTTGGAATCAGCGAATTTTTCTGCGTCGTTTGAGCTGTGTTTGGTGACAATCGGAGCACTTTTTTGTCGCTTAATACAACCACATTTTTGGGCCCATTTTGGACTGCAATGTATGAAGCGACACAAAATATTGACAAATTTAGGAATTGTGTACTTAAGCTCACTACCAAATACCAGACAATCGTTTAAACTTTTTTTCCTGGAGCAACAATTTACAGGCAACGTACGTTAAAGCATTTAGCCTGACCTTATAAATATATAGAAATGTCGCTTCATACAATTAGCCTCTTTATTAAATTCTTATCCAGTGTCGCTTAGTACAATTAGCTTTACCTTATAAATATACAAGAATGTCGTTTAATACATTTAGCCTCATTGTCAAATTCATACCCAGTGTCGGTCCATACATTTAGCTCTGTACATGAAATGTTAGATGTTGTCACTTCAACCATTTAGCTTGCAGTAGATAATGATTATGTCGGTCGCATGAACTATTTAGGATTTCAACAGTAAACATTGAAAGATTATGGTTAAACATATTTTTGTTATTCAATATTTAATTTGCAGTGTCGTTTCAGTTATAACAAAAGTAAAGTTCTAGTACTTCAAACAGTTTATCTTAAACGGAATAAGAATAGTATACACATTATAATACAATCAAAATTTCTTTCTAAAACTGAAGTAGTGCGCTTTCAACAAGAAGAAAAATTACACAGTCAACCCAGTCAAGAAAAAGAAAGAGAAAAAGATGAATCTTTAGAAAATAGGGAACATGTCACACCTACGATAATGGAAATTATTCCTGATAAAGATATGGATAATAATATTATTAGAAAGTCTTTAGAAGAAGGAAATGCCCAAGATGAAGACTCTTCCTCGTCGTGGAAAGAGACTGGTGACGAATCTTCTAGCGAAAGTGAACTTGATAATCCAACGAAAAGACAGAAGAAAAATAAGAAAAGATCACAAGAGACAACAGTTGGTGAAGATGGTAAAAGAAAAAAGAGACAGAACAAAAAAAACTTTATAACCAATTGAAAAAATCTGGCCAGCAATATACAAAAAAAGATGGATCAATCGTTCAAGAAAAGAGACTACATGAAAACCCTTGCGTTGGAAAAAAATGTGGGAATAATTGTGCCGAGATTAGTGAAGAAAGAAGGAAAGGATTATTTGATCATTTTTGGGCCTTGTCCGCTGAAAGAAAAAAAGATTGGTTAGTAGGAATGTCATCAAAGGTAGAAATTAAAAGAAAAAGAACAAAAGAGAGTAATTCAAGAGACAATACTTTTAAATATTTTATTAACGATGGAGAGGGTTGATGCCCTGTATGTCAACAATTTTGGCTAAAAACTCTGGATATTACTCAGCGATACGTTTACTACACTCTCTCAAATGCATCTATGGGATCAGCAAAAACTGAATCTAGAGGAAGAGTTATTCCAAAAAATAAGACATCTGACACAGTCAAGGCCTCAGCTGTCAATTTTATAAAATAATTACCGGCACTTCCTTCACATTACTGTAGGAAGGATAGCACGAGATTATACCTGCCAGTAGAATTTAAAAACATAAAAAATCTCTACCGCATTTATAAAGAAAATCAAGCCAGCAAAAGGGTTGATTATGTAAGTGAGAGGATTTTCCGTGAAATTTTTACTGATGATTTCAATATTGGATTCCATGTTCCGAAAAAAGACAAATGTCTTAAATGTTTACGTTTTGGAGGAAAATATATAACTGAGAATGAAGAAATGAAGGAGCATTTGGAAGAGAAAGATGCCTCAAAGAAAAGGTTAGAATGTCATAGAGAACTTCCAAAAAAGAATAGTTCCATTATTTGTACCTCGTTTGACCTTCAAAAGGTATTGAATACCCCATATGGAAGCGGCATGACACTCTTTTATTCAAGAAAATACACAGTTTTTAACTTGCGTTTTTACGAAAGTGTAACCCGCAATGGTTTCTGCTATGTTTGGGGAGAAACGGAAGGCAAAAGAGGTGGTAATGAGATTTCCACTATTTTGCAAAAGTACATAGACAACGTTGATGAACGTGAAACCGTTAAAAGTTTAATTTTGTACTCGGATTCATGCCCTGGGCAAAATAAAAACAAGATCGTATTGGCAGCCATCCACAACGCTTTGTTGGTGTCAAAAAATGTAGAAACTATACAGATGAATTATCTGCTGCCGAGACACACAGAGATGACAGTAAACAGTATTCACGATACAATAGAAAATTCTGTTCGATACACAACGGTATGGGCGCCTTCACAGTGGCCGAGAATTTGTCAGCTAGCTACAAAGGATCCAGGACCCTTTCAGGTGGAAGGCCTTACACATGAAGACTTCAACAATTATGAGGAATTGTCCGAAAAATATTTCAAGGGAAACCTTGTCGGTAAAATAAGCAAGATTCGTGTAGCAACATTCAACAAGTCTACGCCAAACGTGATGGTCGTCAAATATAGCATGCAAGATGATGTAAAAGAAGAGTACATACAAATTTATGCAAAACTGAAACAACTCAATGCAAAATATAAATCAAAGCTTCCTATCACAAAAGCAAAATATAATGACCTGAAAAAGCTATGTGACACTGTTGCTATCCCAAGAATATTTCATTTAGAATATATCAACCTACCATTCAGCAGTACTGGCAAAGATACACTTATCGATACTGATATTGAAGACGAAACAGACCTGCCAAATTAAGCATTTTCATTATGTCTGATGGGAAAATAAGAAGTGTTTAAGTATAAAGAAGAACAAAAATAAATTAGAAAGTAAGAAGGAAAAGATTGGTTGAATTTTAACTAAGATATTATTTTTTATAATTCTGATTATTATAACAATTTTTTTGTTACTGTAGTGAACAACAATTATTGTCATAGGAGATAAAAAATATTTTTGTTATTGAAGAGAAACTAGGGATAGTATCTATAATAGATAAGAAAACTTCTAAACTTTTTTTTTAACGAGATATGTTTTTGATTTGATTACTGAGAAAGTTAGAAAAAAATATAGAAGAAAATAAGTAAAGAAATGAAAACCAAAGAAACGCTCGAAAATATTTTCATTTTTATTGTGATTATTTTTAAAAGAAATTATTTTCGTTTGGTTCTATAGAACCTTTTTTTGTAATTGAAGAGATTTTTCTTTTGTTTTTTAAAAAGCAGGTACAGTTCTTAAATACTTAAATGTTAAAGTTTAGAAATGAAGAAAAATGAGAATAATTATTTCAGGTAATAAGACTGTAGGCTACGTGATAAAAATACTGTTTAACTTCTGATTCCTATACAATTGTATGAAAACTTTAGTTGTTACCTTGGTAAGCTAAGAAGTTACTGCTGTTCCTAGGTGATTGTCATTTTAAATAAAAAACTTATCTTTGAACAATTTATAATGTGTGTTTTATTTCTCATTTCATTATTATTAACAAGATAGGTACACCCTATGTATGTAGGTACCTTTTAATTTATCAATGTTTTAACCGCCAATTTCTACAAACTTCATTTTTCAAGTATGATTACAAACAATTTATTAAAAAAATATCAGTCGCATAAACTAATTAGCCATACATTAATAAGTTTAAGATATGGTATTTAAATCAATTAGCTTAGGTTTGAAATATGACCAACTCTTTGATTAAAGCACTTAGCTTAGAGCCATTATTTGCATGCCTAGGGGGTTAAGTCATTTAGCTTGGAACAAGAAATAATAAACCTTGGTGGTTTAGTCATTTAGCCTAGAATAAGAAACAATAATCATAGGCGGTTAAGTCATTTAGCCTGGAACAAAAAAAAGTAAAATATAGGTCATTTTGTATTAAGCGACATTTATCTTCGTTAAAAATAGGAATATTAGAAAAAAAATGAATCCGAACATGGGGAATATGTTATAAAAACAGTAATATCCTTCTTTTTAAAAAAATAATGCGATTTGCTAAAGTTATATTTTTTTTTCTAAAAATCGAAACTTTAAACTGCTCTTGTGTAAAGTTTAAAAAATGTCGGTTAATACAAATAGCCCGGAACCCGTCGATATATTTAACGTTGTCCAGATCAATACCATCCAATTCTGGCCATAAAAAATCATTAATCATCTCTCGATAGCTCTTTGAATATCAAAATAACACCTCTTATTGGAAAACCCTGTATAAGCAAAATAAATACAAAACAATACAAGAACAACACGTCAACCCACCAGAGATCAAATGGGAAAATAATTCACCGACACCAGATATTTTCATACCAGAGGGTTCGGCTCGGTAGAACTTCTAACAGGGCCTATAAATCCTACTGATCCCTCAACATAAATATTTAAAAAATCTTTCGTTATCCTACATGTTTTTAAAATGACTGATTTTTGCATTTTTATATATAAATTTTATGATAGATCTAATACGCCTAAATTTTTAATGAGAGAGCTAGGTATAATGCCAGTAGCCGAAATAACAAATGGTAATATTTTTAATCTGAGAATGCCAAATTCTTTTTATCTCATTTTAAATTTTTGTCATTATAATTTAAAAACAGGCAGACAATCAAGTTATGTTTAATTACAAAACTTTGGTGAATTATTTTTAAAACTTGATTGTGCCTAATATTGATAATTTTTTTTTTGGTAAGTAATTAGAATTGTTTTGTTTAAAAGTCTTTATTATCTTAGATATGTTTTTTTTCTTAGATTACCCCCAAAGTTTCGTGGTATGAGTGTGGAACAAAGTGCATAATAAATTTAAATAACACATTTTTTATTAATCTCTCAGAACGCCGAACTTTCGTGAAAGAATTCTCTTTAGTGTGACACGGTATATTTTATTAACCTTCGGTATGCCGAGCATCGGCCGAGTCTATTTTCGTATAACTTACTTGTTGTTTGCGAAATTATGTTTTTGTTGATTCATTGTACTTATCATTAGTGGTTTCCCCAGAATAGCTATTTATATTCGGAGAAATGATTTTTTTCTCCCTCATTTTCTATACAAAAGTTAAATAAAGATATTTCAATGGTTTTAATTATATGCCAAATAAGTATCCTTCACAATTAATCTAAATAATATTATTTTATTAATAATATGGTAACATGACATAAGGAAGACCATTGCAAGGTTGATGATGCTTCCACAATGGACGCGCACTTGTTCGCAGTATAAAACAAATATGTTGGCAAGACAAAACGACAGTACAGCAGTATGCTAGGAGCATTTTTAAGGTGCAAAATCCCTCAACAAGAAAGTATGATTTTTTACCTTGCCGATTGGTGAGGCTGGCGTTCATCAGATAAAATTTTACCTTACCGACACAGGCAATTTTGGCACACAAGCGGTTAATTTAATAATACAAAAATTTCTCATAAGGCAATTGATTGTATTATTTAAAAATATGGCCATGCACATATTCTAAAGATTTTAGTCCATATTTTGTTGAGTGTATTTTGAATAATATAATGTTTTTTTGGTTTCTGTCTTGTGTCAGTGAGCGTTGTGATTATAATTGAAAATATATGCTGAGGGTTGAATTACACGCAAGATAGTATTTGTTATTTGAAAGGTAGAAATGGTTTTAAAGAGAAGTATTTCCCAAAGCAAACTAAAGATATTTCACAGTACTCTGTAATTAGAAAAGTATTTATAGAATCTCACCGGGCGCAATGGCCATCACCCGTATGCCTTGTCCGGCCATGTCCCGAGCGAGAGGCAGCGTCATGCCGGCCACAGCCGCCTTGGACGCGGCGTACCCTGCCTGGCCCGATTGGCCATCGTATGCCGATGCACAGGATGTGTTCACTATCACGCCGCGCTGGCCGTCCTCGTTGGGCTCATTCTCGCCAATCAGCCCAGCCGCCAGGCGCACCGTGTTAAATGTGCCTACTACATTTACCTGCAAGATAACAAGTTACTTCAATATGGTTTTATTGAGCGGAAATGGGGATATCTTGAGCACATCTATTAGTTTAGGTTGATTGAATTGGATTCGGTTAAATGTGCTTACTACATTTACCTGCAAGACAACAAGTTACTTCAATATGGTTTTATTGAGCGGAAATGGGGATATCTTGCGCACATCTGTTAGTTTAGGTTGATTGAATTGGATTCGGTTAAATGTGCTTACTACATTTACCTGCAAGACAACAAGTTACTTCAATATGGTTTTATTGAGCGTAAATGGGGATATCTTGCGCACATCTGTTAGTTTAGGTTGATTGAATTGGATTCGGTTAAATGTGCTTACTACATTTACCTGCAAGATAACAAGTTACTTCAATATGGTTTTATTGAGCGGAAATGGGGATATCTTGTGCACATCTGTTAGTTTAGGTAGATTGAATTGGATTCGGTTAAATGTGATGAGATAGTTTAAATTTAGGATGCTATATTTTTCCATACAAATCTTAAATGCGTAATGATTTTTATCATTCTGTTTACAAAAACCCCATCTTTTACAGATCAGATGCTAATATATTTGCATTGGAGAACTGATGGCTTTACTTTAGCTAACCTTGACAAAATACTCAGAAAATTACCTTGTATTTTCCATATTAATTTTATTTAAAATTGTTGCCAACTAATCCATAACATATAATCCGTAACATATCTTTTAACTAATTATGTACCGATGTGTATTTTATACAACACGAGTGTACCCACTTATATCTATATTAAATAAAAAAATAATTGGTTTGTGGTGTAAACTGAGCAAGTTGAATTTAAAATATGACAATAATAATATTTGGATGACTTGTATATCGCCGTTTTTGTGACAAATCACCTCAAGTGCACTGGCCACTGTGACAATGGACAATGTTATAATTATTTTAACAGGAAGCAGTAACATTCGCAATACTCACCATTATAACCTTTTCAAAGTCACTAAGTCTGTGTACTGTTTTTTTGTTAAAGTTACATGTTTGGAAGCTTGAAGCAATGGCAGCGCAATTCACCAAATTGTCTAGCCGGCCGTATTTCTCCTTGGTAATTTTCAGTACATTGGTCATATCACTTTCTGAGCATACCTTAAAAGATACAAAAATGGACATTACAATAATTATGCATAGTACTTTGAGATGTCTTTAGAATTATGCTAGAATATGGATTTACAGAAGTAAAATGAACCGTGGATTCGAAAATGTGATTATAAGACATGCCATAAGATTCTGTAGGTCTCTAAGACTGCGGGTGTGCTGTATGTGTTAAAAGAATGCCAGATGACAAGACACAAAAAATGATGACTAACTAAATTAGTCTATCCACTTCTATTGGGTGCCCCAGTGGAAGTGGATAGACTGTGTGGAAGAGGACTGGAGCAGGACGGAGAGGTCTGTGGACAGTAGGCGAATGGCGAGCAATCGCAGTCGGTGGAGTGGACTTGTGGAGGAGGCCTACTCCCACTCTGGGATGAGATTTTGTACAAACATACTGAGAGCGGATGCGAAAGGATAGTACTTAATATTTCAAAAAAAGTATAAAAGCAAAGTAATTGCGTTAAGTATTGAATTAAACATATATTTAAAAAATAAAATAAATGGTTATTCTCCTGTAAATTTAATATGTGGTTTGTAGTGTCTGCAGACTTAATTGTTTACATGGTGATAATTGTTAAATTAAACTCACATCTGCATGGACAAAAACCAAATCATCGCCAAATTCTTGCTGCATTTCAATCCCTTTGGTTTCTTGAAGATCGCATACTACAACTTTTCCACCCTGTTTTATCAGCCTTTTTACGGTGGCTCTTCCCAAACCTGAAACTCCACCAGTCACAAGACTAACCAGAGACTGAAAAGTACAAAGAAACAAAATTATTTTAAGTAGTTTCAAAAATGTTGTGTATAATCAAAAGCATTGTCGTAATAGTATTACCTTCGACATATTTTATTTAAAAATATTTATAAATTCAAATTAACATAACCTAAAGACGCGCCGGATTTCTATTTATTATTTTTATCCATTTTTTATCTATGTTTTTCATACTGTCAAATTGTCTTATTCTTTCTATGGAATTGAATACTATTTTAAGTAAGTACGTTTGTGCATAAGTATTATTATATAAAAGTTTTTTTCTTCATATAACAACACTCCGACGTCATTTTATTTTGAGGTTATCCTTTTGAAGTTTGGCCTGTCTGATCGTTTGTGATGTAATTTATTATAATAAAAACATTTAAAACCACTGCCGTAATGGCAAAGTATATTGCTCAAATCATCGTCTTGGGCACACAGGTGGTCGGTAGAGCATTTGCGAGGGCTCTGAAACAAGAAATAGCAGCCTCTCAGGAGGCGGCGAAAAGAGCTGGTGGAGGAAGAGACGGAGCCAAAAGGGCAGCAGCCAATGCAGCTACTGGACTCTCCGTAGAAGAGGCCAAAGAAATCCTTAATGTCTCTCAAATTGACCCGGAAGACATAAAAAAGCAGTACGAATACCTGTTCTCAGCAAATGACAAGACCAAGGGAGGTTCATTTTACTTACAATCCAAAATTGTGAGAGCTAAGGAGCGTTTGGACCAGGAATTAAATCATTCGCAAACAGATAAAAGTAAACAGCCACCTCAACCGGAACCTTCATAGTCCAAGAATTCCCCCGTAGCTATTTTGTTATACTTAAAATATTGTTAAATACTTTTCTTAGTCCTAATTTGTAGACAATTTAAGTTCAGTACTATGTAAATATTGTTAATTTTGCTAATAGGAAATTAAACATATTTTTTTGCATCTAAAATAGTTTCTTTTATTACAAGTAAACAATCTTAGGATGATCAGATTCACAGAATATTGTGGGCTTTATTATTTGCTGATTTCGATGCCATAAGATGTTTGCATATTAAATCTTTGCGAATTGAATCTTTACCTCTTTCTACCAAACGGAAATTGACGGAAGCTTAGCATCGTCTGTTTGCAACAATTTGGCAATCTGCGTTCACTTACAAGACTATCAAATTCCCGCCTATAGAGTCAAACAAATGTTGGTACAAACCTTACTGTTGTTACCGGTAAATATTTTACTACCCGTCGCACTTTTAATAGGCACATATTATGAAAATTAGTTGCATTGCAACTTAATTACTACAGGAAACAACCATTTACGTCAGGATAGATGGATCCATTATAATTTCGATTTTATTCCATCAAAATTCACCTTATAAAACGATGCGTTTGCTGCAATTTTGGACTTTTTAGAATGGAATGACACTTACCAAAGTTTTGTTTCAATCTAATACGCATAAATTACTAAATTAACTCAATCTAAGAATTATTTTGTGCATGTAAATAGTTGTGTCTTGAAGTAGTTGTTAAAACAAAGTGTAATTTACATAATCGGTTCCTAAAAGTGCGGCGGTTAGGGAAATAATTACCATTTATATTTTTGGAATAACTTTATCGAGTAAAACCACAAATTATAATATTTTAATTATTGAAGACAATATTAGCGATTTCTAAACGAAAATCTGAAACAGAAAAGAATGAAGAATCACTGTGCCCCGGCAAGGCAAGGGTCCTGGGTTCGTGTCCTAGATGTGACCGTATCCTTTTCTGATTTTTCTGTTTCAGATTTTCGTTTTGAAATCGCTGATATTGTCATCAATAATTAAAACGATTACCGTGTTACCAACACTTTATTATTCCGATGCAAATAATTTGGACGTAGATACCGCTACCCCAAAGCAGCAGGATATCTTAAAACTGTCTCGATTAAATTAACTAAAGTAGAAGATAAATAAACCATTTAATGTAATACGAGGGCTATTCCAAAAAAACTCACATGGATACAAATATTTTATTACGAGCCTTAAAGCCACAGCTTTCCACTATTTTTTAACAGTCACCATTTAAATTCAAGCATTTACCACTAGACGGCCGGCGTGGTCTAGTGGTATACGCTTTTGACTACAGATCCGAAGGTCGCGGGTTCGAACCCGGCGTGCGCAAATAAATTTTATTTGATTAATTTGTGTTATTTCACAATTAATTAATTTAAAATAATATATAGTATATTTGCGGCACGTTCCAGAGTGGAAGATACTCTCAGTATCGCCCTGGTGTAAGACCACCATTCAGAATTGAAACGTTGCTTGAAATGGCTTTAGCCGTGTTTGGTGACCAGATCTGAATAGCCAGGTACTTCCCCACCTTCCTCTTCCCCATCTCCCTCCCCTCCCCAATACCCTCAGCCTCACAACATACCCCAATTGGGGATGCCATAGTCTCACTGGCTCCAGACGGGAGCAGTTGGGACTCTTGTGCGGTATTACTGTAAAAAAAAAAAAATAAAAAGCAAATGACATAGAATTTCACCAATTTGCAAATTCCTTCTGCATAAAACTCGGTCGCTTGGGAATGTAGCCTAACAGTCACAGCATTTTGAAGATCTTCATCATCAGTAAGTGAACATTAGGGGGTTAAAATATCTGTTATTTTCATTAAGGTGTGTAAGATATCTGTTATTTTCATTAAGGAGTGCAAGATATCTCAGTTATTTTCATTAAGGGGTGTAATATATCTGTTATTTTCATTAAGGTGTGTAAGATATGTTATTTTCATCGAAGTGTGTAATGTTACGTATACATCCGCGAACTGAGCCTCAACTCATGGGAAAGAAACGAAGCAACCGCAAATGGCGCGAAACTACTTTCTCATAATTCGTGGTACCTTTCGCAAATGTATACGTACCCTAATATATCTCAGTTATTTTCATTAAGTTATTTTTTCATTTTAATAAACTAAAATAAATATGAAAATCATCCCCCGTGCAGCCCGGACTTGGGCTCCATCTGATTTCCATCTAAAAAGAACACATCTCGATAAAGGTTTCCAAGCATGACTGCAGATCGCCATCGAACAAACATACCTTTTTCGTGAAATATCCCCCCAGTGACACTGAGTAAGCTTTATTACTGATAAATTAGTATTATATACAATTAAAATGTATTGAGTATAAATAAAATATGTATTTTCCTTTGACTTTTATTGAAAATCACAATAATGGAATACATGGAAAAAATGTTAATGAGACTAAGTAAATATCAGTCGTTTTGTGGCAAATACATAACCACAAATTAATAATATTACATGTATAAATTTATATAAAAGCAGCCTTCCCCATACAAAAGTTTCTATAAAAGAAGGCATTACTATTTGGTTATATCGACTAGATTAGTTAAATGACTCCAACACTCTGCTTACCGTTCCCTCAGTTCCCTGTACCTATCACATTATAATTTCCTCTCTGGGATTACTTACGCCTACATCCCATCTTACGCCTACATCCCATCTTACACCTTCATTGACTTCAAATGATTTTAATGGAAACTATTAAATTAATTGAAATGACCTTTTGTATTCCGAGTATTATATAAGTTTCTGATTAACATTAATTGATTCTCAATTTTAATTAATTATCATATGTATTGTATTGTGTTGTATAAGGTAAAACAATCACGGGTTGATTTATTATTAAATTTATGAAAAGATGACTAAAGCAAATTTATGATAAATTTGTAAGAATAATGTGATAAGGGTATTCAACATTTTTATAAAGTACTGACTCAACACCCTCGTACATATTGGTAAATGAGCTTTACAGGTCTTAAATTATAATTGATGCGCTTAAAATAATTATTTTCTACGTAGTAAACATATAACACTGACAACATCACCTATGTTATTTCTTAATTGATAATGACTAGATTCTGAAAGATAAAACAATTGTTAAGATGTTGCGATACATATTATGAAATACTAACGAATGATGGCAGTATGTATTTTATTCTACGATCGGTAGCTAAATAGATATATCTTCAGTCGAGGAGTGTCCTCTCATATCTGTGTTCTCAACCACTTTTAAATCAGTCAAAATAACCACCTCATACGGGCTGCAGTCGGAGAGGTGTAACAGGCCACACAGCCATCCGTAGAAACCCTTCTCCAGGTCACACACTTCCTTCCACCAGCTGGAACCGCAGCAAGTCAACTGCGCAACTCCCGCAAACAAGCCTACTCCTACAGTAAACAACAATATCAAAAATGGATACAAAAGTATGACAAATGGGGATATAAAAACTCTCTTCCAACAATTTTTTCCTTCGCTCACATAAGTAAATATGTTATACCACGTAAGGGTACCGATATAAAAAGAGTAGACGCTGGAAAAGAATATCACAACGGGCATACAGAGGAATGACCAAAGCACAATGTGAAATCCAATAGTGGGTGTGCAAACAAACCACTGCTGCACTTTGCTGATCTCCTTGGCTACTATGGCCGCTTCCAGTATCTCCAATTCTTCTCTTGATATGTTCAATTTCACGTCTATATTCTGACCTTTCTTTTTGCCCCGCTTTATGGTCCCAGTCATGGTCAAGTACCCGTCTGTAGAACTACTCATTACGGATCTCTCGGGAGAACCGGAAGATTCCGAATCGCATTTTAAGGCTGATGCTTCTGTGTCAATAAAGTCTTCATTTTGTTCAACCGTATCGGAAGCGATGTTAACTTTTTTCTTATTTTTTCTTGCTCCATGCTTGTACGAACCTTCGGATATAAAGCCAATTTCAAGGCTGGTTTCTGAATGTGTTTGAGATAAGCTGTTAGGTGTAACCGTGTTGCTGTCATTGGTATCATCTGCGCTAGTTTTACTTGTTTTTTGTGCAACGATTATTTCATTATTGGAGCTGCGGACATCGTCGTGACTTGAACAAGCGTCGGATGAGTTTTCATAGATAGGCGAGAGGTCTACGATTTCTCGACTGCTGTGCAGATTGAGATTGAGCTGCTGATATCCATTCTTGTGGAGACTCTGGGGTCTGTCAATAATGGGATCCTTTTCAGCGTGTGTCGGAGAAGGGTCATACTTTTCATCGTCATCATCTGGAATCATGGGTAGATCCATAATGGTGTGGTTTTTTATACCATTGTTGCGAGAATAGCTAGAGCTATTGAGTTTGTGCTGCTCCAGTACTCCGTCGGTGAAGGTGTGCTTCTTGGCAGCTGAGCCATTGGTACCACCCTGAAATATTAATTTGATTTACTTATCAAAACGTCTTACCACAGGTTGGGAAGATATATTCTATTATAAGATTCTGCAATCCCTTCAAACACGTATTACAAGACATTTCATTGATTCTAAATATGGTGTTTTACTTATAAAATCAGTAAAACTCATACAAAAACATATATATGTTCATTAAGTTGTTTTTTTTTACAATTTTCTATTTTATATAAATCTTACAAAACTCTAATTTTTATATTTATTTGTTTACAATAATAATAGGTCTGTCTACACACAGTGATTTGCGTGCAAACACAGAACAGCGGGCTTATGCTGGAACAATCATAAGCTTGAGCTTGTGCAGTTAAGCTTGCGCCTCCCCACCCCCGGCCATACGTGCAAGATTACCTGTGCAAACCAGTTGGTTCAAACCAGTCACTTCAAGTTATTTCAAGTGTATGCAAGCCATTTGCGCATTATACAGTTTGGCCGTCTTACCATACATGCTTACTTGTATTTTTTTAGTTAGTACAAATTAACACTTGAGCAAGTCATTTCATGGTGTACCGTTTTTCCGTCTTAATGTATATGCTTACTTGTGCGGATTAGAGTTGGTGCAAATAAGATTGAGCGGGTAGACCAGTGTTTCCCATGGTGAGGCACCACACTAATTTTAGCACCATAAGCGATTTACTCATTAAAAAACGAAATCGATTGGATATAACTAATAGAGGGGACCTAAGACTGAAATTAAATAAGTTAGATCCGGACATAAAATTTCTTTGTAGTAAGTGTAACTGAATTTAATAATGAATTAGGAGTCAATATATATGTGTGTGTTTGTACTAAATACCAATTGTAACTTGTGTTTTATTATTGTTTTAATTTTTATTTTATTCTACTCAATTACATTTTCAATTTGTGTTTTGTAATAATTTCAGTTATAATATATGTATTAGAATAGGTTTTATTTAATTTCATTAGGGGTTCATGCGTTTACAAACATATTACAATGTGATCTGAAAATTAACCTGCTAATTAAAAAAGATGCCGGTGGGGCATCTGACTTTTGAAAAGACTACGGTGGGGCATGGCATAAAGAAGGCTGGGAAACACTCTGGTAGACGGAGCTTAACTTGATATTCTAATACTTAACATCAAAATTTAATTTAATACGTTGTAGGGTAAATTATAGGGAGTTTACATCTCCCGAAAATGATAATAATGTTTACCTTTCTCTACATTTATGTGAGACTGGTATCATTATAATCCAGACGCCAGACGCCTCACGCGGCAATTAATTTCTTCTCTCTCCAGAGGTTTCAGCCGCCAGTTTTGCCGTAAATCCCCTCTAACGTACGCGCCCTGCTTTTGTTCATAAAAATTATTGTAACATGAGTTTGTTAAAATAAAACTAAATTTAAAATATTCGAATTCTGATTTTACACACCGAGAGTAACCACGCAACCTTGGATTCTGGGGATTGGAGAGCCACAGAATCATCCAGTCAACAATCCACTTAAATTGGTAATAATTACCTCCAAAACGTATTATAGTTTGATATTAAAAGTTTTATTTACCATTTACTACCCTATGTAGTAATTATGACCATGGTCATCTCACATAAAAGTTATTATGTACTACAGTGTGTAGTAATTATGACCATGGTCGTCCCACATAAAAGCTATTACTACAGTATTACGTAATTGTAACTTTGTATTTGATTGAAGTATTTGCCATTGCTCCACATATAAATAGTTGTCTTTTATGATAATTATGTTGAATCAATGTATTATTTCAAAAATATTTGTATTTAAACGTGGCCAGCAATCCCAAAAGATTACCAGAAATATTGTTTGTTAAAGATTGTATTAATAATGATTGGATCATTTGAATGGCGCCGTTTTCATAATGACTTATTACAGAATTGGTAATATAAATTATGTTAAAAAAATTAATGCATACCTAGGTACTTATCGTAATGAATGATAATATTGAATGGCAAATATTTGGAACCCCCGCCACGCTTAATTAAATCATTGTAAATGGCCGTCATCCCATACAACGAAAGCGAATTTATATTTTACTTAATTGAAAATTCAAATTTTCCAAATGCAGATGGATGCCTTTTATAGTAATTAAAGTGAATCAAAAGGTTTCATTGTAATAGCCGTATTAAGCGTGGCCAGCGATCCTGAATAATTACCTATTGAACCAACATAATATATAATTATTATGTAACAAATTATAAATCATTTATACCTGAATAACAATGATATGATCCACATGACCAGTAGACTGACCAGATTTTTTTCCACTTCTTTTCTTTGGCGCAATCAAAGAAGGTTTTTCAATAATATTATCCACATCAACTGTCATTTTGTTAAAATTGGACCTTTTTAATAATAATAACTTATTAAAACAGATATTGCTTTAATCAGACGTAAGATTTGTTTCAATTGACGCGATGTTTAATCGTTTATTTTTTATCAAATTAATGTAGTTATTATTACCAGAAAATTTGTTTTTATGCGCATTTGTGGAAGTTATGATATCACAACAACTGATTTTACAATGACTAAAGAAGATTTTCACATAGCAGGGCGTTTTTACAATGTGTTTCGTGTATAGTTTCTTCATACACAATGGTACTTCAAAATGTCTGGCGGTAACCAGACGATTATTGATTTTAGCACAGCAGCCGTCAAATTTACAAATTCGTCGAGTACCAATATTATTTTCCAACCAGACTGCCAAAACATACAAAGTATTATAGACACTTACAGATAAGATATCTTTTTAGCTTAGTTTGAGAATTTATAGCGTTTAAAATTTTAAACCATTTTTAAAAGTTGTTGCCAGTTGGTGAATTTCAGGTGAATTTATTAAACCTATCATAGAGTAAATTGAAGTACATAGATGTTTTTGACAGCTGTACCATAGACAAAGTCAGTTGAAATGACTGACATATAAAAATAAAAATAAAATTTAATTCAGCCTGTCCCCAAGGTAGGTCGAAAACATATAACAAAGTTTGCTCCTAGAAGCCCATTTTCTACTGGGAGATTTTAATTTACTGCAATGGAAGTAGCATCAAGTGACTCAGAATATATTTGCAAGATTTATGTACTTATAATGCATTGGTAATATTATAAAAAACTAATGTTCAGAATAAAAGGGAAAATCCCAGGAATATTTGCAATCTTACTTGTGCATTGATGTAGAATCGAGGTTATTTACTGGCGCATTGTACATATTGCCTTTGAAGACATTCGAATTGAAAGTTTGATGAGGAGTGAAGAATAATCGCACTTACACAAAGAGTTGTTAAATACATTTTCAAAGAATATTTCGCCTGTCCCCAAAGTTCGTTAGAAAATAACAAGATTGGATCATGCAGGTACTTTTCGGAAGAAAAAAGACGCATCTGGCCGCTCGCAAGCTCGTGACATAGCTCGAAGTCCAGTTGGAGTTTGAAAGGAACGATCTCTTATACTTTTTACCAAGCAAATAATGTTATTTTTTGGTAAGTTAATTTCCTCAAACTTATGTTCCTACTTAGGAGTCGAATTAAGTCGATGAAATGTTGATTTTTAACACTAAAAATGTGTCAATCAGTAATGGTAGAAAAAGTCGGATGTACGGAGTAGAATTAAAGATGATACTAGCAGTTAAAAACCTGCTCCGCGGGTTTTTTGTTACTAGGCCCTGCGGGCGGAACTTGGTTGGACTTCGCCCAGTTTAAGTGATACTAACAACAGTTACATTTAATAGGTAGATATAAAGTCATTCACAGAGATAGGGTGAGTATATATTGCAAATATATTATTACAATATAGCGCCCCTGAGGTGATATCTCACAAAAGCGGCGCTATACAAATTGTCCAATAAATAAATATAATGTTTACATTTTATTACGTACATATGAATTGATATACAACGGAAATAGATAAAATAATGTAATCTTACTAAACTTTATTTCATTAAAACACAAATAACTTTGTTTACATCACTTTATTATATACAACCACTACATGTTTCATGAACGAAGTTCACCTCATCAGGAGTAAGAAATATAGATTACAATTGGAAAGAAGAAGTGGAAGGAGGGGAGCGGGGTTTATCAGAATTAGGAATTACAATATCGTTAGACGGGAAAGACCAGTTGAGTGGGAAAATTTTTAAAAGAGAGTTTTTGGGGATCTGGTGAGAGGCACGAAATGAAAGTCGGTCGTGAAGGTCACAGTGTTTATTGAGTCAGTTTGCCGTGATGAGAGTTGATGTAGGACTGGTGTTGTATTCTCCGGTTGCTGGCTGTGAAGGCTGGTCAAGCGCGGGTCAGTGAGTCGACGCCGGGCGCTGCTGACCGGGACTCGATGGAGGTCAGTCACTGGCGATCTGGGGAATCAATACTCCAGTGCTGACGGGAAGGCCGAAGGTGCGGTGGACCTTGTAGGCGGTTGAGCGGGAGCTGCGTAGACCAGTGAGGATGCTGCGTGTCCTCGTGGTGGTCATGGTGCGTGGATGAAGCGCTGGTCAGAGACGCTGGAACCAGGGCGCTGTAATCTGTGTAGCGCTGGCTAGAGACGGTGGCCAAGGCGCTAAGATGATGTCCCGATAGAGTCCATGATGTGTACGGGCGAAGCCGGGAGTATTATCCTTCGCGCAAAAGTGCGCGGATTATCACTCGTGATATTTGTCCACTGACGGCAGATTGATGACTGACTAATGACTGACTAATTGTTGCTCGCTGCGTCGGTCTTATTTATACTGTACGGCCAGCGGCGACAGTAGGTAGGTGAATTGCAACTAAATCGGAGACACTCGCTCAGTCAGGGTCTTTCGGGAACTTTCGGTCGCGCTGCGTTAACGCATAGGCGATAGGCTCGAACCTTCTGGCGAGTTGTCGTAATGTGCCAGACCGACTGCGACGTATTGTCGCAGGTGGGCCGCGTTGTTTTGTTTACGATTTCGGCTGTCAGTAGTAACTCGCAAGTAAGTACTTAAGTAGGTCGTGCTGCTTATTATTAATGAGTTATTCTGGATTTTTCTTGACGTTACAACAAATTCTTGTTAATTATATCTGCTTTTATATTAACATGTTTTCTAATTTGTAAAATTTTGCGATGCTTTATATCCTGTGTGAAGTATTTTAATACCTGAACCAAACAAATAGCATATAACCACAAAACATTATATTCATAAAACAAATAGCATTTAATAACGGTTATTCTAATAAATTGATAGTTGAAATACTAAATAAAAAATTAAACATAATCTCTTCAAATGGTATATTTACCCATCTTCTAAAGATAGAAATAAACAATGGCGTAGAATTCTATTTCTGGATAGCGATACTTCCAAAATTTAAATAAAAACATTCCTGGTACTATTCTACCGGTGTTTTACACTAATAACAAAATAAAGAAATGTATTCTTAATAATAAAGATGGCGATAGTCAAATAAAAAAATCGGGATATAAACTCAATTGGGATGATTGTAATTTCTTTTACAAAGGTAGAACCAATAGAAACATTGAAGTCAGAACTAAAGAACATCTCGGAGCTCTAAATAGATATAGTGAATCTGTTTGATCATCTTTTGAAAAATGATCACACTTTTGATAAAAATTCAGGTCTTAAAATACTTCACAAAGGATATGAAGCATCGCAAATAAATAATTTTGAAATTTTAGAAATAAGAAAACATGTCAATATAAAATCAGATATAATTAATAAGCAAAAAAATTTAAACCCCCTTTTTAATATTTTCCCACTCAACTCTTCTTTCCCGTCTAACGATATTGTAATTCCTAATTCTGATAAACTCCACCCACTCTTACCCCTCCCCCCTCCTACCGTTTCTTCTTTCCAATTGTAATCTATATTTAATTTTTTAATTCAATGTATACGTACTCCTGATAAGGTGAACTTCGTTCATGAAGCATGTAGAGGTTGTATGTAATTAAGTGATGTAAACAAAGTTATTTATATTTTAATAAAATAAATAATGCCATCACAAAGTGATAAGCTTCCAGAATAAATCTTTTTATTAAACGCTTGTTAATGGTCAAGTAGTTTTGCGTAACTATGCGTACTGTTAGCTGCATATTTAAATATTCGCGCCAGTCATTTTCTTCGTTCTTATACCGCCACAGAGGCAGAGTGGTCGAAATTTGCCTGCAGACCCCCTATTCGGGATTTACCCGAAACATACGATTTGAATTCGACCAATCAGAGGGCCTAGATCGTCCAGACACTAGCGTAATAATACTATCAGATATAATGTTACTTTTTTAACAGAAGATAAAAATATGCTATATGGTATAAAGTTGTGGTTGGTAGAAAAAGTCGGGGACGCCCGAGAAAAATATAGCGCGATGAAGCGAAACAAATACTGTACGGTCAAATTAGGCGTATGTAAGACCGAAGAAATAGGTGTAAGCAGTGTAAGGAACGACGCGGCCCGTGACTGAAACTGCCAGCAGCAGCAGTGCATTACACTTTTAAAATGTACCTAGTGTGTAAATTTAGGTGGATCAAATTACGAATGGGGGTACCTACTGCAATTCATTCCATTTACTTTGTTACATTTGTAAAATAATAGATAAAATGTGAGTGGTTTGTTTATGGATTAACCCTTCATAGGTCATAAGCTAAAAACGGATAGTTTTGAGACCTGCAACATTAAGGTCTATATTTATTTATGTTAACAAGTTATAATCGCCCTAATGGGTTGTAATCATTCTGAGGTAACGCACAGAGGTCTTGAATCGAACCAACCGCCCCGAAGTTCGCACATGTTGAGTAAATTTACGAAAATCGCGGCCTGGTCAGTTTTCAGACCTGTGTCCATTTTATGTTATTGTTTCTCGAACATCGAGAGTTAATTCTGAAAAAAAAGTAATTACCTATATTTGAATTATATACAATACTATATAGTTTTTTTTATTTTAATTAAAAATTGTGTGTGGAATAATTAAGTAAAGTCAAATTATTTAGCGTCATGTCTAAAATCCAACATCAAAAGCTAAAATGTAGGCCCTTTTTGATTATCATATTATAGACAATGCAAATAATTTCTTAACCACAGTACATTTAATTTAATATGAAAATATTATATTCTTTTACAATTAATAATTATTTTTTGTGGATATTTTCCCGCCATCGAATTTTTTGATGAAATGTGTCATCCTTGATAAAATGATTTTCGTAAAAATTTCCGATCAAAATTGTTGTTTTTATTATCATTCAAACTGTAATAATTATTTGAAACACATATCTCAAATTGAAGTAGAATAGTTCTGGAATGTTATATGTATAAGTTATAGCCAAAGAGTATGGATACTAGAGAGACAGCATGTGAAGTGTGCCCGCGCGCTCCAAGTGTGAATTTTGTGGAATTTTACGGAGACGGCTGACATTAGCTTTTACACCTCGGTCGCGTATTGAGCTCCTAGTAAAACGTTGATAAAACATAGAAAAATGGTCAACTGCGCCGTAAAATTGTGTAAAAGCAATTCTGTGAAGAAAATTAAGAAGAAAGACGGTCTTACCTTTCACATGTAAGTATTTAAACACCGCTCAATTGGACATTTTATAGTTAATTTTTTGACGAGTTCATTTCAACCGCCATCACGCCAGCACGGCCACCTCGGATTCGGGAGTCGCTATATGCACAGCGACTAGTCGACAGGGGCGTGGCCAACATATCCGAGCATACCCGAAGTGAAGTGTTTCGGCGCTTTATTTGAAATTGGTTCTCCGCTCAGATTTTTTTAGTGACGTCACGGCCGAGCATTTCCGAATATTGCCGAGCAGCCGAGAGCTAATTGTTTCATACGATTCTTGCACCTTGATTTCATTTGATTAGATTACATTACTATAGGGCCAATATCATATAGTCGATTCCAAAGACTGTTTGGTATGGCAACCACATTCTAATTCCTGCAAATATAATTAACTTTTGGACAATAGAAGACTTGTGGTAGGCCCTATGTTCAACTTTTGTACAGATTCGTACTAGGCCTATATATACTCAAAGTACCTAATCTTTTTACATTACAAAACAGTACACCTATGGGAAAGTAAAACTAGCATAATTTGGAGACTATGTGAAAATTTGGATGCCATATAGAATGTTGAAGGATAAGTGAGCAATGAAGGAAGTTAGGTAATTCATTGATACATATTTTATATTTGATATTATTTTATTAATGGAAAATAATACATTACACCACACAAAGGAAATATAAACATTGAGGGAACAAACCCCTTTAAAAACATGACAGATAAACCCTGAATTGAGCCGATCAGGTTCTGCCCCATCCTGAAATTTATTTATTTAATATCAACGGTATAAATATACCATAAACAATGATAACATGTCACAGTTAAAATCGTAGAAATATAAAAAAAAAGAATTACAAATATATATGGCATTTGATTGTGAAATGACATTAGAGAGTAAGTAAGTAAATAAACAAGAGATACAAGTACATAAGTTTCTATAGTGCAAATAAGGTAGAATTAGATTAAATTAATATTGATTGAAAATATTTGATAGCATAGCCCTCTTGTACCTACCTTGCGTGCAGTTAAATAGATCTGCCACATCTGCGTATCTATTACTAACTACATGCAACCTAGGTACAAGCGAGTGTTTGGAATACTCAGTCCTGATATTGTTGCATTTAAACAAAATTTTAGAACGAGTAGCTCTCGTGGGTATATGAAATTCAATGAGGTTAATTAAATCAGGACTGTCTATACTACCATTTACAATTTTGAACATAAATATTAAGTCGGATATAATTCTTCGATCTGAGAGTTTTAATAAATTTAGATTTTTCATCAAGTAATTATAATTTATATTTTCAATGGGAATACCGAGTTTAAAATTAATGTGTCTTAGGAATTTATGTTGAATTTTTTCGATTGAATCTGAATGTAATTTGTAGTGGGGGGACCAGATGGTTTAATAAATTGCTCCAACAATAGAGACACATCTCTTACTGAGGCAACTCCAGCTTCAACAAGCCTGTTGATCTCCTGTATCAGGTCAGGATGAATTTCTTGTGTCATCTTGGCCGCGTCTCTGTTGTGGTTGTGGCTCGCTTCTCCGGTTGCCGAGACGTAACAACGTAGCACACATTTAGGTGGGCTGGTGGATTGAAGGGCTGCCTTCACTTGTTTCAGAATCTGAAAACAAGCCACAATGTTTTACTATAAATAAAAATAACAGAACCCTACAAAAACAGTAATTATTGGTTTGGTAGGCAGTAAAAAATATAAAATAATATTTTCAACAAAAAAATATCTGATTTCCTGAAGGGCACAAGGAAGTATGCTTCACACCTTCTATTTTGCAGTGTTGAGGCCCTGGGAATCATATTTCCGGCCATGGCATCTACCATTGGCAGCACAGTCAAATTCAATAGATAAGAATGTTGAAAATGTGTTTAAGTAAGCGATGGGAAGTTGCGTATTCCCACATGTTCCCACGACATTTCCTTCTAAAAAAATGTGTGTTGTCCAAAACGGTATTTGTATAACCTTGCATCTAACCAGTGTTGTGTAGTAACTAGATACATTTTTGTGTACTGTATCTGTATCTAGCTATATTTCTATAACTGTATCTGTATCTAGATACATTTTTACTAGTATCTGACACCTCAGATACTCAGATACTTTCAGATACTTTATTTTCGAAGTGAACTTCTTTACCGATTTTCTCTAGTTAATTTTCAAGTTTTCCAAATCCTAGTTCCATGGTTATAGCCTTTATTTCAGCCCAAAACTAAGTTTTTACTTTGTTTTAGGATGGAAAATAAGAGTGACGAAGGTTTTAGTGTGAAAGACCTTGAAGACATGGATGAAGATGCATTCCTATCACTATTTGAGGGAATTACTGAGGATTCGGAGGTTGGAGGAGACTCCGATCCCGAATATGAGATTTCTTTCAAGTCCTCGGGATTCAGTTCCTAAGAGCGCTGCTAAGAATAATTTCGATTCTAATCCTGCCAATGCGTTATCGGACCCCATTTATAGTGAAAGGATTATGAAGTGGATTGTTCTTTAGATGAAGACCCAAACATTCCCGATCAATCATCAGAAATTACTCCTTCTCCTAATGCGACCTACTATAAATGGCGGAAACGAAGGCATCATCATAGATTTGTCTTTACCAATGAATATTTTCATCAATTTGGTTACTCAAGCTATTCTGTAGCACATGATGGCAAAAGTAATAAATATACTAGGCAAAAAATGTTGCCCTTGATTTATCAATAGAGGAATTAAAAGCGTTCATGGGCATTATTATTATAATGGGATTGTTACGTACACTTTACATAGGGAAACATTGAAGAAATTGGATAAAGAAAAAAAAACCATTACACATCTTCACTTTCGAAACCAAATGGCTGATCAGTTGATAGGATCTTTTACTTCAAGAAAAAGGATTGGTCGTCCTCAAACTACACTAGCTGACGATATTAATTCTAATCATTATCCTGAAAAATGTACACTTCGTAGATGTGGTTATTGCAGCACGTCGCTGAAGGTGGTACGAAGCTCAACATTCAACATGCATGCAACATTTGCAAAGTAGCTCGTTGCATACCGTGTTTTATGTCGCACCATTTATCTAATCAAAAGAGGAAACTAACGAAGCTTTAGAATTTTTTAACATTTTATGCCGCACCATTTATCGGATCAAGAGAAAAAACCAACAAGGCCTTAGAATTGATTTTTTGTTATGATTTTATGTTGTACCATTAATCTGGTCAAAAGAAGAGGTCTTCGAGGCCTTAGAACTGTTTATTATTTTTAAAAACTTCTATAAAATTATCAAAGCAGTTATTCCCCTGTAACGCAAATAAATAAAACAACATTTTTCCTTATCAACCTGTCTTTTTTTAATGAAAACATAAATTTTAGATGATATATTTTTTTTTACCTAAATGGACACCGGTCAGAAAAAAGACCACGGGAAAAACGAAAATTTCAAAAAGACTAGGTAAGCAAAAAAAAAGAAAAATAATGTTTTTTCAATGTGAATATAGAATGCATAAATAAAACCATTTAGGGTGTATCGTTTAAAAAAAAGTTGTCCTATAAAGGGTTAAATAATACTGCTACGTCAACTTCACAAATAACATGTTTTCTGGATAAAATCATAAAATCGGGACATAAAACAAAAATTCACTACACAGCAGGACTAGAACCAGATCACTCAATCAACTTTCTCATCTACTTCCGTCCTTCGTTCCTTCTTTAAGCCTGTGACACTTTACTTTTGTTTTCAGGTGTTATGTCACTGACGTGATATAACACCTGGATAGGGGATGGGAAAGGAACAGGGCCAGCCCTGTGAAGGCGCAATTGGAGCAGTCCGCTCGCGGTATTATCCGCGCCTTTGCTCCTCGGCGCCTTAGCAAGTCGGCACCCGTAGCGCCTGCTTCAATTGCGCCTGCACAGAGCCGGCCCTGCTCATGATGTCATTAGATGTGTCCAAGTAACCAACATTCAGGATTGATTTGAACGTTGGAACGATTTGAAGAATGGTTTGAACAACATACAGTAACTAAATTTGAAAAGCCAGGTGCTTCTCAATACCAACCATCCTCTATTAGCAGGGCCGGCGCTGTGCAGGCGTAATTATAGTAGTCCTGCTCCGGGCACCGACTTCCCAAAGCGCCAAGGAGCCAAGACGCTGATAATATCTAACACCTAATAGGCGGATTATTCTATTAAATAAAATAAAAATTTTGTTTTTGTATTGACAGCCCTGAAATTGTCCCAGAATAAAATTATACGTACCTACCAGATATACGAGACAAAGTGCTACCTTTTTCTGTGACAATTTTAAAACAAATTTGGGAATGTTGTAGACATGTTTAATTTAGGAAAATAATAAGAAAGAAACTTTTCCGAATTGTACGAGTTGACCTCTCCGTAGTGAATATATTTCGTTTCCTATGTTTCTTTATTTCTTTTATGGTTTTATATCTTTTTAAAATGTACACTTTTTAATTAAATTATTTAATTTTATTTCTCATTTTAAAGAACTGAGTTTTCTATATTATTTCAAATGTACTTAAATTGACGTTTTATAACTCTATTTATTTTATAAATCAATACCATGTTCTTGCTTTACCATTGTTACAATGTAAAACAAATACTTAATTAATACAAATGTATTACTAACATTCATATTTACTTCATGTAAAAGCCCACTGGAGCGTAAATAAATAAATAAATACAGTTATTTTACTAGCGCCAGGCGTCGTTTGGCTCAGGGACGAGGTGTGAAGTCAAATAAACCACTCACTATGAAGCATGAATAAACCAGCCATTTATAGGTACCTACCCATTGATGTATTATACTAGATTAGCCCTGTCTAGCTAAATTCATTTTTAAAATGACCCCACATAGCGTACGTCACAAATATGGAGATGAACTTAACAACCCAACTGTGTTTAAACTCCTTGTACAAGCGTTCAAACTCGTAAGTGAAACCACGGAGAATTTGTTGTCAGAGGTGTTGTAATATGGACATAAAGCCAAAAAGAAACTAACACTTACAGCAAATTTTATGTGCTGAATAAGGACTGAATCAGGAAAGAATTGATAAATAACACAAAATGAATTTAATTTAATTTATTTTTGTTTTTGAATTCTATGCAGGTCCTATAGAACCAAAAACGTTTACATTTTTATTATTGTGCATAGGTTTTTTTTTTAATATAGGTACCAAAGTATTTATATATAATGGTATATAATTATTGAAGAAAGCAATCACTTTGTGACTTGAAATCATTTAATTTAATTTGGTTTTATGCCCAGTCGGGCTTTTGCATGCATTTTAAAACAGAATGTATCTAGTAAGCTGTCGAAAATTATACAAAATAATTAAAGTTGATGAATATAAAATAATATTAGTAAAACATTTAACAGTAACATAAAATTATAGAGACTAGAACAACACTACGTATCATTTAATAATTATATTACTATCATTCAATTAAAAGTTATTTTGTCTTCAACCACTTTGTTAGAATTAAGACATTGTGTCAACTAGTTTTGGTCAGCTAGTTTCTCAACCTTCTTCAAGATAGCATTGAAAACTAACCTAAGTACTAAACGACTTTAAATTAAATATAATGTAAGATTAACATAAAGAGAGAGATAAATCATAAAATATTGCGTGTTCACAAGCGAGCTGAACCACGACTTATGGGAAAGGAACAAAGCAACCTAATAATATATGTCTTCGTTCCTTTCCCGGCTCGCGTTCCGGTTCGCAAATGAATAAGCAACAATGATGAGGACAGAGTTTCAGAGAGCGCACGGGTAAGGGGTAAGGGGGGTAGAGATTACACGATTACAATATATACTTATTTATTTATTTACCCCCGTTAAATATGATTTTACGTATTATTTACGGCATTCACGCACATCGGTTGTTAAAATTCTGATAGAGGAATAACCGGCTTTTCGATTAAAAAAGAAGTTTCAGCAGGATCGAGAACCAGTCCTGTTCGAGAAGAAACAATGACGGTATCTCCATTCGCAGGACCTGTGGTCATGGTGGACAGCGACTGTCCGATATCAGCCTGAAAACAACGACATTATCAATTAAAACCTGATCAATCCATAATAAAAGAAGTTTCAGCAGGATCGAGAACCAGTCCTGTTCGAGAAGAAACAATGACTGTATCTCCATTCGCAGGACCTGTGGTCATGGTGGACAGCGACTGTCCGATATCAGCCTGAAAACAACGACATTATCAATTAAAACCTGATCAATCCATAATAAACTTTCTTAAGTTTTCAGACAAAAATCACACAAAATAATTACCGGAAAAACAGGCAAAGCTTTGCAGTCTACACGTCGGAGGCCGCTTGCAGTTAGATAAATATGTTTGAAAATTATTAGAGCAAAAGCGGTTTCCTGCTGATGGTACCCAGTTATTATCACATAATTGATTCCGGATTGTTTCTAACCATTTCTCCATTTTTTCCGGTTTGTGGGGAAACCTAAGCGAAAATACACATAAAATAAATGAATTCATTAAATGACGCAAATTTATTTCTATCAATTCTTCCGCAAAAAATCAAAAAAGCGAAGCAGATATTACCCGAAAGGCAGTAACGACTTAATACAACCCTGATTGACAAAATTCACGGACCAAATACGACTAAATAGGATCAACTACGGGCCGTTACGGCCCGTTCACATATGTCTCCGTTTTACTGTTCCGTTTTACTGTGTACGTTTTTTTTTCGTCGATGGCGTATGTAGTTGTATGAGCAACTAAGGACATACAAAGCGATAGTCGGAGTCTACGATCGCTAATAATATGATGGAAAAAAATCCTTGTAATTGATATAGAGTGAACCGCTATTTAGTGGTTTTTTAAGTCGGATATGTTTTCCGTCGACAGCTCCGACACAGTGGGGAAAATTAGCTTTTTTGTTAAATCCACTTGCTATCTGTTCCCATTCGTCGACCGATGTGGGAAGTTGCATAAATTTTTCACTTAAATTGTTCCATATGCATTGTATCGAACGTGAAAACAAGATTTATTGCATTTGACTCTATTGCAACTAAGGTTGAACACCTGGCAAGTTTGATGACCCGTTTTTCCAAGAAATAATGTTTACGAGTTGAAAAATGCACCACAATTATCGGTTACTAAGCGAACCGGGCCGGAGAAAAATCAAAATATTGACAAACCAGTCGCTGTGCGAAATTATTATTCTCACCTAAAAACACCTGCGTCTGAAACGAAAACAAGTTGTGGTAACGATATTGACGTCACAAGAGGGCTTTCTAGAGACATTATAAATACCCAGTCAAAACTAAATATTGGGGCAGTCAAATTTCAAAAATCAACACGAGTGGACGAAAACCTAAAGGCTGACGAATACCTGCTGACAACCGACTGAACTGCCCAGTGCCGGTGATCACCTAGAGGCTGGCCAATCCCTGCTGCATTGATGCTGACAAACTAGAAGCCGGCCAATTCTTCCTGGCTACCAACTGAATTAGCCATTGATGCTGAAAACCTGGAAGCCGGCCAATTCTTCCTGGCTACCAACTGAATTAGCCATTGATGCTGAAAACCTGGAAGCCGGCCAATTCTTCCTGGCTACCAACTGAATTAGCCATTGATGCTGAAAACCTGGAAGCCGGCCAATTCTTCCTGGCTACCAACTGAATTAGCCATTGATGCTGAAAACCTGGAAGCCGGCCAATTCTTCCTGGCTACCAACTGAATTAGCCATTGATGCTGAAAACCTGGAAGCCGGCCAATTCTTCCTGGCTACCAACTGAATTAGCCATTGATGCTGAAAACCTGGAAGCCGGCCAATTCTTCCTGGCTACCAACTGAATTAGCCATTGATGCTGAAAACCTGGAAGCCAGCCAATTCTTCCTGGCTACCGACTGAATTAGCCATTGATGCTGAAAACCTGGAAACCGGCCAATTCTTCCTGGCTACCAACTGAATTAGCCATTGATGCTGAAAACCTGGAAGCCGGCCAATTCTTCCTGGCTACCAACTGAATTAGCCATTGATGCTGAAAACCTGGAAGCCGGCCAATTCTTCCTGGCTACCAACTGAATTAGCCATTGATGCTGAAAACCTGGAAGCCAGCCAATTCTTCCTGGCTACCAACTGAATTAGCCATTGATGCTGAAAACCTGGAAGCCGACCAATTCTTCCTGGCTACCAACTGAATTAGCCATTGATGCTGAAAACCTAGAAGCCGGCCAATTCTTCCTGGCTACCAACTGAATTAGCCATTGATGCTGAAAACCTAGAAGCTGGACAATTCTTCCTGGCTACCAACTGAATAAGCCATTGATGCTGAAAACCTAGAGGCTGGCCAATTCTTCATGGCTACCGACTGAATTAGCCATTAATGCTGAAACCTAGAGGCTGGCCGATTCCTGCTGGCTACCAATTGAACTGGCCACTGCTTCAGCAGTCGCCTACGCCATTTGCTGTATCGTATGGCGCGATGATGCACAATGTGCTCCAATCTGAAATTATCGCTGAAAAGATTCCGATTGTATCAGTTTTCTATCTGTGTTTTAAATCCCAGTTGTATTGAAATACATATAACTATTTCTTGTGAATTGGGTTGGCTGTAAAAAATAGTAAATTCCTATAAGCTACACCCCTTTGTACGTTCTGTATACTAGTACAATACTTGCAATTAAAATGTGAATTTTGATTCGAATCGTCTTTCTTTTATGATGG
The DNA here is from genome assembly GCA_026573805.1 of Hesperophylax magnus. Classification (NCBI taxonomy): domain Eukaryota; kingdom Metazoa; phylum Arthropoda; class Insecta; order Trichoptera; family Limnephilidae; genus Hesperophylax; species Hesperophylax magnus. The sequence continues at coordinate 27,491,129 of JAIUSX010000012.1, forward strand.
TTTGGATAAAACACCTCACGGTGTTTTACTTAAATCATTACCCAGGTTGAGGACTGATGTGTGCCGGTGCTTATTATTTACAGTCTTTTCTTGTGCAGGCAAACACGTCCCGTACAAATGGTCCTTCGAGCCGGATCCACACATCACGCCTTCAGTCCTGCCCCGTTGGAGATGCCATCGCTGTGCAGCGGCCGAGAGATTCCGAGTCATCCAGGACGCTGGTCCCGCCCTGTCACACGCTGGCACCCCGCAGAACACCTGCCAGCTCCAACAATAGCTGATGTCAGGGCAGTCCATGGGCACCATCTCCCCGAGTTCTGAGTCTCCTCAGTCAGGCTCCATTGGGCGGCCAGCCTACGCCCAGGGCCTACTTGCCTCGAGCTTCTACCGTGGCCCCGATGTCACAGTGCCTCTGCCCCAAGCCCACGGGAGGAGCCCCGATGTCGCTGGCCTCCACCCGGGCCTACTTGCCTCGGACTACCCTGAGCTTGCTGTTCTCTGAGACCCCGATGTCCCTGAACTTCTGCCCCGGGCCTCACTTGCCTTTGGTTTCTCTGAGTTTGCTGCAACTCAGCCGAGGTATAATGCGCCCAATGCCTGCGCTACCAGTGACAACACCGGTGACATCACTGGTCACAACCAGTGACATCCCGGCTGCGGTGTCCTACGCAGTCATGGCTCGGGTGAGCAACTAAGCAACGCCCACACTGCTTGCACCAGCCCCGCAGAGCCGAGAGATAAGCCGCTGCCTGTCAAAGTCAACTGCGGTGTCCTATGCAGTCATGGCTCGGGTGAACAACTAAGTAACGCCCACACTGCTTGCACCGCCCCTGCAGAGCCGAGAGATAAGCCGCTGCCTGTCAAAGTCAAACTCTACAGTGGACGGCCCAGCAACCAGTCAGTATACCAACTCATCCTAGGTATAGTGCGCCAAAGGCCTGCGCAACCAATGACATCACCAGTAACATTGCCGGTGAAAACCAGTCATATTCCGGCTGTGTCCTACGCAGTCCCCGCTCGAGTGCGCAACTAAGCAACGCCCACACCGCTTGCACTGAACCCTGATATGTGATTACAAGCGACGGGGTATCTCGCCACTTCATGTAATGAGCCGCTGCCTGTCAAAAAATACAGTAGACACCTCTCCATCCAGACCCGGATGCATACTCAGCTGGGCTATATAACATATACCCTGAGGACGCTAGTGACCCTGAGGCCTGCTCAACTTGTAACTTCGCCGGCTGTGGTGTTAAACGCAGTCACCACGCCAGTGACCAACAAAGCAAGCGCCCACACAGCTGGACCCAGACCCTGATATGCGACTACAAGCGACAGGGGACCTTGCCACCCCGTGCGATGAGCTGCTGCCTGTCAACCAAAATAATGAACGGCCAGCCAGTCTGCCCACAAGATTGAAGCGACCGGGCTGACCTCGAAAACCGGCTCCCGGATATGCGACAACTCGTGAGCGGACACCATCAAGAGCTCAACCCTTTGACAGTGGCCAGCCAGTCACCGATGAGTTTTCAGCGACCGTCCCGGCCTCGAATGCCAGTCCCGGATATGCGGAAAACCATGATTGACAACGGCCACCCAGTTTGCCCACGAGCTTGAAGCGACCGGCCCGACCTCGAAAGCCGGCCCCCGGATATGCGACATATCGTGAACGGAAACCATCTCAGACGCCCTTTAACAGCAGCCAGCCAGTCACCGATGAGTTTGCAACGACCGTTCTGGCCTCGAATGCTGGTCCCGGATATGCGGCAAACTATGATTGACAACGGACGGCCAATTTGCCCACGAGCCTTAAGCGACCGGCCCGACCTCGAAAGCCGGCCCCCGGATATGCGACAACTCGTGAGCGGAAACTTTTGTAGCTCAGCCCCCCTTTGAAAGCGGCCAGCCAGTCACCGATGAGTTTGCAACGACCGTCCCGGCCTCGAATGCTGGTCCCGGATATGTGGCAAAATGATTGACGACGGCCAGCAAGTCTGCCCACGAGCCTGAAGCGACCGGCCCGACCTCGAAAGCCGGCTCCCGGATATGCGACAACTCGTGAGCGGAAACCATCTGGAGCCCAGCTCACCATTAACAGCGGCCAGGCAGTCACTGATGAGTTTGCAGCAACCGTCCCAGCCTCGAATGCTGGTCCCGGATATGCGGCACATGATTGACGACGGCCAACCAGTCTGCCCACGATCCTGAAGCGACCGGCCCGACCTCGAAAGCCGGCCCCCGGATATGCAACAACTCGTGAGCGGAAACCATCTGGAGCTCAGCTCACCATTAGCAGCGGCCAGGCAGTCACCGACAAGTTTGCAGCGACCGTCCCGGCCTCGAATGCTGGTACCGGATACGAGGCAAACCATGATTGACGACGGTCACCCAGTCTGCCCAAGAGCTTGAAGTGACCGGCCCGACCTCGAAAGCCGACCCCCCCCAGATATGCGACAACCCGTGAGCGGACACTAACTGTAGATCAGCCCTCTTTGACAATAACTAGCCAGTCAATCTGAGAGTTTGCAGTGACCGTCTCGGCCTTGAAAACCGGTCCCGGATACGCAGCAACTCAAGCCCACATAACATCCGGAGCGCGGCCTGCCTCGGATGTTAGCCATACTCTCAACTTCATAGCAGTGCGGGTACACATCGAATGCATACCCAGCGTACACAATAGTCTACATCCCCTGATGCAAGGAGTGAAAGGCCTCATACGTATCAGCTACAGCGGGTACTACCAGAAAGGCGTAGTAGAACGTCCATCCGCTGCTGATGAACCCCACACCTATCGATAAAATCATTGGAATTCGCAACCATCGCTCAGACTGAGGGACCCACATGTTCACAAACACGCCCAAAGATTGGCTGAACCTATGAAACGCAAACAAAGCATCCCGTAACGATATATCACCTTACACGGGAGGAGCATGAGATATGTTGGTTCAGAAAAATTAGCTCTTAACAAACTACTCGAGCAAAGAGCTCCCAGGAAAGAAACCTGACTCACGGCGCTGGCAGAAGCTGAATCTGTTGTAAACAACAGACCACTCACGCATATATCAATGAACCCACGTGATAACGGCCCAAGACAAGTGACAAGTGACAAGAGGTGCAAGACGTCCAATCACTTAACTCTAGAAGCTTTTTATCATAAAGACAAGACAGAGGTGTTACTTCGTCGCCAATAGCAAATCAGTCAACAGCTCACAGACATGCTCTGGCTGCGCGGGTACCCTGCCAGCATGGCAGCCCAACAAAATGGAATCATCCAACTACAAAAAATAAAATACATCGCCGTCATTCGACCCACCCCCATTACCACAACGGTAACACAGGCCAGTTCGACCTTACGCACTGCTGGTTTATACGAAAAAACTACTGCAGAGGTTTACATGTTCGACGAAATAGCTGGGTGCAGCCACAACTGCACGGGAAGGAGTGTATCGAACGTGAAAACAAGATTTATTGCATTTGACTCTATTGCAACTAAGGTTGAACACCTGGCAAGTTTGATGACCCGTTTTTCCAAGAAATAATGTTTACGAGTTGAAAAATGCACCACAATTATCGGTTACTAAGCGAACCGGGCCGGAGAAAAATCAAAATATTGACAAACCAGTCGCTGTGCGAAATTATTATTCTCACCTAAAAACACCTGCGTCTGAAACGAAAACAAGTTGTGGTAACGATATTGACGTCACAAGAGGGCTTTCTAGAGACATTATAAATACCCAGTCAAAACTAAATATTGGGGCAGTCAAATTTCAAAAATCAACACGAGTGGACGAAAACCTAAAGGCTGACGAATACCTGCTGACAACCGACTGAACTGCCCAGTGCCGGTGATCACCTAGAGGCTGGCCAATCCCTGCTGCATTGATGCTGACAAACTAGAAGCCGGCCAATTCTTCCTGGCTACCAACTGAATTAGCCATTGATGCTGAAAACCTGGAAGCCGGCCAATTCTTCCTGGCTACCAACTGAATTAGCCATTGATGCTGAAAACCTGGAAGCCGGCCAATTCTTCCTGGCTACCAACTGAATTAGCCATTGATGCTGAAAACCTGGAAGCCGGCCAATTCTTCCTGGCTACCAACTGAATTAGCCATTGATGCTGAAAACCTGGAAGCCGGCCAATTCTTCCTGGCTACCAACTGAATTAGCCATTGATGCTGAAAACCTGGAAGCCGGCCAATTCTTCCTGGCTACCAACTGAATTAGCCATTGATGCTGAAAACCTGGAAGCCGGCCAATTCTTCCTGGCTACCAACTGAATTAGCCATTGATGCTGAAAACCTGGAAGCCAGCCAATTCTTCCTGGCTACCGACTGAATTAGCCATTGATGCTGAAAACCTGGAAACCGGCCAATTCTTCCTGGCTACCAACTGAATTAGCCATTGATGCTGAAAACCTGGAAGCCGGCCAATTCTTCCTGGCTACCAACTGAATTAGCCATTGATGCTGAAAACCTGGAAGCCGGCCAATTCTTCCTGGCTACCAACTGAATTAGCCATTGATGCTGAAAACCTGGAAGCCAGCCAATTCTTCCTGGCTACCAACTGAATTAGCCATTGATGCTGAAAACCTGGAAGCCGACCAATTCTTCCTGGCTACCAACTGAATTAGCCATTGATGCTGAAAACCTAGAAGCCGGCCAATTCTTCCTGGCTACCAACTGAATTAGCCATTGATGCTGAAAACCTAGAAGCTGGACAATTCTTCCTGGCTACCAACTGAATAAGCCATTGATGCTGAAAACCTAGAGGCTGGCCAATTCTTCATGGCTACCGACTGAATTAGCCATTAATGCTGAAACCTAGAGGCTGGCCGATTCCTGCTGGCTACCAATTGAACTGGCCACTGCTTCAGCAGTCGCCTACGCCATTTGCTGTATCGTATGGCGCGATGATGCACAATGTGCTCCAATCTGAAATTATCGCTGAAAAGATTCCGATTGTATCAGTTTTCTATCTGTGTTTTAAATCCCAGTTGTATTGAAATACATATAACTATTTCTTGTGAATTGGGTTGGCTGTAAAAAATAGTAAATTCCTATAAGCTACACCCCTTTGTACGTTCTGTATACTAGTACAATACTTGCAATTAAAATGTGAATTTTGATTCGAATCGTCTTTCTTTTATGATGGTTTGGATAAAACACCTCACGGTGTTTTACTTAAATCATTACCCAGGTTGAGGACTGATGTGTGCCGGTGCTTATTATTTACAGTCTTTTCTTGTGCAGGCAAACACGTCCCGTACATGCATCTTGAAACTTCTCTAATAATGTTGCTAACAGTCGATACACCAACGCGATAGGTGTAATGAAGATCTTTAAATGAACACCCGGATGCTGCATACCTGAAAATAAAATTAATTGTTTTATTACTTGTTTTAGGAAAACTTGTTATGAAAAAGTGGAGACAGATGAGAGATGCCTGGGTGAGAACACTAAAAGATAAAAAGTGGAGACAGATGAGAGATGCCTGGGTGAGAACACTAAAAGATAGAAAGTGGAGACAGATGAGAGATGCCTGGGTGAGAACACTAAAAGATAAAAGTATAATATTATCACTGATACGGTACGCACGTCTTACTGTCGCGCTGTCATTAAAAATTTTTTTTCGCGAATTTTGTTCACTGCTGAATCGAATAATGAGTGACGTCGTGCTCCTAGAGCTGAAGAGCATCATTCTCGAACAAAGTAGGACGATTAACGAGTTGTTGGACCGTGTAAAGGCCGTGGAAGCGACATTAAATCGGCAGGTAACAAGCAAAAGTGACAACAAAAATGCACTACCTACAAATCCCGCGACTCAGCGCTGGGCTGACGTAGCGGCCCCCGCTGCACCGCACACCGCGCCCGCTACCCTGTCAGCAGTAACGCAAACCAAGGAAAGGATGAGAACTAGAGCGGCCACCAAAGCAAAAAATGACGCCGGTCAATTTGAAACCGCATCTTTTAGCGGCGCGATCCCCAAAACGCACGCCACGGAACCACACGTTCCAATTTCCGAGCCGGAATCAAAAACCGCTCCTAATACGGAAGATTGGATAAAAATTAAACGCAGACAACGCACAGTGAAGAATTTAATTATCGGTAACTCCGATAAGTCTTCGAGTATAAAATCATATCCAAGAATAAAGAATATTATCGTGTCTAGATTACATAAGGACACAACAGTAGAAGAGATCCGGGCACATCTGGAGAAAAACGAAATAACAAAAAGTGAAATAGAAAAATTCATCGCACATTCTCAAGAATACGCAGCTTTCCGTATAGGTGTAACGGAGGATCTATACGAAAAACTTTTACGGGAAGATTTATGGCCTCGAGGAGTACCGGTAAGACATTATCGGTACTTAAAACCAAAACAAAATCCTATTGATGATAATCAAAACCGGACCAAAGTGAATGAAAATGCCGCCGCGAAATGACTAGAGAACCCCCTAAAAGTGAATTCTCTCCCTTGCACAATTTTTTACCAAAATGTACGGGGATTAAGATCCAAAACCGATGATTTCCTACAAAGTGTAATAATACAGAACAACGATCTTATATTACTATCAGAGACATGGCTTAACGACAGCATTTACAATAGTCAACTCTTCGATCAACGGTATGACGTGTTCAGAAAGGACAGAACCTCGGGACATTCAAGGGGAGGAGGAGTACTGCTAGCCGCGAGACGTGACCGTGCAACTCAAACCCAGAGACTTACCTATCTGGAAAGTAAAGACGAGAATATGTGGATAAAGACATGCCTAAATGACTTTGGTGTTATTTACATATGTGTTGTGTACATTCCACAAGCTTCGCCAAATAAAACATATACCGATTTTTTTGATAAGGTTACTGAGAATTTTAATTTTTTAATTAATAAAAAGATTATTATAATAGGCGACTTCAATTTAAAATCTAGTAACAAAGGCACCGAAATGGATCTCATATATTTTATGAATCTTTTCCAAATGGAACAAAGCAACTCTATTACAAATGTGAAGGGAAGCACGCTGGACATTGTTATCAGCAACATTGATTTAAAAGTATATAAATCCTTATACTCACTAGTTAAAGAAGACGCTTATCATCCATCGTTGTGTATAGAGATTTCGCCGAACAAAAACACAACCAATTGTCAAACACGAAACTTGTGGAATAATATTGATAATAGTGTTAGGCGAGGATGGAACTTCGAACATGGCGATTTTAAAGCTCTTTATTGCCATTTACAATCTCATGACTGGCAACCTTTGAAGGACATAAATGATGTTAATTTAGCGACACACTTTTTCTATTCCATAATTTATAAATATTTTGATATGTGTTTCAAAATTAAGCGCACTCCGAGGAATGGTAGAAAATATCCTAAATGGTTTTCTAGTGAGATTGTTAGCGACATAAAACTCAAATTCAAACATTACAAAAAATGGAAGAAAACTGGAATGGTGAGTGACCGGGAAATGTTTTGTCTACTTAGAACAAAAATAAAACGCAGTATTCGATTAGCACATGTGCAATATATTAATTCTATTGAAAAAAATATCAAATGCGATCCCAAATCTTTCTGGAAGTATATCTCGTCCAGAAGAAGTGATGGCGGGTTTGTTGACCATGTTACTTGGAATAATCAGTCTTTCTCAGGAGCAGATATTCCAGAAGCATTTGCAGACTATTTTAAATCAACTTATAGTAAGGAAGCTGCGGACTTGAAATCTTTTATACCTGGAAAAAATACGCCAACAAAAGCACAGAATGTTGATATTCAAAATATTACAAACACTGACATCACCGCTGCTGTTAAAAAATTAAAATCCAAAACTTCTTTTGGACCGGATCTTATTCCGTCATTCGTGTTAAAGGGATGCTTTGAGCCCTTATTAACACCTCTCGCGTATATTTATAATCTCTCACTTAACTCCGGAATATTCCCAGACCTGTGGAAAATCTCTAAAGTTACACCGTTACATAAAACTGGTGATAAGGCTTCAGTCTCTAATTATAGACCAGTGGCGATCCTATCCTCTCCAGCCAAGTTGTTTGAACTAATAATTCATAAATGCATTTATACCCAAGTTGAACCCTTTATAATTGACCAGCAACACGGTTTTAGGTCTGGCAGATCTACTGTGTCTAATCTAATGGTTTTTACGGAGTACATATCTCAAGCTCTTGATAGTAACAATCAAGTAGATGTATCATACAATGACTTCGCAAAAGCCTTTGACTCAGTAGATCCGCTTATTCTCCTAAATAAACTCGACCAATTTGGATTTTCAGCGAAACTTCTATGTCTATTTGTAAGTTATTTCTCAAATAGACAACAATACGTAACTTATGGTATTTTCCACTCTTCCAACTTCATCACAAACTCTGGAGTTCCACAGGGGTCGAATCTTGGACCCTTACTTTTCTCGCTATTTATCAATGACATTTACCATTGCATAAAATTTTCCAAGTTTCTCTTATTCGCGGATGACATGAAACTATTCCTTTTAATAAAATCTTTAGAAAATTGCTTGCAGCTACAAAGTGATATAAATTCTATCGTCGAATGGAGTCATACCAATAAATTAGGGTTTAATATTAAGAAATGCTCCATTATGTGCTACACCAAGGCAAACAAAACGATTTACTATAACTACAAAATGTCTTATTCATCTCTTCAGCACATTGTTATTTCAAGAGATTTGGGAATCGCATTTGATACGCACTTAACATTTCACGTCCACATAGAAACGATATGCAACAAAGCTTTAAGAATGCTAGGATTTGTGCTAAGCAACTCCAGACATTTTTGCAGCTCGGCCGCGATTCGTGTGCTATACTATAGTTTAGTACGTAGCATTTTGGAAAGTGGTTCTGTAATATGGGGACCAATGGATTTAACTTACTCTCAAATGATAGAGAAAATACAAAAGAAGTTTCTGAGATATTTATATCTTAGAGACTTCGGATATTATCCCTGGTTATATCCATCAGCCTTTTTGTCCGGCATGCTGGGTATTAATAGCCTCACCGATAGAAGGAAAACTGCTTTGCTGATAACAGCATATAAACTTCTAAATGGTAACGTCTGTATTCCCGATATAATAGAAAAATTTGAGTTTTATGTCCCCGACAATTATACAAGAGCGCGCAGGCACAGAACCTTTGTCGTTCCAAAATGCAGAACCAACTTACCATTAGTAATGCCGCTCGGAAAAATGATTATGTTACTAAATTACCTGTCCCCTGATATAGATATTTTCCAACTTAATATTCACCAGTTCAAAAACGCTATTATTACTTAATAAATTAAAATAAAATGTATGTTTATTATTGGTTATGTATAACTGTAAATGTGCATTTAAAATAAAATAAATAAATAAATAAATAAAAAGTGGAGACAGATGAGAGATGCCTGGGTGAGAACACTAAAAGATAAAAAGTGGAGACAGATGAGAGATGCCTGGGTGAGAACACTAAAAGATAAAAAGTGGAGACAGATGAGAGATGCCTGGGTGAGAACACTAAAAGATAAAAAGAATTGCAAGACGTCTGGTTCCGCTGTCTCAAACACGAAGCCCTACAAATACCATAATCAGATGCTGTTTTTGAAAAAAGTAGTTGCTGCTGGTGAAACGCACGAAAGCGTCTCTGCTAAACAAACTGAAGAACACACCGAAGATGACACCACGATATCGAATGAACCTACAAACGAAGATGACAGTGTGACTAAAATGACACAACTTGACAATGACAGTCAAAAGGACAAACAAAATCTAGCCCCCCCGCCAAAACGCAGAGCACCAGCCAAAAGAAATTCGAATGAAATTGATGCCAAAATGATGTCCTACATTGACTATCACATAAAACCGAAGAAAATTGAGCAGGATGATCGCAATTTATCGTTCTTCAAAGGTATTTTGCCGTCCTTGGCTTTGCTTGATGATGACCAAACTTTGGAATTCCAGTCAGGGGTGATAAACCTAGTACAAAATATTAAACATAGGAGAGTTGGCCAGTCAACTGACTGGTCAGCCTATACACAAACATCTGGTGCTAGTCACTATCAATCCCAGGGCTATTTTAGCAGACTACAGTCTACTGATAGTGCACTATCGCCAGTACAACCTGTATAAACGAACTTCCATTAATTGCTGGCAAAGAATGTTCAATGTTTGCTGATGACACTGCTCTGTTATTTGAATGTACTGGAGATGTTGACGAGTTTAATAAACATGTTAACGAGATTTTTCAATCAATAGCAAACTGGCTGTTATCACAAAATCTGTCGCTTAACACAAACAAAACTGAACTTCTAAAATTTTGTCTAGTACAAGCTACACCTATAAACATAAATGTTAACTTTAATAACAATCATATCGAACCTTCCCAAGCTTGTTCACTGCTGAGAATACAACTAGATGCAAATATAAAATGGAAAGAACATGTATCTAAAGTTGTTGCAAAAATCAGTAGCTTTTCTTTTGTTCTAGGGACCCTTAAAAATATCTTAAACATCGAGTCAGTAATCACCGCATACTATGGATACGTATACTCAATGATAAAATACGGAATAGTTTAGTAAACGCCAAAGATGTTTTTATCATCCAAAAGAGGTGCCTACGAAAAATTAAAAACTCTGATCACCGGGATTCATGTAGACCGATTTAAAAAAATCTTAAACTTCTGACAGTGACGGACATATATATAATGGAGTTATGCCTGTTAGTTCGATCATCTCCAGAAAAATTCCCACAAAAAACTCAACACATAAACACGCTACAAGATTCACAGAAAACCTAATAATTCCAAAAGCAAACAAAACTATTTTTCAAAAAGGACCACACTACATGGCCATTAAAGTATATAACAACCTTCCACGTAGCATCAAACAAATAACCGACACACTTAAATTTAAATCAACACTAAAACCATTTCTTTTAAAAAAGTCACTACACCTTAAATGAATACCTTACATGAATTAAATACCTCTGATGTTTTATTTTTTATTTACTGTTATTTATTTGATACCATGTAATTGTTGGGTTATGTAATATAATGTGTATTTGTTGGGTTAGCTGGAAGAAATAGGATGTAACCTATAAGCTATAACCTTTGTACTCTTTTTGTGCAATAAATATATTTTTGAATTATGAATTTTGAATTTATACAGTGATGCTAGCAGACCACAGTCTACTGATAGTGCACTATCGCCATTACAATCTCTATACAGTGATGCTACGTTAGATCTGTCTGATTTTTAAAAATAAAAGTACGTACCTTAAAAATATCGCTAGTTTTTCTTCTGGGCAGATACTTTTCCTCCAACGAGTATCTTGCTTTTTTAAATCCTTTTCCAATAGTTTAAGAAGTTCATCAAAAGTAGACATTGACATACGAAAGTAATTGAAAAATTTCGATTCATCACCTCGTAACTGACTCATAAGTAAACTGTTAGCACCCTCTCTAGATCTTTGGGCCATAAGTGGATGCTGCCAATAACGTCGAATCTTCCTTCTCCGACGATAGTACCAATACAACACGACAGCGTCTATCCTTGTAGAATAGCGGCGGTATACTGTTCACACATCGCATCCAGTAATGACGGATCCGTTAAAAACGTACCAGTAAAACGGACTCCCATGTGTGAACGGGCCCTCAGGGCCCTTAGGGTAGGTCTTAGTACGATTCAAAATTTCAGTCTGTTCGGCGAAATAGAACCTGAAAAAATGACTCTTAAAGATCGAACCCAAGTCTTGCATTTGTGCCGGTAAGAATGATGATTTTCTCACAAATGCTTTTTTATGCAGATTTTCATATTGATTTCGCTTCCAAGAGTGATTGTAAAGTAAGAAAAATGTTTTTCATGACAAAGCTATTTATGACGATTTCGTTTAAGATAGTGATTCTTGGTACGATTCCAAAATTTCAATCCGGTCAACACCATAGAAGCTGAGAAAACGACTATTAAAGATCGAACTCCAGCCGTGCATCTGTGACCGTAAGAATGATGTTTTTCCCAAAAAATTGTTTTTTATGAAGATTTCAATATTGATTTCGCTTCAGACAGTGATTCTTAGGACGATTCCAAATTTTCAGTTCGTTTGGTGCCATAGAACCTGAGAAAACAACTCTTAAATATTGAACCCGAAAAATCGAACCAACGCTTATGCAAAGTAAGAAAGATGAATTTCTCACAAAGCTTCTTTATGAAGATTTCGATATTGATTTCGCTTCAGACAATGATTCTTAGTACGATTCCAAAGTTTAAATCCGTTCATCACCATAGAAGCTGAGAAAACGACTATTAAAGTTCGAATCCAAGTTATGCATTTGTGCACGTAAGAATGATGATTTTCTCAGAAATGCTTCTTTTTGCAGATTCTGATATTGATTTCGCTTCAGACAGTGTTTCTTAGCACGATTCCGTTCGAACTATCGGAATGTTCCTCTGTCCCATTGGACAGTTCCTCTGTTCTACTGGAAAGTTCCTCTGTCCTTTTGGACAGTTCCTCTGTCCAATCGAAATGATCCTCAGTCCCATCGGAAAATTCCTCTGTCCTATCGGAATGTTCCTCTGTCCCATTGGACAGTTCCTCTATCCTACCGGAATGTTCCTCGATCCCTTTGGACAGTTTCTCTGTCCTTTTGGACAGTTCCTCTGTCCAATCGGAAAGTTCCTTTGTCCCATTGGACAGTTCCTCTGTCCAATCGGAAAGTTCCTTCGTCCCATTAGACAGTTCCTCTGTCCTACCGGAATGTTCCTCTGTCCCTTTGGAAAGTTCCTATGTCCCTTTGGACAGTTCCTCTCTCCTTTTGGACAGTTCCTCTGTCCAATAGGGATGTTCCTCTGTCCCATTGGACAATTCCTCTGTCCAATCGGAATGATCCTTTGTCCCATTAGAAAGTTCCTCTGTCCCTTTGGACATTTCCTCTGTCCAATCGGAAAGTTCCCCTGTCCCATTGGACAGATCCTCTGTCCCATCAGACGGTTCCTCTGTCCAATCGGAAAGTTCCTTTGTCCTATTGGACAGTTCCTCTGTCCAATCGGAATGTTTCTCTGTCCCACTGGAAAGTTCCTCTGACCTACCGGAATGTTCCTCGATCCCTTTGGACAGTTCCTCTGTCCCTTTGGACAAATCCTCTGTTCAATCGGAAATTTCCTTTGTCCCATTGGACAGTTCCTCTGTCCAATCGTAAAGTTCCATGGTCCCATTGGACAGTTCCTCTGTCCAATCGGAAAGTTTCTTTGTCCCATAAACAGTTCCTCTGTCCTACCAGAAAATTCCTCTGTCCCACTGGACAGTTCCTCTGTCCCATCGGAAAAAATCTCAGTCCCATCGGAAAATTCCTCTGTTCTATCGGAATGTTCGTCTGTCCCATTGGATAGTTCCTCAGTCCCATCGGAAAATTCGTCTGTCCCATTGGAAAGTTCCTCTGTCCTACCGGAATATTCCTGTGTCCCTTTGGACAGTTCCTCTGTCCCTTTGGACAGTTCCTCTGTCCTACCGGAATGTTCCTCTGTCGCTTTGGACAGTTCCTCTGTCCCTTTGGACAGTTCCTCTGTCCATTTGGACAGTTCCTCTGTCCCAATGGACTGTTCCTCTGTCCTACCGGAATGTTCCTCTATCCCTTTGGACAGTTTCTCTGTCCCTTTGGACAGTTTTTCTGTGCAATCGGAAAGTTCCTTTATCCCAATGGACAGTTCTTCTGTCCAATCGGAAAGTTCCTTTGTCCTATTGGACAAATCCTCTGTCCAATCGGAATGTTCCACTGTCCCATTGGACAGTTCCTCTGTCCTACCGGAATGTTCCTCTATCGATTTGGACAGTTCCTCTGTCCCTTTGGACAGTTCTTCTGTCCAATCGGAAAGTTCCTTTGTCCCACTGGACAGTTCCTGTTAGAATTATATAACAAAATTAATATGTGTGACTAGCTCCATCTATGATGTATCTATAAACTAAATAAACGTCAGTCGATAACCTCCAGCCTTGCCGTTTCATTAGGTTATGGGCCCAGAGCTATAACTCGCGTTAAATCAGCGTTGAATCAAAGTTTTCTTGTGTAAAATACCATTTAGTTGGACAATCAGTGACCGCTATATCATATACTCTATAAAAACAGTGTAAATCGCCGCAATAATAACTGTTTTTTGTGATCGACAATCTGTTACCGCGTTCTCGGTGTGCATTTTTTTACAATATGGCGGGAAGTTACATAGCGAATGTACCTTAATTGAAGGGACGTGAAAATTATGATGAGTGGGTGTTTGCAGCTGAACATTTTTTGATGTTGGATGGTGTGAATATTCACAAGCCAGAATCATCTGATTGTACAAGTCTGGATGATAAAAAGGCAAAATCTAAACTTATTATGACGATTGATTCTTCACTTTATGTTCACATCAAAAATGAGCAAACAGTACAAGATGTATGGAAGCGTTTGAAGGCCCTATATGATGATTGTGGCTTCAATCGTCGCATCAGTCTACTTCGTCAGCTAATATCTATTCGACTAGAAGACTCCGAGTCAATGGGTGCCTATGTAACGCAAATGGTTGATACCGCACAGAAACTTAAAGGTACCGGCTTCCAGATCACTGATGAGTGGATCGGGTCATTATTACTGGCGGGGCTAACAGACAGGTTTGCTCCTTTAGTAATAGCTATAGAGCATAGTGGATTGCACATCAGCACGGATGTTAAAAAGTCGAAATTGTTGGACATGAGTTCGGAAGTTGGCAGCTCGAATAGTGCTTTTTTGTCAAAAGGTTGGCAGCTCCGAAATAGCAAGAAAAATGGACACCCTGCTTATACGTCATCATTAGGTTATGGGCCCAGGAATTTTATACCCGGATAAGGCTAACTTTGATAAGTCCAACTGCATCACATGTTGTGAAGGGAAGCAGTCGAGATTGCCATTTTCACACAAATGGTCAAGGTGTGAAAAAGTGCTGGAACTTGTTCATGCCGATGTCTGTGGACCCATGGAACAAATTACAATTGGACAAGCCAAGTACTTTCTGCTTTTTGTAGATGACTATACTAGAATGGCATTTGTTTATTTCCTTAAGACCAAAAATCAGGTGTTTAAGTATTTCAAAGAGTTTATAGCTCTTGTTGAAACACAGACAGGCAGAAAACTCAAAGTATTGAGAACAGACAATGGTGGAGAGTTTTGTTCGTTAGAATTTGATAATTTTTTGAATAAAAAATGACGAAAAAAATGACGAACCCCCATAGACCGGAACAGAATGGCCTGTGCGAAAGACTAAACAGAACAGTGGTGGAGAGAGCTCGGTGTCTTTTGTTTGAGACTAATTTGCATAAGTCACCGCTGCCATCTTTGAATTCTGTCAAAACAATCCGCTGCTATAAATGTAAGCAACTCGGACATTATATGAATAAGTGCCATAATAATTCACAGCATTAAAGTGAAAGTAATGCATTTAGTGCGATATTTTTGAATGGAACATTCAAAGATTCCGATTGGTACGTAGATTCGGGTGCAAGTTCACACATGATTACTGATAAGAATTGTTTACAAAATGTGTCGTACAGACACAAAGTAAAAGAAATAGTATTTGCAAATCAAAACAAAATACCAGTTATATGTTCAGGAAACACGATGAAAACGACCGTAGTGGACAGTTCGGAGTTTGATATCCCTGAGGCTATAACTGGACCCGAAAAAGTGCAATGGCAAATTGCAATAAAGGAGGAGTTAAAATCCTTTAGTGATAATGACACTTGGGAGCTAGTGGACAGGCCAAAGGATGGCACAGTGGTAAAAAATAAGTGGGTTCTTAAAAAGAAATATAACAGTGATGGTGAAGTGCGTTTCAGAGCAAGACTTGTTGCAAAAGGTTTTTCTCAGAAGAAGGGTATAGATTTTACCGAAACCTTCTCACCAGTGTTAAGATATTCCACTCTTAGATTATTGTTTGCCTTGAGTGTACAACTTGATCTCAATATGAACCACCTTGATGTACCAACAGCATTCTTAAATGGTTTTCTTAAGGAAAATGTTTTTACAGAAATACCAGAATACTCTCATTTTGTTGATTGTAAAAATAAAGTATTGAAATTAAAAAGAGCCATTTATGGTCTCAAACAGTCTGCTAGGAGTTGGTATATTAGAGTAGAAGAATGTTTATTGAACTTAGGATATAAAAAATCCAAATATGAACCTTGTCTTTTCATAAAAAGTAATAATAATGTTAAAATATTTGTTGCATTATTAGTGGATGATTTCTTTGTATTCTATAATTCAGAAAATTATTATGAACAGCTAAAAAATGAACTTATCGATAAATTTAAGATAAAAGATTTAGGTGAGATTAAACAGTGTCTAGGAATGAGAGTGAATGCTCAAAAAGATTGTATTACTGTTGATCAAGAGCTTTTTGTAAACAATATTTTAAATAAGTTCAATATGTCAGATTGTCATACTTCAGATACCCCTATGGAAGTTAATTTAAAGTTAGAGAAAGATGTAAATAAAAGTGATGATATTATAAAATATCCATACAGTTAATAGGGAGTCTTATGTACTTATCTGTGTTGACAAGACCAGACATTGCTTACAGCGTAAGTTACCTAAGTCAGTATAATAGCTGTTATAATGAAACTCATTGGAAACATTTAAAAAGATTGTTAAAATATCTACAAAAAACCAAAAGCTATGCTTTAGTTTATAAGAAAAGTGAATATTCTTTACATGGTTTTGTAGATGCTGATTGGGCATCATGTACCTTAGATAGAAGGTTATGGCAGCGTGGAGTCGCCAGTATGATAGCGATGTGTGGAGTGTAATTTACGATGGCTGCCGGTATCGTAAATCTGTGTTCAAGGAATTCGGATGATTGAAAGATAAAGGCCTGCGATCTTTGTTGAATTTATTTGCGAAAATGAATTTACAAGTTATGCGAACGCAGAGACGGTGGTAGTGGAGAGTGGTGGTCTGGTCGAAAGTTGAAACTAGAATGACGGAGAGTTCTGTTCCCGCTCGCGCCTAGCTCTCCCGGGGCTTCAGGCGGCGGAGTAATTATAAAAGTGTTACCATATGTGGGATGAGTTAAAGCAGTCCCACATGCCTCCCCACCAGCGTCTCTACGCGATACAAAGACATATAGTACATATTTACAACAATGAATATTTTACAATGTCAATAATAATTTACAAAAACGCAAGTCCATTTATAATGTAAGTGTAATGTATTGATGTTGTACAGGAATAGAACACTGGGCCCTTAATCTCCAGTATTCTATCGAGGATAGGGATCTGGTATTATCTCTATTAATACTCGTAGATTCTGATATACGGAGGTTGTTTAATTCGGAATATAATAAATTGACAATACAAATAACAAGTTATCTAAAGGCCGTCTGGCGACAGAATGAATCCTCGCTCCGGCAATGTAATACGAGACGGCTGGTAACGTTCGGTTATCTTCGGTAGAACCCGAAGCTGCCCGAACGTAAACAGCATACATTACACTTTCCCTCCTTCAACTCTGAAGCTACTTACAAACCAACAAAATATTTACATACCTATATAAATCATAACATGAACATTTTATATTACATTTGGTTTTAACAATGATTTTAAAAAGATAGACAACTTAGACATTTTAAATATTAAGTACAAAACACGATTAAATCAATTGTGCAGAGATCCACAAAAATTTCTAACAGAGCTGCGCTATGCCGTTATTACAACAAGTGAAGTTATTACATTTTGCTAACAAATAATCCTAAGACTAACAACCGCGGTGCCTGGGTCAAGTTGCCCCGTTTCCTCTGGAAGATGTGGGTGTCTTGCGTCTTGGCCGCAATCTCCCCGACCATGGTCTCTGTTGCCGGGCCTGTGTCTGCTCCGACACCACCTCCTCTGCCGCCAATCTGAAATCAGGAGGAAAACCAGTGAATCCACGCAATAAGGTTGAAGTCTCTAACTCCTGAGGCTCATTCCTCGAAATTTCAGACGCGGGATGCTGTGCACTATTGCCATCTTCCTTCCAGCTCACTGACATTTCCCTCATTTGGTCGACATGTCTCTTCCATGTCACATCTGTGTTCTCTATCTTAATAATATAAACTTTTTTACCTAGCTTTCTAGAGACTACTCCCTTAGCCCAAACTACTTTATTATCCTGACGATAATCTTTTGTTAAACACTTTTGTCCAACTTTAAAAACCCTGGTTTTAACCCCTTTGTAAAACTTAACCTGATCAGATTGAGTTTTAGAAATGTTAACGTTTGCTTGACTTTTTGGTGGTGACTGTTTTGATAACGCACAATCTGAACATGATTGAACGACTTTCTCCAAGTCTTTGTTCAGAGTTGTCCACCAAAAATATGCTCTAGCTATTCCCTTCATTTTAACAATACCAATATGTGACCTGTGTAATGAATCTAACACTTGCTTTTGGAGAGAAAAAAGGTATAACTATTCTGTGTTGCCAAGACAAACAATCTTCTACGATAGAAAGTTCGTTCCTTTTTAGCCAATATTTCCATATACTGCTATCACGATTTACTCGTTTGGGCCAGCCCATCGCATCCTGATAGAGTACGCTTAACTGGTGACAATGTTACATTTCTAAAATAACGATTGAAAATAAAATCCGGCATGACCGACATGCTTGCCCCTGAATCAATCATAGCAGCACATTTCACTTCGTTAATTACCACATTAGCCCTAAACGGATTAATGTATGAAATACTATTATTCTGGGATTGTTCAAAAATCGGATTAACCTTGTGATTCCTACAAAATTTCTTCAAATGCCCTACCTTGTGACAATTAAAACATTTTGCGTTCTTGAATTTACAATATTTTTCTACATGATATTCACCGCAAATCGTACATTTTTTATTCCTCGGTTCGGGGCTCTTTGAACGAGATAACCTTGAAAAACCTTGAGTTTCTCTTGAACGCGACGAATGTCTCTCGGGCGAATTTGAACGATTCGAAATGGCATTCACATCCGAATTCCCTGCCGAAAATTCAGAATTAATTTCCGGAACCAGAATGTCTAAAACTGAAACCGTTATTGCTAACTCTTCCATATTGTTAAATGTTAATTTAGTTCCCTCTAGAAAAATTTTCTCCTTAGCCCGGCCTGGTAAAATACCGATTGCAAAGGCATCCGCTAAGCTTTCTGGCAAGCGCGTTCCAAATTCACAAAAGGAAGATAATCCCCTTAGACGAACTGCGAAATCTCTGACCGATTCCCCATGCGATTGCTTTGCTTGATAAAATTTTTCCCGTTCCTTGAACACCGATCGCGGTCTGGAACAATGTTTCTCAATTAATTCTATTAACTGATCGAATGCCACGTCTGTAACTTTAGCAGGGAAACACAAGTTGATCAAAAGAGTTAATGTCTCCGCTTCCAGAAGATTCAGCAAATAAGCGCGTTTCTGTGAAGCATCCAACTTAGTCGTTTTAATGTCATCACGAATTAGAAGGAACTGTTCTAACCTCAAGCGGAACAAACTCCAATCTCCATTAACGTGGGAGAACCTGGAAATTCCGCCCGATTCCATGATTGCAACGACAACAAAAACACACCCCCCCGGCAACAATAACACCTTCCAGAAAACAAACAAGACAATCTGACTCCAGGAACCGGCGCCGATGCAGTCCAGCGCCCAGCCGCTTCCCGGAATTCCAAGTCTTCTTCTTCTGTGAAATTGTCTGGTCTTTGTTACCCAGAGCCACCGATCTGGACTTTGTTACCCAGAACCACGTGACTATTTATTCTTCGCTGGATTCTTCGTCTGGTCTTTGTTACCCAGAACCACGAAATTATTGATTCTTCGCTGGATTCTTGGTCTGGTCTTTGTTACCCAGAGCCACGTAGTTATTTACTTCCAATTGTCCTTATTATGCCCAGTTTATCTCCATTTATTGTCACCTTGACAATAAAATCCCGGAGATTTTTTTTTTGCAAGTCACTGGTGTGAAACAGATCCACTTGCCGGCAATCCGAAAAAACTGTTTCCGTATACTCCTTTTTAAGCTGCGCCACTGTAATGTATTGATGTTGTACAGGAATAGAATACTGGGCCCTTAATCTCCAGTATTCTATCGAGGATAGGGATCTGGTATTATCTCTATTAATACTCGTAGATTCTGATATACGGAGGTTGTTTAATTCGGAATATAATAAATTGACAATACAAATAACAAGTTATCTAAAGGCCGTCTGGCGACAGAATGAATCCTCGCTCCGGCAATGTAATACGAGACGGCTGGTAACGTTCGGTTATCTTCGGTAGAACCCGAAGCTGCCCGAACGTAAACAGCATACATTACAGTAAGGTACATAATGTTGTGATAATATTGCGCTCGATTAGCGACAGGAAAGTAATAACAATGGTAAGTAATAATAATAGTGGCTCAATGCCGCCGCTGCAAAGTAACTATGTACCTATGAGTGGCCGTACGAATTTTTATTCGCCGCAGTAAGTAGGTAACATAAATGATATACAGGTAAACATAATTATTGATGAACGGCGGGCGCTAGTCGCAATGTACTTAGAGTAGTACCGAGCTACCTGTGTATACTATAATTTACATAATAAAGAGTTTTTTTTTTTTTGTATTAGGCAATTCACCCTAAAGAGAGTGCTATGTGCCGTCAAAGTTAAGGGAGATGGTTATAATTTTATGGGAAATCTATACGGGAATAGGAAATCTCAAATATTGAAGTCATTCAAGTCTATGAACTTGTATAGAACTGAGAAAATGCGAGAATTGTTGAGAGAAAGTAAATAAGGAATACTAAGGGGAGATTGGTGGGTGATTTTTATAAGTAAACGATAAATGCCTTTGAAGGATGAATGATTTTTACAATTAAAGAAAACGTGATCAAGAGTCTCATTTTCCATGCCGCACTGGCAGAGTGGACTATCTAGGACCCGGATTTTAAACAAATGGGATGCAATGGAGCAATGACCAATTCTCATTCTCGAGATACAGGATATAAATCTTTTGGATTTTTTCTTGCCGTGGAACCAAGGTTTACTTGGAATATGATTTTGTATTTCAGCATAAAAAGCACCAGTTCGGGTTTTCGTATTAGTCCAATTTTTATCCCAGGAGCGGATCATGTTGGATTTAAGAATTGGGATGACGTCAGAGATAGGAATTCTAAAATCTAAAGGATTAGAGCCAGAAATTGTTCCAAGTTTAGCTAGAGAATCGGCTTTCTCGTTACCCTCAATTCCTAAATGGCCAGGGACCCAAACCAATATTGTCTCGAAATTTAATTCATTTAAAGATTTAAGTGTGTTTCTGATATTATAAATAATATAGTCTTCTGGTTTGTGGATATTTGAGGAAATTTTCAACACTGCGCTTAGTGAGTCAGTGCACAGTAAGGCTCGTCGAATATTGAAAAGCTGGATTTGGCTCAAAGCTTGTTCAATTGCGAAGCATTCTGCAGTAAATATGGAAATTTCTTTAGGCAATTTATAAGACAAATCTAAATCGAATTCGGAAATGTGTACCGCAGCTCCACAATCTTTGTTATCAGACTTAGAACCATCTGTGTAAATGAGAGAAAATTCTGGAAACTTAGAAGATGTAATGTTTTTAAATTTTTCCTCAACATTTTGATTAGATGAGGTTAAAATATCAGTTCGGAAGTCTGAAGTTATAACGTTGGGGATATAATTGATAGAATCAAATGGGATGGTGAAAATAGGAAGGATAGGATCTTTTTGTAGATTTTGGAGGGAAGAAGACAGAGATTTGAATGAAAGAAAACTTTTTAGAAGGAGAGGAAGTCGATTTTTATCTGTCGATCTTTTTTCGTTATTTAAGTAATTGAACAAATAATCAAGGCTTTGTTCTAAAGGGTGACGCGATATAGAAAAAGATTTAAAAATATATTTATCAGCTAGGAATTGTCTCCTTAAAATTAAGGGGGGATCAACACATTCTACCTGGAGAGAATTAATTGGAGAAGATTTCATCGCTCCAATAATTATTCTGAGCGCTTTGGACTGAATTCTTTCAAGTTTTTTGTCCAAATATTTAGGAAAAGCCACTACTTTGGTTTTAGAGGTAGCTAAATTCATCCCATTTGTCAACAACCAAACTTTAATATTATGTAAAGCCAAATTCAATTCCTTCGCAGCGCGCGATAGATTTTTGTGTGATAAATATATAAGGAAATCATCAGCAAAATAAAGTCGCTTGATAGATGAAGGAATTACACTGTCTAAATCACTTATATATATATTAAATAATAATGGACTGATTACGGACCCCTGAGGTAACCCCTTCCATAGTTTGCGATTTATAGTTTTTGAGGAAAAGTGGATAATAATGGATCTGTCTGTTAGTAAATTAATAATAAATTGAACTAGTTTTAAGGGAATTTTTATTTTAATTAATTTTTCTTTCAAAATGTTAATTAATACATCGTCGTAAGCTGACGAAAGATCAAGAAATGTGGCCAGAGTGCAAGAATTAAGGGACTGAGATATACGGATGTCTGTTGTTAACACACTTAAATTATCTATGGTTGATTTCTTTTTTCGGAAGCCATATTGATTAGGAGAGATAATTCTGTGATTTTCAACAAACCATTCCAATCTGTTCTTTATCAAGTGTTCTGCTACTTTCATTAAACATGACGAAAGAGCAATAGGACGATAGGATGAGATTTCAGATGGATTTTTGCCAGGTTTTAAAATCGGAAGGATTTTTTGAACTTTCCAGACTTCCGGAATAAATCCCGTTTCGAACATGTAATTAATTAGGGATAAAAAATATTCAACCGACATGTCTGAGAATGCTTTAATGAAACTATATAAGATTCCATCAGGGCCAGGAGAAGAGTCTGGAAGAGAATTGATTACTCGATTTAATTCACTTATTGAGAAAGGAGAGTCCAGCCAGCTGTGAGATGGATAAGAAATAAAGGAAGGCATTTCCTCACATCTGGCAACTGACGGAGGAGCTATCTTATCAGCAAAACCTATAATAATTTCTTCTGGAATATGTTTAGAACGCTGCGGAGTATATGACGAACCAATTTTTTTTAAATTGGACCATACGGATGACTGGGGAGATTCAGGAGACAAGCGTTCACAGAATTTTCGCCATCCAGACCGCTTTTTGTTTTTCAAAACGCGTTTCGCTTCTGCCTGGGCGCGTTTCACAGAAAGGTAATTTTCGAAAGACATACATTTACGGAAAATGGAAATTGCTTCTCTTCTGGATTTAACGACACTAGTGCATTCTTCATCCCACCATGGGGTGGAATGTTTTATCTTAATGTTAACATTACGTTTTTTAAGTGTTTTTTCTGCAGCTATTATTATCATGTTAGGAAATAATTCACATTGTAAACTAGTGTTGACAAGGGAAGACTTAGATGCTTGAACAATGGAGTCTAATTCTGAAGAAAAATTTCTCCAATTCGCGTCTTTCGTTTTAAATTTAAAACTATTGTTTATCGAAAAGGAATGCGAGGAAGATAGATGGTGGAAGGTAATTATTATAGGAAAATGGTCACTGGAAAGGGGATCTTTAAGAATGTTCCAAGAACATATGGGAATCACCGAAGATGAGCAAAGAGATAAATCGACTGCACTTTTCCGATGTTGAGGGGCAGTGAAACGAGTTGGAGATCCATCATTTAGTATACATAAATTATAGGTATCCATGAAATCTAATAGATTATGGCCAGAACGGTTTGTTAACTCACTGCCCCAAGAAGGAGAATGAGCATTGAAGTCCCCAAGTATCATATACGGGGGACTAATCTGGGATATAAATGTTGACCATTCGTTTTCAACAAAAATTGTAGAGGGAGGGATATATATTGATAGTAATGTAATATCAGATATAACAGCAGCTACTATCTGAAAATTATTGGAGAGAGTGTGGAAAATAATTTGTTTAAAAGGGATAGAATTATGTATAATAAGAGCAGTGCCACCTTTGCCATCCAGTCTATCATGTCTTAGACAATGATATCCAGGAATATTAAATTGGTATGAGGGTTTTAACCACGTTTCGGAGATGGCAGCAACTGAAATATTATGTTCATCAAGTAACTGTACAAGATCAATTTTGTTGGCGAATAGACTTCTACTATTCCATTGAAGTATTTTGCTCATTTGCGGATACATCGGGAAGGCTAGAGAGTAAAGATTTCATATAATCGGCAGCGTTGGACGGTACTTTATTGTTATTTGAAAGGATCGTAATTAATAGGGTAATTAAAGTTTGAATAAAAGAAGAATTTTCAATCGTGACTTTAGGGAAGATATCGGAAGTGGAACAGTTTTTTAAGGCAGTCCCATTGGGAGCCTGGGATTTATTATTCCCATTCGGGTTAAGTAAAAGTTCATTATGTAGTTTTTTATCGAAAGAAGGAATAAATTTTGGATTAGATTTTATCGGTTTGAAAATTGTTTCTTTGTGGGAAGATGATAGAGGGGATTTAGGGGAAGAAAAATGAAAGAGAGAAGCGTTAGACGTTATCTCTGCAAAAGATTTTTTTGTAGGAGGGAATAATTTAGAGGCCTGAAAGTAGGAAATATTGTCTGCAGCCATTGACTGTTTGATATTTCTCTGTCTAGATAACTCTGGACAGGCCACACTAACAGCAGTATGGTTGCCCTTACAATTAATACAAATAGGGTTATTCGTTGTATTTTGACACTGTTCAAAGGGATGATCCTCTCCGCAATGGAAGCAACGAGGAGGGGAACGACAAATAGGTTTTGAATGGCCAAAACGGCAACAGTTGAAACATTGGATAGTCGGGAATCTGTATATTTCAACGGGAAGAGCGTTATAATAAATAAATACACGGGATGGTAATGTTTGACCTTCGAAAGTAATAACAACGGATTGGGAAGGTTTCCATATAGTGGTGCCGGTGGAAGTATCCTTAAAATTCAAACGACGTGCTTTTAAAACTTTTGGAGTTAATTGAGAGTCATTAAGAGCATCTACTATTTCTGTTTCTGATAGATCGGTTGGGATACCTCTTACTCTGCCCATTCTGGTTAAATTGAATGTAGGTATGAAAGATTTAAATTTATTATTTGAAAGAGAACCTATTTTTTTAACAAAATCATTAGCTAATGTGGCTGATTTAAATTCTATGGATAGTTTGTATCGACCTTCCGGTTTTATTGATCCATTTATAATACCGAGGTTATTGAGTTTTGAGCTAAAAATAAATTTACCAAAATCCAGGGGATGAATTATTTTCCCCTGTTCAGTCCTTTGGACATTGACAATAAATGGAGCTGAAGATGAAATAGAATACATAAGCTCAATGGCTTTTGCTTCTGGAGGAATGGTATCATTATAACTTCCATGAGAGATTGGGGCTTCGTTTGATTGTGAAAGAGATTTAATTTTAGGAGGTACATTAAGGCAAAGCGGAGGACGTCGTTTTCGTGAAGGAAGGGTTACAGAAGTCTGGGTATCATCAGTATCGTAGTCGTCTACAATTTTAGAAATGGGTTCAGGGTCCGGAGGTCGATTTTCATCTTCCTCCATTTCAACAAATTTAAAAAAAAAATTAAACAATAATTATTATTTTAGAAATAATAAATGATAGAAATAATACACGCAACTTCGTCGCAAACCAATAACACAAACAAAAATAATGAATACGAAAAGGTAACAATAAATAAATCTTATCTGTACGCCGCGCCGCCGTCAAAGTAAGCCGTCAAACACAGAGCACTGGTAAACACGACTGCACACTACCGAGGTTCGGTGACCTAATAAAGAGTTTATTGTAGGATGCTTATATATGCGTATTATTGATTGTAAATTTTATATTGTTTTTTTGTTTGTTTTAGTAACAGTAATTTATTAAATTGGCTGACATTTGCGATATGATAGTTACAAATAATTTATGAAATTTATGGATACGTCAATATAAGGTTTTTGGTTAGTTTTTTTTTTGCTAATTACTGTGCCTTAATTGTGGTATTCCCAAATTATTACTGCGCTTGATATCTGTCCGGGAAATGAACATGTCTTCCGGATCGAGTTGTCATTTTTGTTATTGGAGGCTGTGTGACGGTTCCTCTTGATGGAATTTCTTCTGTGCTTTGAAAGAATGCAGGTTTCAACTTGGTCATTAGCTTAAGGGTGATATGCGGTAGTCGTGATGAGAGATGATGTGTGACGGATATTGAATTCCCCGGATGCGGGCGGTGGTTTGCTGGTCGTGCGTGAGTCAGTGTGTCGACGTCGGACGCTGTTGACCGGACTCGATGATGGTCAGGCGCTGGGGAAGAACGTGGTTCTTCACTCCGGTGCTGACAGGAGGCCGAAGGTACGGTGGACCTTGTAGGCGGTTGAACGGGAGGTGTTTAGACCAGTGAGGATGTCGCGTATCTTCGTGGTGGTCGTGGTGCTTGGATGAAGCGCTGGTCCGATTGCAGGAGCCAGGGCGTTCAGATCCGATGTAGCGCTGGCCTGGTACGACGGCCGGGGCCAGGGCGCTACAGTGATGTCCCGATGAGTCCATAAATATCGTCCTTCGCGCGATGAAGCTGCGCGGGTTATTATTTGTGGTTCTCTCAAATTGTTGACGCTTAAGTTGAAGAAGTGTAAGAAGTCTGCTCCTTTATGGTTTATGGTTTTTGTACCGTATGTTTTTATATGTTTCCCACTGGCACTGTATAATGTGGTGGGGCATTGTCGTTTCCCGACTTGTTATTAATAAAATTACATGGTTTAATGCAATTATGTGATTTGTTACCGAATTTTGCGTGGTAACTGCAGTAGCCGTGTGTAGTGTTATTGGTGTTTAACGGTCTACCGCGTGACCTGGAACGAGGTCGGTGCGCGGAATTTGGGTATGATGTCGATGGATGACGCCATTCGCAGCGGGTGCTGGGATTTCGGTTTTCGAAATTAATGTTTGCCTGTCCATGATTATCTCTCCGAGTTGTTTTAAGTCGACTGACTTCTAGAGTGAGTGCCGAAATTTGTTCTTGTAAATTTTGTAATATAGCACTGATGTTTGGATTCGAGTTCGGGATGCCATTATATTGTTTATTGTCCATAGTTTCACATTCGGTTTTTTGATAAACTTCCGAGATTTTATCTGCTGCCGATGCTAGTTGTGACAGATTGTCGTCGGGTAGTGCGGTAAGTATAGCCTGAATGTGTTGCGGGAGTCTTTGTAACCAAAGTACGCGTACGATTGGGCTCTCCGATAGCCCGGGACCAGCGAGTTCATGGATTAGTCGAAGCAGTCCAGAAGGTTTCCTGTCCTCGAGCTGTAGTCCGGTTAGAAGACGAGTGAGTCGCTTTTCTTCAGAATCTTGTAATCTTTCGATGAGTGCTGATTTGAGATGAGTGTACTTGTCTGCTGCAGGAGGATTGATGACGATGTCGCTTACGGTCCTGAGGGTCTCCATGTCCAAAACGGCAACAATAATGTTGTACTTGGTGAGGTCATCCTTTAGTCATGAGTTAGAAAATTGGCTTTCAGCTTGTGCGAACCAAAGTGCAATGTTGTCGCGCCAGCACGCGGGTAGTTTAACCGAGACAGAGTTTATTGTTGTGTCCATTGTGGAATTATTACCGTGGATTTCGTTTGATGTCTGGTTATTCTCGAATGACATATTGTTTTGATAATACGGCAAGCAAAAGGCAGTATAAAATAGGCAGATGTATGTGTAAAAATAGCAAGGAAACAAAAGCAATGACGACAGTAAATTTAGATTTTGAAAAAAAATTTAAAAATTCAAAAATGTTACATTGATGGTATCCGAAAATTTCAAAAATCCCTTAATCTAGAGTGCATACAATGTAAATAATGTGAATGTACTGTGACGAGTTCAACTTGTCTGGTCACTTAATTTAATACACATGTAACAATATTGTACACTTGCAAAAAATTTTTTTTTAAAGTTATTTTAGAATGTTCGTATTCGGAAATTTAACTGTAAAATCACTGTATGTAGGATTAATTATGGTTCGTTACTTGGTGTTGATGACTGGGCATTGATTTGTGGTGGATGTTACGTGGTCCGGAACTGAAGTTCTGCCTGCGTAGTAAATCCGGTAGATCCTTGATCTGCGATGAAATTGATGTTGGTCTGCAGAGATTGTTGCGTTCTGCGGTGAATTTGATGCTTGGTCTGCAGCTGCTGGTGCGGTGTTTCACTGAAATTGAGATTTTTTGGCACTATACTATTCGAATATACGATTTTTTGGGTTCAGATTAGTGGGTATATTTGATATACTTAAGTATTAGAATTGGTGGGACAATAATGTTTTTTTTTGAAATGTGCTTTATAATTCGACAATCAGACTCTAATAAATATACTGGACTTGAAAATGTTGAAAATGAGATTGAAAGTAATGAGATTGGGAGTTACTTACTCGATTGTCCAGGATTCCAGCTTCAACGTTCGACCTACCGTGTCCACTAAATATTATTATCACCAGAAATGTCGAGGGTCACCAGTATGGCAGCGTGGAGTCGCCAGTATGATAGCGATGTGTGGAGTGTAATTTACGATGGCTGCCGGTATCGTAAATCTGTGTTCAAGGAATTCGGATGATTGAAAGATAAAGGCCTGCGATCTTTGTTGAATTTATTTGCGAAAATGAATTTACAAGTTATGCGAACGCAGAGACAGTGGTAGTGGAGAGTGGTGGTCTGGTCGAAAGTTGAAACTAGAATGACGGAGAGTTCTGTTCCCGCTCGCGCCTAGCTCTCCCGGGGCTTCAGGCGGCGGAGTAATTATAAAAGTGTTACCATATGTGGGATGAGTTAAAGCAGTCCCACAAGGTCATATACTGGGTTCTGTTTCATAATGTCAGGAGGTGTTATATCTTATAAATCTAGAAAGCCAAGAACAGTTGCCTTGTCTAGTACAGAAGCAGAATATATGGCTCTATCCGAAGCTTGAAAAGAGGCTATTTGCTTAAATAACTTATTATCTGATATGATAGAAATACATAAAAATACACCGGTATGTTTATATAGTGACAGTCAAAGTTCTATTAATTCTATTAATGTGTTAATCCACTCTTTTATAAACGCACCAAGCACATTGATGCACGAAATCACTTTGTCAGAGAATGTGTATTTGATAATAAAGTAAAGCTTGAATATGTGTCAACTTCCAATATGCCAACTGACTTGTTAACAAAAAGTCTTTTTTCGAATAAACATGAAAATTTTTTAAGTTAAATGGGCATATCGGAAATTAAAATCCATTTTCATAATATTGTTTTGTTAGAATGGTATTTAGTTTATTTTGTTACGAGAGGGTGTTAGAATTATATAACAAAATTAATATGTGTGACTAGCTCCATCGATGATGCATCAATAAACTAAATAAACGTCAGTCGATAACCATCAGCCTTGCCGTTTCATAAGTTCCTTTGTCCAATCGGAAAGTTCCTTTGTCCCATTGGACAGTTCCTCTGCCCAATTGGAAAGTTCCTTTGTACCATTGGAAAGTTCCTCTGTCCAATTGGAAAGTTCCTTTGTCCCATTGGACAGATCCTCTGTCCAATCGGAATGTTCCTCTGTCCCATTGGACAGTTCCTCTGTCCAATCGGAAAGATCCCCTTTCCCATTAGACAGATCTTCTGTCCCATCAGACGGTTCCTCTTTCCAATCGGAAAGTTCCTTTGTCCTCTTGGACAGTTCCTCTGTCCAATCGGAATGTTCCTCTGTCCCATTGGAATGTTCCTCTGTACTACCGAATGTTCCTCGATCCTTTTGGAAAGTTCCTCTGTCCCTTTGGACAGTTCCTCTGTCCTACCGGAATGTTCCTCTATCCCTTTGGACAAATTCTCTGTCCCTTTGGAGAATTCCTCTGTCCAATCGGAAAGTTCCTTTATCCCATTGGACAGTTCCTCTGTCCATTCGGAAAGTTCCTCTGTCCCATTGGACAGATCCTCGGTCCAATCGGAAAGTTCCTTTGTCCCATAAGACAGTTCCTCTGTCCTACCAAAATAATCCTGTGTCCCTTTGCTCAGTTCCTTTGTCCCATCGGACAGATCCTCTGTCCAATCGGAATGTTCCTATGTCCCATTGGTCAGTTCCTCTGTCAAATCGGAAAGATCCCCTTTCCCATTGGAAAGATCTTCTGTCCCATCAGACGGTACCTCTTTCCAATCAGAAAGTTCCTTTTGTCTTATTGGACAGTACCTCTGTCCAATCGGAAAGTTCCTTTGTCCCATTGGACAGATCCTCTGTCCAATCGGAATGTTCCTCTGTCCCATTGGACAGTTCCTTTGTCCAATCGGAAACATCCCCTTTCCCATTAGACAGATCTTCTGTCCCATCAGACGGTTCCTCTGTCCAATCGGAATGTTCCTCTGTCACATTGGACTGTTCCTCTGTCCTACCGGAATGTTCCTCTATCCCTTTGGACAGTTTCTCTGTTCCTTTGGAGAGTTCCTCTGTCCAATCGGAAAGTTCCTTTGTCCCATTGCACAGTTCCTCTGTCCAATCGGAATGTTCCTTTGTCCCATAAGACAGTTCCTCTGTCCTACCGAAATGTTCCTCTGTCGGTTTGGACAGTTCCTCTGTCCCATTGAACAGCTCCTCTGTTCCTTTGGAAAGTTCCTCTGTCCTACCGAAATAATTCTGTGTCCCTTTGCCCAGTTCCATTGTCGCATTGGACAGATCCTCTGTCCAATTGGAATGTTACTCTGTCCCATTGGACAGTTCCTCTGTCCAATCGGAAAGATCCCCTTTCCCATTGAACAGATCTTTTGTCCCATCAGACGATTCTTCTTTCCAATCGGAAAGTTCCTTTGTCCTATTGGACAGTTCCTCGGTCAAATCGGAATGTTCCTCTGTCCTATTGGACTGTTCTTCTGTCCTACCGGAATGTTACTCTATCCCTTTGGACAGTTTCTCTGTCCCTTTGGAGAGTTCCTCTGTCCAATCGGAATCGTCCTCTGTCTAAATGGACAGTTCCTCTGTCCTACCGGAATGTTCCTCTATCCCTTTGGAGAGTTTCTCTGTCCCTTTGGAGAGTTCCTCTGTCCAATCGGAAAGTTCCTTTGTCCCATAAGACAGTTCCTCTGTCCTACCGAAATGTTCCTCTGTCGCTTTGGACAGTTCCTCTGTCCCATTGGACAGCTCCTCTGTTCCTTTGGACAGGTCCTGTGTCCATTCGTAAAGTTCCTCTGTCCAATTGGAAAGTTCCTCTGTCCCATTGGAAAGTTCCTCTGTCCAATCGGAAAGATCCCCTTTCCCATTAGACAGATCTTCTGTCCCATCAGACGGATCCTCTTTCCAATCGGAAAGTTCCTTTGTCCTCTTGGACAGTTCCTCTGTCCAATCGGAATGTTCCTCTGTCCCATTGGAATGTTTCTCTGTCCTACCAAATGTTCCTCGATCTTTTTGGAAAGTTCCTCTGTCCCTTTGGACAGTTCCTCTGTCCCTTTGGAGAGTTCCTCTGTTCAATCGGAAAGTTCCTTTATCCCATTGGATAGATCCTCTGTCCAATCGGAAAGTTCCTTCGTCCCATAAGACAGTTCCTCTGTCCAACCGAAATGTTCCTCTGTCGCTTTGGACACTTCCTCTGTCCCATTGGACAGCTCCTCTGTCCCTTTGAACAGTTCCTCTGTCCATTCGGAAAGTCCCTCTGACCCATTGGAAAGATCCTCTGTCCAATCGGAATGTTCCTCTGTCCCATTGGACAGTTCCTCTGTCCAATCGGAAACATCCTTTGTCCCATTGGACAGTTCCTCCTTCCAATCGGAAAGTTCCTTTCTCCCAATGGACAGTTCCTGTGTCCAATCGGAAAGTTCCTTTGTCCCATTAGACAGTTCCTTTGTCCTACCGGAATGTTCATTTGTCCCATTGGACAAATCCTCTGTCCAATCGGAATGTTTCTCTGTCCCATTGGACAGTTCCTCTGTCAAATTGGAAAGATCCCCTTTCCCATTGGAAAGATCTTCTGTCCCATCAGACGGTTCCTCTTTCCAATCAGAAAGTTCCTTTGTCTTATTGGACAGTTCCTCTGTCCAATCGGAAAGTTCCTTTGTCCCATAGGACAGTTCCTCTGTCCAATCGGAAAGTTCCTTTGTCCCATTGGACAGATCCTCTGTCCAATCGGAATGTTCCTCTGTCCCATTGGACAGTTCCTCTGTCCAATCGGAAAGATGGCCTTTCCCATTAGACAGATCTTCTGTCCCATCAGACGGTTCCCCTTTCCAATCGGAAAGTTCCTTTGTCCTATTGGACAGTTCCTCTGTCCAATCGGAATGTTCTTCTGTCCCATTGGAATCTTCATCTGTCCTACCGAATGTTCCTCTATCCCTTTGGACAGTTCCTCTGTCCTACCGAAATGTTCCTCTGTCGCTTAGGACAGTTTTTCTGTCCCATTGGACAGTTCCTCTGTCCCTTTGAAGAGTTCCTCTGTCCATTATGAAAGTTCCTCTGACCCATTGGACAGATCCTCTTTCCAATCGGAATGTTCCTCTGTCCCATTGGACAGTTCCTCTGTCCAATCGTAATGTTCCTCTGTCCCATTGTGGGGTTCCTCCGTCCTACCGGAAAATTCCTGTCCCACTGGACAGTTCCTCTGCCGAAATCTTCTCTGTCTTTAAGTCCGAACCCATGTCTCAAATAGGCGCTCAGTAGAATAATGATTTTTCCAGAAATACAATTAATTGCATATTTTGTGACTGATTTTGATTTGTTACATGATTCTTATCGCTATAGCAAAATTACAACCCGTTTGATCCCATAGAGCCTGAAAAAATGCCTTTTAAAATCCTAACCCACGTCTCAAATTAGCGCTCAGTAGAATTATGGTTTTCCCAGAAATGCATATTTTTGGACTGATTTCGATTCGGACCATGATTCTTATCGCGTTAACAAAAATTCAACTCGTTTGGTCCCAAACATCCTGAAAAATTGCCTTTTAAAGTACGAACCCAAGTCTCAAAGTAGCGCTCAGTAGAATAATGATTTTTCCAGAAATGCAATTAATTGCATATTTTGTGACTGATTTTGATTCGTACCATGATTCTTATCGCTATAGCAAAATTTCAACCCGTTTGGTCTCATAGAGCCTGAAAAAATGCCTTTTAAAATCCGAACCCACGTCTCAAATTAGCGCTCAGTAGAATTATGGTTTATCCAGAAGTGCAGTTAAATACATATTTTGTTACTGATTTCGATTCGGACCATGTGTCTTATCGCGATAACTAAAATTCAACTCGTTTGGTCCCAAAGATCCTGAAAAAAGGCCTTTTTAAGTCCGAACCCATGTCTCAAATTAGAGCTCAGTAGAACAATAATTTTTCCAGAAATGCAATTAAACGCATATTCTAGGACTGATTTCGATTCGGACCATGATTCTTATCGCGATTACATAATATCATTCAGTTCCTCTGTCCAATCCTATGTCTTATTGGACCGTTCCTCTGTCCTACCGGAAAATTCCTCTGTCCCACTGGACAGTTCCTCTGTCCCATCAGAAAAAATCTCAGTCCCATCGGGAAATTCTTCTGTCCTATCGGAATGTTCGTCTGTCCCATTGGACAGTTCCTCAGTCCCATAGGAAAATTCGTCTGTCCCATTGGACCGTTCCTCTGTCTTACCGGAATGTTCCTGTGTCCCTTTGGACAGGAACTCTGTCCCTTTGGACAGTTCCTCTGTCCCTTTGTACAGTTCTTCTGTCCATTCGGATGGGTGATGAAAAGATTATTGTAATAAATTAATGATGGATCTAAAGATTGTGACATTAATTGGTAATCACCAAATACAATAATCTAGACATCTTAACCACGCGCACAGACACAATGTATGTAGGTCGCGATGAGATCTGAGAAGGAAGTTAAATAATAGAAGGTTTTAATCATCAACAGACGCTAATTTATTAAAATAACCATTATTAAAATATTTGATCAATGAAAATAAACATGAGACTCTAATAACATCTTATCTCCGGGCGTGTCAAGAATATACGTAAGTTTAACGCCATCTTGATAAAATATGACTAGTGAGCAGGTAACATTATTAATTTAAAACTTTAAAAATCTTGTAAAGAATGTCTGAGTGGGCGCCAGCATAGTATAAAATAACTATGCAAGAAGTTAAATAAGTAATCCTTATTAGAATGATAAGTTACTTAATTAAAAATAAAGTTAAAAGAGAAAAAGACCTTTCGTGACTTGCAAAATAGTCCCTCATGTTCCAGTGTCGCACGGAACACACCGCAGTCTCCCGAGTCCGGCCAGCAACTGACCCCGACCAAGTCCGCTCCCCAACATGAACTCGAAACAGTAGTGCCAACCGGAGAAAATTAAGCAATGATTATTCTAATCGGTAAGAACTCGCCGCCCAGAATAAGCACTGCTACATTACCCCCCTTCCAAAGGAAAAAAAAAATTTCCGCACGACAAATTTTTTTTTTGATTTTCTTCTTATGCCTCCAAATCCAAGTCCAATTAGTGGTAAAGAGTCCCAAAATGCAGATCGTGCCTCAGAAGATGAAACCAGCACGTTCTGTAGAAGTCCGTGATGTGCTCGCTGAGCAAGGATTGAAGCGCCAACACCAAGGAAGTAGAAGGAAGAATTCTCGCTGATGGTATATTTGAATTACCCTCTTCTGACAGCAGTGAAGAAGATTGAACTTGCGTGGCGAAGATTATGAGCCCCGATAATTGTAACACCATTTTCCAATGTTGACAACAATGGCAATCTTGAGAAGCTGCACCCCCTTTCTGATAGCAGTGAACGGCCAGGTAGTATCCTATTAAACTCTTCCAGTAGAAGAATGTTGCTTCCCTGAAGACTCGATCTTGAACAAAATTGCTTCCTCGAAGAATTGATAAAAGTTTGTAAATCTTGAAGTTTGTATTAGCTTGAGTTATCTTGACGTGAAGAACCGAAGAGTGATGAAGGCGACTGACTTCCTTGAGTCAAGTGAAAAGAAAGGTATGCTATGCTTGACAAAATGGATTACTGAGCAAGGAATTTATCAACTACTGAACTGTAAACAAAAACTTGAATAAAAATAACAATTGAAATGATAAACTTTATTAAAGACTAACAAAATTTTTATTAAAAAATTATAAAACGAGTCTAGCTAAAAGAATAGGACAAAAGTGAAAGCTGAGCGCCCAACAAAAATTAAATTTGAAGCTAAAAAAACACTATAAAATGAAAATAATAAAGTCTAAACCCAATTTGTTACTGCCCTCTGCGAGCAGAGATGAAAAATTATTAAACTTATCCCAGAAACAAACCCAAATTCAAAATAAGATAAAAGTGACCGGCTCAAACAGAACCATATATTGATGATACAAAATTGACAAAAATACAGCTAAATCCAAATGAAATTGATGCGACTTGTCTTGAGCTCAGAGAGAAGCCACACCAATTGCAAGTGAAAACGCATAGTATTTGTTAAAAAAATGTAAAAATAACTCATTTACATTCTTAATAATATGAACAATTATCATTTTAATAATAATTCAAGCCAAGGAAAATTATGAGCAAATAAAACTAAAAAACTTCATGAAAGGATGCAATTTTTAAATGTTAATAATATGTTTATGTAAATCTCAAATAACATGTGCGAGTGAAAACTCACAAAATTCCAAAATAAATATTAAATAAATAAAATTATTATTAAATTAATTATTATGACATAACATTTTTAAAAATTATTTGAAAAGTGTATTAAACAATGACTAAATCAAAGAAAACACCATGCCAATGGTTTCCTAAAACCAGAGAAAAATAGAACGTTTTGAGCATCTGAGGCTATCGCGGAAAACTGCATGAAGTATTTTCTCAATTATTGAATTAAAATAGTAAACCAACACCAAGGCAAACTAAGGTACTATATGTTGAAGAACAACCATGCACACAATTAAAATGTCACGAGGACCAAACTCGGTACAGAACTGTTAAACCGAAATACAGCTTCGTATATGCCATGATTGAAATACAGTATGTCCCTCTAAAAAGGACAAACCGTACCTCAAAAACAAGTCGCTAGCACGGACTTAGTTCATTAAAGAACAGTTAGTATAATCTCACAAAGTATAAACAGCATTTAAAAGATCCCTCGAACAGAAAAATAGCACAAAAACAGTGGCCAACTGAGATTGTGAACTTCACTGCCCTAGGATAACGCAAGAAATGATATAATGGACTCAAATCGTGAGATTACAAAATAGTCAATAACATATTATAGCACTTAAATACTGAAAAAAAATGGATTCAATGCGTGAGATTAAAAAACGTCAATCCCCCGCGTTGAATCGGAATGGACAAATTACTCCCCAAAACACATACTACACGTTTTAAATATTTCTATTTTTGAGACCGATAATTCGTGGTGGAATTCCATTATAATATATTATAATAAAACAAATAAAAAACTTTATTCCACTTAATTTTATTTTGACCGTAACCGGTTTCAGCTCGTCAAAGCCATCTTCAGACTGGTACACAAAATTCTTAGTCTACGGTTTATATACACAACATATCGGGGAGGGGGGAGAGGGGTAGTTTAAAGGGTTATAATCAATTTTATTTGTTACTAAGTCGTTTAAGATTGTGGTATTTCTAAATATTTGGTAATTCCAGTAAGCTAATTACCTTGGGTTTGTAGCTCATTTCAATATTTATTAGGGAAAAAACCTCACAGGTAATATGCATTATTAATGACCTAATTTCATTGTCAAATCATTATTTATGATGGGATTATATTTGCTTTTTGAAAAGATACATGTTTACATTTGAGAAATTATTATAGGAATTAAGAAAGTAGGGACTTAGCAACTGATACTAATAGCTTATTAATTACAAAGTTACTTATTGAAGGGGTACATGTTTACATTGAAGTAGGGATGGTCTAACCTAACTACATACATATTTTAATGTCGAAATTATTATGAAAATTACAATGGATACAAGAGCGGAGACTTGGCAAATGCTTCTAATTGTTTATTCATTACAAAGTTAGGGTCTATTTTATTAATTAAGCGAGTAATTTCTAAAGATTCTAGTCTATCAAGCTTGTGGCCTTTGTTGCAAGTATGGAGGACTTTAACATCTCTGTCTTTATCAAACGAGTGTTTGTTTTCTAGTAAATGTGATGCTACATTTGACAATTCGCCTTTATTATTTACCCAATTTGTAAAATGTTCTTTAATACGGGTTTTGAAAGATCTCCCTGTTTGACCAACGTAATATGCAGGGCAGTTAGCGCAGTTCACTTGGTAAACGCCCGAGTTCTCGAGTTTTTCTCTTTTATCTTTGTTGTTAATTACTAGGTAGAAACTCTCTAGGTAGAATTTTAATTAACAACAAAGATAAAAGAGAAAAACTCGAGAACTCGGGCGTTTACCAAGTGAACTGCGCTAACTGCCCTGCATATTACGTTGGTCAAACAGGGAGATCTTTCAAAACCCGTATTAAAGAACATTTTACAAATTGGGTAAATAATAAAGGCGAATTGTCAAATGTAGCATCACATTTACTAGAAAACAAACACTCGTTTGATAAAGACAGAGATGTTAAAGTCCTCCATACTTGCAACAAAGGCCACAAGCTTGATAGACTAGAATCTTTAGAAATTACTCGCTTAATTAATAAAATAGACCCTAACTTTGTAATGAATAAACAATTAGAAGCATTTGCCAAGTCTCCGCTCTTGTATCCATTGTAATTTTCATAATAATTTCGACATTAAAATATGTATGTAGTTAGGTTAGACCATCCCTACTTCAATGTAAACATGTACCCCTTCAATAAGTAACTTTGTAATTAATAAGCTATTAGTATCAGTTGCTAAGTCCCTACTTTCTTAATTCCTATAATAATTTCTCAAATGTAAACATGTATCTTTTCAAAAAGCAAATATAATCCCATCATAAATAATGATTTGACAATGAAATTAGGTCATTAATAATGCATATTACCTGTGAGGTTTTTTCCCTAATAAATATTGAAATGAGCTACAAACCCAAGGTAATTAGCTTACTGGAATTACCAAATATTTAGAAATACCACAATCTTAAACGACTTAGTAACAAATAAAATTGATTATAACCCTTTAAACTACCCCTCTCCCCCCTCCCCGATATGTTGTGTATATAAACCGTAGACTAAGAATTTTGTGTACCAGTCTGAAGATGGCTTTGACGAGCTGAAACCGGTTACGGTCAAAATAAAATTAAGTGGAATAAAGTTTTTTATTTGTTTTATTATAATATAACATACTACACGTGTACACAAAGACAAAACAAAACTTATACAAAAATACACTCAATATGAAGACACAAAAATACTAGTCATGTCCTCACAATGAGAGAACACAAAGAAAAATTGCAAACCTGAGGGCAAGGCAAGCAATAACCTAATTTATAACAAGAGAAAAGGGATTAATTCTCAAATAAAAATATACCGATTACAACAGAAAAAAAAATAGTTCATCAATTAACCAACCCGAGATCAGGTAGCTTCTTCTAACTTGATTATATCCTTAACATGAAAAGTTCCCACGGGTTTCCCTGTCATATCCGCTAATTGATAAGCAACCGGCGATATTTTGCAAATAATTTTACTACGTATAAATTTGAGGGCTAATTTTGCTGAAAAGTATCTACCAGCGTCAGACAGAGCAAAGGACCTTCTCCAGACAATGTCCCCAACCTCATATTGAACGTCCCTACGACGCAGATTATATTGAACCTTATTACGTTCGTATGATTGTCTTAAGGACGTGCGAACTTGGGAGAAAATGTCATTTAATTCATGTAAATCAGATGCCCACGAATCACGTTTTGAGAATCTAATGTCTTCCGCGTTGAAGTCTACACCTTTGTAGTCATTTCCCGAAATTACAATCTCTCTACCAAAATTAAGGAAGAACGATGTATAGCCTGTGACTTCATGAACAGCCGTGTTTATAGCCAGTTCAATTTCAGGTAGATGGCACGCCCAGGATCTGTGATCAGATCCACAAAAGAACCCAGGGCTGCTACCAACACCTTGTTTAAACGCTCAACAGGATTGTTCTGCGGGTGATATCTGCAATTATAAAACAAGTGACGGATATGAAATTTATTGGCCAGCGCTTTCATGTCACGCGAAATATATTGTGGGCCATTATCCAAAACAATCGTATCTGGAACACCGAATTTATAAAAGATATCATTTTCCAAAATTTCCGCAATAACACTACCCGTTGCTTTCCTAAGTGGAAAAAGTCTAGTATACTTCGTAAAGAAATCAGAAACCACTAAAAGGTAAGTATAACCTTTTTTGTAAGAATTAGGGTAAGGACCTAATAGATCTGTCGCAATCATTTGCCACGGCCTTTGCATAAGTTTCGGGTCACCCATCAGTCCAGGAGGCAGTAAGTTAGAACTTTTATAACCTAAACAAGTATGACATTTACTTACAAATGACTTCACATCAGCTGCCATTTTTGGCTAGTAATATTTAAGTTTAATCCTATTAATCGTTTTCATGATGCCAAAATGTGCACAAGAAGGCGGAACGTGATTTTGAATAATGACGTTTTTCCTACACTCTTTTGGGAGAACTTCCTTCCAGTCATAAGACCTGTGTAGAGCCTCCATGCTCTGGATGTGTTTGAAAATGACACCATTGCAAACTTTAAACGCTGGAAATTTTTCCGGATTAGCCAAAATTTTCTCTTTCAAACTTAAATACCACCGGTCGGAAGTGGAAAACGACTGATCAATCAAGTCAACATGTAAAGGGTCACGAGACAGTGCGTCCGGAACAATGTTGTCTTTACCGCTCCTATGTATTATTTCAAAGTTGAACTGCTGTAGTCTAACCGCCCACCGCCCTAATCTACCCGACGGAGACTTTAAGTTCGTAAGCCATTTTAGACTATAGTGATCAGTGATAACCTTGACAGGAATAGGCGAACCTTCAATATAACCCCTAAATTTCTCTAGTGCAAAGATCATAGCATTTAACTCCTTCTCGGTTGTGGAGTGATTTTTCTCCTGTGCAGATAGTGATCTGGAAATAAAGGAAATAGGGTGTTCTATACCATTAACGTCAGATTGAGAAAGGACCGCCCCCAAACCGGTGTTCGATGCATCGCAACTAATTGTAAAGGGTTTACTAAAGTCGGGACAAGCAAGAACAGGAGCCTTGACCGGAATATTCTTTAATTTAGTAAAGGCAGCATCAGCCTGTTCATTCCATACAAACTTTTTACCAGTAAACTCCTTTTTGGTTAAATTATGCAAAGGTGCTGCAATTAAAGAAAAATTTAAAATGAATCTTTTGTACCAAGAAAGTATACCGATAAACCTACGCAAGCTCTTTTGCGACGTTGGAATGGGGAAGTCAACGATTGTTTTTACTTTTTCCGGGTCAGTTCTCAAACCATCCTTATCAATCACGAAACCTAGGTATTTAAGGGAATCACGACAAAAGACTGACTTATTTACGTTAATTGTCAAACCCGCAGCTTGTAACTTTTGTTTAACCCGTCTTAAAAGATCAATGTGTTCTTCAAAGGTGGAACTAATGATAATTATGTCATCTAGATAACAAAAAACTTTCCCATCGAACTCCGGACCCAAAACCTTGTCCATTAGCCTCATCATCCGAGAACTCGCACCATGAAGACCAAAAGGCATTGTTACAAAGTGGAAGAGGCCTCGTTTAGGTATAATAAATGCGGTTTTCTCTTTAGAATCTTCCTCTAACGGGATTTGAAAAAACGCATCGTTTAGGTCTAAAGTTGATAGATATCGTGCTCCTCCGAGACTATTTAAGATATCAGATATCAACGGTAGGCTATAAGCGTCCCGCCGCGAGACCGTGTTGAGTTTTCTACTATCCAAACAAAGTCTAAAAGAACCATTTTTCTTGGGCACTAAAACAATAGGATTATTCCACGAACTATTGCTGGGTTCTACTACTCCCAGATTTAGCAGTCTGTCAAGTTCTCTGTGAGCTTCCGGTAATAAATGAGGAGATATCGGATAAACACGTTGCTTAATGGGCTGACAATCACCCGTGTCAATGACGTGTTTTTCAAGAGACGTTCTACCCAAACGATTTCCCGAAAAGGCTTCAAAATCATGTATAACGTTATTTAAAATTGATTGTTGAGACGAATCTAAATTCTCAAAGCTATCCAGTCCTCTTACCTCAGACACGCAACTTTTGTCAGAGTCATTAGTCATTAATTTAGTTAACTTGGGACAAATGTTAAAGACTTTCCAAAAGTCGTGATGATGTTAGATTTTATATCTGGCAAAACTACAAAATTAAAAATTTTCTTAACGTTACCAAGAACTACAGGAACCGCAATTTTGTGAACGCACTCCACAGTATGACCCGTAGCAGAAGTGAGTGAAAATTTTGTCTTAAGATCAGTAAGATTTAAACCTAGTTTTAAAAATTGACGATGAAAATTATTACCAATAATTGAGATATGCGACCCAGAGTCAAGAAGGCCAGAAAAGTTGGAACCCAGAACCTGGAAAATGATGTGTGGACGGCCATCCCTTTTAGCCGCACTCACCACCTTCGAAGTCCAAAGGTTCTCGAAGAAAGCTCTGGTTTCCGACAGCACAGCAAGCCGATGCCTGGCGGTGATGTCAGCGAACGGTGTCGACTTGCCGCTCGCAGACAGGACCCCCAGGACATCTAGTTTTTTGCTTGCCGGCAGTTGCATGAAGGCGCCTTCACACCAGGACGGCCACAGCGGAAACATCTCACCTCCCTAGAACTCATATTTGACGGGCTACGTTTATTGAACTCAAAAGATTGACGATGATTCCTGAAATTGGGATTGTTTAAATTATTCTGAAACGCAGTACGATCCAATCTGACATTATTGAAATTCTGAGACATTCTGTTGTTCCCTCTGCTAAATGCATTATTATGAGAGGAATGAGAAACATTATTATAATTAACAGTATTTGCATTTGGCGGGGAAGGTCTGGAATCAGACCGACTGTCTGCTAGTTCAATCATTTTTCCCAATCTTTTAAGACAATTAATGTCCGAGATGACAGAGAGCGATAATTTTTGAATGTATCTCGGTATAATATTACATTGCAATATTTCAAGAATTTCGTCATCTGGTAATTTTGACGACAATTGATTGTTTAAAATCAAAACACGAGTTATGAATGAACTAAGGTTCTCTTTTTGAAGCTGGTACGTGGCTCTGATCTGAGCAACTAAACGTCTTTCATGGTCTAGTAACTCAAATTCTTCCTTTAGAGCATTTACAATATCCGTCCATGAATTAAATGAAGAACGGTTGACTCTAAACCAGTCTAGAGCATGACCTGTAAAAAGTTCCACCGCAGACGAAAAAAGAGAAACTGTACTTACGTTCCGAGATAGAGACAAATCGTTGACCCGTTCAATGAAATTATGTACGTTCCCAGTACCGTCGAAGGTAAGGTTCCATTTGTAAACCGGAACCGTGTTAGACGCGACCGCCGAATTTGCCGAAGTAGTGCCATCCTCTGGTTTAGACATGATTAACGCACGACTTCTTGTTAAAATGGTCGAATCCGTCATACCTAACTAACAGGGTAGGTAGAAAAAAATCATTAGAACATGCAAGCATACAACAACAATCGTCGCAAAACACAAAAAAAATAACATAAAATAAGTGTGACGTCAGCGTACTAACGAACACGATAATAATAAGATGAAAAACGTCATGAGTTGTGCCGGATAACAAAGCTGCGTAAAATGATAATTAATAAAAACTCGGTGACACGATGTAAAATCGTACAATACCCGAACATCTACCATGCAACACGAAAGGTCTTTTCAAGGGAATATACAAGAAAATTCATTAAAAAAATCAGATATCTCAATACAAGATTAAAACAAGGAAAGAAAAAAATACTGCATTATTATTTAGTCAAAATCAGGTTCTTCCACAAGGGCTGCCATTTTGTAATAATCTTTTCATCACCCATCCATGATGGATCTAAAGATTGTGACATTAATTGGTAATCACCAAATACAATAATCTAGACATCTCAACCACGCGCACTGACACAATGTATGTAGGTCGCGATGAGATCTGAGAAGGAAGTTAAATAATAGAAGGTTTTAATCATCAACAGTCGCTAATTTATTAAAATAACAATTATTAAAATATTTGATCAATGAAAATAAACATGAGACTCTAATAACATCTTATCTCCGGGCGTGTCAAGAATGTACGTAAGTTTAACGCCATCTGGATAAAATATGACTAGTGAGCAGGTAACATTATTAATTTAAAACTTTAAAAATCTTGTAAAGAATGTCTGAGTGGGCGCCAGCATAGTATAAAATAACTATGCAAGAAGTTAAATAAGTAATCCCTATTAGAATGATAAGTTACATAATTAAAAATAAAGTAAAAAGAGAAAAAGACCTTTCGTGACTTGCAAAATAGTCCCTCATGTTCCAGTGTCGCACGGAACACACCGCAGTCTCCCGAGTCCGGCCAGCAACTGACCCCGACCAAGTCCGCTCCGCAACATGAACTCGAAACAGAAGTGCCAACCGGAGAAA
The DNA here is from genome assembly GCA_026573805.1 of Hesperophylax magnus. Lineage (NCBI taxonomy): Eukaryota > Metazoa > Arthropoda > Insecta > Trichoptera > Limnephilidae > Hesperophylax > Hesperophylax magnus. The sequence continues at coordinate 27,534,668 of JAIUSX010000012.1, forward strand.
ATTAACCAATGATTATTCTAATCGGGTAAGAACTCGCCGCCCAGAATAAGCACTGCTACAAGTTCTTCTGTCCCATTTGACAGTTCCTCTATCCAATCAAAATGCCTTGTAAAGGCCGAACCCAAGTCTCAAATTAGCGCTCCGAAGAGTAACGATTTTTCCAGAAATGCAATTAAATGCATATTTTGGGACTGATTTCGATTCGGACCATGATTCTTATCGCGATTACATAATATCATTCAGTTCCTCTGTCCAATCGGAAATTTCCTTTGTCCCATTGGACAGATCCTCATTCCAATCGGAAAGTTCCTCTGTCCCATTGGACAGATCCTCTGTCAAATCGGAATGTTCCTCTGTCCCACTGGATAGTTCCTCTGTCCAATCGGAAAGTTCCCATGTCCCATTGGACAGATCCTCTGTCCCATCAGACGGTTCCTCGGTCCGAGCGGAAATATCTTTTGTCCAATAGACAGTTCCTTTGTCCAATCGGAAAAATCCCCTGTCCCATTGGACAGATCCTCTGTCCCATCAGACGGTTCCTCTGTCCTACCGGAATGGTCCTCTATCCCTTTGGACAATTCCTCTGTCCCTTTGGACAGTTCCTTTGTCCAATCGGAAAGTTCCTCTGTCCCATCAGACAGATCCTCTGTCATACCGGAATGTTCCTTTGTCGTTTTGGACAGTTCCTCTGTCCCTTTGGACAGTTCCTCTGTCCCCTTGGACAGTTCCTCTGTCCCTTTGGACAGTTTTTCTGTCCCATTGGACTGTTCCTTCAGCCTACCGGAATGTTCCTCTATCGCTTTGGACAGTTCCTCTGTCCCTTTAGAAATTTCCTCTGTCTATACGGAAAAATCGTCTGTCCCTTTGGACAGTTCCTCTGTCCAATCGGACAGTTCCTTTGACCGATTGGACAGTTCCTCTGACCATTCGAAAAGTTCCTTTGTCCCATTGGACAGTTCCTCTGTCCAATCGGAATGTTCCTCTATCCCATTGGAAAGTTCCTCTGTCCAATCGGAAAGTTCGTCTGTCACAATGGCCAAATCCTCTGTCCAATCGAAAAGATCCCCTGTCCCATAGGACAGATCCTCTGTCCCATCAGACGGTTCCTCTTTCCAATCGGAAAGTTCCTCTGTCCCATTGGACAGTTCCTCTGTCCAATCGGAATCGTCCTCCGTCCCAATGGACAGTTCCTCTGTCCTACCGGAATGTTCCTCTATCCTTTTCGACAGTTTCTCTGTCCCTTTAGAGAGGTCCTCTGTCCAATCGGAAAGTTCCTTTGTCCCATTGGACAGTTCCTCTTTCCTACCGGAATGTTCCTATAACCCTTGGGATAGTTCCCCTCTCCCTTTGGACAGTTCCTCTGTCAAATTGGAAAGTTCCTTTGTCCCATTGGACAGTTCCTCTGTCCAATCGGAAAGTTCCTTTGTCCCATTAGAAAGTTCGTTTGTCCTACCGGAATGTTCCTCTGTCGCTTAGGACAGTTTTTCTGTCCCATTGGACAGTTCCTCTGTCCCTTTGAACAGAGTGTTCCTCTGTCCATTATGAAAGTTCCTCTGTCCCATTGGACAGATCCTCTGTCCAATCGGAATGTTCCTCTGTCCCACTGGACAGTTCCTCTGTCCCATCGGAAAAAATCTCAGTCCCATCGGGAAATTCTTCTGTCCAATCGGAATATTCGTCTGTTCCATTGGACAGTTCCACAGTCCCATAGGAAAATTCGTCTGTCCCATTGGACCGTTCCTCTGTCCTACCGGAATGTTCCTGTGTCCCTTTGGACAGGAACTCTGTCCCCTTGGACAGTTCCTCTGTCCCTTCGTACAGTTCCTCTGTCCATTCGGAAAGATCCTCTGTCCCATTAGACGGTTCCTCTTTCCAATCGGACAGTTCCTTTGTCCTGTTGGACAGTTCCTCTGTCCAATCGGAATGTTCCTCTGTCCCATTGGACTGTTCCTCTGTCCTACCGAATGTTCCTCTATCCCTTTGGACAGATTCTCTGTCCCTTTGGAGAGTTCCTCTGTCCAATCGGAATCGTCCTCTGTCCAAATGGACAGTTCCTCTGTCCAAATGGACAGTTCCTCTGTCCAAATGGACAGTTCCTCTGTCCAAAAGGACAGTTCCTCTGTCCTACCGGAATGTTCTTCTATCCCTTTGGACAGTTTCTCTGTCCCATTGGATCGGACTTCTATCCTACCGGAATGTTCCTCTATCTCTTTGGACAGTTCCTCTGTCACTTTGGAAAGGTCCTCTGTCAATACGGAAAAATCCATTGTCCCAATGGACAGTTCCTCTGTCCAATCGGAATGATCCTCTGTCCCATTGGACATTTCCTCTGTCCAATCGGAAACATCCTTTGTCCCATTGGACAGTTCCTCTGTCCAATCGGAAAGTTCCTCTGTCCCTTTGGACAATTCCTCTGTCCCATTGGAAAGTTCCTATGTCAATCCGGAATGTTCCTCCGTCCCATTGGACAATTCCTCTCTCCAATCCGAAAGATCTTTTGTCCCATTTGACAGTTCTTCTGTCCAATCGGAAAATTCCTCTGTCCCATTGGACAGATCCTCGGTCCAATCGGAATGTTTCTCTGTCCCATTTGACAGTTTCTCTGTCCCATTGGACAATTCTTCTATCCAATCGGAAACATCCTTTGTCGCATTGGACAGTTCCCAAACGGAAAGTTCCTCTGTCCCTTTGGACATTTCCTCTGTCCCATTGGACAGTTCCTCTGTCCAATCGGAATGTTCCTCCGTCCCCTTAGACAGTTATTTTGTCCCATTGGACAGTTCCTCTGACCAATCGGAAACATACGTTGTCCCATTGGACAGTTCCTCTGTCCAATCGAAAAGTTCCTTTGTCCCATTAGAAAGTTCTTCTGTCCAATCGGAAAGTTCCTTTGTCCCATACGACAGAACCTCTGTCCTACCAGAATGTTCCTCTGTCGCTTTAAACGGTTCCTCTGTCCCATTGGACAGTACCTCTGTCTGTTTTGACAGTTCCTCTGTCCAATCTAAAAAATGCCCAGTCCAATTGGACAATTCCTATGTGCAATCAGACGGTTCCTCTGTCCAATCGGAAAGTTCCTTTGTTCCATTGGACAGTTCCTCTGTCCATTCGAAAAGTTCCTCTGTCCCATGGGACAATTGCTCGGTCCAATAGGAATGTTCCTCTGTCCCATTAGACAGTTCCTCCGTCCAAACGGAATGTTCCTTTGTCCAATTGGACAGTTCCTGTGTCCATTCGTAAAAGTCCTCTGTCCCATTGGACAGTTGCTCGGTCCAATCGGAATGTTCCTCTGTCCCATTGGACAGTTATTCTGTCCCATTGGACAGTTTTTCTGTCCAATCGGAAAGTTCCTTTATCCCATACGACAGAACCTCTGTCCTACCAAAATGTTATTCTGTCGCTTTGAACGGTTCCTCTGTCCCATTGGACAGTACCTCTGTCTGTTTTGACAGTTCCTCTGTCCAATCTTAAAAATGCCCTGTCCAATTGGACAATTCCTATGTCCCATCAGACGGTTCCTCTGTCCAATTGGAAAGTTCCTTTGTCCCATTGGACAGTTCCTCTGTCCATTCGAAAAGTTCCTCTGTCCCATGGGACAATTGCTCGCTCCAATAAGAATGTTCCTCTGTCCTATTGGACAGTTCCTCTGTTCAATTGGACAGTTCCTTTGTCCCATTGGACAGTTCCTCAGTCCATTCGAAAAGTTCCTCTGTCCCATTGGACAGTTGCTCGGTCCAATCGGAATGTTCCTCTGTCCCATTGGACAGCACCTCTGTCTGTTTTGACAGTTCCTCTGTCCAATCGGAAAGTCCCTTTGTCCCATTGGACAGTTCCTCTATTCATTCGAAAAGTTCCTCTGTCCCATTGGACAGTTGCTCGGTCCAATCAGAATGTTCCTCTGTCCCATTGGACAGTACCTCTGTCCCATTGGACAGTACCTCTGTCTGTTTTGACAGTTCCTCTGTCAAATCGGAAACATCCTTTGTCCCATTGGACAGTTTCTCTGTCCAATCGGAAAGTTCCTCTGTCCCTTTGGACAATTCTTCTGTCCCATTGGACAGTTCCTCTGTCCAATCGGAATGTTCCTCTGTCCCATTGGACAGTTATTCTGTCCCATTGGACAGTACCTCTGTCTGTTTTGACAGTTCCTCTGTCCAATCTTAAAAATGCCCTGTCCAATTGGACAATTCCTATGTCCCATCAGACGGTTCCTCTGTCCAATTGGAAAGTTCCTTTGTCCCATTGGACAGTTCCTCTGTCCATTCGAAAAGTTCCTCTGTCCCATGGGACAATTGCTCGCTCCAATAAGAATGTTCCTCTGTCCTATTGGACAGTTCCTCTGTTCAATTGGACAGTTCCTTTGTCCCATTGGACAGTTCCTCAGTCCATTCGAAAAGTTCCTCTGTCCCATTGGACAGTTGCTCGGTCCAATCGGAATGTTCCTCTGTCCCATTGGACAGCACCTCTGTCTGTTTTGACAGTTCCTCTGTCAAATCGGAAACATCCTTTGTCCCATTGGACAGTTTCTCTGTCCAATCGGAAAGTTCCTCTGTCCCTTTGGACAATTCTTCTGTCCCATTGGACAGTTCCTCTGTCCAATCGGAATGTTCCTCTGTCCCATTGGACAAAACCTCTGTCTGTTTGGACAGTTCCTCTGTCCGATAAAAAGTTGCCCTGTCCAATTGGACAAATCCTATGTCCCATCAGACGGTTCCACTGTCCAATCGGAAAGTTCCTTTGTCCCATTGGACAGTTCCTCTGTCCATTCGAAAAGTTCATCTGTCCCATTGGACAGTTCGTCGGTTTAATCGGAATGTTCCTCTGACCCATTGGACAGTTTCTCTGTCCAATCGGAAACATCCTTTGTCCCATTGGACAGTTCTACTGTCAAATCGGAAAGTTCCTTTGTCCTATTGGACAGTTCCTCAGTTAATTCGAAAAGATCCTCTGTCCCATTGGACAGTTCCTTTATCCCTTTGGAAAGTTCCTCTGTCCATACGGAAAAATCCATTGTCCCTTTGGACAGTTCCTCTGACCAATCGGACAGTTCCTCTGTCCAATCAAAATGCCTTTTAAATTCCGAACCCCCGTCTCAAATTAGCGCTCAGTAGAATAATGGTTTATCCAGAAGTGCAACTAAATGCATATTTTGTTTATGATTTGGATTTGGATCATGATTCTTATCGCGATAACAAAAATTTAATTCGTTTGGTCCCAAAGATCCTGAAAAAAGGCCTTTTAAAGTCCGAACCCATGTCTCAAATTAGCGCTTAGTAGAGTTATGATTTTTCCATAAATGTAAATTAATGCATTTTTTGTGACTGATTTCGATTCGGCCCATGATTCTTATCCCGATTTCTTAACGTCAGCCTGTTCAGTACCATAGAGCCTGAAAAAATGCCTTTTAAAGTCCGAACCCAAGTCTCCAAATTAGCGCTCAGAAGAATAATCGTTTTTCCAGAAATGCAATTGAATTCATATTTTGAGACTGATTTCGATTCGGACCATGATTCTTAAAGCGATTACAATATTTCAGCCCGTTTGGTCCCATAGAGCCTGAAAAAATTCCTTATAAAGTACGAACCAAAGTCCCAAATTAGCGCTCAGTAGATTAAGGATTTTTTCAGAAATGCATTTTAATGCATATTTTAAGACCGATTACGATTCGGACCATGATTTTTATGGCGATTACAAAATTTCATCCCGTTTTTTCCCATAGATCCTGAGAAAATGCCTTTTAAAGTCCGAACCAAAGTCCCAAATAAGCGCTCAGTAGATTAAGGATTTTTCCAGAAATGCAATTTAATTCATATTTTGGGACTGATTTCAATTCGGACCATGATTTTTATCGCGATTAGATAATTTCATCCCGTTTTGTCACATAGATCGTGAAAAAATGCCATTGACAGTCCGAACCCAAGTCTCAAATTAGCGCTCAGTAGAATAATGATTTTTCCAGAAATGGAATTAAATTCATATTTTGTGACTGATTCCGATTGAGACCATGATTCTTATCGCGATTACAAAATTTCATCCCGTTTTGTCCCATAGATCCTGAAAAAATGCCATTGACAGTCCGAACCCACGTCTCAAATAAGCGTTCAGTAGAATATTAATTTTTCCAGAAATGCAATTAAATGCATAATTTGTGACTGATTTCGATTTGGACCATGATTCTCATCCCGATTACAATATTTCAGCACGTTTGGTCCCATAGAGCCTAAAAAAATGGCTTTCAAAGTCCGAACCCAAGTCTCCAATTAGCGCTTAGTAGAATAATGATTTATCCAGAAATGCAATATAATACATATTTTGAGAATGATTTCAATTCGGACCATGATTCTTATCGCGATTACAATTTTTTCAGCCCGTTTGGTCCCATAGAGCCTGAAAAAATGCCTATCAAAGTCCGAACCCAAGTATCAAATAATCGTTCAGTAGAATAAGGATTTTTCCAGAAATGCAATTAAATGCATTTTTTGTCACTGATTTCGTTTCGGACCATGATTCTTATCACGATTACAATATTTCAGCCCGTTTTTCTCCATAGATCCTGAAAAAATGCCTATTAAAGTCCGAACCAAAGTCTCAAATAAGCGCTAAGTAGAATAATGATTTTTCCAGAAATGCAATTAAATGCATAATTTGTGACTGATTTCGATTTGGACCATGATCCTCATACCGATTACAATATTTCAGCCCGTTTGGTCCCATAGAGCCTGAAAAAATCCTATTAAAGTCCGAACCCAAGTCCCAAATTAGCGCTCAGTAGAATTAGGATTTTTCCAGAAATGCAATTATCTGCATTTTTTGTGACTAATTTCGATTCGGACCATGATTCTTATCGCGATTACAATATTTCAGCCCGTTTGGTCCCATAGAGCCTGAAAAAATTCCTTTTAAAGTCCGAACCAAAGTCCCAAATTAACGCTCAGTAGATTAAGGATTTTTCCAGAAATGCAATTTAATGCATATTTTGGGACTGATTTCGATTCGGACCATGATTTTTATCGCGATTTCATAATTTCATCCCGTTTTGTCACATAGATCCTGAAAAAATGCAATTGACAGTACGAACCCAAGTCTCAAATTAGCGTTCAGTGGAATATTAATTTTTCCAGAAATGCAATTAAATGCATAATTTGTGACTGATTTCGATTTGGACCATGATTCTCATCCCGATTACAATATTTCAGGACGTTTGGTCCCATAGAGCCTGACAAAATTCCTATTAAAGTCCGAACCCAAGTCTCAAATTAGCGCTCAGTAGAATAATGATTTTTCCAGAAATGCAATATTATGCATATTTTGAGACTGATTTCGATTCGGACCATGATTCTTATCGCGATTACAAAATTTCATCCCATTTGTCCCATAGATCCTGAATAAATGCCATTGACAGTCCGAACCCAAGTCTCAAATTAGCGCTCCGTAGAATAATGATTTTTCCAGAAATGCAATTAAATGCATAATTTGTGACTGATTTCGATTTGGTCCATGATTCTCATCCCGATTACAATATTTCAGCCCGTTTGGTCCCATAGAGCCTGAAAAAATCCTTTTAAAGTCCAAACCAAAGTCCCAAACTAGCGCTTAGTAGAATAATGATTTATCCAGAAATGCAATATAATGCATATTTTGAGACTGATTTCGATTCGGACTATGATTTTTATGGCGATTACAATATTTCAGCCCGTTTGGTCCAAAAGAGCCTGAAAAAATGGCTTTCATAGTCCGAACCCAAGTCTCAAATAAGCGTTCTATAGAATATTGATTTTTCAAGAAATGCAATTAAATGCATTTTTTGTGACTGATTTCGATTCGGACTATGATTCCTATGGCGATTACAACATTTCAGCCCGTTTGGTCCAAAAGAGCCTGAAAAAATTGCTTTCAAAGTCCGAACCCAAGTCTCAAATTAGCGCCTAGTAGAATAATGATTTATCCAGAAATGCAATATAATGCATATTTTGAGACTGATTTCGATTCGGACCATGATTCTTATCGCGATAGCAATATTTCAGCCCGTTTGGTCCCATAGGGCCTGAAAAAATGCCTTTCAAAGTCCGAACCCAAGACTCAAATAATCGTTCAGTGGAATATTAATTTTTCCAGAAATGCCATTAAATGCATTTTTTGTGACTGATTTCGATTCGGACCATGATTCTTATCGCGATTACAATATTTCAGCCCGTTTGGTCCCATAGAGCCTGAAAAAATTCCTTTTAAAGTCCGAACCAAAGTCCCAAATTAGCGTTCAGTAGATTAAGGATTTTTCCAGAAATGCAATTTAATGCATATTTTGGGACTGATTTCGATTCGGACCATGATTTTTATCGCGATTTAATAATTTCATCCCGTTTTGTGACATAGATCCTGAAAAAATGCCATTGACAGTCCGAACCCAAGTCTCAAATAAGCGTTCAGTAGAATATTAATTTTTCCAGAAATGCAATTAAATGCAGTTTTTGTGACTGATTTCGATTTGGACCATGATTCTCATCCCGATTAAAATATTTAAGCCCGTTTGGTCCTATAGCCTGAAAAAATTCCTATTTAAGTCCGAACCCAAGTCCCAAATTAGCGCTCAGTTGAATAAGGATTTATCCAGAAATGCAATTTAATGCATATTTTGGGACTGATTTCGATTCGGACTATGATTTTTATCCTGATTGCATAATTTCATCCCGTTTTGTCACATAGATCCTGAAAAAATGCCAATGACAGTCCGAACCCAAATCTCAAATTAGCGCTAAGTAGAATAATGATTTTTCCAGAAATGGAATTATTTCATATTTTGTGACTGATTCCGATTCAGACCATGATTCTTAACGCGATTAAAAAATTCCAACCCGTTTGGTCCCATAGATCCTGAAAAAATGCCTTTTAAAGTCCGAACCCAAGTCTCAAAATAGCGATCAGTAGAATAATGATTTATTCAGAAATGCAATATAATGCATATTTTGTGGCTGATTTCGATTCGGACCATGATTCTTATAGCGATTACAATATTTCAGCACGTTTGATCCCATAGAGCCTGAAAAAATGCCTTTCAAAGTCCGAACCCAAGTCTCAAATAAGCGTTCAGTAGAATATTGATTATTCCCGAAATGCATATTTTATGACTGATTTCGATTCAGACCATGATTCTTATCGCGATTTCGTGACGTCAGCCTGTTCAGTAACATAGAGCCTGAAAAAATGCCATTGACAGTCCGAACCCAAGTCTCAAATTAGCGCTCAGTAGAATAATGTATTTTCCAGAAATGGAATTAAATTCATATTTTGTGACTGATTCCGATTCAGACCATGATTCTTATGGCGATTGCAATATTTCAGCCCGTTTTGTCCAAAAAAACCTGAAAAAATGGCTTTCAAAGTCCGAACTCAAGTCTCAAATTAGCGCTTAGTAGAATAATGATTTATCTAGAAATGCATTACAATGCAATATAATCGCAAACCACATTGACAATCTAAACGCTAGGTCTGCAAATGGCCCAGACAACTTAAGTAACACTACAATTAAATCTATAAAAAACATATAATCAAACCATTACACCATATATTTAACGCATGCATCAGAGATAATATTTTTCCAAATAAATTCAAACTAGCTAACATCATCCCAATACACAAATCAGGACCTAGATGTAAAACAGACAACTACAGACCAATCAAATTAACTTCTCAATTGTCTAAGATATTAGAAAAATGCATTAAAAAACGTATCGTCGATTTTCTGGAATCAAACTCACTCCTTTCACCTAACCAATATGGCTTTAGAACTTAACTAGGTACTGATGATGCTATATTTAATTTAACCAAAAACATTTATTCTATCCTGGACTCAAACATTAAAACTTTAACCATTTTTTTAGATTTAAAGAAAGCCTTTGACACAGTCAACCATAGAACTCTCTTAAAGAAAATATCCAACATTGGAATTAAACATAAATGTCTCATGCTGTTACAAAATTATATATTGAATCGCCAACAATGCACAAAAATTGGAACATATTTGAGCAATTTTGATTTAGTAAAACATGGTGTACCACAAGGAACTGTATTGGGGCCGCTACTCTTTCTAATATATATAAATGACTTATGTTATATTAAAATACCTGGTAAAATTTTCTCATTTGCTGACGATACTGCAATAACAGTCCAAGGAAAATCATGGGAAGATACTACTAATAAAGCTAACAAATGTATTACTATTGTCAAAGAGTGGCTAGATAGAAACCTACTTACCCTAAATTATGATAAAACTATTTGTATTCCTTTCTATAACACACAGAAGTCAGCTCCTAAAACCAATCTTAATTTGAAGTTTCATAACGTAAATTGTAACCCAAACACATTCTGTAACTGTGAGGAGATGAAATCTGGAAAACTTATTAAATATTGAAGACAATATTAGTGATTTCTAAACGAAAATCTGAAACAGAAAAATCAGAAAAGGAAACGGTCATAGTTGCCAATAAAAATGTGCGGTGAAAAAATGAAGACAATGTTAGTAGTTCTTATTCGAAGTATGATACAGTTAAAAGTGACCGAGGGGGATAGGGTCCCATTAGCGCAGTTGGTAGAGCACTGTCCCGGAAAGACAGGGGTCCTGGGTTCGAGTCCCAGATGTGACCGTTTCCTTTTCTGATTTTTCCGTTTCAGATTTTCGTTTAGAAATGACTAATATTGTCTTCAATATTTAAATATTACAATTTGAGGTTTTACTCAATAAAGTTATTCCGAAAAATAAATAAACTTATTAAATATTTAGGTGTAACTATAGATTGTCAACTTAAATGGACCAGCCATATTGAAAAAACTGTTAACAAATTGAGATACCTAAAATATATTTTTAAAAGAATGAGTAATGTAGTAAATATAAAAACCATGAAACTAGTTTATGACTCACTAGTTCATTCATCTCTTTCTTATGGAATAATTGGGTGGGGCGGAACTTTCAACAATCATGTAAAACCACTAGAAATTGCCCAAAAATCAATTATTAAAATAATGTACCAAAAAACTAATTCCAATCCCTCTAAACAATTGTTCCAAGAAACTGAAATTTTGGACCTTAAGCAGACCTATAGTGCTCAATGTCTTAAATTTATTTATACGCGACCAAACAACTTTATTAAAAATTCAAATCGTACCAGCCAACGACATGGCGCTTGTGAATATGCTGTGCCTCACTGCAAAACCAGGTTGGCCCAAAGGCATATTAGTTTTATTGCTCCAAAAATGTATAATTCTTTATGTACAACCTTTAAAAGGGACACGTGTGTAAACCTTCAATCTTTTAAAAAGTACATCAAATCTTGGCTAAAAAACACTGGAGTAGATATTTTTTTCTTTTAAGTTTTATAAAACTATCTGTAACATTTATATCCATGTAGAGATTATTTTTTATTATTTCACATTCATTAAAAACAGCGGATACATTTTTTTTTGTTTGTAATGCTTTGTCTGCTTATTCACTTTTTAAGATGTCTTCTTTAAAAACTAGTATTTACCTTATTCTTTGTGTTATTTTAAAACTTTTACATATTTCATGATTTACTTTCTTGTATTGCATCTCTACAGTAACTCTTTTAAAATAACTTAAATTTATATTTGATATTGTATTTCCACTTAAACCATAGACACAAAATAAAAATACTTATAATACCCACACTCAAGCTTCGCCTTCGGGGGATTTTTTTTTTAATAATGTACATTTATTTCAATATTTTTTTTACATTTTTCAATATTTTATGTAACCATGTATGTATAAAAAAAAAATTCAATAATAAATAAAAAAAAAAAAAAAAAAAAAAGCATATTTTGAGACTGATTTCGATTCGGACCATGATTCTTATCGCAATTACAATATTTCAGCCCGTTTCGTCCCATAGAGCCTGAAAAAATGCCTTTCAAAGTCCGAACCCAAGTCTCAAATAAGCGTTCAGTAGAATATTATTTTTTCCAGAAATGCAATTAAATGCATAATTTGTGACTGATTTCGATTTATCCCGATTACACTATTTCAGCACGTTTGGTCCCATAGAGCCTGAAAAAATTCCTATTAAAGTCCGAACCCAAGTCCCAAATTAGCGCTCAGTAGAATATTATTTTTTCCAGAAATGCAATTAAATGCATAATTTGTGACTGATTTCGATTTGGACCATGATTCTCATCCCGATTAGAATATTTCAGCACGTTTGGTTCCATAGAGCCTGAAAAAATTCCTATTAAGGTCCGAACCCAAGTCTCAAATCAGCGCTCAGTAGAATAATGATTTTTCCAGAAATGCAATAAAATGCATATTTTGAGACTGATTTCGATTCGGACCATGATTCTTATCGCGATTACTAAATTTTATTCCATTTGTCCCATAGATCCTGAAAAAATGCCATTGACAGTCCGAACCCAAGTCTCAAATTAGCGCTCCGTAGAATAATGATTTTTCCAGAAATGCAATTAAATGCATAATTTGTGACTGATTTCGATTTGGACCATGATTCTCATCCCGATTACAATATTTCTGCCCGTTTGGTCCCATAGAGCCTGAAAAAAATCCTATTAAAGTCCAAACTCAAGTCCCAAATTAGCGCTCAGTAGAATAAGGATTTTTCCAGAAAGGCAATTAAATGCATTTTTTGTGACTGATTTCGATTCGGACTATGATTCTTATGGCGATTACAATATTTCAGCCCGTTTGGTCCAAAAGAGCATGAAAAAATGGCTTTCAAAGTCCGAACCCAAGTCTCAAATAAGCGTTCAGTAGAATATTGATTTTTCCAGAAATGCAATTAAATGCAAATTTTATGACTGATTTTGATTCAGACCATGATTCTTATAGCGATTTCTTGACGTCAGCCTGTTCAGTTACATAGAGCCTAAAAAAATGCCATTGACAGTCCGAACCCAAGTCTCAAATTAGCGCTCAGTAGAATAATGATTTTTCCAGAAATGCAATTAAATGCAGAATTTGTGACTGATTCCGATTCAGACCATGATTCTTATCGCGATTAAAAAATTTCAACCCGTTTGGTCCCGTAGATCCCGAAAAAATGCCTTTTAAAGTCCGAACCCAAGTCTCAAAATAGCGATCAGTAGAATAATGATTTATTCATTAATGCAATATAATGCATATTTTGTGACTGATTTCGATTCGGACCATGATTCTTACAGTGATTACAATATTTCAGCCGGTTTGATCCCATAGAGCCTGAAAAAATGCCTTTCAAAGTCCGAACCCAAGTCTCAAATAAGCGTTCAGTAGAATATTTATTTTTCCAGAAATGCATATTTTATGACTGATTTCGATTCGGACCATGATTCTTATCGCGATTACAATATTTCAGCCCGTTTGGTCCCATAGAGCCTGAAAAAAATCCTTTTAAGTCCGAAGCAAAGACCCAAATTAGCGCTCAGTAGATAGAGGATTTTTCCAGAAATGCTATTTAATGCATATTTTATGACTGATTTCGATTTGGACCATGATTCTCATTGAAATTACATAATTTCAACCCGTTTGGTCCCATAGATCCTGAAAAAATGCCTTTGACAGTCCGAACCCAAGTCTCAAAATAGCGCTCAGTAGAATAAGGATTTTTCCAGAAAGGCAATTAAATGCATTTTTTGTGACTGATTTCGATTCGGACTATGATTCTTATGGCGATTACAATATTTCAGCCCGTTTGGTCCAAAAGAGCCTGAAAAAATGGCTTTCAAAGTCCGAACCCAAGTCTCAAATAAGCGTTCAGTAGAATATTGATTTTTCCAGAAATGCAATTAAATGCAAATTTTATGACTGATTTTGATTCAGACCATGATTCTTATAGCGATTTCTTGACGTCAGCCTGTTCAGTTACATAGAGCCTAAAAAAATGCCATTGACAGTCCGAACCCAAGTCTCAAATTAGCGCTCAGTAGAATAATGATTTTTCCAGAAATGCAATTAAATGCAGAATTTGTGACTGATTCCGATTCAGACCATGATTCTTATCGCGATTAAAAAATTTCAACCCGTTTGGTCCCATAGATCCCGAAAAAATGCCTTTTAAAGTCCGAACCCAAGTCTCAAAATAGCGATCAGTAGAATAATGATTTATTCATTAATGCAATATAATGCATATTTTGTGACTGATTTCGATTCGGACCATGATTCTTACAGTGATTACAATATTTCAGCCGGTTTGATCCCATAGAGCCTGAAAAAATGCCTTTCAAAGTCCGAACCCAAGTCTCAAATAAGCGTTCAGTAGAATATTTATTTTTCCAGAAATGCATATTTTATGACTGATTTCGATTCGGACCATGATTCTTATCGCGATTACAATATTTCAGCCCGTTTGGTCCCATAGAGCCTGAAAAAAATCCTTTTAAGTCCGAAGCAAAGACCCAAATTAGCGCTCAGTAGATAGAGGATTTTTCCAGAAATGCTATTTAATGCATATTTTATGACTGATTTCGATTTGGACCATGATTCTCATTGAAATTACATAATTTCAACCCGTTTGGTCCCATAGATCCTGAAAAAATGCCTTTGACAGTCCGAACCCAAGTCTCAAAATAGCGCTCAGTAGAATAATGATTTTTTCTGAAATGGAATTAAATTCATATTTTGTGACTGATTCCGATTCAGAACATGACTCTTATCGCGATTACAATATTTCAGCCCGTTTGGTCTCATAGAGCCTGAAAAAATGCCTTTCAAAGTCCGAACCCAAATCTCAAATAAGCGTTCAGTAGAATATTGATTTTTCCAGAAATGCAATTAAATGCAAATTTTATGACTGATTTCGATTCAGACCATGATTCTTATCGCGATTTCTTGACGTCAGCCTGTTCAGTAACATAGAGCCTAAAAAAATGCCATTGACAGTCCGAACCCAAGTCTCAAATTAGCGCTCAGTAGAATAATGATTTTTCCAGAAATGCAATTAAATGTAGAATTTGTGACTGATTTCGATTTGGACCATGACTCTTATTGCAATGACAAAATTTCAACCCGTTTGGTCCCATAGATCCTGAAAAAATGCCTATTAAAGTCCGAACCCAAGTCCCAAATTAGCGCTCATTAGAATAAGGATTTTTCCAGAAAAGCAATTAAATGCATAATTTGTGAATGATTTCGATTCGGACCATGATTCTTAACGCGATTACAATATTTCAGCCCGTTTGGTCCCATAGAGCCTGAAAAAATGCCTTTCAAAGTCCGAACCCAAGTCTCAAATAAGCGTTCAGTAGAATATTGATTTTTCCAGAAATTCATTTTTTGTGACTGATTTCGATTTGGACCATGATACTCATCAGGATTACAATATTTCAGCCCGTTTGGTCCCATAGAGCCTGAAAAAATTCCTTTTAAAGTCCGAACCAAAGTCCCAAATTAGCGCTCAGTAGATTAAGGAATTTTCCAGAAATGCAATTTAATGCATACTTTTGGACTGATTTCGATTCGGACCACGATTTTTATCTCGATTACGTAATTTCATCCCGTTTTGTTACATAGATCCTGAAAAAATGCCATTGACAGTCCGAACCCAAGTCTCAAATAAGCGTTCAGTGGAATATTAATTTTTCCAGAAATGCAATTAAATGTATAATTTGTGACTGATTTCGATTTGGACCATGATTCTCATCCCGATTACAATATTTCAGCCCGTTTGGTCCCATAGAGCCTGAAAAAATTCCTATTAATGTCCCAACTCAAGTCCCAAATTAGCGCTCAGTAGAATACTGATTTTTCCAGAAATGCAATTAAATGCATTTTTTGTGACTGATTTCGATTCGGACCATGATTCTTATCGCGATTACAATATTTCAGCCCGTTTGGTCCCATAGAGCCTGGAAAAATTCCTATTAAAGTCCGAGCCCAAGTCTCAAATTAGCGCTCAGTAGAATAATGATTTATCCAGAAATGCAATATAATGCATATTTTTAGACTGATTTCGATTCGGACCATGATTCTTATCGAGATTACAAAATTTCATCCCAATTGTCCCATAGATCCTGAAAAAATGCCATTGACAGTCCGAACCCAAGTCTCAAATTAGCGCTCCGTAGAATAATGATTTTTCTAGAAATGCAATTAAATGCATTATTTGTGACTGATTTCGATTTGGACCATTATTCTCATCCCGATTACAATATTTCAGCCCGTTTGTTCCCATAGATCCTGAAAAAATTCCTATTAAAGTCCGAACCCAAGTCCCAAATTAGCGCTCAGAAGAATAAGGATTTTTCCAGAATTGCAATATAATGCATATTCTGGGACTGATTTCGATTCGGACCATGATTCTTATCGCGATTACACAATTTCATCCCGTTTTGTCCCATAGATCCTAAAAAAATGCCATTGACAGTCCGAACCCAAGTCTCAAATAAGCGTTCAGTGGAATATTAATTTTTCCAGAAATGCCATTAAATGCATTTTTTGTGACTGATTTCGATTCGGACCATGATTCTTATCGCGATTACAATATTTCAGCCCGTTTAGTCCCATAGAGCCTGAAAAAATTCCTTTTAAAGTCCGAACCAAAGTCCCAAATTAGCGTTCAGTAGATTAAGGATTTTTCCAGAAATGCAATTTAATGCATATTTTGGGACTGATTTCGATTCGGACCATGATTTTTATCGCGATTTAATAATTTCATCCCGTTTTGTCACATAGATCCTGAAAAAATGCCATTGACAGTCCGAACCCAAGTCTCAAATAAGCGTTCAGTAGAATATTAATTTTTCCAGAAATGCAATTAAATGCAGTTTTTGTGACTGATTTCGATTTGGACCATGATTCTCATCCCGATTACAATATTTAAGCCCGTTTGGTCCTATAGCCTGAAAAAATTCCTATTAAAGTCCGAACCCAAGTCCCAAATTAGCGCTCAGTTGAATAAGGATTTATCCAGAAATGCAATTTAATGCATATTTTGGGACTGATTTCGATTCGGACTATGATTTTTATCCTGATTGCATAATTTCATCCCGTTTTGTCACATAGATCCTGAAAAAATGCCAATGACAGTCCGAACCCAAATCTCAAATTAGCGCTAAGTAGAATAATGATTTTTCCAGAAATGGAATTATTTCATATTTTGTGACTGATTCCGATTCAGACCATGATTCTTATCGCGATTAAAAAATTCCAACCCGTTTGGTCCCATAGATCCTGAAAAAATGCCATTGACAGTCCGAACCCAAGTCTCAAATAAGCGTTCAGTAGAATATTAATTATTCCAGAAATGCAATTAAATGCATAATTTGTGACTGATTTCGATTTGGACCATGATTCTCATCCCGATTACAATATTTCAGCACGTTTGGTCCCATAGAGCCTGAAAAAATTCCTATTAAAGTCCGAACCCAAGTCTCAAATCAGCGCTCAGTAGAATAATGATTTATCCAGAAATGCAATATAATGCATATTTTGAGACTGATTTCGATTCGGACCATGATTCTTATCGCGATTACACAATTTCATCCCGTTTTGTCCCATAGATCCTAAAAAAATGCCATTGACAGTCCGAACCCAAGTCTCAAATAAGCGTTCAGTGGAATATTAATTTTTCCAGAAATGCCATTAAATGCATTTTTTGTGACTGATTTCGATTCGGACCATGATTCTTATCGCGATTACAATATTTCAGCCCGTTTAGTCCCATAGAGCCTGAAAAAATTCCTTTTAAAGTCCGAACCAAAGTCCCAAATTAGCGTTCAGTAGATTAAGGATTTTTCCAGAAATGCAATTTAATGCATATTTTGGGACTGATTTCGATTCGGACCATGATTTTTATCGCGATTTAATAATTTCATCCCGTTTTGTCACATAGATCCTGAAAAAATGCCATTGACAGTCCGAACCCAAGTCTCAAATAAGCGTTCAGTGGAATATTAATTTTTCCAGAAATGCAATTAAATGTATAATTTGTGACTGATTTCGATTCGGACCATGATTCTTATCGCGATTACAATATTTCAGCCCGTTTGGTCCCATAGAGCCTGGAAAAATTCCTATTAAAGTCCGAGCCCAAGTCTCAAATTAGCGCTCAGTAGAATAATGATTTATCCAGAAATGCAATATAATGCATATTTTTAGACTGATTTCGATTCGGACCATGATTCTTATCGAGATTACAAAATTTCATCCCAATTATCCCATAGATCCTGAAAAAATGCCATTGACAGTCCGAACCCAAGTCTCAAATTAGCGCTCCGTAGAATAATGATTTTTCTAGAAATGCAATTAAATGCATTATTTGTGACTGATTTCGATTTGGACCATTATTCTCATCCCGATTACAATATTTCAGCCCGTTTGTTCCCATAGATCCTGAAAAAATTCCTATTAAAGTCCGAACCCAAGTCCCAAATTAGCGCTCAGAAGAATAAGGATTTTTCCAGAATTGCAATATAATGCATATTTTGAGACTGATTTCGATTCGGACCATGATTTCATTTCATCCCAATTGTCCCATAGATCCTGAAAAAATGCCATTGACAGTCCGAACCCAAGTCTCAAATTAGCGCTCCGTAGAATATTGATTTTTCTAGAAATGCAATTAAATGCATTATTTGTGACTGATTTCGATTTGGATCATGATTCTTATCGCGATTACAATATTTCAGCCCGTTTGGTCCCATAGAGCCTGAAAATGTTCCTTTTAAAGTCCGAACCAAAGTCCCAAATTAGCGCTCAGAAGATTAAGGATTTTTCCAGAAATGAAATTTAATGCATATTTTGGGACTGATTTCGATTCGGACCATGATTCTTATCGCGATTACAATATTTCATCCCAATTGTCCCATAGATCCTGAAAAAATGCCATTGACAGTCCGAACCCAAGTCTCAAATTAGCGCTCCGTAGAATAATGATTTTTCTAGAAATGCAATTAAATGCATTATTTGTGACTGATTTCGATTTGGACCATAATTCTCATCCCGATTACAATATTTCAGCCCATTTGGTCCCATAGATCCTGAAAAAATTCCTATTAAAGTCCGAACCCAAGTCCCAAATTAGCGATCAGTAGAATAAGGATTTTTCCAGATATGCAATTAAATGCATTCTTTGTAACTGATTTCGATTTGGACCATGATTCTCATCCCGATTACAATATTTAAGCCCGTTTGGTCCCATAAAGCCTGAAAAATATCCTATTGAAGTCCGAACCCAAGTCCCAAATTAGCGCTCAGTAGAATAAGGATTTTTCCAGATATGCATTTTTTGTGACTGTTTTAAATTCGGACTATGATTCTTATGGCGATTACAATATTTCAGCCCGTTTGGTGCAAAAGAACCTGAAAAAATGGCTCTTAAAGTCCGAACCCAAGTTTCAAATTAGCGATCAGTAGAATAATGATTTATTCAGAAATGCAATATAATGCATATTTTTTGACTGATTTCGATTCGGACCATGATTCTTAACGCGATTACAATATTTCAGCCCGTTTGGTCCCAAAGAGCCTGAAAAAATGCCTTTCAAAGTCCGAACCCAAGTCTCAAATAAGCGTTCAATAGAATATTGATTTTTCCAGAAATGCAATTAAATGCATTTTTTGTGACTGATTTCGATTCGGACTATGATTCTTATGGCGATTACAATATTTCAGCCCGTTTGGTCCAAAAGAGCCTGAAAAAATGGCTTTCAAAGTCCGAACCCAAGTCCACAATTAGCGCTTAGTAGAATAATGATTTATCCAGAAATGCAATATAATGTATATTTTAGACTGATTTCGATTCGGACCATGATTCTTATCGCGATTACAATTTTTGCAGCCCGTTTGGTCCTGTGGGACTGCTTTAACCCATCCCACATATGGTAACACTTTTATAATTACTCCGCCGCCTGAAGCCCCGGAGGAGCTAGGCACGGACGGGAAAACGGCTCTCCGTCTTTCTAGTTTCAACTTTCGACCAGACCACCACTCTCCACTACCACCGTCTCTGCGTTCGCATAACTTGTAAATTCATTTTCGCAAATAAATTCAACAAAGATCGCAGACCTTTATCTTTCAATCATCCGAATTCCTTGAACACAGATTTACGATACCGGCAGCCATCGTAAATTACACTCCACACATCGCTATCATACTGGCGACTCCACGCTGCCATACTGGTGACCCTCGACATTTCTGGTGATAATAATATTTAGTGGACACGGTAGGTCGAACGTTGACGCTGGAATCCTGGACAATCGAGTAAGTAACTTCCAATCTCATTACTTTCAATCTCATTTTCAACATTTTCAAGTCCAGTATATTTATTAGAGTCTGATTGTCGAATTATAAAGCACATTTAAAAAAAAATAACATTATTGTCCCACCAATTATAATACTTAAGTATATCAAATATACCCACTAATCTGAACCAAAAAACTCGTATATTCGAATAGTATAGTGCCAAAAAATCTCAATTTCAGTGAAACACCGCACCAGCAGCTGCAGACCAAGCATCAAATTCACCGCAGAACGCAACAATCTCTGCAGACCAACATCAATTTCATCGCAGATCAAGGATCTATCGGATTTACTACGCAGGCAGAACTTCAGTTCCGGACCTCGTAACATCCACCACAAATCAATGCCCAGTAATTAACACCAAGTAACGAACCATAATTAATCCTACATACAGTGATTTTACAGTTAAATTTCCGAATACGAACATTCTAAAATAACTTTAAAAAAAAATTTTTTTGCAAGTGTACAATATTGTTACATGTCTATTAAATTCAGTGACCAGACAAGTTGAACTCGTCACAGTACATTCACATCATGTACATGGTATGCACTCTAGATTAAGGGATTTTTGAAATTTTCGGATACCATCAATGTAACATTTTTGAATTTTTAAATTTTTTTTCAAAATCTAAATTTACTGTCGTCATTGCTTTTGTTTCCTTGCTATTTTTACACATACATCTGCCTATTTTATACTGCCTTTTGCTTGCCGTATTATCAAAACAATATATCATTCGAGAATAACCAGACATCGAACGAAATCCACGGTAATAATTCCACAATGGACACAACAATAAACTCTGTCTCGGTTAAACTACCCGCGTGCTGGCGCGACAACATTGCACTTTGGTTCGCACAAGCTGAAAGCCAATTTTCTAACTCAAGACTAAAGGATGACCTCATCAAGTACAACATTATTGTTGCCGCTTTAGACATGGAGCCCCTCAGGACCGTAAGCGACATCGTCATCAATCCTCCTGCAGCAGACAAGTACACTCATCTTCAATCAGCACTCATCGAGAGATTACAAGATTCTAAAGAAAAGCGACTTACTCGTCTTCTAACCGGACTACAGCTCGAGGACAGGAAACCTTCTGGACTGCTTCGACTAATCCATGAACTCGCTGGTCCCGGGCTATCGGAGAGCCCAATCGTACGCGTACTTTGGTTACAAAGACTCCCGCAACACATTCAGTCCATACTTACCACACTACCCGACGACAATCTGTTACAACTAGCATCTGCAGCAGATAAAATCTCGGAAGTTTATCAAAAAACCGTATGTGAAACTATGGACAATAAACAATATAATGGCATCCCGAACTCCGATCCAAACATAAGTGCTATATTACAAAATTTACAAGAACAAATTTCGGCACTCACTCTAGAAGTCAGTCGACTTAAAACAACTCGGAGAGATGATCATGGACAGGCAAACATTAATTTCGAAAACCGAAATCCCAGCACCCACCGCGAATGGCGTCATCCATCGACATCGTACCCAAATTCCGCGCACCGACCTCGTTCCAGGTCACGTGGTAGACCGTTAAACACCAATAACACTACACACGGCTACTGCAGTTACCACGCAAAATTCAATAACAAATCACATAATTGCATTAAACCATTTAATTTTATTAATAACAAGTCGGGAAACGACAATGCCCCACCACATTATACAGTGCCAGTGGGATACATATAAAAATATACGGTACAAAAACCATAAACCATAAAGGAGCAGACTTCTTACACTTCTTCAACTTAAGCGTCAACAATTTGAGAGAACCGCAAATAATAACCCGCGCAGCTTCATCATGCGAAGGACGATATTCATGGACTCATCGGGACATCACTGTAGCGCCTTGGCCTCGGCCGTCGTACCAGGCCAGCGCTACATCGGATCTGAACGCCCTGGCTCCTGCAATCGGACCAGCGCTTCATCCAAGCACCACGACCACCACGAAGATACGCGACATCCTCACTGGTCTAAACACCTCCCGCTCAACCGCCTACAAGGTCCACCGTACCTTCGGCCTCCTGTCAGCACCGGAGTGAAGAACCACGTTCTTCCCCAGCGCCTGACCATCATCGAGTCCGGTCAACAGCGTCCGACGTCGACACACTGACTCACGCACGGCTAGCAAACCACCGCCCGCATCCGGGGAATTCAATATCCGTCACACATCATCTCTCATCACGACTACCGCATATCACCCTTAAGCTAATGACCAAGTTGAAACCTGCATTCTTTCAAAGCACAGAAGAAATTCCATCAAGAGGAACCGTCACACAGCCTCCAATAACAAAAATGACAACTCGATCCGGAAGACATGTTCATTTCCCGGACAGATATCAAGCGCAGTAATAATTTGGCAATACCACAATTAAGGCACAGTAATTAGCAAAAAAAAAACTAACCAAAAACCTTATATTGACGTATCCATAAATTTCATAAATTATTTGTAACTATCATATCGCAAATGTCAGCCAATTTAATAAATTACTGTTACTAAAACAAACAAAAAAACAATATAAAATTTACAATCAATAATACGCATATATAAGCATCCTACAATAAAATCTTTATTATGTTAATATTCACAATACTATGTACTCTGTCAAAAGTGCATTAGTAAAAACAACAATAGAACTTTTAAAGGCACCCACCACTGTCCCATCCCGGTATAGGTGACTTATTGTCACCCCTTCGGGACTCTCGCAAGAAGCTAATTTTTTATATTAAAAGATTCGAATTTTCAATAAAAGACTCTAGACCTTTAAATGTCCCTGCATGAGGGGTTAGCGAGCACTATGCAGGATGCTCATGTTAATAATATTAGACATGCACATGCGGTGTTAGTAGCACAAAACAAAATATAAATAAACTAAGATACATTTGGAGTGCTCAGGTCCTCGGCAGTCCCAAAGGGGTGCAGCCGGTCGCCGATCAGCCCACAGATGGATTTCCGTCACCGCCCACCCCACGCCGAAGCCTGATTATGCTCGAAGACCCTAAGAAAGAGGCTGGGTTTTAAACAACCGAAGAGGAGTAACTGAAAGTGAATAGCGTCAGACGTCAGCGGGGGGTGGGGAAGGTGATGTAGTTCATTGCGGACGTCACGACGAGCCAGAGCACCACAAATGGGGGGAAGCCGATCAACTAGCATGTCATTATTCGGAGATCTGGAAACTACGGGCTTTGTGCAGGGATAGGGGTCTTTATGCCTCGCCCAAAAAGAGGGCTAGGACAAAACAGAACACAAAGTGAGATCAGTTCCTACCTGAAATAGAGACATGAAACATGGAAGAAATGAGCAACAGAATACAAAATAATATAAAAATTACAAGTAAAAGAACAGTATAGCAATACATAAATAAGATAAGGTAAGATATAACCGAGAAACATATACAGAAAAATAGATAAACATAAAATAAGGGCGATAGTGTAAATGAAAGAAAAGTACAAAAATCAGAAACCGGGGGGATCAGGATCAGTACACTCGACCGAACTAAATTGATTGAGTTTACTCTAAATGACATCGACTCTCAACATAGGCCACCTTTCAACCCAAACCTTAACAAACTTCTTCAGACATTCAAAATTCCTCTGATCTGAAACGAGATCTACGTTTAAGATCGGTCTCGTTGAAACATTCAAACCATTAAGCATTTCCTCTCTTGCGTCCTTCAATATCTCGCAGTGCCACAGAATGTGCTCGGCGGATTGGTTAGGGTCACCACACGCACAGGTGGGGTGTGGGGACAAGGTAAGACTGTGCAGCCTTCCTCTGAATTCACCGTGTCCAGATAAAATCTGGGTTGTGTGGTGGTCCAACCTTATGTGTGCCCCTTCCATTTTGACTTTAACCGATGGGAAGAAGGAGTGAGTCCATCTTCCCATACTCGAGCTATCCCAGCGCATTTGCCATTCACTAAGTGTCCTTTCTCGCATCGCTCGAAGAAGGCTTTGGAGAGACACAGCAGCACCGGGGGTAAGTTCAACACCTAAGTGGTTGGCTGGTCTTCCTCTGGTCAGCTTCTTTTTTGTCAAAATTTCTCTAACTTCAAGGTCAATGGGCAAAATGCCCGCCAAAATCGGCAACGCGTCCGAAGCCACCGTACGGTAGGCTCCCGAAAGTGCCAGCAAGGGAATTCGCTGGCCCCTTTTAAGCGCGGCGTGGATCAGGACGTTATCCAGTCGGTGCTCCCAAACAGATGCGGCATAAGCCACCTGTGATACGTACACACCTCTGTACAGAATACGTAGAGCTGGAGAACGTAGTCCCCAGTCCGCAGTTGAGATCCGCCTCAACTTCATAAAAAGGGCCTGGGCCTTGCTGGACACATTTTTCACGTGTGCCAGGAAAGATGATGAGCCGTCCAAAGTAACGCCTAGGTACTTGGTATTCTCCGCAAACTTGATACTGGAGTCACCCATTTTGATTGAGGGGTTTCTTCTTCTACTAAGGGAACCCTTCATGAGCAATCCAACAGTCTTATGGGGAGCGAAATTTAACCTATTTAACCTTCCCCATTCTAAGATTTGATTCAAACCATCAGCGGCTTTACACTCAATTTCGTACTTGCTGTCCCCTGAGACCAAAAACAACTTGTCATCAGCGTAGTCAACCGAGATACATCCCTCAGGCAAGGGCAACCTAGAGGAATCATCGAACAGGATGTTCCAGAGTTCAGGTCCAAGTACCGACCCCTGAGGACATCCCATGTCGACATGCCTAGAGATGGTTACGTCACCATATGAAATTTCGATTGTTCTATTGGAAAGGTAATCCGATAATATTTTGAATAAAGGTTTAGGACAGTTACGCGCTTTTAGTTTAGACAGTATCATCGGCCACCACGCATGATCGAAGGCACCAGTGATATCTAAAAAGATCCCTATAACATACCTCTTATTACAAACCTTCACCCAGTCAAGCGCATTCTGAATGGCGTGCTCCGTAGACATCCCGGGGACGAAGCCAAATTGCCTCTCGTATGCAGGGGACAGGGTGGTTCGCAGGCGTTTTCTTATGAGTTTCTCCAAAATCTTGCTAAAGGCTGGAAGCAGAGTGATAGGCCGGTATGCCTTGATGTCGGTTTTAGGCTTGTCTCCTCCCTTTGGAAAGACCCGAAGCACACCCTTCTTCCATTCTGAGGGGAAAACACCCCTCCTCATACACGTTTGGAAAACTTGGAACATCTCATCCTTAGCGTAGTGCCACACTTTCTTCACAATTATTCCGTTCAATCTGTCAAAGCCTGGTGCCTTCTTTTCGCCGAAGCCCTTAATTATCTCATCCACTTCTGCTTTAGATATAACCATTACGTCCTCCTGAGCGAGGCTGGGTGGAAGCCGTGAGAGATCTCTGATCCTTTTGTGGTGGTCGTTTTCCCCAACTACTGAATCTACTGGGACTAGCTTGCTCAGAAGCGTTTCGAGAGTGGTAGCAACATCAACACTCTCAGCATACCTTCCATCATTGTTGGAAATAATACTAGTTAAGTACCGTTCAGATCCTTTCCCGGTTTTTTCAATGGCGCTGTGGAGAGTCCACGGGTCGGCGTTACCCACGTCCTGTACCCAATTATGCCAGGTAGCTCGTTTTGCTGTGATGACCGCTATTTTGAAGGCTCTGCGCGTGCGTCTAAGGTTTAACTCAGCTGCGTTCAGCTGGTCGGGCATCCAACCGTCCTTTCTTGCACGGCCAAGAGTTCTGGTTGCCTTCTTAAAAGCACTCTTCAGCGAAGTCAGCTCATTCGACCACCACGGCGTCCTTATAATCCTCTTAGGGTTTGTTCTTCCCAGAGATGACTCTGCAGCCGATACCACTGCTGCGTTAAAGAAATTCCCCAAATTATCCGGATCACAACACGCTACGTCATGGAATCCCCTTAAGGTATCGCGTAACGTTTCCCCAAAGTTATCCCAATTCGCCTTACAGGTTCTGAAGTTCCAGGAGGATCTAGGAGCTTCTTTCTTAATAACACCCACCTCGAATGTTATTAGCCTGTGATCAGAGTTAATCGCGGATTCATGTACATGCCACTTAGATATTAAGCCAGTAACAGATCTAGAGCAGAGAGTTAGATCGATGTTACTCTCGCCTAAGGAGTTTGAGAAAGTGTAGCAATTGTTGGGTTCATTAAGTAAACTAAGACCTTGCGCCGAAATGAGGTCAATGACGGCGTCTGTGCGTTCCGTCCTATCTTCAATATGATCAAACCAAATAGGCGAGCGAGCGTTAAAGTCTCCTCCAATAACTATGTTACGGCCTTTAAGTACGTTTAGAGCGCGTGTCAGACTTAATATATGTGGACCAACGTAATTACCGTATTTAAAATAGACCGAGATGAGGACAATCTCATGTCTACCGGAATTAACCACAACGCAGGTTTGATACTCGTTGGATAGACCCACCAAAAGGAGGGGGCTGATGGACGAAACTTTCACCAGAACACCCGCCATTGGATTACTACCCACTGCAAGCATCTCACCTGGATAACTTATAGGCGTCCTACCTTGCCAAGTGTACTGCTCCTGAACAAGCATAATGTCGATGTTTCGGTCAGACATGACCCGCAGGATTTCGGTTGTGTCAGCCCTGGATTTCTGCAGGTTGATCTGACCTATGGAGAGGGGCGGATTAAGATCCATAGTCGGTCATCTTAACCTGGGCTTCAATAGCTGCTCTGTAGGCTGGACACGTCCTGTCGCCAGTTGAGTGATCCGATGGCCTGTTAAAACGTTTGCATGTTGCACAGATAGGGTTTTTAGACTTGTTCGGACAGGTGTCCACGTCGTGGCCACTGATTGTACAGTGACGGCATACCTGGACTGGTTGTGTGCATGCTTTGCTAATGTGCCCATACTGGTGGCACTTGAAGCACCTCGTCGCTCCAAGGTAGTCGCGTACACGGCAGGCGTTCCACCCTAGGAAGCAGAGGCCGCTGTCGATCAGGACCTTCCTCGCGTCAGGATGACATGTGACTATCATGTTCATTCCTGGGCCATCACGTTTACCAAACAGGGCGACGCGTCGCATGGTTCTGGTAAAGTCATCCTTAGATAGCGTACACCCTCAATGTTGTTAGTGAAAATTTCCTGGAAAACGGCTGCATCTGCAGAGGCTTCACCCTTGGGCACGTCATATAGTACAATCTTAGGGAGACGACCTTGTGGGCTAATAATTTTTAAACCCTGCTCTATTAAGAGGAATAAGATGACCTTCGCTCCCCACAAGACAAAGGGTCTCCTGATGAAGGGCTCTCTCAGTAGAACAAGAAACCCTACCATCCGGATGGGAGACACCAACATCAAATTTGCAGACACGGTCAAGTACCTAGGTGTAACACTCGATCGATCGTCCTCATTTCTGGCTCATGTTAAAGATGTTTCAAGCAAGGCTCAGGCGCTGTTCCTAAAGCTGAGGAGACTCTCCACCGCTGAATGGGGACTACGCAGTCCGGCACTACGTGCTCTGTACAGGGGCGTATACGTTGCGCAAGTTTCGTATGCTGCCTCTGTTTGGGAACACCGCCTGGATAACTGCCTTATACTCCTCGCTCTTACTAGGGGCCAGCGAACTTCTTTGCTGGCACTATCTGGCGCATACCGTACTGTTGCTTCGGACGCTTTGCCAGTTTTGGCCGGCATTTTGCCAATCGATCTGGAGATTAGGGAAGTCTTAACCAAGCAGAGACTTTCCAGAGGATCCCCGGCAACCCATCTTGGTGTCGTTCTGACACCAGGTGGACCGGGAACTCTCCCTGGACTGCTTCGGACGATGAGGGACCTTTCGCTTAAAGAGTGGCAGGTCCGTTGGGATAGGTCGAGCATGGGAAGATGGACCTTTTCCTTCTTCCCATCAGTTAAACTCAGAATGGAAGGGGCCTTCCTCAAACTGGACCATCACATGACGCAGCTCCTCTCAGGACATGGGGAATTCAGGGGGAGGCTTCACAGCCTTGCCCTGTCTACCCATCCCAATTGCGCTTGTGGCAATACTTACCAGTCGGCCGAGCACATTCTGTGGCACTGTGAGATCTTGAAGGATGCCAGAGACGAAATGATAGACGGTCTGAATGTCCCCATTAGACCGGTGTGGAACACCGATCTTGTTTCTAACAGAGTCAATTTCGAATGTCTGAGGAAGTTTACTAGGATCTGGGTTGAGAGATGGTCTGAGCTTAGAGTCGCTGACTAGCGTGATAACTGAGAACCCCTGGTGTATTGCTCCTGCTCCATGACTAATTCTTTTACAATTCTCCGATTATTGTTTATGCTATTCTGTTCTTCTTATTTTTCTTTCCTTACTGTACCAGCTGCTGCAGATGATTTTCTTTCGTTACTTCATACTTTCGTTATCTTATACTTCACATGCTGTCCTCTTTACAGACTATGCAGATTTTATGTCCTTAAGTGGCACTTTTGGATTGTTTATTGTTTTCCTTTTCTCTTTTCTTTTCTCTTTTTTTATATGTATTTTTTTTTCGGTTTTTTTTTTTCTTTTTTCAGTAACGGCAACGAGTTTACAGGCTAGAACTGAACTCCGTTGTTTGTCTTGTATTGTTTACTTCTCCCCAATAGGGGTTGGACAACGGGCCTCATCCCCGCATACCTTGCTGGAGCTTCTTTTATTTCCTTTTTTTTTTACCGGGGGACTCCGCCAATCACCTGCGCCACCCCTGAGGAGCGTTGGTGGTCAGAGGGGTGACTGTGCGGGTTGGGGTAACCTCCACCCTGCCTCCGACCTCCTGACGCTTCTTTCCCCTAGGTTCTTTAGGGTTTATCCCTCTTTTTCCCATACTTATCTTCAGGGCTCCACCGGGTGTTCGGCTAAGGGGTGTGGAAGTCCTGACCTGCGCCAGTCGCCCCAAACACCACCAATCTCTCAACAGGACTGCCAGTCGTGGTTCGGCAAAACTCCCCCGTCACTCTATTATGTCACTTATTTCTTCTTTGTGTTTACAGGTACTGGAGTGTGGGTTCCCTCCACCAACTATTTGCCTGACACTTGTTACCTGATTGTTTGATGCTTATTGTTCTGTGTTGTTCTTAGACTAGTACCTGTAAGCGCTCGCATTACCGCTTCCTAACACCGTATGCGGGACATTGAAGGTCTAGCTTCACTTTAAATTGTAGAGCCGTTTATTCAAAAAAATTAGATTCTTGCGAGAACTCCGAAGGGGTGACCATAAGTCACCTATACCGGGGTGGGAAAGCGGTGGGTAACTTCAATGCTCTATCAATCTTGATAGAGCAGGGTTTCAAACATCAATTCTTGATCCTAGGAAGGACGGGTTTCAAGTGGTCCGCACCAGGAAAATCAAGGGCGCTGGCATCGCTGTCCAAACCACTTCGCCAGGAGGAATACAAAACATTAAGAAAGTGGAGGGGAAACTGTCTGCCAAAGGCATAAAAATTGTGGCTCCCCAAGGTCGCCTGCCTAAGATTGTAATATACGATGTACCCAGAGGTGAACCGTCCACAGATGGATCCCTTTTTAAAGAAATTTTCCTCAATAATATCGAAGGAAAATCAAGTGTTTCTCTAGACGACCATACGCGCACCATGCGTAGGGTATCCCTTTTCGGGAAAAAAGATTCCAGCACTATGAACATGATAGTGACATGTCACCCGGAGGTCCGCAAAATTTTAATTGACAACGGATACTGTTTTCTTGGATGGAACGCCTGTAGAGTTCGGGATTTCCTGGAAGCAACGCGCTGCTTTAAGTGCCACCTATATGGACACATAAGCAAGGCCTGCTCACAGGAAAAAATCACATGCCGTCACTGTGCGCTTATAGGTCACGATATTGAGGATTGCCCCAAGAAGACAGTGCCCGGCATCTGTGCTACCTGCACTAAATTTAAAAAACCTGCGAACCATAACACGGGTGATAGGACGTGCCCGGCCCAAAAGGCTGCCATAGAATCGCAAGTCCGCATGACCGATTATGGCCTTTAACTCTCTTCTCTCCATAGGTCAGATTAACCTACAGAGGTCACGGGCTGCCACCCTGGAGGCGCTGCAGTCCATGTCTGACCTACACATAGACATCCTGCTTATTCAGGAGCAGTACACCTGGCGAGGGAAAACTCCTGTAAGTCATCCGGGTCTGGTCCTCGAGACGGGCAGCTCCCCGGGGGCGGGTGTCCTGGTTAACTCCACGTTAATAAGCCCCCTCCTCCTGGTGGGTCTGTCCAACGAGTATCAGACCTGTGTATCTATTAGATTTGGAAAAACTGAGATCTTCCTGATCTCAGTCTATTTTAAGTATGGGAACCCGGTTGGACCGCATATCTTGAGCCTGACGCGCGCCCTAAACGCGCTTAAAGGACGTAACATAGTTATTGGAGGAGACTTTAACGCTCGCTCCCCGATTTGGTTCGATCAAGATGTAAGATTTAGGACGGAACGATCAGACGCCGTAGAAGATTTTATTGCGGCGCAAGGTCTTATTGTATTAAATGAGCCTAACTCATTATACACTTTTTCGAATACCAGCGGGGAGAGCAACATAGATCTAACTCTCTGCTCTGGATCTGTTGCGGCCAAGATATCGCATTGGAAGGTACATGAATGCGCAATAGCCTCCGATCATAGGCTCATTACCTTTACTGTGGGTGTCAAAAAGACCGGGACTCCAAGATCCTCTTGGAGTTTCAAAACCACTATGGCGAATTGGGATAGCTTTGGGGCGGCGCTACGCGACACTTTAAGGGGCTTCCATGACGTAGCAGCAAGAGATCCGGACAATTTGGGGAATTTTTTCAATGCAGCGGTAGTGTCGGCTGCAGAGTCCTCCTTGGGAAGAGTAAACCCAAGGAGGACCATAAAGACTCCTTGGTGGTCGCCTGAGCTGACTTTGCTGAAGGGGGCCTACAAGAAGGCCTACAGGGCGATGGGTGCTACCAGGCGCGGCAGCTTTACGGAGGAGGAGATCGCTGCCCGCAAGGGACGCCTCAGCGCCGCGCGTAGAACCTTCAAGTTGGCCGTTCTCTCGGCAAAACGAGCTAACTGGCATAATTGGGTTAAAGAAATAGGTAACGCCAACCCGTGGGAAATCCACAGCGCCTTTGAGAAATCCGGAAAAGGCTCTGAACGGTATCTTTCAAGCGTAATCAATAATTTAGAGGGAAGGGACGTTGAGACAGTGGATGTGGCGTCCACTCTCAATACACTTCTGGGAAAGTTAGTCCCCGTAGACTCAGTAGTTGGGGAAAGCGACCACCACAAACAGATCAGAAATCTGTCAAGGATTCCGCCGAGTACCCTCTCCCAGGAGGACAAGTTGCGCCTTACTAGAGAAAAAATGGATATCATAATAAAGGGTTTAGGTCCCAAGAAGGCACCTGGGCATGATAGAATCAATGGAATAATCGTGAAGAATGTATGGCTCTATGCCCGGGAGGAGTTCTTCCAGGTCATGGAGACGTGCTTGCGAAGAGGAGTCTTCCCTTCGGAATGGAAGAGGGGAGTGCTTAAGATTATACCAAAGGGGTCCGACAAACCACGCTCTGACGTTAAAGCCTACCGCCCGATCACCTTGCTGCCTATAATGGGTAAGGTCCTCGAAAAACTGATCAGAGAACGCCTGCGTCGGACTCTCTCCACCCCCAGCCCGAGCCAGCTCGGTTTTGTCCCCGGTAAATCTACAGAGCACGCCCTTATGCATGCGCTTGAATGGGTGAAGGTTCGGCCTGAGAGGTATGTGGTGGGAATCTTTTTAGATATCACAGGTGCCTTCGATCATGCGTGGTGGCCGATGATAATTACCAAGCTCAAAAGTAGAAACTGCCCCCCGAGGCTCTTTAAAATTTGCTCCGATTTCTTCAACGACAGAACCATTATACTCACTTTCGGTGACTTTGTCATCGAACGTGAGGTGGATATGGGTTGCCCACAAGGGTCGGTATTGGCCCCCGAATTTTGGAATATTGAGTTTGATGATTCCTCCAGGCTGCCCTTGCCTGCTGGATGTATCTCGGTTGACTACGCTGATGATAAATTGTTCTTGGTTGCGGGGAACAGCAGGAGAGAACTGGAAAGAAAGGCAGGGGAAGGTTTAAACATGATCCTCCAATGGGGGAAGAGAAATAGACTGAACTTCGCTCCCCAAAAAACCATGGGTCTCCTGATGAAAGGATTTCTGAGTAGAGAGAGAAATCCGACCATCAAAATGGGAGATACCAGAATCAAGTTTGTCGAGACAGTAAAATATCTTGGAGTCACTTTAGATCGATCGTCCTCTTTCTTAGCCCATGTTAAGAAAGTCTCCACCGAGGCCCAGGCCCTTTTTCTGAAGCTGAGGAGAATCTCCACCACGGAATGGGGATTAAGGACACCAGCGATCCGTCTCCTATACAGGGGGGTATTCGTGGCGCAAGTCACCTATGCCGCCTGCGTCTGGGAACATCGTCTGGATAATGCCCTCATACTCTCGGCTCTCAAGAGGGGACAGCGAACTCCCTTGTTGGCACTTTCTGGTGCCTATAGAACAGTTGCTTCGGACGCACTTCCAGTGTTGGCAGGTGTCTTGCCAATCGATCTAGAGATTAGGGAGGTGCTCACTAAGAAAAAGCTGACCAGGGGTCTCCCGGCCAACCACCTCGGTATTACGATTACACCAGGCGGTGCCGGGACCCTACCAGGCCGACTTAAACAAATGCGAGAGCTGACACTCAACGAGTGGCAATCTCGGTGGGATAGGTCGAATAAGGGAAGATGGACCTTCTCCTTCTTCCCTTCAGTTAAACTCAGAATGGAAGGGGCGTTCATTAATATGGACCACTATATGGTTCAATTACTGTCGGGCCATGGGGAATTCAGGGGGAGACTTCACAGACTCTCCCTGTCACCCCATCCCAACTGTGCCTGCGGCAGTACGGACCAAACCGCCGAGCACATTCTGTGGCACTGTGAGATTTTGATGGATGCCAGAGATGAATTACTGAAGGGTTTGGATGTTATTACGAGACCGGTTTGGACTACCGATCTCGTTTCGAATAAAGTGAATTTTGAATGCTTGCGGAAATTTACGAAGACATGGGTTGAAAGATGGTCGGTTTTGAGAGTCGAGGATTAGCTAATTCAGCACCCAGGTGTATAAGCTCCTGAATCTTAGGTACACGCTATTCTTTACTCTTTTACCTTTACGCACTGATCTTCTTTTGTACAATGTTACCTTTATGCACTAATTATCTCTTCCTTAACCTTATATGTACCAAATTTTTCCTTGCTATCCACCTTTTAGCCTGACCTCACCGATGCACCCAATCTACTGATCCCCGTCAACTCGTGTACCGGCCGTGAAGCAAACTGATCTCCGTTATACTACCTGTCTGACACAGCTATTTTCATAGCTAAGAAATTTATTTCTTATTTGATGCATCTTACAGGAGTCCTCGTCATCAGCTCATCCTCACCGATCACTAATTTTGGCAACATCTGTAATTTGGTCATACATCCATCGTTCGCTTTACTAATCTTGTTTTAAATTGTTTCCCTCCCAAAATCTTCTCTTTTCCTCCATCCATCTCGTTCCAATTAATCTTTCTTGTCTTTTTCTAATTGTAGGATTGACATATTAGTTCTTACACCAGTACGTAGAATGAGAGTGTTCTTGCTCCAGATAAGACTGAACTATTTGTTCTGTTTTGTCCTACTCCCCTTATGGGGGTGGATCTGAACCTCGTCCCCGCGCACTGACTACCGGGCTTCCCCTGAAGAGGCGTTTCTTACTGACCAAACGCGCTACCCCTGAGGACGGTGGGAGGTCAGAAGGATGTCCGATTCGAACTAGGAAACCTTCCGCCCCGCCTCCGACAACCCGACGCTACTTAAACTCCCTAGGGTCTTCGGGTTCCTACCCATCTGTTCCCAGTTACACTTTCGTCAGGGCTCCATCGGGAAATCGGCTTAAGGGCGCGGTACCCGAAACTCGCATCGGACAGCCCGATCACAGTCTCACCCAACTCTGGACTGCCGAGAGGGAAGTTCTTAGCTCCTCTTAGTTCATACCATTTTAAATATAATGTTCTGACTTTTCTATTCAAGTGCATTATGTACACAAAACTGGTTTTGGCGGACCTAGTGTCCTCCTATGTGTTTTATTCTTCATCCCTATATCCACTAATCAAAAGGTAAGCATTTACTAATACTATACTAACCTGTACATAACCAAGCACTTGCATACTGCTTGCTAACAACGTATGCGGGGACATTCGAGGTTTAGCTTCGTTCTTTAAATGTAGAGTCGTTCATAAAAAAAAAATTAGAGTCCATGCTAGTGCCCTGAAGGGGTAACCATAAGTTACCTATACCGGGGCGGGTAAGTGGTGGGATCCTCGAATGCTCTATCAATCTGGCCTCGACCTTTTTGATATTCGAGATGCCATCAGTGGTGCTAGTCTCAAGAGCCACTCCACCTCCCTTGATCTTCTTCGTCCTGACGACCTTAAAACCATCCTTGTTAGGATTAAGAAGCTCGGTTAGTTTCTTATGGGTTTCATCGGAAGTTTTACCCTCGGGAACAGTTGGATAAAATAGGATGGTTGGTTGTGGGGTGGGGATCGGCCTCGGAACACCGTCAACAAATATTCTGTTCGACTGGGGTCCTGAAATATTGGCGGCTGCAGAAACATAAGTTTTACTAACCTGGGTCGGAATATTAGTTTTTTTGATCAATTGATCAACCTTGGATGACAGCTTCCTTTGAGGCTCCAAAATATCCGCTAGAGTGGTTGCGCGTGCCACCGAAGTTGCATGAGTCACTGCTAGGTTTGAGACCAATTTTTTGATCTCGTCCATGGCGTTGCTGATGACCGTTCTGTCATCCTTGTTCATTCTATTCTTTCCACTATTCATGGTTACAGTCGCCAAGTCCATGTGCGACCAGATAAGGGAAAGAATGTCGTGTGTCGACGAACCTGTTGGATCAAGAATAATAGAGTCGTTCTCCCTCAGCCTCTTCCTGTTCTCCTGGTTGGGGGAGCGCGTGGCGTGAGATGTCGACGCAACTGGGTTGTTGGCCGTAACGCCAATTTCAGGAGCTGCAGTGGAGTGTTCCATAGGACTGACTGATGGTGATACGGAAGCTACACTTACCTGTGCTGGAGCCTTATTAGAGGTCTCACTTTGACTCACACTGACTACTGATGGTGTAACGGGAGCTGTAATTACCTGTGATGGGCGTCTATTCGAGGGATCAATTTGACGCATGCTGTGGATGCTTGTGAAAGGGGAGGCGCTTTTGTGAGGTGGCACAGGTTTTCTTACCGACAGAGACTTGAGGAGAGCCGCTGACTTGGGTGAGAGCTCCTCTTGTTCACTTAGCGCTTGTTGCAGCATCTCGTTTTCGCTCTATAAAATGGCAAATTGTACCGTGGGACTCCTACTGTGGGTGTCCCCATCAGATTCCTCTGAATCCGATATGTTGGTACCCCCAGAGAACAAACTAAGCTAAAATGTGTGATTTGAGATTAAAGTAAATGAACAAAATACGCGTTTTTTTGTCTCACGGAGGTCCTATAAACTTATAAATGGCACCATACGAATCCCCTAACGAAACTGGGCCGGAAAAAAGTTTAAACCAAAAAAAGGGGTAAATGAAAATTTACCCCAAATTTCAAAAAATTTCCCCAAAAATGGGGAAAATTTTTTGTCAAAGTGCCCTCAGATGGTCCAAAAAAACACTTTTAAGGGTAGAAAATATTTTTCTGACACTTAGAAAAATTTTGTCAAAAAGTTAAAATTTTATCAGTCCTCCACTGAGTTTGGATTAAATATTTAAATTTGTAAAAAAAATGGATATGTTACTTGTCTTTTCAAAATCTTACACATACAAATTTTCAAAATTCAATTATAAAAGTAAAAAAAAATTCAAAGTTTTAGGTCGGTCCTCAAAACCGTTTTATAGTCTTATTCCAAAATTTTGCGTGGATTGTTCTAGAAAACTTAAGCACGTGGCTGAACTTTAAACACTAATAACTTTAAGAGTATAACACATACACAGAAAGTGGAATGATCACCCGACGTAGAAAAAAATTCTGCGTCGAGTACACTATGTGACTTGACAGTTCACAAAAATAAACACAAGATAATTGTATTTCGATGAGGAACACCGCGGGCTGATTTTTTAAAATTGTCGTAAATCGTACAAATAAGTGTCAAATTCACTGTTTTTTGGAGCACTGGTGCGCAAGCAACCTTTACACCCTGTACCGGTAGTGGGTACAGGATATGTGGTAAAAAACCACCACTTTTGGTGATTTTAAAAAATCAACAAAACAAAAACACTAAATAGTACTAAAAATACACTGTAAACAGAAAAGTAAGATCACAGGCGGATAGCCCGTGAAAAAATACACCTGGTGGTGCTAAAATGGCTTTGGAATCTTGTACCGTAACCGATTTATATAATTTTGATTGCGGAGCGAGATTTAAGCGTGTTGTTGCGTTGGCGGCAAGAACTGAACTGAACAATAGAACTGTCATAACAAGCTATTTTAAATCATTGTAAACAATTATAGTATACACAGGTAGCTCGGTACTACGCTAAGTACATTGCGACTAGCGCCCGCCGTTCATCAATAATTATGTTTACCTGTATATCATTTATGTTACCTACTTACTGCGGCGAATAAAAATTCGTACGGCCACTCATAGGTACATAGTTACTTTGCAGCGGCGGCATTGAGCCACTATTATTATTACTTACCATTGTGATTACTTTCCTGTCGCTAACCGAGCGCAATATTATCACAACATTATGTACCTTACATTATAAATGGACTTGCGTTTTTGTAAATTATTATTGACATTGTAAAATATTCATTGTTGTAAATATGTACTATATGTCTTTGTATCGCGTAGAGACGCTGGTGGGGAGGCATGTGGGACTGCTTTAACCCATCCCACATATGGTAACACTTTTATAATTACTCCGCCGCCTGAAGCCCCGGAGGAGCTAGGCACGGACGGGAAAACGGCTCTCCGTCTTTCTAGTTTCAACTTTCGACCAGACCACCACTCTCCACTACCACCGTCTCTGCGTTCGCATAACTTGTAAATTCATTTTCGCAAATAAATTCAACAAAGATCGCAGACCTTTATCTTTCACTCATCCGAATTCCTTGAACACAGATTTACGATACCGGCAGCCATCGTAAATTACACTCCACACATCGCTATCATACTGGCGACTCCACGCTGCCATAGTCCCATAGAGCCTGAAAAAATGCCTTTCAAAGTCCGAACCCAAGTCTCAAATAAGCGTTTTGTGGAATATTAATTTTTCCAGAAATGCAATTAAATGCATAATTTGTGACTGATTTCGATTTAGACAATGATTCTCATCCCGATTACAATATTTCAGCACGTTTGGTCCCATAGAGCCTGAAAAAATTCCTATAAAAGTCCGAACCCAAGTCCCAAATTAGCGCTCAGTAGAATAAGGATTTGTCCAGAAATGCATTTTTTGTGACTGTTTTAAATTCGGACTATGATTCTTATGGCGATTACAATATTTCAGCCCGTTTGGTCCAAAAGAGCCTGAAAAAATGGCTTTTAAAGTCCGAACCCAAGTATCAAATTAGCGATCAGTAGAGTAATGATTTATTCAGAAATGCAATAAAATGCATATTTTGTGACTGATTTCGATTCGGACCATGATTCTTAACGCGATAACAATATTTCAGCCCGTTTAGTCCCAAAGAGCCTGAAAAAATGCCTTTCAAAGTCCGAACCCAAGTCTCAAATAAGCGTTCAATAGAATATTGATTTTTCCAGAAATGCAATTAAATGCATTTTTTGTGACTGATTTCGATTCGGACTATGATTATTATTCCGATTACAATATTTCAGCCCGTTTGGTCCAAAAGAGCCTGAAAAAATGGCTTTCTAAGTATGAACCCAAGTCTTAAATTAGCGCTTAGTAGAATAATGATTTATCCAAAAATGCAATATAATGCATATTTTGAGACTGATTTCGATTTGGACCATGATTCTTATCGCGATTACAATATATCAGCCCGTTTGGTCCCATAGAGCCTGAAAAAAATCCTTTTAAAGTCCGAACCAAAGACCCAAATTAGCGCTCAGTAGATAGAGGATTTTTCCAGAAATGCTATTTAATGCATATTTTATGACTGATTTCGATTTGGACCATGATTCTCATCGAAATTACATAATTTCAACCCGTTTGGTCCCATAGATCCTGAAAAAATGCCTTTGACAGTCCGAAC
This sequence comes from Hesperophylax magnus, assembly GCA_026573805.1. Taxonomy (NCBI): domain Eukaryota; kingdom Metazoa; phylum Arthropoda; class Insecta; order Trichoptera; family Limnephilidae; genus Hesperophylax; species Hesperophylax magnus. The sequence continues at coordinate 27,573,153 of JAIUSX010000012.1, forward strand.
CCAAGTCTCAAAATAGCGCTCAGTAGAATAATGATTTTTTCTGAAATGGAATTAAATTCATATTTTGTGACTGATTTCGATTTGGACCATGATTCTTATTGCAATTAAAAAATTTCAACCCGTTTGGTCCCAGAGATCCTGAAAAAATGACTATTAAATTCCGAACCCAAGTCCCAAATTAGCGCTCAGTAGAATATTGATTTTTCCAGAAATGCAATAAAATGCATATTTTATGACTTATTTCGAATCAGACCATGATTCTTGTCGCGATTTCTTGACGTCAGCCTGTTCAGTAACATAGAGCCTAAAAAAATGCGATTGACAGTCCGAACCCAAGTCTCAAATAAGCGTTCAGTAGAATATTAATTTTTCCAGAAATGCAATTAAATGCATAATTTGTGACTGATTTCGATTTGGACCATGATTCTTATCGCGATTACAAAATTTCATCCCGTTTTGTCCCATAGATCCTGAAAAAATGCCATTGACAGTCCGAACCCAAGTCTCAAATAAGCGTTCAGTGGAATATTAATTTTTCCAGAAATGCAATTAAATGTATAATTTGTGACAGATTTCGATTTGGACCATGATTCTCATCCCGATTACAATATTTCAGCCCGTTTGGTCCCATAGAGCCTGAAAAAATTCCTATTAATGTCCGAACCCAAGTCCCAAATTTGCGCTCCGTAGAATAATGATTTTTCTAAAAATGCAATTAAATGCATTATTTGTGACTGATTTCGATTTGGACCATGATTCTTATCGCGATTACAATATTTCAGCCCGTTTGGTCCCATAGAGCCTGAAAAAATTCTTTTTAAAGTCCGAACCAAAGTCCCAAATTAGCGCTCAGAAGATTAAGGATTTTTCCAGAAATTAAATTTAATGCATATTTTGGGACTGATTTCGATTCGGACCATGATTTTTATCGCGATTTAATAATTTCATCCCGTTTTGTCACATAGATCCTGAAAAAATGCCATTGTAAATTATTATTGACATTGTAAAATATTCATTGTTGTAAATATGTACTATATGTCTTTGTATCGCGTAGAGACGCTGGTGGGGAGGCATGTGGGACTGCTTTAACTCATCCCACATATGGTAACACTTTTATAATTACTCCGCCGCCTGAAGCCCCGGAGGAGCTAGGCGCGGACGGGAAGAGGGCTCTCCGTCATTCTAGTTTCAACTTTCGACCAGACCACCACTCTCCACTACCATCGTCTCTGCGTTCGCATAACTTGTAAATTCATTTTCGCAAATAAATTCAACAAAGATCGCAGACCTTTATCTTTCACTCATCCGAATTCCTTGAACACAGATTTACGATACCGGCAGCCATCGTAAATTACACTCCACACATCGCTATCATACTGGCGACTCCACGCTGCCATAGTCCCATAGAGCCTGAAAAAATGCCTTTCAAAGTCCGAACCCAAGTCTCAAATAAGCGTTTTGTGGAATATTAATTTTTCCAGAAATGCAATTAAATGCATAATTTGTGACTGATTTCGATTTAGACCATGATTCTCATCCCGATTCTTAACGCGATAACAATATTTCAGCCCGTTTAGTCCCAAAGAGCCTGAAAAAATGCCTTTCAAAGTCCGAACCCAAGTCTCAAATAAGCGTTCAATAGAATATTGATTTTTCCAGAAATGCAATTAAATGCATTTTTTGTGACTGATTTCGATTCGGACTATGATTATTATTCCGATTACAATATTTCAGCCCGTTTGGTCCAAAAGAGCCTGAAGAAATGGCTTTCTATGTATGAACCCAAGTCTTAAATTAGCGCTTAGTAGAATAATGATTTATCCAGAAATGCAATATAATGCATATTTTGAGACTGATTTCGATTTGGACCATGATTCTTATCGCGATTACAATATATCAGCCCGTTTGGTCCCATAGAGCCTGAAAAAAATCCTTTTAAAGTCCGAACCAAAGACCCAAATTAGCGCTCAGTAGATAGAGGATTTTTCCAGAAATGCTATTTAATGCATATTTTATGACTGATTTCGATTTGGACCATGATTCTCATCGAAATTACATAATTTCAACCCGTTTGGTCCCATAGATCCTGAAAAAATGCCTTTGACAGTCCGAACCCAAGTCTCAAAATAGCGCTCAGTAGAATAATGATTTTTTCTGAAATGGAATTAAATTCATATTTTGTGACTGATTTCGATTTGGACCATGATTCTTATTGCAATTACAAAATTTCAACCCGTTTGGTCCCAGAGATCCTGAAAAAATGACTATTAAATTCCGAACCCAAGTCCCAAATTAGCGCTCAGTAGAATATTGATTTTTCCAGAAATGCAATTAAATGCATATTTTATGACTTATTTCGAATCAGACCATGATTCTTATCGCGATTTCTTGACGTCAGCCTGTTCAGTAACATAGAGCCTAAAAAAATGCCATTGACAGTCCGAACCCAAGTCTCAAATAAGCGTTCAGTAGAATATTAATTTTTCCAGAAATGCAATTAAATGCATAATTTGTGACTGATTTCGATTTGTACCATGATTCTTATCGCGATTACAAAATTTCATCCCGTTTTGTCCCATAGATCCTGAAAAAATGCCATTGACAGTCCAAACCCAAGTCTCAAAAAAGCGTTCAGTAGAATATTAATTTTTCCAGAAATGCAATTAAATGCATAATTTGTGACTGATTTCGATTTGGACCATGATTCTTATCGCGATTACAAAATTTCATCCCGTTTTGTCCCATAGATCCTGAAAAAATGCCATTGACAGTCCGAACCCAAGTCTCAAATAAGCGTTCAGTGGAATATTAATTTTTCCAGAAATGCAATTAAATGTATAATTTGTGACAGATTTCGATTTGGACCATGATTCTCATCCCGATTACAATATTTCAGCCCGTTTGGTCCCATAGAGCCTGAAAAAATTCCTATTAATGTCCGAACCCAAGTCCCAAATTTGCGCTCCGTAGAATAATGATTTTTCTAAAAATGCAATTAAATGCATTATTTGTGACCTATTTCGATTTGGACCATGATTCTTATCGCGATTACAATATTTCAGCCCGTTTGGTCCCATAGAGCCTGAAAAAATTCTTTTTAAAGTCCGAACCAAAGTCCCAAATTAGCGCTCAGAAGATTAAGGATCTTTCCAGAAATTAAATTTAATGCATATTTTGGGACTGATTTCGATTCGGACCATGATTTTTATCGCGATTTAATAATTTCATCCCGTTTTGTCACATAGATCCTGAAAAAATGCCATTGACAGTCCGAACCCAAATCTCAAATAAGCGCTCAGAAGAATAATGATTTTTCCAGAAATGGAATTATTTCATATTTTGTGACTGATTCCGATTCAGACCATGATTCTTATCGCGATTACAAAATTTCAACCCGTTTGGTCCCATAGATCCTGTAAAAATGCCTTTTAATGTCCGAACCCATGTCTCAAAATACCGCTCAGTAGAATAATGATTTTTCCAGAAATGGAATTAAATTCATATTTTGTGACTGATTCCGATTCAGACCATGATTCTCATCCCGATTACAATATTTCAGCCCGTTTGGTCCCATAGAGCCTGAAAACATTCCTATTAATGTCCGAACCCAAGTCCCAAATTTGCCCTCAGTAGAATACGGATTTTTCCAGAAATGCAATTAAATGCATTTTTTGTGACTGATTTCGATTCGGACCATGATTCTTATCGCGATTACAATATTTCAGCCCGTTTGGTCCTATAGAGCCTGAAAAAATTCCTTTTAAAGTCCGAACCAAAGTCCCAAATTAGCGCTCAGTAGATTATGGATTTTTCCAGAAATGCAATTTAATGCATATTTTTAGACTGATTTCGATTCGGACCATGATTTCATTTCATCCCAATTGTCCCATAGATCCTGAAAAAATGCCATCGACAGTCCGAACCCAAGTCTCAAAATAGCGCTCAGTAGAATAATGATTTTTCCAGAAATGGAATTAAATTCATATTTTGTGACTGATTCCGATTCAGACCATGATTTTTATCGCGATACCAATACTTCAACCCGTTTGGTCCAATAAATCCTGAAAAAATGCCTTTGACAGTCCGGACCCAAGTCTCAAATTAGTGCTCAGTAGAATAATGATTTTTCCTGAAATGGAATTAAATTCATATTTTGTGACTGATTCCGATTCGGACCATGATTCTTATCGCGATACCTATAATTCAACCCGTTTGATCGCATAGATCCTGAAAAAATGCCTTTGACAGTCCGAACCTAAGTCTTAAATTAGCGCTCAGTAGAATAATGATTTTTCCTGAAATGGAATTAAATTCATATTTTGTGACTGATTCCGATTCAGACCATGATTCTTATCGCGATAACAATATTTCAGCCCGATTGGTCCCATAGAGCCTGAAAAAATGCCTGTGACAGTCCGAACCCAAGTATCAAATAAGCGCTCAGTAGAATAATGATTTTTTCAGAAATTGAATTAAATTCATATTTTGTGACTGATTCCGATTCAGACCATGATTCTTATCGCGATTACAATACTTCAACCCGTTTGGTCCCATAAATCCTGAAAAAATGCCTTTGACAGTCCGAAACCAAGTCTCAAATTAGCGCTCAGTAGAATAATGATTTATCCAGAAAAGCAATATAATGCATATTTTTTGACTGATTTCGTTTCGGACCATGATTCTTATCGAGATTACAAAAATTCTTCCCAATTGTCCCATAGATCCTGAAAAAAGGCCATTGACAGTCCGAACCCAAGTCTCAAATTAGCTCTCCGTAGAATAATGATTTTTCTAGAAATGCAATTAAATGCATTATTTGTGACTGATTTCGATTTGAACCATAATTCTCATCCCGATTACAATATTTCAGCCCGTTTGGTCCCATAGCTCCTGAAAAAATTCCTATTAAAGTCCGAACCCAAGTCCCAAATTAGCGCTCAGAAGAATAAGGATTTTTCCAGAAATGCAATTAAATGCATTTTTTGTGACTGATTTCGATTCCGACCATGATTCTTATCGCGATACCAATAATTCAACCCGTTTGGTCCCATAGATCCTGAAAAAATGCCTTTGACAGTCCGAACCCAAGTCTTAAATTAGCGCTCAGTAGAATAATGATTTTTCCTGAAATGGAATTAAATTCATATTTTGTGACTGATTCCGATTCAGACCATGTTTCTTATCGCGATTACAATACTTCAACCCGTTTGTTCCCATAAATCCTGAAAAAATGCCTTTGACAGTCCGAACCCAAGTCTCAAATTAGCGCTCAGTAGAATAATGATTTTTCCTAAAATGGAATTAAAATCATATTTTGTGACTGATTCCGATTCGGACCATGATTCTTATCGCGATTACAAAACTTCAACCCGTTTGGTCCCATAGATCCTGAAAAAATGCCATTGACAGTCCGAACCCAAGTCTCAAATAAGCGTTCAGTGGAATATTAATTTTTCCAGAAATGCAATTAAATGTTTAATTTGTGACAGATTTCGATTTGGACCATGATTCTCATGCCGATTACAATATTTCAGCCCGTTTGGTCCCATAGAGCCTGAAAAAATTCCCATTAATGTCCGAACCCAAGTCCCAAATTTGCGCTCCGTAGAATAATGATATTTCTAAAAATGCAATTAAATGCATTATTTGTGACTGATTTCGATTTGGACCATGATTCTTATCGCAATTACAAAATTTCAACCCGTTTGGTCCCATAGATCCTGAAAAAATGTCTTTTAAAGTCCAAACCCAAGTCCCAAATTAGCGCTCAGTAGAATAAGGATTTTCCAGAAATGCAATATAATGCAGAATTTGAGACTGATTTCGATTTGGACTATGATTCTTATAGCGCTTAAAATATTTCAACCCGTTTGGTCCCATAGAGCCTGCAAAAATGCCTTTCAAAGTCCGAACCCGAAGTCTCAAATAAGCGTTCAGTAGAAAATTGATTTTTCCAGAAATGCAATTAAATGCATATTTTATTACTGATTTCGATTCAGACCATGATTCTTATCGCGATTTCTTGACGTCAGCCTGTTCAGTTACATTGAGCCTGAAAAAATGCTATTGACAGTCCGAACCCAAGTTTCAAATTAGTGCTCAGTGGAATAATGATTTTTCCAGAAATGCAATTAAATGCAGAATTCGAGACTGATTTCGATTTGGACCATGATTCTTATCGCAATTACAAAATTTCAACCCGTTTGGTCCCATAGATCCTGAAAAAATGTCTTTTAAAGTCAAAACCCAAGTCCCAAATTAGCGCTCAGTAGAATAAGGATTTTTCCAGAAATGCAATATAATGCATTTTTTGTGATTGATTTCGATTCGACCACGATTCTTATCGCGATTTCTTAACGTCAGCCTAAAGTCCTAAATTAGCGCTCAGTAGATTAAGGATTTTTCCAGAAATGCAATTAAATGCATATTTTATGACTGATTTCGATTCAGACCATGATTCTTATCGCGACTTCTTGACGTCAGCCTGTTCAGTAACATAGAGCCGGAAAAAATGCCATTGACAGTCCGAACCCAAGTCTCAAATTAGCGCTCAGTAGAATAATGATTTTTCCAGAAATGGAATTAAATTCATATTTTGTGACTGATTCCGATTCAGACCATGATTCTTATCGCGATTACAAAATTTAGACCCGTTTGGTCACATAGATCCTGAAAAAATGCCTTTTAAAGTACGAACCCAGGTCTCAAAATAGCGATCAGTAGAATAATGATTTATCCAGAAATGCAATATAATGCATATTTGAGACTGATTTCGATTCGGACCATGATTCTTGTCGCGATTACAATATTTCAACCCGTTTGTTCCCATAGAGCCTGAAAAAATGCCTTTTTAAGTCCGAACCCAGGTCTCAAAATAGCGATCAGTAGAATAATGATTTATCCAGAAATGCAATATAATGCATATTTGAGACTGATTTCGATTCGGACCATGATTCTTGTCGCGATTACAATATTTCAACCCGTTTGTTCCCATAGATCCTGAAAAAATGCCTTTGACAGTCCGAACCCAAATCTCAAATTAGCGCTCAGTAGAATAATGATTTTTCCTGAAATGGAATTAAATTCATATTTTGTGACTGATTCCGATTCGGACCATGATTCTTATCGCGATTACAATATTTCAGCCCGTTTGGTCCTATAGAGCCTGAAAAAATTCCTTTTAAAGTCCGAACCAAAGTCCCAAATTAGCGCTCAGTAGATTATGGATTTTTCCAGAAATGCAATTTAATGCATATTTTTAGACTGATTTCGATTCGGACCATGATTTCATTTCATCCCAATTGTCCCATAGATCCTGAAAAAATGCCATCGACAGTCCGAACCCAAGTCTCAAAATAGCGCTCAGTAGAATAATGATTTTTCCAGAAATGGAATTAAATTCATATTTTGTGACTGATTCCGATTCAGACCATGATTTTTATCGCGATACCAATACTTCAACCCGTTTGGTCCAATAAATCCTGAAAAAATGCCTTTGACAGTCCGGACCCAAGTCTCAAATTAGTGCTCAGTAGAATAATGATTTTTCCTGAAATGGAATTAAATTCATATTTTGTGACTGATTCCGATTCGGACCATGATTCTTATCGCGATACCTATAATTCAACCCGTTTGATCGCATAGATCCTGAAAAAATGCCTTTGACAGTCCGAACCTAAGTCTTAAATTAGCGCTCAGTAGAATAATGATTTTTCCTGAAATGGAATTAAATTCATATTTTGTGACTGATTCCGATTCAGACCATGATTCTTATCGCGATAACAATATTTCAGCCCGATTGGTCCCATAGAGCCTGAAAAAATGCCTGTGACAGTCCGAACCCAAGTATCAAATAAGCGCTCAGTAGAATAATGATTTTTTCAGAAATTGAATTAAATTCATATTTTGTGACTGATTCCGATTCAGACCATGATTCTTATCGCGATTACAATACTTCAACCCGTTTGGTCCCATAAATCCTGAAAAAATGCCTTTGACAGTCCGAAACCAAGTCTCAAATTAGCGCTCAGTAGAATAATGATTTATCCAGAAAAGCAATATAATGCATATTTTTAGACTGATTTCGTTTCGGACCATGATTCTTATCGAGATTACAAAAATTCTTCCCAATTGTCCCATAGATCCTGAAAAAAGGCCATTGACAGTCCGAACCCAAGTCTCAAATTAGCTCTCCGTAGAATAATGATTTTTCTAGAAATGCAATTAAATGCATTATTTGTGACTGATTTCGATTTGAACCATAATTCTCATCCCGATTACAATATTTCAGCCCGTTTGGTCCCATAGCTCCTGAAAAAATTCCTATTAAAGTCCGAACCCAAGTCCCAAATTAGCGCTCAGAAGAATAAGGATTTTTCCAGAAATGCAATTAAATGCATTTTTTGTGACTGATTTCGATTCCGACCATGATTCTTATCGCGATACCAATAATTCAACCCGTTTGGTCCCATAGATCCTGAAAAAATGCCTTTGACAGTCCGAACCCAAGTCTTAAATTAGCGCTCAGTAGAATAATGATTTTTCCTGAAATGGAATTAAATTCATATTTTGTGACTGATTCCGATTCAGACCATGTTTCTTATCGCGATTACAATACTTCAACCCGTTTGTTCCCATAAATCCTGAAAAAATGCCTTTGACAGTCCGAACCCAAGTCTCAAATTAGCGCTCAGTAGAATAATGATTTTTCCTAAAATGGAATTAAAATCATATTTTGTGACTGATTCCGATTCGGACCATGATTCTTATCGCGATTACAAAACTTCAACCCGTTTGGTCCCATAGATCCTGAAAAAATGCCATTGACAGTCCGAACCCAAGTCTCAAATAAGCGTTCAGTGGAATATTAATTTTTCCAGAAATGCAATTAAATGTTTAATTTGTGACAGATTTCGATTTGGACCATGATTCTCATGCCGATTACAATATTTCAGCCCGTTTGGTCCCATAGAGCCTGAAAAAATTCCCATTAATGTCCGAACCCAAGTCCCAAATTTGCGCTCCGTAGAATAATGATATTTCTAAAAATGCAATTAAATGCATTATTTGTGACTGATTTCGATTTGGACCATGATTCTTATCGCAATTACAAAATTTCAACCCGTTTGGTCCCATAGATCCTGAAAAAATGTCTTTTAAAGTCCAAACCCAAGTCCCAAATTAGCGCTCAGTAGAATAAGGATTTTCCAGAAATGCAATATAATGCAGAATTTGAGACTGATTTCGATTTGGACTATGATTCTTATAGCGCTTAAAATATTTCAACCCGTTTGGTCCCATAGAGCCTGCAAAAATGCCTTTCAAAGTCCGAACCCGAAGTCTCAAATAAGCGTTCAGTAGAAAATTGATTTTTCCAGAAATGCAATTAAATGCATATTTTATTACTGATTTCGATTCAGACCATGATTCTTATCGCGATTTCTTGACGTCAGCCTGTTCAGTTACATTGAGCCTGAAAAAATGCTATTGACAGTCCGAACCCAAGTTTCAAATTAGTGCTCAGTGGAATAATGATTTTTCCAGAAATGCAATTAAATGCAGAATTCGAGACTGATTTCGATTTGGACCATGATTCTTATCGCAATTACAAAATTTCAACCCGTTTGGTCCCATAGATCCTGAAAAAATGTCTTTTAAAGTCCAAACCCAAGTCCCAAATTAGCGCTCAGTAGAATAAGGATTTTTCCAGAAATGCAATATAATGCATTTTTTGTGATTGATTTCGATTCGACCACGATTCTTATCGCGATTTCTTAACGTCAGCCTAAAGTCCTAAATTAGCGCTCAGTAGATTAAGGATTTTTCCAGAAATGCAATTAAATGCATATTTTATGACTGATTTCGATTCAGACCATGATTCTTATCGCGACTTCTTGACGTCAGCCTGTTCAGTAACATAGAGCCGGAAAAAATGCCATTGACAGTCCGAACCCAAGTCTCAAATTAGCGCTCAGTAGAATAATGATTTTTCCAGAAATGGAATTAAATTCATATTTTGTGACTGATTCCGATTCAGACCATGATTCTTATCGCGATTACAAAATTTAGACCCGTTTGGTGACATAGATCCTGAAAAAATGCCTTTTAAAGTACGAACCCAGGTCTCAAAATAGCGATCAGTAGAATAATGATTTATCCAGAAATGCAATATAATGCATATTTGAGACTGATTTCGATTCGGACCATGATTCTTGTCGCGATTACAATATTTCAACCCGTTTGTTCCCATAGAGCCTGAAAAAATGCCTTTTTAAGTCCGAACCCAGGTCTCAAAATAGCGATCAGTAGAATAATGATTTATCCAGAAATGCAATATAATGCATATTTGAGACTGATTTCGATTCGGACCATGATTCTTGTCGCGATTACAATATTTCAACCCGTTTGTTCCCATAGATCCTGAAAAAATGCCTTTGACAGTCCGAACCCAAATCTCAAATTAGCGCTCAGTAGAATAATGATTTTTCCTGAAATGGAATTAAATTCATATTTTGTGACTGATTCCGATTCGGACCATGATTCTTATCGCGATTACAATATTTCAGCCCGTTTGGTCCTATAGAGCCTGAAAAAATTCCTTTTAAAGTCCGAACCAAAGTCCCAAATTAGCGCTCAGTAGATTATGGATTTTTCCAGAAATGCAATTTAATGCATATTTTTAGACTGATTTCGATTCGGACCATGATTTCATTTCATCCCAATTGTCCCATAGATCCTGAAAAAATGCCATCGACAGTCCGAACCCAAGTCTCAAAATAGCGCTCAGTAGAATAATGATTTTTCCAGAAATGGAATTAAATTCATATTTTGTGACTGATTCCGATTCAGACCATGATTTTTATCGCGATACCAATACTTCAACCCGTTTGGTCCAATAAATCCTGAAAAAATGCCTTTGACAGTCCGGACCCAAGTCTCAAATTAGTGTTCAGTAGAATAATGATTTTTCCTGAAATGGAATTAAATTCATATTTTGTGACTGATTCCGATTCGGACCATGATTCTTATCGCGATACCTATAATTCAACCCGTTTGATCGCATAGATCCTGAAAAAATGCCTTTGACAGTCCGAACCTAAGTCTTAAATTAGCGCTCAGTAGAATAATGATTTTTCCTGAAATGGAATTAAATTCATATTTTGTGACTGATTCCGATTCAGACCATGATTCTTATCGCGATAACAATATTTCAGCCCGATTGGTCCCATAGAGCCTGAAAAAATGCCTGTGACAGTCCGAACCCAAGTATCAAATAAGCGCTCAGTAGAATAATGATTTTTTCAGAAATTGAATTAAATTCATATTTTGTGACTGATTCCGATTCAGACCATGATTCTTATCGCGATTACAATACTTCAACCCGTTTGGTCCCATAAATCCTGAAAAAATGCCTTTGACAGTCCGAAACCAAGTCTCAAATTAGCGCTCAGTAGAATAATGATTTATCCAGAAAAGCAATATAATGCATATTTTTAGACTGATTTCGTTTCGGACCATGATTCTTATCGAGATTACAAAAATTCTTCCCAATTGTCCCATAGATCCTGAAAAAAGGCCATTGACAGTCCGAACCCAAGTCTCAAATTAGCTCTCCGTAGAATAATGATTTTTCTAGAAATGCAATTAAATGCATTATTTGTGACTGATTTCGATTTGAACCATAATTCTCATCCCGATTACAATATTTCAGCCCGTTTGGTCCCATAGCTCCTGAAAAAATTCCTATTAAAGTCCGAACCCAAGTCCCAAATTAGCGCTCAGAAGAATAAGGATTTTTCCAGAAATGCAATTAAATGCATTTTTTGTGACTGATTTCGATTCCGACCATGATTCTTATCGCGATACCAATAATTCAACCCGTTTGGTCCCATAGATCCTGAAAAAATGCCTTTGACAGTCCGAACCCAAGTCTTAAATTAGCGCTCAGTAGAATAATGATTTTTCCTGAAATGGAATTAAATTCATATTTTGTGACTGATTCCGATTCAGACCATGTTTCTTATCGCGATTACAATACTTCAACCCGTTTGTTCCCATAAATCCTGAAAAAATGCCTTTGACAGTCCGAACCCAAGTCTCAAATTAGCGCTCAGTAGAATAATGATTTTTCCTAAAATGGAATTAAAATCATATTTTGTGACTGATTCCGATTCGGACCATGATTCTTATCGCGATTACAAAACTTCAACCCGTTTGGTCCCATAGATCCTGAAAAAATGCCATTGACAGTCCGAACCCAAGTCTCAAATAAGCGTTCAGTGGAATATTAATTTTTCCAGAAATGCAATTAAATGTTTAATTTGTGACAGATTTCGATTTGGACCATGATTCTCATCCCGATTACAATATTTCAGCCCGTTTGGTCCCATAGAGCCTGAAAAAATTCCTATTAATGTCCGAACCCAAGTCCCAAATTTGCGCTCCGTAGAATAATGATATTTCTAAAAATGCAATTAAATGCATTATTTGTGACTGATTTCGATTTGGACCATGATTCTTATCGCAATTACAAAATTTCAACCCGTTTGGTCCCATAGATCCTGAAAAAATGTCTTTTAAAGTCCAAACCCAAGTCCCAAATTAGCGCTCAGTAGAATAAGGATTTTTCCAGAAATGCAATATAATGCAGAATTTGAGACTGATTTCGATTTGGACTATGATTCTTATAGCGCTTAAAATATTTCAACCCGTTTGGTCCCATAGAGCCTGCAAAAATGCCTTTCAAAGTCCGAACCCGAAGTCTCAAATAAGCGTTCAGTAGAAAATTGATTTTTCCAGAAATGCAATTAAATGCATATTTTATTACTGATTTCGATTCAGACCATGATTCTTATCGCGATTTCTTGACGTCAGCCTGTTCAGTTACATTGAGCCTGAAAAAATGCTATTGACAGTCCGAACCCAAGTTTCAAATTAGTGCTCAGTGGAATAATGATTTTTCCAGAAATGCAATTAAATGCAGAATTCGAGACTGATTTCGATTTGGACCATGATTCTTATCGCAATTACAAAATTTCAACCCGTTTGGTCCCATAGATCCTGAAAAAATGTCTTTTAAAGTCCAAACCCAAGTCCCAAATTAGCGCTCAGTAGAATAAGGATTTTTCCAGAAATGCAATATAATGCATTTTTTGTGATTGATTTCGATTCGACCACGATTCTTATCGCGATTTCTTAACGTCAGCCTAAAGTCCTAAATTAGCGCTCAGTAGATTAAGGATTTTTCCAGAAATGCAATTAAATGCATATTTTATGACTGATTTCGATTCAGACCATGATTCTTATCGCGACTTCTTGACGTCAGCCTGTTCAGTAACATAGAGCCGGAAAAAATGCCATTGACAGTCCGAACCCAAGTCTCAAATTAGCGCTCAGTAGAATAATGATTTTTCCAGAAATGGAATTAAATTCATATTTTGTGACTGATTCCGATTCAGACCATGATTCTTATCGCGATTACAAAATTTAGACCCGTTTGGTGACATAGATCCTGAAAAAATGCCTTTTAAAGTACGAACCCAGGTCTCAAAATAGCGATCAGTAGAATAATGATTTATCCAGAAATGCAATATAATGCATATTTGAGACTGATTTCGATTCGGACCATGATTCTTGTCGCGATTACAATATTTCAACCCGTTTGTTCCCATAGAGCCTGAAAAAATGCCTTTTTAAGTCCGAACCCAGGTCTCAAAATAGCGATCAGTAGAATAATGATTTATCCAGAAATGCAATATAATGCATATTTGAGACTGATTTCGATTCGGACCATGATTCTTGTCGCGATTACAATATTTCAACCCGTTTGTTCCCATAGATCCTGAAAAAATGCCTTTGACAGTCCGAACCCAAATCTCAAATTAGCGCTCAGTAGAATAATGATTTTTCCTGAAATGGAATTAAATTCATATTTTGTGACTGATTCCGATTCGGACCATGATTCTTATCGCGATTACAATATTTCAGCCCGATTTGTCCCATAGAGCCTGAAAAAATGCCTGTGACAGTCCGAACCCAAGTATCAAATAAGCGCTCAGTAGAGTAATGATTTTTTCAGAAATTGAATTAAATTCATATTTTGTGACTGATTCCGATTCAGACCATGATTCTTATCGCGATAACAATACTTCAACCCGTTTGTTCCCATAGATCCTGAAAAAATGCCTTTGACAGTCCGAACCCAAGTCTCAAATTAGCGCTCAGTAGAATAATGATTTTTCCTAAAATGGAATTAAAATCATATTTTGTGACTGATTCCGATTCGGACCATGATTCTTATTTCAATTACAAAATATCAACCCGTTTGGTCCAATAGATCCTGAAAAAATGCCTATTCAAGTCCGAACTCAAGTCTCAAATTAGCGCTCAGTAGAATAATGATTTTTCCAGAAATGCAATTAAATGCAGAATTTGAGACTGATTTCGATTTGGACCATGATTCTTATAGCGCTTAAAATATTTCAGCCCGTTTGGTCCCATAGAGCCTGCAAAAATGCCTTTCAAAGTCCGAACCCTAAGTCTCAAATAAGCGTTCAGTAGAAAATTGATTTTTCCAGAAATGCAATTAAATGCATATTTTATTACTGATTTCGATTCAGACCATGATTCTTATCGCGATTTCTTGACGTCAGCCTGTTCAGTTACATTGAGCCTGAAAAAATGCCATTGACAGTCCGAACCCAAGTCTCAAATTAGTGCTCAGTGGAATAATGATTTTTCCAGAAATGCAATTAAATGCAGAATTTGAGACTGATTTCGATTTGGACCATGATTCTTATCGCGATTACAATATTTCAGCCCGTTTGGTCCCATAGAGCCTGAAAAAATGCCTTTTAAAGTCCGAACCCATGTCTCAAAATAGCGCTCAGTAGAATAATGATTTTTCCAGAAATGGAATTAAATTCATATTTTGTGACTGATTTCGATTCAGACCATGATTCTTATCGAGATTCCAATACTTCAACCCGTTTGGTCCAATAGATCCTGAAAAAATGCCTTTGACACTCCGAACCCATGTCTCAAATTAGCGCTCAGTAGAATAATGATTTTTCTAGAAATGGAATTAAATTCGTATTTTGTGACTGATTCCGATTCAGACCACGATTCTTATCGCGATTACAAAACTTCAACCCGTTTGGTCCCAAAGAGCTCATTAGAATAATGATTTTTTCAGAAATTGAATTAAATTCATATTTTGTGACTGATTCCGATTGAGACCATGATTCTTATCGCGATTGCAAAATTTCAACCCGTTTGGTCCAATAGATCCTGAAAAAATTCCTATTAAAGTCCGAATCCAAGTCTCAAATTAGCACTCAGTAGAATAATGATTTTTCCAGAAATGGAATTGAATTCATATTTTGTGACTGATTCCGATTCAGACCATGATTCTTATCGCGATAACAATACTTCAACCCGTTTGGTCCCATAGATCCTAAAAAAATGCCTTTGACAGTCTGAACCCAAGTCTCAAAGTAGCGCTCAGTAGAATAATGATTTATCCTGAAATGGAATTAAATTCATATTTTGTGACTGATTCCGATTCGGACCATGATTCTTATCGCGATAACAATATTTCAGCCCGATTGGTCCCATAGAGCCTGTAAAAATGCCTTTGACAGTCCGAACCGAAGTATCAAATAAGCGCTCAGTAGAATAATGATTTTTTCAGAAATTGAATTAAATTCATATTTTGTGACTGATTCCGATTAAGACCATGATTCTTATCACGATTGCAAAATTTCAACCCGTTTGGTCCAATAGATCCTGAAAAAAATCCTATTAAATTCCGAACCCAAGTCTCAAATTAACGCTCAGTAGAATAATGATTTTTCCAGAAATGCAATTAAATGCATAATTTGT
The DNA here is from genome assembly GCA_026573805.1 of Hesperophylax magnus. Classification (NCBI taxonomy): domain Eukaryota; kingdom Metazoa; phylum Arthropoda; class Insecta; order Trichoptera; family Limnephilidae; genus Hesperophylax; species Hesperophylax magnus. The sequence continues at coordinate 27,589,035 of JAIUSX010000012.1, forward strand.
GACTGATTTCGATTTGGACCATGATTCTCATCGAAATTACAAAATTTCAACCCGTTTGGTCCCATAGATCCTGAAAAAATTGCTTTTAAAGTCCGAACCCAAGTCTCAAATTAGCGCTCAATAGAATAATGATTTATCCAGAAATGCAATATAATGCATATTATGAGACTGATTTCGATTCGGACCATGATTCTTATCGCGATTACAAAATTTCATCCCAATTGTCCCATAGATCCTGAAAAAATTGCTTTTAAAGTCCAAACCCAAGTCCCAAATTAGCGCTCAGTAGAATAAGGATTTTTCCAGAAATGCAATATAATGCATTTTTTGTGATTGATTTTGATTCGACCATGATTCTTATCGTGATTTCTTAACGTCAGCCTGTTCAGTACCATAGAGCCTGAAAAATTGCCTTCTAACGTCTGAACCCAAGTCTCAAAATAGCGCTCAGTAGAATAATGATTTTTCTAGAAATGGAATTAAATTCATATTTTGTGACTGATTCCGATTCAGACCATGATTCTTATCGCGATTACAAAACTTCAACCCGTTTGGTCCCATAGCGCTCAGTAGAATAATCATTTTTTCAGAAATTGAATTAAATTCATATTTTGTGACTGATTCCGATCGAGACCATGATTCTTATCGCAATTGCGAAATTTCAACCCGTTTGGTCCAATAGATCCTGAAAAAATTCCCATTAAAGTCCGAACCCAAGTCTCAAATTAGCACTCAGTAGAATAATGATTTTTCCAGAAATGGAATTGAATTCATATTTTGTGACTGATTCCGATTCAGACCATGATTTTTATCGCGATGACAAAATTTCAACCCGTTTGGTCCCATAGATCCTGTAAAAATGCCTTTTAAAGTCCGAACCCATGTCTCAAAATAGCGCTCAGTAGAATAATGATTTTTCCAGAAATGGAATTAAATTCATATTTTGTGACTGATTCCGATTCAGACCATGATTCTTATCGCGATTACAATACTTCAACCCGTTTGGTCCCATAGATCCTAAAAAAATGTCTTTGACAGTCCGAACCCAAGTCTCAAATTAGCGCTTAGTAGACTAATGATTTTTCCTGAAATGGAATTGAATTCATATTTTGTGACTGATTCCGAATCAGACCATGATTTTTATCGCGATGACAAAATTTCAACCCGTTTGGTCCCATAGATCCTGTAAAAATGCCTTTTAAAGTCCGAACCCATGTCTCAAAATAGCGCTCAGTAGAATAATGATTTTTCCAGAAATGGAATTAAATTCATATTTTGTGACTGATTCCGATTCAGACCATGATTCTTATCGCGATTACAATACTTCAACCCGTTTGGTCCCATAGATCCTAAAAAAATGTCTTTGACAGTCCGAACCCAAGTCTCAAATTAGCGCTTAGTAGACTAATGATTTTTCCTGAAATGGAATTAAATTCATATTTTGTGACTGATTCCGATTCGGACCATGATTCTTATCGCAATTACAAAATTTCAACCCGTTTGGTCCCATAGAGCCTGTAAAAATGCCTTTGACAGTCCGAACCCAAGTATCAAATAAGCGCTCAGTAGAATAATGTTTTTTTCAGAAATTGAATTAAATTCATATTTTGTGACTCATTCCGATTCAGACCATGATTCTTATCGCGTTTACAATATTTCAGCCCGTTTGGTCCCATAGAGCCTGAAAAAATGCAGTTGACAGTCCGAACCCATGTCTCAAATTATCGCTCAGTATAATGATGATTTTTTCAGAAATTGAATTAAATTCATATTTTGTGACTGATTCCGATTCGGACAATGATTCTTATCGCGATTATAATATTTCAGCCCGTTTGATCCCATAGAGCCTGAAAAAATGCCTTTGACAGTCCGAACCCAAGTCTCAAATAAGCGTTCAGTGGAATATTAATTTTTCCAGAAATGCAATTAAATGCATAATTTGTGACTGATTTCGATTTGGGCCATGATTCTCATCCCGATTACAATATTTCAGCACGTTTGGTCTCATAGAGCCTGAAAAAATTCCTATTAAAGTCCGAACCCAAGTCCCAAATTAGCGCTTAGTAGAATAAGGATTTTTCCAGAAATGCAATTAAATGCACTTTTTTAGACTGATTTCGATTCGGACCATGATTCTTATGGCGATTACAAAATTTCATCCCGTTTTGTCCCATAGATCCTGAAAGAATGCCTTTTAAAGTCCGAACCCATGTCTCAAATTAGCGCTCAGTCGAATAATGATTTATCCAGAAATGCAATTAAATGCATAATTTGTGACTGATTTCGATTTGGACCATCATTCTCATCCCGATTACAATATTTCAGCCCGTTTGGTCCCATAGAGCCTGAAAAAGTTCCTATTAAAGTCCGAACCCAAGTCCTAAATTAGCGCTCAGTAGATAAAGGATTTTTCCAGAAATGCAATTAAATGCACTTTTTTAGACTGATTTCGATTCGGACCATGATTCTTATGGCGATTACAAAATTTCATCCCGTTTTGTCCCATAGATCCTGAAAGAATGCCTTTTAAAATCCGAACCCAAGTCTCAAATTAGCGCTCAATAGAATAATGATTTATCCAGAAATGCAATATAATGCATATTATGAGACTGATTTCGATACGGACCATGATTCTTATCGCGATTACAAAATTTCATCCCAATTGTCCCATAGATCCTGAAAAAATGCCATTGACAGTCCGAACCCAAGCCTCAAATTTGCGCTCCGTAGAATAATGATTTTTCCAGAAATGCAATTAAATGCATAATTTGTGACTGATTTCGATTTGGACCATGATTCTCATCCCGATTACAAAATTTCAGCCCGTTTGGTCCCATAGAGCCTGAAAAAATGCCTTTCAGAGTCCGAACCCAAGTCTCAAATAAGCGTTCAGTGGAATATTAATTTTTCCAGAAATGCAATTAAATGCATAATTTGTGACTGATTTCGATTTGGGCCATGATTCTCATCCCGATTACAATATTTCAGCACGTTTGGTCCCATAGAGCCTGAAAAAATTCCTATTAAAGTCCGAACCCAAGTCCCAAATTAGCGCTCAGTAGAATAAGGATTTTTCCAGAAATGCAATTAAATGCACTTTTTTAGACTGATTTCGATTCGGACCATGATTCTTATGGCGATTACAAAATTTCATCCCGTTTTGTCCCATAGATCCTGAAAGAATGCCTTTTAAAGTCCCAACCCAGGTCTCAAATTAGCGCTCAGTGGAATAATGATTTATCCAGAAATGCAATTAAATGCATAATTTGTGACTGACTTCGATTTGGACCATAATTCTCATCCCGATTACAATATTTCAGCCCGTTTGGTCCCATAGAGCCTGAAAAAGTTGATATTAAATTCCAAACCCAAGTCCTAAATTAGCGCTCAGTAGATTAAGGATTTTTCCATTAATGCAATTAAATGCATATTTTATGACTGATTTCGATTCAGACCATGATTCTTATCGCGACTTCTTGACGTCAGCCTGTTCAGTAACATAGAGCCGGAAAAAATGCCATTGACAGTCCGAACCTAAGTCTCAAATAAGCGCTCAGTAGAATAATGATTTTTCCAGAAATGGAATTAAATTCATATTTTGTGACTGATTCCGATTCAGACCATGATTCTTATCGCGATCACAAAACTTCAGCCCGTTTGGTCCCATAGAGCCTGAAAAAATGCCTTTCAAAGTCCGAACCCAAGTCTCAAATAAGCGTTCAGTGGAATATTAATTTTTCCAGAAATGCAATTAAATGCATAATTTGTGACTGATTTCGATTTGGGCCATGATTCTCATCCCGATTACAATATTTCAGCACGTTTGGTCTCATAGAGCCTGAAAAAATTCCTATTAAAGTCCGAACCCAAGTCCCAAATTAGCGCTTAGTAGAATAAGGATTTTTCCAGAAATGCAATTAAATGCACTTTTTTAGACTGATTTCGATTCGGACCATGATTCTTATGGCGATTACAAAATTTCATCCCGTTTTGTCCCATAGATCCTGAAAGAATGCCTTTTAAAGTCCGAACCCATGTCTCAAATTAGCGCTCAGTCGAATAATGATTTATCCAGAAATGCAATTAAATGCATAATTTGTGACTGATTTCGATTTGGACCATCATTCTCATCCCGATTACAATATTTCAGCCCGTTTGGTCCCATAGAGCCTGAAAAAGTTCCTATTAAAGTCCGAACCCAAGTCCTAAATTAGCGCTCAGTAGATAAAGGATTTTTCCAGAAATGCAATTAAATGCACTTTTTTAGACTGATTTCGATTCGGACCATGATTCTTATGGCGATTACAAAATTTCATCCCGTTTTGTCCCATAGATCCTGAAAGAATGCCTTTTAAAGTCCGAACCCAAGTCTCAAATTAGCGCTCAATAGAATAATGATTTATCCAGAAATGCAATATAATGCATATTATGAGACTGATTTCGATTCGGACCATGATTCTTATCGCGATTACAATACTTCAACCCGTTTGGTCCCATAAATCCTGAAAAAATGCCTTTGACAGTCCGAAACCAAGTCTCAAATTAGCGCTCAGTAGAATAATGATTTATCCAGAAAAGCAATATAATGCATATTTTTAGACTGATTTCGTTTCGGACCATGATTCTTATCGAGATTACAAAAATTCTTCCCAATTGTCCCATAGATCCTGAAAAAATGCCATTGACAGTCCGAACCCAAGCCTCAAATTTGCGCTCCGTAGAATAATGATTTATCCAGAAAAGCAATATAATGCATATATTTAGACTGATTTCGTTTCGGACCATGATTCTTATCGAGATTACAAAAATTCTTCCCAATTGTCCCATAGATCCTGAAAAAAGGCCATTGACAGTCCGAACCCAAGTCTCAAATTAGCTCTCCGTAGAATAATGATTTTTCTAGAAATGCAATTAAATGCATTATTTGTGACTGATTTCGATTTGAACCATAATTCTCATCCCGATTACAATATTTCAGCCCGTTTGGTCCCATAGCTCCTGAAAAAATTCCTATTAAAGTCCGAACCCAAGTCCCAAATTAGCGCTCAGAAGAATAAGGATTTTTCCAGAAATGCAATTAAATGCATTTTTTGTGACTGATTTCGATTCCGACCATGATTCTTATCGCGATACCAATAATTCAACCCGTTTGGTCCCATAGATCCTGAAAAAATGCCTTTGACAGTCCGAACCCAAGTCTTAAATTAGCGCTCAGTAGAATAATGATTTTTCCTGAAATGGAATTAAATTCATATTTTGTGACTGATTCCGATTCAGACCATGTTTCTTATCGCGATTACAATACTTCAACCCGTTTGTTCCCATAAATCCTGAAAAAATGCCTTTGACAGTCCGAACCCAAGTCTCAAATTAGCGCTCAGTAGAATAATGATTTTTCCTAAAATGGAATTAAAATCATATTTTGTGACTGATTCCGATTCGGACCATGATTCTTATCGCGATTACAAAACTTCAACCCGTTTGGTCCCATAGATCCTGAAAAAATGCCATTGACAGTCCGAACCCAAGTCTCAAATAAGCGTTCAGTGGAATATTAATTTTTCCAGAAATGCAATTAAATGTTTAATTTGTGACAGATTTCGATTTGGACCATGATTCTCATCCCGATTACAATATTTCAGCCCGTTTGGTCCCATAGAGCCTGAAAAAATTCCTATTAATGTCCGAACCCAAGTCCCAAATTTGCGCTCCGTAGAATAATGATATTTCTAAAAATGCAATTAAATGCATTATTTGTGACTGATTTCGATTTGGACCATGATTCTTATCGCAATTACAAAATTTCAACCCGTTTGGTCCCATAGATCCTGAAAAAATGTCTTTTAAAGTCCAAACCCAAGTCCCAAATTAGCGCTCAGTAGAATAAGGATTTTTCCAGAAATGCAATATAATGCAGAATTTGAGACTGATTTCGATTTGGACTATGATTCTTATAGCGCTTAAAATATTTCAACCCGTTTGGTCCCATAGAGCCTGCAAAAATGCCTTTCAAAGTCCGAACCCGAAGTCTCAAATAAGCGTTCAGTAGAAAATTGATTTTTCCAGAAATGCAATTAAATGCATATTTTATTACTGATTTCGATTCAGACCATGATTCTTATCGCGATTTCTTGACGTCAGCCTGTTCAGTTACATTGAGCCTGAAAAAATGCTATTGACAGTCCGAACCCAAGTTTCAAATTAGTGCTCAGTGGAATAATGATTTTTCCAGAAATGCAATTAAATGCAGAATTCGAGACTGATTTCGATTTGGACCATGATTCTTATCGCAATTACAAAATTTCAACCCGTTTGGTCCCATAGATCCTGAAAAAATGTCTTTTAAAGTCCAAACCCAAGTCCCAAATTAGCGCTCAGTAGAATAAGGATTTTTCCAGAAATGCAATATAATGCATTTTTTGTGATTGATTTCGATTCGACCACGATTCTTATCGCGATTTCTTAACGTCAGCCTAAAGTCCTAAATTAGCGCTCAGTAGATTAAGGATTTTTCCAGAAATGCAATTAAATGCATATTTTATGACTGATTTCGATTCAGACCATGATTCTTATCGCGACTTCTTGACGTCAGCCTGTTCAGTAACATAGAGCCGGAAAAAATGCCATTGACAGTCCGAACCCAAGTCTCAAATTAGCGCTCAGTAGAATAATGATTTTTCCAGAAATGGAATTAAATTCATATTTTGTGACTGATTCCGATTCAGACCATGATTCTTATCGCGATTACAAAATTTAGACCCGTTTGGTGACATAGATCCTGAAAAAATGCCTTTTAAAGTACGAACCCAGGTCTCAAAATAGCGATCAGTAGAATAATGATTTATCCAGAAATGCAATATAATGCATATTTGAGACTGATTTCGATTCGGACCATGATTCTTGTCGCGATTACAATATTTCAACCCGTTTGTTCCCATAGAGCCTGAAAAAATGCCTTTTTAAGTCCGAACCCAGGTCTCAAAATAGCGATCAGTAGAATAATGATTTATCCAGAAATGCAATATAATGCATATTTGAGACTGATTTCGATTCGGACCATGATTCTTGTCGCGATTACAATATTTCAACCCGTTTGTTCCCATAGATCCTGAAAAAATGCCTTTGACAGTCCGAACCCAAATCTCAAATTAGCGCTCAGTAGAATAATGATTTTTCCTGAAATGGAATTAAATTCATATTTTGTGACTGATTCCGATTCGGACCATGATTCTTATCGCGATTACAATATTTCAGCCCGATTTGTCCCATAGAGCCTGAAAAAATGCCTGTGACAGTCCGAACCCAAGTATCAAATAAGCGCTCAGTAGAGTAATGATTTTTTCAGAAATTGAATTAAATTCATATTTTGTGACTGATTCCGATTGAGACCATGATTCTTATCGCGATTGCAAAATTTCAACCCGTTTGGTCCAATAGATCCTGAAAAAATTCCTATTAAAGTCCGAATCCAAGTCTCAAATTAGCACTCAGTAGAATAATGATTTTTCCAGAAATGGAATTGAATTCATATTTTGTGACTGATTCCGATTCAGACCATGATTCTTATCGCGATAACAATACTTCAACCCGTTTGGTCCCATAGATCCTAAAAAAATGCCTTTGACAGTCTGAACCCAAGTCTCAAAGTAGCGCTCAGTAGAATAATGATTTATCCTGAAATGGAATTAAATTCATATTTTGTGACTGATTCCGATTCGGACCATGATTCTTATCGCGATAACAATATTTCAGCCCGATTGGTCCCATAGAGCCTGTAAAAATGCCTTTGACAGTCCGAACCGAAGTATCAAATAAGCGCTCAGTAGAATAATGATTTTTTCAGAAATTGAATTAAATTCATATTTTGTGACTGATTCCGATTAAGACCATGATTCTTATCACGATTGCAAAATTTCAACCCGTTTGGTCCAATAGATCCTGAAAAAAATCCTATTAAATTCCGAACCCAAGTCTCAAATTAACGCTCAGTAGAATAATGATTTTTCCAGAAATGCAATTAAATGCATAATTTGTGACTGATTTCGATTTGGACCATGATTCTCATCGAAATTACAAAATTTCAACCCGTTTGGTCCCATAGATCCTGAAAAAATTGCTTTTAAAGTCCGAACCCAAGTCTCAAATTAGCGCTCAATAGAATAATGATTTATCCAGAAATGCAATATAATGCATATTATGAGACTGATTTCGATTCGGACCATGATTCTTATCGCGATTACAAAATTTCATCCCAATTGTCCCATAGATCCTGAAAAAATTGCTTTTAAAGTCCAAACCCAAGTCCCAAATTAGCGCTCAGTAGAATAAGGATTTTTCCAGAAATGCAATATAATGCATTTTTTGTGATTGATTTTGATTCGACCATGATTCTTATCGTGATTTCTTAACGTCAGCCTGTTCAGTACCATAGAGCCTGAAAAATTGCCTTCTAACGTCTGAACCCAAGTCTCAAAATAGCGCTCAGTAGAATAATGATTTTTCTAGAAATGGAATTAAATTCATATTTTGTGACTGATTCCGATTCAGACCATGATTCTTATCGCGATTACAAAACTTCAACCCGTTTGGTCCCATAGCGCTCAGTAGAATAATCATTTTTTCAGAAATTGAATTAAATTCATATTTTGTGACTGATTCCGATCGAGACCATGATTCTTATCGCAATTGCGAAATTTCAACCCGTTTGGTCCAATAGATCCTGAAAAAATTCCCATTAAAGTCCGAACCCAAGTCTCAAATTAGCACTCAGTAGAATAATGATTTTTCCAGAAATGGAATTGAATTCATATTTTGTGACTGATTCCGATTCAGACCATGATTTTTATCGCGATGACAAAATTTCAACCCGTTTGGTCCCATAGATCCTGTAAAAATGCCTTTTAAAGTCCGAACCCATGTCTCAAAATAGCGCTCAGTAGAATAATGATTTTTCCAGAAATGGAATTAAATTCATATTTTGTGACTGATTCCGATTCAGACCATGATTCTTATCGCGATTACAATACTTCAACCCGTTTGGTCCCATAGATCCTAAAAAAATGTCTTTGACAGTCCGAACCCAAGTCTCAAATTAGCGCTTAGTAGACTAATGATTTTTCCTGAAATGGAATTGAATTCATATTTTGTGACTGATTCCGAATCAGACCATGATTTTTATCGCGATGACAAAATTTCAACCCGTTTGGTCCCATAGATCCTGTAAAAATGCCTTTTAAAGTCCGAACCCATGTCTCAAAATAGCGCTCAGTAGAATAATGATTTTTCCAGAAATGGAATTAAATTCATATTTTGTGACTGATTCCGATTCAGACCATGATTCTTATCGCGATTACAATACTTCAACCCGTTTGGTCCCATAGATCCTAAAAAAATGTCTTTGACAGTCCGAACCCAAGTCTCAAATTAGCGCTTAGTAGACTAATGATTTTTCCTGAAATGGAATTAAATTCATATTTTGTGACTGATTCCGATTCGGACCATGATTCTTATCGCAATTACAAAATTTCAACCCGTTTGGTCCCATAGAGCCTGTAAAAATGCCTTTGACAGTCCGAACCCAAGTATCAAATAAGCGCTCAGTAGAATAATGTTTTTTTCAGAAATTGAATTAAATTCATATTTTGTGACTCATTCCGATTCAGACCATGATTCTTATCGCGTTTACAATATTTCAGCCCGTTTGGTCCCATAGAGCCTGAAAAAATGCAGTTGACAGTCCGAACCCATGTCTCAAATTATCGCTCAGTATAATGATGATTTTTTCAGAAATTGAATTAAATTCATATTTTGTGACTGATTCCGATTCGGACAATGATTCTTATCGCGATTATAATATTTCAGCCCGTTTGATCCCATAGAGCCTGAAAAAATGCCTTTGACAGTCCGAACCCAAGTCTCAAATAAGCGTTCAGTGGAATATTAATTTTTCCAGAAATGCAATTAAATGCATAATTTGTGACTGATTTCGATTTGGGCCATGATTCTCATCCCGATTATAATATTTCAGCACGTTTGGTCTCATAGAGCCTGAAAAAATTCCTATTAAAGTCCGAACCCAAGTCCCAAATTAGCGCTTAGTAGAATAAGGATTTTTCCAGAAATGCAATTAAATGCACTTTTTTAGACTGATTTCGATTCGGACCATGATTCTTATGGCGATTACAAAATTTCATCCCGTTTTGTCCCATAGATCCTGAAAGAATGCCTTTTAAAGTCCGAACCCATGTCTCAAATTAGCGCTCAGTCGAATAATGATTTATCCAGAAATGCAATTAAATGCATAATTTGTGACTGATTTCGATTTGGACCATCATTCTCATCCCGATTACAATATTTCAGCCCGTTTGGTCCCATAGAGCCTGAAAAAGTTCCTATTAAAGTCCGAACCCAAGTCCTAAATTAGCGCTCAGTAGATAAAGGATTTTTCCAGAAATGCAATTAAATGCACTTTTTTAGACTGATTTCGATTCGGACCATGATTCTTATGGCGATTACAAAATTTCATCCCGTTTTGTCCCATAGATCCTGAAAGAATGCCTTTTAAAATCCGAACCCAAGTCTCAAATTAGCGCTCAATAGAATAATGATTTATCCAGAAATGCAATATAATGCATATTATGAGACTGATTTCGATTCGGACCATGATTCTTATCGCGATTACAAAATTTCATCCCAATTGTCCCATAGATCCTGAAAAAATGCCATTGACAGTCCGAACCCAAGCCTCAAATTTGCGCTCCGTAGAATAATGATTTTTCCAGAAATGCAATTAAATGCATAATTTGTGACTGATTTCGATTTGGACCATGATTCTCATCCCGATTACAAAATTTCAGCCCGTTTGGTCCCATAGAGCCTGAAAAAATGCCTTTCAGAGTCCGAACCCAAGTCTCAAATAAGCGTTCAGTGGAATATTAATTTTTCCAGAAATGCAATTAAATGCATAATTTGTGACTGATTTCGATTTGGGCCATGATTCTCATCCCGATTACAATATTTCAGCACGTTTGGTCCCATAGAGCCTGAAAAAATTCCTATTAAAGTCCGAACCCAAGTCCCAAATTAGCGCTCAGTAGAATAAGGATTTTTCCAGAAATGCAATTAAATGCACTTTTTTAGACTGATTTCGATTCGGACCATGATTCTTATGGCGATTACAAAATTTCATCCCGTTTTGTCCCATAGATCCTGAAAGAATGCCTTTTAAAGTCCCAACCCAGGTCTCAAATTAGCGCTCAGTGGAATAATGATTTATCCAGAAATGCAATTAAATGCATAATTTGTGACTGACTTCGATTTGGACCATAATTCTCATCCCGATTACAATATTTCAGCCCGTTTGGTCCCATAGAGCCTGAAAAAGTTGATATTAAATTCCAAACCCAAGTCCTAAATTAGCGCTCAGTAGATTAAGGATTTTTCCATTAATGCAATTAAATGCATATTTGAGACTGATTTCGATTCGGACCATGATTCTTGTCGCGATTACAATATTTCAACCCGTTTGTTCCCATAGAGCCTGACAAAATGCCTTTCAAAGTCCGAACCCAAGTCTCAAGCGTTCAGTGGAATATTGATTTTTCTAGAAATGGAATTAAATTCGTATTTTGTGACTGATTCCGATTCAGACCATGATTATTATCGCGATCACAAAACTTCAGCCCGTTTGGTCCCATAGAGCCTGAAAAAATGCCTTTCAAAGTCCGAACCCAAGTCTCAAATAAGCGTTCAGTGGAATATTAATTTTTCCAGAAATGCAATAAAATGCATAATTTGTGACTGATTTCGATTTGGGCCATGATTCTCATCCCGATTACAATATTTCAGCACGTTTGGTCCCATAGAGCCTGAAAAAATTCCTATTAAAGTCCGAACCCAAGTCCCAAATTAGCGCTCAGTAGAATAAGGATTTTTCCAGAAATGCAATTAAATGCACTTTTTTAGACTGATTTCGATTCGGACCATGATTCTTATGGCGATTACAAAATTTCATCCCGTTTTGTCCCATAGATCCTGAAAGAATGCCTTTTAAAGTCCGAACCCATGTCTCAAATTAGCGCTCAGTCGAATAATGATTTATCCAGAAATGCAATTAAATGCATAATTTGTGACTGATTTCGATTTGGACCATCATTCTCATCCCGATTACAATATTTCAGCCCGTTTGGTCCCATAGAGCCTGAAAAAGTTCCTATTAAAGTCCGAACCCAAGTCCTAAATTAGCGCTCAGTAGATAAAGGATTTTTCCAGAAATGCAATTAAATGCACTTTTTTAGACTGATTTCGATTCGGACCATGATTCTTATGGCGATTACAAAATTTCATCCCGTTTTGTCCCATAGATCCTGAAAGAATGCCTTTTAAAGTCCGAACCCAAGTCTCAAATTAGCGCTCAATAGAATAATGATTTATCCAGAAATGCAATATAATGCATATTATGAGACTGATTTCGATTCGGACCATGATTCTTATCGCGATTACAAAATTTCATCCCAATTGTCCCATAGATCCTGAAAAAATGCCATTGACAGTCCGAACCCAAGCCTCAAATTTGCGCTCCGTAGAATAATGATTTTTCCAGAAATGCAATTAAATGCATAATTTGTGACTGATTTCGATTTGGACCATGATTCTCATCCCGATTACAAAATTTCAGCCCCTTTGGTCCCATACAGCCTGAAAAAAATCGTATTAAAGTCCGAACCCAAGTCCTAAATTAGCGCTCAATAGATTAAGGATTTTTCCAGAAATGCAATTAAATGCATATTTTATGACTGATTTCGATTCAGACCATGATTCTTATCGCGACTTCTTGACGTCAGCCTGTTCAGTAACATAGAGCCGGAAAAAATGCCATTGACAGTCCGAACCCAAGTCTCAAATTAGCGCTCAGTAGAATAATGATTTTTCCAGAAATGGAATTAAATTCATATTTTGTGACTGATTCCGATTCAGACCATGATTCTTATCGCGATTACAAAATTTAGACCCGTTTGGTCACATAGATCCTGAAAAAATGCCTTTTAAAGTCCGAACCCAGGTCTCAAAATAGCGATCAGTAGAATAATGATTTATCCAGAAATGCAATATAATGCATATTTGAGACTGATTTCGATTCGGACCATGATTCTTGTCGCGATTACAATATTTCAACCCGTTTGTTCCCATAGAGCCTGACAAAATGCCTTTCAAAGTCCGAACCCAAGTCTCAAGCGTTCAGTGGAATATTGATTTTTCTAGAAATGGAATTAAATTCGTATTTTGTGACTGATTCCGATTCAGACCATGATTATTATCGCGATCACAAAACTTCAGCCCGTTTGGTCCCATAGAGCCTGAAAAAATGCCTTTCAAAGTCCGAACCCAAGTCTCAAATAAGCGTTCAGTGGAATATTAATTTTTCCAGAAATGCAATAAAATGCATAATTTGTGACTGATTTCGATTTGGGCCATGATTCTCATCCCGATTACAATATTTCAGCACGTTTGGTCCCATAGAGCCTGAAAAAATTCCTATTAAAGTCCGAACCCAAGTCCCAAATTAGCGCTCAGTAGAATAAGGATTTTTCCAGAAATGCAATTAAATGCACTTTTTTAGACTGATTTCGATTCGGACCATGATTCTTATGGCGATTACAAAATTTCATCCCGTTTTGTCCCATAGATCCTGTAAAAATGCCTTTTAAAGTCCGAACCCATGTCTCAAAATAGCGCTCAGTAGAATAATGATTTTTCCAGAAATGGAATTAAATTCATATTTTGTGACTGATTCCGATTCAGACCATGATTCTTATCGCGATTACAATACTTCAACCCGTTTGGTCCCATAGATCCTAAAAAAATGTCTTTGACAGTCCGAACCCAAGTCTCAAATTAGCGCTTAGTAGACTAATGATTTTTCCTGAAATGGAATTGAATTCATATTTTGTGACTGATTCCGAATCAGACCATGATTTTTATCGCGATGACAAAATTTCAACCCGTTTGGTCCCATAGATCCTGTAAAAATGCCTTTTAAAGTCCGAACCCATGTCTCAAAATAGCGCTCAGTAGAATAATGATTTTTCCAGAAATGGAATTAAATTCATATTTTGTGACTGATTCCGATTCAGACCATGATTCTTATCGCGATTACAATACTTCAACCCGTTTGGTCCCATAGATCCTAAAAAAATGTCTTTGACAGTCCGAACCCAAGTCTCAAATTAGCGCTTAGTAGACTAATGATTTTTCCTGAAATGGAATTAAATTCATATTTTGTGACTGATTCCGATTCGGACCATGATTCTTATCGCAATTACAAAATTTCAACCCGTTTGGTCCCATAGAGCCTGTAAAAATGCCTTTGACAGTCCGAACCCAAGTATCAAATAAGCGCTCAGTAGAATAATGTTTTTTTCAGAAATTGAATTAAATTCATATTTTGTGACTCATTCCGATTCAGACCATGATTCTTATCGCGTTTACAATATTTCAGCCCGTTTGGTCCCATAGAGCCTGAAAAAATGCAGTTGACAGTCCGAACCCATGTCTCAAATTATCGCTCAGTATAATGATGATTTTTTCAGAAATTGAATTAAATTCATATTTTGTGACTGATTCCGATTCGGACAATGATTCTTATCGCGATTATAATATTTCAGCCCGTTTGATCCCATAGAGCCTGAAAAAATGCCTTTGACAGTCCGAACCCAAGTCTCAAATAAGCGTTCAGTGGAATATTAATTTTTCCAGAAATGCAATTAAATGCATAATTTGTGACTGATTTCGATTTGGGCCATGATTCTCATCCCGATTACAATATTTCAGCACGTTTGGTCTCATAGAGCCTGAAAAAATTCCTATTAAAGTCCGAACCCAAGTCCCAAATTAGCGCTTAGTAGAATAAGGATTTTTCCAGAAATGCAATTAAATGCACTTTTTTAGACTGATTTCGATTCGGACCATGATTCTTATGGCGATTACAAAATTTCATCCCGTTTTGTCCCATAGATCCTGAAAGAATGCCTTTTAAAGTCCGAACCCATGTCTCAAATTAGCGCTCAGTCGAATAATGATTTATCCAGAAATGCAATTAAATGCATAATTTGTGACTGATTTCGATTTGGACCATCATTCTCATCCCGATTACAATATTTCAGCCCGTTTGGTCCCATAGAGCCTGAAAAAGTTCCTATTAAAGTCCGAACCCAAGTCCTAAATTAGCGCTCAGTAGATAAAGGATTTTTCCAGAAATGCAATTAAATGCACTTTTTTAGACTGATTTCGATTCGGACCATGATTCTTATGGCGATTACAAAATTTCATCCCGTTTTGTCCCATAGATCCTGAAAGAATGCCTTTTAAAATCCGAACCCAAGTCTCAAATTAGCGCTCAATAGAATAATGATTTATCCAGAAATGCAATATAATGCATATTATGAGACTGATTTCGATTCGGACCATGATTCTTATCGCGATTACAAAATTTCATCCCAATTGTCCCATAGATCCTGAAAAAATGCCATTGACAGTCCGAACCCAAGCCTCAAATTTGCGCTCCGTAGAATAATGATTTTTCCAGAAATGCAATTAAATGCATAATTTGTGACTGATTTCGATTTGGACCATGATTCTCATCCCGATTACAAAATTTCAGCCCGTTTGGTCCCATAGAGCCTGAAAAAATGCCTTTCAGAGTCCGAACCCAAGTCTCAAATAAGCGTTCAGTGGAATATTAATTTTTCCAGAAATGCAATTAAATGCATAATTTGTGACTGATTTCGATTTGGGCCATGATTCTCATCCCGATTACAATATTTCAGCACGTTTGGTCCCATAGAGCCTGAAAAAATTCCTATTAAAGTCCGAACCCAAGTCCCAAATTAGCGCTCAGTAGAATAAGGATTTTTCCAGAAATGCAATTAAATGCACTTTTTTAGACTGATTTCGATTCGGACCATGATTCTTATGGCGATTACAAAATTTCATCCCGTTTTGTCCCATAGATCCTGAAAGAATGCCTTTTAAAGTCCCAACCCAGGTCTCAAATTAGCGCTCAGTGGAATAATGATTTATCCAGAAATGCAATTAAATGCATAATTTGTGACTGACTTCGATTTGGACCATAATTCTCATCCCGATTACAATATTTCAGCCCGTTTGGTCCCATAGAGCCTGAAAAAGTTGATATTAAATTCCAAACCCAAGTCCTAAATTAGCGCTCAGTAGATTAAGGATTTTTCCATTAATGCAATTAAATGCATATTTTATGACTGATTTCGATTCAGACCATGATTCTTATCGCGACTTCTTGACGTCAGCCTGTTCAGTAACATAGAGCCGGAAAAAATGCCATTGACAGTCCGAACCTAAGTCTCAAATAAGCGCTCAGTAGAATAATGATTTTTCCAGAAATGGAATTAAATTCATATTTTGTGACTGATTCCGATTCACACCATGATTCTTATCGCGATCACAAAACTTCAGCCCGTTTGGTCCCATAGAGCCTGAAAAAATGCCTTTCAAAGTCCGAACCCAAGTCTCAAATAAGCGTTCAGTGGAATATTAATTTTTCCAGAAATGCAATTAAATGCATAATTTGTGACTGATTTCGATTTGGGCCATGATTCTCATCCCGATTACAATATTTCAGCACGTTTGGTCTCATAGAGCCTGAAAAAATTCCTATTAAAGTCCGAACCCAAGTCCCAAATTAGCGCTTAGTAGAATAAGGATTTTTCCAGAAATGCAATTAAATGCACTTTTTTAGACTGATTTCGATTCGGACCATGATTCTTATGGCGATTACAAAATTTCATCCCGTTTTGTCCCATAGATCCTGAAAGAATGCCTTTTAAAGTCCGAACCCATGTCTCAAATTAGCGCTCAGTCGAATAATGATTTATCCAGAAATGCAATTAAATGCATAATTTGTGACTGATTTCGATTTGGACCATCATTCTCATCCCGATTACAATATTTCAGCCCGTTTGGTCCCATAGAGCCTGAAAAAGTTCCTATTAAAGTCCGAACCCAAGTCCTAAATTAGCGCTCAGTAGATAAAGGATTTTTCCAGAAATGCAATTAAATGCACTTTTTTAGACTGATTTCGATTCGGACCATGATTCTTATGGCGATTACAAAATTTCATCCCGTTTTGTCCCATAGATCCTGAAAGAATGCCTTTTAAAGTCCGAACCCAAGTCTCAAATTAGCGCTCAATAGAATAATGATTTATCCAGAAATGCAATATAATGCATATTATGAGACTGATTTCGATTCGGACCATGATTCTTATCGCGATTACAAAATTTCATCCCAATTGTCCCATAGATCCTGAAAAAATGCCATTGACAGTCCGAACCCAAGCCTCAAATTTGCGCTCCGTAGAATAATGATTTTTCCAGAAATGCAATTAAATGCATAATTTGTGACTGATTTCGATTTGGACCATGATTCTCATCCCGATTACAAAATTTCAGCCCCTTTGGTCCCATACAGCCTGAAAAAAATCGTATTAAAGTCCGAACCCAAGTCCTAAATTAGCGCTCAATAGATTAAGGATTTTTCCAGAAATGCAATTAAATGCATATTTTATGACTGATTTCGATTCAGACCATGATTCTTATCGCGACTTCTTGACGTCAGCCTGTTCAGTAACATAGAGCCGGAAAAAATGCCATTGACAGTCCGAACCCAAGTCTCAAATTAGCGCTCAGTAGAATAATGATTTTTCCAGAAATGGAATTAAATTCATATTTTGTGACTGATTCCGATTCAGACCATGATTCTTATCGCGATTACAAAATTTAGACCCGTTTGGTCACATAGATCCTGAAAAAATGCCTTTTAAAGTCCGAACCCAGGTCTCAAAATAGCGATCAGTAGAATAATGATTTATCCAGAAATGCAATATAATGCATATTTGAGACTGATTTCGATTCGGACCATGATTCTTGTCGCGATTACAATATTTCAACCCGTTTGTTCCCATAGAGCCTGACAAAATGCCTTTCAAAGTCCGAACCCAAGTCTCAAGCGTTCAGTGGAATATTGATTTTTCTAGAAATGGAATTAAATTCGTATTTTGTGACTGATTCCGATTCAGACCATGATTATTATCGCGATCACAAAACTTCAGCCCGTTTGGTCCCATAGAGCCTGAAAAAATGCCTTTCAAAGTCCGAACCCAAGTCTCAAATAAGCGTTCAGTGGAATATTAATTTTTCCAGAAATGCAATAAAATGCATAATTTGTGACTGATTTCGATTTGGGCCATGATTCTCATCCCGATTACAATATTTCAGCACGTTTGGTCCCATAGAGCCTGAAAAAATTCCTATTAAAGTCCGAACCCAAGTCCCAAATTAGCGCTCAGTAGAATAAGGATTTTTCCAGAAATGCAATTAAATGCACTTTTTTAGACTGATTTCGATTCGGACCATGATTCTTATGGCGATTACAAAATTTCATCCCGTTTTGT
This sequence comes from Hesperophylax magnus, assembly GCA_026573805.1. Lineage (NCBI taxonomy): Eukaryota > Metazoa > Arthropoda > Insecta > Trichoptera > Limnephilidae > Hesperophylax > Hesperophylax magnus. Next base: position 27,607,519 of record JAIUSX010000012.1, read on the forward strand.
CCCATAGATCCTGAAAGAATGCCTTTTAAAGTCCCAACCCAAGTCTCAAATTAGCGCTCAGTGGAATAATGATTTATCCAGAAATGCAATTAAATGCATAATTTGTGACTGATTTCGATTTGGACCATAATTCTCATCCCGATTACAATATTTCAGCCCGTTTGGTCCCATAGAGCCTGAAAAAGTTCCTATTAAATTCCGAACCCAAGTCCTAAATTAGCGCTCAGTAGATTAAGGATTTTTCCATTAATGCAATTAAATGCATATTTTATGACTGATTTCGATTCAGACCATGATTCTTATCGCGACTTCTTGACGTCAGCCTGTTCAGTAACATAGAGCCGGAAAAAATGCCATTGACAGTCCGAACCCAAGTCTCAAATTAGCGCTCAGTAGAATAATGGTTTTTCCAGAAACGGAATTAAATTCATATTTTGTGACTGATTCCGATTCAGACCATGATTCTTATCGCGTTTACAAAATTTAGACCCGTTTGGTCACATAGATCCTGAAAAAATGCCTTTTAAAGTCCGAACCCAGGTCTCAAAATAGCGATCAGTAGAATAATGATTTATTCAGAAATGCAATATAATGCATATTTGAGACTGATTTCGATTTGGACCATGATTCTTGTCGCGATAACAATATTTCAACCCGTTCGTTCCCATAGAGCCTGAAAAAATGCCTTTTTAAGTCCGAACCCAAGTCTCAAGCGTTCAGTGGAATATTGATTTTTCTAGAAATGGAATTAAATTCGTCTCAAGCGTTCAGTGGAATATTGATTTTTCTAGAAATGGAATTAAATTCGTATTTTGTGACTGATTCCGATTCAGAACATGATTCTTATCGCGATCACAAAACTTCAGCCCGTTTGGTCCCATAGAGCCTGAAAAAATGCCTTTCAAAGTCCGAACCCAAGTCTCAAATAAGCGTTCAGTGGAATATTAATTTTTCCAGAAATGCAATTAAATGCATAATTTGTGACTGATTTCGATTTGGACCATAATTCTCATCCCGATTACAATATTTCAGCCCGTTTGGTCCAATAGAGCCTGAAAAAGTTCCTATTAAAGTCCGAACCCAATTCCTAAATTAGCGCTCAGTAGATTAAGGATTTTTCCATTAATGCAATTAAATGCATATTTTATGACTGATTTCGATTCAGACCATGATTCTTATCGCGACTTCTTGACGTCAGCCTGTTCAGTAACATAGAGCCGGAAAAAGTGCCATTGACAGTCCGAACCCAATTCTCAAATTAGCGCTCAGTAGAATAATGATTTTTCCAAAAATGGAATTAAATTCATATTTTGTGACTGATTCCGATTCAGACCATGATTCTTATCGCGATTACAAAATTAAGACCCGTTTGGTCACATAGATCCTGAAAAAATGCCTTTTAAAGTCCGAACCCAGGTCTCAAAATAGCGATCAGTAGAATAATGATTTATCCAGAAATGCAATATAATGCATATTTGAGACTGATTTCGATTCGGACCATGATTCTTGTCGCGATTACAATATTTCAACCCGTTTGTTCCCATAGAGCCTGACAAAATGCCTTTCAAAGTCCGAACCCAAGTCTCAAGCGTTCAGTGGAATATTGATTTTTCTAGAAATGGAATTAAATTCGTATTTTGTGACTGATTCCGATTCAGACCATGATTCTTATCGCGATCACAAAACTTCAGCCCGTTTGGTCCCATAGAGCCTGAAAAAATGCCTTTCAGAGTCCGAACCCAAGTCTCAAATAAGCGTTCAGTGGAATATTAATTTTTCCAGAAATGCAATTAAATGCATAATTTGTGACTGATTTCGATTTGGGCCATGATTCTCATCCCGATTACAATATTTCAGCACGTTTGGTCCCATAGAGCCTGAAAAAATTCCTATTAAAGTCCGAACCCAAGTCCCAAATTAGCGCTCAGTAGAATAAGGATTTTTCCAGAAATGCAATTAAATGCACTTTTTTAGACTGATTTCGATTCGGACCATGATTCTTATGGCGATTACAAAATTTCATCCCGTTTTGTCCCATAGATCCTGAAAGAATGCCTTTTAAAGTCCGAACCCATGTCTCAAATTAGCGCTCAGTCGAATAATGATTTATCCAGAAATGCAATTAAATGCATAATTTGTGACTGATTTCGATTTGGGCCATGATTCTCATCCCGATTACAATATTTCAGCACGTTTGGTCTCATAGAGCCTGAAAAAATTCCTATTAAAGTCCGAACCCAAGTCCCAAATTAGCGCTTAGTAGAATAAGGATTTTTCCAGAAATGCAATTAAATGCACTTTTTTAGACTGATTTCGATTCGGACCATGATTCTTATGGCGATTACAAAATTTCATCCCGTTTTGTCCCATAGATCCTGAAAGAATGCCTTTTAAAGTCCGAACCCATGTCTCAAATTAGCGCTCAGTCGAATAATGATTTATCCAGAAATGCAATTAAATGCATAATTTGTGACTGATTTCGATTTGGACCATCATTCTCATCCCGATTACAATATTTCAGCCCGTTTGGTCCCATAGAGCCTGAAAAAGTTCCTATTAAAGTCCGAACCCAAGTCCTAAATTAGCGCTCAGTAGATAAAGGATTTTTCCAGAAATGCAATTAAATGCACTTTTTTAGACTGATTTCGATTCGGACCATGATTCTTATGGCGATTACAAAATTTCATCCCGTTTTGTCCCATAGATCCTGAAAGAATGCCTTTTAAAGTCCGAACCCAAGTCTCAAATTAGCGCTCAATAGAATAATGATTTATCCAGAAATGCAATATAATGCATATTATGAGACTGATTTCGATTCGGACCATGATTCTTATCGCGATTACAAAATTTCATCCCAATTGTCCCATAGATCCTGAAAAAATGCCATTGACAGTCCGAACCCAAGCCTCAAATTTGCGCTCCGTAGAATAATGATTTTTCCAGAAATGCAATTAAATGCATAATTTGTGACTGATTTCGATTTGGACCATGATTCTCATCCCGATTACAAAATTTCAGCCCCTTTGGTCCCATACAGCCTGAAAAAAATCGTATTAAAGTCCGAACCCAAGTCCTAAATTAGCGCTCAATAGATTAAGGATTTTTCCAGAAATGCAATTAAATGCATATTTTATGACTGATTTCGATTCAGACCATGATTCTTATCGCGACTTCTTGACGTCAGCCTGTTCAGTAACATAGAGCCGGAAAAAATGCCATTGACAGTCCGAACCCAAGTCTCAAATTAGCGCTCAGTAGAATAATGATTTTTCCAGAAATGGAATTAAATTCATATTTTGTGACTGATTCCGATTCAGACCATGATTCTTATCGCGATTACAAAATTTAGACCCGTTTGGTCACATAGATCCTGAAAAAATGCCTTTTAAAGTCCGAACCCAGGTCTCAAAATAGCGATCAGTAGAATAATGATTTATCCAGAAATGCAATATAATGCATATTTGAGACTGATTTCGATTCGGACCATGATTCTTGTCGCGATTACAATATTTCAACCCGTTTGTTCCCATAGAGCCTGACAAAATGCCTTTCAAAGTCCGAACCCAAGTCTCAAGCGTTCAGTGGAATATTGATTTTTCTAGAAATGGAATTAAATTCGTATTTTGTGACTGATTCCGATTCAGACCATGATTATTATCGCGATCACAAAACTTCAGCCCGTTTGGTCCCATAGAGCCTGAAAAAATGCCTTTCAAAGTCCGAACCCAGGTCTCAAAATAGCGATCAGTAGAATAATGATTTATCCAGAAATGCAATATAATGCATATTTGAGACTGATTTCGATTCGGACCATGATTCTTGTCGCGATTACAATATTTCAACCCGTTTGTTCCCATAGAGCCTGACAAAATGCCTTTCAAAGTCCGAACCCAAGTCTCAAGCGTTCAGTGGAATATTGATTTTTCTAGAAATGGAATTAAATTCGTATTTTGTGACTGATTCCGATTCAGACCATGATTCTTATCGCGATCACAAAACTTCAGCCCGTTTGGTCCCATAGAGCCTGAAAAAATGCCTTTCAGAGTCCGAACCCAAGTCTCAAATAAGCGTTCAGTGGAATATTAATTTTTCCAGAAATGCAATTAAATGCATAATTTGTGACTGATTTCGATTTGGGCCATGATTCTCATCCCGATTACAATATTTCAGCACGTTTGGTCCCATAGAGCCTGAAAAAATTCCTATTAAAGTCCGAACCCAAGTCCCAAATTAGCGCTCAGTAGAATAAGGATTTTTCCAGAAATGCAATTAAATGCACTTTTTTAGACTGATTTCGATTCGGACCATGATTCTTATGGCGATTACAAAATTTCATCCCGTTTTGTCCCATAGATCCTGAAAGAATGCCTTTTAAAGTCCGAACCCATGTCTCAAATTAGCGCTCAGTCGAATAATGATTTATCCAGAAATGCAATTAAATGCATAATTTGTGACTGATTTCGATTTGGACCATGATTCTCATCCCGATTACAATATTTCAGCACGTTTGGTCCCATAGAGCCTGAAAAAATTCCTATTAAAGTCCGAACCCAAGTCCCAAATTAGCGCTCAGTAGAATAAGGATTTTTCCAGAAATGCAATTAAATGCACTTTTTTAGACTGATTTCGATTCGGACCATGATTCTTATGGCGATTACAAAATTTCATCCCGTTTTGTCCCATAGATCCTGAAAGAATGCCTTTTAAAGTCCGAACCCATGTCTCAAATTAGCGCTCAGTCGAATAATGATTTATCCAGAAATGCAATTAAATGCATAATTTGTGACTGATTTCGATTTGGACCATCATTCTCATCCCGATTACAATATTTCAGCCCGTTTGGTCCCATAGAGCCTGAAAAAGTTCCTATTAAAGTCCGAACCCAAGTCCTAAATTAGCGCTCAGTAGATAAAGGATTTTTCCAGAAATGCAATTAAATGCACTTTTTTAGACTGATTTCGATTCGGACCATGATTCTTATGGCGATTACAAAATTTCATCCCGTTTTGTCCCATAGATCCTGAAAGAATGCCTTTTAAAGTCCGAACCCAAGTCTCAAATTAGCGCTCAATAGAATAATGATTTATCCAGAAATGCAATATAATGCATATTATGAGACTGATTTCGATTCGGACCATGATTCTTATCGCGATTACAAAATTTCATCCCAATTGTCCCATAGATCCTGAAAAAATGCCATTGACAGTCCGAACCCAAGCCTCAAATTTGCGCTCCGTAGAATAATGATTTTTCCAGAAATGCAATTAAATGCATAATTTGTGACTGATTTCGATTTGGACCATGATTCTCATCCCGATTACAAAATTTCAGCCCCTTTGGTCCCATACAGCCTGAAAAAAATCGTATTAAAGTCCGAACCCAAGTCCTAAATTAGCGCTCAATAGATTAAGGATTTTTCCAGAAATGCAATTAAATGCATATTTTATGACTGATTTCGATTCAGACCATGATTCTTATCGCGACTTCTTGACGTCAGCCTGTTCAGTAACATAGAGCCGGAAAAAATGCCATTGACAGTCCGAACCCAAGTCTCAAATTAGCGCTCAGTAGAATAATGATTTTTCCAGAAATGGAATTAAATTCATATTTTGTGACTGATTCCGATTCAGACCATGATTCTTATCGCGATTACAAAATTAAGACCCGTTCGGTCACATAGATCCTGAAAAAATGCCTTTTAAAGTCCGAACCCAGGTCTCAAAATAGCGATCAGTAGAATAATGATTTATCCAGAAATGGAATTAAATTCATATTTTGTGACTGATTCCGATTCAGACCATGATTCTTATCGCGATTACAAAATTTAGACCCGTTTGGTCACATAGATCCTGAAAAAATGCCTTTTAAAGTCCGAACCCAGGTCTCAAAATAGCGATCAGTAGAATAATGATTTATCCAGAAATGCAATATAATGCATATTTGAGACTGATTTCGATTCGGACCATGATTCTTGTCGCGATTACAATATTTCAACCCGTTTGTTCCCATAGAGCCTGACAAAATGCCTTTCAAAGTCCGAACCCAAGTCTCAAGCGTTCAGTGGAATATTGATTTTTCTAGAAATGGAATTAAATTCGTATTTTGTGACTGATTTCGATTTGGACCTTGATTCACATCCCGATTACAATATTTCAACCCGTTTGTTCCCATAGAGCCTGACAAAATGCCTTTCAAAGTCCGAACCCAAGTCTCAAGCGTTCAGTGTAATATTGATTTTTCTAGAAATGGAATTAAATTCGTATTTTGTGACTGATTCCGATTCAGAACATGATACATATCGCGATCACAAAACTTCAGCCCGTTTGGTCCCATAGAGCCTGAAAAAATGCCTTTCAAAGTCCGAACCCAAGTCTCAAATAAGCGTTCAGTGGAATATTATTTTTTCCAGAAATGCAATTAAATGCATAATTTGTGACTGATTTCGATTTGGGCCATGATTCTCATCCCGATTACAATATTTCAGCACGTTTGGTCTCATAGAGCCTGAAAAAATTCCTATTAAAGTCCGAACCCAAGTCCCAAATTAGCGCTTAGTAGAATAAGGATTTTTCCAGAAATGCAATTAAATGCACTTTTTTAGACTGATTTCGATTCGGACCATGATTCTTATGGCGATTACAAAATTTCATCCCGTTTTGTCCCATAGATCCTGAAAGAATGCCTTTTAAAGTCCGAACCCAAGTCTCAAATTAGAGCTCAGTCGAATAATGATTTATCCAGAAATGCAATTAAATGCATAATTTGTGACTGATTTCGATTTGGACCATAATTCTCATCCCGATTACAATATTTCAGCCCGTTTGGTCCCATAGAGCCTGAAAAAGTTCCTATTAAAGTCCGAACCCAAGTCCTAAATTAGCGCTCAGTAGATAAAGGATTTTTCCAGAAATGCAATTAAATGCACTTTTTTAGACTGATTTCGATTCGGACCATGATTCTTATGGCGATTACAAAATTTCATCCCGTTTTGTCCCATAGATCCTGAAAGAATGCCTTTTAAAGTCCGAACCCAAGTCTCAAATTAGCGCTCAATAGAATAATGATTTATCCAGAAATGCAATATAATGCATATTATGAGACTGATTTCGATTCGGACCATGATTCTTATCGCGATTACAAAATTTCATCCCAATTGTCCCATAGATCCTGAAAAAATGCCATTGACAGTCCGAACCCAAGCCTCAAATTTGCGCTCCGTAGAATAATGATTTTTCCAGAAATGCAATTAAATGCATAATTTGTGACTGATTTCGATTTGGACCATGATTCTCATCCCGATTACAACATTTCAGCCCCTTTGGTCCCATAGAGCCTGAAAAAAATCGTATTAAAGTCCGAACCCAAGTCCTAAATTAGCGCTCAATAGATTAAGGATTTTTCCAGAAATGCAATTAAATGCATATTTTATGACTGATTTCGATTCAGACCATGATTCTTATCGCGACTACTTGACGTCAGCCTGTTCAGTAACATAGAGCCGGAAAAAATGCCATTGACAGTCCGAACCCAAGTCTCAAATTAGCGCTCAGTAGAATAATGATTTTTCCAGAAATGGAATTAAATTCATATTTTGTGACTGATTCCGATTCAGACCATGATTCTTATCGCGATTACAAAATTGAGACCCGTTTGGTCACATAGATCCTGAAAAAATGCCTTTTAAAGTCCGAACCCAGGTCTCAAAATAGCGATCAGTAGAATAATGATTTATCCAGAAATGCAATATAATGCATATTTGAGACTGATTTCGATTCGGACCATGATTCTTGTCGCGATTACAATATTTCAACCCGTTCGTTCCCATAGAGCCTGAAAAAATGCCTTTTTAAGTCCGAACCCAAGTCTCAAGCGTTCAGTGGAATATGGATTTTTCTAGAAATGGAATTAAATTCGTATTTTGTGACTGATTTCGATTTGGACCTTGATTTACATCCCGATTACAATATTTCGATTACAATATTTCAACCCGTTTGTTCCCATAGAGCCTGACAAAATGCCTTTCAAAGTCCGAACCCAAGTCTCAAGCGTTCAGTGGAATATCGATTTTTCTAGAAATGGAATTAAATTCGTATTTTGTGACTGATTTCGATTCAGACCATGATTCTTATCGCGACTACTTGACGTCAGCCTGTTCAGTAACATAGAGCCGGAAAAAATGCCATTGACAGTCCGAACCCAAGTCTCAAATTAGCGCTCAGTAGAATAATGATTTTTCCAGAAATGGAATTAAATTCATATTTTGTGACTGATTCCGATTCAGACCATGATTCTTATCGCGATTACAAAATTGAGACCCGTTTGGTCACATAGATCCTGAAAAAATGCCTTTTAAAGTCCGAACCCAAGTCTCAAATTAGCGCTCAATAGAATAATGATTTATCCAGAAATGCAATATAATGCATATTATGAGACTGATTTCGATTCGGACCATGATTCTTATCGCGATTACAAAATTTCATCCCAATTGTCCCATAGATCCTGAAAAAATGCCATTGACAGTCCGAACCCAAGCCTCAAATTTGCGCTCCGTAGAATAATGATTTTTCCAGAAATGCAATTAAATGCATAATTTGTGACTGATTTCGATTTGGACCATGATTCTCATCCCGATTACAACATTTCAGCCCCTTTGGTCCCATAGAGCCTGAAAAAAATCGTATTAAAGTCCGAACCCAAGTCCTAAATTAGCGCTCAATAGATTAAGGATTTTTCCAGAAATGCAATTAAATGCATATTTTATGACTGATTTCGATTCAGACCATGATTCTTATCGCGACTACTTGACGTCAGCCTGTTCAGTAACATAGAGCCGGAAAAAATGCCATTGACAGTCCGAACCCAAGTCTCAAATTAGCGCTCAGTAGAATAATGATTTTTCCAGAAATGGAATTAAATTCGTATTTTGTGACTGATTCCGATTCAGACCATGATTATTATCGCGATCACAAAACTTCAGCCCGTTTGGTCCCATAGAGCCTGAAAAAATGCCTTTCAAAGTCCGAACCCAGGTCTCAAAATAGCGATCAGTAGAATAATGATTTATCCAGAAATGCAATATAATGCATATTTGAGACTGATTTCGATTCGGACCATGATTCTTGTCGCGATTACAATATTTCAACCCGTTTGTTCCCATAGAGCCTGACAAAATGCCTTTCAAAGTCCGAACCCAAGTCTCAAGCGTTCAGTGGAATATTGATTTTTCTAGAAATGGAATTAAATTCGTATTTTGTGACTGATTCCGATTCAGACCATGATTATTATCGCGATCACAAAACTTCAGCCCGTTTGGTCCCATAGAGCCTGAAAAAATGCCTTTCAAAGTCCGAACCCAGGTCTCAAAATAGCGATCAGTAGAATAATGATTTATCCAGAAATGCAATATAATGCATATTTGAGACTGATTTCGATTCGGACCATGATTCTTGTCGCGATTACAATATTTCAACCCGTTTGTTCCCATAGAGCCTGACAAAATGCCTTTCAAAGTCCGAACCCAAGTCTCAAGCGTTCAGTGGAATATTGATTTTTCTAGAAATGGAATTAAATTCGTATTTTGTGACTGATTCCGATTCAGACCATGATTCTTATCGCGATCACAAAACTTCAGCCCGTTTTGTCCCATAGATCCTGAAAGAATGCCTTTTAAAGTCCGAACCCATGTCTCAAATTAGCGCTCAGTCGAATAATGATTTATCCAGAAATGCAATTAAATGCATAATTTGTGACTGATTTCGATTTGGACCATCATTCTCATCCCGATTACAATATTTCAGCCCGTTTGGTCCCATAGAGCCTGAAAAAGTTCCTATTAAAGTCCGAACCCAAGTCCTAAATTAGCGCTCAGTAGATAAAGGATTTTTCCAGAAATGCAATTAAATGCACTTTTTTAGACTGATTTCGATTCGGACCATGATTCTTATGGCGATTACAAAATTTCATCCCGTTTTGTCCCATAGATCCTGAAAGAATGCCTTTTAAAGTCCGAACCCAAGTCTCAAATTAGCGCTCAATAGAATAATGATTTATCCAGAAATGCAATATAATGCATATTATGAGACTGATTTCGATTCGGACCATGATTCTTATCGCGATTACAAAATTTCATCCCAATTGTCCCATAGATCCTGAAAAAATGCCATTGACAGTCCGAACCCAAGCCTCAAATTTGCGCTCCGTAGAATAATGATTTTTCCAGAAATGCAATTAAATGCATAATTTGTGACTGATTTCGATTTGGACCATGATTCTCATCCCGATTACAAAATTTCAGCCCCTTTGGTCCCATACAGCCTGAAAAAAATCGTATTAAAGTCCGAACCCAAGTCCTAAATTAGCGCTCAATAGATTAAGGATTTTTCCAGAAATGCAATTAAATGCATATTTTATGACTGATTTCGATTCAGACCATGATTCTTATCGCGACTTCTTGACGTCAGCCTGTTCAGTAACATAGAGCCGGAAAAAATGCCATTGACAGTCCGAACCCAAGTCTCAAATTAGCGCTCAGTAGAATAATGATTTTTCCAGAAATGGAATTAAATTCATATTTTGTGACTGATTCCGATTCAGACCATGATTCTTATCGCGATTACAAAATTAAGACCCGTTCGGTCACATAGATCCTGAAAAAATGCCTTTTAAAGTCCGAACCCAGGTCTCAAAATAGCGATCAGTAGAATAATGATTTATCCAGAAATGGAATTAAATTCATATTTTGTGACTGATTCCGATTCAGACCATGATTCTTATCGCGTTTACAAAATTTAGACCCGTTTGGTCACATAGATCCTGATAAAATGCCTTTTAAAGTCCGAACCCAGGTCTCAAAATAGCGATCAGTAGAATAATGATTTATTCAGACATGCAATATAATGCATATTTGAGACTGATTTCGATTTGGACCATGATTCTTGTCGCGATAACAATATTTCAACCCGTTCGTTCCCATAGAGCCTGAAAAAATGCCTTTTTAAGTCCGAACCCAAGTCTCAAGCGTTCAGTGGAATATCGATTTTTCTAGAAATGGAATTAAATTCGTATTTTGTGACTGATTTCGATTTGGACCTTGATTCACATCCCGATTACAATATTTCAACCCGTTTGTTCCCATAGAGCCTGACAAAATGCCTTTCAAAGTCCGAACCCAAGTCTCAAGCGTTCAGTGTAATATTGATTTTTCTAGAAATGGAATTAAATTCGTATTTTGTGACTGATTCCGATTCAGAACATGATACATATCGCGATCACAAAACTTCAGCCCGTTTGGTCCCATAGAGCCTGAAAAAATGCCTTTCAAAGTCCGAACCCAAGTCTCAAATAAGCGTTCAGTGGAATATTATTTTTTCCAGAAATGCAATTAAATGCATAATTTGTGACTGATTTCGATTTGGGCCATGATTCTCATCCCGATTACAATATTTCAGCACGTTTGGTCTCATAGAGCCTGAAAAAATTCCTATTAAAGTCCGAACCCAAGTCCCAAATTAGCGCTTAGTAGAATAAGGATTTTTCCAGAAATGCAATTAAATGCACTTTTTTAGACTGATTTCGATTCGGACCATGATTCTTATGGCGATTACAAAATTTCATCCCGTTTTGTCCCATAGATCCTGAAAGAATGCCTTTTAAAGTCCGAACCCAAGTCTCAAATTAGAGCTCAGTCGAATAATGATTTATCCAGAAATGCAATTAAATGCATAATTTGTGACTGATTTCGATTTGGACCATAATTCTCATCCCGATTACAATATTTCAGCCCGTTTGGTCCCATAGAGCCTGAAAAAGTTCCTATTAAAGTCCGAACCCAAGTCCTAAATTAGCGCTCAGTAGATAAAGGATTTTTCCAGAAATGCAATTAAATGCACTTTTTTAGACTGATTTCGATTCGGACCATGATTCTTATGGCGATTACAAAATTTCATCCCGTTTTGTCCCATAGATCCTGAAAGAATGCCTTTTAAAGTCCGAACCCAAGTCTCAAATTAGCGCTCAATAGAATAATGATTTATCCAGAAATGCAATATAATGCATATTATGAGACTGATTTCGATTCGGACCATGATTCTTATCGCGATTACAAAATTTCATCCCAATTGTCCCATAGATCCTGAAAAAATGCCATTGACAGTCCGAACCCAAGCCTCAAATTTGCGCTCCGTAGAATAATGATTTTTCCAGAAATGCAATTAAATGCATAATTTGTGACTGATTTCGATTTGGACCATGATTCTCATCCCGATTACAACATTTCAGCCCCTTTGGTCCCATAGAGCCTGAAAAAAATCGTATTAAAGTCCGAACCCAAGTCCTAAATTAGCGCTCAATAGATTAAGGATTTTTCCAGAAATGCAATTAAATGCATATTTTATGACTGATTTCGATTCAGACCATGATTCTTATCGCGACTACTTGACGTCAGCCTGTTCAGTAACATAGAGCCGGAAAAAATGCCATTGACAGTCCGAACCCAAGTCTCAAATTAGCGCTCAGTAGAATAATGATTTTTCCAGAAATGGAATTAAATTCATATTTTGTGACTGATTCCGATTCAGACCATGATTCTTATCGCGATTACAAAATTGAGACCCGTTTGGTCACATAGATCCTGAAAAAATGCCTTTTAAAGTCCGAACCCAGGTCTCAAAATAGCGATCAGTAGAATAATGATTTATCCAGAAATGCAATATAATGCATATTTGAGACTGATTTCGATTCGGACCATGATTCTTGTCGCGATTACAATATTTCAACCCGTTCGTTCCCATAGAGCCTGAAAAAATGCCTTTTTAAGTCCGAACCCAAGTCTCAAGCGTTCAGTGGAATATGGATTTTTCTAGAAATGGAATTAAATTCGTATTTTGTGACTGATTTCGATTTGGACCTTGATTTACATCCCGATTACAATATTTCGATTACAATATTTCAACCCGTTTGTTCCCATAGAGCCTGACAAAATGCCTTTCAAAGTCCGAACCCAAGTCTCAAGCGTTCAGTGGAATATTGATTTTTCTAGAAATGGAATTAAATTCGTATTTTGTGACTGATTCCGATTCAGAACATGATTCTTATCGCGATCACAAAATTTCAGCCCGTTTGGTCCCATAGAGCCTGAAAAAATGCCTTTCAAAGTCCCAACCCAAGTCTCAAATAAGCGTTCAGTGGAATATTAATTTTTCCAGAAATGCAATTAAATGCATAATTTGTGACTGATTTCGATTTGGGCCATGATTCTCATCCCGATTACAATATTTCAGCACGTTTGGTCTCATAGAGCCTGAAAAAATTCCTATTAAAGTCCGAACCCAAGTCCCAAATTAGCGCTTAGTAGAATAAGGATTCGTGGGACTACTTTAACTCATCCCACATATGACAACATTAAAATAATTACTCCGCCACCTGAAGCCCCGGGAGAGCTAGGTACGGACGGGAACGCAACTTTCTGGCATTCCACTTTCAACTTTCGACCAGACCACCCACCACTACCACCGTCTCTGCGTTCGCATAACGTGTAAATTCATTCTCGCAAATAAATTCAACAAAGATCGCAGACCTTTATTTTTCAATCATCCGAATTCCTTGAACACTAATTTACGATACCGGCAGCCATCGTAAATTACATACCACACTGCCATACTGGTGACCCCTGTTCACGCTGCCATACTGGTGACCCTCGACATTTCTGGTGATAATAATATTTAGTGGACACGGTAGGTCGATCGTTGAAGCTGGAATCCTGGACAATCAAGTAAGTAACTTCCAATCTCATTAATTTCAATCTCATTTCCAACATTTTTAAGTCCAGTATTTTTATTAGAGTCTGATTGTCGAATCATAAAGCACATTTCAAAAAAAAATTATTGTCCCACCAATTCTAATACTTAAGTATATCAAATATACCCACTAATCTGAACCAAAAAACTCGTATATTCGAATAGTATAGTGCCAAAAAATCTCAATTTCAGTGAAACACCGCACCAGCAGCTGCAGACCAAGCATCAAATTCACCGCAGAACGCAACAATTTCTGCAGACCAACATCAATTTCATCGCAGATCAAGGATCTACCGGATTTACTACGCAGGCAGAACTTCAGTTCCGGACCTCGTAACATCCACCACAAATCAATGCCCAGTAATCAACACCAAGTAACGAACCATAATTAATCCTACATACAGTGATTTTACAGTTAAATTTCCGAATACGAACATTCTAAAATAACTTTAAAAAAAAATTTTTTGCAAGTGTACAATATTGTTACATGTCTATTAAATTAAGTGACCAGACAAGTTGAACTCGTCACAGTACATTCACATTATTTACATTGTATGCACTCTAGATTAAGGGATTTTTGAAATTTTCGGATACCATCAATCTAACATTTTTGAATTTTAAAATTTTTTTTTCAAAACCTAAATTTACTGTCGTCATTGCTTTTGTTTCCTTGCTATTTCTACACATACATCTGCCTATATTATACTGCCTATTGCTTGCCGTATTATCAAAACAATATGTCATTCGAGAATAACCAGACATCGAACGAAATCCACGGTAATAATTCCACAATGGACACAACAATAAACTCTGTCTCGGTTAAACTACCCGCGTGCTGGCGCGACAACATTGCACTTTGGTTCGCACAAGCTGAAAGCCAATTTTCTAACTCAAGACTAAAGGATGATCTCACCAAGTACAACATTATTGTTGCCGCCTTGGATATGGAGACCCTCAGGACCGTAAGCGACATCGTCATCAATCCTCCTGCAGCAGACAAGTACACTCATCTCAAATCAGCACTCATCGAGAGGTTACAAGATTCGGAGGAAAAGCGACTCACTCGTCTTCTAACCGGACTACAGCTCGAGGACAGAAAGCCTTCTGGACTGCTTCGACTAATCCATGAACTCGCTGGTCCCGGGCTATCGGAGAGCCCAATCGTTCGCGTCTTTTGGCTGCAAAGACTCCCGCTACACATTCAGGCCATTCTTACCGCACTACCCGACGACAATCTGTTGCAACTAGCATCCGCAGCAGATAAAATCTCGGAAGTTTATCAAAAATCTGAATGTGAAACTATGGACAATAAACATCATAATTGCATCCCGAACTCGAATCCAAACATCAGTGCTATATTACAAAATTTACAAGAACAAATTTCGGCACTCACTCTAGAAGTCAGTCGACTTAAAACAACTCGAAGAGATGATCATGGACAGGCAAACATTAATTTCGAAAACCGAAATCCCAGCACCCGCCGCGAATGGCGTCATCCATCGACATCATACCCAAATTCCGCGCACCGACCTCGTTCCAGGTCACGTGGTAGACCGTTACACACCAATAATACAACACACGGCTACTGCAGTTACCATGCAAAATTCGGTAACAAATCACATAATTGCATTAAACCATGTAATTTTATTAATAACAAGTCGGGAAACGACAATGCCCCACCACATTATACAGTGCCAGTGGGAAACATACAAAAACCATAAACCATAAAGGAGCAGACTTCTTACACTTCTTCAACTTAAGCGTCAAAAATCTGAGAGAAACACAAATAACAACCCGCGCAGCTTCATCGCGCGAAGGACGATATTCATGGACTCATCGGGACATCACTGTAGCGCCCCGGCCCCGGCCGTCGTACCAGGCCAGCGCTACATCGGATCTGAACGCCCTGGCTCCTGCAATCGGACCAGCGCTCCATCCAAGCATCACGACCACCACGAGGACACGCGAAATCCTCACTGGTCTAAACACCTCCCGCTCAACCGCCCACAAGGTCCACCGTACCTTCGGCATCCTGTCAGCACCTGAATGAAGAACCACGTTCTTCCCCAGCACCTGACCATCATCGAGTCCGGTCAACAGCGTCCGACGTCGACCCACCGACTCACGCACGACCAGCAAACCACCGCCCGCATCCGGGCATCCGGGCATCGAACCCGCATTCAATATCCGTCACACATCATCTCTCATCACGACTACCGCTTATCACCTTAAGCTAATAGACAAGTTGAAACCTGCATTCTTTCAAAGCACAGAAGAAATTCCATCAAGAGGAACCGTCACACAGCCTCCAATAAAAAAAATGACAACTCGATCCGGAAGACATGTGCATTTCCCGGACAGATATCAAGCGCAGTAATAATTTGGCAATACCACAATTAAGGCACAGTAATTAGCAAAAAAAACTAACCAGAAACCTTATATTGACGTATCCATAAATTTCATAAATTATTTTGTAACTATCATATCGCAAATGTCAGCCAATATAATAAATTACTGTTACTAAAACAAAAAAAAAAAACAATTTAAAATTTACTATCAATAATACGCATATATAAGCATCCTACAATAAAATCTTTATTATGTAAATATTCACAATACTATGTACTACGTCAAAAGTGCATTAATAAAAACAACAATAGAACTGTCATAACAAGCTATTTTTAAATCATTGTAAACAAGCATAGTATACACAGGTAGCTCACTACTACGCTAAGTACATTGCGACTAGCGCTCGCCGTTCATCAATAATTATATTACCTGTATATCATTTATGTACCTAGTTACTACGGCGAATAAAAATTCGTACGGCCACAGTTACTATGCAACGGCGGCATGGAGCCAGTATTATTATTACTTACCTTTGTATTACTTTCCTGTCGCTAACCGAGCGCAATATTATCACAACATTATGTACCTTAGATTATAAATGGACTTGTGTTTTTATAAATTATTATTGACATTGTAAAATATTCATTGTTGTAATTATGTACTATATGTAACTATTGTATTGCGTAGAGACGCTGGGGGGGAGGTATGTGGGACTACTTTAACTGATCCCACATATGACAACATTAAAATAATTACTCCGCCACCTGAAGCCCCGGGAGAGCTAGGTACGGACGGGAACGCAACTCTCTGGCATTCCACTTTCAACTTTCGACCAGACCACCCACCACTACCACCGTCTCTGCGTTCGCATAACGTGTAAATTCATTCTCGCAAATAAATTCAACAAAGATCGCAGACCTTTATTTTTCAATCATCCGAATTCCTTGAACACTAATTTACGATACCGGCAGCCATCGTAAATTACATACCACACTGCCATACTGGTGACCCCTGTTCACGCTGCCATAGTCCCATAGATCCTGAAAAAATGCCTATTAAAGTCCGAACCCAAGTCTGAAATTAGCGCTCAGTAGAATAATGATATATCCAGAAAAGCAATCAAATGCATAATTTGTGACTGATTTCGATTTGGACCATGATTTTCATCGAAATTACATAATTTCAACCCGTTTGGTCCCAGAGATCCTGAAAAAATGCCTTTGATAGTCCGAACCCAAGTCTCAAATTAGCGCTCAGTAGAATTATGATTTTTCCTGAAATGGAATTAAATTCATATTTCGTCACTGATTCCGATTTGGACCATGATTCTAATCGCGATTACAAAATTTCATACCAATTGTCCCATAGATCCTGAAAAAATGCCTATTAAAGTCCGAACCCAAGTCTCAAATTAGCGCTCAGTAGAATAATGATATTTCCAGAAATGCAATTAAATGCATATTTTGGGACTGATTTTGATTCGGACCATGATTTTTATCGCGATTACATAATTTCATCCCGTTTTGTCACATAGATCCTGAAAAAATGCCATTGACAGTCCGAACCCAAGTCTCAAATTAGCGCTCAGTAGAATAATGATTTTTCCAGAAATGGAATTAAATTCATATTTTGTGACTGATTCCAATTCAGACCATGATTCTTATCGCGATTACAAAATTAAGACCCGTTTGGTCCCATAGATCCTGAAAAAATGCCTTTTAAAGTCCGAACCCAGGTCTCAAAATAGCGATCAGTAGAATAATGATTTATCCAGAAATGCAATATAATGCATATTTGAGACTGATTTCGATTCGGACCATGATTCTTATCGCGATTAATATATTTCGACCCGTTTGTTCCCATAGAGCCTGAAAAAATTCCTTTGACAGTCCGAACCCAAGTCTCAAATTAGCGCTCAGTAGAATAAGAATTTTTTCTTAAATTGAATTAAATTCTTTTTTTGTGACTGATTCCGATTCGGACAATGATTCTTGTCGCGATTACAATATTTCAGCCCGTTTGGTCCCATAGAGCCTGAAAAAATGCCTTTGACAGTCCGAACCCAAGTCTCAAATTAGCGCTCAGTAGAATATTGATTTTTTCAGAAATTGAATAAAATTCATATTTTGTGACTGATTCCGATTCAGACCACGATTCTTATCGCAATAACAAAACTTTAACCCGTTTGGTCCCATAGATCCTGAAAAAATGCCTATTAAAGTCCGAACCCAAGTCTCAAATTAGCGCTCAGTAGAATAATGATATTTCCAGAAATGCAATTAAATGCATATTTTGGGACTGATTTCGATTCGGACCATGATTTTTATCGCGATTACATAATTTCATCCCGTTTTGTCACATAGATCCTGAAAAAATGCCATTGACAGTCCGAACCCAAGTCTCAAATTAGCGCTCAGTAGAATATTGATTATTCCAGAAATGCAATTAAATGCATATTTTATGACTGATTTCGATTCAGACCATGATTCTTATCGCAATTTCTTAACGTCAGCCTTTTCAGTCCCATAGAGCCTGAAAAATTGCCTTCTAACGTCTGAACTCAGGTCTCAAAATAGCGCTCAGAAGAATAATGATTTTTCAAAAAATGGAATTAAAATCATATTTTGTCTCTGATTCCGCTTCGGACCATAATTCTTATCGCGATTACAATATTTCAGCCCGATTGTTCCCATAGAGCCTGAAAAATGCATTTGACAGTCCGAACCCAAGTCTCAAATTAGCGCTCAGTAGAATAATGATTTATCCAGAAATGCAATTAAATGCATAATTTGTGGCTGATTTCGATTTGGACCATAATTCTCATCCCGATTACAATATTTCAGCCCGTTTGGTCCCATAGAGCCTGAAAAAGTTCCTATTAAAGTCCGAACCCAAGTCGCAAATTAGCGCTCAGTAGAATAAGGATTTTTCCAGAAATGCAATTAAATGCATTTTTTAAGACTGATTCCGATTCGGACCATGATTCTTGTCGCGATTACAATATTTCAGCCCGTTTGGTCCCATAGAGCCTGAAAAAATGCCTTTGACAGTCGGAACCCAAGTCTCAAATTAGCGCTCAGTAGAATATTGATTTTTTCAGAAATTGAATAAAATTCATATTTTGTGACTGATTCCGATTCATACCACGATTCTTATCGCGATTACAAAACTTTAACCCGTTTGGTCCCATAGATCCTGGAAAAATGCCTATTAAAGTCCGAACCCAAGTCTGAAATTAGCGCTCAGTAGAATAATGATATATCCAGAAAAGCAATCAAATGCATAATTTGTGACTGATTTCGATTTGGACCATGATTTTCATCGAAATTACATAAATTCAACCCGTTTGGTCCCAGAGATCCTGAAAAAATGCCTTTGACAGTCCGAACCCAAGTCTCAAATTAGCGCTCAGTGGAATAATGATTTTTCCTGAAATGGAATTAAATTCATATTTCGTCACTGATTCCGATTTGGACCATGATTCTTATCGCGATTACAAAATTTCATACCAATTGTCCCATAGATCCTGAAAAAATGCCATTCGAAATTGTCCGAACCCAAGCCTCAAATTTGCGCTCCGTAGAATAATGATTTTTCCAGAAATGCAATTAAATGCATAATTTGTGACTGATTTCGATTTGGACCATGATTCTCATCCCGATTACAATATTTCAAGCCGTTTGGTCACATAGAGCCTGAAAAAAAACCTATTAAAGTCCGAACCCAAGTCCTAAATTAGCGCTCAGTAGATTAAGGATTTTTCCAGAAATGCAATTAAATGCATATTTTATGACTGATTTCGATTCAGACCATGATTCTTATCGCGACTTCTTGACGTCAGCCTGTTCAGTAACATAGAGCCGGAAAAAATGCCATTGACAGTCCGAACCCAAGTCTCAAATTAGCGCTCAGTAGAATAATGATTTTTCCAGAAATGGAATTAAATTCATATTTTGTGACTGATTCCAATTCAGACCATGATTCTTATCGCGATTACAAAATTAAGACCCGTTTGGTCCCATAGATCCTGAAAAAATGCCTTTTAAAGTCCGAACCCAGGTCTCAAAATAGCGATCAGTAGAATAATGATTTATCCAGAAATGCAATTAAATGCATATTTTATGACTGATTTCGATTCAGACCATGATTCTTATCGCAATTTCTTAACGTCAGCCTTTTCAGTCCCATAGAGCCTGAAAAATTGCCTTCTAACGTCTGAACTCAGGTCTCAAAATAGCGCTCAGAAGAATAATGATTTTTCAAAAAATGGATTTAAAATCATATTTTGTCTCTGATTCCGCTTAGGACCATAATTCTTATCGCGATAACAATATTTCAGCCCGATTGTTCCCATAGAGCCTGAAAATGCCTTTGACAGTCCGAACCCAAGTCTCAAATTAGCGCTCAGTAGAATAATGATTTATCCAGAAATGCAATTAAATGCATAAATTGTGGCTGATTTCGATTTGGACCATAATTCTCATCCCGATTACAATATTTCAGCCCGTTTGGTCCCATAGAGCCTGAAAAAGTTCCTATTAAAGTCCGAACCCAAGTCCCAAATTAGCGCTCAGTAGAATAAGGATTTTTCCAGAAATGCAATTAAATGCATTTTTTAAGACTGATTCCGATTCGGACCATGATTCTTGTCGCGATTACAATATTTCAGCCCGTTTGGTCCCATAGAGCCTGAAAAAATGCCTTTGACAGTCCGAACCCAAGTCTCAAATTAGCGCTCAGTAGAATATTGATTTTTTCAGAAATTGAATAAAATTCATATTTTGTGACTGATTCCGATTCATACCACGATTCTTATCGCGATTACAAAACTTTAACCCGTTTGGTCCCATAGATCCTGAAAAAATGCCTATTAAAGTCCGAACCCAAGTCTGAAATTAGCGCTCAGTAGAATAATGATATATGCAGAAAAGCAATCAAATGCATAATTTGTGACTGATTTCGATTTGGACCATGATTTTCATCGAAATTACATAATTTCAACCCGTTTGGTCCCAGAGATCCTGAAAAAATGCCTTTGACAGTCCGAACCCAAGTCTCAAATTAGCGCTCAGTGGAATAATGATTTTTCCTGAAATGGAATTAAATTCATATTTCGTCACTGATTCCGATTTGGACCATGATTCTTATCGCGATTACAAAATTTCATACCAATTGTCCCATAGATCCTGAAAAAATGCCATTGACAGTCCGAACCCAAGCCTCAAATTTGCGCTCCGTAGAATAATGATTTTTCCAGAAATGCAATTAAATGCATCATTTGTGACTGATTTCGATTTGGACCATGATTCTCATCCCGATTACAATATTTCAAGCCGTTTGGTCACATAGAGCCTGAAAAAAAACCTATTAAAGTCCGAACCCAAGTCCTAAATTAGCGCTCAGTAGATTAAGGATTTTTCCAGAAATGCAATTAAATGCATATTTTATGACTGATTTCGATTCAGACCATGATTCTTATCGCGACTTCTTGACGTCAGCCTGTTCAGTAACATAGAGCCGGAAAAAATGCCATTGACAGTCCGAACCCAAGTCTCAAATTAGCGCTCAGTAGAATAATGATTTTTCCAGAAATGGAATTAAATTCATATTTTGTGACTGATTCCGATTCAGACCACGATTCTTATCGCAATATCAAAACTTTAACCCGTTTGGTCCCATAGATCCTGAAAAAATGCCTATTAAAGTCCGAACCCAAGTCTCAAATTACCGCTCAGTAGAATAATGATATTTCCAGAAATGCAATTAAATGCATATTTTGGGACTGATTTCGATTCGGACCATGATTTTTATCGCGATTACATAATTTCATCCCGTTTTGTCACATAGATCCTGAAAAAATGCCATTGACAGTCCGAACCCAAGTCTCAAATTAGCGCTCAGTAGAATATTGATTTTTCCAGAAATGCAATTAAATGCATATTTTATGACTAATTTCGATTCAGACCATGATTCTTATCGCAATTTCTTAACGTCAGCCATTTCAGTCCCATAGAGCCTGAATAATTGCCTTCTAACGTCTGAACTCAGGTCTCAAAATAGCGGCCAGAAGAATAATGATTTTTCTAGAAATGGAATTAAATTCATATTTAGTGACTGATTCCGAATCAGACCATGATTCTTGTCGCGATAACAATATTTCAGCCCGTTTGGTCCCATAGAGCCTGAAAAAATGCCTTTGACAGTCCGAACCCAAGTCTCAAATTAGCGCTCAGTAGAATATTGATTTTTTCAGAAATTGAATAAAATTCATATTTTGTGACTGATTCCGATTCAGACCACGATTCTTATCGCAATATCAAAACTTTAACCCGTTTGGTCCCATAGATCCTGAAAAAATGCCTATTAAAGTCCGAACCCAAGTCTCAAATTACCGCTCAGTAGAATAATGATATTTCCAGAAATGCAATTAAATGCATATTTTGGGACTGATTTCGATTCGGACCATGATTTTTATCGCGATTACATAATTTCATCCCGTTTTGTCACATAGATCCTGAAAAAATGCCATTGACAGTCCGAACCCAAGTCTCAAATTAGCGCTCAGTAGAATATTGATTTTTCCAGAAATGCAATTAAATGCATATTTTATGACTAATTTCGATTCAGACCATGATTCTTATCGCAATTTCTTAACGTCAGCCATTTCAGTCCCATAGAGCCTGAATAATTGCCTTCTAACGTCTGAACTCAGGTCTCAAAATAGCGGCCAGAAGAATAATGATTTTTCTAGAAATGGAATTAAATTCATATTTAGTGACTGATTCCGAATCAGACCATGATTCTTGTCGCGATAACAATATTTCAGCCCGTTTGGTCCCATAGAGCCTGAAAAAATGCCTTTGACAGTCCGAACCCAAGTCTCAAATTAGCGCTCAGTAGAATATTGATTTTTTCAGAAATTGAATAAAATTCATATTTTGTGACTGATTCCGATTCAGACCACGATTCTTATCGCAATATCAAAACTTTAACCCGTTTGGTCCCATAGATCCTGAAAAAATGCCTATTAAAGTCCGAACCCAAGTCTCAAATTACCGCTCAGTAGAATAATGATATTTCCAGAAATGCAATTAAATGCATATTTTGGGACTGATTTCGATTCGGACCATGATTTTTATCGCGATTACATAATTTCATCCCGTTTTGTCACATAGATCCTGAAAAAATGCCATTGACAGTCCGAACCCAAGTCTCAAATTAGCGCTCAGTAGAATATTGATTTTTCCAGAAATGCAATTAAATGCATATTTTATGACTGATTTCGATTCAGACCATGATTCTTATCGCAATTTCTTAACGTCAGCCTTTTCAGTCCCATAGAGCCTGAAAAATTGCCTTCTAACGTCTGAACTCAGGTCTCGAAATAGCGCTCAGAAGAATAATGATTTTTCAAAAAATGGAATTAAAATCATATTTTGTCTCTGATTCCGCTTCGGACCATAATTCTTATCGCGATTACAATATTTCAGCCCGATTGTTCCCATAGAGCCTGAAAAATGCCTTTGACAGTCCGAACCCAAGTCTCAAATTAGCGCTCAGTAGAATAATGATTTATCCAGAAATGCAATTAAATGCATAATTTGTGGCTGATTTCGATTTGGACCATAATTCTCATCCCGATTACAATATTTCAGCCCGTTTGGTCCCATAGAGCCTGAAAAAGTTCCTATTAAAGTCCGAACCCAAGTCCCAAATTAGCGCTCAGTAGAATAAGGATTTTTCCAGAAATGCAATTAAATGCATTTTTTAAGACTGATTCCGATTCGGACCATGATTCTTGTCGCGATTACAATATTTCAGCCCGTTTGGTCCCATAGAGCCTGAAAAAATGCCTTTGACAGTCCGAACCCAAGTCTCAAATTAGCGCTCAGTAGAATATTGATTTTTTCAGAAATTGAATAAAATTCATATTTTGTGACTGATTCCGATTCATACCACGATTCTTATCGCGATTACAAAACTTTAACCCGTTTGGTCCCATAGATCCTGAAAAAATGCCTATTAAAGTCCGAACCCAAGTCTGAAATTAGCGCTCAGTAGAATAATGATATATCCAGAAAAGCAATCAAATGCATAATTTGTGACTGATTTCGATTTGGACCATGATTTTCATCGAAATTACATAATTTCAACCCGTTTGGTCCCAGAGATCCTGAAAAAATGCCTTTGACAGTCCGAACCCAAGTCTCAAATTAGCGCTCAGTGGAATAATGATTTTTCCTGAAATGGAATTAAAGTCACTGATTCCGATTTGGACCATGATTCTTATCGCGATTACAAAATTTCATACCAATTGTCCCATAGATCCTGAAAAAATGCCATTGACAGTCCGAACCCAAGCCTCAAATTTGCGCTCCGTAGAATAATGATTTTTCCAGAAATGCAATTAAATGCGTAATTTGTGACTGATTTCGATTTGGACCATGATTCTCATCCCGATTACAATATTTCAAGCCGTTTGGTCACATAGAGCCTGAAAAAAAACCTATTAAAGTCCGAACCCAAGTCCTAAATTAGCGCTCAGTAGATTAAGGATTTTTCCAGAAATGCAATTAAATGCATATTTTATGACTGATTTCGATTCAGACCATGATTCTTATCGCGACTTCTTGACGTCAGCCTGTTCAGTAACATAGAGCCGGAAAAAATGCCATTGACAGTCCGAACCCAAGTCTCAAATTAGCGCTCAGTAGAATAATGATTTCTCCAGAAATGGAATTAAATTCATATTTTGTGACTGATTCCGATTCAGACCATGATTCTTATCGCGATAACAAAATTTTGAACCGTTTGGTCCCATAGATCCTGAAAAAATGCCTTTTAAAGTCCGAACCCAGGTCTCAAAATAGCGATCAGTAGAATAATGATTTATCCAGAAATGCAATATAATGCATATTTGAGACTGATTTCGATTCGGACCATGATTCTTATCGCGATTAATATATTTCGACCCGTTTGTTCCCATAGAGCCTGAAAAATCTCCTTTGACAGTCCGAACCCAAGTCTCAAATTAGCGCTCAGTAGAATAAGAATTTTTTCTTAAATTGAATTAAATTCTTTTTTTGTGACTGATTCCGATTCGGACCATCATTCTTGTCGCGATTACAATATTTCAGCCCGTTTGGTCCCATAGAGCCTGAAAAAATGCCTTTGACAGTCCGAACCCAAGTCTCAAATTAGCGCTCAGTAGAATATTGATTTTTTCAGAAATTGAATAAAATTCATATTTTGTGACTGATTCCGATTCAGACCACGATTCTTATCGCAATAACAAAACTTTAACCCGTTTTGTCCCATAGATCCTGAAAAAATGCCTATTAAAGTCCGAACCCAAGTCTCAAATTAGCGCTCAGTAGAATAATGATATTTCCAGAAATGCAATTAAATGCATATTTTGGGACTGATTTCGATTCGGACCATGATTTTTATCGCGATTACATAATTTCATCCCGTTTTGTCACATAGATCCTGAAAAAATGCCATTGACAGTCCGAACCCAAGTCTCAAATTAGCGCTCAGTAGAATATTGATTTTTCCAGAAATGCAATTAAATGCATATTTTATGATTGATTTCGATTCAGACCATGATTCTTGTCGCAATTTCTTAACGTCAGCCTTTTCAGTCCCATAGAGCCTGAAAAATTGCCTTCTAACGTCTGAACTCAGGTCTCAAAATAGCGCCCAGAAGAATAATGATTTTTCTAGAAATGGAATTAAATTCATATTTAGTGACTGATTCCGAATCAGACCATGATTCTTATCGCGATGACAAAACTTCAACCCGTTTGGTCCCATAGATCCTGAAAAAATGCCTTTTAAAGTCCGAACCCAAGTCCCAAAGTAGCGCTCAGTAGAATAAGGAATTTTCCAGAAATGCAATTAAATGCATATTTTGGGACTGATTTCGATTTGGACCATGATTCTTGTCGCGATAACAATATTTCAGCCCGTTTGGTCCCATAGAGCCTGAGAAAAATGCCTTTGACAGTCCGAACCCAAGTCTCAAATTAGCGCTCAGTAGAATAATGATTTTTCCAGAAATGCAATTAAATGCATTTTTTAAGACTGATTCCGATTCGGACCATGATTTTTGTCGCGATTACAATATTTCAGCCCGTTTGGTCCCATAGAGCCTGAAAAAATGCCGTTGACAGTCCGAACCCAAGTCTCAAATTAGCGCTCAGTAGAATATTGATTTTTTCAGAAATTGAATAAAATTCATATTTTGTGACTGATTCCGATTCATACCACGATTCTTATCGCGATAACAAAACTTTAACCCGTTTGGTCCCATAGATCCTGAAAAAATGCCTATTAAAGTCCGAACCCAAGTCTGAAATTAGCGCTCAGTAGAATAATGATATTTCCAGAAAAGCAATCAAATGCATAATTTGTGACTGATTTCGATTTGGACCATGATTTTCATCAAAATTACATAATTTCAACCCGTTTGGTCCCATAGATCCTGATAAAATGCCTTTGACAGTCCGAACCCAAGTCTCAAATTAGCGCTCAGTAGAATAATGATTTTTCCTGAAATGGAATTAAATTCATATTTTGTCACTGATTCCGATTTGGACCATGATTCTTATCGCGATTACAATATTTCAGCCCGTTTGGTCCCATAGAGCCTGAAAAAATGCCTTTGACAGTCCGAACCCAAGTCTCAAATTAGCGATCAGAAGAATAATGATTTTTTCAGAAATTGAAAAAAATTCATATTTTGTGACTGATTCGATTCAGACCATGATTCTTATCGCGATTACAAAATTTCAATAGATCCTGTAAAAATGCCTTTTAAAGTCCGAACCCATGTCTCAAAATAGCGCTCAGTAGTATAACTATTTTTCCAGAAATGCAATTAAATGCATAATTTGTGACTGATTTCGATTTGCACCATGATTCTCATCGAATAACAAAATTTCAACCCGTTTGGTACCATAGATCCTGAAAAAATGCCTTTTAAAGTCCGAACCCAAGTCTCCAATTAGCGCTCAGTAGAATAATGGTTTTTCCAGAAATGCAATTAAATGCATAATTTGTGACTGATTCCGATTCAGACCATGATTCTTATCGCGATTACAATACTTCAACCCGTTTGGTCCCATTGATCCTGAAAAAATGCCTTTTAAAGTCCGAACCCAAGTCTCAAATCAGCGCTCAGTAGAATAATGATTTTTCCAGAAATGCAATTAAATGCCTAATTTATGACTGGTGTTGATTTGGACCATGATTCTCATCCCTATTACAATATTTCAACCCGTTTGGTCCAATGGATCCTGAAATAATTCCTATTAAAGTCCGAACCCAAGTCTCAAATCAGCGCTCAGTAGAATAATGATATTTCCAGAAATGCAATTAAATGCATATTTTGGGACTGATTTCGATTCGGACCATGATTTTTATCGCGATTACATAATTTCATCCCGTTTTGTCACATAGATCCTGAAAAAATGCCATTGACAGTCCGAACCCAAGTCTCAAATTAGCGCTCAGTAGAATATTGATTTTTCCAGAAATGCAATTAAATGCATATTTTATGATTGATTTCGATTCAGACCATGATTCTTGTCGCAATTTCTTAACGTCAGCCTTTTCAGTCCCATAGAGCCTGAAAAATTGCCTTCTAACGTCTGAACTCAGGTCTCAAAATAGCGCCCAGAAGAATAATGATTTTTCCTGAAATGGAATTAAATTCATATTTTGTCACTGATTCCGATTTGGACCATGATTCTTATCGCGATTACAATATTTCAGCCCGTTTGGTCCCATAGAGCCTGAAAAAATGCCTTTGACAGTCCGAACCCAAGTCTCAAATTAGCGATCAGAAGAATAATGATTTTTTCAGAAATTGAAAAAAATTCATATTTTGTGACTGATTCGATTCAGACCATGATTCTTATCGCGATTACAAAATTTCAATAGATCCTGTAAAAATGCCTTTTAAAGTCCGAACCCATGTCTCAAAATAGCGCTCAGTAGTATAACTATTTTTCCAGAAATGCAATTAAATGCATAATTTGTGACTGATTTCGATTTGCACCATGATTCTCATCGAATAACAAAATTTCAACCCGTTTGGTACCATAGATCCTGAAAAAATGCCTTTTAAAGTCCGAACCCAAGTCTCCAATTAGCGCTCAGTAGAATAATGGTTTTTCCAGAAATGCAATTAAATGCATAATTTGTGACTGATTCCGATTCAGACCATGATTCTTATCGCGATTACAATACTTCAACCCGTTTGGTCCCATTGATCCTGAAAAAATGCCTTTTAAAGTCCGAACCCAAGTCTCAAATCAGCGCTCAGTAGAATAATGATTTTTCCAGAAATGCAATTAAATGCCTAATTTATGACTGGTGTTGATTTGGACCATGATTCTCATCCCTATTACAATATTTCAACCCGTTTGGTCCAATGGATCCTGAAATAATTCCTATTAAAGTCCGAACCCAAGTCTCAAATCAGCGCTCAGTAGAATAATGATATTTCCAGAAATGCAATTAAATGCATATTTTGGGACTGATTTCGATTCGGACCATGATTTTTATCGCGATTACATAATTTCATCCCGTTTTGTCACATAGATCCTGAAAAAATGCCATTGACAGTCCGAACCCAAGTCTCAAATTAGCGCTCAGTAGAATATTGATTTTTCCAGAAATGCAATTAAATGCATATTTTATGATTGATTTCGATTCAGACCATGATTCTTGTCGCAATTTCTTAACGTCAGCCTTTTCAGTCCCATAGAGCCTGAAAAATTGCCTTCTAAAGTCTGAACTCAGGTCTCAAAATAGCGCCCAGAAGAATAATGATTTTTCTAGAAATGGAATTAAATTCATATTTAGTGACTGATTCCGAATCAGACCATGATTCTTATCGCGATTACAAAACTTCAACCCGTTTGGTCCCATAGATCCTGAAAAAATGCCTTTTAAAGTCCTAACCCAAGTCCCAAAGTAGCGCTCAGTAGAATAAGGAATTTTCCAGAAATGCAATTAAATGCATATTTTGGGACTGATTTCGATTTGGAACATGATTCTTGTCGCGATAACAATATTTCAGCCCGTTTGGTCCCATAGAGCCTGAGAAAAATGCCTTTGACAGTCCGAACCCAAGTCTCAAATTAGCGCTCAGTAGAATAATGATTTTTCCAGAAATGCAATTAAATGCATTTTTTAAGACTGATTCCGATTCGGACCATGATTTTTGTCGCGATTACAATATTTCAGCCCGTTTGGTCCCATAGAGCCTGAAAAAATGCCGTTGACAGTCCGAACCCAAGTCTCAAATTAGCGCTCAGTAGAATATTGATTTTTTCAGAAATTGAATAAAATTCATATTTTGTGACTGATTCCGATTCATACCACGATTCTTATCGCGATAACAAAACTTTAACCCGTTTGGTCCCATAGATCCTGAAAAAATGCCTATTAAAGTCCGAACCCAAGTCTGAAATTAGCGCTCAGTAGAATAATGATATTTCCAGAAAAGCAATCAAATGCATAATTTGTGACTGATTTCGATTTGGACCATGATTTTCATCAAAATTACATAATTTCAACCCGTTTGGTCCCATAGATCCTGATAAAATGCCTTTGACAGTCCGAACCCAAGTCTAAAATTAGCGCTCAGTAGAATAATGATTTTTCCTGAAATGGAATTAAATTCATATTTTGTCACTGATTCCGATTTGGACCATGATTCTTATCGCGATTACAATATTTCAGCCCGTTTGGTCCCATAGAGCCTGAAAAAATGCCTTTGACAGTCCGAACCCAAGTCTCAAATTAGCGCTCAGTAGAATATTGATTTTTTCAGAAATTGAATAAAATTCATATTTTGTGACTGATTCCGATTCAGACCACGATTCTTATCGCAATAACAAAACTTTAACCCGTTTGGTCCCATAGATCCTGAAAAAATGCCTATTAAAGTCCGAACCCAAGTCTCAAATTAGCGCTCAGTAGAATAATGATATTTCCAGAAATGCAATTAAATGCATATTTTGGGACTGATTTCGATTCGGACCATGATTTTTATCGCGATTACATAATTTCATCCCGTTTTGTCACATAGATCCTGACAAAATGCCATTGACAGTCCGAACCCAAGTCTCAAATTAGCGCTCAGTAGAATATTGATTTTTCCAGAAATGCAATTAAATGCATATTTTATGACTGATTTCGATTCAGACCATGATTCTTATCGCAATTTCTTAACGTCAGCCTTTTCAGTCCCATAGAGCCTGAAAAATTGCCTTCTAACGTCTGAACTCAGGTCTCAAAATAGCGCTCAGAAGAATAATGATTTTTCAAAAAATGGATTTAAAATCATATTTTGTCTCTGATTCCGCTTAGGACCATAATTCTTATCGCGATAACAATATTTCAGCCCGATTGTTCCCATAGAGCCTGAAAATGCCTTTGACAGTCCGAACCCAAGTCTCAAATTAGCGCTCAGTAGAATAATGATTTATCCAGAAATGCAATTAAATGCATAATTTGTGGCTGATTAGGATTTGGACCATAATTCTCATCCCGATTACAATATTTCAGCCCGTTTGGTCCCATAGAGCCTGAAAAAGTTCCTATTAAAGTCCGAACCCAAGTCCCAAATTAGCGCTCAGTAGAATAAGGATTTTTCCAGAAATGCAATTAAATGCATTTTTTAAGACTGATTCCGATTCGGACCATGATTCTTGTCGCGATTACAATATTTCAGCCCGTTTGGTCCCATAGAGCCTGAAAAAATGCCTTTGACAGTCCGAACCCAAGTCTCAAATTAGCGCTCAGTAGAATATTGATTTTTTCAGAAATTGAATAAAATTCATATTTTGTGACTGATTCCGATTCATACCACGATTCTTATCGCGATTACAAAACTTTAACCCGTTTGGTCCCATAGATCCTGAAAAAATGCCTATTAAAGTCCGAACCCAAGTCTGAAATTAGCGCTCAGTAGAATAATGATATATGCAGAAAAGCAATCAAATGCATAATTTGTGACTGATTTCGATTTGGACCATGATTTTCATCGAAATTACATAATTTCAACCCGTTTGGTCCCAGAGATCCTGAAAAAATGCCTTTGACAGTCCGAACCCAAGTCTCAAATTAGCGCTCAGTGGAATAATGATTTTTCCTGAAATGGAATTAAATTCATAATTCGTCACTGATTCCGATTTGGACCATGATTCTTATCGCGATTACAAAATTTCATACCAATTGTCCCATAGATCCTGAAAAAATGCCATTGACAGTCCGAACCCAAGCCTCAAATTTGCGCTCCGTAGAATAATGATTTTTCCAGAAATGCAATTAAATGCATAATTTGTGACTGATTTCGATTTGGACCATGATTCTTATCCCGATTACAATATTTCAAGCCGTTTGGTCACATAGAGCCTGAAAAAAAACCTATTAAAGTCCGAACCCAAGTCCTAAATTAGCGCTCAGTAGATTAAGGATTTTTCCAGAAATGCAATTAAATGCATATTTTATGACTGATTTCGATTCAGACCATGATTCTTATCGCGACTTCTTGACGTCAGCCTGTTCAGTAACATAGAGCCGGAAAAAATGCCATTGACAGTCCGAACCCAAGTCTCAAATTAGCGCTCAGTAGAATAATGATTTTTCCAGAAATGGAATTAAATTCATATTTTGTGACTGATTCCGATTCAGACCATAATTCTTATCGCGATTACAAAATTTAGAACCGTTTGGTCCCATAGATCCTGAAAAAATGCCTTTTAAAGTCCGAACCCAGGTCTCAAAATAGCGTTCAGTAGAATAATGATTTATCCAGAAATGCAATATAATGCATATTTGAGACTGATTTCGATTCGGACCATGATTCTTATCGCGATTAATATATTTCGACCCGTTTGGTCCCATAGAGCCTGAAAAAATTCCTTTGACAGTTCGAACCCAAGTCTCAAATTAGCGCTCAGTAGAATAATGTTTTTTTCTTAAATTGAATTAAATTCTTTTTTTGTGACTGATTCCGATTCGGACCATGATTCTTGTCGCGATAACAATATTTCAGCCCGTTTGGTCCCATAGAGCCTGAAAAAATGCCTTTGACAGTCCGAACCCAAGTCTCAAATTAGCGCTCAGTAGAATATTGATTTTTTCAGAAATTGAATAAAATTCATATTTTGTGACTGATTCCGATTCAGACCACGATTCTTATCGCAATATCAAAACTTTAACCCGTTTGGTCCCATAGATCCTGAAAAAATGCCTATTAAAGTCCGAACCCAAGTCTCAAATTACCGCTCAGTAGAATAATGATATTTCCAGAAATGCAATTAAATGCATATTTTGGGACTGATTTCGATTCGGACCATGATTTTTATCGCGATTACATAATTTCATCCCGTTTTGTCACATAGATCCTGAAAAAATGCCATTGACAGTCCGAACCCAAGTCTCAAATTAGCGCTCAGTAGAATATTGATTTTTCCAGAAATGCAATTAAATGCATATTTTATGACTGATTTCGATTCAGACCATGATTCTTATCGCAATTTCTTAACGTCAGCCTTTTCAGTCCCATAGAGCCTGAAAAATTGCCTTCTAACGTCTGAACTCAGGTCTCGAAATAGCGCTCAGAAGAATAATGATTTTTCAAAAAATGGAATTAAAATCATATTTTGTCTCTGATTCCGCTTCGGACCATAATTCTTATCGCGATTACAATATTTCAGCCCGATTGTTCCCATAGAGCCTGAAAAATGCCTTTGACAGTCCGAACCCAAGTCTCAAATTAGCGCTCAGTAGAATAATGATTTATCCAGAAATGCAATTAAATGCATAATTTGTGGCTGATTTCGATTTGGACCATAATTCTCATCCCGATTACAATATTTCAGCCCGTTTGGTCCCATAGAGCCTGAAAAAGTTCCTATTAAAGTCCGAACCCAAGTCCCAAATTAGCGCTCAGTAGAATAAGGATTTTTCCAGAAATGCAATTAAATGCATTTTTTAAGACTGATTCCGATTCGGACCATGATTCTTGTCGCGATTACAATATTTCAGCCCGTTTGGTCCCATAGAGCCTGAAAAAATGCCTTTGACAGTCCGAACCCAAGTCTCAAATTAGCGCTCAGTAGAATATTGATTTTTTCAGAAATTGAATAAAATTCATATTTTGTGACTGATTCCGATTCATACCACGATTCTTATCGCGATTACAAAACTTTAACCCGTTTGGTCCCATAGATCCTGAAAAAATGCCTATTAAAGTCCGAACCCAAGTCTGAAATTAGCGCTCAGTAGAATAATGATATATCCAGAAAAGCAATCAAATGCATAATTTGTGACTGATTTCGATTTGGACCATGATTTTCATCGAAATTACATAATTTCAACCCGTTTGGTCCCAGAGATCCTGAAAAAATGCCTTTGACAGTCCGAACCCAAGTCTCAAATTAGCGCTCAGTGGAATAATGATTTTTCCTGAAATGGAATTAAAGTCACTGATTCCGATTTGGACCATGATTCTTATCGCGATTACAAAATTTCATACCAATTGTCCCATAGATCCTGAAAAAATGCCATTGACAGTCCGAACCCAAGCCTCAAATTTGCGCTCCGTAGAATAATGATTTTTCCAGAAATGCAATTAAATGCGTAATTTGTGACTGATTTCGATTTGGACCATGATTCTCATCCCGATTACAATATTTCAAGCCGTTTGGTCACATAGAGCCTGAAAAAAAACCTATTAAAGTCCGAACCCAAGTCCTAAATTAGCGCTCAGTAGATTAAGGATTTTTCCAGAAATGCAATTAAATGCATATTTTATGACTGATTTCGATTCAGACCATGATTCTTATCGCGACTTCTTGACGTCAGCCTGTTCAGTAACATAGAGCCGGAAAAAATGCCATTGACAGTCCGAACCCAAGTCTCAAATTAGCGCTCAGTAGAATAATGATTTCTCCAGAAATGGAATTAAATTCATATTTTGTGACTGATTCCGATTCAGACCATGATTCTTATCGCGATAACAAAATTTAGAACCGTTTGGTCCCATAGATCCTGAAAAAATGCCTTTTAAAGTCCGAACCCAGGTCTCAAAATAGCGATCAGTAGAATAATGATTTATCCAGAAATGCAATATAATGCATATTTGAGACTGATTTCGATTCGGACCATGATTCTTATCGCGATTAATATATTTCGACCCGTTTGTTCCTATAGAGCCTGAAAAATCTCCTTTGACAGTCCGAACCCAAGTCTCAAATTAGCGCTCAGTAGAATAAGAATTTTTTCTTAAATTGAATTAAATTCTTTTTTTGTGACTGATTCCGATTCGGACCATCATTCTTGTCGCGATTACAATATTTCAGCCCGTTTGGTCCCATAGAGCCTGAAAAAATGCCTTTGACAGTCCGAACCCAAGTCTCAAATTAGCGCTCAGTAGAATATTGATTTTTTCAGAAATTGAATAAAATTCATATTTTGTGACTGATTCCGATTCAGACCACGATTCTTATCGCAATAACAAAACTTTAACCCGTTTTGTCCCATAGATCCTGAAAAAATGCCTATTAAAGTCCGAACCCAAGTCTCAAATTAGCGCTCAGTAGAATAATGATATTTCCAGAAATGCAATTAAATGCATATTTTGGGACTGATTTCGATTCGGACCATGATTTTTATCGCGATTACATAATTTCATCCCGTTTTGTCAAATAGATCCTGAAAAAATGCCATTGACAGTCCGAACCCAAGTCTCAAATTAGCGCTCAGTAGAATATTGATTTTTCCAGAAATGCAATTAAATGCATATTTTATGATTGATTTCGATTCAGACCATGATTCTTGTCGCAATTTCTTAACGTCAGCCTTTTCAGTCCCATAGAGCCTGAAAAATTGCCTTCTAACGTCTGAACTCAGGTCTCAAAATAGCGCCCAGAAGAATAATGATTTTTCTAGAAATGGAATTAAATTCATATTTAGTGACTGATTCCGAATCAGACCATGATTCTTATCGCGATGACAAAACTTCAACCCGTTTGGTCCCATAGATCCTGAAAAAATGCCTTTTAAAGTCCGAACCCAAGTCCCAAAGTAGCGCTCAGTAGAATAAGGAATTTTCCAGAAATGCAATTAAATGCATATTTTGGGACTGATTTCGATTTGGACCATGATTCTTGTCGCGATAACAATATTTCAGCCCGTTTGGTCCCATAGAGCCTGAGAAAAATGCCTTTGACAGTCCGAACCCAAGTCTCAAATTAGCGCTCAGTAGAATAATGATTTTTCCAGAAATGCAATTAAATGCATTTTTTAAGACTGATTCCGATTCGGACCATGATTTTTGTCGCGATTACAATATTTCAGCCCGTTTGGTCCCATAGAGCCTGAAAAAATGCCGTTGACAGTCCGAACCCAAGTCTCAAATTAGCGCTCAGTAGAATATTGATTTTTTCAGAAATTGAATAAAATTCATATTTTGTGACTGATTCCGATTCATACCACGATTCTTATCGCGATAACAAAACTTTAACCCGTTTGGTCCCATAGATCCTGAAAAAATGCCTATTAAAGTCCGAACCCAAGTCTGAAATTAGCGCTCAGTAGAATAATGATATTTCCAGAAAAGCAATCAAATGCATAATTTGTGACTGATTTCGATTTGGACCATGATTTTCATCAAAATTACATAATTTCAACCCGTTTGGTCCCATAGATCCTGATAA
Source organism: Hesperophylax magnus (assembly GCA_026573805.1). Lineage (NCBI taxonomy): Eukaryota > Metazoa > Arthropoda > Insecta > Trichoptera > Limnephilidae > Hesperophylax > Hesperophylax magnus. The sequence continues at coordinate 27,643,403 of JAIUSX010000012.1, forward strand.
AATGCCTTTGACAGTCCGAACCCAAGTCTGAAATTAGCGCTCAGTAGAATAATGATTTTTCCTGAAATGGAATTAAATTCATATTTTGTCACTGATTCCGATTTGGACCATGATTCTTATCGCGATTACAATATTTCAGCCCGTTTGGTTCCATAGAGCCTGAAAAAATGCCTTTGACAGTCCGAACCCAAGTCTCAAATTAGCGATCAGAAGAATAATGATTTTTTCAGAAATTGAAAAAAATTCATATTTTGTGACTGATTCGATTCAGACCATGATTCTTATCGCGATTACAAAATTTCAATAGATCCTGTAAAAATGCCTTTTAAAGTCCGAACCCATGTCTCAAAATAGCGCTCAGTAGTATAACTATTTTTCCAGAAATGCAATTAAATGCATAATTTGTGACTGATTTCGATTTGCACCATGATTCTCATCGAATAACAAAATTTCAACCCGTTTGGTACCATAGATCCTGAAAAAATGCCTTTTAAAGTCCGAACCCAAGTCTCCAATTAGCGCTCAGTAGAATAATGGTTTTTCCAGAAATGCAATTAAATGCATAATTTGTGACTGATTCCGATTCAGACCATGATTCTTATCGCGATTACAATACTTCAACCCGTTTGGTCCCATTGATCCTGAAAAAATGCCTTTTAAAGTCCGAACCCAAGTCTCAAATCAGCGCTCAGTAGAATAATGATTTTTCCAGAAATGCAATTAAATGCCTAATTTATGACTGGTGTTGATTTGGACCATGATTCTCATCCCTATTACAATATTTCAACCCGTTTGGTCCAATGGATCCTGAAATAATTCCTATTAAAGTCCGAACCCAAGTCTCAAATCAGCGCTCAGTAGAATAATGATATTTCCAGAAATGCAATTAAATGCATATTTTGGGACTGATTTCGATTCGGACCATGATTTTTATCGCGATTACATAATTTCATCCCGTTTTGTCACATAGATCCTGAAAAAATGCCATTGACAGTCCGAACCCAAGTCTCAAATTAGCGCTCAGTAGAATATTGATTTTTCCAGAAATGCAATTAAATGCATATTTTATAATTGATTTCGATTCAGACCATGATTCTTGTCGCAATTTCTTAACGTCAGCCTTTTCAGTCCCATAGAGCCTGAAAAATTGCCTTCTAACGTCTGAACTCAGGTCTCAAAATAGCGCCCAGAAGAATAATGATTTTTCTAGAAATGGAATTAAATTCATATTTAGTGACTGATTCCGAATCAGACCATGATTCTTATCGCGATTACAAAACTTCAACCCGTTTGGTCCCATAGATCCTGAAAAAATGCCTTTTAAAGTCCTAACCCAAGTCCCAAAGTAGCGCTCAGTAGAATAAGGAATTTTCCAGAAATGCAATTAAATGCATATTTTGGGACTGATTTCGATTTGGAACATGATTCTTAACGCGATAACAATATTTCAGCCCGTTTGGTCCCATAGAGCCTGAGAAAAATGCCTTTGACAGTCCGAACCCAAGTCTCAAATTAGCGCTCAGTAGAATAATGATTTTTCCAGAAATGCAATTAAATGCATTTTTTAAGACTGATTCCGATTCGGACCATGATTTTTGTCGCGATTACAATATTTCAGCCCGTTTGGTCCCATAGAGCCTGAAAAAATGCCGTTGACAGTCCGAACCCAAGTCTCAAATTAGCGCTCAGTAGAATATTGATTTTTTCAGAAATTGAATAAAATTCATATTTTGTGACTGATTCCGATTCATACCACGATTCTTATCGCGATAACAAAACTTTAACCCGTTTGGTCCCATAGATCCTGAAAAAATGCCTATTAAAGTCCGAACCCAAGTCTGAAATTAGCGCTCAGTAGAATAATGATATTTCCAGAAAAGCAATCAAATGCATAATTTGTGACTGATTTCGATTTGGACCATGATTTTCATCAAAATTACATAATTTCAACCCGTTTGGTCCCATAGATCCTGATAAAATGCCTTTGACAGTCCGAACCCAAGTCTCAAATTAGCGCTCAGTAGAATATTGATTTTTTCAGAAATTGAATAAAATTCATATTTTGTGACTGATTCCGATTCAGACCACGATTCTTATCGCAATAACAAAACTTTAACCCGTTTGGTCCCATAGATCCTGAAAAAATGCCTATTAAAGTCCGAACCCAAGTCTCAAATTAGCGCTCAGTAGAATAATGATATTTCCAGAAATGCAATTAAATGCATATTTTGGGACTGATTTCGATTCGGACCATGATTTTTATCGCGATTACATAATTTCATCCCGTTTTGTCACATAGATCCTGACAAAATGCCATTGACAGTCCGAACCCAAGTCTCAAATTAGCGCTCAGTAGAATATTGATTTTTCCAGAAATGCAATTAAATGCATATTTTATGACTGATTTCGATTCAGACCATGATTCTTATCGCAATTTCTTAACGTCAGCCTTTTCAGTCCCATAGAGCCTGAAAAATTGCCTTCTAACGTCTGAACTCAGGTCTCAAAATAGCGCTCAGAAGAATAATGATTTTTCAAAAAATGGATTTAAAATCATATTTTGTCTCTGATTCCGCTTAGGACCATAATTCTTATCGCGATAACAATATTTCAGCCCGATTGTTCCCATAGAGCCTGAAAATGCCTTTGACAGTCCGAACCCAAGTCTCAAATTAGCGCTCAGTAGAATAATGATTTATCCAGAAATGCAATTAAATGCATAATTTGTGGCTGATTAGGATTTGGACCATAATTCTCATCCCGATTACAATATTTCAGCCCGTTTGGTCCCATAGAGCCTGAAAAAGTTCCTATTAAAGTCCGAACCCAAGTCCCAAATTAGCGCTCAGTAGAATAAGGATTTTTCCAGAAATGCAATTAAATGCATTTTTTAAGACTGATTCCGATTCGGACCATGATTCTTGTCGCGATTACAATATTTCAGCCCGTTTGGTCCCATAGAGCCTGAAAAAATGCCTTTGACAGTCCGAACCCAAGTCTCAAATTAGCGCTCAGTAGAATATTGATTTTTTCAGAAATTGAATAAAATTCATATTTTGTGACTGATTCCGATTCATACCACGATTCTTATCGCGATTACAAAACTTTAACCCGTTTGGTCCCATAGATCCTGAAAAAATGCCTATTAAAGTCCGAACCCAAGTCTGAAATTAGCGCTCAGTAGAATAATGATATATGCAGAAAAGCAATCAAATGCATAATTTGTGACTGATTTCGATTTGGACCATGATTTTCATCGAAATTACATAATTTCAACCCGTTTGGTCCCAGAGATCCTGAAAAAATGCCTTTGACAGTCCGAACCCAAGTCTCAAATTAGCGCTCAGTGGAATAATGATTTTTCCTGAAATGGAATTAAATTCATAATTCGTCACTGATTCCGATTTGGACCATGATTCTTATCGCGATTACAAAATTTCATACCAATTGTCCCATAGATCCTGAAAAAATGCCATTGACAGTCCGAACCCAAGCCTCAAATTTGCGCTCCGTAGAATAATGATTTTTCCAGAAATGCAATTAAATGCATAATTTGTGACTGATTTCGATTTGGACCATGATTCTTATCCCGATTACAATATTTCAAGCCGTTTGGTCACATAGAGCCTGAAAAAAAACCTATTAAAGTCCGAACCCAAGTCCTAAATTAGCGCTCAGTAGATTAAGGATTTTTCCAGAAATGCAATTAAATGCATATTTTATGACTGATTTCGATTCAGACCATGATTCTTATCGCGACTTCTTGACGTCAGCCTGTTCAGTAACATAGAGCCGGAAAAAATGCCATTGACAGTCCGAACCCAAGTCTCAAATTAGCGCTCAGTAGAATAATGATTTTTCCAGAAATGGAATTAAATTCATATTTTGTGACTGATTCCGATTCAGACCATAATTCTTATCGCGATTACAAAATTTAGAACCGTTTGGTCCCATAGATCCTGAAAAAATGCCTTTTAAAGTCCGAACCCAGGTCTCAAAATAGCGTTCAGTAGAATAATGATTTATCCAGAAATGCAATATAATGCATATTTGAGACTGATTTCGATTCGGACCATGATTCTTATCGCGATTAATATATTTCGACCCGTTTGGTCCCATAGAGCCTGAAAAAATTCCTTTGACAGTTCGAACCCAAGTCTCAAATTAGCGCTCAGTAGAATAATGCTTTTTTCTTAAATTGAATTAAATTCTTTTTTTGTGACTGATTCCGATTCGGACCATGATTCTTGTCGCGATAACAATATTTCAGCCCGTTTGGTCCCATAGAGCCTGAAAAAATGCCTTTGACAGTCCGAACCCAAGTCTCAAATTAGCGCTCAGTAGAATATTGATTTTTTCAGAAATTGAATAAAATTCATATTTTGTGACTGATTCCGATTCAGACCACGATTCTTATCGCAATATCAAAACTTTAACCCGTTTGGTCCCATAGATCCTGAAAAAATGCCTATTAAAGTCCGAACCCAAGTCTCAAATTACCGCTCAGTAGAATAATGATATTTCCAGAAATGCAATTAAATGCATATTTTGGGACTGATTTCGATTCGGACCATGATTTTTATCGCGATTACATAATTTCATCCCGTTTTGTCACATAGATCCTGAAAAAATGCCATTGACAGTCCGAACCCAAGTCTCAAATTAGCGCTCAGTAGAATATTGATTTTTCCAGAAATGCAATTAAATGCATATTTTATGACTGATTTCGATTCAGACCATGATTCTTATCGCAATTTCTTAACGTCAGCCTTTTCAGTCCCATAGAGCCTGAAAAATTGCCTTCTAACGTCTGAACTCAGGTCTCGAAATAGCGCTCAGAAGAATAATGATTTTTCAAAAAATGGAATTAAAATCATATTTTGTCTCTGATTCCGCTTCGGACCATAATTCTTATCGCGATTACAATATTTCAGCCCGATTGTTCCCATAGAGCCTGAAAAATGCCTTTGACAGTCCGAACCCAAGTCTCAAATTAGCGCTCAGTAGAATAATGATTTATCCAGAAATGCAATTAAATGCATAATTTGTGGCTGATTTCGATTTGGACCATAATTCTCATCCCGATTACAATATTTCAGCCCGTTTGGTCCCATAGAGCCTGAAAAAGTTCCTATTAAAGTCCGAACCCAAGTCCCAAATTAGCGCTCAGTAGAATAAGGATTTTTCCAGAAATGCAATTAAATGCATTTTTTAAGACTGATTCCGATTCGGACCTTGATTCTTGTCGCGATTACAATATTTCAGCCCGTTTGGTCCCATAGAGCCTGAAAAAATGCCTTTGACAGTCCGAACCCAAGTCTCAAATTAGCGCTCAGTAGAATATTGATTTTTTCAGAAATTGAATAAAATTCATATTTTGTGACTGATTCCGATTCATACCACGATTCTTATCGCGATTACAAAACTTTAACCCGTTTGGTCCCATAGATCCTGAAAAAATGCCTATTAAAGTCCGAACCCAAGTCTGAAATTAGCGCTCAGTAGAATAATGATATATCCAGAAAAGCAATCAAATGCATAATTTGTGACTGATTTCGATTTGGACCATGATTTTCATCGAAATTACATAATTTCAACCCGTTTGGTCCCAGAGATCCTGAAAAAATGCCTTTGACAGTCCGAACCCAAGTCTCAAAATAGCGCTCAGTGGAATAATGATTTTTCCTGAAATGGAATTAAATTCATAATTCGTCACTGATTCCGATTTGGACCATGATTCTTATCGCGATTACAAAATTTCATACCAATTGTCCCATAGATCCTGAAAAAATGCCATTGACAGTCCGAACCCAAGCCTCAAATTTGCGCTCCGTAGAATAATGATTTTTCCAGAAATGCAATTAAATGCATAATTTGTGACTGATTTCGATTTGGACCATGATTCTCATCCCGATTACAATATTTCAAGCCGTTTGGTCACATAGAGCCTGAAAAAAAACCTATTAAAGTCCGAACCCAAGTCCTAAATTAGCGCTCAGTAGATTAAGGATTTTTCCAGAAATGCAATTAAATGCATATTTTATGACTGATTTCGATTCAGACCATGATTCTTATCGCGACTTCTTGACGTCAGCCTGTTCAGTAACATAGAGCCGGAAAAAATGCCATTGACAGTCCGAACCTAAGTCTCAAATTAGCGCTCAGTAGAATAATGATTTCTCCAGAAATGGAATTAAATTCATATTTTGTGACTGATTCCGATTCAGACCATGATTCTTATCGCGATTACAAAATTTAGAACCGTTTGGTCCCATAGATCCTGAAAAAATGCCTTTTAAAGTCCGAACCCAGGTCTCAAAATAGCGATCAGTAGAATAATGATTTATCCAGAAATGCAATATAATGCATATTTGAGACTGATTTCGATTCGGACCATGATTCTTATCGCGATTAATATATTTCGACCCGTTTGTTCCCATAGAGCCTGAAAAAATTCCTTTGACAGTCCGAACCCAAGTCTCAAATTAGCGCTCAGTAGAATAAGAATTTTTTCTTAAATTGAATTAAATTCTTTTTTTGTGACTGATTCCGATTCGGACCATCATTCTTGTCGCGATTACAATATTTCAGCCCGTTTGGTCCCATAGAGCCTGAAAAAATGCCTTTGACAGTCCGAACCCAAGTCTCAAATTAGCGCTCAGTAGAATATTGATTTTTTCAGAAATTGAATAAAATTCATATTTTGTGACTGATTCCGATTCAGACCACGATTCTTATCGCAATAACAAAACTTTAACCCGTTTTGTCCCATAGATCCTGAAAAAATGCCTATTAAAGTCCGAACCCAAGTCTCAAATTAGCGCTCAGTAGAATAATGATATTTCCAGAAATGCAATTAAATGCATATTTTGGGACTGATTTCGATTCGGACCATGATTTTTATCGCGATTACATAATTTCATCCCGTTTTGTCACATAGATCCTGAAAAAATGCCATTGACAGTCCGAACCCAAGTCTCAAATTAGCGCTCAGTAGAATATTGATTTTTCCAGAAATGCAATTAAATGCATATTTTATGATTGATTTCGATTCAGACCATGATTCTTGTCGCAATTTCTTAACGTCAGCCTTTTCAGTCCCATAGAGCCTGAAAAATTGCCTTCTAACGTCTGAACTCAGGTCTCAAAATAGCGCCCAGAAGAATAATGATTTTTCTAGAAATGGAATTAAATTCATATTTAGTGACTGATTCCGAATCAGACCATGATTCTTATCGCGATTACAAAACTTCAACCCGTTTGGTCCCATAGATCCTGAAAAAATGCCTTTTAAAGTCCGAACCCAAGTCCCAAAGTAGCGCTCAGTAGAATAAGGAATTTTCCAGAAATGCAATTAAATGCATATTTTGGGACTGATTTCGATTTGGACCATGATTCTTGTCGCGATAACAATATTTCAGCCCGTTTGGTCCCATAGAGCCTGAGAAAAATGCCTTTGACAGTCCGAACCCAAGTCTCAAATTAGCGCTCAGTAGAATAATGATTTTTCCAGAAATGCAATTAAATGCATTTTTTAAGACTGATTCCGATTCGGACCATGATTTTTGTCGCGATTACAATATTTCAGCCCGTTTGGTCCCATAGAGCCTGAAAAAATGCCGTTGACAGTCCGAACCCAAGTCTCAAATTAGCGCTCAGTAGAATATTGATTTTTTCAGAAATTGAATAAAATTCATATTTTGTGACTGATTCCGATTCATACCACGATTCTTATCGCGATAACAAAACTTTAACCCGTTTGGTCCCATAGATCCTGAAAAAATGCCTATTAAAGTCCGAACCCAAGTCTGAAATTAGCGCTCAGTAGAATAATGATATTTCCAGAAAAGCAATCAAATGCATAATTTGTGACTGATTTCGATTTGGACCATGATTTTCATCAAAATTACATAATTTCAACCCGTTTGGTCCCATAGATCCTGATAAAATGCCTTTGACAGTCCGAACCCAAGTCTCAAATTAGCGCTCAGTAGAATAATGATTTTTCCTGAAATGGAATTAAATTCATATTTTGTCACTGATTCCGATTTGGACCATGATTCTTATCGCGATTACAATATTTCAGCCCGTTTGGTCCCATAGAGCCTGAAAAAATGCCTTTGACAGTCCGAACCCAAGTCTCAAATTAGCGATCAGAAGAATAATGATTTTTTCAGAAATTTAAAAAAATTCATATTTTGTGACTGATTCGATTCAGACCATGATTCTTATCGCGATTACAAAATTTCAATAGATCCTGTAAAAATGCCTTTTAAAGTCCGAACCCATGTCTCAAAATAGCGCTCAGTAGTATAACTATTTTTCCAGAAATGCAATTAAATGCATAATTTGTGACTGATTTCGATTTGCACCATGATTCTCATCGAATAACAAAATTTCAACCCGTTTGGTACCATAGATCCTGAAAAAATGCCTTTTAAAGTCCGAACCCAAGTCTCCAATTAGCGCTCAGTAGAATAATGGTTTTTCCAGAAATGCAATTAAATGCATAATTTGTGACTGATTCCGATTCAGACCATGATTCTTATCGCGATTACAATACTTCAACCCGTTTGGTCCCATTGATCCTGAAAAAATGCCTTTTAAAGTCCGAACCCAAGTCTCAAATCAGCGCTCAGTAGAATAATGATTTTTCCAGAAATGCAATTAAATGCCTAATTTATGACTGGTGTTGATTTGGACCATGATTCTCATCCCAATTACAATATTTCAACCCGTTTGGTCCAATGGATCCTGAAATAATTCCTATTAAAGTCCGAACCCAAGTCTCAAATCAGCGCTCAGTAGAATAATGATATTTCCAGAAATGCAATTAAATGCATATTTTGGGACTGATTTCGATTCGGACCATGATTTTTATCGCGATTACATAATTTCATCCCGTTTTGTCACATAGATCCTGAAAAAATGCCATTGACAGTCCGAACCCAAGTCGCAAATTAGCGCTCAGTAGAATATTGATTTTTCCAGAAATGCAATTAAATGCATATTTTATGATTGATTTCGATTCAGACCATGATTCTTGTCGCAATTTCTTAACGTCAGCCTTTTCAGTCCCATAGAGCCTGAAAAATTGCCTTCTAACGTCTGAACTCAGGTCTCAAAATAGCGCCCAGAAGAATAATGATTTTTCTAGAAATGGAATTAAATTCATATTTAGTGACTGATTCCGAATCAGACCATGATTCTTATCGCGATTACAAAACTTCAACCCGTTTGGTCCCATAGATCCTGAAAAAATGCCTTTTAAAGTCCGAACCCAAGTCCCAAAGTAGCGCTCAGTAGAATAAGGAATTTTCCAGAAATGCAATTAAATGCATATTTTGGGACTGATTTCGATTTGGACCATGATTCTTGTCGCGATAACAATATTTCAGCCCGTTTGGTCCCATAGAGCCTGAGAAAAATGCCTTTGACAGTCCGAACCCAAGTCTCAAATTAGCGCTCAGTAGAATAATGATTTTTCCAGAAATGCAATTAAATGCATTTTTTAAGACTGATTCCGATTCGGACCATGATTTTTGTCGCGATTACAATATTTCAGCCCGTTTGGTCCCATAGAGCCTGAAAAAATGCCGTTGACAGTCCGAACCCAAGTCTCAAATTAGCGCTCAGTAGAATATTGATTTTTTTAGAAATTGAATAAAATTCATATTTTGTGACTGATTCCGATTCATACCACGATTCTTATCGCGATAACAAAACTTTAACCCGTTTGGTCCCATAGATCCTGAAAAAATGCCTATTAAAGTCCGAACCCAAGTCTGAAATTAGCGCTCAGTAGAATAATGATATTTCCAGAAAAGCAATCAATTGAATAATTTGTGACTGATTTCGATTTGGACCATGATTTTCATCAAAGATACATAATTTCAACCCGTTTGGTCCCATAGATCCTGATAAAATGCCTTTGACAGTCCGAACCCAAGTCTCAAATTAGCGCTCAGTAGAATAATGATTTTTCCTGAAATGGAATTAAATTCATATTTTGTCACTGATTCCGATTTGGACCATGATTCTTATCGCGATTACAATATTTCAGCCCGTTTGGTTCCATAGAGCCTGAAAAAATGCCTTTGACAGTCCGAACCCAAGTCTCAAATTAGCGATCAGAAGAATAATGATTTTTTCAGAAATTGAAAAAAATTCATATTTTGTGACTGATTCGATTCAGACCATGATTCTTATCGCGATTACAAAATTTCAATAGATCCTGTAAAAATGCCTTTTAAAGTCCGAACCCATGTCTCAAAATAGCGCTCAGTAGTATAACTATTTTTCCAGAAATGCAATTAAATGCATAATTTGTGACTGATTTCGATTTGCACCATGATTCTCATCGAATAACAAAATTTCAACCCGTTTGGTACCATAGATCCTGAAAAAATGCCTTTTAAAGTCCGAACCCAAGTCTCCAATTAGCGCTCAGTAGAATAATGGTTTTTCCAGAAATGCAATTAAATGCATAATTTGTGACTGATTCCGATTCAGACCATGATTCTTATCGCGATTACAATACTTCAACCCGTTTGGTCCCATTGATCCTGAAAAAATGCCTTTTAAAGTCCGAACCCAAGTCTCAAATCAGCGCTCAGTAGAATAATGATTTTTCCAGAAATGCAATTAAATGCCTAATTTATGACTGGTGTTGATTTGGACCATGATTCTCATCCCTATTACAATATTTCAACCCGTTTGGTCCAATGGATCCTGAAATAATTCCTATTAAAGTCCGAACCCAAGTCTCAAATCAGCGCTCAGTAGAATAATGATATTTCCAGAAATGCAATTAAATGCATATTTTGGGACTGATTTCGATTCGGACCATGATTTTTATCGCGATTACATAATTTCATCCCGTTTTGTCACATAGATCCTGAAAAAATGCCATTGACAGTCCGAACCCAAGTCTCAAATTAGCGCTCAGTAGAATATTGATTTTTCCAGAAATGCAATTAAATGCATATTTTATGACTAATTTCGATTCAGAACATGATTCTTATCGCAATTTCTTAACATCAGCCATTTCAGTCCCATAGAGCCTGAATAATTGCCTTCTAACGTCTGAACTCAGGTCTCAAAATAGCGGCCAGAAGAATAATGATTTTTCTAGAAATGGAATTAAATTCATATTTAGTGACTGATTCCGAATCAGACCATGATTCTTATCGCGATTATTAAACTTCAACCCGTTTGGTCCCATAGATCCTGAAAAAATGCCTATTAAGGTCCGAACCCAAGTCTCAAATTAGCGCTAAGTAGAATAATGATATTTCAAGAAATAGAATAAAATACATATTTTGTAACTGATTCCGATTCAGACCATGATTCTTATCGCGATCACAATATTTCAGCCCGTTTGGTCCCATAGAGCCAGAAAAAATGCCATTGACAGTCCGAACCCGAGTCTCAAATTAGCGCTCAGTAGAATATTGATTTTTCCAGAAATGGATTTAAATTCATATTTTGTGACTGATTCCGATTCGGACCAAGATTCTTATCGAGATTAAAATATTTCAGCCCGTTTGGTCCCATAGATCCTGAAAAAATGCCTTTGACAGTCCGAACCCAAGTCTCGAATTAGCGCTCAGTAGAATAATGATTTTTACAGAAATGATATATAATGCATTTATTGTGGCTGATTTCGATTTGGACCATGATTCTCATCCCGATAACAATATTTCAGCACGTTTGGTCCCATAGAGCTGGAAAAAATTCCTATTAAAATCCGAACCCAAGTCTCAAATTAGCGCTCAGTAGAATAATGATGAATCCATAAATGCAATTAAATGCATAATTTGTGACTGATTTCGATTTGGACCATGATTCTCATCGAAATAAAATAATTTCAACCCGTTTGGTTTCATAGATCCTGAAATAATGCCTTTGACAGTCCGAACCCAAGTCTCAAATTAGCGCTCAGTAGAATAATGATTTTTCCAGAAATGGAATTAAATTCATATTTTGTGACTGATTCCGATTCGGACCATGATTTTTATCGCGATTAAAATATTTCCGCCCTTTTGGTCCCATAGAGCCTGAAAAAATGCCTTTTAAAGTCCGAACCCATGTCTCAAAATAGCTCTCAGTAGAATAACTATTTTTCCAGAAATGCAATTAAATGCATAATTTGTGACTGATTTCGATTTGGACCATGATTCTCATCGAAATAAAAAAATTTAAACCCGTTTGGTCCGATAGAACCTGAAAAAATGCCTCTTAAAGTCCGAACCCAAGTCTCAAAATAGCGCTCAGTAGAATAATGATTTTTCTAGAAATGGAATTAATTTCATATTTTGTGACTGATTCCGATTCAGACCATGATTCTCATCGCGATTACAAAACTTCAACCCGTTTGGTACCATAGATCCTGAAAAAATGCCTTTTAAAGTCCGAACCCAAGTCTCCAATTAGCGCTCAGTAGAATAATGGTTTTTCCAGAAATGCAATTAAATGCATAATTTGTGACTGATTCCGATTCAGACCATGATTCTTATCGCGATTACAATAATTCAACCCGTTTGGTCCCATTAATCCTGAAAAAATGCCTTTTAAAGTCCGAACCCAAGTCTCAAATCAGCGCTCAGTAGAATAATGATTTTTCCAGAAATGCAATTAAATGCCTAATTTGTGACTGGTGTCGATTTGGACCATGATTCTCATCCCTATTACAATATTTCAACCCGTTTGGTCCAATGGATCCTGAAATAATTCCTATTAAAGTCCGAACCCAAGTCTCAAAATAGCGCTCAGTAGAATAATGGTTTTTCCAGAAATGCAATTAAATGCCTAATTTGTGACTGATTCCTATTCAGACCATGATTCTCATCGCGATTACAATATTTCAGCCCGTTTGGTCCCATAGAGCCTGAAAAAGTTCCTATTAAAGTCCGAACCCAAGTCCCAAATTAGCGCTCAGTAGAATAAGGATTTTTCCAGAAATGCAATTAAATGCATTTTTTAAGACTGATTCCGATTCGGACCATGATTCTTGTCGCGATTACAATATTTCAGCCCGTTTGGTCCCATAGAGCCTGAAAAAATGCCTTTGACAGTCCGAACCCAAGTCTCAAATTAGCGCTCAGTAGAATAATGATATATCCAGAAAAGCAATCAAATGCATAATTTGTGACTGATTTCGATTTGGACCATGATTTTCATCGAAATTACATAATTTCAACCCGTTTGGTCCCAGAGATCCTGAAAAAATGCCTTTGACAGTCCGAACCCAAGTCTCAAATTAGCGCTCAGTGGAATAATGATTTTTCCTGAAATGGAATTAAATTCATATTTCGTCACTGATTCCGATTTGGACCATGATTCTTATCGCGATTACAAAATTTCATACCAATTGTCCCATAGATCCTGAAAAAATGCCATTGACAGTCCGAACCCAAGCCTCAAATTTGCGCTCCGTAGAAAAATGATTTTTCCAGAAATGCAATTAAATGCATAATTTGTGACTGATTTCGATTTGGACCATGATTCTCATCCCGATTACAATATTTCAAGCCGTTTGGTCACATAGAGCCTGAAAAAAAACCTATTAAAGTCCGAACCCAAGTCCTAAATTAGCGCTCAGTAGATTAAGGATTTTTCCAGAAATGCAATTAAATGCATATTTTATGACTGATTTCGATTCAGACCATGATTCTTATCGCGACTTCTTGACGTCAGCCTGTTCAGTAACATAGAGCCGGAAAAAATGCCATTGACAGTCCGAACCCAATTCTCAAATTAGCGCTCAGTAGAATAATGATTTTTCCAGAAATGGAATTAAATTCATATTTTGTGACTGATTCCGATTCAGACCATGATTCTTATCGCGATTACAAAATTTAGAACCGTTTGGTCCCATAGATCCTGAAAAAATGCCTTTAAAAGTCCGAACCCAGGTCTCAAAATAGCGATCAGTAGAATAATGATTTATCCAGAAATGCAATATAATGCATATTTGAGACTGATTTCGATTCGGACCATGAATCTTATCGCGATTAATATATTTCGACCCGTTTGGTCCCATAGAGCCTGAAAAAATTCCTTTGACAGTTCGAACCCAAGTCTCAAATTAGCGCTCAGTAGAATAATGTTTTTTTCTTAAATTGAATTAAATTCTTTTTTTGTGACTGATTCCGATTCGGACCATGATTCTTGTCGCGATTACAATATTTCAGCCCGTTTGGTCCCATAGAGCCTGAAAAAATGCCTTTGACAGTCCGAACCCAAGTCTCAAATTAGCGCTCAGTAGAATAATGTTTTTTTCTTAAATTGAATTAAATTCTTTTTTTGTGACTGATTCCGATTCGGACCATGATTCTTATCTCGATTAATATATTTCGACCCGTTTGGTCCCATAGAGCCTGAAAAAATTCCTTTGACAGTTCGAACCCAAGTCTCAAATTAGCGCTCAGTAGAATAAGGAATTTTCCAGAAATGCAATTAAATGCATATTTTGGGACTGATTTCGATTTGGACCATGATTCTTGTCGCGATAACAATATTTCAGCCCGTTTGGTCCCATAGAGCCTGAGAAAAATGCCTTTGACAGTCCGAACCCAAGTCTCAAATTAGCGCTCAGTAGAATAATGATTTTTCCAGAAATGCAATTAAATGCATTTTTTAAGACTGATTCCGATTCGGACCATGATTTTTGTCGCGATTACAATATTTCAGCCCGTTTGGTCCCATAGAGCCTGAAAAAATGCCGTTGACAGTCCGAACCCAAGTCTCAAATTAGCGCTCAGTAGAATATTGATTTTTTCAGAAATTGAATAAAATTCATATTTTGGACTGATTCCGATTCATACCACGATTCTTATCGCGATAACAAAACTTTAACCCGTTTGGTCCCATAGATCCTGAAAAAATGCCTATTAAAGTCCGAACCCAAGTCTGAAATTAGCGCTCAGTAGAATAATGATATTTCCAGAAAAGCAATCAAATGCATAATTTGTGACTGATTTCGATTTGGACCATGATTTTCATCAAAATTAAATAAATTTCAACCCGTTTGGTCCCATAGATCCTGATAAAATGCCTTTGACAGTCCGAACCCAAGTCTCAAATTAGCGCTCAGTAGAATAATGATTTTTCCTGAAATGGAATTAAATTCATATTTTGTCACTGATTCCGATTTGGACCATGATTCTTATCGCGATTACAATATTTCAGCCCGTTTGGTCAAATAGAGCCTGAAAAAATGCCTTTGACAGTCCGAACACAAGTCTCAAATTAGCGATCAGAAGAATAATGATTTTTTCAGAAATTGAAAAAAATTCATATTTTGTGACTGATTCGATTCAGACCATGATTCTTATCGCAATTACAAAATTTCAATAGATCCTGTAAAAATGCCTTTTAAAGTCCGAACCCATGTCTCAAAATAGCGCTCAGTAGTATAACTATTTTTCCAGAAATGCAATTAAATGCATAATTTGTGACTGATTTCGATTTGCACCATGATTCTCATCGAATAACAAAATTTCAACCCGTTTGGTACCATAGATCCTGAAAAAATGCCTTTTAAAGTCCGAACCCAAGTCTCCAATTAGCGCTCAGTAGAATAATGGTTTTTCCAGAAATGCAATTAAATGCATAATTTGTGACTGATTCCGATTCAGACCATGATTCTTATCGCGATTACAATACTTCAACCCGTTTGGTCCCATTGATCCTGAAAAAATGCCTTTTAAAGTCCGAACCCAAGTCTCAAATCAGCGCTCAGTAGAATAATGATTTTTCCAGAAATGCAATTAAATGCCTAATTTATGACTGGTGTTGATTTGGACCATGATTCTCATCCCTATTACAATATTTCAACCCGTTTGGTCCAATGGATCCTGAAATAATTCCTATTAAAGTCCGAACCCCAGTCTGAAATTAGCGCTCAGTAGAATAATGATATATCCAGAAAAGCAATCAAATGCATAATTTGTGACTGATTTCGATTTGGACCATGATTTTCATCGAAATTACATAATTTCAACCCGTTTGGTCCCAGAGATCCTGAAAAAATGCCTTTGACAGTCCGAACCCAAGTCTCAAATTAGCGCTCAGTGGAATAATGATTTTTCCTGAAATGGAATTAAATTCATATTTCGTCACTGATTCTGATTTGGACCATGATTCTTATCGCGATTACAAAATTTCATACCAATTGTCCCATAGATCCTGAAAAAATGCCATTGACAGTCCGAACCCAAGCCTCAAATTTGCGCTCCGTAGAAAAATGATTTTTCCAGAAATGCAATTAAATGCATAATTTGTGACTGATTTCGATTTGGACCATGATTCTCATCCCGATTACAATATTTCAAGCCGTTTGGTCACATAGAGCCTGAAAAAAAACCTATTAAAGTCCGAACCCAAGTCCTAAATTAGCGCTCAGTAGATTAAGGATTTTTCCAGAAATGCAATTAAATGCATATTTTATGACTGATTTCGATTCAGACCATGATTCTTATCGCGACTTCTTGACGTCAGCCTGTTCAGTAACATAGAGCCGGAAAAAATGCCATTGACAGTCCGAACCCAAGTCTCAAATTAGCGCTCAGTAGAATAATGATTTTTCCAGAAATGGAATTAAATTCATATTTTGTGACTGATTCCGATTCAGACCATGATTCTTATCGCGATTACAAAATTTAGAACCGTTTGGTCCCATAGATCCTGAAAAAATGCCTTTTAAAGTCCGAACCCAGGTCTCAAAATAGCGATCAGTAGAATAATGATTTATCCAGAAATGCAATATAATGCATATTTGAGACTGATTTCGATTCGGACCATGATTCTTATCGCGATTAATATATTTCGACCCGTTTGGTCCCATAGAGCCTGAAAAAATTCCTTTGACAGTTCGAACCCAAGTCTCAAATTAGCGCTCAGTAGAATAATGTTTTTTTCTTAAATTGAATTAAATTCTTTTTTTGTGACTGATTCCGATTCGGACCATGATTCTTGTCGCGATTACAATATTTCAGCCCGTTTGGTCCCATAGAGCCTGAAAAAATGCCATTGACAGTCCGAACCCAAGCCTCAAATTTGCGCTCCGTAGAATAATGATTTTTCCAGAAATGCAATTAAATGCATAATTTGTGACTGATTTCGATTTGGACCATGATTCTCATCCCGATTACAATATTTCAAGCCGTTTGGTCACATAGAGCCTGAAAAAAAACCTATTAAAGTCCGAACCCAAGTCCTTAATTAGCGCTCAGTAGATTAAGGATTTTTCCAGAAATGCAATTAAATGCATATTTTATGACTGATTTCGATTCAGACCATGATTCTTATCGCGACTTCTTGACGTCAGCCTGTTCAGTAACATAGAGCCTGAAAAAATGCCTTTGACAGTCCGAACCCAAGTCTCAAATTAGCGCTCAGTAGAATAATGATTTTTCCAGAAATGGAATTAAATTCATATTTTGTGACTAATTCCGATTCAGACCATGATTCTTATCGCGATTACAAAATTTAGAACCGTTTGGTCCCATAGATCCTGAAAAAATGCCATTGACAGTCCGAACCCAAGCCTCAAATTTGCGCTCCGTAGAATAATGATTTTTCCAGAAATGCAATTAAATGCATAATTTGTGACTGATTTCGATTTGTACCATGATTCTCATCCCGATTACAATATTTCAAGCCGTTTGGTCACATAGAGCCTGAAAAAAAACCTATTAAAGTCCGAACCCAAGTCCTAAATTAGCGCTCAGTAGATTAAGGATTTTTCCAGAAATGCAATTAAATGCATTTTTTAAGACTGATTCCGATTCGGACCATGATTCTTGTCGCGATTACAATATTTCAGCCCGTTTGGTCCCATAGAGCCTGAAAAAATGCCTTTGACAGTCCGAACCCAAGTCTCAAATTAGCGCTCAGTAGAATAATGATATATCCAGAAAAGCAATCAAATGCATAATTTGTGACTGATTTCGATTTGGACCATGATTTTCATCGAAATTACATAATTTCAACCCGTTTGGTCCCAGAGATCCTGAAAAAATGCCTTTGACAGTCCGAACCCAAGTCTCAAATTAGCGCTCAGTGGAATAATGATTTTTCCTGAAATGGAATTAAATTCATATTTCGTCACTGATTCCGATTTGGACCATGATTCTTATCGCGATTACAAAATTTCATACCAATTGTCCCATAGATCCTGAAAAAATGCCATTGACAGTCCGAACCCAAGCCTCAAATTTGCGCTCCGTAGAAAAATGATTTTTCCAGAAATGCAATTAAATGCATAATTTGTGACTGATTTCGATTTGGACCATGATTCTCATCCCGATTACAATATTTCAAGCCGTTTGGTCACATAGAGCCTGAAAAAAAACCTATTAAAGTCCGAACCCAAGTCCTAAATTAGCGCTCAGTAGATTAAGGATTTTTCCAGAAATGCAATTAAATGCATATTTTATGACTGATTTCGATTCAGACCATGATTCTTATCGCGACTTCTTGACGTCAGCCTGTTCAGTAACATAGAGCCGGAAAAAATGCCATTGACAGTCCGAACCCAATTCTCAAATTAGCGCTCAGTAGAATAATGATTTTTCCAGAAATGGAATTAAATTCATATTTTGTGACTGATTCCGATTCAGACCATGATTCTTATCGCGATTACAAAATTTAGAACCGTTTGGTCCCATAGATCCTGAAAAAATGCCTTTAAAAGTCCGAACCCAGGTCTCAAAATAGCGATCAGTAGAATAATGATTTATCCAGAAATGCAATATAATGCATATTTGAGACTGATTTCGATTCGGACCATGAATCTTATCGCGATTAATATATTTCGACCCGTTTGGTCCCATAGAGCCTGAAAAAATTCCTTTGACAGTTCGAACCCAAGTCTCAAATTAGCGCTCAGTAGAATAATGTTTTTTTCTTAAATTGAATTAAATTCTTTTTTTGTGACTGATTCCGATTCGGACCATGATTCTTGTCGCGATTACAATATTTCAGCCCGTTTGGTCCCATAGAGCCTGAAAAAATGCCTTTGACAGTCCGAACCCAAGTCTCAAATTAGCGCTCAGTAGAATAATGTTTTTTTCTTAAATTGAATTAAATTCTTTTTTTGTGACTGATTCCGATTCGGACCATGATTCTTATCTCGATTAATATATTTCGACCCGTTTGGTCCCATAGAGCCTGAAAAAATTCCTTTGACAGTTCGAACCCAAGTCTCAAATTAGCGCTCAGTAGAATAAGGAATTTTCCAGAAATGCAATTAAATGCATATTTTGGGACTGATTTCGATTTGGACCATGATTCTTGTCGCGATAACAATATTTCAGCCCGTTTGGTCCCATAGAGCCTGAGAAAAATGCCTTTGACAGTCCGAACCCAAGTCTCAAATTAGCGCTCAGTAGAATAATGATTTTTCCAGAAATGCAATTAAATGCATTTTTTAAGACTGATTCCGATTCGGACCATGATTTTTGTCGCGATTACAATATTTCAGCCCGTTTGGTCCCATAGAGCCTGAAAAAATGCCGTTGACAGTCCGAACCCAAGTCTCAAATTAGCGCTCAGTAGAATATTGATTTTTTCAGAAATTGAATAAAATTCATATTTTGGACTGATTCCGATTCATACCACGATTCTTATCGCGATAACAAAACTTTAACCCGTTTGGTCCCATAGATCCTGAAAAAATGCCTATTAAAGTCCGAACCCAAGTCTGAAATTAGCGCTCAGTAGAATAATGATATTTCCAGAAAAGCAATCAAATGCATAATTTGTGACTGATTTCGATTTGGACCATGATTTTCATCAAAATTAAATAAATTTCAACCCGTTTGGTCCCATAGATCCTGATAAAATGCCTTTGACAGTCCGAACCCAAGTCTCAAATTAGCGCTCAGTAGAATAATGATTTTTCCTGAAATGGAATTAAATTCATATTTTGTCACTGATTCCGATTTGGACCATGATTCTTATCGCGATTACAATATTTCAGCCCGTTTGGTCAAATAGAGCCTGAAAAAATGCCTTTGACAGTCCGAACACAAGTCTCAAATTAGCGATCAGAAGAATAATGATTTTTTCAGAAATTGAAAAAAATTCATATTTTGTGACTGATTCGATTCAGACCATGATTCTTATCGCAATTACAAAATTTCAATAGATCCTGTAAAAATGCCTTTTAAAGTCCGAACCCATGTCTCAAAATAGCGCTCAGTAGTATAACTATTTTTCCAGAAATGCAATTAAATGCATAATTTGTGACTGATTTCGATTTGCACCATGATTCTCATCGAATAACAAAATTTCAACCCGTTTGGTACCATAGATCCTGAAAAAATGCCTTTTAAAGTCCGAACCCAAGTCTCCAATTAGCGCTCAGTAGAATAATGGTTTTTCCAGAAATGCAATTAAATGCATAATTTGTGACTGATTCCGATTCAGACCATGATTCTTATCGCGATTACAATACTTCAACCCGTTTGGTCCCATTGATCCTGAAAAAATGCCTTTTAAAGTCCGAACCCAAGTCTCAAATCAGCGCTCAGTAGAATAATGATTTTTCCAGAAATGCAATTAAATGCCTAATTTATGACTGGTGTTGATTTGGACCATGATTCTCATCCCTATTACAATATTTCAACCCGTTTGGTCCAATGGATCCTGAAATAATTCCTATTAAAGTCCGAACCCCAGTCTGAAATTAGCGCTCAGTAGAATAATGATATATCCAGAAAAGCAATCAAATGCATAATTTGTGACTGATTTCGATTTGGACCATGATTTTCATCGAAATTACATAATTTCAACCCGTTTGGTCCCAGAGATCCTGAAAAAATGCCTTTGACAGTCCGAACCCAAGTCTCAAATTAGCGCTCAGTGGAATAATGATTTTTCCTGAAATGGAATTAAATTCATATTTCGTCACTGATTCTGATTTGGACCATGATTCTTATCGCGATTACAAAATTTCATACCAATTGTCCCATAGATCCTGAAAAAATGCCATTGACAGTCCGAACCCAAGCCTCAAATTTGCGCTCCGTAGAAAAATGATTTTTCCAGAAATGCAATTAAATGCATAATTTGTGACTGATTTCGATTTGGACCATGATTCTCATCCCGATTACAATATTTCAAGCCGTTTGGTCACATAGAGCCTGAAAAAAAACCTATTAAAGTCCGAACCCAAGTCCTAAATTAGCGCTCAGTAGATTAAGGATTTTTCCAGAAATGCAATTAAATGCATATTTTATGACTGATTTCGATTCAGACCATGATTCTTATCGCGACTTCTTGACGTCAGCCTGTTCAGTAACATAGAGCCGGAAAAAATGCCATTGACAGTCCGAACCCAAGTCTCAAATTAGCGCTCAGTAGAATAATGATTTTTCCAGAAATGGAATTAAATTCATATTTTGTGACTGATTCCGATTCAGACCATGATTCTTATCGCGATTACAAAATTTAGAACCGTTTGGTCCCATAGATCCTGAAAAAATGCCTTTTAAAGTCCGAACCCAGGTCTCAAAATAGCGATCAGTAGAATAATGATTTATCCAGAAATGCAATATAATGCATATTTGAGACTGATTTCGATTCGGACCATGATTCTTATCGCGATTAATATATTTCGACCCGTTTGGTCCCATAGAGCCTGAAAAAATTCCTTTGACAGTTCGAACCCAAGTCTCAAATTAGCGCTCAGTAGAATAATGTTTTTTTCTTAAATTGAATTAAATTCTTTTTTTGTGACTGATTCCGATTCGGACCATGATTCTTGTCGCGATTACAATATTTCAGCCCGTTTGGTCCCATAGAGCCTGAAAAAATGCCATTGACAGTCCGAACCCAAGCCTCAAATTTGCGCTCCGTAGAATAATGATTTTTCCAGAAATGCAATTAAATGCATAATTTGTGACTGATTTCGATTTGGACCATGATTCTCATCCCGATTACAATATTTCAAGCCGTTTGGTCACATAGAGCCTGAAAAAAAACCTATTAAAGTCCGAACCCAAGTCCTTAATTAGCGCTCAGTAGATTAAGGATTTTTCCAGAAATGCAATTAAATGCATATTTTATGACTGATTTCGATTCAGACCATGATTCTTATCGCGACTTCTTGACGTCAGCCTGTTCAGTAACATAGAGCCGGAAAAAATGCCATTGACAGTCCGAACCCAAGTCTCAAATTAGCGCTCAGTAGAATAATGATTTTTCCAGAAATGGAATTAAATTCATATTTTGTGACTAATTCCGATTCAGACCATGATTCTTATCGCGATTACAAAATTTAGAACCGTTTGGTCCCATAGATCCTGAAAAAATGCCATTGACAGTCCGAACCCAAGCCTCAAATTTGCGCTCCGTAGAATAATGATTTTTCCAGAAATGCAATTAAATGCATAATTTGTGACTGATTTCGATTTGTACCATGATTCTCATCCCGATTACAATATTTCAAGCCGTTTGGTCACATAGAGCCTGAAAAAAAACCTATTAAAGTCCGAACCCAAGTCCTAAATTAGCGCTCAGTAGATTAAGGATTTTTCCAGAAATGCAATTAAATGCATATTTTATGACTGATTTCGATTCAGACCATGATTCTTATCGCGACTTCTTGACGTCAGCCTGTTCAGTAACATAGAGCCGGAAAAAATGCCATTGACCGTCCGAACCCAGGTCTCAAAAAAGCGATCAGTAGAATAATGATTTATCCAGAAATGCAATATAATGCATATTTGAGACTGATTTCGATTCGGACCATGATTCTTATCGCGATTAATATATTTCGACCCGTTTGGTCCCATAGAACCTGAAAAAATTCCTTTGACAGTTCGAACCCAAGTCTCAAATTAGCGCTCAGTAGAATAAGGAATTTTCCAGAAATGCAATTAAATGCATATTTTGGGACTGATTTCGATTTGGACCATGATTCTCATCCCGATTACAATATTTCAAGCCGTTTGGTCACATAGAGCCTGAAAAAAAACCTATTAAAGTCCGAACCCAAGTCCTAAATTAGCGCTCAGTAGATTCAGGATTTTTCCAGAAATGCAATTAAATGCATATTTTATGACTGATTTCGATTCAGACCATGATTCTTATCGCGACTTCTTGACGTCAGCCTGTTCAGTAACATAGAGCCGGAAAAAATGCCATTGACAGTCCGAACCCAAGTCTCAAATTAGCGCTCAGTAGAATATTGATTTTTTCAGAAATTGAATAAAATTCATATTTTGTGACTGATTCCGATTCATACCACGATTCTTATCGCGATAACAAAACTTAAACCCGTTTGGTCCCATAGATCCTGAAAAAATGCCTATTAAAGTCCGAACCCAAGTCTGAAATTAGCGCTCAGTAGAATAATGATATTTCCAGAAAAGCAATCAAATGCATAATTTGTGACTGATTTCGATTTGGACCATGATTTTCATCAAAATTACATAATTTCAACCCGTTTGGTCCCATAGATCCTGATAAAATGCCTTTGACAGTCCGAACCCAAGTCTCAAATTAGCGCTCAGTAGAATAATGATTTTTCCTGAAATGGAATTAAATTCATATTTTGTCACTGATTCCGATTTGGACCATGATTCTTATCGCGATTACAATATTTCCGCCCGTTTGGTCCCATAGAGCCTGAAAAAATGCCTTTGACAGTCCGAACCCAAGTCTCAAATTAGCGATCAGAAGAATAATAATTTTTTCAGAAATTGAAAAAAATTCATATTTTGTGACTGATTCGATTCAGACCATGATTCTTATCGCGATTACAAAATTTCAATAGATCCTGTAAAAATGCCTTTTAAAGTCCGAACCCATGTCTCAAAATAGCGCTCAGTAGTATAACTATTTTTCCAGAAATGCAATTAAATGCATAATTTGTGACTGATTTCGATTTGCACCATGATTCTCATCGAATAACAAAATTTCAACCCGTTTGGTACCATAGATCCTGAAAAAATGCCTTTTAAAGTCCGAACCCAAGTCTCCAATTAGCGCTCAGTAGAATAATGGTTTTTCCAGAAATGCAATTAAATGCATAATTTGTGACTGATTCCGATTCAGACCATGATTCTTATCGCGATTACAATACTTCAACCCGTTTGGTCCCATTGATCCTGAAAAAATGCCTTTTAAAGTCCGAACCCAAGTCTCAAATCAGCGCTCAGTAGAATAATGATTTTTCCAGAAATGCAATTAAATGCCTAATTTGTGACTGGTGTCGATTTGGACCATGATTCTCATCCCTATTACAATATTTCAACCCGTTTGGTCCAATGGATCCTGAAATAATTCCTATTAAAGTCCGAACCCAAGTCTCAAATCAGCGCTCAGTAGAATAATGATATTTCCAGAAATGCAATTAAATGCATATTTTGGGACTGATTTCGATTCGGACCATGATTTTTATCGCGATTACATAATTTCATCCCGTTTTGTCACATAGATCCTGAAAAAATGCCATTGACAGTCCGAACCCAAGTCTCAAATTAGCGCTCAGTAGAATATTGATTTTTCCAGAAATGCAATTAAATGCATATTATATGACTAATTTCGATTCAGACCATGATTCTTATCGCAATTTCTTAACGTCAGCCATTTCAGTCCCATATAGCCTGAATAATTGCCTTCTAACGTCTGAACTCAGGTCTCAAAATAGCGGCCAGAAGAATAATGATTTTTCTAGAAATGGAATTAAATTCATATTTAGTGACTGATTCCGAATCAGACCATGATTCTTATCGCGATTATTAAACTTCAACCCGTTTGGTCCCATAGATCCTGAAAAAATGCCTATTAAAGTCCGAACCCAAGTCTCAAATAAGCGCTAAGTAGAATAATGATATTTCAAGAAATAGAATAAAATACATATTTTGTAACTGATTCCGATTCAGACCATGATTCTTATCGCGATCACAATATTTCAGCCCGTTTGGTCCCATAGAGCCAGAAAAAATGCCTTTGACAGTCCGAACCCGAGTCTCAAATTAGCGCTCAGTAGAATATTGATTTTTCCAGAAATGGATTTAAATTCATATTTTGTGACTGATTCCGATTCGGACCAAGATTCTTATCGAGATTAAAATATTTCAGCCCGTTTGGTCCCATAGATCCTGAAAAAATGCCTTTGACAGTCCGAACCCAAGTCTCAAATTAGCGCTCAGTAGAATAATGATTTTTACAGAAATGATATATAATGCATTTATTGTGGCTGATTTCGATTTGGACCATGATTCTCATCCCGATAACAATATTTCAGCACGTTTGGTCCCATAGAGCTGGAAAAAATTCCTATTAAAATCCGAACCCAAGTCTCAAATTAGCGCTCAGTAGAATAATGATTAATCCATAAATGCAATTAAATGCATAATTTGTGACTGATTTCGATTTGGACCATGATTCTCATCGAAATAAAATAATTTCAACCCGTTTGGTTTCATAGATTCTGAAATAATGCCTTTGACAGTCCGAACCCAAGTCTCAAATTAGCGCTCAGTAGAATAATGATTTTTCCAGAAATGGAATTAAATTCATATTTTGTGACTGATTCCGATTCGGACCATGATTTTTATCGCGATTAAAATATTTCAGCCCTTTTGGTCCCATAGAGCCTGAAAAAATGCCTTTTAAAGTCCGAACCCATGTCTCAAAATAGCTCTCAGTAGAATAACTATTTTTCCAGAAATGCAATTAAATGCATAATTTGTGACTGATTTCGATTTGGACCATGATTCTCATCGAAATAAAAAAATTTAAACCTGTTTGGTCCAATAGAACCTGAAAAAATGCCTCTTAAAGTCCGAACCCAAGTCTCAAAATAACGCTCAGTAGAATAATGATTTTTCTAGAAATGGAATTAATTTCATATTTTGTGACTGATTCCGATTCAGACCATGATTCTCATCGCGATTACAAAACTTCAACCCGTTTGGTACCATAGATCCTGAAAAAATGCCTTTTAAAGTCCGAACCCAAGTCTCCAATTAGCGCTCAGTAGAATAATGGTTTTTCCAGAAATGCAATTAAATGCATAATTTGTGACTGATTCCGATTCAGACCATGATTCTTATCGCGATTACAATACTTCAACCCGTTTGGTCCCATTGATCCTGAAAAAATGCCTTTTAAAGTCCGAACCCAAGTCTCAAATCAGCGCTCAGTAGAATAATGATTTTTCCAGAAATGCAATTAAATGCCTAATTTGTGACTGGTGTCGATTTGGACCATGATTCTCATCCCTATTACAATATTTCAACCCGTTTGGTCCAATGGATCCTGAAATAATTCCTATTAAAGTCCGAACCCAAGTCTCAAATCAGCGCTCAGTAGAATAATGATATTTCCAGAAATGCAATTAAATGCATATTTTGGGACTGATTTCGATTCGGACCATGATTTTTATCGCGATTACATAATTTCATCCCATTTTGTCACATAGATCCTGAAAAAATGCCATTGACAGTCCGAACCCAAGTCTCAAATTAGCGCTCAGTAGAATATTGATTTTTCCAGAAATGCAAATAAATGCATATTTTATGACTAATTTCGATTCAGACCATGATTCTTATCGCAATTTCTTAACGTCAGCCATTTCAGTCCCATAGAGCCTGAATAATTGCCTTCTAACGTCTGAACTCAGGTCTCAAAATAGCGGCCAGAAGAATAATGATTTTTCTAGAAATGGAATTAAATTCATATTTAGTGACTGATTCCGAATCAGACCATGATTCTTATCGCGATTATTAAACTTCAACCCGTTTGGTCCCATAGATCCTGAAAAAATGCCTATTAAAGTCCGAACCCAAGTCTCAAATTAGCGCTAAGTAGAATAATGATATTTCAAGAAATAGAATAAAATACATATTTTGTAACTGATTCCGATTCAGACCATGATTCTTATCGCGATTACAATATTTCAGCCCGTTTGGTCCCATAGAGCCAGAAAAAATGCCTTTGACAGTCCGAACCCGAGTCTCAAATTAGCGCTCAGTAGAAAATTGATTTTTCCAGAAATGGATTTAAATTCATATTTTGTGACTGATTCCGATTCGGACCAAGATTCTTATCGAGATTAAAATATTTCAGCCCGTTTGGTCCCATAGATCCTGAAAAAATGCCTTTGACAGTCCGAACCCAAGTCTCAAATTAGCGCTCAGTAGAATAATGATTTTTACAGAAATGATATATAATGCATTTATTGTGGCTGATTTCGATTTGGACCATGATTCTCATCCCGATAACAATATTTCAGCACGTTTGGTCCCATAGAGCTGGAAAAAATTCCTATTAAAATCCGAACCCAAGTCTCAAATTAGCGCTCAGTAGAATAATGATTAATCCATAAATGCAATTAAATGCATAATTTGTGACTGATTTCGATTTGGACCATGATTCTCATCGAAATAAAATAATTTCAACCCGTTTGGTTTCATAGATCCTGAAAAAATGCCTTTGACAGTCCGAACCCAAGTCTCAAATTAGCGCTCAGTAGAATAATGATTAATCCATAAATGCAATTAAATGCATAATTTGTGA
The DNA here is from genome assembly GCA_026573805.1 of Hesperophylax magnus. Taxonomy (NCBI): domain Eukaryota; kingdom Metazoa; phylum Arthropoda; class Insecta; order Trichoptera; family Limnephilidae; genus Hesperophylax; species Hesperophylax magnus. The sequence goes on from JAIUSX010000012.1 coordinate 27,670,943, forward strand.
CTGATTCCGATTCGGACCATGATTCTTATCGAAATAACAAATTTTAAGCCCGTTTGGTCCCATAGATCCTGAAAAAATGCCTCTTAAAGTCCGAACCCAAGTCTCAAATTAGCGCTCAGTAGAATTATGATTATTCTAGAAATGGAATTAAATTCATATTTTGTGACTGATTCCGATTCGGACCATGATTCTTATCGCGATTACAATATTGAACCCGATTTGTCCCATAGAGCCTGAAAAAATGCCTTTGACAGTCCGAACCCAAGTCTCAAATTAGCGCTCAGTAGAATAATGATTTTTACAGAAATGCTATATAATGCATTTTATGTGACTGATTTCGATTTGGATTTTGATTCTCATCCCGATTACAATATTTCAGCACGTTTGGTCCCATAGAGCCGGAAAAAAATCCTATTAAAATCCGAACCCAATTCTCAAATTAGCGCTCAGTAGAATAATGATTATTCTAGAAATGGAATTAAATTCATATTTTGTGACTGATTCCGATTCGGACCAAGATTCTTATCGAGATTAAAATATTTCAGCCCGTTTGGTCCCATAGATCCTGAAAAAATGCCTTTGACAGTCCGAACCCAAGTCTCAAAATAGCGCTCAGTAGAATAATGATTTTTCTAGAAATGGAATTAAATTCATATTTTGTGACTGATTCCGATTCAGACCATGATTCTCTTCGTGATAACAAAACTTTAACCCGTTTGGTCCCATAGATCCTGAAAAAATGCCTATTAAAGTCCGAACCCAAGTCTCAAATTAGCGCTCAGTAGAATAATGATTTTTCCAGAAATGGAATTAAATTCATATTTTGTCACTGATACCGATTCGGACCATGATTCTTATCGCGCTTAGAATATTTATCCCGATTGGTCCCATAGAGCCTGAAAAATTGCCTTTGACAGTCCGAACCCAACTCTCAAATTAGCGCTCAGTAGAATATTGATTTGTTCAGAAATTGAATTTAATTCAAATTTTGTGACTGATTCCGATTCAGACCACGATTCTTATCGCGATAACAAAACTTTAACCCGTTTGGTCCCATAGATCCTGAAAAAATGCCTATTAAAGTCCGAACCCAAGTCTCAAATTAGCGTTCAGTAGAATAATGATTTTTCCTGAAATGGAATTAAAATTATATTTTGTCACTGATTCCGATTCGGACCATGACTCTTATCACGATTAGAATATTTATCCCGATTGGTCCCATAGAGCCTGAAAAAATGCCTTTGACAGTCCGGACCCAAGTCTCAAATTAGCGCTCAGTAGATTAATGGTTTTTCCAGAAATGCAATTAAATGCATAATTTGTGACTGATTTCGATTTGGACCATGATTCTTATCGAAATAACAAATTTTAAGCCCGTTTGGTCCCATAGATCCTGAAAAAATGCCTCTTAAAGTCCGAACCCAAGTCTCAAATTAGCGCTCAGTAGAATTATGATTTTTCCAGAAAAGGATTTAAATTCATATTTTGTGACTGATTCCGATTCGGACCATGATTCTTATCGCGATTAAAATATTTCAGCCCGTTTGGTCCCATAGAGCCTGAAAAAATGCATTTGACAGTCCGAACCCAAGTCTCAAATTAGCGCTCAGTAGAATAATGATTATTCTAGAAATGGAATTAAATTCATATTTTGTGACTGATTCCGATTCGGACCATGATTCTTATCGCGATTACAATATTGAACCCGATTTGTCCCATAGAGCCTGAAAAAATGCCTTTGACAGTCCGAACCCAAGTCTCAAATTAGCGCTCAGTAGAAAAATGATTTTTCCAGAAATGCAATTAAATGCATAATTTGTGACTGATTTCGATTTGGACCATGATTCTCATCGAAATAACAAAATTTAAACCCGTTTGGTCCCATAGATCCTGAAAAAATGCCTCTTAAAGTCCGAACCCAAGTCTCAAAATAGCGCTCAGTAGAATAATGATTTTTCTAGAAATGGAATTAAATTCATATTTTGTGACTGATTCCGATTCAGACCATGATTCTCATCGTGATTACAAAACTTTAACCCGTTTGGTCCCATAGATCCTGAAAAAATGCCTCTTAAAGTCCGAACCCATGTCTCAAAATAGCGCTCAGTAGAATAATGATTTTTCTAGAAATGGAATTAAATTCATATTTTGTGACTGATTCCGATTCAGACCATGATTCTCATCGAAATAACAAAATTTAAACCCGTTTGGTCCCATAGATCCTGAAAAAATGCCTCTTAAAGTCCGAACCCAAGTCTCAAAATAGCGCTCAGTAGAATAATGATTTTTCCAGAAATGCAATTAAATGCATAATTTGTGACTGATTTCGAATTGGACCATGATTCTCATCGAAATAACATAATTCTAACCCGTTTGGTACCATAGATCCTGAAAAAATGCCTTTGACAGTCCGAACCCAAGTCTCAAATTAGCGATCAGTAGAATAATGATTTTTCCTGAAATGGAATTAAATTCATATTTTGTCACTGATTCCGATTCGGACCATGATTCTTATCGCGATTACAATATTTCAGCCCGTTTGGTCCCATTGAGCCTGAAAAAATGCCTTTGACAGTCCGAACCCAAGTCTCAAATTAGCGCTCAGTAGAATATTGATTTGTTCAGAAATTGAATTTAATTCAAATTTTGTGACTTATTCCGATTCAGACCACGATTCTTATCGCGATAACAAAACTTTAAGCCGTTTGGTCCCATAGATCCTGAAAAAATGCCTATTAAAATCCGAACCCAAGTCTAAAATTAGCGCTCAGTAGAATAATGATTTTTCCAGAAATGGAATTAAAATCATATTTTGTCACTGATTCCGATTCGGACCATGATTCTTATCGCGATTACAATATTAAACCCGATTGGTCCCATAGAGCCTGAAAAAATGCCTTTGACAGTCCGAACCCAAGTCTCAAATTAGCGCTCAGTAGAATAATGATTTTTTCAGAAATTGAATTAAATTCATATTTTGTGAATGATTCCGATTAAGACCATGATTCTTATCGCGATAAAATAATTTCAACCAGTTTGATCCCATAGATCCTGAAAAAATTCCTTTGACAGTCCGAACCCAAGTCACAAATTAGCGCTCAGTAGAATAATGATTTTTCCTGAAATGGAATTAAAATCATATTTTGTCACTGATTCCGATTCGGACCATGATTCTTATCGCGATTTGAATATTTATCCCGATTGGTCCCATAGAGCCTGAAAAAATGCCTTTGACAGTCCGAACCCAAGTCTCAAATTTGCGCTCAGTAGATTAATGGTTTTTCCAGAAATGCAATTAAATGCAAATTTGTGACTGATTTCGATTTGGACCATGATTCTTATCGAAATAACAAAATTTAAGCCCGTTTAGTCCCATAGATCCTGAAAAAATGCCTCTTAAAGTCCGAACCCAAGTTTCAAATTAGCGCTCAGTAGAATTATGATTTTTCCAGAAAAGGATTTAAATTCATATTTTGTGACTGATTCCGATTCGGACCATGATACTTATCGCGATTACAATATTTAACCCGATTGGTCCCATAGAGCCTGAAAAAATGCCTTTGACAGTCCGAACCCAAGTCTCAAATTAGCGCTCAGTAGAATAATGATATTTCCAGAAATGCAATTAAATGCATATTTTGGGACTGATTCCGATTCGGACCAAGATTCTTATAGCGATTACAAAATTTCAATAGATCCTGTAAAAATGCCTTTTAAAGTCCGAACCCATGTCTCAAAATAGCGCTCAGTAGTATAACTATTTTTCCAGAAATGCAATTAAATGCATAATTTGTGACTGATTTCGATTTGCACCATGATTCTCATCGAATAACAAAATTTCAACCCGTTTGGTACCATAGATCCTGAAAAAATGCCTTTTAAAGTCCGAACCCAAGTCTCAAATTAGCGCTCAGTAGAATATTGATTTTTTCAGAAATTGAATAAAATTCATATTTTGTGACTGATTCCGATTCAGACCCCGATTCTTATCGCAATAACAAAACTTTAACCCGTTTGGTCCCATAGATCCTGAAAAAATGCCTATTAAAGTCCGAACCCAAGTCTCAAATTAGCGCTCAGTAGAAAAATGATATTTCCAGAAATGCAATTAAATGCATATTTTGGGACTGATTTCGATTCGGACCATGATTTTTATCGCGATTACATAATTTCATCCCGTTTTGTCACATAGATCCTGAAAAAATGCCATTGACAGTCCGAACCCAAGTCTCAAATTAGCGCTCAGTAGAATATTGATTTTTCCAGAAATGCAATTAAATGCATATTTTATGACTAATTTCGATTCAGACCATGATTCTTATCGCAATTTCTTAACGTCAGCCATTTCAGTCCCATAGAGCCTGAATAATTGCCTTCTAACGTCTGAACTCAGGTCTCAAAATAGCGGCCAGAAGAATAATGATTTTTCTAGAAATGGAATTAAATTCATATTTAGTGACTGATTCCGAATCAGACCATGATTCTTATCGCGATTATTAAACTTCAACCCGTTTGGTCCCATAGATCCTGAAAAAATGCCTATTAAAGTCCGAACCCAAGTCTCAAATTAGCGCTAAGTAGAATAATGATATTTCAAGAAATAGAATAAAATACATATTTTGTAACTGATTCCGATTCAGACCATGATTCTTATCGCGATTACAATATTTCAGCCCGTTTGGTCCCATAGAGCCAGAAAAAATGCCTTTGACAGTCCGAACCCGAGTCTCAAATTAGCGCTCAGTAGAATATTGATTATTCCAGAAATGGATTTAAATTCATATTTTGTGACTGATTCCGATTCGGACCAAGATTCTTATCGAGATTAAAATATTTCAGCCTGTTTGGTCCCATAGATCCTGAAAAAATGCCTTTGACAGTCCGAACCCAAGTCTCAAATTAGCGCTCAGTAGAATAATGATTTTTACAGAAATGATATATAATGCATTTATTGTGGCTGATTTCGATTTGGACCATGATTCTCATCCCGATAACAATATTTCAGCACGTTTGGTCCCATAGAGCTGGAAAAAATTCCTATTAAAATCCGAACCCAAGTCTCAAATTAGCGCTCAGTAGAATAATGATTAATCCATAAATGCAATAAAATGCATAATTTGTGACTGATTTCGATTTGGACCATGATTCTCATCCCTATTACAATATTTCAACCCGTTTGGTCCAATGGATCCTGAAATAATTCCTATTAAAGTCCGAACCCTAGTCTCAAATTAGCGCTCAGTAGAATAATTTTTTTTCCAGAAATGCAATTAAATGCATAATTTGTGACTGATTTCGATTTGCACCATGATTCTCATCGAAATAACAAAATTTCAACCCGTTTGGTACCATTGATCCTGAAAAAATGCCTTTTAAAGTCCGAACCCAAGTCTCAAATCAGCGCTCAGTAGAATAATGATTTTTCCAGAAATGCATAATTTGTGACTGATTTCGATTTGGACCATTATTCTCATCAAAATTACAATATTTCAGCCCGTTTGGTCCCATAGAGCCTGAAAAAATGCATTTGACAGTCCGAACTGAAATAAGCGCTCAGTAGAATATTGATTTTTTCAGAAATTGAATTTAATTCATATTTTATGACTGATTTCGATTTGGACCATGATTCTCATCGAAATAAAATAATTTCAACCCGTTTGGTCCCATATATCCTGAAAAAATTCCTTTGACAGTCCGAACCCAAGTCTCAAATTAGCGCTCAGTAGAATAGTGATTTTTCCTGAAATGGAATTAAAATCATATTTTGTCACTGATTCCGATTCGGACCATGATTCTTATCGCGATTACAATATTTCAGCCCGTTTGGTCCCATAGAGCCTGAAAAAATGCCTTTAGCAGTCCGAACCCAAGTCTCAAATTAGCGCTCAGTAGAATATTGACTTTCTGAAATTGAATTTAATTCAAATTTTGTGACTGATTCCGATTCAGACCACGATTCTTATCGCGATAACAAAACTTTAACCCGTTTGGTCCCATAGATCCTGAAAAAATGCCTATAAAAGTCCGAACCCAAGTCTCAAAATAGCGCTCAGTAGAATAATGATTTTTCCAGAAATGCAATTAAATGCATAATTTGTGACTGATTTCGATTAAGACCATGATTCTCATCGAAATAAATTATTTCAACCCTTTTGGTCCCATAGATCCTGAAAAAATTCCTTTGACAGTCCGAACCCAAGTCTCAAATTAGCGCTCAGTAGAATAATGATTTTTCCTGAAATGGAATTAAAATCATATTTTGTCTCTGATTCCGCTTCGGACCATAATTCTTATCGCGATTACAATATTTCAGCCCGATTGTTCCCATAGAGCCTGAAAAAATGCCTTTGACAGTCCGAACCCAAATCTCAAATTAGCGCTCAGTAGAATAATGATTTTTTCAGAAATTGAATTAAATTCATATTTTTTGAATGATTCACATTAAGACCATGATTCTTATCGCGATTGCAAAATTTCAACCCGTTTGTTCCAATGGATCCTAAAAAAATTCCTATTAAAGTCCGAACCATAGTTTCAAATTAGCGCTGAGTAGAATAAAGATTTTTCCAGAAATGCAATTAAATGCATAATTTGTGACTGATTTCGATTTGGACCATTATTCTCATCGAAATTAATATATTTCGCCCGTTTGGTCCCATAGAACCTGAAAAAATGCATTTGACAGTCCGAACCTAAGTCTGAAATAAGCGCTCAGTAGAATATTGATTTTTTCAGAAATTGAATTTAATTCATATTTTGTGACTGATTCCGATTCAGACCATGATTCTCATCGCGATTACAAAACTTCAACCCGTTTGGTACCATAGATCCTGAAAAAATGCCTTTTAAAGTCCGAACCCAAGTCTCCAATTAGCGCTCAGTAGAATAATGGTTTTTCCAGAAATGCAATTAAATGCATAATTTGTGACTGATTCCGATTCAGACCATGATTCTTATCGCGATAACAATACTTCAACCCGTTTGGTCAAATTGATCCTGAAAAAATGCCTTTTAAAGTCCGAACCCAAGTCTCAAATCAGCGCTCAGTAGAATAATGATTTTTACAGAAATGCAATTAAATGCATAATTTGTGACTGATTTCGATTTGGACCATGATTCTCATCGAAACAACATAATTTTAACCCGTTTGGTCCCATAGATCCTGAAAAAATGCCTTTGACAGTCCGAACCCAAGTCTCAAATTAGCGATCAGTAGAATAATGATTTTTCCTGAAATGGAATTAAATTCATATTTTGTCACTGATACCGATTCGGACCATGATTCTTATCGCGCTTAGAATATTTATCCCGATTGGTCCCATAGAGCCTGAAAAATTGCCTTTGACAGTCCGAACCCAAGTCTCAAATTAGCGCTCAGTAGAATATTGATTTGTTCAGAAATTGAATTTAATTCAAATTTTGTGACTGATTCCGATTCAGACCACGATTCTTATCGCGATAACAAAACTTTAACCCGTTTGGTCCCATAGATCCTGAAAAAGTGCCTATTAAAGTCCGAACCCAAGTCTCAAATTAGCGCTCAGTAGAATAATGATTTTTCCTGAAATGGAATTAAAATTATATTTTGTCACTGATTCCGATTCGGAACATGATTCTTATCACGATTAGAATATTTATCCCGATTGGTCCCATAGAGCCTGAAAAAATGCCTTTGACAGTCCGGACCCAAGTCTCAAATTAGCGCTCAGTAGATTAATGGTTTTTCCAGAAATGCAATTAAATGCATAATTTGTGACTGATTTCGATTTGGACCATGATTCTTATCGAAATAACAAATTTTAAGCCCGTTTGGTCCCATAGATCCTGAAAAAATGCCTCTTAAAGTCCGAACCCAAGTCTCAAATTAGCGCTCAGTAGAATTATGATTTTTCCAGAAAAGGATTTAAATTCATATTTTGTGACTGATTCCGATTCGGACCATGATTCTTATCGCGATTAAAATATTTCAGCCCGTTTGGTCCCATAGAGCCTGAAAAAATGCATTTGACAGTCCGAACCCAAGTCTCAAATTAGCGCTCAGTAGAATAATGATTTTTACAGAAATGCTATATAATGCATTTTATGTGACTGATTTCGATTTGGATTTTGATTCTCATCCCGATTACAATATTTCAGCACGTTTGGTCCCATAGAGCCGGAAAAAATTCCTATTAAAATCCGAACCCAATTCTCAAATTAGCGCTCAGTAGAATAATGATTATTCTAGAAATGGAATTAAATTCATATTTTGTGACTGATTCCGATTCGGACCATGATTCTTATCGCGATTACAATATTGAACCCGATTTGTCCCATAGAGCCTGAAAAAATGCCTTTGACAGTCCGAACCCAAGTCTCAAATTTGCGCTCAGTAGAATAATGATTTTTCCAGAAATGCAATTAAATGCATAATTTGTGACTGATTTCGATTTGGACCATGTTTCTCATCGAAATAACAAAATTTAAACCCGTTTGGTCCCATAGATCCTGAAAAAATGCCTCTTAAAGTCCGAACCCAAGTCTCAAATTAGCGCTCAGTAGAATAATGATTTTTCCAGAAATGGAATTAAAATCATATTTTGTCACTGATTCCGATTCGGACCATGATTCTTATCGCGATTACAATATTTAACCCGTTTGGTCCCATAGATCCTGAAAAAATGCCTTTTAAAGTCCGAACCCAAGACTCAAATTAGCGCTCAGTAGAATAATGATTTTTCCAGAAATGCAATTAAATGCATAATTTGTGACTGATTTCGATTTGGACCATGATTCTCATCGAAATAACATAATTCTAACCCGTTTGGTACCATAGATCCTGAAACTATGCCTTTGACAGTCCGAACCCAAGTCTCAAATTAGCGATCAGTAGAATAATGATTTTTCCTGAAATGGAATTAAATTCATATTTTGTCACTGATTCCGATTCGGAGCATGATTCTTATCGCGATTACAATATTTCAGCCCGTTTGGTCCCATTGAGCCTGAAAAAATGCCTTTGACAGTCCGAACCCAAGTCTCAAATTAGCGCTCAGTAGAATATTGATTTGTTCAGAAATTGAATTTAATTCAAATTTTGTGACTTATTCCGATTCAGACCACGATTCTTATCGCGATAACAAAACTTTAACCCGTTTGGTCCCATAGATCCTGAAAAAATCCCTATTAAAATCCGAACCCAAGTCTCAAATTAGCGCTCAGTAGAATAATGATTTTTCCAGAAATGGAATTAAAATCATATTTTGTCACTGATTCCGATTCGGACCATGATTCTTATCGCGATTACAATATTAAACCCGATTGGTCCCATAGAGCCTGAAAAAATGCCTTTGACAGTCCGAACCCAAGTCTCAAATTAGCGCTCAGTAGAAAAATGATTTTTTCAGAAATTGAATTAAATTCATATTTTGTGAATTATTCCGATTAAGACCATGATTCTTATCGCGATAAAATAATTTCAACCAGTTTGATCCCATAGATCCTGAAAAAATTCCTTTGACAGTCCGAACCCAAGTCACAAATTAGCGCTCAGTAGAATAATGATTTTTCCTGAAATAGAATTAAAATCATATTTTGTCACTGATTCCGATTCGGACCATGATTCTTATAGCGATTTGAATATTTATCCCGATTGGTCCCATAGAGCCTGAAAAAATGCCTTTGACAGTCCGAACCCAAGTCTCAAATTAGCGCTCAGTAGATTAATGGTTTTTCCAGAAATGCAATTAAATGCAAATTTGTGACTGATTTCGATTAGGACTATGATTCTTATCGAAATAACAAAATTTAAGCCCGTTTAGTCCCATAGATCCTGAAAAAATGCCTCTTAAAGTCCGAACCCAAGTTTCAAATTAGCGCTCAGTAGAATTATGATTTTTCCAGAAAGGGATTTAAATTCATATTTTTTGACTGATTCCGATTCGGACCATGATTCTTATCGCGATAAAAATATTTCAGCCCGTTTGGTCCCATAGAGCCTGAAAAAATGCATTTGACAGTCCGAACCCAAGTCTCAAATTAGCGCCCAGTAGAATAATGATTTTTACAGAAATGCTATATAATGCATTTTTTGTGACTGATTTCGATTTGGATTTTGATTCTCATCCCGATTACAATATTTCAGCACGTTTGGTCCCATAGAGCAGGAAAAAATTCCTATTAAAATCCGAACCCAATTCTCAAATTAGCGCTCAGTAGAATTATGATTTTTCCTGAAATAGAATTAAAATCATATTTTGCCACTGATTCCGATTCGGACCATGATTCTTATCGCGATTTGAATATTTATCCCGATTGGTCCCATAGAGCCTGAAAAAATGCCTTTGACAGTCCGAACCCAATTCTCAAATTAGCGCTCAGTAGAATAATGATTATTCTAGAAATGGAATTAAATTCATATTTTGTGACTGATTCCGATTCGGACCATGATTCTTATCGCGATTACAATATTTAACCCGATTGGTCCCATAGAGCCTGAAAAAATGCCTTTGACAGTCCGAACCCAAGTCTCAAATTAGCGCTCAGTAGAATAATGATTTATCCATAAATGCAATTAAATGCATAATTTGTGACTGATTTCGATTTGGACCATGATTCTCATCGTGATTACAAAACTATAACCCGTTTGGTCCCATAAATCCTGAAAAAATGCCTATTAAAGTCCGAACCCAAGTCTCAAATTAGCGCTCAGTAGAATAATGATTTTTCCAGAAATGGAATTAAAATCATATTTTGTCACTGATTCCGATTCGGACCATGATTCTTATCGCGATTACAATATTTAATCCGTTTGGTCCCATAGATCCTGAAAAAATGCCTTTTAAAGTCCGAACCCAAGTCTCAAATTAGCGCTCAGTAGAATAATGATTTTTCCAGAAATGCAATTAAATGCATAATTTGTGATTGATTTCGAATTGGACCATGATTCTCATCGAAATAACATAATTTTAACCCGTTTGGTACCATAGATCCTGAAAAAATGCCTTTGACAGTCCGAACCCAAGTCTCAAATTAGCGATCAGTAGAATAATGATTTTTCCTGAAATGGAATTAAATTCATATTTTGTCACTGATTCCGATTCGAAACATGATTCTTATCGCGATTTCAATATTTCAGCCCGTTTGGTCCCATAGAGCCTGAAAAAATGCCTTTGACAGTCCGAACCCAAGTCTCAAATTAGCGCTCAGTAGATTAATGGTTTTTCCAGAAATGCAATTAAATGCATAATTTGTGACTGATTTCGATTTGGACCATGATTCTTATCGAAATAACAAAATTTAAGCCCGTTTAGTCCCATAGATCCTGAAAAAATGCCTCTTAAAGTCCGAACCCAAGTCTCAAATTAGCGCTCAGTAGAATTATGATTTTTCCAGAAAAGGATTTAAATTCATATTTTGTGACTGATTCCGATTCGGACCATGATTCTTATCGCGATAAAAATATTCCAGCCCGTTTGGTCCCATAGAGCCTGAAAAAATGCATTTGACAGTCCGAACCCAAGTCTCAAATTAGCGCTCAGTAGAATAATGATTTTTACAGAAATGCTATATAATGCATTTTTTGTGACTGATTTCGATTTGGATTTTGATTCTCATCCCGATAACAATATTTCAGCACGTTTGGTCCCATAGAGCCGGAAAAAATTCCTATTAAAATCCGAACCCAAGTCTCAAATTAGCGCTCAGTAGAATAATGATTTTTCCAGAAATGCAATTAAATTCATAATTTGTGACTGATTTCGATTTGGACCATGATTCTCATCGAAATAACAAAATTTAAACCCGTTTGGTCCCATAGATCCTGAAAAAATTCCTTTGACAGTCCGATCCCAAGTAACAAATTAGCGCTCAGTAGAATAATGATTTTTCCTGAAATGGAATTAAAATCATATTTTGTCACTGATTCTGATTCGGACCATGATTCTTATCGCGATTAGAATATTAATCCCGATTGGTCCTATAGAGCTTGAAAAAATGCCTTTGACAGTCCGAACCCAAGTCTCAAATTAGCGCTCAGTAGATTAATGGTGTTTCCAGAAATGCAATTAAATGCATAATTTGTGACTGATTTCGATTTGGACCATGATTCTTATCGAAATAACAAAATTTAAGCCCGTTTAGTCCCATAGATCCTGAAAAAATGCCTCTTAAAGTCCGAACCCAAGTTTCAAATTAGCGCTGAGTAGAATTATGATTTTTCCAGAAAAGGATTTAAATTCATATTTTGTGACTGATTCCGATTCGGACCATGATTCTTATCGCGATAAAAATATTTCAGCCCGTTTGGTCCCATAGAGCCTGAAAAAATGCATTTGACAGTCCGAACCCAAGTCTCAAATTAGCGCTCAGTAGAATAATGATTTTTCCAGAAATGCAATTAAATGCATAATTTGTGACTGATTTCGATTTGGACCATGATTCTCATCGAAATAACAAAATTTAAACCCGTTTGGTCCCATAGATCCTGAAAAAATGCCTCTTAAAGTCCGAACCCAAGTCTCAAAATAGCGCTCAGTAGAATAATGATTTATCCATAAATGCAATTAAATGCATAATTTGTGACTGATTTCGATTTGGACCATGATTCTCATCGCGATTACAAAACTTTAACCCGTTTGGTCCCATAGATCCTGAAAAAATGCCTATTAAAGTCCGAACCCAAGTCTCAAATTAGCGCTCAGTAGAATAATGATTTTTCCAGAAATGGAATTAAAATCATATTTTGTCACTGATTTCGATTTGTACCACGATTCTTATCGCAATTTCAAAATTTCAACCCGTTTGGTCCCATAGATCCCGAAAAAATGCCTTTTAAAGTCCAAACCCAAGTCCCAAATTAGCGCTCAGTAGAATAAGGATTTTTCTAGAAATGCAATATAATGCATTTTTTGTGATTGATTTCGATTTGGACCATGATTCTTTTCAAGATTTCTTAACGTCAGCCTGTTCAGTACCATAGAGCCTGAAAAATTGCCTTCTAACGTCTGAACCCAAGTCTCAAAATAGCGCTCAGTAGAATATTGATTTTTCTAGAAATCGAATTAAATTCGTATTTTGTGACTTATTCCGATTCGGACCATGATTCTTATCGCGATTACAATATTTAACCCGATTGGTCCCATAGAGCCTGAAAAAATGCCCTTGACAGTCCGAACCCAAGTCTCAAATTAGCGCTCAGTAGAATAATGATTTTTCCAGAAATGCAATTAAATGCATAATTTGTTACTGATTTCGATTTGGACCATGATTCTCATCGAAATTACATAATTTTAACCCGTTTTGTCCCATAGATCCTGAAAAAATGCCTTTTAAAGTCCGAACCCAAGTCTCAAATTAGCGCTCAGTAGAATAATGATTATTCCAGAAATGCAATTAAATGCAGAATTTGTGACTGATTTCGATTTGTACCATGATTCTCATCGAAATTACATAATTTTAACCCGTTTGGTCCCATAGATCCCGAAAAAATGCCTTTTAAAGTCCAAACCCAAGTCCCAAATTAGCGCTCAGTAGAATAAGGATTTTTCCAGAAATGCAATATAATGCATTTTTTGTGATTGATTTCGATTTGGACCACGATTCTTTTCAAGATTTCTTAACGTCAGCCTGTTCAGTACCATAGAGCCTGAAAAATTGCCTTCTAACGTCTGAACCCAAGTCTCAAAATAGCGCTCAGTAGAATATTGATTTTTCTAGAAATCGAATTAAATTCGTATTTTGTGACTTATTCCGATTCGGACCATGATTCTTATCGCGATTACAATATTTAACCCGATTGGTCCCATAGAGCCTGAAAAAATGCCCTTGACAGTCCGAACCCAAGTCTCAAATTAGCGCTCAGTAGAATAATGATTTTTCCAGAAATGCAATTAAATGCATAATTTGTTACTGATTTCGATTTGGACCATGATTCTCATCGAAATTACATAATTTTAACCCGTTTGGTCCCATAGATCCCGAAAAAATGCCTTTTAAAGTCCAAACCCAAGTCCCAAATTAGCGCTCAGTAGAATAAGGATTTTTCCAGAATTGCAATATAATGCATTTTTTGTGATTGATTTCGATTTGGACCACGATTCTTTACAAGATTTCTTAACGTCAGCCTGTTCAGTACCATAGAGCCTGAAAAATTGCCTTCTAACGTCTGAACCCAAGTCTCAAAATAGCGCTCAGTAGAATATTGATTTTTCTAGAAATCGAATTAAATTCGTATTTTGTGACTGATTCCGATTCAGACCATGATTCTTATCGCGATAACAAAACTTTAGCCCGTTTCGTCCCATAGAGCCTGAAAAAATGCCTTTCAAAGTCCGAACCCAAGTCTCAAATAAGCGTTCAGTGGAATATTAATTTTTCCAGAAATGCAATTAAATGCATAATTTGTGACTGATTTCGATTTGGACCATGATTCTCATCCCGAATACAATATTTCAGCACTTTTGGTCCCATAGTGCCTGAAAAAATTCCTATTAAAGTCCGAACCCAAGTCCCAAATTAGCGCTCAGTAGAATAAGGATTTTTCCAGAAATGCAATTAAATGCATTTTTTAAGACTGATTTCGATTCGGACCATGATTCTTATGGCGATTACAAAATTTCATCCCGTATTGTCCCATAGATCCTGAAAAAATGCCTTTTAAAGTCCGAACCCAAGTCTCAAATTAGCGCTCAGTAGAATAATGATTTATCCATAAATGCAATTAAATGCATAATTTGTGACTGATTTCGATTTGAACCATAATTCTCATCCCGATTACAATATTTCAGCCCAATTGGTCCCATAGAGCCTGAAAAAGTTCCTATTAAAGTCCGAACCCAAGTCCCAAATTAGCGCTCAGTAGAATAAGTATTTATCCAGAAATGCAATTAAATGCATTTTTAAGGACTGATTTCGATTCGGACAATGATTCTTATGGCGATTACAAAATTTCATCCCGTTTTGTCCCATAGATCCTGAAAAAATGCCTTTTAAAGTCCGAACCCAAGTCCCAAAGTAGCGCTGAGTAGAATAAGCATTTATCCAGAAATGCATATTTTGGGACTGATTTCGATTCGGACCATGATTTTTATCGCGATTACATAATTTCATCCCGTTTTGTCACATATATCCTGAAAAAATGCCATTGAAAGTCCGAACCCAAGTCTCAAATTAGCACCCAGTAGAATAATGATTTTTCCAGAAATGGAATAAAATTCATATTTTGTGACTGATTCCGATTCAGACCATGATTCTTATCGCGATTACAAAATTTCATCCCGTTTGGTCCCATAGATCCTGTAAAAATGCCTTTTAAAGTCCGACCCTATGTCTCAAAATTGCGCTCAGTAGAATAACTATTTTTCCAGAAATGCAATTGAATGCATAATTTGTGACTGATTTCGATTTGGACCATGATTCTCATCGAAATAACAAAATTTCAACCCGTTTGGTCCCATAGATCCTGTAAAAATGTCCTTTAGAGTCCGAACCCATGTCTCAAAATAGCGCTCAGTAGAATAACTATTTTTCCAGAAATGCAATTAAATGCATAATTTGTGACTGATTTCGATTTGGACCATGATTCTCATCGAAATAACAAAATTTCAACACGTTTGGTCCCATAGATCCTGAAAAAATTCCTATTAAAGTCCGAACCCAAGTCTCAAATTAGCGCTCAATAGAATAATGATTTATCCAGAAATGCAATATAATTAATATATATGTTTTAACTTTACAAATTAATATTGTAATTTAAATAACAATTCGAATATGATTTTAAGTCCCTATAAATGCTGATTAATTTCAATCCATTTATTTTTCTAAGTAAAAAAAAAAAAAGAAAAAAAAAACTGTTCTCCATAATGGTATTCTGTATCATTTGTAAAACATTTATGTACAACAGATATAATAACTATTTTATTTATATATGTACGTAAAATTTTAAATGTCACATAGTTAATGTAATAACACTAATAACAATGTGTGTAAAAGCCCAATGGGCGTTTAAATAAATAAATAAATTAATAATGCATATTTTGAGACTGATTTCGATTCGGACCATGATTCTTATCGCGATTACAAAATTTCATCCCAATTGTCCCATAGATCCTGAAAAAATGCCCTTGACAGTCCGAACCCATGCCTCAAATTTGCGCTCCGTAGAATAATGAATTTTCCAGAAATGCAATTAAATGCATAATTTGTGACTGATTTCGATTTGGACCATGATTCTCATCCCGATTACAATATTTCAGCCCGTTCGGTCCCATAGAGCCTGAAAAAATTCCTATTAAAGTCCGAACCCAAGTCCTAAATTAGCGCTCAGTAGATTAAGGATTTTTTCCAGAAATGCAACTAAATGCATATTTTATGACTGATTTCGATTCAGACCATGATTCTTATCGCAATTTCAAAATTTCAACCCGTTTGGTCCCATAGATCCCGAAAAAATGCCTTTTAAAGTCCAAACCCAAGTCCCAAATTAGCGCTCAGTAGAATAAGGATTTTTCCAGAAATGCAATATAATGCATTTTTTGTGATTGATTTCGATTTGGACCATGATTCTTTTCAAGATTTCTTAACGTCAGCCTGTTCAGTACCATAGAGCCTGAAAAATTGCCTTCTAACGTCTGAACCCAAGTCTCAAAATAGCGCTCAGTAGAATATTGATTTTTCTAGAAATCGAATTAAATTCGTATTTTGTGACTGATTCCGATTCAGACCATGATTCTTATCGCGATAACAAAACTTTAGCCCGTTTCGTCCCATAGAGCCTGAAAAAATGCCTTTCAAAGTCCGAACCCAAGTCTCAAATAAGCGTTTAGTGGAATATTAATTTTTCCAGAAATGCAATTAAATGCATAATTTGTGACTGATTTCGATTTGGACCATGATTCTCATCCCGATTACAATATTTCAGCCCGTTCGGTCCCATAGAGCCTGAAAAAATTCCTATTAAAGTCCGAACCCAAGTCCTAAATTAGCGCTCAGTAGATTAAGGATTTTTTCCAGAAATGCAACTAAATGCATATTTTATGACTGATTTCGATTCAGACCATGATTCTTATCGCGATTTCTTGACGTCAGCCTGTTCAGTAACATAGAGCCTGAAAAAATGCCATTGACAGTCCGAACCCAAGTCTCAAATTAGCGCTCAGTAGAATAATGATTATTCCAGAAATGCAATTAAATGCAGAATTTGTGACTGATTTCGATTTGTACCATGATTCTTATCGCAATTTCAAAATTTCAACCCGTTTGGTCCCATAGATCCCGAAAAAATGCCTTTTAAAGTCCAAACCCAAGTCCCAAATTAGCGCTCAGTAGAATAAGGATTTTTCCAGAAATGCAATATAATGCATTTTTTGTGATTGATTTCGATTTGGACCATGATTCTTTTCAAGATTTCTTAACGTCAGCCTGTTCAGTACCATAGAGCCTGAAAAATTGCCTTCTAACGTCTGAACCCAAGTCTCAAAATAGCGCTCAGTAGAATATTGATTTTTCTAGAAATCGAATTAAATTCGTATTTTGTGACTGATTCCGATTCAGACCATGATTCTTATCGCGATAACAAAACTTTAGCCCGTTTCGTCCCATAGAGCCTGAAAAAATGCCTTTCAAAGTCCGAACCCAAGTCTCAAATAAGCGTTTAGTGGAATATTAATTTTTCCAGAAATGCAATTAAATGCATAATTTGTGACTGATTTCGATTTGGACCATGATTCTCATCCCGATTACAATATTTCAGCACGTTTGGTCCCATAGTGCCTGAAAAAATTCCTATTAAAGTCCGAACCCAAGTCCCAAATTAGCGCTCAGTTGAATAAGGATTTTTCCAGAAATGCAATTAAATGCATTTTTTAAGACTGATTTCGATTCGGACCATGATTCTTATGGCGATTACAAAATTTCATCCCGTATTGTCCCATAGATCCTGAAAAAATGCCTTTTAAAGTCCGAACCCAAGTCTCAAATTAGCGCTCAGTAGAATAATGATTTATCCATAAATGCAATTAAATGCATAATTTGTGACTGATTTCGATTTGGACCATAATTCTCATCCCGATTACAATATTTCAGCCCGTTTGGTCCCATAGAGCCTGAAAAAGTTCCTATTAAAGTCCGAACCCAAGTCCCAAATTAGCGCTCAGTAGAATATTGATTTTTCCAGAAATGCAATTAAATGCATTTTTTAAGACTGATTTCGATTCGGACAATGATTCTTATGGCGATTACAAAATTTCATCCCGTTTTGTCCCATAGATCCTGAAAAAATGCCTTTTAAAGTCCGAACCCAAGTCCCAAAGTAGCGCTGAGTAGAATAAGCATTTATCCAGAAATGCATATTTTGGGACTGATTTCGATTCGGACCATGATTTTTATCGCGATTACATAATTTCATCCCGTTTTGTCACATATATCCTGAAAAAATGCCATTGAAAGTCCGAACCCAAGTCTCAAATTAGCACCCAGTAGAATAATGATTTTTCCAGAAATGGAATAAAATTCATATTTTGTGACTGATTCCGATTCAGACCATGATTCTTATCGCGATTACAAAATTTCATCCCGTTTGGTCCCATAGATCCTGTAAAAATGCCTTTTAAAGTCCAAACCCATGTCTCAAAATAGCGCTCAGTAGAATAACTATTTTTCCAGAAATGTAATTAAATGCATAATTTGTGACTGATTCCGATTCAGACCATGATTCTTATCGCGATAACAAAACTTCAGCCCGTTTGGTCCCATAGAGCCTGAAAAAATGCCTTTCAAAGTCCGAACTCAAGTCGCAAATAAGCGTTCAGTGGAATATTAATTTTTCCAGAAATGCAATTAAATGCATAATTTGTGACTGATTTCGATTTGGACCATGATTCTCATTCCGATAACAATATTTCAGCCCGTTTGGTCTCATATAGCCTGAAAAAATTCCTATTAAAGTCCGAACCCAAGTCCCAAAGTAGCGCTCAGTAGAATAAGGATTTTTCCAGAAATGCAATTAAATGCATTTTTTAAGACTGATTTCGATTCGGACCATGATTCTTATGGCGATTACAAAATTTCATCCCGTTTTGTCCCATAGATCCTGAAAAAATGCCTTTTAAAGTCCGAACCCAAGTCTCAAATTACCGCTCAGTAGAATAATGATTTTTCCAGAAATGCAATATAATGCATATTTTGTGACTGATTTCGATTCGGACCATGATTCTTATCGCGATTACAATATTTCAGCCCGTTTGGTCCCATAGAGCCTGAAAAAATGCCTTTCAAAGTCCGAACCCAAGTCTCAAATAAGCGTTCAGTAGAATATTGATTTTTCCAGAAATGCAATTAAATGCCTATTTTATGACTGTCTTCGATTCAGACCATGATTCTTATCGCTATTTCTTGACGTCAGCCTGTTCAGTACTATGGCGCTATAACTTACCTTTATAGCTGGCCATTTAATGTGTATAGTGTAGATTGTGGTAAAGTAAAAAGACGTAGTTTGATAATTTAAGTTTAATGAAAATACGTTACACTATAACACGAATTTAATATCACAAGGATTTTGTAGGAACCGAGAATTGTCGACTTCCAGGCCGGACTCGAGAAACAGGAATGTCGGCCGGTAACGGAACTACTAGCGAGCTCTGCTTTCGGGTTGCGATCCCCAAAACAGTGTTTCCGTATGTAAAAATATTATTTAGGTTGGTTGACAGTTCTTGACTCCTCATACCTCCCCCCCAGTGTTAACGATACAGAAAAAAAAAAATTAGGGGTTCTAAAAAAAAAAAAAATGTTACACAAATTGCATGACGTCAGTTACATAATATAAACGAATTCAATATGTGACGTCATTGCAAAATAACATAATCCTATGCGTTCAGGAAGATATATCTTAAATGGTAAGGTTACTTTGTGAATAATACATTTATATGTTTGTGAACGCATTGGCATGAACAAATTCCTACATAATTAATAATAACATTATTTGACAGTTAAATTCTTTTAAAAATATGTTGATATAATTACATGTTCGGAGCATGTACTGCATCTACGAACTGTATGTTTTTATTGGAGCGTTTACTGCATCGACTAATTTTCTATTTATAATTGGAGCATTTACTGCATCGACAAGTTTTATATTTTGTATTTATTTTCAAAACCAAAAGTTGCAAACAGAGTTCATTTAATACTTTAATGTTTAAAAACAATAAATGGTATTACAACATTTGACAAAAGTGGTTATTATTTAACTTATCTAAGCCTTTTTATATGGTAATGCATCTACGAACAGTGTTGTCGGAGCATGTTATGAAATTAAGCATAAGTTAATTATAAAATAAAAAGTAGGAATCTATTTCCAGGTGTATATATTTTTAATAATGCATCTACAAACAGTGTTCAGAGCATGAGTTGTCAATTATTGAGTTATTTTAAAGTTGATTATTCTAAATATTATTTATTACATATTTAAATAACTACAAATTTGTCTTATAATATAAGAACATGATATCAATGTATAAAGTATGAACAGAAGCGTTTCTTCAATCTTTGAACAATAGGAAACGACGATTAATGTCTCTATATTATAAAATTATTTATATCCGTTTTATGGAAAAAAAGAAAAAAATACATATTTAAATGTTTTTGTAAAAGTACATATAGCAATAGCATGGCTGTGAGTACATAAATCTGGTTCTTTATCTTTGAGATTACAAGATAATTAATATTATAACAAAACAACTGTCATATGTTCGTAGAATGTGTTTGTATAGATAATATTATCAAATGGCTATGTTTTCTTACGAACAAATGACAATGGTTCAATTCTGTAAAAAATAATACATATTGGTCTCAACGACATGTTACATCAGATGCATGATTGGGAATATTTGATGTAGCATGGTTAAAAGCATTTATATTTATAACAGAGTCATCACATATAGTGGTAAGTTATTTCTATACAAGGTTTATACAAAAGTTGTCGCATTTAGCGAAATGGATAATTATCCTAGAAAATATATGTATATGAGTTTGCACTATAATATGGTAAGTGAAAAGTTAGCTAGGTAACTTTGTGCGATTACATGATATCACTTCATGGTTTTAAAGGATGAAAGTATTCATCGTAATAAGGTTTTTTATAAAATGATAAAAAACGTAGTAATTTGCAAAGTAATTATAATAAGAAAGGTCAGGTTTTCATCAAGAACCTGTACACTTAAATATTATGTATGTAACAGTAATATATAATATATAGTAGGTATATGGAATTCAATCTTTAAATCGATAGCAAGAGTAGATTCTTAATCAATGTTTCTATCATAAGTTACAGAAAATTTATGTGTAAGAAAATTATGTCTTTTTTATGCATTAGTATGTACCGTATCTTTTTGGAAAATGGACTTGTCGACCTGATCTTGTTGTTGTTTTTGCTTCAGGTGAGTTTGGCATAGATGTATGATCTGGAACATTTTCCTCGGTGGGAACGAAGGCTGGTTTCAGGCGGTCTATCGAAACGCGCTTAGGTTTACCTTTAATGGTGATGACATAGGTCTTGTCATTTCGTTCCTCGACCTTATAAGGTCCCTCGTATGGGTTTTGTAACGGTTTTTTAACACTGTCTGTCAGCAGAAATACGTGCGTAGAAACGGGAAGTTCCGAGTGTACAAAAAAATTTCTTGAGCTGTGATTAGAGGTAGGGGTTGATTTAATTCATTCAAATTTCCTCTGTAAACGTCCGATATAAGTATCGGGTTCTTCTCGTGGAGTACTTGTGAAGAAGTCGCAGGGAAGTTTAAGAGTTCTTCCATAAGTAAGTTCGGCTGGCGAACATTTCAATTCTTCACGAACGGTAGATCTCAGGCCAAGTAATATAAGTGGGAGGGTTTCCATCCAGTTTTGCTCACCACTTGCCATGAGAGATGCTTTTAAAGTACGATGCCAACGTTCTATAATTCCATTCGCTTGGGGATGGTACGCTGTGGTTCTTAAGTGTTTAATTCCAAATTTCTGAGTAAGCTTTATAAATAAATGACTTTCGAATTGACGACCCTGGTCCGAAGTTAAGGTTATTGGTACTCCATGTCGTGCGATCCAGTGGTTCGTCAGTGCTGAAGCTACTGTCTCGGCTGTAATGTCCTTTAAAGGAATTGCCTCGGGCCAGCGGGTAAATCTGTCTATTATGGTTAATAGGTACTGGTACTCGTTGCAAGCTGGCAATGGGCCTACGATGTCAATATGTATGTTGCTGAAGCGATCTTCTGTTAATAAATACGTTGCCGGGGGGGCAACCGTATGTTTGGAGATTTTAGCTTTCTGACAAGCGATGCAGTGCTTCACGAAGTATCTTATGTCAGCTTTCATGTTTGGCCATACAAATCGTTGTTTGATAGTGTTAGTTGTTCCTGCAACGCCTGGATGACATACGTCATGTATGCTCTGTATGACAGTTTTTCGCATGTCTAGTGGTACAAAAGGTCTGACATGACCTGTTGAGATGTCGCACCATACTGATGTGTCTGTGCCAGGGATCACCATTAGTCGTAAGGATAGGGAGGAGTCATCTTTTGCCTTAATTAATTCGTCGTCATGACTCTGCGCTTGTCCCATTTCCTTGTAATCAATAGTAGGACTGTTAATCTCTTCGAGCCGAGAAAATCTGTAGAAAACTGCGCAATAAAATCCAGTTGTCTCTCCTGGCGTGGAGAACTAGACGCTCGTTTTTTATTGAAGGCGAAGGTGATAGGTTTATGGTCAGTATAGATAGTGAACGTGCGACCTTCTATGTTGTTTCGGAAATATTTTACAGCTTCGTAGACACCTGTTAGTTCACGATCGAATGTGCTATATTTACGCTGCGGTGTTGTAAATTTTTTAGAAAAAAATCCGATAGGTTCCCAAGTGTTATTTTTGAATTGTTGTAAAGAAGCTCCAATTGCCATGTCAGAGGCATCTACCATGATGGCAATTCTTGAGTTGGGATCTGGGTGTGCTAGGAGGGCTGCATTCGCGAGTTGATTTTTACAATCATTGAATGCTGCTGTCAGCTCCTCGTTCCAAATGAGTGAACGCTTGTCGTTTTTCTTGTATCCTTTAATACAGTTAAATAGTTTTTCTTGAGTGTTGATGGAATTCGGGAGGAACTTGCGATAATAGTTCAACATTCCTAGGAAGCGTCTTAATCCGTTTGCAGTTTTTGGCAGCAGAAAGTCGGTAATAGCCTTGACTTTCTCTTTGATCGGTGTCATTCCCTCTGAAGTGATTGTGTGACCAAGAAAGTTAACAGTTGTCACACCAAAATTACACTTTGAAACGTTTATAACGAGGCCATTATCGGCGAGTCGCTTAAATAGAGTATCCAAATGTTTCCTGTGTTCTTCTTCGTCTTCTGAGGCTATCAGGATATCGTCAAGGTATACAAAACAAAAATCAAGGTCTCTGGTAACTGCGTGCATAAATCGTTGAAAGGTCTGTGCAGCATTTGAGAGGCCGAATTGCATAGATGTGAACTCAAATAGGCCAAATGGTGTGATTATGGCCGTTTTAGGGATATCCTCTGGTTCAACTGGTATCTGGTGGTACGCTCGAGTGAGATCTATAGTGCTGAAGATTCGTGCTTTCAAAAGTTTGTGCGAAAAGTCGTGAAGTTGCGAAATGGGATATTTGTCCGCCAGAGTTTTTGCATTTAATCGCCTCTAATCACCGCATGGTCTCCACTCTCCATTGGGTTTCCTCACCATATGTAATGGGCTTGCCCAATTACTCTTTGATGGTCTACAAATTCTTTGTTCCATTAAGAATTTAAATTCTTCCTTAGCGGCTTCCAAAAGGGCTGGTGCCAGTCTGCGGGCACGTTCTGTAACTGGGGGTCCTTTGGTCTCGATACAATGGGTGACGGAATGTTTTCTAATTTCCGGGATTTTCATATTTGGTCTAGTTAAACATGGGTATTTATTCAAGATATCGCCGTACTTTTGTGATGATGCAATTGTAGAGATGCCAGAAGTAGGTCCTTTGAAAGTGGTGCCTTTGATTTGTAGTCCTGTCGATTGATCCAATAACATTGCTTTCTTTAAGTTCACCGTAAGATTGTAGTGATGGAGGAAATCAGCTCTGAGTATAGCTCTCGATACATCAGCTACGATGAAGCGCCACTTCATTGCTCGGCGTAGACCGAAATTGAGTTCTGTAATTTTTGTGCCATATGTTTTAATAGGTATACCGTTTGCGCCATATAATGTTGTTGGAAAATTGTCAGAAGTTATACATTTTGTACGATGGTCTTTATTTCTAGGAATAACAGAAACATCTGCCCTCGTATCTACTAGAAATTTCTGTCTGGTTTCTAAATCGTAAATGAAGAGACGACAACTGTTGTGCGGAAATTCACACGTCCCTACTTGTGGATTTCCATTAGCATTTCCCGCATTCGTGCTAGCATATGTGCATGGCTTGTAGCACCGATAAGCCTTGTCGCCGTACTTTGCATGCGGTTGGCAATATCCAAGCGTCTTTATAGGAGATTTACCGCGAGACCTGGACCTGGGTCTCCAAGCGGTAGATTGCTGAGGTGAACTTGTTGTTGGTTGGGAGTAATCTCTTCGACGTGGGCTTTGGTACCTGCGGCCATGGAAGTTGTGAGACTGGTCGTCGTTCTGATTGCTTTTCGACAGTTTAAGTTGTTTTACTTCTTGGGTTAAAGAAACAATCTGGTCTTGTAGATTTTGTAGAATGGTGTTTAATCCTGATTCGGGATGCGACGGGCCTGGTTTGTGATTTTCCTCCACCGCGCTGCATTCAGGTTTCTGATAGACCTCTAAAATTTTATCAGCGGCCGAAGCTAGCTGTTCTATATCGTTGTCGGGGAGTGCTGATAGAATTGCTTGGGCGTGTTGAGGCAAACGCTGCAGCCAAAGAGTCTTCACTATCGCACTTTTATAAGCATTGGTCCCGCCAATTCTACCATATGTCGTAGAAGTCCAGTGGGTTTCCTGTCTTCCAACTGGATTCCTGTGAGTAGACGGGTCAGGCGTTTCTCTTCCGAATCCTGCAGGCGCTCAATCAATGCAGCTTTTATTCGTACATATTTATCTTTAGGCGGTGGTTCAATAACTATATCACTAACCAATTGTAGTTTTTCGGAGTCCAATGCCGCGACGATTGTATTGTATTTGGTAAAGTCTTCCTTAATTCTGGAATTTGAAAATTGTGCTTCTGCCTGGGCAAACCACAAGGCTATATTGGTTTTCCAGCAAGCTGGTAGGCGTACAGATACATGGTGCACGTTTGCTTCCGAATGTGCTGCGCGTTGGTCTTCCATATTGTTCAACTTATCTTGTGAAATTGTTACAGGTTCTTGAAACGATGAAGGTATGTTTGTTTCTTCCGATGAGGTCATTTCCAATAATATGATACGTAATATGTTATGCAAGACATACAAAATAAAAAAAAAAACTAGAGAATAATGTGTAAGAATATATTCCATCTACCGGATATCTTAGCAAGTTATTAGCGAGTTCGCGTTTGTATTGGATTTTAGTGAAGACGCAAACCGCGTCACGTAAGCTATTGTGAAATAGTACGCTAATAATTTAGATTTGATATTACATAATAGTATGATATTAAATTACCTCAAAGTAAGGCTTGGCAATTATTGGACAATAACCTTATAATAACTACAATAATGTACATTTAAAACATAATTATGTAGGTATGCTGAACAATTCATTATTGTGCGATATGGCAATAAGAAATTTGGTGATATAGGTTACTTGTTTGAGATTCATGTGGGTAGGTTGGCTGTTCAACTGTGTGATGAAAGGCTTAAATCACAGTGAAAACAGACAGACCATAGCTTCCCACTTCGCGGATTAAAAATATACAAATTATTTATGAAAACCGTCATTCTAGCGACATCTGTTGAGTTTAAAATTGATTCAGTTTGTTTGCAGTAGGCACCTGTAATAGTTGGAATTATATCGAGGTTCTAGGACGAAAGCAGAGAGGTCGTAAAATCGTCTAGGACGACTAGGATTCCCCTTTTTCTTAGGCCTGAAAATAAACATTGAAGGGTGTCAACCAATTAGATCTAAACGAAAGCTATAAAATTTTGAATAACCAATCAGTGAACGGAAAGGCGTGTGTCTACGAAAGACAAAGAAATGAACTTTGGACCCAGCGATTAAAGAAATAAGTAATGGTTTCTTCATTCCCACAAAAAATAGAGGTAAACGCACTATAGTGTAAACATCGACGTTCAAGGGAACAAGTCCTGGGAATGTTTACAATAACTGAGACATTTATGAGATAGCGAACCATAGAAATCGAGTGCTTTGAAGATTTTACAAGTTGAAAAACACACGCCAAAATGCAATGGAAAAATTATAAACATAATAGTATAAATATAAATAGTGTAAAGAAGGGCGGGAAAACGAAGGAAGTTGCTGGCAGGATTTTCAACCGTCGTGCAATTACTTATGATAGAAGGAGGGTGTCGAGTTCGATGTAAATCGTAATAAAGGAAAACGAAAGTGTGAGGGACATTAGAAACTAATCGTTATCAATTCTAGTTGGAGCGGGGGTATTAGGAAAACGATTGGGAATGAAAATCTCGCATTAAAATAGACATTCTAGAAACAGTGCAGCAACTGGAGGAAGGGAAAATACAGAGATTTCGGGCTGCTACAAAGGTCCTTAGAACATGATAAAAGGGTACCAAAGGAAAGCAATAAAACTAAACATATAGCGATAGATTAAATTCAGGAAACGTAGGCATTTTACATGATTATCAGGGTAGATAGATATTAGAGTTACACAAGACTGCAGAAGAAGTGACATGAGATAAAAGGTTGACGATCTCATGTGTATTTTAAGACAATAACAATCAAAATTCGAACATGGTTTTTATTTACGTTACAGTAATAATCCATTAGAAAAGCGATTAAGTTTAACGTAGGGCTTATGATATGTTTATATAAAGCAAAAGATATTAAAATTAATAGCTCTGAAATTAAATTAAATTTACGAGTGTAGTACCAAAATTTGAAACGTAAACAGATGTCAATGCGTATGTTTTATGTGAATCCTGGTATGAGAAAGATAGTAAATTGGGCGGAGACTGAATAAAACAATAAAAATGACGGATATCCCAGGGTCAAATTAGGTATATCTCCCATAGAAGTGTGGAAAATTATACATTAATTAATAATAAATGAAGTATGAAATTTTCCTGGAGACCACACACATCGGGAAAAGTGAGAAAAAGAGAAAGGAAAGGGTAGGGAACGGGGATAAGGAATGATCCAAGTGGAGAAAAGCGATACAATTCTAAGTTAGTTAGTTAGTTAGTTAGTTAGTTAGTTAGTTATCCGTAAAATTAATAAATACGGCTTGGAATATAATTAGTTATAGAGTTATGAGAAATAACATAAGAATAAAGAAGAAATTTTTGTAGAGAAACGTCTGAATAAAGAAAATTCAAGAGGAAAAAGGGAAAACTCAAGTCTGCGACATAAAGAGAGAAAGTACTGGTGAAAATGGAAAAGCTCACATAGGTGACAATAAAATTAAGTAGAATTTAGACAAATTGAAATTCAAAACTGCATAGTAAAGATTTCGACATGGATTTAATCATTTTTGGCACAAGATGCATAAAATTGAGATCTATATATATGTTACTGAGGACGGACCTATCGCGAATTGAGGAAAAAAGGGAACACAAAATCATGATATTTTAACTACATTTTGTATGAACCATGGGACAAAGGAAGTTTGGGCAATTAATGCAGACCTACTCAATTCGGACCCTATCGAGTTAGAGTCATGAGATAAAAACTGGCCGCCGCACAGAGCTGGACGACAGAAGATCGTATGGATGCACAATCGATATTAGTGGCAGGGATGTTCAAATTTACGAGTTGATAGGAGATAGAATTAAGCATCAAGAGAAATTCAGATACGTCTTTTGGAACCTGAGAGGGGTATAAAAGATGGTGCACATCAGTCAGGAGACAGTCGTGCCGTGGATTTGAAAAGTTGTTACGTGGCAGTACTACGTTCTTTGGTAGCATTAACAGTGAAAAATCTCTAAGTGTTAAATTTTAAATAAGTCCCTGCACTTAGAGAATTTAGTGAAATGTACGAGTACTAAAATCAGTGAAATTTTAATAAGTTAGTTCAATTTAATCAAACAGTGTTAATAAGAAAAATATAGTTTAAACTCAGTGCTTAAAAGTTTTAAGTGAATAGTGCAAAAGTGATTAGTAAATTATTTAAATCTTTAAAAATAATTATTTCATTCAAAGTGAAAACATTCAAATCCAATTGAGAGTTTTATCATTAATTTAGAGTGAACGTGTTCGCGAATTGATATTTAAAAATATATTATAACTTAGTATCAATTTTGTTTAAAAATATTAATCGTAAATACTTACATCTTATTTTAAAAGAAACACAAAACAAAAAGGAAACAATAATAAACGCTCAAACCTTTGTTCTCAAAGTAACAGTTCGAAAAAAAAATTAGTTGTAGATACTTTAAAATATTGGTGGAAACAGTGCAATTTAGAAGAAAGTTTTAACAGATATTTAATTTATTCAGAATCGAAATATTAATAAATAATAATTTTTCTTATAAATTTATATAAAAAATAAAAAAAGAGTGAAAATAACAAAAATAGTTCGACCTAAATAATTTATAATTTTCCGGCACATCTATATCACAAAATCTTAAATATCAGCTAATTTATATGAATCAAGCAAGAATAAAATATTAAATAGGAATAAATAGTCGAAAAGATTTATTTTGAAATTAGTTGGAAAATACAGTTAATTAGGTAGGATTTCTTCGGCAAGATTTGTTGTGTAGATCCTAACCGGAAAAATCTTGAAGAGGGTGAGTTTTCCTTTTATAAATAATTTTCAGGCCCTTGGAGTGAGGAGATACAGCTGATTATGGTATCCCAATTAAATTATTAAAACAACAAAAGGAATTACACATTAAAATATGTATATTGTGTATTTATGTATATATATAAATATAAAATAATATATTGTATATAAAGAATATATATATGAGTAATGTATTTATATATATGCATTTTATTTATAAATGAAAACATCGGAATGGTAACAATTTTTAAATACCTACCCATGGACATATCTATTTTATTGAAAAAGAAAATATGTATTTATTAATATTCAAGTCTATGTAGAATCATATATCTTATATTTATTTTTTGATATATGTACTCTTATTTAACATATTTTGGCAATCGAGATATGTGTACTTATATATATTTATATTTATTCTTCATTTAACCTCTAGTAAATGTACTAAATTCGGAAAATGAAATAAATAGTTTAACTAAAAAAAAAAAAAAAAAAAAATAATATTAAATTAATAATACACAATAAAAGTAAAGAGGCACAAGTGACTTCTAAGGAATTTTTAAAATAAACAAATCTCACATTTGGGTTAGTGTGTCAGGAAGTGTTTACATTATCGATTTGTTTATAAATAAAGTCACTGGAAAACTGTGTCAACCGCAAGTTTGAAAACGACCTTGGCCGTAACTAGATAATTTATCAGGGTTATAAGGATAATCATCAGGATGTCATTGAACAATGTGTAGCGATTTGGATCCATCACAAATACCTATCATTCACAAACGGCAATTGAAAAATCACGGGTTAGTAAGATTTATATCGAATAATTATACGAAACATTTGAATATTATTGATGGAGTGTTCGCATAGATCCCATCAGTTGCCTGAGACAGTTGAGAGTCGTGTACCCTCTTATGTGGCAATCAATTACATGAAACAGTTGAAAAATCACGGGATAGGATGAACTAAATCTAATGTTGAACCCGGGAGGAAAAATTTAAAATAAATACAGTTCATCAAATAGGAGACAGTGGTCACTCCTATAACAAGACCATTAACCAAACAAAATAGAGATGACGATTCTCTTAAATAAAAACGTCAAAACCAAACAAAAAGCCTGGAGTTCGATAGCTCTCCAAAACAAACTATCTATAAGATCTTATTTTACTAGTATTTATTCGTATCACCTTATTCTTACGTATCTATTCGGTCACCAAGCCTAGAGTTTCGCAGAACTCTTGGTACGAGATCCGAGCTTGGGATACGAAGCAGCTAGCCTCGTATTTCAAGTTATAAACCTTTCCAAAACTGTATGTATACATATATTCATTCGTATGTACTGTTTACTGGAGAATGCGGACCTGCATACAGCTTGCATTTAGGTCTGTGGACCACTCTCGCATTTTCTCTTAAACGTGGAATGAGGATTCACGACCCGTAAGTCCACACCAACCGTGAGTATATGATTGTATATAGGACGAAACCGGTTCGCCCTAAGTAAATTGTAGTCCAAGGAGGGGTAGGAATTTGGGGGTTTCAAGGCTCGAGGGAAGACTTGAAGGCAGTGCATGATGACGATGGAAGATTTTATTGGGACGCGGTAACTTAGGTACCAATCAATTTAATCGTGTCACAAAATTGCGCGAATTTCTAGTCGACTCCCGATCACCTTGTTTACTTGCAGGAGGATTGGAGCCAAATTTTGCAAGCAAAGGGCTATTCCGAGTTCGTCAAATATACAATTAACTAATTACATTAACCTACTAAATCAATCTTTAAATTTACCTTATAGCAGCAGGATCATAAAGGAGTGGCGCCAAACAGATACAAGAGTTTACCAAAATCAAATTTACTAACAATTAACCATTTGAGTTATATCTAATTACCTGTCCAAATAAACATGTATAGCATCCTTTACCAGCGATTATCTTAGACTTCGTTAGGGTGCAGGGAATCAGAATAGTTACATGGGGAAAGTAAGCTCATTCAGAGAAATCATTTAAATTTAGACTTGCAATGGAAAGACCAATTCAATTTTGAAATTCAACGCCTTGATCAGAATCAAAAGGGTTACCACAAAAATGAAAGTAATTAAAATCCTATATCATAAACCAAAAAAATTACACAACGTTTGATGGAATTTAATTACAATATAAATACGAATATATTTGCGTTCAAGATCGTAAATAACGTATTAATTAGTTAAGGACATATGTCTATAAGGATATACAGTACAAGAGAGCTTTAAGTGGCTTTCTGAAGTTATCAAAGAAATTAAGGGTCCAATTTTCATGGAGGCTTATGTGTTGTAGGGGAGGAATTTTCCATCCCTGCGAACACATATGCAAAGCCTTAGAAAAAAAAAGAAATATCGGTCATAGCCAAGAGAGAAGAAAATATTATATTGTAATAATATAATAAAAAGGATGGCGAAAAGGTGAAAATATTACAACTGCTGGTTGTCCACGTGGAATGTTGCGTCATCTTCATTGTCTGGGAAGTAGATGCTGCCGTTGTGGGTTGTAACTCATCAAAAGATTATGATGCCATGGTTAACCACGTTGTTGACAGCTGATTGATGATCTTTCTCACTGAAATTAATTTTAACACGCACTTAATTTTCATAAAAATAGTAAAACATTTAAAGCATTAGGGATTGATTGACAAATAGGGTATTGATAGAAAATAAACTACGTGTATATTTTCTTTAAATTACCGGGACATTTAATTGAATTTATATTAAAAAATTGATTGGTAAGAGAGATATTAATTGAATTGTACTTACTGATCTTGCCCGGGATTCACTGTTTCTCATTTCTGGTCCCTGGCAGTGACAGAATGTTGTAAAATTATTTTAAAATATGAATGTCGGTAGTCGGTATATTATTCTTAGTCGAAGGGTCACCAATATGGCGCTATAACTTACCTTTATAGCTGGCCATTTAATGTGTATAGTGTAGATTGTGGTAAAGTAAAAAGACGTAGTTTGATAATTTAAGTTTAATGAAAATAAGTTACACTATAACACGAATTTAATATCAGAAGGATTTTGTAGGAACCGAGAATTATCGACTGCCAGGCCGGACTCGAGAAACAGGAATGTCGGCCGGTAACGGAACTACTAGCGAGCTCTGCTTTCGGGTTGCGATCCCCAAAACAGTGTTTCCGTATGTAAAAATATTATTTAGGTTGGTTGACAGTTCTTGACTCCACAGTACCATAGAGCCTGAAAAAATGCCTTTGACAGTCCGAACCCAAGTCTCAAATTAGCGCTCAGTAGAATAATGATTTTTCCAGAAATGCTATAAAATGCATTTTTTGTGACTGATTTCGATTTGGACCATGATTCTCATCCCAATTAGAATATTTCTGCACGTTTGGTCCCATAGACCCTGAAAAAATTCCTATTAAAGTCCGAACCCAAGTCTCAAATTAGCGCACAGTAGAATAATCATTTTTCCAGAAATGCAATTAAATGCATAATTTGTGACTGATTTCGATTTGGACCATGATTCTCATCGAAATAACAAAATTTTAAACCGTTTGGTCACATAGATCCTGAAAAAATGCCTCTTAAAGTCCGAACCCAAGTCCCAAATTAGCGCTCAGTAGAATAAGGATTTTTCCAGAAATGCAATATAATGCATTTTTTGTGACTGATTTCGATTCGGACCATGATTCTTATCGCGATTTCTTAACGTCAGCCTGTTCAGTACCATAGAGCCTGTAAAAATGCCTATTAAAGTCCGAACCCAGGTCTCAAATAAGCGCTCAGTACAATAATGATTTTTCCAGAAATGCAATTAAATGCAGAATTTGTGACTGATTTCGACTTGGACCATGATTCTCATCGAAATTACAAAATTTTAAACCGGTTGGTCCCATAGATCCTGAAAAAATGCCTTTTAAAGTCTTAACCCATGTCTCAAAATAGCGTTCAATAGAATAATGATTTTTCAAGAAATGGAATTAAATTCATATTTTGTGACTGATTCCGATTCAGACCATGATTCTTATCGCGATGACAATATTTCACCCCGTTTGGTCTAATAGATCCTAAAAAAATTCCTATTAAAGTCCGAACCCAAGTCCCAAATTAGCGCTCAGTAGAATAAGGATTTTTCCAGAAATGCAATATAATGCATTTTTGTGACTGATTTCGATTCGGACCATGATTCTTATCGCGATTTCTTAACGTCAGCCTGTTCAGTATCATAGAGCCTGTAAAAATGCCTATTAAAGTCCGAACCCAGGTCTCAAATAAGCGCTCAGTACAATAATGATTTTTCCAGAAATGCAATTAAATGCAGAATTTGTGACTGATTTCGACTTGGACCACGATTCTCATCGAAATTACAAAATTTTAAACCGTTTGGTCCCATAGATCCTGAAAAAATGCCTTTTAAAGTCCGAACCCAAGTCTCAAAATAGCGATCAGTACAATAATGATTTTTCAAGAAATTGAATTAAATTCATATTTGGTGACTGATTCCGATTCAGACCATGATTCTTATCGCGATGACAATATTTCACCCCGTTTGGTCTAATAGATCCTAAAAATTTCCTATTAAAGTCCGAACCCAAGTCCCAAATTAGCGCTCAGTAGAATAAGGATTTTCCAGAAATGCAATTAAATTCATATTTTGTGACTGATTCCGATTCGGACCATGATTCTTATCGCGATTACAATATTTCAGCCCGTTTGGTCCCATAGAGCCTGATAAAATGCCTTTGACAGTCCGAACCCAAGTCTCAAATTAGCGCTCAGTAGAGTAATGATTTTTCCAGAAATGCTATAAAATGCATTTTTTGTGACTGATTTCGATTTGGACCATGATTCTCATCCCGATTACAATATTTCTGCACGTTTGGTCCCATAGACCCTGAAAAAATTCCTATTAAAGTCCGAACCCAAGTCTCAAATTAGCGCACAGTAGAATAATCATTTTTCCAGAAATGCAATTAAATGCATAATTTGTGACTGATTTCGATTTGGACCATGATTCTCATCGAAATAACAAAATTTTAAACCGTTTGGTCACATAGATCCTGAAAAAATGCCTTTTAAAGTCCGAACCCAAGTCCCAAATTAGCGCTCAGTAGAATAAGGATTTTTCCAGAAATGCAATTAAATTCATATTTTGTGACTGATTCCGATTCGGACCATGATTCTTATCGCGATTACAATATTTCAGCCCGTTTGGTCCCATAGAGCCTTATAAAATGCCTTTGACAGTCCGAACCCAAGTCTCAAATTAGCGCTCAGTAGAATAATGATTTTTCCAGAAATGCTATAAAATGCATTGTGACTGATTTCGATTTGGACCATGATTCTCATCCCGATTACAATATTTCTGCACGTTTGGTCCCATAGACCCTGAAAAAATTCCTATTAAAGTCCGAACCCAAGTCTCAAATTAGCGCACAGTAGAATAATGATTTATCCAGAAATGCAATATAATGCATATTTTAAGACTGATTTCGATTCGGACCATGATTCTTATGGCGATAACTAAATTTCATCCCATTTTGTCCCATAGATCCTGAAAAAATGCCTTTTAAAGTCCGAACCCAAGTCTCAAATTAGCGCTCAGTAGAATAATTATTTATCCAGAAATGCATATTTTGAGACTGATTTCGATTCGGACCATGATTTTAATCGCGATTACAAAATTTCATCCTGTTTTGTCCCATAGATCCTGAAAAAATGCCATTGACAGTCCGAACCCATGTCTCAAATTAGCGCTCCGTAGAATAATGATTTTTCCAGAAATGCAATTAAATGCATAATTTGTGACTGATTTCGATTTGGACCATGATTCTTATCGCGATTACAATATTTCAGCCCGTTTGGTCCCATAGAGCCTGAAAAAATGCCTTTCAAAGTCCGAACCCAAGTCTCAAATAAGCGTTCAGTAGAATATTGGTTTTTTCCAGAAATGCAATTAAATGCATATTTTATGACTGATTTCGATTCAGACCATGATTCTTATCGCGATTTCTTGACGTCAGCCTGTTCAGTACCATAGAGCCTGAAAAAATGCCTTTGACAGTCCGAACCCAAGTCTCAAATTAGCGCTCAGTAGAATAATGATTTTTCCAGAAATGCTATAAAATGCATTTTTTGTGACTGATTTCGATTTGGACCATGATTGTCATCCCGATTACAATATTTCTGCACGTTTGGTCCCATAGACCCTGAAAAAATTCCTATTAAAGTCCGAACCCAAGTCTCAAATTAGCGCACAGTAGAATAATGATTTATCCAGAAATGCAATATAATGCATATTTTAAGACTGATTTCGATTCGAACCATGATTCTTATGGCGATAACAAAATTTCATCCCGTTTTGTCCCATAGATCCTGAAAAAATGCCTTTTAAAGTCCGAACCCAAGTGTCAAATTAGCGCTCAGTAGAATAATGATTTATCCAGAAATGCAATTAAATGCATAATTTGTGACTGATTTCGATTTGGACCATGATTCTTATCGCGATTTCAATATTTCAGCCCGTTTGATCCAATAGCTCCTGAAAAAATTCCTATTTAAGTCCGAACCCAAGTCCCAAATTAACGCTCAGTAGAATAAGGATTTTTCCAGAAATGCACTATTATTCATTTTTTGTGACTGATTTCGATTCGGACCATGATTCTTATCGCAATTTCTTTACGTCAGCCTGTTCAGTACCATAGAGCCTGAAAAAATGCCTTTTAAAGTCCGAACCCAAGCCTCCAAATTAGCGCTCAGTAGAATAATCATTTTTCCAGAAAGGCAATTAAATGTTTAGAGTTTTGCTAGAACATCTCAGCTTACCATCGGAGATATTCTAGTTCTCTAAATAATCAGTCACGGAACTTAGCTTATAAATCATAACGCTGATTGTTTGGTAGAGTTAAATTTTATTTAACACAAGAAGGTGAGACAATACAAGGATTCTATCCGCGACAATAATTTGCGTAATTAAAATAATTAGCTTGCTGACTAGAGGAGAGCTTGAGACGGAATGGTTTCAAAGTTTTTTTTACTCGCGAGCTCAGTTCTGCCGTCTGCGCATTTTGTTGCGCAGGCAAGTGTTGCTATAGCCAAGGTGTCATTTTGCTCAAAACATAATCATCGCGGTGCCTACATACCTCCTCCCCAGCATTTCATGCGACAAACGCACGTATGTAAAAAAACTTAAAATTAAACAAAAATTACATATATAGTGTTCGATGCCCATTTGATTATTTTAAATTAATACAGTCGGACAAATTGGAATACTGGATCAACCAGTTTGTTGTAAGATCGAGAAAAAACCAAAAGTAATAAACTTTACCTATGTTTCTTAAAAATAATCAAGTGGGCTTGACAAACAATGCTGACTCAAGCAACCTAGTTTGAGTGTCATAAGAACTTACTGTTAAAAAAGATAATTGTGAATTAAATTATTAGTTAATTAAATTATTGATTAATTAATAAATTTTTATAAGTCTCATTAGCTACGGAAAGGGGAAACCACATCGTGCTAATATAAAAAATGTAACCTGTTGGCTAAGTTAAATTACTTCAAATCTATTAAAGATGAGTGACATGTGTCTTCATTATAAGCATGCAACCAGGGATAAAAATTAATACGTGAAAATTTTACACAACTTATAAGTCAAGATTACTTCAAATCTATTAAAGATGAGTGACAAGTGTCAACATTATAAACATGTAACCAGAAATAAAAAATAAATATGTGAAAACTTCACACAACTTATAAGTCAAGAAAGTAAATACATAATGGGTATCACACTTCGTAGAGATAAGGAAAGGGGGCAACCACGTCATATCTATACGAGGTATGATATTCACCGCATAAGTAGAATGGTATCATATACTTGAGTACTTAAAATTAATAAAGTTCATTTTTTTATGTATAGAACATCAGGAACGTATATAAATATATAAGAATATTAAACGTATATAAAAATAAGGTGAACTATATTATGAAATGTGTTTAGACATATGTCCCGTAGAGTCGTAGGATATCATAATGAGAAGTTGTAACCTATATAGATCTAAATTTATGTGTAAATAAAATTATATACATACATCATACATTAATTAGTATGGAATACTACACGCAATAGTTGGTATTATAATTAAGTCATGCATTTATGTGCATCTAAAATTACATCATGCCTTTATTAGCATGGAAAAACGAATACATCTCAAGAAAAATCTTGGAAAGTTACTTCATGTTATAACATGGTATATCATTTTATGATAATATTTGAAAAGATTTTTCATGTTTACATTTTGAAAAAAAGAAAGCAGTTGAAAAGATTTTTCATGTTTTGACATTTTATAAAAATAGATGAAAATTTTTTTAATGCTTTAACAGGTGTACATGGGTGGTCTACGTCAGTGTTCCGCAAAGTGTGCTCCGCGGCACACTGGTGTGCCGTGGCCATTTGTAAGTGTGCCGCGAATCCCACGTCACTTCTCACAAAGTGCTCTGTAAATCGGTCTTTACTTTTCTGTGCGGCGCGGCGGCCGGAGGTGGCGTGGGTGGGACTCGATCGCTGCAAAGTGGCCGTGTGCTACGCTACATTATCACGTGTGCTACACTACATAAGTGGGGTGCTATTGCTACATTATCACGTGATTGCGCACGAACTATCGGGGTGCATGAGCGTGACAACATAACATTACGAATTACGACGGCGACGTTGCGCCCGCTTGTTTAGTAGTCATTCGTTAATGCTAGTGTTTGGTTGTGTCGTCGCGAACTTAATTGACTTTTTTAATTGCAAAAAAATATCCCATATTACGTGTATATAAAGGATAAATTCGTTAAACCTACCGCAAGTGTGTCAAGTGAAACTAATGATTCCCAAGAAGAAGCAGAGTCAACAAAGAAAAAAACTAAGCTTTTTGATCGGAAATACGATGAGAGCTATGTGCGTTATGGCTTTATATATTGCGGTGACGAATCGTGCCCAATCCCAAAATGTCTTGTTTGTGGAGAAACTTTGGCTAATAATTCGATGGTGCCCAGTAAACTTTCACGACATTTAACAACTAAACACCCATCGGTGGCTCACAAAGATAAAGCCTTCTTTCAACGTATGAAAGACCAGTCGACGAGTTTACTGATATCAGTGGTCACGCGCATCTCATCACAAATGTGAGGTAGACGGATGGATATGAAATAAAAGAGGAGTTTTTATTTTGTCTGCCACTACCTGGTTATACCACCGGAGAAGAAATATTCAGAGTAACAAACCAGTACTTCAGTGAACATAATTTGGAATGGCGCAACTGCTTAAGCATTTGCACAGACGGAGCAGCAGCTATGACAGGAAAAATTAGGGAATTTATAACCAGGGCTTCTGAAAAAAATCTTAATATTAAGAATTTAAATTGCTTTTTACACAGAGAGGCACTGATGACGAAGTCTCTGCCTGATGAATTGTTGTCTGTCTTACAAGAAGTCGTCAAAATTATCAATTACATCAAGTCGCGACCGCTGAACTCTCGTCTGTTTAATGCATTGTGTCAGGAAATGGGAGCAGATCATCAGTCACTTCTGTTTCATACAGAAGTACGATGGCTTTCTCGCGGAAAAGTGCTTTCTCGGATTTACGAGCTGAAAAATGAGACCCAGACATTTCTAGAAACCCAGGGTTCAGACTTTGCTTCTCTATTTAAAAAAGAAGAAAGGGTAGCAAAACTTGCATATCTGGCGGACATATTCGCTCAATTAAATGAGCTGAACGAAAAAATGCAAGGAACAAATTGTAACATTTTAACGTCTTCGGACAAGATTGAAAGCTTTCGCGCTATGTTGGTGCTATGAATCAGCCACGCTACCAATGGTAGTAACGAAATGTTTCCAAATGTCATGGCTGCCGATTAAGAAAAAAAAGTGCAGGCTTTGATAGTGAAACACTTGGAGCTGTTAGCAGAAAAAATGAACTCATATTTTCCTAAGTGTGACCTGCAACCTATGGACTGGGTAAGAAATCCATTTTCGGAAAGCATTTCCCTTGGACATTTACCAATAAACGATCAGGAAGAATTCATGGAGCTTAAAACTGGTCGGACACTAAAATTAAAATTTTCTGAAACAGAGTTAGCACATTTTTGGCTCCACGTAAAAAATGAGTATCCACTGCTGTCAAAGCGAGCTATTGCAATTATATTACCATTTGCCACGACCTATTTATGCGAATTAGGGGTTTCAACTCTCACAACGATAAAGTAAAAAAAAAAAGAACGCCTGAGGACGATCGACGAAGAGATGCGAGCAGCGTTATCAACGATTGTTCCAAATTTTGATCGTCTGTGTTCCGTTAAACAGGCTCACATTTCGCATTAAACATCTTTTCATGTTATATTGATTTTAATAATAAATATTAATAAAATATTGTTTATGGTAAATTTTGGTTCGGAGTGGCCACGCTTATTACGAATAATTTTTAGAAAAAAACTTTAGATATGCCGTAATTACTATAAAAGGAAACTTTTTGGCTTGGTGGCGGCGGAAAAAGATGCATTTTAATTATCAATTGCGTAAAATTAAAATTCACTTCTCGAACCGATTCGGTGACAGTTCGCGGTCATTCTGTCACTTTTATGTGATAAAGATCAATCATTATTGCACAAACCCGGCTAGACAAACCCTGCTTTGCCAAACAAACCATTCAAAACCTGGGATGTTTTTTTAAATTATGATGACATGCAGCTTTCGTAGTTTAACCTCAAAGTTCGCCGTTATTCGTAATAAGCCTAGCCAATCCTATCCAAAATTTACCTTGTTTTTTTTTCTTTGGTATACCGTTAAAATTTCTTGATTAGTTAGGTGTACCGTGAACATAAAAAGTTTGCGAAACACTGGTCTACGTCATACATTTATAAGTACGGAAAGAGCAGTACAAAATTTACCTATAAATACATGATAACAATATGCTTCACGTTTTGACAGGTGTGGGAAAGGTAAGCAGCAGTCATCACACACCTATCAAAACATGGTAATATAATAAGGAAATGGAGAAGGCAGTGCATTGTACCTTCTACACATATTTGAATTTTCATACTGAAAACGTATGGCAAAACTACATCATGTTTTCCCAGGTATTGTGGAATGATACATCACATACCTACAAAAACATGGAAAACACACATCACACTTTTGTAAGTGTATGGAAAAATACATCATACACTTAAAAAGCGTGGGAAAAACGAAACGAAACGACACATATTACATGGTATTTTGTTATGTATAAATATACATGTTGACATCATCTTCTATGAACCTGAGATTTTTTAAAAACAATCTTTCCTTAAGACAGGATTATTGAATATATCAATTATGACGATGGTTAAACAAACCTAGAGTTCAATTTCTATCAAAAATTGTAGTCTCTAATTATTTTCATTATATAGTGAAATCATGTTCTATGAACATGGAGATTTAAAAATAACCCTTCCTTAAGACAAGGTTATCAAATATGTAAAAGAATAACATAGTTAAATAAACTTAGAGTTCCAACTTCCAATAAAAGTTGATGTCTCTAGTTATTTGTAGTTACAGTAATCTTTAAAAAAATACTACCAAAATTTATGTCAATAATGTTGATTTACTAATGAGATATATATCTGTGAATCGAATTTGGGAGTGTATAGTGATTTTATATCGGAAAAAAAATTTATTTGGAAAAACTATGTCTCTGTCAGCTTTTTTTCTAAAGGGCCTGGTACCTGTCTGGAAAATGCACTCTTCTACCGAACCTTGTAGTGGTAATTTTGTCCGGGGTCTGTTCTGCGACAGGTTCTTCGATAGTCAACTTCTCTTCGGAAGGAACGAAGGCTGGTTTCAAGCGATCAATAGAGACGCGCTTTGGTTTTCCATTGATGATTATGACGTATGTCTTTTCGTTACGTTCTTCTACTTTGTAAGGTCCATCGTAAGGGAGTTGAAGCGATTTTCGTGCGGAATCAGTTCTCAGAAAAACGTGAGTAGAAGAAGGTAGATCCTTATGTATGAAAAACTTTCCTGAACCGTGATTACTGGCAGGAGTAGATTTTATATATTCAAATCTTCTTTGTAGTCGACCGACGTAAGTATCTGGCTGTTCGCGAGGCGTAAGGGTGAAGAAATCACATGGTAACCTCAGCGTTCTACCATAGGTAAGTTCAGCAGGCGAGCATTTTAAATCATCACGAACTGTTGACCTCAATCCAAGTAGTATAATAGGGAGAGTCTCCAACCAGTTCGGGTCGCCGTTAGCCATAAGTGCCGACTTGAGGGTTCTATGCCACCTTTCTATCATGCCATTAGCTTGAGGGTGGTAGGCGGTTGTCCGCGTATGCTTGATTCTGAATTTTTCCGTGAGTTTCTTGAAAAGACATGACTCAAACTGACCTCCCTGATCTGTCGTAATAGTTTCGGGGACACCATGCCTCGAAATCCAATGCGTTGTCAGTGCTGTGGCGACTGTGTCTGCTGACATATTCTTTAAGGGGACTGCTTCAGGCCAGCGAGTGAATCTGTCAATCATGGTGAGCAGATATTGATAATCACTACAAGCGGGCAGGGGTCCAACCAAGTCGATGTGGACGTTCCGGAAACGGTCTTCAGGCAGAACATACGTGGCTCTTGGCGCGACTGTATGTCTAGAGATTTTGGCCTTTTGACAATTTATGCAATGTTTGACAAAGAACTTTATATCCTTCGCCATGTTGGGCCAAACAAATCTCAATTTAATACTGCTGACAGTCCCATTAATTCCTGGATGACAAACATTACGCACATTTTCTATGACCTCTTTTCTCATATTAGATGGTACGAAGGGTCTTACATGACCGGTAGAGATATCACACCACAATGAAGAATTAGTTCCAGGAATCGCCATTTGACGTAGGGAGAGGGAGGAGTCCTCGAGTGCCTTAGTAATTTCGTCGTCGTGACTCTGCTCTTGTCCCATTCTCTCATAGTCAATTGCAGAAGGGCTATTTATCTCTTCAATGCGAGAAAGAGTATCTGCAACTGTATTCTGGTGTCCGGAAATATGTTTGATGTTGGTGGTAAATTGAGATATATAATCTAGTTGTCTCTCTTGACGCGGAGAACTTGAGGCACGTTTCTTGTCGAAAGCGAAAGTGATGGGCTTGTGGTCCGTGTAAATAGTAAAATTTCGACCTTCTAAGTTGCTCCTAAAATACTTTACTGCCTCGTAAATACCGGTTAATTCACGGTCAAACGTACTGTATTTACGCTGTGCCGGGGTAAATTTTCTTGAAAAAAATCCTAAAGGTTGCCAAGCTGTACCTTTATTTTGTTGTAATGATGCTCCCATAGCCAGGTCGGATGCGTCCACCATAACTGCTAATTCAGCATTTGGGTCTGTGTGCGCTAACAATGCGGCAGAAGCGAGATGTCGCTTGCATTGGTTAAAATCCTCCGTTAATTCCGGGGTCCAAGTAAGGATACGTTTGTCATTCTTTTTATATCCAGAAATGCAATCAAAAAGTGTTGTTTGGGCGCTGATAGTGTTGGGTAAAAATCTTCTATAATAATTGAGCATTCCCAAAAAACGTCTTAATCCTTTGGCTGTTTTGGGGAGAGGAAAATCAATAATAGTTTTCACTTTCTCTTTAATTGGAGTCATCCCTTCCGGTGAAATAGTATGACCTAGAAAATTAACAGTCGGGAGTCCAAATTGACATTTTTTAATGTTAATTACCAATCCATTATCTGCTAATCTTTTAAATAGAATATCCAAATTTATTTTATGCTCCTCTTCATTGCTGGAGGCTATAAGGATATCATCAAGATAAACAAAGCAAAAATCCAGATCTCTAGTTACGGCATGCATGAAACGCTGGAAGCTTTGGGCAGCGTTGGATAATCCAAATTGCATAGTCGTAAATTCAAAAAGGCCAAATGGTGTTATAATCGCAGTTTTGGGTATATCTTCTGGTTCCACAGGGATCTGGTAGTATGCCCTCAGCATATCTATTGTTGTGAAGATTTTTGCTTTTGCAAGTTTATGGGAGAAGTCCTGGAGCTGCGGAATGCTGTATTTGTCGTTTTGGCGTTGAGACGACGATAATCACCGCACGGTCGCCATTCCCCATTAGGCTTCTTCACCATGTGTAAAGGGCTCGCCCAGTTACTCTCGGACGGCCTGCAAATACCTTGCTCCATAAGGTAATTAAATTCTTTTTTGGCTGCTTCTAACAGTTTTGGTGCGAGTCTGCGAGCTCGTTCGGTTACAGGTGGACCCTTGGTCTCTATGCAGTGCGTCACTGTATGTTTCTTGCTATTTAGAGCTTGCATATTCGGTCGCGTCAGGCTTGGATATTTACTTAAAATCTCTCTGTATTTTTGTGATGAGGAAATACTGGAGATACCGGATGAGGGTCCATTGGATGTTGCGCCTCGAATCCGTAAGC
Organism: Hesperophylax magnus; assembly: GCA_026573805.1. NCBI lineage: Eukaryota > Metazoa > Arthropoda > Insecta > Trichoptera > Limnephilidae > Hesperophylax > Hesperophylax magnus. The sequence continues at coordinate 27,714,225 of JAIUSX010000012.1, forward strand.
CTGTAGACTGGTCTGTAAGTGTACCCTTTTTTAGGTTGACCGACAAGTTAAAATGATGGAGAAAATCAGCACCAAGTATGGCTCTATTCACATCAGCCACTATGAAACGCCATTTCATTGTTCTCCGTAGGCCGAACTTAAGTTCAATCGTCCTTGTGCCGTAGGTTCGGATGGAATTCCCATTAGCTCCGTATAAAGTTGTGGGGCATTTGTCGGAAGTTATGTAATTCTTCGCTATTTTCGAAGTCTTCGGGATCACAGAAATATCTGCAACTGTGTCTACTAAAAACTTCTGGCTTGTTTCTTGGTCATAAAGAAAGAGACGACGAGTCTGAGTAGGAATTTCGCATGTCTGTACTGTGAAATTCCTCCGTCGTTTCCCGACCTCTTCGAGCGGAAGGTGCACAGTTGTTGGCATCGGTAGGCACTTTCACCAAACTTGGCATGTAATCTGCAGTACCCATTCGGTGCTCTGTTGGACGATCTACCGCGGGACCTGGAACGTGGTCTTCTAGCAGGATTCTGATGATTACTCTGTCGAATATTGTTGCGACGTGGGCTCTGGCTTCTGTGCTCGCTATAGGTAGATGGGCGGTCACGATTATGGACCTGCGACATCTTCAAAAGCTTTATCTCTCGGGTAAGAGCTGCGACCTGCTCTTTAATGTCTTGCATTGATGTATCATTACATTCGGATCTTGAAGTTCCGGGCTTGGTGTCGTGGTCAACCGCGCCACATTCGGTTGTCTGGTACACATCAACTATCTTATCGGCAGCTAGTGCTAGTTGGTTTAGGTTATTGTCCGGAAGTGCTGACAGTATAGCTTGTACATGTTGCGGAAGACGTTGGAGCCATAGTGTTTTTACGATAGCGCTCTCCGCTAGTGTTGGTCCAGCTAACTCGAGCATGTGTCGTAGAAGTCCTGTTGGTTTGCGGTCTTCTAATTGCAATCCCGTCAATAATCGTGTTAAACGCTTCTCTTCGGAGTCTTGAAGTCTGTCTATCAGCGATGTCTTGAGTAGGCAATATTTGTCCTTCACTGGCGGGTTTATCACTATGTCGCTAACGCATTGTAATGTTTCAGCGTCCAAGGCGGCAACTATGATGTTGTATTTAGTAAAATCTTCCTTGATGCGGGAATTAGTAAACTGGGCCTCCGCCTGAGCGAACCATAACGCAATATTAGTTCTCCAACAGGCTGGTAACCTCACAGAAACGTGATGGATGGATGTTTCCGAAGAACAGCTCTCGTTGTTTGATTCCATGTTTGGTGTTGGATTTCCCTTGCGCAATATTTCTTCTGTCTTCTTATTTACGTTGCTTGGTTCAATGGAGGGTGTCTCTCCGGTAGATGTCATTTATAAGTGCAGACAATTCAGGCGAGACAAAAATATGGAATACCCGACAGTGAAATAAACTCCTTTGTGATAAAAATAGTTAAAATTGAAATTCTCAATTTTTAAATTAAAAAATAAAAATCCACACTAATGCCTTTTTTTTTTAAATTTTTCAACAATAATTCGGATAAAAATAAGTGGGAATTATATACCTCCACTATTTATTAGTTGATTCGATAATTTTTTAAAAATTATAAAAATCGTTAAAGTTGTTAAAAAATTTTAAAATCGTTGAATTTTTCTAAAATTTTATTGTTAAAATTTATTAGAATTTTGTTGTATGAATAAACTCGTTTTAGATGATATTAAATAGTTTTAGATGATAAGAAAGAAACTTTAAAAATTGTTAAAATATTTCAGAACATGTGCTATTTGCAACATTATTGTATTGTTCTGACCTCAAGAAAAAATATGGCATCATTGTCGTAAAAAGATGTCGAACCAATTTTATCCGGCGACGATTCTCAGATGAATTCTGGATGCTGGTCTCCCTGATGTACCCTGATGGCGGATTCAGGATCCCTGGTGATGATCACCTACAGTCATCGTTGCGCCAATCTGTAACACGCGGAAAAATTATTTTAACAAAACAATTAGCGGAATAATAATGTAAAACGCACTTATTATTCTGGAAAAATGATTATGTTACTAAAACATTAGTGGGATAGTGATGTTTCAATAGATAATTAGGTGAAAAACACGTGTTTGACATGCACGGGTGACAATGTTATCGAAATAACACTGTCGTGTATTTATTAAAAATTACTGGAACATTTATTTCTACAGTGAATTTACTTTAAGTTATGCTATAAAACAATAGAATTTACTTACTTGCTGTCCAGGACTCCATCTCGGCACGTTTCTACCTCCCGCCAGCAAACTATCACGTCGGGGTCACCAGTTTTAGAGTTTTGCTAGAACATCTCCGCTTACCATCGGAGATATTCTAGTTCTCTAAATAATCAGTCACGGAACTTAGCTTATAAATCATAACGCTGATTGTTTGGTAGAGTTAAATTTAAATTAACACAAGAAGGTGAGATAATACAAGGATTCTATCAGCGACAATAATTTGCGTAATTAAAATAATTAGCTTGCTGACGAGAGGAGCGCTTGAGACGGAATGGTTTCAAAGTTTTTTTTACTCGCGAGCTCAGTTCTGCCGTCTGCGCATTTTGTTACGCAGGCAAGTGTTGCTAGAGCCAAGGTGTCATTTTGCTCAAAACATAATAATCGCGGTGCCTACAAATGCATAATTTGTGACTGATTTCGATTTGGACCATGATTCTTATCAAGATTTCTTAACGTCAGCCTGTTCAGTACCATAGAGCCTGAAAAAATGCCTTCTAAAGTCCGAACCCAAATCTCAAATTAGCGTTCAGTAGAATAATCATTTTTCCAGAAATGCAATTAAATGCATAATTTGTGACTGATTTCGATTTGGACCATGTTTCTCATCGAAATAACAAAATTTTAAACCGTTTGGTCACATAGATTCTGAAAAAATGCATTTTAAAGTCCGAACCCAAGTCCCAAATTAGCGCTCAGTAGAATAAGGATTTTCCAGAAATGCAATTAAATGCATATTTTATTACTGATTTCGATTCGGACCATGATCCTTATCGTGATTTCTTAACGTCATGCGTCAGCCTGTTCAGTACCGTAGAGCCTGAAAAAATGCCTTTTAAAGTCCGAACCCAAGTCTCCAAATTAGCGCTCAGTAGAATAATCATTTTTCCAGAAATGCAATTAAATGCATAATTTGTGACTGATTTCGATTTGAACCATGATTCTCATCGAAATAACAAAATTTCAACCCGTTTGGTCCCATAGATCCTGAAAAAATGCCTTTTAAAGTCCGAACCCAAGTCTCAAATTAGCGCTCAGTAGAATAATGATTTTTCCAGAAATGGAATTAAATTCATATTTTGTGACTGATTCCGATTCAGATCATGATTCTTATCGCGATTACAATATTTCAACCCGTTTGGTCCCATTGATCCTGTAAAAATGCCTTTTAAAGTCCAAACCAAAGTCCCAAATTAGCGCTCAGTAGAATAAGGATTTTTCCAGAAATGGAATTAAATTCATATTTTGTGACTGATCCCGATTCAGACCATGAATCTTATCGCGATTTCTTAACCTCAGCCTGTTCAGTACCATAGAGCCTGAAAAAATGCCATTGACAGTCCGAACCCAAGTCTCAAATAAGCGCTCAGTAGAATAATGATTTTTCCAGAAATGCAATTAAATGCAGAATTTGTGACTGATTTCGATTTGGACAATGATTTTCAAGGCAATTAAAAAAATTCAACCCGTTTGGTCCCATAGATCCTGAAAAAATGCCTTTTAAAGTCCGAACCCAAGTCTCAAATAAGCGCTCTGTAGAATATTGATTTTTCCAGAAATGCAATTACATGCAGAATTTGTGACTGATTTCGATTTGGACCATGATTCTCATCGCAATTAAGAAATTTCAACCCGTTTGGTCCCATATATCCTGAAAAAAATCCTATTAAAGTCCGAACCCAAGTCCCAAATTAGCGCTCAGTAGAATAAGGATTTTTCCAGAAATGCAATTAAATGCATATTTTATGACTGATTTCGATTCAGACCATGATTCTTATCGCGATTTCTTAACGTCAGCCTGTTAAGTACCATAGAGCCTGAAAAAATGCCTACTAAAGTCCGAACCCATGTCTGAAATTAGCGCTCAGTAGAATAATGATTTTTTCCAGAAATGCAATTAAATGCAGAATATGTGACTGATTTTGATTTGGACCATGATTCTCATCGCAATTACAAAATTTCAACCCGTTTGATCCAATAGCTCCTGAAAAAATTCCTATTAAAGTCCGAACCCAAGTCCCAAATTAGCGCTCAGTAGAATAAGGATTTTTCCAGAAATGCTCTATAATGCATTTTTTGTGACTGATTTCGATTCGGACCATGATTCTTCAAACATTCCCGGAAGCCTGTAAAAATGCCTATTAAAGTCCGAACCCAGGTCTCAAATAAGCGCTCAGTACAATAATGATTTTTCCAGAAATGCAATTAAATGCATATTTTGAGACTGATTTCGATTCGGACCATGATTCTTATCGCAATCATATATTTTCATTCAGTTCCTGTGATGTATTGATGTTGTACAGGATAGAATACTGGGCCCTTAATCTCCAGTATTCTAGCGAGGATAGGGATCTGGTAATATCTCTATTAATAGTCGTAGATTCTGATATACGGAGGTTGTTTAATTCGGAATATAATAAACTGACAATATAAGTAAACAGTTGTCTAAAGGCCGTCTAGCGACAGAATGGCTTCCCGCCACCCGACGATGCAACCCGAGGCCTTTAGTAGCGTTCGGTTATCTTCGGTAGAACCGAAGCTACCCGAGCGCAAACACCAAACACTACACCTTCTCTCCTTCAACTCTGAAGCCACTTACAAACCAACATAAATATTTTACATATATAAATCACAACATAGATATTCATTTTATATTACATTTGGTTTTAACAATGATTTTGAAAGATAGCTAACTTAGAAATTTAAAATATTTAAGCACAAATTCGATTAAACCAATTGTGCACAGATTCCCAGAGATTTCTAACAGAGCTGCGTTATGCAGTTATTACAACAAGTGAAGTGATTACATTTTGCTAACAAATAATCCTAAGACTAACAACCGCGGTGCCTGGGTCAAGTTGCCCCGTTTCCTCTGGAAGATGTGGGTGTCTCGCGTCTTGGCCGCAATCTCCCCGACCATGGTCTCTGTTGCCGGGCCTGTGTCTGCTCCGACACCACCTCCTCTGCCGCCAACCTGAAATCAGGAGGAAAACCAGTGAATCCACGCAATAAGGTTGAAGTCTCTAACTCCTGAGGCTCATTCCTCGAAATTTCAGACGCGGGATGCTGTGCACTATTGCCATCTTCCTTCCAGCTCACTGACATTTCCCTCATTTGGTCGACATGTCTCTTCCATGTCACATCTGTGTTCTCTATCTTAATAATATAAACTTTTTTACCTAGCTTTCTAGAGACTACTCCCTTAGCCCAAACTACTTTATTATCCTGACGATAATCTTTTGTTAAACACTTTTGTCCAACTTTAAAAACCCTGGTTTTAACCCCTTTGTAAAACTTAACCTGATCAGATTGAGTTTTAGAAATGTTAACGTTTGCTTGACTTTTTGGTGGTGACTGTTTTGATAACGCACAATCTGAACATGATTGAACGACTTTCTCCAAGTCTTTGTTCAGAGTTGTCCACCAAAAATATGCTCTAGCTATTCCCTTCATTTTAACAATACCAATATGTGACCTGTGTAATGAATCTAACACTTGCTTTTGGAGAGAAAAAGGTATAACTATTCTGTGTTGCCAAGACAAACAATCTTCTACGATAGAAAGTTCGTTCCTTTTTAGCCAATATTTCCATATACTGCTATCACGATTTACTCGTTTGGGCCAGCCCTGCCGCAAATACCTAAGCACTAGCTGTAATTCGCTATCCGCTGCGGTCGCCACCACAACTGCTTGAAAATTTACATGTTCACAATTTTCAATAAAACAGATTTTGTCCTTGATTGATGAAACCGAATTTATCATCACTGGAACTATCTTCAGATAAAAAATCTCCATAAAATCCCTACCCACTATCAATTCCGTGCCATTAACCACAACAACAAATAATAAATTATTTTTAAGATTATTGTATTCTACGGTAAAACAGGCACTACCTACAAGATTAAGTGGTTTGCCATCGTATCCTGATAAAGTACGCTTATCTGGTGACAATGTTACATTTCTAAAATAACGATTGAAAATAAAATCCGGCATGACCGACATGCTTGCCCCTGAATCAATCATAGCAGCACATTTTACTTCGTTAATTACCACATTAGCCCTAAACGGATTAATGTATGAGATACTATAATTCTGGGCTTGTTCAAAAATCGAATTAACCTTGTGATTCCTACATAATTTCTTCAAATGCCCTACCTTGTGACAATTAAAACATTTTGCGTTCTTGAATTTGCAATATTTTTCTACATGGTATTCACCGCAAATCGTACATTTTTTATTACTCGGTTCGGGGCTCTTTGAACGATATAACCTTGAAAAACTTTGAGTTTCTCCCAAACGCGACGAATGTCTCCCGGGCGAATTTGAACGATTCGAAATGGCATTCACATCCGAATTCCCTGCGGAAAATTCAGATTTAATTTCCGGAACCAGATTGTCTAAAACTGAAACCGTTATTGCTAACTCTTCCATCTTGTTAAATGTTAATTTAGTTCCCTCTAGAAAAATTTTCTCCTTAGCCCGGCCTGGTAAAATACCGATTGCGAAGACATCCGCTAAGCTTTCTGGCAAGCGCGTTCCAAATTCACAAAAGGAAGATAATCCCCTTAGACGAACTGCGAAATCTCTGACCGATTCCCCATGCGATTGCTTGGCTTGATAAAATTTTTCTCGTTCCTTGAACACCGATCGCGGTCTGGAACAATGTTTCTCAATTAATTCTATTAACTGATCGAATGCCACGTCTGTAACTTTAGCAGGGAAACATAAGTTGATCAAAAGAGTTAATGTCTCCGCTTCCAGAAGATTCAGCAAATAAGCGCGTTTCTGTGAAGCATCTAACTTAGTCGTTTTTATGTCATCACGAATTAAAAGGAACTGTTCTAACCTCAAGCGAAATAGACTCCAATCTCCATCAACGTGGGAGAACCTGGAAATTCCACCCGATTCCATGATTGTAACGACAACAACACAAAAAAAAAACAAAAACCCACCCGGCAACAATAACACCTTCCAGAAACAAACAAGAAACAAGACAACCTGACTCCAGGAACCGGCGCCGATGCAGTCCAGCGCCCAGCCGCTTCCCGGAATTCCAAGTCTTCTTCTTCTGTGAAATTTGTCTGGTCTTTGTTACCCAGAGCCACCGATCTGGTCTTTGTTACCCAGAACCACGTGACTATTTATTCTTCGCTGGATTCTTCGTCTGGTCTTTGTTACCCAGAACCACGAAATTATTGATTCTTCGCTGGATTCTTGGTCTGGTCTTTGTTACCCAGAGCCACGAAATTATTTACTTCCAATTGTCCTTATTATGCCCAGTTTATCTCCATTTATTGTCACCTTGACAATAAAATCCCGGATATTTTTTTTCGCAAGTCGCTGGTGTGAAACAGATCGACTTGCCGGCAATCCGAAAAAACTGTTTCCGTATACTCCTTTTAAGCTGCGCCACTGTGATGTATTGATATTGTACAGGATAGAATACTGGGCCCTTAATCTCCAGTATTCTAGCGAGGATAGGGATCTGGTAATATCTCTATTAATAGTCGTAGATTCTGATATACGGAGGTTGTTTAATTCGGAATATAATAAATTGAGAATACAAGAAAACAGTTGTCTAAAGGCCGTCTAGCGACAGAATGGCTTCCCGCAACCCGACGACGCAACCCGAGGCCTTAAGTAGCGTTCGGTTATCTTCGGTAGAACCCGAAGCTACCCGAGCGCAAACACCAAACACTACAATTCCTCTGTCCAATCGGAAAACCCTTTTTCCCATTGGACAGTTCCTCTGTCAATTCGAAAAGTTCCTCTGTCCCATTGGACAGTTCTTCTGTCCAATCGGAAAGTTTCTATGTCCCATACGACAGTACCTCTGTCCTTCCGAATTTTTCTCTGTCGCTTTGAACGGTACCTCTGTCCCATTGGACAGTACCTCTGTCTGTTTGGACAGTTCCTCTGTCCAATCAAAAAGTTGCCCTGTCCAATTGGACAATTCCTATGTCCCATCAGACGGTTCCTCGGTCCAATCGGAAAGTTCCTCTGTCCCATTGGACAGTTCCTCTGTCCATTCGAAAAGTTTCTCTGTCCCATTGGACAGTTCCTCGGTTCAATCGGAATGTTCATCTGTCCCATTGGACAATTCCTCTGTCAAATCGGAATGTTCCTATGTCCCATTGGACAGTTCCTCTGTCCAATCGGAAAGTTCCCTTGTCCCATTGGACAGATCCTCTGTCCCATCCGACGGTTCCTCGGTCCAATCGGAAAGTTCCTCTGTCCCATTGGACAGTTCCTCTGTCCTACCGGAATGTTCCTATATCCCTTTGGACACTTCATCTGTCCCTTTGAACAGTTCTTCTGTCCATTCGGAAAGTTCCTCTGTCCCATTGGACAGTTCCTCTGTCCAATCGGAAACATCCTTTGTCCCATTGGACAGTTCCTCTGTCCAATCGAAAAGTTCCTTTGTCCCATTGGACAGTTCTTCTGTCCAATCGGAAAGTTCCTTTGTCCAATACGACAGTACCGCTTTCCTACAGAAATGTTCCTCTGTCTCTTTAAACGGTTCCTCTGTCCGATTGGACAGAACCTCTGTCTGTTTTTTTTAAAGTTCCTCTGTCCAATCAAAAAGTTGCGCTGAAGAATTGGACAAATCCTATGTCCCATCAGACGGTTCCTCTGTCCAATCGGAAAGTTCCTTTGTCCCATTGGACAGTTCCTCTGTCCATTCGAAAAGTTTCTCTGTCCCATTGGACAGTTCCTCGGTTCAATCGGAATGTTCATCTGTCCCATTGGACAGTTCCTCTGTCCAATCGGAAACATCATTTGTCCCATTGGACAGTTCCTCTGTCCAATCGGAAAGTTCCTCTGTCTCTTTGAACATTTCCTTTGTCCCATTGGACAGTTCCTCTGTCCAATCGTAAAGATCCTTTGTCCCATTGGACAGTTCCTCTGTCTATTCGAAAAGATCCTCCGTCCCATTGGACAGTTTCTCTGTCCAATCGGAATGTTCCTCTGTTCCATTAGATAGTTCCTCTGTCCAATCGGAAACATCCGTTGTCCAATTGGACAGTTCCTCTATTCAATCGAAAAGTTCCCTTGTCCCATTGGACAGATCCTCTGCCCCATCAGACGATTCCTCGGTCCAATCGGAAAGTTCTTTTGTCCTATTAGACAGTTCCTCTGTCCAATCGGAAAGTTCCTTTGTTTTAAAGGATAGTTCCTCTGTCCTACTGGAATGTTCCTCTGTCAATCGGAAACATCCTTTGTTCCATTGGACAGTTCCTCTGTCCAATCGGAAAGTTCCTCTGTCCCATTGGACAGTTCCTCTGTCCAATCGGAATGTTTTTCGTCCCATTGGAAAGTTCCTCTGTCCAATCAGAAAGATCTTTTGTCCCATTGGACAGTTCTTCTGTCAAATCGGAAAGTTCCTTTGTCCCATTGGACAGTTCCTCTGTCCAATCGGAAAGTTGCTTTGTCCCGTTGGACAGTTTATCTGTCTATTTGAAAAGTTCCACTGTCCCATTGGACAGTTCCTCTGTCCAATCGAAAAGTTCCCTTGTCCCATTGGACAGACCCTCTGTCCCATCAGACGGTTCCTCGGTCCAATCGGAAAGTTCTTTTGTCCTATTGGACAGTTCATTTGTCCAATCGGAAAGTTCCTTTGTCCCATACGACAGTACCTCTGTCCTACCGAAATGTTCCTCTGTCGCTTTGAACGGTTCCTCTGTCCCATTGGACAGTTCCTCCGTTTCCAAAGTTCTTTTGTCCCATTGGACAGTTCCTCTGTCCATTCGAAAAGTTCCTCTGTCCCATTGGACAGTTCCTCGGTTCAATCGGAATGTTCGTCTGTCCAATTGGACAGTTCCTCTGTCCAATCGGAAACATCCTTTGTCCCATTGGACAGTTCCTCTGTCCAATCGGAAAGTAACTCTGTCCCTTTGGACATTTCCTCCGTCCCATTGGACAGTTCCTCTGTCCAATCGGAAAGATTCTTTGTCCCATTGGACAGTTCTCCTGTCTAATCGGACAGTTCCTCTGTCCAATCAAAATGCCTTTTAAAGTCCGAACCCATGTCTCAAATTAGCGCTCAGTAGAATAATGATTTTTCCAGAAACCCAATTAATTGCATATTTTGTGACTGATTTTGATTCGTTCCATGATTCTTATCGCTATAGCAAAATTTCAATCCATTTGGTCCCATAGAGCCTGAAAAAATGCCATTTAAAATCCGAACCCACGTCTCAAATTATCGCTCAGTAGAATAATGGTTTATCCAGAAGTGCAATTAAATGCATATTTTGTGACCGATTTCGATTCGGACCATAATTCTTATCGCGATTACATAATTTCAACTCGTTTGGTCCCATAGATCCTGAAAAAATGGCTTTTAAAGTCCGATCCCAAGTCTCAAATTAGTTCTCAGTAGAGTAATGATTTTTCCAGAAATGCAATTAAATGCATATTTTGAGACTGATTTCGATTCGGACCATGATTCTTATGGCGATTATATAATTTCATTCTGTTCCTCTGTCAAATCGGAAAAACCCTTTGTCCCATTGGACAGTTCCTCAGTCCAATCGGAAATTTCCTCTGTCCCATTGGACAGATCCTCTGTCCAATCGGAATGTTCCTCTGTCCCATTGGACAGTTCCTCTTTCCAATCGGATAGTTCCCTTGTCCCATTGGACAGATCCTCTGTCCAATCAGACGGTTCCTCTGTCCCCTTAGACAGTTCCTTTGTCCCATTGGACAGTTCCTCTGTCCAATCGGAAAGTTCCTTTGACCCATTGGAGAGTTCCTCTGTCTATTCGAAAAGTTCCTCTGTCCCATTGAACAGTTCCTCTGTCCAATCGGAATGTTCCTCTGTCTAATTGGACAGTTCCTTTGTCCAATCGAAAAGTTCCCCTGTCCCATCAGACGGTTCCTCGGTCCAATCGGAAAGTTCTTTTGTCCTATTGGACAGTTCCTCTGTCCAATCGGAAAATTCCTTTGTCCCATAGGACAGTTCCTCTACCCTAACGGAATGTTCCTCTGTCCCCTTAGACAGTTCCTTTGTCCCATTGGACAGTTCCTCTGTCCAATCGGAAAGTTCCTTTGACCCATTGGAGAGTTCATCCGTCTATTCGAAAAGTTCCTCTGTCCCATTGAACAGTTCCTCTGTCCAATCGGAATGTTCCTCTGTCTAATTAGACAGTTCCTTTGTCCAATCGAAAAGTTCCCCTGTCCCATCAGACGGTTCCTCGGTCCAATCGGAAAGTTCTTTTGTCCTATTGGACAGTTCCTCAGTCCAATCGGAAAGTTCCTTTGTCCCATAGGTCAGTTCCTCTGTCCTACTGGATTGTTCCTTTGTCCCCTTAGACAGTTCGTTTGTCCCATTGGACAGTTCCTCTGTCCAATCAAAAAGTTGCCCTGTCCAATTGGACAATTCCTATGTCCCATCAGACGGTTCCTCTGTCCAATCGGAAAGTTCCTTTGTCCCATTGGACAGTTCCTCTGTCCCATCGGAAAGTTTCTCTGTCCCTTTGGACATTTCCTCTGTCCCATTGGACAGTTCCTCCGTTTCCAAAATTCCTTTGTCCCATTGGACAGTTCCTCTGTCCATTCGAAAAGTTCCTCTGTCCCATTGAACAGTTCCTCGGTTCAATCGGAATGTTCGTCTGTCCCACCGGACAGGTCCTCTGAACCACCGGACAGTTCATCTGTCCCACCGGACAGTTCGTCTGACCCACCTGACAGTTCCTCTGTTCCATGAACAGTTCCTCTGTCCCATCGGACAGTTCCTCTGTCCCATCGGACAGTTCCTCTGTCCCACCGGACAGTTCCTCTGACCCACCGGACAGTTCCTCTGTCCCACCGGACAGTTCTTCTGTCCCACCGGACAGTTCCTCTGTCCCACCGGACAGTTCCTCTGTACCACCAAACAGTTCCTCTGTACCACCGGACAGTTCCTCTGTTCCATGTACAGTTCCCCTAACCCATCGGACATTTCCTCAGTCCCACGGAACAGTTCCTCTGTCCCATCGAACAGTTCTTCTGTCTGTCTGTGTATCGAACGTGAAAACAAGATTTATTGCATTTGACTCTATTGCAACTAAGGTTGAACACCTGGCAAGTTTGATGACCCCTTTTTCCAAGAAATAATGTTTACGAGTTGAAAAATGCACCACAATTATCGGTTACTAAGCGAATCGGGCCGGAGAAACATCAAAATATTGACAAACCAGTCGCTGTGCGAAATTATTATTCTCACCTAAAAAGGGTTCAGACCTGCGTCTGAAACGAAAACAAGTTGTGGTAACGATATTGACGTCACAAGAGGGCTTGCTGGAGACATTATTAATACCCAGTCAAAACTAAATATTGAGCAGTCAAATTTCAAAAATCAACACGAGTGGACGGAACACCTAAAAAGCGACCTGTTAATTATAATTATAAATTCCTGAGTTTCAACTAAAATCGGTAGTCGCTTCTGTTCCTCCATCATGGCACAATCATTTTAAAGATTACAACTATTTCTAACGAGCTCTTTACGGCCGGCACTTTATCAGCTGAGTCAGACGCACCTGTCATCATTAATATAATGGGGCGTCTCCGTGTGCCGGCTCTTATAATCAACCGACTAAACTGCCCACTGTCAGTGATCACCTAAAGGCTGGCCAATCACTGCTGCATTGATGCTGACAACCTAGAGGCTGATGAATTCCTCCTGGCTACCGACGGAACCAGACACCGATGCTGAAAACCTAAAGGCTGACGAATACCTGCTGACAACCGATTGAACTGCCCACTTCCGGTGATCACCTAGAGGCTGGCCAATCCCTGCTGCATTGATGCTGACAAACTGGAAGCCGGCCAATTCTTCCTGGCTACTAACTGAATTAGCCATTGATGCTGAAAACCTGGAAGCCGGCCAATTCTTCCTGGCTACCAACTGAATTAGCCATTGATGCTGAAAACCTGGAAGCCGACCAATTCTTCCTGGCTACCAACTGAATTAGCCATTGATGCTGAAAACCTGGAAGCCGGCCAATTCTTCCTGGCTACCAACTGAATAAGCAATTGATGCTGAAAACCTGGAAGCCGGCCAATTCTTCCTGGCTACCAACTGAATTAGCCATTGATGCTGAAAACCTGGAAGCCGACCAATTCTTCCTGGCTACCAACTGAATTAGCCATTGATGCTGAAAACCTGGAAGCCGGCCAATTCTTCCTGGCTACCAACTGAATAATCCATTGATGCTGAAAACCTGGAAGCCGGCCAATTCTTCCTGGCTACCAACTGAATTAGCCATTGATGCTGAAAACCTGGAAGCCGGCCAATTCTTCCTGGCTACCAACTGAATTAGCCATTGATGCTGAAAACCTGGAAGCCGGCCAATTCTTCCTGGCTACCAACTGAATTAGCCATTGATGCTGAAAACCTGGAAGCCGACCAATTCTTCCTGGCTACCAACTGAATTAGCCATTGATGCTGAAAACCTAGAAGCCGGCCAATTCTTCTTGGCTACCAACTGAATTAGCCATTGATGCTGAAAACCTAGAAGCCGGACAATTTTTCCTGGCTACCAACTGAATAAGCCATTGATGCTGAAAACCTAGAGGCTGGCCAATTCTTCATGGCTACCGACTGAATTAGCCATTAATGCTGAAACCTAGAGGCTGGCCGATTCCTGCTGGCTACCAATTGAACTGGCCACTGCTTCAGCAGTCGCCTACGCCATTTGCTGTATCGTATGGCGCGATGATGCACAATGTGCTCCAATCTGAAATTATCGCTGAAAAGATTCCGATTGTATCAGTTTTCTATCTGTGTTTTAAATCCCAGTTGTATTGAAATACATATAACTATTTCTTGTGAATTGGGTTGGCTGTAAAAAATAGTAAATACCTATAAGCTACACCCCTTTGTACGTTCTGTATACTAGTACAATACTAGTACAATCGTCTTTCTTTTATGATGGTTTGGATAAAACACCTCACGGTGTTTTACTTAAATCATTACCCAGGTTGAGGACTGATGTGTGCCGGTGCTTATTATTTACAGTCTTTTCTTGTGCAGGCAAACACGTCCCGTACAGTCTGACTACAAGTGGATGGGTGTAATACTCTCCGGTCAAATAAATATACTCGTACATATGTGCAAATGTAGATTCCTACAGTCATGAATGTATGTACATACACCGAAAAGTTCCTCTGTCCCACCGGACAGTTCCTCTGTTCCACCAGACCGTGCCTCTGTCCCACCGGACAGTTCCTCTGTCCCACCGGACAGTTCCTCTGTCCCACCGGACAGTTCCTCTGTCCCACCGGACATTTCCTCTGTCCCACCGGACCGTGCCTCTGTCCAATTGGATAGTTTTTCTGTCCCACCGGACAGTTCCTCTGTCCCACCGGACAGGTCCTCTGAACCACCGGACAGTTCCTCTGTCCCGCCGGACAGTTCGTCTGACCCACCTGACAGTTCCTCTGTTCCATGTACAGTTCCTCTGTCCCATCGGACAGTTCCTCTGTCCCAACGGACAGTTCCTCTGTCCCACCGGACAGTTCTTCTGTCCCACCGGACTTCCTCTGTCCCACCGGACAGTTCCTTTGTCCCATCGTACAGTTCTTCTGTCTGTCTGACTACAAGTGGATGGGTGTAATACTCTCCGGTAAAATAAATATACTCGTACATATGTGCAAATGTAGATTCCTACAGTCATGAATGTATGTTCATACACCGAACAGTTCCTCTGTCCCACCGGACAGTTCCTCTATCCCACCTAACCGTGCTTCTGTCCCACCGGACAGTTCCTCTGTCCCACCGGACAGTTCCTCTGTCCCACCGGACCGTGCCTCTGTCCCACCGGACAGTTCCTCTGTCCCACCGGACCGTGCCTCTGTCCCACCGGACAGTTCCTCTGTCCCACCGGACAGTTCCTCTGTCCCACCGGACAGTTCCTCTGTCCCACCGGACAGTTCCTCTGTCCCACCGGACAGTTCCTCTGACCCACCTGACAGTTCCTCTGTTCCATGTTCCGTTCCTCTGCCCCATCGGACAGTTCCTCAGTCCCACCGAACAACTCCTCTGTCCCATCGTACAGTTCTTCTGTCTGTCTGACTACAAGTGGATGGGTGTAATACCATCCGGTTAAATAAATATACTCGTACATTTGTTCAAATGTAGATTCCTACAGTCATGAATGTATGTTCATACACCGAACAGTTCCTCTGTCCCACCGGACAGTTCCTCTGTCCCACCGGACAGTTCCTCTGTCCCACCGAACAGTTCCTTTGTCCCACCGGACAATTCCTCTGACCCACCTGACAGTTCTTCTGTTCCATGTACAGTTCCTCTAACCCATCGAACAGTTCCTCAGTCCCACCGAACAGTTCCTCTGTCCCATCGAACAGTTCTTCTGTCTGTCTGACTACAAGTGGATGGGTGTAATACTCTCCGGTAAAATAAATATACTCGTACATTTTTTTTTAATTTTTTTTTTTTATTATTTATTCAGTGAGTTTTATGAATTACAATTTTTGTGTACTTAATAACTCCCACACTAGGCTAATGCCCGTGTTGTGGTAGTCATAATGCTATAAATTACAATAAAACCATATGTTGTAGTAAGAAAAAATAAAACATAATATGGAAGGAAAAAAAAGAAAGTAAACATATTTAAGGAAAATATATGTTTTTCATACATGCAAACATACATACATACACATATATATATGCTCAGATATATATACATATACATACATACATAGACATACATAGATGCATACATAAATACATTCATACACATCTATATATGAACACACACAAATGTAATGTGTATTCACATATAAACATAAGTATACAGATACATGGTTAATTTTATTATAATGGTTTAAAAGTTAGGAACTCATGTATTCTTTAAAAAAGGCTCGTCCCCTTTCAAATATCCAGTTTTGGACACGTATAATAAAAAGGGATATAGTATTAGTTGATTTTATGTCCCTGTCCAACGCGTTGTATATTTTAGGGGCGATAGACCAGAATTGTCGTTGAGCGAATGTGGTTCTAGTTTTTGGCACCACGCATCCCAGATTTGATGAAAAGCGGGTGTTTACTTGGTGTTGAGGAGCCACTATCAAGTCATTTTTTCGTATGTAGCATAAGCTTGTCTTAATGAATAGCTGGCGAATATCTAAGACCTTAATTTTAGTAAATAGTATTTTGGAGGGATAGGTAGGATGACATTTAAATATAATTCTGAGAATTAGTTTTTGTACTGTAATTATTGGATTAATGACGGATTCTGCCCAGCCACCCCATCCCAGAATACCATATGTTGCTATCGATTGAAAAAGGGCAAAATATACGCATTTTAGAGTCGTTAGGTCTAAGATGGATCTAAGAGATGTTACGTAATACAAGTCACCCTATAAAAAAGATGCATACTTTAGCCTCGCTTTCCCCATGCAAACGATCGTGGCGTACGTGTTAAAACGACACAACGCCGCGTGATCGGACGGACCACCCAGGCTGCTGGCAGTCAACACGGCCCGGCCTCGGCGCGCTTCCGCAGTGCAGAACCGACCTTGGTTATAGCAACACGGTCGCTCACGATGGTAAAAACCACTCGCGGGCATGGCGTGCATAATTACGCAATAACGGACGCGATCTCGTTCCAGTTTAACTAGATGCATTTCGCCATCAAACTTCCAATCATGTTTATTATCTCGGTTCGAACTAAACTCAATGGAGTCCCGCCTCCGTGTATAATTCCGAGTGCATTTCATCACCTCAACTGCCCCGTCGCCTCTGAGCGCGGGTAGACCTGGTCAACATGATCTTCCATACCACACCTCAGGACGAATCGTAAGCTTTCAACCTATCCCCTTTCTTGTGATCAATTCTTGTAACTTCTTGTAAAAATCCTCGTTTCATCCGGTCGTCACAGAGAGTGTAGAGAGTAGAGATCCAATGTATACCTGTGTTTCTTTAGAAGATGATTAATATACCTTGTGCCTTTTACTTATGTGTTATTATTGTGATGGCCTTTTCCAACCTCCTGACCGATGGACGAGCTGCTGATCAAAGAACTGCCCACCCCTGATTGTACACGAGTCATCTGCTTTACCTTTCTACTGAGCTTAGCCAATTTATAACCAGGTTCGATTCCGGGTACCATAACTTAGCAGAGAGCAGAATATGTGGGAGAGTTTACGAAGTCTTTTTGTTGTTTCTTTTATATGGGTTTCCCAGCGTAGTTGGTCATCGATTATTATTCCCAAGTATTTAACTTCCTTTGAAGATTTAAGAGTTGAACACGTGCATTGAATGTTAGGTGAGGTTTCAGGAGTCTGTATGTTGAGTGAACACGAGTGGATGGTAGGTTTGGGGCAGTTATTGGGAAAGCTATGTTTGGGTATGGAAAACGTCATGTATTGTGTCTTGTCGATATTAAGTGTGAGGAGGTTTGTGTCTAGCCAATGTTTAACTTTTGTTAGGCCAATATTAGTTTTGTTTGTAACTGATTCCCATGTTTCATCATCAAATATTAGGACTGTATCATCCGCAAATGAAATTATCTTGCCTCCAATATTCATAGTGCATAGTGTGTTGATATATATGAGAAATAGAATTGGCCCTAGTACACTACCTTGAGGGACCCCATAGGACATGGATAATTTTTTGCTCATATATATTTTGTCAGAGTGGATAAGGGTTTGTTGTGTACGATTTGCTAAGTAGTTTTTAAACCATGTGTAGGCTATCCCTGTAATGCCGATCTGTTGAAGTTTTTTAAGTAGTAAGGGATGGGAAACCGTATCAAATGCTTTTGCGAGGTCAAGGAAAACAGCAAGTGGTTTGCGACCTTTGTCAAGATTTTGGGAAACAATTTTTGTGAGAGCAGCTATTGCATCAGAGGTATTCCTCCCTTTGCGGAAGCCATATTGGTTATCCGATATTATTTTATTATTTTCAAGGAACTTACAGAGTCTATGTTTCACCGCCTTTTCTATAATTTTAGAAATTGTGCTGAGTAATGATATCGGTCGATAATTATTAACAGATAATTTATCACCTGTTTTGAAGATAGGGATTATTGTGGCCTGTTTTAAAGAGTTGGGGAATATTCCAGTTTTAAAGCTTAAGTTGATAATGTGTTTAAGAGGTGGGGCTATAAATTTTTGAATGTGTTTAATAATTTTTGTTGAAATTTGATCTTTCCCTGCAGAGTTACTGTTTTTAAGAGATGAGATAAGTTCTATTATTTCTAGTTCAGTGGTGGGAGTGAAGTGAAAAGGGTTATAGTTGAGATTATTGACATGTATATTTTTTGCAAGATCTTTCTCCGAGACGGTGTTTTGGTCTAGAATATTTTTTGCTAATTTATGTCCGATATTGGAGAAAAATTGATTGAAATGGTCGGATATTTTTACAGGTTCGGAATTGACATGAGTTGTTTGGTCTTCTATGTTAATTTTAACAATGGGTGAGTCGATTTTATGAATATTGGCTATATCTTTTATGATATTCCAAATTTTTTTTTTGTCATCAGTAGCTTCACTGATTTGTTTTTTGTAGTCTCTTTTAACATTGTTAATAATTTTTTTGCAGTTGTTTCTATAATGTTTATAAAATATGAGTGAATCATAATCATTGGGATTTTTTCTACAGAAGTTATGAATCTTGTCACGCTTTCTGATACAGTGAAGAATACCTGTAGTGATCCATGGTTTGAGTTTTGTGTCGGATTGGTTTTTTTTTAGTTTTTGTGTATGATGTTGCATCGGCCAAGTGGTTTTGTAAAGTATTTGTAAATATTTCGCATGCAGAAGTGGTATCGGTACAAGAATAGACAAGTTCCCAGTTTTCTTTAGAGACAGTATTTAGGAGAATGTCATAGGAAATTTTTTTTTGAGGGAGAGTATTTTGAGGTAGTTTGTGAATATTTTGGTTGATGGAAGTGATGGTTGCATAGTGATCTGTGACAGTTGATTGATATACAATGGATTTGCTGCCTAGTTTACTCTTAACAAAGACGTGATCTATACAACTACTAATGTTTGAATCTGATTCTCTAGTTGGGGCTGTGACGGCTGGCAAATATCCTAATAAAGTTAGTATATTTAGGTATTCATTCGCTTGTGGATGCATTCTGTTGATTATATTAATGTTGAGATCACCAATAAGATAGGTGTTTTGGCGGTGTTCTATATTTGTTAAAATTTCGTGCAGAGATTTTATGAATGGGGTTATATTATGTGTGCTTGGGGATCTGTATACAGTAATGATTGTTATATGATTATCAAGTTGAATTTTAAGACAGTTTGCGTTCTTAATTGTGACCTCTTTAACTGAATGTATGATGTGGTTTTTAATGAAAACAATAACGCCATCATTTTGAGTTTGGTTTTGTAGTGTATTATAGTGATTGTAGTTTTTGATCGTTTTTGGGACGAAATTTTCTTTAATCCAGCATTCGCTCAAAACAATTACATCGAAATCTGAGGCAAGGTGAGTGAGAAGAATTAAGAGTTCATCAAAATTTTGGTTTATACTTCTTATATTCATAGAGAATATCGTAAGGGTAGAGTTCACTAGTAATAATTGACGTACTACTTCAGTGTCATTAATAGTTGTACATGGAATCGGTGTTATGTTATCTAGTAAGTCTGTTATGTCTTCCATTATATGTTCAAATGTAGATTCCTACAGTCATGAATGTATGTACATACACCGAACAGTTCCTCTGCCCCACCGGACAGTTCCTCTGTCCCACCGGACCGTGCCTCTGTCCCACCGGACAGTTCCACTGTCCCACCGGACTGTTCCTCTGTCCCACCGGACAGTTCCTCTGTCCCACCGGACAGTTCCTCTGTTCCATGAACAGTTCCTCTGTCCCATCGGACAGTTCCTCTGTCCAATCGTACAGTTCTTTTGTCTGTCTGACCACAAAAGGGGATGGGTGTAATACCCTCCGGTAAAATAAATATACTCGTACATATGTTCAAATGTAGATTCCTACAGTCATGAATGTATGTTCATACACCGAACAGTTCCACTGCCCCACCGATCAGTTCCTCGGTCCCACCGGCAGTTTCTCTGACCCACCTGACAGTTCCTCTGTTCCATGTACAGTTTTTCTAACCCACTAGACAGTTCCTCTGTCCCATGTAAAGTTCTTCTGTCTTTCTGACCACAAGTGGATGGGTGTAATACCCTTCGGTAAAATAAATATACTCGTACATATGTTAAAATGTAGATTCCTACAGTCATGAATGTATGTTCATACACCGAACAGTTCCTCTGCCCCACCGATCAGTTCCTCGGTCCCACCGGCAGTTTCTCTGACCCACCTGACAGTTCCTCTGTTCCATGTACAGTTTCTCTAACCCACTAAACAGTTCCTCTGTCCCATGTACAGTTCTTCTCTCCCGCCAATTAGTTCCTCTTTTCCACCGGACAGTTCTTCTGTTCCATGAACAGTTCCTCTGTCCCATCGGACAGTTCCTCTGCCCCACCGGACAGTTCTTCTGTCCCACCGGACAGTTCCTCTGTCCCTCCGGACCGTGCCTCTGTCCCACCGGACAGTTCCACTGTCCCACCGGACAGTTCCTCTGTACCATGAACAGTTCCTCTGTCCCATCGGACAGTTCCTCTGTCCCACCGGACAGTTCCTCTGTCCCACCGGACAGTAACTCTGTCCCACCGGACATTTCCTCTGTTCCACTGGACAGTTCCTCTGTCCCACCGGACAGTTCCTCTGTTCCATGAACAGTTCCTCTGTCCCACCGGACATTTCCTCTGTACCACCGGACCGTGCCTCTGTCCCACCGGACAGTTCCTCTGTTCCATGAACAGTTCCTCTGTCCGATCAGACAGTTCCTCTGTCCCACCGGACAGTTCTTTTGTTCCATGAACAGTTCCTCTGTCAAATCGGACAGTTCCTCTGTCCCACCGGACAGTTCCTCTGTCCCACCGGACAGTAACTCTGTCCCACCGGACATTTCCTCTGTTCCACTGGACAGTTCCTTTGTCCCACCGGACAGTTCCTCTGTTCCATGAACAGTTCCTCTGTCCGATCAGACAGTTCCTCTGTCCCACCGGACAGTTCTTTTGTTCCATGAACAGTTCCTCTGTCAAATCGGACAGTTCCTCTGTCCCACCGGACACTTCCTCTGTCCCACCGGACAGTTCCTCTGTCCCACCGGACAGTTCCTCTGTCCAATCGCACAGTTCTTCTGTCTGTCTGACCACAAGTGGATGGGTGTAATACTCTCCGGTAAAAAAAATATACTCGTACATATGTTCAAATGTAGATTCCTACAGTCATGAATGTATGTACATACACCGAACAGTTCCTCTGCCCCACCGGACAGTTCCTCTGTCCCACCGGAAAGTTCCTCTGTCCAACCGGACAGTTCCTCTGACCCACCTGACAGTTCCTCTGTTCCATGTACAGTTCCTCTAACCCATCGGACACTTCCTCTGTTCCACCGGACCGTGCCTCTGTCCCACCGGACAGTTCCTCTGTCCCACTGGACAGTTCCTCTGTTCCATGAACAGTTCCTCTGTCCCATCGGAGAGTTCCTCTGTCCGACCGGACAGTTCCTCTGTCCAATCGTACAGTTCTTCTGTCTGTCTGACCACAAGTGGATGGGTGTAATACCCTCCGGTAAAATAAATATACTCGTACATATGTTTAATTGTAGATTCCTACAGTCATGAATGTATGTTCATACACCGAACAGTTCCTCTGCCCCACCGATCAGTTCCTTGGTCCCACCGGCAGTTTCTCTGACCCACCTGACAGTTCCTCTGTTCCATGTACAGTTTCTCTAACCCACTGGACAATTCCTCTGTCCCATGTACAGTTCTTCTCTCCCGCCAATTAGTTCCTCTTTCCCACCGGACAGTTCTTCTGTCTCATGAACAGTTCCTCTGTCCCATCGGACAGTTCCTTTGTTCCACCGAACAGTTCCTCTGCCCCACCGATCAGTTCCTCGGTCCCACCGGCAGTTTCTCTGACCCACCTGACAGTTCCTCTGTTCCATGTACAGTTCCTCGGTCCCACCGGCAGTTTCTCTGACCCACCTGACAGTTTCTCTGTTCCATGTACAGTTTCTCTAACCCACTGGACAGTTCCTCTGTCCCATGTACAGTTCTTCTCTCCCGCCAATTAGTTCCTCTTTTCCACCGGACAGTTCATCTGTTCCATGAACAGTTCCTCTGTCCCATCGGACAGTTCCTCTGCCCCACCGGACAGTTCCTCTGTCCCACCGGAAAGTTCCTCTGTCCCACCGGACCGTGCCTCTGTCCCACTGGACAGTTCCACTGTCCCACCGGACAGTTCCTCTGTCCCACCGGACAGTTCCTATGTTCCATGAACAGTTCCTTTGTCCCATCGGACAGTTCCTCTGTCCCACCGGACAGTTCCTCTGTCCAATCGTACAGTTCTTCTGTCTGTCTGACCACAAGTGGATGGGTGTAATACTCTCCGGTAAAATAAATATACTCGTACATATGTGCAAATGTAGATTCCTACAGTCATGAATGTATGTTCATACACCGAACAGTTCCTCTGTCCCACCGGACAGTTCCTCTGTCCCACCTAACCGTGCTTCTGTCCCACCGGACAGTTCCTCTGTCCCACCGGACAGTTCCTCTGTCCCACCGGACCGTGCCTCTGTCCCACCGGACAGTTCCTCTGTCCCACCGGACCGTGCCTCTGTCCCACCGGACAGTTCCTCTGTCCCACCGGACAGTTCCTCTGTTCCATGAACAGTTCCTCTGTCCCATCGGACAGTTCCTCTGTCCGACCGGACAGTTCCTCTGTCCAATCGTACAGTTCTTCTGTCTGTCTGACCACAAGTGGATGGGTGTAATACCCTCCGGTAAAATAAATATACTCGTACATATGTTTAATTGTAGATTCCTACAGTCATGAAAGTATGTTCATACACCGAACAGTTCCACTGCCCCATTGATCAGTTCCTCGGTCCCACCGGCAGTTTCTCTGACCCACCTGACAGTTCCTCTGTTCCATGTACAGTTTCTCTAACCCACTAGACAGTTCCTCTGTCCCATGTAAAGTTCTTCTGTCTTTCTGACCACAAGTGGATGGGTGTAATACCCTTCGGTAAAATAAATATACTCGTTCATATGTTAAAATGTAGATTCCTACAGTCATGAATGTATGTTCATACACCGAACAGTTTCTCTAACCCACTGGACAGTTCCTCTGTTCCATGTACAGTTCTTCTCTCCCGCCAATTAGTTCGTCTGTCCCACCGGACAGTTCCTCTGTCCCACCGGACATTTCCTCTGTACCACCGGACCGTGCCTCTGTCCCACCGGACAGTTCCTCTGTTCCATGAACAGTTCCTCTGTCCGATCAGACAGTTCCTCTGTCCCACCGGACAGTTCTTTTGTTCCATGAACAGTTCCTCTGTCAAATCGGACAGTTCCTCTGTCCCACCGGACAGTTCCTCTGTCCCACCGATCAGTTCCTTGGTCCCACCGGCAGTTTCTCTGACCCACCTGACAGTTCCTCTGTTCCATGTACAGTTTCTCTAACCCACTGGACAGTTTCTCTGTCCCATGTACAGTTCTTCTCTCCGGCCAATTAGTTCCTCTTTCCCACCGGACAGTTCTTCTGTCTCATGAACAGTTCCTCTGTCCCATCGGACAGTTCCTTTGTTCCACCGAACAGTTCCTCTGCCCCACCGATCAGTTCCTCGGTCCCACCGGCAGTTTCTCTGACCGACCTGACAGTTCCTCTGTTCCATGTACAGTTCCTCGGTCCCACCGGCAGTTTCTCTGACCCACCTAACAGTTTCTCTGTTCCATGTACAGTTTCTCTAACCCACTGGACAGTTCCTCTGTCCCATGTACAGTTCTTCTCTCCCGCCAATTAGTTCCTCGTTTCCACCGGACAGTTCATCTGTTCCATGAACAGTTCCTCTGTCCCATCGGACAGTTCCTCTGCCCCACCGGACAGTTCCTCTGTCCCACCGGACAGTTCCTCTGTTCCATGAACAGTTCCTTTGTCCCATCGGACAGTTCCTCTGTCCCACCGGACAGTTCCTCTGTCCAATCGTACAGTTCTTCTGTCTGTCTGACCACAAGTGGATGGGTGTAATACTCTCCGGTAAAATAAATATACTCGTACATATGTGCAAATGTAGATTTCTACAGTCATGAATGTATGTTCATACACCGAACAGTTCCTCTGTCCCACCGGACAGTTCCTCTGTCCCACCTAACCGTGCTTCTGTCCCACCGGACAGTTCCTCTGTCCCACCGGACAGTTCCTCTGTCCCACCGGACAGTTCCTCTGTCCCAC
The DNA here is from genome assembly GCA_026573805.1 of Hesperophylax magnus. Classification (NCBI taxonomy): domain Eukaryota; kingdom Metazoa; phylum Arthropoda; class Insecta; order Trichoptera; family Limnephilidae; genus Hesperophylax; species Hesperophylax magnus. The sequence continues at coordinate 27,738,752 of JAIUSX010000012.1, forward strand.
CGGACAGTTCCTCTGTCCCACCGGACCGTGCCTCTGTCCCACCGGACCGTGCCTCTGTCCCACCGGATAGTTCCTCTGTCCCACCGGACCGTGCCTCTGTCCCACCGGACAGTTCCTCTGTCCCACCGGACAGTTCCTTTGTCCCACCGGACAGTTCCTCTGTTCCATGAACAGTTCCTTTGTCCCATCGGACAGTTCCTCTGTCCCACCGGACAGTTCCTCTGTCCAATCGTACAGTTCTTCTGGCTGTCTGACCACAAGTGGATGGGTGTAATACTCTCCGGTAAAATAAATATACTCGTACATATGTGCAAATGTAGATTCCTACAGTCATGAATGTACGTTCATACACCGAACAGTTCCTCTGTCCCACCGGACAGTTCCTCTGTCCCACCTAACCGTGCTTCTGTCCCACCGGACAGTTCCTCTGTCCCACCGGACAGTTCCTCTGTCCCACCGGACCGTGCCTCTGTCCCACCGGACAGTTCCTCTGTCCCACCGGACCGTGCCTCTGTCCCACCGGACAGTTCCTCTGTCCCACCGGACAGTTCCTCTGTCCCACCGGACCGTGCCTCTGTCCCACCGGACAGTTCCTCTGTCCCACCGGACCGTGCCTCTGTCCCACCGGACAGTTCCTCTGTCCCACCGGACAGTTCCTCTGTCCCACCGGACAGTTCCTCTGTCCCATCGGACAGTTCCTTTGTTCCACCGAACAGTTCCACTGCCCCACCGATCAGTTCCTCGGTCCCACCGGCAGTTTCTCTGACCCACCTGACAGTTCCTCTGTTCCATGTACAGTTTCTCTAACCCACTGGACAGTTCCTCTGTCCCATGTACAGTTCTTCTCTCCCGCCAATTAGTTCTTCTGTCCCACCGGACAGTTCCTCTGTCCAATCGTACAGTTCTTCTGTCTGTCTGACCACAAGTGGATGGGTGTAATACTCTCCGGTAAAATAAAAATACTCGTACATATGTTCAAATGTAGATTCCTACAGTCATGAATGTATGTACATACACCGAACAGTTCCTTTGCCCCACCGGACAGTTCCTCTATCCCACCGGACAGTTCCTCTGTCCCACCGGACCGTGCCTCTGTCCCACCGGACAGTTCCACTGTCCCACCGGACAGTTCCTCTGTCCCACCGGACAGTTCCTCTGTTCCATGAACAGTTCCTCTGTCCCATCGGACAGTTCCTCTGTCCAATCGTACAGTTCTTTTGTCTGTCTGACCACAAGTGGGGATGGGTGTAATACCCTCCGGTAAAATAAATATACTCGTACATATGTTCAAATGTAGATTCCTACAGTCATGAACGTATGTTCATACACCGAACAGTTCCTCTGCCCCACCGATCAGTTCCTCGGTCCCACCGGCAGTTTCTCTGACCCACCTGACAGTTCCTCTGTTCCATGTACAGTTTCTCTAACCCACTGGACAGTTCCTCTGTCCCGTGTACAGTTCTTCTCTCCATCCAATTAGTTCGTCTGTCCCACCGGACAGTTCCTCTGTTCCATGAACAGTTCCTCTGTCCCATCGGACCGTGCCTCTGTCCCACCGGACAGTTCTTCTGTTCCATGTACAGTTCCTGTGTCCCACCGGACAGTTCCTCTGTCCCACCGGACAGTTCCTCTGTCCCAACGGACAGTTCCTCTGTCCCAACGGTAAGTTCCTCTGTCCCACCGGACAGTTCCTGTGTCCCACCGGACAGTTCCTCTGACCCACCTGACAGTTCCTTTGTTCCATGTACAGTTTCTCTAACCCACTGGACAGTTCCTCTGTCCCATGTACAGTTCTTCTGTCTGTCTGACCACAAGTGGATGGGTGTAATACCCTCCGGTAAAATAAATATACTCGTACATATGTTAAAATGTAGATTCCTACAGTCATGAGTGTATGTTCATACACCGAACAGTTCCTCTGCCCCACCGATCAGTTCCTCGGTCCCACCGGCAGTTTCTCTGACCCACCTGACAGTTCCTCTGTTCCATGTACAGTTTCTCTAACCCACTGGACAGTTCCTCTGTCCCATGTACAGTTCTTCTCTCCCGCCAATTAGGTCCTCTTTTCCACCGGACAGTTCTTCTGTTCCATGAACAGTTCCTCTGTCCCATCGGACAGTTCCTCTGCCCCACCGGACAGTTCTTCTGTCCCACCGGACAGTTCCTCTGTTCCATGAACAGTTCCTTTGTTCCACCGAACAGTTCCTCTGCCCCACCGATCAGTTCCTCGGTCCCACCGGCAGTTTCTCTGACCCACCTGACAGTTCCTCTGTTCCATGTACAGTTTCTCTAACCCACTGGACAGTTCCTCTGTCCCATGTACAGTTCTTCTCTCCCGCCAATTAGTTCGTCTGTCCCACCGGACAGTTCCTCTGTCCAATCGTACAGTTCTTCTGTCTGTCTGACCACAAGTGGATGGGTGTAATACTCTCCGGTAAAATAAAAATACTCGTACATATGTTCAAATGTAGATTCCTACAGTCATGAATGTATGTACATACACCGAACAGTTCCTCTGCCCCTCCGGACAGTTCCTCTGTCCCACCGGACAGTTCCTCTGTCCGACCGGACCGTGCCTCTGTCAAACCGGACAGTTCCACTGTCCCACCGGACTGTTCCTCTGTCCCACCGGACAGGTCCTCTGTCCCACCGGACAGTTCCTCTGTTCCATGAACAGTTCCTCTGTCCCATCGGACAGTTCCTCTGTCCAATCGTACAGTTCTTTTGTCTGTCTGACCACAAGTGGGGATGGGTGTAATACCCTCCGGTAAAATAAATATACTCGTACATATGTTCAAATGTAGATTCCTACAGTCATGAACGTATGTTCATACACCGAACAGTTCCTCTGCCCCACCGATCAGTTCCTCGGTCCCACCGGCAGTTTCTCTGACCCACCTGACAGTTCCTCTGTTCCATGTACAGTTTCTCTAACCCACTGGACAGTTCTTCTGTCCCGTGTACAGTTCTTCTCTCCATCCAATTAGTTCGTCTGTCCCACCGGACAGTTCCTCTGTTCCATGAACAGTTCCTCTGTCCCATCGGATCGTGCCTCTGTCCCACCGGACAGTTCTTCTGTTCCATGTACAGTTCCTGTGTCCCACCGGACAGTTCCTCTGTCCCACCGGACAGTTCCTCTGTCCCAACGGACAGTTCCTCTGTCCCAACGGTAAGTTCCTCTGTCCCACCGGACAGTTCCTGTGTCCCACCGGACAGTTCCTCTGACCCACCTGACAGTTCCTCTGTTCCATGTACAGTTTCTCTAACCCACTGGACAGTTCCTCTGTCCCATGTACAGTTCTTCTGTCTGTCTGACCACAAGTGGATGGGTGTAATACCCTCCGGTAAAATAAATATACTCGTACATATGTTAAAATGTAGATTCCTACAGTCATGAATGTATGTTCATACACCGAACAGTTCCTCTGCCCCACCGATCAGTTCCTCGGTCCCACCGGCAGTTTCTCTGACCCACCTGACAGTTCCTCTGTTCCATGTACAGTTTCTCTAACCCACTGGACAGTTCCTCTGTCCCATGTACAGTTCTTCTCTCCCGCCAATTAGTTCCTCTTTTCCACCGGACAGTTCTTCTGTTCCATGAACAGTTCCTCTGTCCCATCGGACAGTTCCTCTGCCCCACCGGACAGTTCTTCTGTCCCACCGGACAGTTCCTCTGTCCCTCCGGACCGTGCCTCTGTCCCATCGGACAGTTCCACTGTCCCACCGGACAGTTCCTCTGTTCCATGAACAGTTCCTCTGTCCCATCGGACAGTTCCTCTGTCCGACCGGACAGTTCCTCTGTCCCACCGGACAGTTCTTCTGTTCCATGAACAGTTCCTCTGTCCAATCGGACAGTTCCTCTGTCCCACCGGACACTTTCTCTGTCCCACCTTTCAGTTCCTCTTTTCCACCGGACAGTTCTTCTGTCTCATGAACAGTTCCTCTGTCCCATCGGACAATTCCTTTGTTCCACCGAACAGTTCCTCTGCCCCACCGATCAGTTCCTCGGTCCCACCGGCAGTTTCTCTGACCCACCTGACAGTTCCTCTGTTCCATGTACAGTTCCTCGGTCCCACCGGCAGTTTCTCTGACCCACCTGACAGTTCCTCTGTTCCATGTACAGTTTCTCTAACCCACTGGACAGTTCCTCTGTCCCATGTACAGTTCTTCTCTCCCGCCAATTAGGTCCTCTTTTCCACCGGACAGTTCTTCTGTTCCATGAACAGTTCCTCTGTCCCATCGGACAGTTCCTCTGCCCCACCGGACAGTTCTTCTGTCCCACCGGACAGTTCCTCTGTTCCATGAACAGTTCCTTTGTTCCACCGAACAGTTCCTCTGCCCCACCGATCAGTTCCTCGGTCCCACCGGCAGTTTCTCTGACCCACCTGACAGTTCCTCTGTTCCATGTACAGTTTCTCTAACCCACTGGACAGTTCCTCTGTCCCATGTACAGTTCTTCTCTCCCGCCAATTAGTTCGTCTGTCCCACCGGACAGTTCCTCTGTCCAATCGTACAGTTCTTCTGTCTGTCTGACCACAAGTGGATGGGTGTAATACTCTCCGGTAAAATAAAAATACTCGTACATATGTTCAAATGTAGATTCCTACAGTCATGAATGTATGTACATACACCGAACAGTTCCTCTGCCCCTCCGGACAGTTCCTCTGTCCCACCGGACAGTTCCTCTGTCCGACCGGACCGTGCCTCTGTCAAACCGGACAGTTCCACTGTCCCACCGGACTGTTCCTCTGTCCCACCGGACAGTTCCTCTGTCCCACCGGACAGTTCCTCTGTTCCATGAACAGTTCCTCTGTCCCATCGGACAGTTCCTCTGTCCAATCGTACAGTTCTTTTGTCTGTCTGACCACAAGTGGGGATGGGTGTAATACCCTCCGGTAAAATAAATATACTCGTACATATGTTCAAATGTAGATTCCTACAGTCATGAACGTATGTTCATACACCGAACAGTTCCTCTGCCCCACCGATCAGTTCCTCGGTCCCACCGGCAGTTTCTCTGACCCACCTGACAGTTCCTCTGTTCCATGTACAGTTTCTCTAACCCACTGGACAGTTCTTCTGTCCCGTGTACAGTTCTTCTCTCCATCCAATTAGTTCGTCTGTCCCACCGGACAGTTCCTCTGTTCCATGAACAGTTCCTCTGTCCCATCGGATCGTGCCTCTGTCCCACCGGACAGTTCTTCTGTTCCATGTACAGTTCCTGTGTCCCACCGGACAGTTCCTCTGTCCCACCGGACAGTTCCTCTGTCCCAACGGACAGTTCCTCTGTCCCAACGGTAAGTTCCTCTGTCCCACCGGACAGTTCCTGTGTCCCACCGGACAGTTCCTCTGACCCACCTGACAGTTCCTCTGTTCCATGTACAGTTTCTCTAACCCACTGGACAGTTCCTCTGTCCCATGTACAGTTCTTCTGTCTGTCTGACCACAAGTGGATGGGTGTAATACCCTCCGGTAAAATAAATATACTCGTACATATGTTAAAATGTAGATTCCTACAGTCATGAATGTATGTTCATACACCGAACAGTTTCTCTAACCCACTGGACAGTTCCTCTGTTCCATGTACAGTTCTTCTCTCCCGCCAATTAGTTCGTCTGTCCCACCGGACAGTTCCTCTGTCCCACCGGACAATTCCTCTGTACCACCTGACCGTGCCTCTGTCCCACCGGACAGTTCCTCTGTTCCATGGACAGTTCCTCTGTCCGATCAGACAGTTCCTCTGTCCCACCGGACAGTTCTTTTGTTCCATGAACAGTTCATCTGTGAAATCGGACAGTTCCTCTGTCCCACCGGACAGTTCCTCTGTCCCACCGATCAGTTCCTTGGTCCCACCGGCAGTTTCTCTGACCCACCTGACAGTTCCTCTGTTCCATGAACAGTTCCTCTGTCAAATCGGACAGTTCCTCTGTCCCACCGATCAGTTCCTTGGTCCCACCGGCAGTTTCTCTGACCCACCTGACAGTTCCTCTGTTCCATGTACAGTTTCTCTAACCCACTGGACAGTTCCTCTGTCCCATGTACAGTTCTTCTCTCCCGCCAATTAGTTCCTCTTTCCCACCGGACAGTTCTTCTGTCTCATGAACAGTTCCTCTGTCCCATCGGACAGTTCCTTTGTTCCACCGAACAGTTCCTCTGCCCCACCAATCAGTTCCTCGGTCCCACCGGCAGTTTCTCTGACCCACCTGACAGTTCCTCTGTTCCATGTACAGTTCCTCGGTCCCACCGGCAGTTTCTCTGACCCACCTGACAGTTTCTCTGTTCCATGTACAGTTTCTCTAACCCACTGGACAGTTCCTCTGTTCCATGTACAGTTCTTCTCTCCCGCCAATTAGTTCGTCTGTCCCACCGGACAGTTCCTCTGTCCCACCGGACATTTCCTCTGTTCCACCGGACCGTGCCTCTGTCCCACCGGGCAGTTCCTCTGTTCCATGAACAGTTCCTCTGTCCGATCAGACAGTTCCTCTGTCCCACCGGACAGTTCTTTTGTTCCATGAACAGTTCCTCTGTCAAATCGGACAGTTCCTCTGTCCCACCGGACAGTTCCTCTGTCCCACCGATCAGTTCCTTGGTCCCACCGGCAGTTTCTCTGACCCACCTGACAGTTCCTCTGTTCCATGTACAGTTTCTCTAACCCACTGGACAGTTCCTCTGTCCCATGTACAGTTCTTCTCTCCCGCCAATTAGTTCCTCTTTCCCACCGGACAGTTCTTCTGTCTCATGAACAGTTCCTCTGTCCCATCGGACAGTTCCTTTGTTCCACCGAACAGTTCCTCTGCCCCACCGATCAGTTCCTCTGTCCGACCGGACAGTTCCTCTGTCCAATCGTACAGTTCTTTTGTCTGTCTGACCACAAGTGGATGGGTGTAATACCCTCCGGTAAAATAAATATACTCTTATATATGTTTAATTGTAGATTCCTACAGTCATGAATGTATGTTCATACACCGAACAGTTCCTCTGCCCCACCGATCAGTTCCTCGGTCCCACCGGCAGTTTCTCTGACCCACCTGACAGTTCCTCTGTTCTATGTACGGTTTCTCTAACCCACTGGACAGTTCCTCTGTCCCATGTACAGTTCTTCTCTCCCGCCAATTAGTTCGTCTGTCCCACCAGACGGTTCCTCTGTCCAATCGTACAGTTCTTCTGTCTGTCTGACCACAAGTGGATGGGTGTAATACTCTCCGGTAAAATAAATATACTCGTACATATGTGCAAATGTAGATTCCTACAGTCATGAATGTATGTTCATACACCGAACAGTTCCTCTGTCCCACCGGACAGTTCCTCTGTCCCACCTAACCGTGCTTCTGTCCCACCGGACAGTTCCTCTGTCCCACCGGACAGTTCCTCTGTCCTACCGGACCGTGCCTCTGTCCCACCTGACAGTTCCACTGTCCCACCGGACTGTTCCTCTGTCCCACCGGACAGTTCCTCTGTCCCACCGGGCAGTTCCTCTGTTCCATGAACAGTTCCTCTGTCCCATCGGACAGTTCCTCTGTCCAATCGTACAGTTCTTTTGTCTGTCTGACCACAAAAGGGGATGGGTGTAATACCCTCCGGTAAAATAAATATACTCGTACATATGTTCAAATGTAGATTCCTACAGTCATGAACGTATGTTCATACACCGAACAGTTCCTCTGCCCCACCGATCAGTTCCTCGGTCCCACCGGCAGTTTCTCTGACCCACCTGACAGTTCCTCTGTTCCATGTACAGTTTCTCTAACCCACTGGACAGTTCCTCTGTCCCGTGTACAGTTCTTCTCTCCCGCCAATTAGTTCGTCTGTCCCACCGGACAGTTCCTCTGTCCCACCGGACATTTCCTCTGTACCACCGGACCGTGCCTCTGTCCCACCGGACAGTTCCTCTGTTCCATGAACAGTTCCTCTGTCCCATCGGACAGTTCCTCTGTCCGACCGGACAGTTCCTCTGTCCAATCGTACAGTTCTTTTGTCTGTCTGACCACAAGTGGATGGGTGTAATACCCTCCGGTAAAATAAATATACTCTTATATATGTTTAATTGTAGATTCCTACAGTCATGAATGTATGTTCATACACCGAACAGTTCCTCTGCCCCACCGATCAGTTCCTCGGTCCCACCGGCAGTTTCTCTGACCCACCTGACAGTTCCTCTGTTCTATGTACGGTTTCTCTAACCCACTGGACAGTTCCTCTGTCCCATGTACAGTTCTTCTCTCCCGCCAATTAGTTCGTCTGTCCCACCAGACGGTTCCTCTGTCCAATCGTACAGTTCTTCTGTCTGTCTGACCACAAGTGGATGGGTGTAATACTCTCCGGTAAAATAAATATACTCGTACATATGTGCAAATGTAGATTCCTACAGTCATGAATGTATGTTCATACACCGAACAGTTCCTCTGTCCCACCGGACAGTTCCTCTGTCCCACCTAACCGTGCTTCTGTCCCACCGGACAGTTCCTCTGTCCCACCGGACAGTTCCTCTGTCCTACCGGACCGTGCCTCTGTCCCACCGGACAGTTCCACTGTCCCACCGGACTGTTCCTCTGTCCCACCGGACAGTTCCTCTGTCCCACCGGGCAGTTCCTCTGTTCCATGAACAGTTCCTCTGTCCCATCGGACAGTTCCTCTGTCCAATCGTACAGTTCTTTTGTCTGTCTGACCACAAAAGGGGATGGGTGTAATACCCTCCGGTAAAATAAATATACTCGTACATATGTTCAAATGTAGATTCCTACAGTCATGAACGTATGTTCATACACCGAACAGTTCCTCTGCCCCACCGATCAGTTCCTCGGTCCCACCGGCAGTTTCTCTGACCCACCTGACAGTTCCTCTGTTCCATGTACAGTTTCTCTAACCCACTGGACAGTTCCTCTGTCCCGTGTACAGTTCTTCTCTCCATCCAATTAGTTCGTCTGTCCCACCGGACAGTTCCTCTGTTCCATGAACAGTTCCTCTGTCCCATCGGACCGTGCCTCTGTCCCACCGGACAGTTCTTCTGTACCATGTACAGTTCCTGTGTCCCACCGGACAGTTCCTCTCTCCCACCGGACAGTTCCTCTGTCCCAACGGACAGTTCCTCTGTCCCAACGGTAAGTTCCTCTGTCCCACCGGACAGTTCCTGTGTCCCACCGGACAGTTCCTCTGACCCACCTGACAGTTCCTCTGTTCCATGTACAGTTTCTCTAACCCACTGGACAGTTCCTCTGTCCCATGTACAGTTCTTCTGTCTGTCTGACCAAAAGTGGATGGGTGTAATACCCTCCGGTAAAATAAATATACTCGTACATATGTTCAATGCTGAGATCATAGGCCGCCTCAGTGCACAGCTAGAGCGCCAACGCAAGGAGATAGAAGAGCTTTCGGTCAAAACTATACCTGGCTACAAATCACCCCATAGGAGCACACAGATTGAGCGCCAGAATATAGCAGACCACGCGCACGTACAGACTGCTCCCGCAGTAAACCCTATGAGTGTTGATAATGTGAATTACCAACAAAGCCACTCGGATGTGCTGACTGCACCAAGGAAGCAAAGCCAATTCGATGTACAGACTGCTCCAAGTAATCAAAGCCTTTCGGATGTGCTGACTGCGACTACCTCAGGCCAGTCCCGTGTTGGGAGTGTGCCCACCCATAAGTCCCCCAACCAAACCAATAGAAAGCGTCCCAGAGGAGAAGATTTTCCTATCGTTGATCAAACTTTAGAACCAACGTCAGCTGACCTCAGCGCCGACAACCTAATCCCTGTTACCTCCCAGCTAGAGGCTATTATGAAAATAATCTCGGAAGGGAAACACAAACTCAACAAAGAAGACCGAACAATCATTATCGGTTCTATCGAGGAAATTAAAAAGCAACTCTTTAACATACTGCTGTCTCACACCCGTGCGGTCTCCAGGGCCCAGGCCTTCGAGCAGGTGATAAACAATAATAAGGAAATGACCGATAAACTCGATCAACTATTGGCTAAAACAGCTGCTTCAACCTTCCCCCCCACCTCCTCCGCCTTCCCTCCGCCACCCCCTAAGAGAACCTATGCCGGTGCTGCCTCTGGTGCCCCAGCGTCTAAAACCCTCACGGTGGACGGATACGAAAGACCGGTTCCCCCCAGACAACCGACTGTACTCTTCTACCCGATTGTTCCGGAGGGGAAGACTTCTGAAGAACTGGAGAAAAACCTAACATCAATTCTTGATCCTAGGAAGGACGGGTTTCAAGTGGTCCGCACCAGGAAAATCAAGGGCGCTGGCATCGCTGTCCAAACCACTTCGCCAGGAGGAATACAAAACATTAAGAAAGTGGAGGGGAAACTGTCTGCCAAAGGCATAAAAATTGTGGCTCCCCAAGGTCGCCTGCCTAAGATTGTAATATACGATGTACCCAGAGGTGAACCGCCCACAGACGGATCCCTTTTTAAAGAAATTTTCCTCAATAATATCGAAGGAAAATCAAGTGTTTCTCTAGACGACCATACGCGCACCATGCGTAGGGTATCCCTTTTCGGGAAAAAAGATTCCAGCACTATGAACATGATAGTGACATGTCACCCGGAGGTCCGCAAAATTTTAATTGACAACGGATACTGTTTTCTTGGATGGAACGCCTGTAGAGTTCGGGATTTCCTGGGAGCAACGCGCTGCTTTAAGTGCCACCTATATGGACACATAAGCAAGGCCTGCTCACAGGAAAAAATCACATGCCGTCACTGTGCGCTTATAGGTCACGATATTGAGGATTGCCCCAAGAAGACAGTGCCCGGCATCTGTGCTACCTGCACTAAATTTAAAAAACCTGCGAACCATAACACGGGTGATAGGACGTGCCCGGCCCAAAAGGCTGCCATAGAATCGCAAGTCCGCATGACCGATTATGGCCTTTAACTCTCTTCTCTCCATAGGTCAGATTAACCTACAGAGGTCACGGGCTGCCACCCTGGAGGCGCTGCAGTCCATGTCTGACCTACACATAGACATCCTGCTTATTCAGGAGCAGTACACCTGGCGAGGGAAAACTCCTGTAAGTCATCCGGGTCTGGTCCTCGAGACGGGCAGCTCCCCGGGGGCGGGTGTCCTGGTTAACTCCACGTTAATAAGCCCCCTCCTCCTGGTGGGTCTGTCCAACGAGTATCAGACCTGTGTATCTATTAGATTTGGAAAAACTGAGATCTTCCTGATCTCAGTCTATTTTAAGTATGGGAACCCGGTTGGACCGCATATCTTGAGCCTGACGCGCGCCCTAAACGCGCTTAAAGGACGTAACATAGTTATTGGAGGAGACTTTAACGCTCGCTCCCCGATTTGGTTCGATCAAGATGTAAGATTTAGGACGGAACGATCAGACGCCGTAGAAGATTTTATTGCGGCGCAAGGTCTTATTGTATTAAATGAGCCTAACTCATTATACACTTTTTCGAATACCAGCGGGGAGAGCAACATAGATCTAACTCTCTGCTCTGGATCTGTTGCGGCCAAGATATCGCATTGGAAGGTACATGAATGCGCAATAGCCTCCGATCATAGGCTCATTACCTTTACTGTGGGTGTCAAAAAGACCGGGACTCCAAGATCCTCTTGGAGTTTCAAAACCACTATGGCGAATTGGGATAGCTTTGGGGCGGCGCTACGCGACACTTTAAGGGGCTTCCATGACGTAGCAGCAAGAGATCCGGACAATTTGGGGAATTTTTTCAATGCAGCGGTAGTGTCGGCTGCAGAGTCCTCCTTGGGAAGAGTAAACCCAAGGAGGACCATAAAGACTCCTTGGTGGTCGCCTGAGCTGACTTTGCTGAAGGGGGCCTACAAGAAGGCCTACAGGGCGATGGGTGCTACCAGGCGCGGCAGCTTTACGGAGGAGGAGATCGCTGCCCGCAAGGGACGCCTCAGCGCCGCGCGTAGAACCTTCAAGTTGGCCGTTCTCTCGGCAAAACGAGCTAACTGGCATAATTGGGTTAAAGAAATAGGTAACGCCAACCCGTGGGAAATCCACAGCGCCTTTGAGAAATCCGGAAAAGGCTCTGAACGGTATCTTTCAAGCGTAATCAATAATTTAGAGGGAAGGGACGTTGAGACAGTGGATGTGGCGTCCACTCTCAATACACTTCTGGGAAAGTTAGTCCCCGTAGACTCAGTAGTTGGGGAAAGCGACCACCACAAACAGATCAGAAATCTGTCAAGGATTCCGCCGAGTACCCTCTCCCAGGAGGACAAGTTGCGCCTTACTAGAGAAGAAATGGATATCATAATAAAGGGTTTAGGTCCCAAGAAGGCACCTGGGCATGATAGAATCAATGGAATAATCGTGAAGAATGTATGGCTCTATGCCCGGGAGGAGTTCTTCCAGGTCATGGAGACGTGCTTGCGAAGAGGAGTCTTCCCTTCGGAATGGAAGAGGGGAGTGCTTAAGATTATACCAAAGGGGTCCGACAAACCACGCTCTGACGTTAAAGCCTACCGCCCGATCACCTTGCTGCCTATAATGGGTAAGGTCCTCGAAAAACTGATCAGAGAACGCCTGCGTCGGACTCTCTCCACCCCCAGCCCGAGCCAGTTCGGTTTTGTCCCCGGTAAATCTACAGAGCACGCCCTTATGCATGCGCTTGAATGGGTGAAGGTTCGGCCTGAGAGGTATGTGGTGGGAATCTTTTTAGATATCACAGGTGCCTTCGATCATGCGTGGTGGCCGATGATACTTACCAAGCTCAAAAGTAGAAACTGCCCCCCGAGGCTCTTTAAAATTTGCTCCGATTTCTTCAACGACAGAACCATTATACTCACTTTCGGTGACTTTGTCATCGAACGTGAGGTGGATATGGGTTGCCCACAAGGGTCGGTATTGGCCCCCGAATTTTGGAATATTGAGTTTGATGATTCCTCCAGGCTGCCCTTGCCTGCTGGATGTATCTCGGTTGACTACGCTGATGATAAATTGTTCTTGGTTGCGGGGAACAGCAGGAGAGAACTGGAAAGAAAGGCAGGGGAAGGTTTAAACATGATCCTCCAATGGGGGAAGAGAAATAGACTGAACTTCGCTCCCCAAAAAACCATGGGTCTCCTGATGAAAGGATTTCTGAGTAGAGAGAGAAATCCGACCATCAAAATGGGAGATACCAGAATCAAGTTTGTCGAGACAGTAAAATATCTTGGAGTCACTTTAGATCGATCGTCCTCTTTCTTAGCCCATGTTAAGAAAGTCTCCACCGAGGCCCAGGCCCTTTTTCTGAAGCTGAGGAGAATCTCCACCACGGAATGGGGATTAAGGACACCAGCGATCCGTCTCCTATACAGGGGGGTATTCGTGGCGCAAGTCACCTATGCCGCCTGCGTCTGGGAACATCGTCTGGATAATGCCCTCATACTCTCGGCTCTCAAGAGGGGACAGCGAACTCCCTTGTTGGCACTTTCTGGTGCCTATAGAACAGTTGCTTCGGACGCACTTCCAGTGTTGGCAGGTGTCTTGCCAATCGATCTAGAGATTAGGGAGGTGCTCACTAAGAAAAAGCTGACCAGGGGTCTCCCGGCCAACCACCTCGGTATTACGATTACACCAGGCGGTGCCGGGACCCTACCAGGCCGACTTAAACAAATGCGAGAGCTGACACTCAACGAGTGGCAATCTCGGTGGGATAGGTCGAATAAGGGAAGATGGACCTTCTCCTTCTTCCCTTCAGTTAAACTCAGAATGGAAGGGGCGTTCATTAATATGGACCACTATATGGTTCAATTACTGTCGGGCCATGGGGAATTCAGGGGGAGACTTCACAGACTCTCCCTGTCACCCCATCCCAACTGTGCCTGCGGCAGTACGGACCAAACCGCCGAGCACATTCTGTGGCACTGTGAGATTTTGATGGATGCCAGAGATGAATTACTGAAGGGTTTGGATGTTATTACGAGACCGGTTTGGACTACCGATCTCGTTTCGAATAAAGTGAATTTTGAATGCTTGCGGAAATTTACGAAGACATGGGTTGAAAGATGGTCGGTTTTGAGAGTCGAGGATTAGCTTATTCAGCACCCAGGTGTATAAGCTCCTGAATCTTAGGTACACGCTATTCTTTACTCTTTTACCTTTACGCACTGATCTTCTTTTGTACAATGTTACCTTTATGCACTAATTATCTCTTCCTTAACCTTATATGTACCAAATTTTTCCTTGCTATCCACCTTTTAGCCTGACCTCACCGATGCACCCAATCTACTGATCCCCGTCAACTCGTGTACCGGCCGTGAAGCAAACTGATCTCCGTTATACTACCTGTCTGACACAGCTATTTTCATAGCAAAGAAATTTATTTCTTATTTGATGCATCTTACAGGAGTCCTCGTCATCAGCTCATCCTCACCGATCACTAATTTTGGCAACATCTGTAATTTGGTCATACATCCATCGTTCGCTTTACTAATCTTGTTTTAAATTGTTTCCCTCCCAAAATCTTCTCTTTTCCTCCATCCATCTCGTTCCAATTAATCTTTCTTGTCTTTTTCTAATTGTAGGATTGACATATTAGTTCTTACACCAGTACGTAGAATGAGAGTGTTCTTGCTCCAGATAAGACTGAACTATTTGTTCTGTTTTGTCCTACTCCCCTTATGGGGGTGGATCTGAACCTCGTCCCCGCGCACTGACTACCGGGCTTCCCCTGAAGAGGCGTTTCTTACTGACCAAACGCGCTACCCCTGAGGACGGTGGGAGGTCAGAAGGATGTCCGATTCGAACTAGGAAACCTTCCGCCCCGCCTCCGACAACCCGACGCTACTTAAACTCCCTAGGGTCTTCGGGTTCCTACCCATCTGTTCCCAGTTACACTTTCGTCAGGGCTCCATCGGGAAATCGGCTTAAGGGCGCGGTACCCGAAACTCGCATCGGACAGCCCGATCACAGTCTCACCCAACTCTGGACTGCCGAGAGGGAAGTTCTTAGCTCCTCTCTCAGATGTATCTTAGTTCATACCATTTTAAATATAATGTTCTGACTTTTCTATTCAAGTGCATTATGTACACAAAACTGGTTTTGGCGGACCTAGTGTCCTCCTATGTGTTTTATTCTTCATCCCTATATCCACTAATCAAAAGGTAAGCATTTACTAATACTATACTAACCTGTACATAACCAAGCACTTGCATACTGCTTGCTAACAACGTATGCGGGGACATTCGAGGTTTAGCTTCGTTCTTTAAATGTAGAGTCGTTCATAAAAAAAAAAATTAGAGTCCATGCTAGTGCCCTGAAGGGGTAACCATAAGTTACCTATACCGGGGCGGGTAAGTGGTGGGATCCTCGAAAAAAAATGTAGGAATCTACATTTAAACATCGGACAGTTCCTTTGTTCCACCGAACAGTTCCTCTGCCACACCGATCAGTTCCTCAGTCCCACCGGCAGTTTCTCTGACCCACCTGACAGTTCCTCTGTTCCATGTACAGTTTCTCTAACCCACTGGACAGTTCCTCTGTCCCATGTACAGTTCTTCTGTCTATCTGACCACAAGTGGATGGGTGTAATACTCTCCGGTAAAATAAATATACTCGTACATATGTTAAAATGTAGATTCCTACAGTAATGAATGTATGTTCATAGACCGAACAGTTCCACTGCCCCACCGATCAGTTCCTCGGTCCCACCGGCAGTTTCTCTGACCCACCTGACAGTTTCTCTGTTCCATGTACAGTTTCTCTAACCCACTGGACAGTTCCTCTGTCTCACGTACAGTTCTTCTCTCCCGCCAATTAGTTCCTCTTTTCCACCGGACAGTTCTTCTGTTCCATGAACAGTTCCTCTGTCCCATCGGACAGTTCCTCTGCCCCACCGGACAGTTCCTCTGTCCCACCGGACAGTTCCTCTGTCCCACCGGACCGTGCCTCTGTCCCACCGGACAGTTCCACTGTCCCACCGGACAGTTCTTTTGTCTGTCTGACCACAAGTGGGGATGGGTGTAATACCCTCCAGTAAAATAAATAAACTCGTACATATGTTCAAATGAAGATAACTACAGTCATGAATGTATGTACATACACCGAACAGTTCCTCTGCCCCACCGGACAGTTCCTCTGTCCCACCAGACAGTTCCTCTGTCCCACCGGACAGTTCCTGTGTCCCACCGGACAGTTCCTCTGTCCCACCGGACAGTTCCTCTGTCCCAACGGACAGTTCCTCTGTCCCAACGGTTAGTTCCTCTGTCCCACCGGACAGTTCCTGTGTCCCACCGGACAGTTCCTCTGACCCACCTGACAGTTCCTCTGTTCCATGTACAGTTTCTCTAACCCACTGGACAGTTCCTCTGTCCCATGTACAGTTCTTCTGTCTGTCTGACCACAAGTGGATGGGTGTTATACACTCCGGTAAAATAAATATACTCGTACATTTGTTAAAATGTAGATTCCTACAGTCATGAATGTATGTTCATACACCGAACAGTTCCACTGCCCCACCGATCAGTTCCTCGGTCCCACCGGCAGTTTCTCTGACCCACCTGACAGTTCCTCTGTTCCATGTACAGTTTCTCTAACCCACTGGACAGTTCCTCTGTCCCACGTACAGTTCTTCTCTCCCGCCAATTAGTTCCTCTTTTCCACCGGACAGTTCTTCTGTTCCATGAACAGTTCCTCTGTCCCATCGGACAGTTCCTCTGCCCAACCGATCAGTTCCTCGGTCCCACCGGCAGTTTCTCCGACCCACCTGACAGTTCCTCTGTTCCATGTACAGTTTCTCTAACCCACTGGACAGTTCCTCTGTCCCGTGTACAGTTCTTCTCTCCATCCAATTAGTTCGTCTGTCCCACCGGACAGTTCCTCTGTTCCATGAACAGTTCCTCTGTCCCATCGGACCGTGCCTCTGTCCCACCGGACAGTTCTTCTGTTCCATGTACAGTTTCTGTGTCCCACCGGACAGTTCCTCTGTCCCACCGGACAGTTCCTCTGTCCCAACGGACAGTTCCTCTGTCCCAACGGTAAGTTCCTCTGTCCCACCGGACAGTTCCTGTGTCCCACCGGACAGTTCCTGTGTCCCACCGGACAGTTCCTCTGACCCACCTGACAGTTCCTCTGTTCCATGTACAGTTTCTCTAACCCACTGGACAGTTCCTCTGTCCCATGTACAGTTCTTCTGTCTGTCTGACCACAAGTGGATGGGTGTAATACCCTCCGGTAAAATAAATATACTCGTACATATGTTAAAATGTAGATTCCTCTAGTCATGAATGTATGTTCATACACCGAACAGTTCCTCTGCCCCACCGATCAGTTCCTCGGTCCCACCGGCAGTTTCTCTGACCCACCTGACAGTTCCTCTGTTCCATGTACAGTTTCTCTAACCCACTGGACAGTTCCTCTGTCCCATGTACAGTTCTTCTCTCCCGCCAATTAGTTCCTCTTTTCCACCGGACAGTTCTTCTGTTCCATGAACAGTTCCTCTGTCCCATCGGACAGTTCCTCTGCCCCACCGGACAGTTCTTCTGTCCCACCGGACAGTTCCTCTGTCCCTCCGGACCGTGCCTCTGTCCCACCGGACAGTTCCACTGTCCCACCGGACAGTTCCTCTGTTCCATGAACAGTCCCTCTGTCCCATCGGACAGTTCCTCTGTCCGACCGGACAGTTCCTCTGTCCCACCGGACAGTTCTTCTGTTCCATGAACAGTTCCTCTGTCCAATCGGACAGTTCCTCTGTCCCACCGGACACTTTCTCTGTCCCACCTTTCAGTTCCTCTTTCCCACCGGACAGTTCTTCTGTCTCATGAACAGTTCCTCTGTCCCATCGGACAGTTCCTTTGTTCCACCGAACAGTTCATCTGCCCCACCGATCAGTTCCTCGGTCCCACCGGCAGTTTCTCTGACCCACCTGACAGTTCCTCTGTTCCATGTACAGTTCCTCGGTCCCACCGGCAGTTTCTCTGACCCACCTGACAGTTTCTCTGTTCCATGTACAGTTTCTCTAACCCACTTGACAGTTCCTCTGTCCCATGTTCAGTTCTTCTCTCCCGCCAATTAGTTCCTCTTTTCCACCGGACAGTTCATCTGTTCCATGAACAGTTCCTCTGTCCCATCGGACAGTTCCTCTGCCCCACCGGACAGTTCCTCTGTCCCACCGGACAGTTCCTCTGTCCCACCGGACCGTGCCTCTGTCCCACTGGACAGTTTCACTGTCCCACCGGACAGTTCCTCTGTTCCATGAACAGTTCCTTTGTCCCATCGAACAGTTCCTCTGTCCCACCGGACAGTTCCTCTGTCCCACCGGACAGTTCCTCCGTCCCACCGGACAATTACTCTGTCCCACCGGACATTTCCTCTGTCCCACCGTACAGTTCCTCTGTCCCACCGGACAGTTCCTCCGTCCCACCGGACAATTACTCTGTCCCACCGGACATTTCCTCTGTCCCACCGGACAGTTCCTCTGTCCCATCGGACAGTTCCTCTGTCCGACCGGACAGTTCCTCTGTCCAATCGTACAGTTCTTTTGTCTGTCTGACCACAAGTGGATGGGTGTAATACCCTCCGGTAAAATAAATATACTCGTATATATGTTTAATTGTAGATTCCTACAGTCATGAATGTATGTTCATACACCGAACAGTTCCTCTGCCCCACCGATCAGTTCCTCGGTCCCACCGGCAGTTTCTCTGACCCACCTGACAGTTCCTCTGTTCCATGTACGGTTTCTCTAACCCACTGGACAGTTCCTCTGTCCCATGTACAGTTCTTCTCTCCCGCCAATTAGTTCCTCTTTCCCACCGGACTGTTCTTCTGTTCCATGAACAGTTCCTCTGTCCCATCGGACAGTTCCTTTGTTCAACCGAACAGTTCCTCTGCCCCACCGATCAGTTCCTCGATCCCACCGGCAGTTTCTCTGACCCATCTGACAGTTCCTCTGTTCCATGTACAGTGTCTCTAACCCACTGGACAGTTCCTCTGTCCCATGTACAGTTCTTCTCTCCCGCCAATTAGTTCCTCTTTTCCACCGGACAGTTCATCTGTTCCATGAACAGTTCCTCTGTCCCATCGGACAGTTCCTCTGCCCCACCGGACAGTTCCTCTGTCCCACCGGACATTTCCTCTGTCCCAACGGACAGTTCCTCTGTCCCAACGGTAAGTTCCTCTGTCCCACCGGACAGTTCCTGTGTCCCACCGGACAGTTCCTCTGACCCACCTGACAGTTCCTCTGTTCCATGTACAGTTTCTCTAACCCACTGGACAGTTCCTCTGTCCCATGTACAGTTCTTCTGTATGTCTGACCACAAGTGGATGGGTGTAATACCCTCCGGTAAAATAAATATACTCGTACATATGTTAAAATGTAGATTCCTCTAGTCATGAATGTATGTTCATACACCGAACAGTTCCTCTGCCCCACCGATCAGTTCCTCGGTCCCACCGGCAGTTTCTCTGACCCACCTGACAGTTCCTCTGTTCCATGTACAGTTTCTCTAACCCACTGGACAGTTCCTCTGTCCCATGTACAGTTCTTCTCTCCCGCCAATTAGTTCCTCTTTTCCACCGGACAGTTCTTCTGTTCCATGAACAGTTCCTCTGTCCCATCGGACAGTTCCTCTGCCCCACCGGACAGTTCTTCTGTCCCACCGGACAGTTCCTCTGTCCCTCCGGACCGTGCCTCTGTCCCACCGGACAGTTCCACTGTCCCACCGGACAGTTCCTCTGTTCCATGAACAGTCCCTCTGTCCCATCGGACAGTTCCTCTGTCCGACCGGACAGTTCCTCTGTCCCACCGGACAGTTCTTCTGTTCCATGAACAGTTCCTCTGTCCAATCGGACAGTTCCTCTGTCCCACCGGACACTTTCTCTGTCCCACCTTTCAGTTCCTCTTTCCCACCGGACAGTTCTTCTGTCTCATGAACAGTTCCTCTGTCCCATCGGACAGTTCCTTTGTTCCACCGAACAGTTCCTCTGCCCCACCGATCAGTTCCTCGGTCCCACCGGCAGTTTCTCTGACCCACCTGACAGTTCCTCTGTTCCATGTACAGTTCCTCGGTCCCACCGGCAGTTTCTCTGACCCACCTGACAGTTTCTCTGTTCCATGTACAGTTTCTCTAACCCACTTGACAGTTCCTCTGTCCCATGTTCAGTTCTTCTCTCCCGCCAATTAGTTCCTCTTTTCCACCGGACAGTTCATCTGTTCCATGAACAGTTCCTCTGTCCCATCGGACAGTTCCTCTGCCCCACCGGACAGTTCCTCTGTCCCACCGGACAGTTCCTCTGTCCCACCGGACCGTGCCTCTGTCCCACTGGACAGTTTCACTGTCCCACCGGACAGTTCCTCTGTTCCATGAACAGTTCCTTTGTCCCATCGAACAGTTCCTCTGTCCCACCGGACAGTTCCTCTGTCCCACCGGACAGTTCCTCCGTCCCACCGGACAATTACTCTGTCCCACCGGACATTTCCTCTGTCCCACCGTACAGTTCCTCTGTCCCACCGGACAGTTCCTCCGTCCCACCGGACAATTACTCTGTCCCACCGGACATTTCCTCTGTCCCACCGGACAGTTCCTCTGTCCCATCGGACAGTTCCTCTGTCCGACCGGACAGTTCCTCTGTCCAATCGTACAGTTCTTTTGTCTGTCTGACCACAAGTGGATGGGTGTAATACCCTCCGGTAAAATAAATATACTCGTATATATGTTTAATTGTAGATTCCTACAGTCATGAATGTATGTTCATACACCGAACAGTTCCTCTGCCCCACCGATCAGTTCCTCGGTCCCACCGGCAGTTTCTCTGACCCACCTGACAGTTCCTCTGTTCCATGTACGGTTTCTCTAACCCACTGGACAGTTCCTCTGTCCCATGTACAGTTCTTCTCTCCCGCCAATTAGTTCCTCTTTCCCACCGGACTGTTCTTCTGTTCCATGAACAGTTCCTCTGTCCCATCGGACAGTTCCTTTGTTCAACCGAACAGTTCCTCTGCCCCACCGATCAGTTCCTCGATCCCACCGGCAGTTTCTCTGACCCATCTGACAGTTCCTCTGTTCCATGTACAGTGTCTCTAACCCACTGGACAGTTCCTCTGTCCCATGTACAGTTCTTCTCTCCCGCCAATTAGTTCGTCTGTCCCACCGGACAGTTCCTCTGTCCAATCGTACAGTTCTTCTGTCTGTCTGACCACAAGTGGATGGGTGTAATACTCTCCGGTAAAATAAAAATACTCGTACATATGTTCAAATGTAGATTCCTACAGTCATGAATGTATGTACATACACCGAACAGTTCCTCTGCCCCACCGGACAGTTCCTCTGTACCACCGGACAGTTCCTCTGTCCCACCGGACCGTGCCTCTGTCCCACCGGACAGTTCCTCTGTCCCACCGGACAGTTCCTCTGTTCCATGAACAGTTCCTCTGTCCCATCGGACAGTTCCTCTGTCCAATCGTACAGTTCTTTTGTCTGTCTGACCACAAAAGGGGATGGGTGTAATACCCTCCGGTAAAATAAATATACTCGTACATATGTTCAAATGTAGATTCCTACAGTCATGAACGTATGTTCATACACCGAACAGTTCCTCTGCCCCACCGATCAGTTCCTCGGTCCCACCGGCAGTTTCTCTGACCCACCTGACAGTTCCTCTGTTCCATGTACAGTTTCTC
Source organism: Hesperophylax magnus (assembly GCA_026573805.1). Taxonomy (NCBI): domain Eukaryota; kingdom Metazoa; phylum Arthropoda; class Insecta; order Trichoptera; family Limnephilidae; genus Hesperophylax; species Hesperophylax magnus. The sequence goes on from JAIUSX010000012.1 coordinate 27,760,347, forward strand.
TAACCCTCTGGACAGTTCCTCTGTCCCGTGTACAGTTCTTCTCTCCATCCAATTAGTTCGTCTGTCCCACCGGACAGTTCCTCTGTTCCATGAACAGTTCCTGTGTCCCATCGGACCGTGCCTCTGTCCCACCGGACAGTTCTTCTGATCTATGTACAGTTCCTGTGTTCCACCGGACAGTTCCTCTGTCCCACCGGACAGTTCCTCTGTCCCAACGGACAGTTCCTCTGTCCCAACGGTAAGTTCCTCTGTCCCACCGGACAGTTCCTGTGTCCCTCCGGACAGTTCCTCTGACCCACCTGACAGTTCCTCTGTTCCATGTACAGTTTCTCTAACCCACTGGACAGTTCCTCTGTCCCATGAACAGTTCTTCTGTCTGTCTGACCACAAGTGGATGGGTGTAATACCCTCCGGTAAAATAAATATACTCGTACATATGTTCAAATGTAGATTCCTACAGTCATGAATGTATGTTCATACACCGAACAGTTTCTCTAACCCACTGGACAGTTCCTCTGTTCCATGTACAGTTCTTCTCTCCCGCCAATTAGTTCGTCTGTCCCACCGGACAGTTCCTCTGTCCCACCGGACATTTCCTCTGTACCACCGGACCGTGCCTCTGTCCCACCGGACAGTTCCTCTGTTCCATGAACAGTTCCTCTGTCCGATCAGACAGTTCCTCTGTCCCACCGGACAGTTCTTTTGTTCCATGAACAGTTCCTTTGTCAAATCGGACAGTTCCTCTGTCCCACCGGACAGTTCCTCTGTCCCACCGATCAGTTCCTTGGTCCCACCGGCAGTTCCTCTAACCCATCGGACACTTCCTCTGTCCCACCGGACCGTGCCTCTGTCCCACCGGACAGTTCCTCTGTCCCACCGGACAGTTCCTCTGTCCGACCGGACAGTTCCTTTGTTCCACCGAACAGTTCCTCTGCCCCACCGATCAGTTCCTCTTTCCCACCGGACAGTTCTTCTGTCTCATGAACAGTTCCTCTGTCCCATCGGACAGTTCCTTTGTTCCACCGAACAGTTCCTCTGCCCAACCGATCAGTTCCTCGGTCCCACCGGCAGTTTCTCTGACCCACCTGACAGTTCCTCTGTTCCATGTACAGTTCCTCGGTCCCACCGGCAGTTTCTCTGACCCACCTGACAGTTTCTCTGTTCCATGTACAGTTTCTCTAACCCACTGGACAGTTCCTCTGTCCCATGTACAGTTCTTCTCTCCCGCCAATTAGTTCCTCTTTTCCACCGGACAGTTCATCTGTTCCATGAACAGTTCCTCTGTCCCATCGGACAGTTCCTCTGCCCCACCGGACAGTTCCTCTGTCCCACCGGACAGTTCCTCTGTCCCACCGGACCGTGCCTCTGTCCCACTGGACAGTTCCACTGTCCCACCGGACAGTTCCTCTGTCCCACCGGACAGTTCCTCTGTTCCATGAACAGTTCCTTTGTCCCATCGGACAGTTCCTCTGTCCCACCGGACCGTTCCTCTGTCCAATCGTACAGTTCTTCTGGCTGTCTGACCACAAGTGGATGGGTGTAATACTCTCCGGTAAAATAAATATACTCGTACATATGTGCAAATGTAGATTCCTACAGTCATGAATGTACGTTCATACACCGAACAGTTCCTCTGTCTCACCGGACAGTTCCTCTGTCCCACCTAACCGTGCTTCTGTCCCACCGGACAGTTCCTCTGTCCCACCGGACAGTTCCTCTGTCCCACCGGACCGTGCCTCTGTCCCACCGGACAGTTCCTCTGTCCCACCGGACCGTGCCTCTGTCCCACCGGACAGTTCCTCTGTCCCACCGGACAGTTCCTCTGTCCCACCGGACCGTGCCTCTGTCCCACCGGACAGTTCCTCTGTCCCACCGGACCGTGCCTCTGTCCCACCGGACAGTTCCTCTGTCCCACCGGACAGTTCCTCTGTCCCACCGGACAGTTCCTCTGTCCCATCGGACAGTTCCTTTGTTCCACCGAAGAGTTCCACTGCCCCACCGATCAGTTCCTCGGTCCCCCCGGCAGTTTCTCTGACCCACCTGACAGTTCCTCTGTTCCATGTACAGTTTCTCTAACCCACTGGACAGTTCCTCTGTCCCATGTACAGTTCTTCTCTCCCGCCAATTAGTTCTTCTGTCCCACCGGACAGTTCCTCTGTCCAATCGTACAGTTCTTCTGTCTGTCTGACCACAAGTGGATGGGTGTAATACTCTCCGGTAAAATAAAAATACTCGTACATATGTTCAAATGTAGATTCCTACAGTCATGAATGTATGTACATACACCGAACAGTTCCTTTGCCCCACCGGACAGTTCCTCTATCCCACCGGACAGTTCCTCTGTCCCACCGGACCGTGCCTCTGTCCCACCGGACAGTTCCACTGTCCCACCGGACTGTTCCTCTGTCCCACCGGACAGTTCCTCTGTCCCACCGGACAGTTCCTCTGTTCCATGAACAGTTCCTCTGTCCCATCGGACAGTTCCTCTGTCCAATCGTACAGTTCTTTTGTCTGTCTGACCACAAGTGGGGATGGGTGTAATACCCTCCGGTAAAATAAATATACTCGTACATATGTTCAAATGTAGATTCCTACAGTCATGAACGTATGTTCATACACCGAACAGTTCCTCTGCCCCACCGATCAGTTCCTCGGTCCCACCGGCAGTTTCTCTGACCCACCTGACAGTTCCTCTGTTCCATGTACAGTTTCTCTCACCCACTGGACAGTTCCTCTGTCCCGTGTACAATTCTTCTCTCCATCCAATTAGTTCGTCTGTCCCACCGGACAGTTCCTCTGTTCCATGAACAGTTCCTCTGTCCCATCGGACCGTGCCTCTGTCCCACCGGACAGTTCTTCTGTTCCATGTACAGTTCCTGTGTCCCACCGGACAGTTCCTCTGTCCCACCGGACAGTTCCTCTGTCCCACCGGACTGTTCCTCTGTCCCACCGGACAGTTCCTCTGTCCCACCGGACAGTTCCTCTGTTCCATGAACAGTTCCTCTGTCCCATCGGACAGTTCCTCTGTCCAATCGTACAGTTCTTTTGTCTGTCTGACCACAAGTGGGGATGGGTGTAATACCCTCCGGTAAAATAAATATACTCGTACATATGTTCAAATGTAGATTCCTACAGTCATGAATGTATGTACATACACCGAACAGTTCCTTTGCCCCACCGGACAGTTCCTCTATCCCACCGGACAGTTCCTCTGTCCCACCGGACCGTGCCTCTGTCCCACCGGACAGTTCCACTGTCCCACCGGACTGTTCCTCTGTCCCACCGGACAGTTCCTCTGTCCCACCGGACAGTTCCTCTGTTCCATGAACAGTTCCTCTGTCCCATCGGACAGTTCCTCTGTCCAATCGTACAGTTCTTTTGTCTGTCTGACCACAAGTGGGGATGGGTGTAATACCCTCCGGTAAAATAAATATACTCGTACATATGTTCAAATGTAGATTCCTACAGTCATGAACGTATGTTCATACACCGAACAGTTCCTCTGCCCCACCGATCAGTTCCTCGGTCCCACCGGCAGTTTCTCTGACCCACCTGACAGTTCCTCTGTTCCATGTACAGTTTCTCTCACCCACTGGACAGTTCCTCTGTCCCGTGTACAATTCTTCTCTCCATCCAATTAGTTCGTCTGTCCCACCGGACAGTTCCTCTGTTCCATGAACAGTTCCTCTGTCCCATCGGACCGTGCCTCTGTCCCACCGGACAGTTCCACTGTCCCACCGGACTGTTCCTCTGTCCCACCGGACAGTTCCTCTGTCCCACCGGACAGTTCCTCTGTTCCATGAACAGTTCCTCTGTCCCATCGGACAGTTCCTCTGTCCAATCGTACAGTTCTTTTGTCTGTCTGACCACAAGTGGGGATGGGTGTAATACCCTCCGGTAAAATAAATATACTCGTACATATGTTCAAATGTAGATTCCTACAGTCATGAACGTATGTTCATACACCGAACAGTTCCTCTGCCCCACCGATCAGTTCCTCGGTCCCACCGGCAGTTTCTCTGACCCACCTGACAGTTCCTCTGTTCCATGTACAGTTTCTCTCACCCACTGGACAGTTCCTCTGTCCCGTGTACAATTCTTCTCTCCATCCAATTAGTTCGTCTGTCCCACCGGACAGTTCCTCTGTTCCATGAACAGTTCCTCTGTCCCATCGGACCGTGCCTCTGTCCCACCGGACAGTTCTTCTGTTCCATGTACAGTTCCTGTGTCCCACCGGACAGTTCCTCTGTCCCACCGGACAGTTCCTCTGTCCCACCGGACTGTTCCTCTGTCCCACCGGACAGTTCCTCTGTCCCACCGGACAGTTCCTCTGTTCCATGAACAGTTCCTCTGTCCCATCGGACAGTTCCTCTGTCCAATCGTACAGTTCTTTTGTCTGTCTGACCACAAGTGGGGATGGGTGTAATACCCTCCGGTAAAATAAATATACTCGTACATATGTTCAAATGTAGATTCCTACAGTCATGAATGTATGTACATACACCGAACAGTTCCTTTGCCCCACCGGACAGTTCCTCTATCCCACCGGACAGTTCCTCTGTCCCACCGGACCGTGCCTCTGTCCCACCGGACAGTTCCACTGTCCCACCGGACTGTTCCTCTGTCCCACCGGACAGTTCCTCTGTCCCACCGGACAGTTCCTCTGTTCCATGAACAGTTCCTCTGTCCCATCGGACAGTTCCTCTGTCCAATCGTACAGTTCTTTTGTCTGTCTGACCACAAGTGGGGATGGGTGTAATACCCTCCGGTAAAATAAATATACTCGTACATATGTTCAAATGTAGATTCCTACAGTCATGAACGTATGTTCATACACCGAACAGTTCCTCTGCCCCACCGATCAGTTCCTCGGTCCCACCGGCAGTTTCTCTGACCCACCTGACAGTTCCTCTGTTCCATGTACAGTTTCTCTCACCCACTGGACAGTTCCTCTGTCCCGTGTACAATTCTTCTCTCCATCCAATTAGTTCGTCTGTCCCACCGGACAGTTCCTCTGTTCCATGAACAGTTCCTCTGTCCCATCGGACCGTGCCTCTGTCCCACCGGACAGTTCTTCTGTTCCATGTACAGTTCCTGTGTCCCACCGGACAGTTCCTCTGTCCCACCGGACAGTTCCTCTGTCCCAACGGACAGTTCCTCTGTCCCAACGGTAAGTTCCTCTGTCCCACCGGACAGTTCCTGTGTCCCACCGGACAGTTCCTCTGACCCACCTGACAGTTCCTTTGTTCCATGTACAGTTTCTCTAACCCACTGGACAGTTCCTCTGTCCCATGTACAGTTCTTCTGTCTGTCTGACCACAAGTGGATGGGTGTAATACCCTCCGGTAAAATAAATATACTCGTACATATGTTAAAATGTAGATTCCTACAGTCATGAGTGTATGTTCATACACCGAACAGTTCCTCTGCCCCACCGATCAGTTCCTCGGTCCCACCGGCAGTTTCTCTGACCCACCTGACAGTTCCTCTGTTCCATGTACAGTTTCTCTAACCCACTGGACAGTTCCTCTGTCCCATGTACAGTTCTTCTCTCCCGCCAATTAGTTCCTCTTTTCCACCGGACAGTTCTTCTGTTCCATGAACAGTTCCTCTGTCCCATCGGACAGTTCCTCTGCCCCACCGGACAGTTCTTCTGTCCCACCGGACAGTTCCTCTGTTCCATGAACAGTTCCTTTGTTCCACCGAACAGTTCCTCTGCCCCACCGATCAGTTCCTCGGTCCCACCGGCAGTTTCTCTGACCCACCTGACAGTTCCTCTGTTCCAGGTACAGTTTCTCTAACCCACTGGACAGTTCCTCTGTCCCATGTACAGTTCTTCTCTCCCGCCAATTAGTTCGTCTGTCCCACCGGACAGTTCCTCTGTCCAATCGTACAGTTCTTCTGTCTGTCTGACCACAAGTGGATGGGTGTAATACTCTCCGGTAAAATAAAAATACTCGTACATATGTTCAAATGTAGATTCCTACAGTCATGAATGTATGTACATACACCGAACAGTTCCTCTGCCCCACCGGACAGTTCCTCTGTCCCACCGGACAGTTCCTCTGTCCGACCGGACCATGCCTCTGTCAAACCGGACAGTTCCACTGTCCCACCGGACTGTTCCTCTGTCCCACCGGACAGTTCCTCTGTCCCACCGGACAGTTCCTCTGTTCCATGAACAGTTCCTCTGTCCCATCGGACAGTTCCTCTGTCCAATCGTACAGTTCTTTTGTCTGTCTGACCACAAGTGGGGATGGGTGTTATACCCTCCGGTAAAATAAATATACTCGTACATATGTTCAAATGTAGATTCCTACAGTCATGAACGTATGTTCATACACCGAACAGTTCCTCTGCCCCACCGATCAGTTCCTCGGTCCCACCGGCAGTTTCTCTGACCCACCTGACAGTTCCTCTGTCCCATGTACAGTTCTTCTCTCCCGCCAATTAGTTCCTCTTTCCCACCGGACTGTTCTTCTGTTCCATGAACAGTTCCTCTGTCCCATCGGACAGTTCCTTTGTTCAACCGAACAGTTCCTCTGCCCCACCGATCAGTTCCTCGATCCCACCGGCAGTTTCTCTGACCCACCTGACAGTTCCTCTGTTCCATGTACAGTGTCTCTAACCCACTGGACAGTTCCTCTGTCCCATGTACAGTTCTTCTCTCCCGCCAATTAGTTCGTCTGTCCCACCGGACAGTTCCTCTGTCCAATCGTACAGTTCTTCTGTCTGTCTGACCACAAGTGGATGGGTGTAATACTCTCCGGTAAAATAAAAATACTCGTACATATGTTCAAATGTAGATTCCTACAGTCATGAATGTATGTACATACACCGAACAGTTCCTCTGCCCCACCGGACAGTTCCTCTGTACCACCGGACAGTTCCTCTGTCCCACCGGACCGTGCCTCTGTCCCACCGGACAGTTCCTCTGTCCCACCGGACAGTTCCTCTGTTCCATGAACAGTTCCTCTGTCCCATCGGACAGTTCCTCTGTCCAATCGTACAGTTCTTTTGTCTGTCTGACCACAAAAGGGGATGGGTGTAATACCCTCCGGTAAAATAAATATACTCGTACATATGTTCAAATGTAGATTCCTACAGTCATGAACGTATGTTCATACACCGAACAGTTCCTCTGCCCCACCGATCAGTTCCTCGGTCCCACCGGCAGTTTCTCTGACCCACCTGACAGTTCCTCTGTTCCATGTACAGTTTCTCTAACCCTCTGGACAGTTCCTCTGTCCCGTGTACAGTTCTTCTCTCCATCCAATTAGTTCGTCTGTCCCACCGGACAGTTCCTCTGTTCCATGAACAGTTCCTGTGTCCCATCGGACCGTGCCTCTGTCCCACCGGACAGTTCTTCTGATCTATGTACAGTTCCTGTGTTCCACCGGACAGTTCCTCTGTCCCACCGGACAGTTCCTCTGTCCCAACGGACAGTTCCTCTGTCCCAACGGTAAGTTCCTCTGTCCCACCGGACAGTTCCTGTGTCCCACCGGACAGTTCCTCTGACCCACCTGACAGTTCCTCTGTTCCATGTACAGTTTCTCTAACCCACTGGACAGTTCCTCTGTCCCATGAACAGTTCTTCTGTCTGTCTGACCACAAGTGGATGGGTGTAATACCCTCCGGTAAAATAAATATACTCGTACATATGTTCAAATGTAGATTCCTACAGTCATGAATGTATGTTCATACACCGAACAGTTTCTCTAACCCACTGGACAGTTCCTCTGTTCCATGTGTAACATATTATCGTGGATGGGTGATGAAAGGATAATTGTATTAATTAATGATGGGTCTTTCGATTGTGACATTAATTGGTAAAATTACCGAATACAATTATCTAGTCAACCACGCACACGCAATAATTCAAAGTAGGTAGGTAGTGATGAGAACTGATAAGGATGATAAAAAATAGAATACTTTAAATAACAACAGACGCTAATTTATTAAAACAATAATTTAAATGTTTAATCAAATAAATAAACATGAGACTCTATCAAATAATTTAACTCAGAGCGTGACAAGAATGTACGTGTAAATAACGCCATCTTGATAAAATTTTGACTAAAGAACATGTGACATTAATGAATTTAAAAAAACACTTAATCTTGTAAAGAATGTCTGAGCGGGCGCCAGCGAGTTATAAAATAACTACGCAAGAAGTTAAAATGAGTAATCCCTATTTAAATTATAAGTACATTGTTAAAAGATATAAGTGAAAAAGACCTTCCGTAGTTTGCACAGTAGACCCTCATTGTTCCAGCGTTGTCCGAACACACCGTAATCCCACGAGTCCAGCAAGCAACTCAAGTCGATGAAGTGCCGCTCCGCACTCATAGCTCGAAACAGTCGTGCCAATTGAAGAATGTTGACCAATGTTAATCTTAATCGGGTAGGAACTGCCCGTCCAGAAGTACGCACTGCTACATTACCCCCCTTCCAAAGGAAAAAAAAATTTTCGGCACGATAAATTTTTTTTTGATTTTTTTCTCATGCCTCCAAATCCAAGTCCAATAAGAGGCAAAGAGTCACAAATGCCGATAATGCCTTAGAAGAAGAGTCCAGCACGTTCTGTAGAAGTCCGTGAAGTGCTCGCTGAGCAAGGATTGAAGCGCCAACACCCAGGAAGTAGAAGGAAGAATTCTCACTGATGGAATATCTGAATGACCCTCTTCTGACATCAGTGAAGAAGATTGAACTTGCTTGGCGAAGATAAAGAGCCCCGATAATTGTATCACCATTCTCCAAAGTTGACAACAATGCAATCTTGAGAAGCTGCACCCTCTTTCTGATAGCAGTGAACGGCCAGGTAGTATCCTATTAAACTCATCCCGTAGAAGAATGTTGCTTCCATGAAGACTCGATCTTGAACAAAATTGCTTCCTCGAAGAATAGATAAATGTTTGTAAATCTTGAAATTTTGTATTATTTTGAGTTATCTTGACGTGAAGAACCGAAGAGTGATGAAGGCGACTGACTTCCTTGAGGCAAGTGAAAAGAAAGGTATGCTATGCTTGACAAAATGGATTACTGAGCAAGGAATTTAACAACTACTAAAGTGTAAACAAAAACTTGAATAGAATAACAAATGAAAAGATAAACTGTAGTAAAGATTAACAAAATTTATTAAAAAAAAATTTTTTTTTTTTTTTTTTTATAAAACGAGTCTAGCTAAAAGTGAAAGCTGAGCGCCCAACAAAAGTTAAATTTGAAGCTAAAAGAAAACACTATAAAATGAAAATAATAACGTCTATATCCACATTGAAGTTACTGCCCTCTGTGAGCAGAGATGAAAAATTATAAAGTTATCCCAGAAACAAACCCAAATTCATAATAAGATAGAAGTGAGGGCTCAAACAGAACCATATATTGATGACCCAATATTGACAAAATACAGCTAAGTCCAAATGAAACTGATGCGACTTATCTTGAGCTCAGAGAGAAGCCACAGCAATTGCATGTGAAAACGCATAGTATTTGTTAAAAGAAAATGTAAAAAAAATTACTCATTGACATTCTTAATAATATGAACAAATATCAATTTAATAATAAATCAAGCCAAGGACAATAAGAGCAATAAAAGTAAAAAACTTCATGAAAGGATGCAATTTTTAAATGTTAAAAAAAACTATCATTCTGTAAATCTCAAAAAACCTGAGCGAGTGAAAACCCACTAAATTTCAAAATAAATATTAAATAAATAAATAAATTATTAAATTAATTATTATGGCATAAAATTTTTTTAAAAAATATTTGAAAAGTGTAATCAACAGTGACTAAATCAAAGAAAACACCATGCCAATGGTTTCCTAAAACCAGAGAAAAATAGATTGTTATGAGCATCTGAGGCTATCGCGGAAAACTGCATGAAGTATTTTCTAAATTAATGAATTAAAATAGTCAACCAACACCAAGGCAAACTAAGGTACTAAGGAACAACATATAAAGAACAACCATGCGCACAATTAAAATGACACGAGGACCAAGCTTGGTACAGAACTGTTAAACCGAAATACAGCTTCGTATATGCCATAATTGAAATACAGTATGTCCCTCTAGAAAGGACAAACCGTACCTCAAAACAAGTCGCCATCGCGGACTTAGTTCATTAAAGAACAATTAGTATCATCTCACAAAGTAAAATCAGCTATTAAAAGATCCCTCGAACAGAAAAATAGCACAAAACAGTGGCCAACTGAGATTGTGAACTTCACTGCCCTAGGATAACGTGTAAAATGATACAATGGATTCAAATCGTGAGATCACAAAATGTTCAATACAATATAATTGCACTTAAATCCAAAAAAAAATGTGTGGATTCAATGCGTGAGATTAAAAAAACGTCAATCCCCCGCGTTGAATCGGAATGGACACATTACTCCCAAAACACATACTACACATGTACACAAGGACAAAACAAAACTTATACAAAAAATCCACTCAATGTGAAGACACAAAAATACTAGTCATGTCCTCACAATGAGAGAACACAAGAAAAATTGCAAACCTGAGGGCAAGGCAAGCAATAACCTAATATATAACAAGAGAAAAGGGATTAATTCTCAAATAAAAGTATAACGATTACAACATAAGAAAAAATAGTTCATCAATTAACCCACCCCAAGGTCAGTTAGCTTCTTCTAACTTGATTATATCCTTAACATGAAAAGTTCCCACGGGTTTCCCTGTCATATCCGCTAATTGATAAGCAACCGGCGATATTTTGCAAATAATTTTACTACGAATAAATTTGGGGGCTAATTTTGCTGAAAAGTATCTACCAGCGTCTGACAAAGCAAAAGACCTTCTCCAGACAATGTCCCCAACCTCATATTGAACGTCCCTACGACGCAGATTATATTGTACCTTATTACGTTCGTATGATTGTCTTAAGGACGTGCGAACTTGGGAGAAAATGTCATTTAATTCATGTAAATCAGATGCCCATGAATCGCGTTTAGAGAATCTAATGTCTTCCGCGTTAAAGTCTACACCTTTGTAGTCATTTCCCGAAATTACAATTTCTCTACCAAAATTAAGGAAGAACGGAGTATAGCCTGTGACTTCATGAACAGCCGTGTTTATAGCCAGTTCAATTTCAGGAAGATGGCACGCCCAGGATCTGTGATCAGATCCCACAAAAGAACCCAGGGCTGCTACCAACACCTTGTTTACACGCTCAACAGGGTTATTCTGCGGGTGATATCTGCAATTATAAAACAAGTGACGGATATGAAATTTATTGGCCAGCGCTTTCATGTCACGCGATATATATTGTGGGCCATTATCCAAAACAATCGTATCTGGAACACCGAATTTATAAAAGATATCATTTTCCAAAATTTCCGCAATAACACTACCCGTTGCTTTCCTAAGTGGAAAAAGTCTAGTATACTTGGTAAAGAAATCAGAAACCACTAAAAGGTAAGTATAACCCTTTTTATAAGAATTAGGGTAAGGACCTAATAGATCTGTCGCAATCATTTGCCACGGCCTTTGCACCAGTTTCGGGTCACCCATCAAACCAGGAGGCAGTAAGTTAGAACTTTTATAACCTAAACAAGTATGACATTTACTTACAAAAGACTTCACATCAGCTGCCATTTTTGGCCAGTAGTATTTAAGTTTAATCCTATTTAACGTTTTTAAGATGCCAAAATGTGCACACGAAGGCGGAACGTGATTTTGAACGATGACGTTTTTCCTACACTCTTTTGGGAGAACTTCCTTCCAGTCATAAGACCTGTGAAGAGCCTCCATGCTCTGAATGTGTTTGAAGATGACACCATTGCAAACTTTAAACGCTGGAAATTTTTCCGGATTAGCCAAAATTTTTTCTTTCAAACTTAAGTACCAACGGTCAGAAGTGGAAAAGGACTGATCTAACAAGTCAACATGTAAAGGGTCACGAGACAGTGCGTCCGGAACAATGTTGTCTTTACCGCTCCTATGAATTATTTCAAAATTGAACTGCTGTAGTCTAACCGCCCACCGCGCTAATCTTCCCGACGGAGACTTTAAGTTTGTAAGCCATTTTAGACTATAGTGATCAGTGATCACCTTGACAGGAATAGGCGAACCTTCAATATAACCCCTAAATTTCTCTAGTGCAAAGATCATAGCATTTAACTCCTTCTCGGTTGTGGAGTGATTTTTCTCCTGTGCAGATAGTGATCTGGAAATAAAGGAAATAGGGTGTTCTATACCATTAACGTCAGATTGAGAAAGGACCGCCCCCAAACCGGTGTTCGATGCATCGCAACTAATTGTAAAGGGTTTACTAAAGTCGGGACAAGCAAGAACAGGAGCCTTGACCAGAATATTCTTTAATTTAGTAAAGGCAGCATCAGCCTGTTCATTCCATACAAATTTTTTACCAGCAAACTCCTTTTTGGTTAAATTATGCAAAGGTGCTGCAATTAAAGAAAAATTTAAAATGAACCTTTTGTACCAAGAAAGTATACCGATAAACCTACGCAAGCTCTTTTGCGACGTTGGAATGGGGAAGTCAACGATTGCTTTCACTTTTCCCGGGTCAGTTCTCAACCCATCCTTATCAATCACGAAACCTAGGTATTTAAGAGAGTCACGACAAAAGACTGACTTCTCTACGTTAATAGTCAAACCCGCGGCTTGTAACTTTTGTTTAACCCGTCTTAAAAGATCAATGTGTTCTTCAAAGGTGGAACTAATGATAATTATGTCATCTAGGTAACAAAAAACTTTCCCATCGAACTCCGGACCCAAAACCTTGTCCATTAGCCTCATCATCCGAGAACTCGCACCATGAAGACCAAAAGGCATTGTTACAAAGTGGAATAGGCCTCGTTTAGGGATAGTAAATGCGGTTTTCTCTTTAGAATCTTCCTCTAACGGGATTTGAAAAAAGGCATCATTAAGATCTAAAGTTGATAGATAACGTGCTCCTCCGAGACTATTTAAGATATCAGATATCAACGGTAGACTATAAGCGTCCCGCCGCGAGACCGCGTTGAGCTTTCTACTATCCAAGCAAAGTCTAAAAGAACCATTTTTCTTAGGCACTAAAACAATAGGATTATTCCACGAGCTATTGCTGGGTTCTACTACTCCCAGATTTAATAGTCTGTCAAGTTCTCTGTGAGCTTCCGGCAATAAATGAGGAGATATCGGATAAACACGTTGCTTAATAGGTTGACAATCACCCGTGTCAATAACATGTTTTTCAAGAGACGTTCTACCCAAACGATTACCAGAAAAGGCTTTAAATTCCAGTATAACGTTATTTAAGATTGATTGTTGAGATGAGTTTAATTTCTCAAAGCTATCCAGTCCTCTTACCTCAGACACGCAACTATTGTCAGAGTCATTAGTCATTAATTTAGTTAACTTGGGACAAATGTTAAAAACTTTCCAAAAGTCGCAACCGAGGATGATGTTAGATTTTATATCTGGCATAACCACAAAATTAAAAATTTTCTTAACATTACCAAGAACTACCGGAACCGCAATTTTGTGAACGCACTCCACAGTATGACCCGTAGCAGAAGTGAGTGAAAATTTTTTCTTAAGAACAGAAAGATTTAACCCTAGATTTAAAAATTGACGATGAAAATTATTACCAATAATTGAGATATGCGAACCAGAGTCAAGAAGGCCAGAAAAGTTGGAACCCAGAACCTGGAAAATGATGTGTGGACGGCCATCCCTTTTAGCCGCACCCACCACCTTCGAGGTCCAAAGGTTCTTGAAGAAAGTTCTGGTTTCCGACAGCACAGCGAGCCGATGCCTGGCGGTGATGTCAGCGAACGGTGTCGACTTGCCGCCCGCAGACAGGACCCCCAGGACATCTAGTTTTTTGCCTGCCGGCAGTTGCATGAAGGCGCCTTCACACCAGGACGGCCACAGCGGAAACATTTCACCTCCCTAGAACTCATATTTGACGGGCTACGTTTACTGAATTCAAAATATTGACGATGATTGCTGAAATTGGGATTATTCTGAGACATTCTGTTATTCCCTCTGCTAAATGCATTATTTGAGGAGGAATGAGAAACATTATTAAAATTACCAGTATTTGCATTTGGCGGGGAAAGTCTGGAATCAGACCGAACGTCTGCAAGTTCAATCATTTTTCCCAATTTTTTCAGACAATTAATGTCCGAGATGACAGAGAGCGATAATTTTTGTATGTATCTCGGTAACATATTACACTGCAATATTTCCAGAATTTCGTCATCTGGTAATTTTGACGACAATTGATTGTTTAAAGTCAAGACCCGCGTTATGAATGAACCCAGGTTCTCTTTTTGTTGCTGGTACGTGGCTCTGATCTGAGCAACTAATCGTCTTTCATGGTCCAGAAGCTCAAATTCTTCCTTTAGAGCAATTACAATATCCGACCATGACTTGAAAGAAGAACGGTTGACTCTAAACCAGTCTAAAGCATGACCTGAAAAAAGTTCCACCGCAGATGAAAAAAGAGAAGCTGTACTTACGTTACGAGATATTGACAAATCGTTGACCCGTTCAATGAAATTATGCACGTTCCCAGTACCGTCGAAGGTTAAGTTCCATTTGTGAACCGGAACTGTGTTAGACGCGACCGCCGAATTTGCCGAAGAAGTGCCATCCTCTGGTTTAGACATGATTAACGCACGACTTCTTGTTAAAATGGTCGAATCCGTCATACCTAACTAACAGGGTAGGTAGAAAAAAAAATTATTAGAACATGCAAGCAACAATACAACAACCACAATCGCCGCAAAACACAAAAAAATATAAAATAAGTGTGACGTCAGCGTACTAACAATCACGATAATAAGACGAAAAACGTCATGAGTTGTGCCGGATAAAAAGCTGCGTAAAATGAAAAATTAATAAAATCTCAGTGACACGATGTATTTTGAGCAACACCCGAACATCTACCATGCAAAACGAAAGGTCTTTTTCAAGGGATTATACAAGAAAATTATGAAAAAAAAAATCAGACATCCAATACAAGATTAAAACAAAGAAAGAAAAAAAATACTGCATTCATTATTTAGTCAAACTTAGGTTCACCCACAAGGGCTGCCATTTTGTAACATATTATCGTGGATGGGTGATGAAAGGATAATTGTATTAATTAATGATGGGTCTTTCGATTGTGACATTAATTGGTAAAATTACCGAATACAATTATCTAGTCAACCACGCACACGCAATAATTCAAAGTAGGTAGGTAGTGATGAGAACTGATAAGGATGATAAAAAATAGAATACTTTAAATAACAACAGACGCTAATTTATTAAAACAATAATTAAAATGTTTAATCAAATAAATAAACATGAGACTCTATCAAATAATTTAACTCAGAGCGTGACAAGAATGTACGTGTAAATAACGCCATCTTGATAAAATTTTGACTAAAGAACATGTGACATTAATGAATTTAAAAAAACACTTAATCTTGTAAAGAATGTCTGAGCGGGCGCCAGCGAGTTATAAAATAACTACGCAAGAAGTTAAAATGAGTAATCCCTATTTAAATTATAAGTACATTGTTAAAAGATATAAGTGAAAAAGACCTTCCGTAGTTTGCACAGTAGACCCTCATTGTTCCAGCGTTGTCCGAACACACCGTAATCCCACGAGTCCAGCAAGCAACTCAAGTCGATGAAGTGCCGCTCCGCACTCATAGCTCGAAACAGTCGTGCCAATTGAAGAATGTTGACCAATGTTAATCTTAATCGGGTAGGAACTGCCCGTCCAGAAGTACGCACTGCTACACATGTACAGTTCTTCTCTCCCGCCAATTAGTTCGTCTGTCCCACCGGACAGTTCCTCTGTCCCACCGGACATTTCCTCTGTACCACCGGACCGTGCCTCTGTCCCACCGGACAGTTCCTCTGTTCCATGAACAGTTCCTCTGTCCGATCAGACAGTTCCTCTGTCCCACCGGACAGTTCTTTTGTTCCATGAACAGTTCCTCTGTCAAATCGGACAGTTCCTCTGTCCCACCGGACAGTTCCTCTGTCCCACCGATCAGTTCCTTGGTCCCACCGGCAGTTCCTCTAACCCATCGGACACTTCCTCTGTCCCACCGGACCGTGCCTCTGTCCCACCGGACAGTTCCTCTGTCCCACCGGACAGTTCCTCTGTCCGACCGGACAGTTCCTTTGTTCCACCGAACAGTTCCTCTGCCCCACCGATCAGTTCCTCTTTCCCACCGGACAGTTCTTCTGTCTCATGAACAGTTCCTCTGTCCCATCGGACAGTTCCTTTGTTCCACCGAACAGTTCCTCTGCCCCACCGATCAGTTCCTCGGTCCCACCGGCAGTTTCTCTGACCCACCTGACAGTTCCTCTGTTCCATGTACAGTTCCTCGGTCCCACCGGCAGTTTCTCTGACCCACCTGACAGTTTCTCTGTTCCATGTACAGTTTCTCTAACCCACTGGACAGTTCCTCTGTCCCATGTACAGTTCTTCTCTCCCGCCAATTAGTTCCTCTTTTCCACCGGACAGTTCATCTGTTCCATGAACAGTTCCTCTGTCCCATCGGACAGTTCCTCTGCCCCACCGGACAGTTCCTCTGTCCCACCGGACAGTTCCTCTGTCCCACCGGACCGTGCCTCTGTTCCATGAACAGTTCCTTTGTCCCATCGGACAGTTCCTCTGTCCGACCGGACAGTTCCTCTGTCCAATCGTACAGTTCTTCTGTCTGTCTGACCACAAGTGGATGGGTGTAATACCCTCCGGTA
Source organism: Hesperophylax magnus (assembly GCA_026573805.1). Lineage (NCBI taxonomy): Eukaryota > Metazoa > Arthropoda > Insecta > Trichoptera > Limnephilidae > Hesperophylax > Hesperophylax magnus. The sequence goes on from JAIUSX010000012.1 coordinate 27,777,081, forward strand.
AAATAAATATACTCGTACATATGTTTAATTGTAGATTCCTACAGTCATTAATGTATTTTCATACACCGAACAGTTCCACTGCCCCACCGATCAGTTCCTCGGTCCCACCGGCAGTTTCTCTGACCCACCTGACAGTTCCTCTGTTCCATGTACAGTTTCTCTAACCCACTAGACAGTTCCTCTGTCCCATGTAAAGTTCTTCTGTCTTTCTGACCACAAGTGGATGGGTGTAATACCCTTCGGTAAAATAAATATACTCGTACATATGTTAAAATGTAGATTCCTACAGTCATGAATGTATGTTCATACACCGAACAGTTCCTCTGCCCCACCGATCAGTTCCTTGGTCCCACCGGCAGTTTCTCTGACCCACCTGACAGTTCCTCTGTTCTATGTACAGTTTCTCTAATCCACTGGACAGTTCCTCTGTCCCATGTACAGTTCTTCTCTCCCGCCAATTAGTTCCTCTTTCCCACCGGACTGTTCTTCTGTTCCATGAACAGTTCCTCTGTCCCATCGGACAGTTCCTTTGTTCCACCGAACAGTTCCTCTGCCCCACCGATCAGTTCCTCAGTCCCACCGGCAGTTTCTCTGACCCACCTGACAGTTCCTCTGTTCCATGTACAGTTTCTCTAACCCACTGGACAGTTCCTCTGTCCCATGTACAGTTCTTCTGTCTATCTGACCACAAGTGGATGGGTGTAATACCCTCCGGTAAAATAAATATACTCGAACATATGTTAAAATGTAGATTCCTACAGTCATGAATGTATGTTCATAGACCGAACAGTTCCACTGCCCCACCGATCAGTTCCTCGGTCCCACCGGCAGTTTCTCTGACCCACCTGACAGTTTCTCTGACCCACCTGACAGTTTGTCTGTTCCATGTACAGTTTCTCTAACCCACTGGACAGTTCCTCTGTTCCATGTACAGTTCTTCTCTCCCGCCAATTAGTTCGTCTGTCCCACCGGACAGTTCCTCTGTCCCACCGGACATTTCCTCTGTACCACCGGACCGTGCCTCTGTCCCACCGGACAGTTCCTCTGTTCCATGAACAGTTCCTCTGTCCGATCAGACAGTTCCTCTGTCCCACCGGACAGTTCTTTTGTTCCATGAACAGTTCCTCTGTCAAATCGGACAGTTCCTCTGCCCCACCGGACAGTTCCTCTGTCCCACCGGACAGTTCCTCTGTCCCACCGGACCGTGCCTCTGTCCCACTGGACAGTTCCACTGTCCCACCGGACAGTTCCTCTGTCCCACCGGACAGTTCCTCTGTTCCATGAACAGTTCCTTTGTCCCATCGGACAGTTCCTCTGTCCCACCGGACAGTTCCTCTGTCCAATCGTACAGTTCTTCTGTCTGTCTGACCACAAGTGGATGGGTGTAATACCCTCCGGTAAAATAAATATACTCGTATATATGTTAAATTGTAGATTCCTACAGTCATGAATGTATGTTCATACACCGAACAGTTCCTCTGCCCCACCGATCAGTTCCTCGGTCCCACCGGCAGTTTCTCTGACCCACCTGACAGTTCCTCTGTTCTATGTACAGTTTCTCTAATCCACTGGACAGTTCCTCTGTCCCATGTACAGTTCTTCTCTCCCGCCAATTAGTTCCTCTTTCCCACCGGACTGTTCTTCTGTTCCATGAACAGTTCCTCTGTCCCATCGGACAGTTCCTTTGTTCCACCGAACAGTTCCTCTGCCCCACCGATCAGTTCCTCAGTCCCACCGGCAGTTTCTCTGACCCACCTGACAGTTCCTCTGTTCCATGTACAGTTTCTCTAACCCACTGGACAGTTCCTCTGTCCCATGTACAGTTCTTCTGTCTATCTGACCACAAGTGGATGGGTGTAATACCCTCCGGTAAAATAAATATACTCGTACATATGTTAAAATGTAGATTCCTACAGTCATGAATGTATGTTCATAGACCGAACAGTTCCAGTGCCCCACCGATCAGTTCCTCGGTCCCACCGGCAGTTTCTCTGACCCACCTGACAGTTCCTCTGTTCCATGTACAGTTTCTCTAACCCACTGGACAGTTCCTCTGTCCCATGTACAGTTCTTCTCTCCCGCCAATTAGTTCCTCTTTCCCACCGGACTGTTCTTCTGTTCCATGAACAGTTCCTCTGTCCCATCGGACAGTTCCTTTGTTCCACCGAACAGTTCCTCTGCCCCACCGATCAGTTCCTCGGTCCCACCGGCAGTTTCTCTGACCCACCTGACAGTTCCTCTGTTCCATGTACAGTTCCTCGGTCCCACCGGCAGTTTCTCTGACCCACCTGACAGTTTCTCTGTTCCATGTACAGTTTCTCTAACCCACTTGACAGTTCCTCTGTCCCATGTTCAGTTCTTCTCTCCCGCCAATTAGTTCCTCTTTTCCACCGGACAGTTCATCTGTTCCATGAACAGTTCCTCTGTCCCATCGGACAGTTCCTCTGCCCCACCGGACAGTTCCTCTGTCCCACCGGACAGTTCCTCTGTCCCACCGGACCGTGCCTCTGTCCCACTGGACAGTTTCACTGTCCCACCGGACAGTTCCTCTGTTCCATGAACAGTTCCTTTGTCCCATCGAACAGTTCCTCTGTCCCACCGGACAGTTCCTCTGTCCCACCGGACAGTTCCTCCGTCCCACCGGACAATTACTCTGTCCCACCGGACATTTCCTCTGTCCCACCGGACAGTTCCTCTGTCCCACCGGACAGTTCCTCCGTCCCACCGGACAATTACTCTGTCCCACCGGACATTTCCTCTGTCCCACCGGACAGTTCCTCTGTCCCATCGGACAGTTCCTCTGTCCGACCGGACAGTTCCTCTGTCCAATCGTACAGTTCATTTGTCTGTCTGACCACAAGTGGATGGGTGTAATACCCTCCGGTAAAATAAATATACTCGTATATATATTTAATTGTAGATTCCTACAGTCATGAATGTATGTTCATACACCGAACAGTTCCTCTGCCCCACCGATCAGTTCCTCGGTCCCACCGGCAGTTTCTCTGACCCACCTGACAGTTCCTCTGTTCCATGTACGGTTTCTCTAACCCACTGAACAGTTCCTCTGTCCCATGTACAGTTCTTCTCTCCCGCCAATTAGTTCCTCTTTCCCACCGGACTGTTCTTCTGTTCCATGAACAGTTCCTCTGTCCCATCGGACAGTTCCTTTGTTCAACGGAACAGTTCCTCTGCCCCACCGATCAGTTCCTCGATCCCACCGGCAGTTTCTCTGACCCACCTGACAGTTCCTCTGTTCCATGTACAGTGTCTCTAACCCACTGGACAGTTCCTCTGTCCCATGTACAGTTCTTCTCTCCCGCCAATTAGTTCGTCTGTCCCACCGGACAGTTCCTCTGTCCAATCGTACAGTTCTTCTGTCTGTCTGACCACAAGTGGATGGGTGTAATACTCTCCGGTAAAATAAAAATACTCGTACATATGTTCAAATGTAGATTCCTACAGTCATGAATGTATGTACATACACCGAACAGTTCCTCTGCCCCACCGGACAGTTCCTCTGTACCACCGGACAGTTCCTCTGTCCCACCGGACCGTGCCTCTGTCCCACCGGACAGTTCCTCTGTCCCACCGGACAGTTCCTCTGTTCCATGAACAGTTCCTCTGTCCCATCGGACAGTTCCTCTGTCCAATCGTACAGTTCTTTTGTCTGTCTGACCACAAAAGGGGATGGGTGTAATACCCTCCGGTAAAATAAATATACTCGTACATATGTTCAAATGTAGATTCCTACAGTCATGAACGTATGTTCATACACCGAACAGTTCCTCTGCCCCACCGATCAGTTCCTCGGTCCCACCGGCAGTTTCTCTGACCCACCTGACAGTTCCTCTGTTCCATGTACAGTTTCTCTAACCCTCTGGACAGTTCCTCTGTCCCGTGTACAGTTCTTCTCTCCATCCAATTAGTTCGTCTGTCCCACCGGACAGTTCCTCTGTTCCATGAACAGTTCCTGTGTCCCATCGGACCGTGCCTCTGTCCCACCGGACAGTTCTTCTGATCTATGTACAGTTCCTGTGTTCCACCGGACAGTTCCTCTGTCCCACCGGACAGTTCCTCTGTCCCAACGGACAGTTCCTCTGTCCCAACGGTAAGTTCCTCTGTCCCACCGGACAGTTCCTGTGTCCCACCGGACAGTTCCTCTGACCCACCTGACAGTTCCTCTGTTCCATGTACAGTTTCTCTAACCCACTGGACAGTTCCTCTGTCCCATGAACAGTTCTTCTGTCTGTCTGACCACAAGTGGATGGGTGTAATACCCTCCGGTAAAATAAATATACTCGTACATATGTTCAAATGTAGATTCCTACAGTCATGAATGTATGTTCATACACCGAACAGTTTCTCTAACCCACTGGACAGTTCCTCTGTTCCATGTACAGTTCTTCTCTCCCGCCAATTAGTTCGTCTGTCCCACCGGACAGTTCCTTTGTCTCACCGGACATTTCCTCTGTACCACCGGACCGTGCCTCTGTCCCACCGGACAGTTCCTCTGTTCCATGAACAGTTCCTCTGTCCGATCAGACAGTTCCTCTGTCCCACCGGACAGTTCTTTTGTTCCATGAACAGTTCCTCTGTCAAATCGGACAGTTCCTCTGTCCCACCGGACAGTTCCTCTGTCCCACCGATCAGTTCCTTGGTCCCACCGGCAGTTCCTCTAACCCATCGGACACTTCCTCTGTCCCACCGGACCGTGCCTCTGTCCCACCGGACAGTTCCTCTGTCCCACCGGAAAGTTCCTCTGTCCGACCGGACAGTTCCTTTGTTCCACCGAACAGTTCCTCTGCCCCACCGATCAGTTCCTCTTTCCCACCGGACAGTTCTTCTGTCTCATGAACAGTTCCTCTGTCCCATCGGACAGTTCCTTTGTTCCACCGAACAGTTCCTCTGCCCCACCGATCAGTTCCTCGGTCCCACCGGCAGTTTCTCTGACCCACCTGACAGTTTCTCTGTTCCATGTACAGTTTCTCTAACCCACTGGACAGTTCCTCTGTCCCATGTACAGTTCTTCTCTCCCGCCAATTAGTTCCTCTTTTCCACCGGACAGTTCATCTGTTCCATGAACAGTTCCTCTGTCCCATCGGACAGTTCCTCTGCCCCACCGGACAGTTCCTCTGTCCGACCGGACAGTTCCTCTGTCCCACCGGACAGTTCCTCTGTCCAATCGTACAGTTCTTCTGTCTGTCTGACCACAAGTGGATGGGTGTAATACCCTCCGGTAAAATAAATATACTCGTATATATGTTAAATTGTAGATTCCTACAGTCATGAATGTATGTTCATACACCGAACAGTTCCTCTGCCCCACCGATCAGTTCCTCGGTCCCACCGGCAGTTTCTCTGACCCACCTGACAGTTCCTCTGTTCTATGTACAGTTTCTCTAATCCACTGGACAGTTCCTCTGTCCCATGTACAGTTCTTCTCTCCCGCCAATTAGTTCCTCTTTCCCACCGGACTGTTCTTCTGTTCCATGAACAGTTCCTCTGTCCCATCGGACAGTTCCTTTGTTCCACCGAACAGTTCCTCTGCCCCACCGATCAGTTCCTCAGTCCCACCGGCAGTTTCTCTGACCCACCTGACAGTTCCTCTGTTCCATGTACAGTTTCTCTAACCCACTGGACAGTTCCTCTGTCCCATGTACAGTTCTTCTGTCTATCTGACCACAAGTGGATGGGTGTAATACCCTCCGGTAAAATAAATATACTCGTACATATGTTGAAATGTAGATTCCTACAGTCATGAATGTATGTTCATAGACCGAACAGTTCCAGTGCCCCACCGATCAGTTCCTCGGTCCCACCGGCAGTTTCTCTGACCCACCTGACAGTTCCTCTGTTCCATGTACAGTTTCTCTAACCCACTGGACAGTTCCTCTGTCCCATGTACAGTTCTTCTCTCCCGCCAATTAGTTCCTCTTTCCCACCGGACTGTTCTTCTGTTCCATGAACAGTTCCTCTGTCCCATCGGACAGTTCCTTTGTTCCACCGAACAGTTCCTCTGCCCCACCGATCAGTTCCTCGGTCCCACCGGCAGTTTCTCTGACCCACCTGACAGTTCCTCTGTTCCATGTACAGTTCCTCGGTCCCACCGGCAGTTTCTCTGACCCACCTGACAGTTTCTCTGTTCCATGTACAGTTTCTCTAACCCACTTGACAGTTCCTCTGTCCCATGTTCAGTTCTTCTCTCCCGCCAATTAGTTCCTCTTTTCCACCGGACAGTTCATCTGTTCCATGAACAGTTCCTCTGTCCCATCGGACAGTTCCTCTGCCCCACCGGACAGTTCCTCTGTCCCACCGGACAGTTCCTCTGTCCCACCGGACCGTGCCTCTGTCCCACTGGACAGTTTCACTGTCCCACCGGACAGTTCCTCTGTTCCATGAACAGTTCCTTTGTCCCATCGAACAGTTCCTCTGTCCCACCGGACAGTTCCTCTGTCCCACCGGACAGTTCCTCCGTCCCACCGGACAATTACTCTGTCCCACCGGACATTTCCTCTGTCCCACCGGACAGTTCCTCTGTCCCACCGGACAGTTCCTCCGTCCCACCGGACAATTACTCTGTCCCACCGGACATTTCCTCTGTCCCACCGGACAGTTCCTCTGTCCCATCGGACAGTTCCTCTGTCCGACCGGACAGTTCCTCTGTGCAATCGTACAGTTCTTTTGTCTGTCTGACCACAAGTGGATGGGTGTAATACCCTCCGGTAAAATAAATATACTCGTATATATATTTAATTGTAGATTCCTACAGTCATGAATGTATGTTCATACACCGAACAGTTCCTCTGCCCCACCGATCAGTTCCTCGGTCCCACCGGCAGTTTCTCTGACCCACCTGACAGTTCCTCTGTTCCATGTACGGTTTCTCTAACCCACTGAACAGTTCCTCTGTCCCATGTACAGTTCTTCTCTCCCGCCAATTAGTTCCTCTTTCCCACCGGACTGTTCTTCTGTTCCATGAACAGTTCCTCTGTCCCATCGGACAGTTCCTTTGTTCAACGGAACAGTTCCTCTGCCCCACCGATCAGTTCCTCGATCCCACCGGCAGTTTCTCTGACCCACCTGACAGTTCCTCTGTTCCATGTACAGTGTCTCTAACCCACTGGACAGTTCCTCTGTCCCATGTACAGTTCTTCTCTCCCGCCAATTAGTTCGTCTGTCCCACCGGACAGTTCCTCTGTCCAATCGTACAGTTCTTCTGTCTGTCTGACCACAAGTGGATGGGTGTAATACTCTCCGGTAAAATAAAAATACTCGTACATATGTTCAAATGTAGATTCCTACAGTCATGAATGTATGTACATACTCCGAACAGTTCCTCTGCCCCACCGGACAGTTCCTCTGTACCACCGGACAGTTCCTCTGTCCCACCGGACCGTGCCTCTGTCCCACCGGACAGTTCCTCTGTCCCACCGGACAGTTCCTCTGTTCCATGAACAGTTCTTCTGTCCCATCGGACAGTTCCTCTGTCCAATCGTACAGTTCTTTTGTCTGTCTGACCACAAAAGGGGATGGGTGTAATACCCTCCGGTAAAATAAATATACTCGTACATATGTTCAAATGTAGATTCCTACAGTCATGAACGTATGTTCATACACCGAACAGTTCCTCTGCCCCACCGATCAGTTCCTCGGTCCCACCGGCAGTTTCTCTGACCCACCTGACAGTTCCTCTGTTCCATGTACAGTTTCTCTAACCCTCTGGACAGTTCCTCTGTCCCGTGTACAGTTCTTCTCTCCATCCAATTAGTTCGTCTGTCCCACCGGACAGTTCCTCTGTTCCATGAACAGTTCCTGTGTCCCATCGGACCGTGCCTCTGTCCCACCGGACAGTTCTTCTGATCTATGTACAGTTCCTGTGTTCCACCGGACAGTTCCTCTGTCCCACCGGACAGTTCCTCTGTCCCAACGGACAGTTCCTCTGTCCCAACGGTAAGTTCCTCTGTCCCACCGGACAGTTCCTGTGTCCCACCGGACAGTTCCTCTGACCCACCTGACAGTTCCTCTGTTCCATGTACAGTTTCTCTAACCCACTGGACAGTTCCTCTGTCCCATGAACAGTTCTTCTGTCTGTCTGACCACAAGTGGATGGGTGTAATACCCTCCGGTAAAATAAATATACTCGTACATATGTTCAAATGTAGATTCCTACAGTCATGAATGTATGTTCATACACCGAACAGTTTCTCTAACCCACTGGACAGTTCCTCTGTTCCATGTACAGTTCTTCTCTCCCGCCAATTAGTTCGTCTGTCCCACCGGACAGTTCCTTTGTCCCACCGGACATTTCCTCTGTACCACCGGACCGTGCCTCTGTCCCACCGGACAGTTCCTCTGTTCCATGAACAGTTCCTCTGTCCGATCAGACAGTTCCTCTGTCCCACCGGACAGTTCTTTTGTTCCATGAACAGTTCCTCTGTCAAATCGGACAGTTCCTCTGTCCCACCGGACAGTTCCTCTGTCCCACCGATCAGTTCCTTGGTCCCACCGGCAGTTCCTCTAACCCATCGGACACTTCCTCTGTCCCACCGGACCGTGCCTCTGTCCCACCGGACAGTTCCTCTGTCCCACCGGACAGTTCCTCTGTCCGACCGGACAGTTCCTTTGTTCCACCGAACAGTTCCTCTGCCCCACCGATCAGTTCCTCTTTCCCACCGGACAGTTCTTCTGTCTCATGAACAGTTCCTCTGTCCCATCGGACAGTTCCTTTGTTCCACCGAACAGTTCCTCTGCCCCACCGATCAGTTCCTCGGTCCCACCGGCAGTTTCTCTGACCCACCTGACAGTTTCTCTGTTCCATGTACAGTTTCTCTAACCCACTGGACAGTTCCTCTGTCCCATGTACAGTTCTTCTCTCCCGCCAATTAGTTCCTCTTTTCCACCGGACAGTTCATCTGTTCCATGAACAGTTCCTCTGTCCCATCGGACAGTTCCTCTGCCCCACCGGACAGTTCCTCTGTCCGACCGGACAGTTCCTCTGTCCCACCGGACCGTGCCTCTGTTCCATGAACAGTTCCTTTGTCCCATCGGACAGTTCCTCTGTCCGACCGGACAGTTCCTCTGTCCAATCGTACAGTTCTTCTGTCTGTCTGACCACAAGTGGATGGGTGTAATACCCTCCGGTAAAATAAATATACTCGTACATATGTTAAAATGTAGATTCCTACAGTCATGAATGTATGTTCATACACCGAACAGTTCCTCTGCCCCACCGATCAGTTCCTTGGTCCCACCGGCAGTTTCTCTGACCCACCTGACAGTTCCTCTGTTCTATGTAAAGTTTCTCTAACCCACTGGACAGTTCCTCTGTCCCATGTACAGTTCTTCTCTCCCGCCAATTAGTTCCTCTTTCCCACCGGACTGTTCTTCTGTTCCATGAACAGTTCCTCTGTCCCATCGGACAGTTCCTTTGTTCCACCGAACAGTTCCTCTGCCCCACCGATCAGTTCCTCGGTCCCACCGGCAGTTTCTCTGACCCACCTGACAGTTCCTCTGTTCCATGTACAGTTTTCCTAACCCACTGGACAGTTCCTCTGTCACATGTACAGTTCTTCTCTCCCGCCAATTAGTTCCTCTTTTCCACCGGACAGTTCTTCTGTTCCATGAACAGTTCCTCTGTCCCATCGGACAGTTCCTCTGCCCCACCGGACAGTTCTTCTGTCCCACCGGACAGTTCCTCTGTCCCTCCGGACCGTGCCTCTGTCCCACCGGACAGTTCCACTGTCCCACCGGACAGTTCCTCTGTTCCATGAACAGTTCCTCTGTCCCATCGGACAGTTCCTCTGTCCGACCGGACAGTTCCTCTGTCCCACCGGACAGTTCTTCTGTTCCATGAACAGTTCCTCTGTCCAATCGGACAGTTCCTCTGTCCCACCGGACACTTTCTCTGTCCCACCTTTCAGTTCCTCTTTCCCACCGGACAGTTCTTCTGTCTCATGAACAGTTCCTCTGTCCCATCGGACAGTTCCTTTGTTCCACCGAACAGTTCCTCTGCCCCACCGATCAGTTCCTCGGTCCCACCGGCAGTTTCTCTGACCCACCTGACAGTTCCTCTGTTCCATGTACAGTTCCTCGGTCCCACCGGCAGTTTCTCTGACCCACCTGACAGTTTCTCTGTTCCATGTACAGTTTCTCTAACCCACTTGACAGTTCCTCTGTCCCATGTACAGTTCTTCTCTCCCGCCAATTAGTTCCTCTTTTCCACCGGACAGTTCATCTGTTCCTTGAACAGTTCCTCTGTCCCATCGGACAGTTCCTCTGCCCCACCGGACAGTTCCTCTGTCCCACCGGACAGTTCCTCTGTCCCACCGGACCGTGCCTCTGTCCCACTGGACAGTTCCACTGTCCCACCGGACAGTTCCTCTGTCCCACCGGACAGTTCCTCTGTTCCATGAACAGTTCCTTTGTCCCATCGGACAGTTCCTCTGTCCCACCGGACAGTTCCTCTGTCCAATCGTACAGTTCTTCTGTCTGTCTGACCACAAGTGGATGGGTGTAATACTCTCCGGTAAAATAAATATACTCGTACATATGTGCAAATGTAGATTCCTACAGTCATGAATGTATGTTCATACACCGAACAGTTCCTCTGTCCCACCGGACAGTTCCTCTGTCCCACCTAACCGTGCTTCTGTCCCACCGGACTGTTCCTCTGTCCCACCGGACAGTTCCTCTGTCCCACCGGACCGTGCCTCTGTCCCACCGGACAGTTCCTCTGTCCCACCGGACCGTGCCTCTGTCCTACCGGACAGTTCCTCTGTCCCACCGGACAGTTCCTCTGTTCCATGAACAGTTCCTCTGTCCCATCGGACAGTTCCTCTGTCCGACCGGACAGTTCCTCTGTCCAATCGTACAGTTCTTCTGTCTGTCTGACCACAAGTGGATGGGTGTAATACCCTCCGGTAAAATAAATATACTCGTACATATGTTTAATTGTAGATTCCTACAGTCATTAATGTATTTTCATACACCGAACAGTTCCACTGCCCCACCGATCAGTTCCTCGGTCTCACCGGCAGTTTCTCTGACCCACCTGACAGTTCCTCTGTTCCATGTACAGTTTCTCTAACCCACTAGACAGTTCCTCTGTCCCATGTAAAGTTCTTCTGTCTTTCTGACCACAAGTGGATGGGTGTAATACCCTTCGGTAAAATAAATATACTCGTACATATGTTAAAATGTAGATTCCTACAGTCATGAATGTATGTTCATACACCGAACAGTTCCTCTGCCCCACCGATCAGTTCCTTGGTCCCACCGGCAGTTTCTCTGACCCACCTGACAGTTCCTCTGTTCTATGTACAGTTTCTCTAACCCACTGGACAGTTCTTCTGTCCCATGTACAGTTCTTCTCTCCCGCCAATTAGTTCCTCTTTCCCACCGGACTGTTCTTCTGTTCCATGAACAGTTCCTCTGTCCCATCGGACAGTTCCTTTGTTCCACCGAACAGTTCCTCTGCCCCACCGATCAGTTCCTCGGTCCCACCGGCAGTTTCTCTGACCCACCTGACAGTTCCTCTGTTCCATGTACAGTTTTCCTAACCCACTGGACAGTTCCTCTGTCACATGTACAGTTCTTCTCTCCCGCCAATTAGTTCCTCTTTTCCACCGGACAGTTCTTCTGTTCCATGAACAGTTCCTCTGTCCCATCGGACAGTTCCTCTGCCCCACCGGATAGTTCTTCTGTCCCACCGGACAGTTCCTCTGTCCCTCCGGACCGTGCCTCTGTCCCACCGGACAGTTCCACTGTCCCACCGGACAGTTCCTCTGTTCCATGAACAGTTCCTCTGTCCCATCGGACAGTTCCTCTGTCCGACCGGACAGTTCCTCTGTCCCACCGGACAGTTCTTCTGTTCCATGAACAGTTCCTCTGTCCAATCGGACAGTTCCTCTGTCCCACCGGACACTTTCTCTGTCCCACCTTTCAGTTCCTCTTTCCCACCGGACAGTTCTTCTGTCTCATGAACAGTTCCTCTGTCCCATCGGACAGTTCCTTTGTTCCACCGAACAGTTCCTCTGCCCCACCGATCAGTTCCTCGGTCCCACCGGCAGTTTCTCTGACCCACCTGACAGTTCCTCTGTTCCATGTACAGTTCCTCGGTCCCACCGGCAGTTTCTCTGACCCACCTGACAGTTTCTCTGTTCCATGTACAGTTTCTCTAACCCACTTGACAGTTCCTCTGTCCCATGTACAGTTCTTCTCTCCCGCCAATTAGTTCCTCTTTTCCACCGGACAGTTCATCTGTTCCATGAACAGTTCCTCTGTCCCATCGGACAGTTCCTCTGCCCCACCGGACAGTTCCTCTGTCCCACCGGACAGTTCCTCTGTCCCACCGGACCGTACCTCTGTCCCACTGGACAGTTCCACTGTCCCACCGGACAGTTCCTCTGTCCCACCGGACAGTTCCTCTGTTCCATGAACAGTTCCTTTGTCCCATCGAACAGTTCCTCTGTCCCACCGGACAGTTCCTCTGTCCCACCGGACAGTTCCTCCGTCCCACCGGACAATTACTCTGTCCCACCGGACATTTCCTCTGTCCCACCGGACAGTTCCTCTGTCCCACCGGACAGTTCCTCTGTTCCATGAAAAGTTCCTCTGTCCCATCGGACAGTTCCTCTGTCCGACCGGACAGTTCCTCTGTCCAATCGTACAGTTCTTTTGTCTGTCTGACCACAAGTGGATGGGTGTAATACCCTCCGGTAAAATAAATATACTCGTATATATGTTTAATTGTAGATTCCTACAGTCATGAATGTATGTTCATACACCGAACAGTTCCTCTGCCCCACCGATCAGTTCCTCGGTCCCACCGGCAGTTTCCCTGACCCACCTGACAGTTCCTCTGTTCCATGTACAGTGTCTCTAACCCACTGGACAAATCCTCTGTCCCATGTACAGTTCTTCTCTCCCGCCAATTAGTTCGTCTGTCCCACCGGACAGTTCCTCTGTCCAATCGTACAGTTCTTCTGTCTGTCTGACCACAAGTGGATGGGTGTAATACTCTCCGGTAAAATAAAAATACTCGTACATATGTTCAAATGTAGATTCCTACAGTCATGAATGTATGTACATACACCGAACAGTTCCTCTGCCCCACCGGACAGTTCGTCTGTCCCACCGGACAGTTCCTCTGTCCAATCGTACAGTTCTTCTGTCTGTCTGACCACAAGTGGATGGGTGTAATACTCTCCGGTAAAATAAAAATACTCGTACATATGTTCAAATGTAGATTCCTACAGTCATGAATGTATGTTCATACACCGAACAGTTTCTCTAACCCACTGGACAGTTCCTCTGTTCCATGTACAGTTCTTCTCTCCCGCCAATTAGTTCGTCTGTCCCACCGGACAGTTCCTCTGTCCCACCGGACATTTCCTCTGTACCACCGGACCGTGCCTCTGTCCCACCGGACAGTTCCTCTGTTCCATGAACAGTTCCTCTGTCCGATCAGAGAGTTCCTCTGTCCCACCGGACAGTTCTTTTGTTCCATGAACAGTTCCTCTGTCAAATCGGACAGTTCCTCTGTCCCACCGGACAGTTCCTCTGTCCCACCGATCAGTTCCTTGGTCCCACCGGCAGTTTCTCTGACCCACCTGACAGTTCCTCTGTTCCATGAACAGTTCCTCTGTCAAATCGGACAGTTCCTCTGTCCCACCGGACAGTTCCTCTGTCCCACCGATCAGTTCCTCGGTCCCACCGGCAGTTTCTCTGACCCACCTGACAGTTTCTCTGTTCCATGTACAGTTTCTCTAACCCACTGGACAGTTCCTCTGTCCCATGTACAGTTCTTCTCTCCCGCCAATTAGTTCCTCTTTTCCACCGGACAGTTCATCTGTTCCATGAACAGTTCCTCTGTGCCATCGGACAGTTCCTCTGCCCCACCGGACAGTTCCTCTGTCCCACCGGACAGTTCCTCTGTCCCACCGGACCGTGCCTCTGTCCCACTGGACAGTTCCACTGTCCCACCGGACAGTTCCTCTGTCCCACCGGACAGTTCCTCTGTTCCATGAACAGTTCCTTTGTCCCATCGGACAGTTCCTCTGTCCCACCGGACAGTTCCTCTGTCCAATCGTACAGTTCTTCTGTCTGTCTGACCACAAGTGGATGGGTGTAATACTCTCCGGTAAAATAAATATACTCGTACATATGTGCAAATGTAGATTCCTACAGTCATGAATGTATGTTCATACACCGAACAGTTCCTCTGTCCCACCGGACAGTTCCTCTGTCCCACCTAACCGTGCTTCTGTCCCACCGGACTGTTCCTCTGTCCCACCGGACAGTTCCTCTGTCCCACCGGACCGTGCCTCTGTCCCACCGGACAGTTCCTCTGTCCCACCGGACCGTGCCTCTGTCCCACCGGACAGTTCCTCTGTCCCACCGGACAGTTCCTCTGTTCCATGAACAGTTCCTCTGTCCCATCGGACAGTTCCTCTGTCCGACCGGACAGTTTCTCTGTCCAATCGTACAGTTCTTCTGTCTGTCTGACCACAAGTGGATGGGTGTAATTCCCTCCGGTAAAATAAATATACTCGTACATATGTTTAATTGTAGATTCCTACAGTCATTAATGTATTTTCATACACCGAACAGTTCCACTGCCCCACCGATCAGTTCCTCGGTCCCACCGGCAGTTTCTCTGACCCACCTGACAGTTCCTCTGTTCCATGTACAGTTTCTCTAACCCACTAGACAGTTCCTCTGTCCCATGTAAAGTTCTTCTGTCTTTCTGACCACAAGTGGATGGGTGTAATACCCTTCGGTAAAATAAATATACTCGTACATATGTTAAAATGTAGATTCCTACAGTCATGAATGTATGTTCATACACCGAACAGTTCCTCTGCCCCACCGATCAGTTCCTTGGTCCCACCGGCAGTTTCTCTGACCCACCTGACAGTTCCTCTGTTCTATGTACAGTTTCTCTAACCCACTGGACAGTTCCTCTGTCCCATGTACAGTTCTTCTCTCCCGCCAATTAGTTCCTCTTTCCCACCGGACTGTTCTTCTGTTCCATGAACAGTTCCTCTGTCCCATCGGACAGTTCCTTTGTTCCACCGAACAGTTCCTCTGCCCCACCGATCAGTTCCTCGGTCCCACCGGCAGTTTCTCTGACCCACCTGACAGTTCCTCTGTTCCATGTACAGTTTCTCTAACCCACTGGACAGTTCCTCTGTCACATGTACAGTTCTTCTCTCCCGCCAATTAGTTCCTCTTTTCCACCGGACAGTTCTTCTGTTCCATGAACAGTTCCTCTGTCCCATCGGACAGTTCCTCTGCCCCACCGGACAGTTCTTCTGTCCCACCGGACAGTTCCTCTGTCCCTCCGGACCGTGCCTCTGTCCCACCGGACAGTTCCACTGTCCCACCGGACAGTTCCTCTGTTCCATGAACAGTTCCTCTGTCCCATCGGACAGTTCCTCTGTCCGACCGGACAGTTCCTCTGTCCCACCGGACAGTTCTTCTGTTCCATGAACAGTTCCTTTGTCCAATCGGACAGTTCCTCTGTCCCACCGGACACTTTCTCTGTCCCACCTTTCAGTTCCTCTTTCCCACCGGACAGTTCTTCTGTCTCATGAACAGTTCCTCTGTCCCATCGGACAGTTCCTTTGTTCCACCGAACAGTTCCTCTGCCCCACCGATCAGTTCCTCGGTCCCACCGGCAGTTTCTCTGACCCACCTGACAGTTCCTCTGTTCCATGTACAGTTCCTCGGTCCCACCGGCAGTTTCTCTGACCCACCTGACAGTTCCTCTGTCCCATGTACAGTTCTTCTCTCCCGCCAATTAGTTCGTCTGTCCCACCGGACAGTTCCTCTGTCCAATCGTACAGTTCTTCTGTCTGTCTGACCACAAGTGGATTGGTGTAATACTCTCCGGTAAAATAAAAATACTCGTACATATGTTCAAATGTAGATTCCTACAGTCATGAATGTATGTACATACACCGAACAGTTCCTCTGCCCCACCGGACAGTTCGTCTGTCCCACCGGACAGTTCCTCTGTCCAATCGTACAGTTCTTCTGTCTGTCTGACCACAAGTGGATGGGTGTAATACTCTCCGGTAAAATAAAAATACTCGTACATATGTTCAAATGTAGATTCCTACAGTCATGAATGTATGTTCATACACCGAACAGTTTCTCTAACCCACTGGACAGTTCCTCTGTTCCATGTACAGTTCTTCTCTCCCGCCAATAAGTTCGTCTGTCCCACCGGACAGTTCCTCTGTCCCACCGGACATTTCCTCTGTACCACCGGACCGTGCCTCTGTCCCACCGGACAGTTCCTCTGTTCCATGAACAGTTCCTCTGTCCGATCAGACAGTTCCTCTGTCCCACCGGACAGTTCTTTTGTTCCATGAACAGTTCCTCTGTCAAATCGGACAGTTACTCTGTCCGACCGGACAGTTCCTTTGTTCCACCGAACAGTTCCTCTGCCCCACCGATCAGTTCCTCTTTCCCACCGGACAGTTCTTCTGTCTCATGAACAGTTCCTCTGTCCCATCGGACAGTTCCTTTGTTCCACCGAACAGTTCCTCTGCCCCACCGATCAGTTCCTCGGTCCCACCGGCAGTTTCTCTGACCCACCTGACAGTTCCTCTGTTCCATGTACAGTTCCTCGGTCCCACCGGCAGTTTCTCTGACCCACCTGACAGTTTCTCTGTTCCATGTACAGTTTCTCTAACCCACTGGACAGTTCCTCTGTCCCATGTACAGTTCTTCTCTCCCGCCAATTAGTTCCTCTTTTCCACCGGACAGTTCATCTGTTCCATGAACAGTTCCTCTGTCCCATCGGACAGTTCCTCTGCCCCACCGGACAGTTCCTCTGTCCCACCGGACAGTTCCTCTGTCCCACCGGACCGTGCCTCTGTTCCATGAACAGTTCCTTTGTCCCATCGGACAGTTCCTCTGTCCGACCGGACAGTTCCTCTGTCCAATCGTACAGTTCTTCTGTCTGTCTGACCACAAGTGGATGGGTGTAATACCCTCCGGTAAAATAAATATACTCGTACATATGTTTAATTGTAGATTCCTACAGTCATTAATGTATTTTCATACACCGAACAGTTCCACTGCCCCACCGATCAGTTCCTCGGTCCCACCGGCAGTTTCTCTGACCCACCTGACAGTTCCTCTGTTCCATGTACAGTTTCTCTAACCCACTAGACAGTTCCTCTGTCCCATGTAAAGTTCTTCTGTCTTTCTGACCACAAGTGGATGGGTGTAATACCCTTCGGTAAAATAAATATACTCGTACATATGTTAAAATGTAGATTCCTACAGTCATGAATGTATGTTCATACACCGAACAGTTCCTCTGCCCCACCGATCAGTTCCTTGGTCCCACCGGCAGTTTCTCTGACCCACCTGACAGTTCCTCTGTTCTATGTACAGTTTCTCTAACCCACTTGACAGTTCCTCTGTCCCATGTACAGTTCTTCTCTCCCGCCAATTAGTTCCTCTTTCCCACCGGACTGTTCTTCTGTTCCATGAACAGTTCCTCTGTCCCATCGGACAGTTCCTTTGTTCCACCGAACAGTTCCTCTGCCCCACCGATCAGTTCCTCGGTCCCACCGGCAGTTTCTCTGACCCACCTGACAGTTCCTCTGTTCCATGTACAGTTTTCCTAACCCACTGGACAGTTCCTCTGTCACATGTACAGTTCTTCTCTCCCGCCAATTAGTTCCTCTTTTCCACCGGACAGTTCTTCTGTTCCATGAACAGTTCCTCTGTCCCATCGGACAGTTCCTCTGCCCCACCGGACAGTTCTTCTGTCCCACCGGACAGTTCCTCTGTCCCTCCGGACCGTGCCTCTGTCCCACCGGACAGTTCCTCTGTTCCATGAACAGTTCCTCTGTCCGATCAGACAGTTCCTCTGTCCCACCGGACAGTTCTTTTGTTCCATGAACAGTTCCTCTGTCAAATCGGACAGTTCCTCTGTCCCACCGGACAGTTCCTCTGTCCCACCGATCAGTTCCTTGGTCCCACCGGCAGTTTCTCTGACCCACCTGACAGTTCCTCTGTTCCATGAACAGTTCCTCTGTCAAATCGGACAGTTCCTCTGTCCCACCGGACAGTTCCTCTGTCCCACCGATAGGTTCCTTGGTCCCACCGGCAGTTTCTCTGACCCACCTGACAGTTCCTCTGTTCCATGTACAGTTTCTCTAACCCACTGGACAGTTCCTCTGTCCCATGTACATTTCTTCTCTCCCGCCAATTAGTTCCTCTTTCCAACCGGACAGTTCTTCTGTCTCATGAACAGTTCCTCTGTCCCATCGGACAGTTCCTTTGTTCCACCGAACAGTTCCTCTGCCCCACCGATCAGTTCCTCGGTCCCACCGGCAGTTTCTCTGACCCACCTGACAGTTCCTCTGTTCCATGTACAGTTCCTCGGTCCCACCGGCAGTTTCTCTGACCCACCTGACAGTTTCTCTGTTCCATGTACAGTTTCTCTAACCCACTGGACAGTTCCTCTGTTCCATGTACAGTTCTTCTCTCCCGCCAATTAGTTCGTCTGTCCCACCGGACAGTTCCTCTGTCCCACCGGACATTTCCTCTGTACCACCGGACCGTGCCTCTTTCCCACCGGACAGTTCCTCTGTTCCATGAACAGTTCCTCTGTCCGATCAGACAGTTCCTCTGTCCCACCGGACAGTTCTTTTGTTCCATGAACAGTTCCTCTGTCAAATCGGACAGTTCCTCTGCCCCACCGGACAGTTCCTCTGTCCCACCGGACAGTTCCTCTGTCCCACCGGACCGTGCCTCTATCCCACTGGACAGTTCCACTGTCCCACCGGACAGTTCCTCTGTCCCACCGGACAGTTCCTCTGTTCCATGAACAGTTCCTTTGTCCCATCGGACAGTTCCTCTGTCCCACCGGACAGTTCCTCTGTCCAATCGTACAGTTCTTCTGTCTGTCTGACCACAAGTGGATGGGTGTAATACCCTCCGGTAAAATAAATATACTCGTATATATGTTAAATTGTAGATTCCTACAGTCATGAATGTATGTTCATACACCGAACAGTTCCTCTGCCCCACCGATCAGTTCCTCGGTCCCACCGGCAGTTTCTCTGACCCACCTGACAGTTCCTCTGTTCTATGTACAGTTTCTCTAATCCACTGGACAGTTCCTCTGTCCCATGTACAGTTCTTCTCTCCCGCCAATTAGTTCCTCTTTCCCACCGGACTGTTCTTCTGTTCCATGAACAGTTCCTCTGTCCCATCGGACAGTTCCTTTGTTCCACCGAACAGTTCCTCTGCCCCACCGATCAGTTCCTCAGTCCCACCGGCAGTTTCTCTGACCCACCTGACAGTTCCTCTGTTCCATGTACAGTTTCTCTAACCCACTGGACAGTTCCTCTGTCCCATGTACAGTTCTTCTGTCTATCTGACCACAAGTGGATGGGTGTAATACCCTCCGGTAAAATAAATATACTCGTACATATGTTAAAATGTAGATTCCTACAGTCATGAATGTATGTTCATAGACCGAACAGTTCCAGTGCCCCACCGATCAGTTTCTCGGTCCCACCGGCAGTTTCTCTGACCCACCTGACAGTTCCTCTGTTCCATGTACAGTTTCTCTAACCCACTGGACAGTTCCTCTGTCCCACGTACAGTTCTTCTCTCCCGCCAATTAGTTCCTCTTTTCCACCGGACAGTTCTTCTGTTCCATGAACAGTTCCTCTGTCCCATCGGACAGTTCCTCTGCCCCACCGGACAGTTCCTCTGTCCCACCGGACAGTTCCTCTGTCCCACCGGACCGTGCCTCTGTCCCACCGGACAGTTCCACTGTCCCACCGGACAGTTCTTTTGTCTGTCTGACCACAAGTGGGGATGGGTGTAATACCCTCCGGTAAAATAAATAAACTCGTACATATGTTCAAATGAAGATTACTACAGTCATGAATGTATGTACATACACCGAACAGTTCCTCTGCCCCACCGGACAGTTCCTCTGTCCCACCAGACAGTTCCTCTGTCCCACCGGACAGTTCCTGTGTCCCACCGGACAGTTCCTCTGTCCCACCGGACAGTTTCTCTGACCCACCTGACAGTTTCTCTGTTCCATGTACAGTTTCTCTAATCCACTGGACAGTTCCTCTGTTCCATGTACACTTCTTCTCTCCCGCCAATTAGTTCGTCTGTCCCACCGGACAGTTCCTCTGTCCCACCGGACATTTCCTCTGTACCACCGGACCGTGCCTCTGTCCCACCGGACAGTTCCTCTGTTCCATGAACAGTTCCTCTGTCCGATCAGACAGTTCCTCTGTCCCACCGGACAGTTCTTTTGTTCCATGAACAGTTCCTCTGTCAAATCGGACAGTTCCTCTGCCCCACCGGACAGTTCCTCTGTCCCACCGGACAGTTCCTCTGTCCCACCGGACCGTGCCTCTGTCCCACTGGACAGTTCCACTGTCCCACCGGACAGTTCCTCTGTCCCACCGGACAGTTCCTCTGTTCCATGAACAGTTCCTTTGTCCCATCGGACAGTTCCTCTGTCCCACCGGACAGTTCCTCTGTCCAATCGTACAGTTCTTCTGTCTGTCTGACCACAAGTGGATGGGTGTAATACCCTCCGGTAAAATAAATATACTCGTATATATGTTAAATTGTTGATTCCTACAGTCATGAATGTATGTTCATACACCGAACAGTTCCTTTGCCCCACTGATCAGTTCCTCGGTCCCACCGGACAGTTCTTCTGTTCCATGAACAGTTCCTCTGTCCCATCGGACAGTTCCTCTGCCCCACCGGACAGTTCTTCTGTCCCACCGGACAGTTCCTTTGTCCCTCCGGACCGTGCCTCTGTCCCACCGGACAGTTCCACTGTCCCACCGGACAGTTCCTCTGTTCCATGAACAGTTCCTCTGTCCCATCGGACAGTTCCTCTGTCCGACCGGACAGTTCCTCTGTCCCACCGGACAGTTCCTCGGTCCCACCGGCAGTTTCTCTGACCCACCTGACAGTTCCTCTGTTCCATGTACAGTTTCTTTAACCCACTGGACAGTTCCTCTGTCCCATGTACAGTTCTTCTGTCTATCTGACCACAAGTGGATGGGTGTAATACCCTCCGGTAAAATAAATATACTCGTACATATGTTAAAATGTAGATTCCTACAGTCATGAATGTATGTTCATAGACCGAACAGTTCCACTGCCCCACCGATCAGTTCCTCGGTCCCACCGGCAGTTTCTCTGACCCACCTGAAAGTTCCTCTGTTCCATGTACAGTTTATCTAACCCACTGGACAGTTCCTCTGTCCCACGTACAGTTCTTCTCTCCCGCCAATTAGTTCCTCTTTTCCACCGGACAGTTCTTCTGTTCCATGAACAGTTCCTCTGTCCCATCGGACAGTTCCTCTGCCCCACCGGACAGTTCCTCTGTCCCACCGGACAGTTCCTCTGTCCCACCGGACCGTGCCTCTGTCCCACCGGACAGTTCCACTGTCCCACCGGACAGTTCTTTTGTCTGTCTGACCACAAGTGGGGATGGGTGTAATACCCTCCGGTAAAATAAATAAACTCGTACATATGTTCAAATGAAGATTACTACAGTCATGAATGTATGTACATACACCGAACAGTTCCTCTGCCCCACCGGACAGTTCCTCTGTCCCACCAGACAGTTCCTCTGTCCCACCGGACAGTTCCTGTGTCCCACCGGACAGTTCCTCTGTCCCTCCGGACAGTTCCTCTGTCCCAACGGACAGTTCCTCTGTCCCAACGGTAAGTTCCTCTGTCCCACAGGACAGTTCCTGTGTCCCACCGGACAGTTCCTCTGACCCACCTGACAGATCCTCTGTTCCATGTACAGTTTCTCTTACCCACTGGAAAGTTCCTCTGTCCCATGAACAGTTCTTCTGTCTGTCTGACCACAAGTGGATGGGTGTAATACACTCCGGTAAAATTAATATACTCGTACATATGTTAAAATGTAGATTCCTACAGTCATGAATGTATGTTCATACACCGAACAGTTCCTCTGCCCCACCGATCAGTTTCTCGGTCCCACCGGACAGTTCTTCTGTTCCATGAACAGTTCCAACACAACGAGACAACAATAATACCGCTGTACAGAAACACGCTGTGAATTTCGTTCCTGTTTAAAATTAAACTAGTAAATATTCTAAACGTATTTGACAAAAAATAGTGCACTAATATATACGGAATTGCAGTAGCAGTGTAGTAAAGAAGTGTCAAGCTGTACTAGTACATCTGTAATAACCTAAATCCGAATTTAAAAAAAAAAAAAAGTTTGCTCTCAAAACAATTGATAAACAGCGATCACTCGGTCCGAACTCTGTGCTCGCCCTACTGGCCAGTGTTGAACTCAGTTTGTGTGTGTGTGTGTACGTGACTACTACGTTCGACCGCCGACCAACATCGTCCACGCAGGGCCGCTAAACCTTTTACCGCTCTACATTTCGAAGCAGTACCATGGACAACAGTGACACCTTTTCTTTCATCTCTGCGGCAAACCAAATTATAAATTCCTTACAAAATACTATAATGGACCCAAGCAATAAGTTTACAAAAGAACAAATGGGGAAATTGTCACCAAAACTCACAGAACTGCTAGGGAATATAAGCCTTGTTGCTACCAAAATGGGCTTTCTGGAGAATAATCAGCCTACAAATACTGATATAAAAAAACAAAAAAATATAAAAAATAAGTACAGTATCTTAATTACTCCAAAAAATAAAGATACATCAACAGAAATACAAAATAAAATTCAAAGGCACTTTAAAACCAGCCAATTAGGAATATGCATTGAAGGCATTAAAAAAATCTCCCAAAATCGAATTGTAATCGATTGTGTTAATAAAGAAGATGCTAAAAAACTACATACTTTAATTTCTAAAGATCTACATGATATCGACTGCAAAGAATTAACAAAGAAAAAACCAACAATGATATTCAAGGGAATTTTCAACGACTTCATCAAAGAAGATTTTACTGACGATATCTTGGACAAAAATGAGGATATCAAAATTGTAACGCAAAAAACAGAAAAAAATTCTATTTTTAACATAAAAGCAATAATTAAAAACAAATACAATGACACCGCTAACTACATAGTAGAAGTAGATAGCACAACCAGGAAGATTCTATTAAATAAAGAAAAAATAAACATTGGCTACCAGCGAGTTACGGTTGGCGACGCCTGCCCAGTAATACAATGCTACTTCTGTCTACGCTACGGACATACATCAAGAAACTGCAACCAGAAAGAGAAAAACAATTTGCCTTCCTGCTCGCACTGTGGAGCTGCTCACTTGTTCAAAGAATGTCAAGCTTCATCAAATCAACCGAGGTGTGTAAACTGCACTTTTCAAAATGACAGATTTCAACTGTCATTTCCTACCAATCATAATGCGAATGATAAAACCAACTGTTTATATTATAAAAAAATGCTGGCATTCGCACAACAGAAAATTGAATACTAATTTGCTTTCAAGGTATATTTTTCATAGTAACTCATGTTTATTGTCAATATATTATGCATGTACCTGCACATTCAAACATTTAAAAACTAACAAAATTAATAATACTATGACATATGCTTTAAAAAAACATGATGTTTCTTATCAATCTCCAGTATATAAAACATGTATACTTACTATTAAAACTGAAAATTCTAAGAAATATTCAAAAATGATACTAACAATTAAAAAAAAAATGTCCATAATCAAACTAACTGTCAATATTACAAAAAAATACTTGCTCTTACGCAACAAAAATTGGAATATTGTTATAAATTTTAAAGATGTCTATAAAAATATCTCATGTCTATTCTCAATGTCTTACAAATACGCATGTATTTTTGAAAATCCACAAGATATAAAAAATAATAATTCTATAGTCTATACATTAAAAAACCGACAAATCTTTCATCATTCTACATACTTTAAAGTAAGGATATATGTATTTAAAACCAAAAAATTTAAATCATTCTCTATATTGAAGATAAAAAACCTAAATATTTTCTTCATGATAACACATCTCTACATACTACACTTTTATGTTTATTTTTACAATACATTACATCTACGTTCTATATTTGTATATTCCTACCAGAAAATAGATAATACAACAACAATCCACAACTACGTTTATCGAAGGCTAGTAAATTATAGAATACTAAAGTCTAATTATAGATATATTAATTTGTCAAAATTATTATTATATTCATTACTAACCCATATATCATGCTGCCAATATTCTATATGCAATAAATCTCTACACTATATGTTCACTTGTACTATTGATATATTCTTACACAAGCTATGTTTTATTGTAATTATTATAAAAAGAAGAACGAATCAAATTAATTTTTGCTGTCAATTAAACAAACACTCACTATGTCTCCGAGTATTATCTAAACATAAAATAAATCTTATAGAAAAAATCATAACCTACAATTTTAGATATGAACTGAAATCGAGCAAGAATAGTGTTACACTAATTATGAGCATTATTACTTATTCATTTCCTCGTAGAATTATATATACATATTCTATCACACCTAAATAAATGCAATGGAAAATTTTAACTTAAGCGAAATTGATAAAAATCTAAATATAGAAGAATACGTATGTGAAGCAGCCAGTGAATGCAATAGGATCTATGACAATATAATAAATAGACTAACAATCTTGCACCTAAACATTAGAAGTATAAATAAAAACATGGATGAACTTCTGGTATCCCTAAATACATTATGTTCACAGCCAGATTTCATAATACTATCCGAGGCGCACATACATGCAAACATAAATATACCAATCATCCCAAACTACAAAAATTACAATACAAATTATCAGATTAATAAAAATAGTGGAATTGTAGTATACGCTAAAGAAAAATTTACTGATATCAATATTACCGAAATACACATATGCAAAGCAAACTGTTTGTCATTAAATTTTGTTTTAAATAATATGCCATTCAATATAATCGCAATATATCGAACACACAGCTCTGATGTATCTTTATTTATAGAAGAATTAAAAAAAATACTATGTAACAAAAACCATCTAAATTGTATCGTAATGGGTGATTTAAATATTAATATTGGTCCAAATAACCACTGTAAAAATAAAATAGATTATATAAATGCTATGAGTGAAATGAACTTTATATCATGTGTAAATAATTACACAAGAGAATTTGCAAACCAATCGCCATCATGCCTGGACCACATATGGAGCAATATTAAACACACAGAAAAAATTAAATCTATTATATGGAAAAATGATATAACAGATCACCATTCAAATATTTTTATTTATGATTTAAATAAAAACTTAGGATTAAATGACTCTAGAAAAAATATTAACATAATTTCCAAATTGAACAATGTAAAATTAAATAATAAATTAAGTAACGAATCTTGGTCCTCAATACTAAATTGCCAAAACCCAGACATGTGCGCAAACTTTTTTGAAGAAAATTTAAATGCTCATATCGCAGACTGTACAACCTTTATAAATAATCAACCTAGTTCTAAATTAAGGAAAATCAAACCATGGATTACGCAAGGATTACTCATATCTATCCGGAAAAAAGAAAAACTTTTCATAGATACAAAAAAAAATTCTACCAATAGCCAAGTAAAAAACGATTACAAAATATTCCGGAACAAACTCATTAAAATTATCAAAGACACAAAAGAAAAATATTACAGGGAGAAAATAATCCTCACAAAGGAAAACCCTAAAAAAACATGGAACACTATAAATGAAATAATGAATAAAAATAATAAAAATAAGTCTACAATAAATGTCATAAACAATAATGGAACTAAAATAAATGCTATCCGTGAACCAAAAATGTGCGCAAATATTTTCAACAAATTTTTCGCTACCGTCGGTCAAAAACTTGCATATAAAATTGACCAAAATTATCAACCTGATGACATACATGAAGATAAAATAACAAATAGCAATCTTTCAATTTTTAAACCGACTACAGAAAAAAATATTGAAAACATAATACAATCACTTAAAAATGGTAGTGCGCCAGGATACGACGGTATAACTACAGAAATCTTGAAAAAATACTGCAATTTTCTAACCAAACCGATTACGCATATAATTAATGTAAGTACTAAATACGGAATATTCCCGTCTAACTACAAAAAAGCCATTATAATCCCAGTATATAAATCCGGAGATTCAAAAGAAGTAAACAATTACCGCCCAATATCCTTATTATCCAACATTGCAAAAATACACGAAAAAGTAATAAAAAAACAAATTACTGATTATACAGATAACCAAAAAAGTATTAACCCTAGTCAATACGGTTTCAGAGATAAACTTAGCACACAAGACGCAATTGCAGAATTAACTAAGCTTATTTACAAAACATTAGATAGAGGCAAAAAATGCTTAAGTATATTCATTGACCTCCGTAAAGCTTTTGATAGTGTCTCACATTCAAAATTAATTAATAAACTAAATAATATAGGAATTACTGGCAAAGCTAAAACATGGTTAAAAAGTTATCTCTATCAAAGAACTCAACAGGTTAAAGTAAACAACGAATTAAGTGAAATAGAAAATATAGATTTTGGAATTCCACAAGGAACTGTTTTGGGACCTTTACTATTTATATTATATGTGAATGAACTTTTTCAACTCCCAATCATTGGAAACATCATATCTTACGCAGATGATACAGTGATAACTATTGAAGGAAATTCTTGGAATGAGGTCGTAGTATCAGCTAATAATGCAATAAATATCGTTAAACTATGGTTTGACGAAAACTTATTGACACTGAATGTCGAAAAAACCCATTTTATACCTTATAGCCTAACAGGGAATAACTCAAATGTAAATCTAAACATAAAAATTCACCAAAGAAATTGCCTCCTTAAATTCGCACCCTGTAACTCAAACTGTATAAACATTAGTAGTAAAAAAGAAATAAAATATCTTGGAATAATTATTGATAGTAACATTAAATGGAAAAGTCAAATAAATTCCACAGTAGACAGAATGAGAAAACTAATCTATATATTTTTTAGACTAAGAAATATTGTATCATTAAAAATACTAAAAGATATTTATTATGCACTGGCGCACTCTGTCCTACAATATGGAATCGTGGCTTGGGGGGGTGCATATAAATCATCCCTACTCCCACTAGAAACTATTCAAAAAATACTAATCAAAATAATCTTAAAAAAGCCATATTACTACCCAACTATAAATGTTTTTCAAGATTTCCCGGTTCCCCCACTTACAAAAATTTATGACAAAATTGCACTTCTACAAATACATAAAGATTTCTTTAGTAAAAATAATTTACCACAATTGAATATTAGCAAAAGAATAACATCTGTTGGAGGACTAACCTTGCCACTAGCACGAACCACAACAGCACAACATCACTATATATTCAAGGGTGTAAAATTATTTAATAAATTACCACTTGATATACGATCGGAAGAAAACTACGAAAAATATAAAAAAAAAATTAAATTAAAATACTCTTGTACCACCTCATAACTTTACTTATTGTTTAGAAATATGTTTTTGCCTTTTAAATTCTTTGAATCATTTATTAACTAACCTATATTTTTATTGCTTTTATTGTTATTTTTTGTTTTATTACTAATATTTTTTGTTTAATTTAAAAAAATGTTAAAATATTTTTGTTGTCCTCTCCTAAACACAAGCAGCTGCTTTATTAGGAGAGTGATTGAAATATTAGTTCCTCTGTCCCATCGGAAAGTTCCTCTGCCCCACCGGACAGTTCTTCTGTCCCACCGGACAGTTCCTTTGTCCCTCCGGACCGTGCCTCTGTCCCACCGGACAGTTCCACTGTCTCACCGGACAGTTCCTCTGTTCCATGAACAGTTCCTCTGTCCCATCGGACAGTTCCTCTGTCCGACCGGACAGTTCCTCTGTCCCACCGGACCGTTCCTCTGCCCCACCGGACAGTTCCTCTGTCCCACCGGAAGGTTCCTCTGTCCCACCGGACCGTGCCTCTGTCCCACCGGACAGTTCCACTCTCCCACCGGACAGTTCTTTTGTCTGTCTGACCACAAGTGGGGATGGGTGTAATACCCTCCGGTAAAATAAATAAACTCGTACATGTGTTCAAATGAAGATTACTACAGTCATGAATGTATGTACATACACCGAACAGTTCCTCTGCCCCACCGGACAGTTCCTGTGTCCCATTGGACAGTTCCTCTGTCCCACCGGACAGTTCCTCTGTCCCAACGGACAGTTCCTCTGTCCCAACGGTAAGTTCCTCTGTCCCACCGGACAGTTCCTGTGTCCCACCGGACAGTTCCTCTGACCCACCTGACAGTTCCTCTGTTCCATGTACAGTTTCTCTAACCCACTGGACAGTTCCTCTGTCCCATGTACAGTTCTTCTGTCTGTCTGACCACAAGTGGATGGGTGTAATACACTCCGGTAAAATAAATATACTCGCACATATGTTAAAATGTAGATTCCTACAGTCATGAATGTATGTTCATACACCGAACAGTTCCTCTGCCCCACCGATCAGTTCCTCGGTCCCACCGGCAGTTTCTCTGACCCAACTGACAGTTCCTCTGTTCCATGTACAGTTTCTCTAACCCACTGGACAGTTCCTCTGTCCCATGTACAGTTCTTCTCTCCCGCCAATTAGTTCCTCTTTTCCACCGGACAGTTCTTCTGTTCCATCAACAGTTCCTCTGTCCCATCGGACAGTTCCTCTGCCCCACCGGACAGTTCTTCTGTCCCACTGGACAGTTCCTTTGTCCCTCCGGACCGTGCCTCTGTCCCACCGGACAGTTCCACTGCCCCACCGATCAGTTCCTCGGTCCCACCGGCAGTTTCTCTGACCCACCTGACAGTTCCTCTGTTCCATGTACAGTTTCTCTAACCCACTAGACAGTTCCTCTGTCCCATGTAAAGTTCTTCTGTCTTTCTGACCACAAGTGGATGGGTGTAATACCCTTCGGTAAAATAAATATACTCGTACATATGTTAAAATGTAGATTCCTACAGTCATGAATGTATGTTCATACACCGAACAGTTCCTCTGCCCCACCGATCAGTTCCTTGGTCCCACCGGCAGTTTCTCTGACCCACCTGACAGTTCCTCTGTTCTATGTACAGTTTCTCTAACCCACTGGACAGTTCCTCTGTCCCATGTACAGTTCTTCTCTCCCGCCAATTAGTTCCTCTTTCCCACCGGACTGTTCTTCTGTTCCATGAACAGTTCCTCTGTCCCATCGGACAGTTCCTTTGTTCCACCGAACAGTTCCTCTGCCCCACCGATCAGTTCCTCGGTCCCACCGGCAGTTTCTCTGACCCACCTGACAGTTCCTCTGTTCCATGTACAGTTTCTCTAACCCACTGGACAGTTCCTCTGTCACATGTACAGTTCTTCTCTCCCGCCAATTAGTTCCTCTTTTCCACCGGACAGTTCTTCTGTTCCATGAACAGTTCCTCTGTCCCATCGGACAGTTCCTCTGCCCCACCGGACAGTTCTTCTGTCCCACCGGACAGTTCCTCTGTCCCTCCGGACCGTGCCTCTGTCCCACCGGACAGTTCCACTGTCCCACCGGACAGTTCCTCTGTTCCATGAACAGTTCCTCTGTCCCATCGGACAGTTCCTCTGTCCGACCGGACAGTTCCTCTGTCCCACCGGACAGTTCTTCTGTTCCATGAACAGTTCCTTTGTCCAATCGGACAGTTCCTCTGTCCCACCGGACACTTTCTCTGTCCCACCTTTCAGTTCCTCTTTCCCACCGGACAGTTCTTCTGTCTCATGAACAGTTCCTCTGTCCCATCGGACAGTTCCTTTGTTCCACCGAACAGTTCCTCTGCCCCACCGATCAGTTCCTCGGTCCCACCGGCAGTTTCTCTGACCCACCTGACAGTTCCTCTGTTCCATGTACAGTTCCTCGGTCCCACCGGCAGTTTCTCTGACCCACCTGACAGTTCCTCTGTCCCATGTACAGTTCTTCTCTCCCGCCAATTAGTTCGTCTGTCCCACCGGACAGTTCCTCTGTCCAATCGTACAGTTCTTCTGTCTGTCTGACCACAAGTGGATTGGTGTAATACTCTCCGGTAAAATAAAAATACTCGTACATATGTTCAAATGTAGATTCCTACAGTCATGAATGTATGTACATACACCGAACAGTTCCTCTGCCCCACCGGACAGTTCGTCTGTCCCACCGGACAGTTCCTCTGTCCAATCGTACAGTTCTTCTGTCTGTCTGACCACAAGTGGATGGGTGTAATACTCTCCGGTAAAATAAAAATACTCGTACATATGTTCAAATGTAGATTCCTACAGTCATGAATGTATGTTCATACACCGAACAGTTTCTCTAACCCACTGGACAGTTCCTCTGTTCCATGTACAGTTCTTCTCTCCCGCCAATAAGTTCGTCTGTCCCACCGGACAGTTCCTCTGTCCCACCGGACATTTCCTCTGTACCACCGGACCGTGCCTCTGTCCCACCGGACAGTTCCTCTGTTCCATGAACAGTTCCTCTGTCCGATCAGACAGTTCCTCTGTCCCACCGGACAGTTCTTTTGTTCCATGAACAGTTCCTCTGTCAAATCGGACAGTTCCTCTGTCCGACCGGACAGTTCCTTTGTTCCACCGAACAGTTCCTCTGCCCCACCGATCAGTTCCTCTTTCCCACCGGACAGTTCTTCTGTCTCATGAACAGTTCCTCTGTCCCATCGGACAGTTCCTTTGTTCCACCGAACAGTTCCTCTGCCCCACCGATCAGTTCCTCGGTCCCACCGGCAGTTTCTCTGACCCACCTGACAGTTCCTCTGTTCCATGTACAGTTCCTCGGTCCCACCGGCAGTTTCTCTGACCCACCTGACAGTTTCTCTGTTCCATGTACAGTTTCTCTAACCCACTGGACAGTTCCTCTGTCCCATGTTCAGTTCTTCTCTCCCGCCAATTAGTTCCTCTTTTCCACCGGACAGTTCATCTGTTCCATGAACAGTTCCTCTGTCCCATCGGACAGTTCCTCTGCCCCACCGGACAGTTCCTCTGTCCCACCGGACAGTTCCTCTGTCCCACCGGACCGTGCCTCTGTTCCATGAACAGTTCCTTTGTCCCATCGGACAGTTCCTCTGTCCGACCGGACAGTTCCTCTGTCCAATCGTACAGTTCTTCTGTCTGTCTGACCACAAGTGGATGGGTGTAATACCCTCCGGTAAAATAAATATACTCGTACATATGTTTAATTGTAGATTCCTACAGTCATTAATGTATTTTCATACACCGAACAGTTCCACTGCCCCACCGATCAGTTCCTCGGTCCCACCGGCAGTTTCTCTGACCCACCTGACAGTTCCTCTGTTCCATGTACAGTTTCTCTAACCCACTAGACAGTTCCTCTGTCCCATGTAAAGTTCTTCTGTCTTTCTGACCACAAGTGGATGGGTGTAATACCCTTCGGTAAAATAAATATACTCGTACATATGTTAAAATGTAGATTCCTACAGTCATGAATGTATGTTCATACACCGAACAGTTCCTCTGCCCCACCGATCAGTTCCTTGGTCCCACCGGCAGTTTCTCTGACCCACCTGACAGTTCCTCTGTTCTATGTACAGTTTCTCTAACCCACTTGACAGTTCCTCTGTCCCATGTACAGTTCTTCTCTCCCGCCAATTAGTTCCTCTTTCCCACCGGACTGTTCTTCTGTTCCATGAACAGTTCCTCTGTCCCATCGGACAGTTCCTTTGTTCCACCGAACAGTTCCTCTGCCCCACCGATCAGTTCCTCGGTCCCACCGGCAGTTTCTCTGACCCACCTGACAGTTCCTCTGTTCCATGTACAGTTTTCCTAACCCACTGGACAGTTCCTCTGTCACATGTACAGTTCTTCTCTCCCGCCAATTAGTTCCTCTTTTCCACCGGACAGTTCTTCTGTTCCATGAACAGTTCCTCTGTCCCATCGGACAGTTCCTCTGCCCCACCGGACAGTTCTTCTGTCCCACCGGACAGTTCCTCTGTCCCTCCGGACCGTGCCTCTGTCCCACCGGACAGTTCCGCTGTTCCATGAACAGTTCCTCTGTCCGATCAGACAGTTCCTCTGTCCCACCGGACAGTTCTTTTGTTCCATGAACAGTTCCTCTGTCAAATCGGACAGTTCCTCTGTCCCACCGGACAGTTCCTCTGTCCCACCGATCAGTTCCTTGGTCCCACCGGCAGTTTCTCTGACCCACCTGACAGTTCCTCTGTTCCATGAACAGTTCCTCTGTCAAATCGGACAGTTCCTCTGTCCCACCGGACAGTTCCTCTGTCCCACCGATAGGTTCCTTGGTCCCACCGGCAGTTTCTCTGACCCACCTGACAGTTCCTCTGTTCCATGTACAGTTTCTCTAACCCACTGGACAGTTCCTCTGTCCCATGTACATTTCTTCTCTCCCGCCAATTAGTTCCTCTTTCCAACCGGACAGTTCTTCTGTCTCATGAACAGTTCCTCTGTCCCATCGGACAGTTCCTTTGTTCCACCGAACAGTTCCTCTGCCCCACCGATCAGTTCCTCGGTCCCACCGGCAGTTTCTCTGACCCACCTGACAGTTCCTCTGTTCCATGTACAGTTCCTCGGTCCCACCGGCAGTTTCTCTGACCCACCTGACAGTTTCTCTGTTCCATGTACAGTTTCTCTAACCCACTGGACAGTTCCTCTGTTCCATGTACAGTTCTTCTCTCCCGCCAATTAGTTCGTCTGTCCCACCGGACAGTTCCTCTGTCCCACCGGACATTTCCTCTGTACCACCGGACCGTGCCTCTTTCCCACCGGACAGTTCCTCTGTTCCATGAACAGTTCCTCTGTCCGATCAGACAGTTCCTCTGTCCCACCGGACAGTTCTTTTGTTCCATGAACAGTTCCTCTGTCAAATCGGACAGTTCCTCTGCCCCACCGGACAGTTCCTCTGTCCCACCGGACAGTTCCTCTGTCCCACCGGACCGTGCCTCTATCCCACTGGACAGTTCCACTGTCCCACCGGACAGTTCCTCTGTCCCACCGGACAGTTCCTCTGTTCCATGAACAGTTCCTTTGTCCCATCGGACAGTTCCTCTGTCCCACCGGACAGTTCCTCTGTCCAATCGTACAGTTCTTCTGTCTGTCTGACCACAAGTGGATGGGTGTAATACCCTCCGGTAAAATAAATATACTCGTATATATGTTAAATTGTAGATTCCTACAGTCATGAATGTATGTTCATACACCGAACAGTTCCTCTGCCCCACCGATCAGTTCCTCGGTCCCACCGGCAGTTTCTCTGACCCACCTGACAGTTCCTCTGTTCTATGTACAGTTTCTCTAATCCACTGGACAGTTCCTCTGTCCCATGTACAGTTCTTCTCTCCCGCCAATTAGTTCCTCTTTCCCACCGGACTGTTCTTCTGTTCCATGAACAGTTCCTCTGTCCCATCGGACAGTTCCTTTGTTCCACCGAACAGTTCCTCTGCCCCACCGATCAGTTCCTCAGTCCCACCGGCAGTTTCTCTGACCCACCTGACAGTTCCTCTGTTCCATGTACAGTTTCTCTAACCCACTGGACAGTTCCTCTGTCCCATGTACAGTTCTTCTGTCTATCTGACCACAAGTGGATGGGTGTAATACCCTCCGGTAAAATAAATATACTCGTACATATGTTAAAATGTAGATTCCTACAGTCATGAATGTATGTTCATAGACCGAACAGTTCCAGTGCCCCACCGATCAGTTTCTCGGTCCCACCGGCAGTTTCTCTGACCCACCTGACAGTTCCTCTGTTCCATGTACAGTTTCTCTAACCCACTGGACAGTTCCTCTGTCCCACGTACAGTTCTTCTCTCCCGCCAATTAGTTCCTCTTTTCCACCGGACAGTTCTTCTGTTCCATGAACAGTTCCTCTGTCCCATCGGACAGTTCCTCTGCCCCACCGGACAGTTCCTCTGTCCCACCGGACAGTTCCTCTGTCCCACCGGACCGTGCCTCTGTCCCACCGGACAGTTCCACTGTCCCACCGGACAGTTCTTTTGTCTGTCTGACCACAAGTGGGGATGGGTGTAATACCCTCCGGTAAAATAAATAAACTCGTACATATGTTCAAATGAAGATTACTACAGTCATGAATGTATGTACATACACCGAACAGTTCCTCTGCCCCACCGGACAGTTCCTCTGTCCCACCAGACAGTTCCTCTGTCCCACCGGACAGTTCCTGTGTCCCACCGGACAGTTCCTCTGTCCCACCGGACAGTTTCTCTGACCCACCTGACAGTTTCTCTGTTCCATGTACAGTTTCTCTAATCCACTGGACAGTTCCTCTGTTCCATGTACACTTCTTCTCTCCCGCCAATTAGTTCGTCTGTCCCACCGGACAGTTCCTCTGTCCCACCGGACATTTCCTCTGTACCACCGGACCGTGCCTCTGTCCCACCGGACAGTTCCTCTGTTCCATGAACAGTTCCTCTGTCCGATCAGACAGTTCCTCTGTCCCACCGGACAGTTCTTTTGTTCCATGAACAGTTCCTCTGTCAAATCGGACAGTTCCTCTGCCCCACCGGACAGTTCCTCTGTCCCACCGGACAGTTCCTCTGTCCCACCGGACCGTGCCTCTGTCCCACTGGACAGTTCCACTGTCCCACCGGACAGTTCCTCTGTCCCACCGGACAGTTCCTCTGTTCCATGAACAGTTCCTTTGTCCCATCGGACAGTTCCTCTGTCCCACCGGACAGTTCCTCTGTCCAATCGTACAGTTCTTCTGTCTGTCTGACCACAAGTGGATGGGTGTAATACCCTCCGGTAAAATAAATATACTCGTATATATGTTAAATTGTTGATTCCTACAGTCATGAATGTATGTTCATACACCGAACAGTTCCTTTGCCCCACTGATCAGTTCCTCGGTCCCACCGGACAGTTCTTCTGTTCCATGAACAGTTCCTCTGTCCCATCGGACAGTTCCTCTGCCCCACCGGACAGTTCTTCTGTCCCACCGGACAGTTCCTTTGTCCCTCCGGACCGTGCCTCTGTCCCACCGGACAGTTCCACTGTCCCACCGGACAGTTCCTCTGTTCCATGAACAGTTCCTCTGTCCCATCGGACAGTTCCTCTGTCCGACCGGACAGTTCCTCTGTCCCACCGGACAGTTCCTCGGTCCCACCGGCAGTTTCTCTGACCCACCTGACAGTTCCTCTGTTCCATGTACAGTTTCTTTAACCCACTGGACAGTTCCTCTGTCCCATGTACAGTTCTTCTGTCTATCTGACCACAAGTGGATGGGTGTAATACCCTCCGGTAAAATAAATATACTCGTACATATGTTAAAATGTAGATTCCTACAGTCATGAATGTATGTTCATAGACCGAACAGTTCCACTGCCCCACCGATCAGTTCCTCGGTCCCACCGGCAGTTTCTCTGACCCACCTGAAAGTTCCTCTGTTCCATGTACAGTTTATCTAACCCACTGGACAGTTCCTCTGTCCCACGTACAGTTCTTCTCTCCCGCCAATTAGTTCCTCTTTTCCACCGGACAGTTCTTCTGTTCCATGAACAGTTCCTCTGTCCCATCGGACAGTTCCTCTGCCCCACCGGACAGTTCCTCTGTCCCACCGGACAGTTCCTCTGTCCCACCGGACCGTGCCTCTGTCCCACCGGACAGTTCCACTGTCCCACCGGACAGTTCTTTTGTCTGTCTGACCACAAGTGGGGATGGGTGTAATACCCTCCGGTAAAATAAATAAACTCGTACATATGTTCAAATGAAGATTACTACAGTCATGAATGTATGTACATACACCGAACAGTTCCTCTGCCCCACCGGACAGTTCCTCTGTCCCACCAGACAGTTCCTCTGTCCCACCGGACAGTTCCTGTGTCCCACCGGACAGTTCCTCTGTCCCTCCGGACAGTTCCTCTGTCCCAACGGACAGTTCCTCTGTCCCAACGGTAAGTTCCTCTGTCCCACAGGACAGTTCCTGTGTCCCACCGGACAGTTCCTCTGACCCACCTGACAGATCCTCTGTTCCATGTACAGTTTCTCTTACCCACTGGAAAGTTCCTCTGTCCCATGAACAGTTCTTCTGTCTGTCTGACCACAAGTGGATGGGTGTAATACACTCCGGTAAAATTAATATACTCGTACATATGTTAAAATGTAGATTCCTACAGTCATGAATGTATGTTCATACACCGAACAGTTCCTCTGCCCCACCGATCAGTTTCTCGGTCCCACCGGACAGTTCTTCTGTTCCATGAACAGTTCCTCTGTCCCATCGGAAAGTTCCTCTGCCCCACCGGACAGTTCTTCTGTCCCACCGGACAGTTCCTTTGTCCCTCCGGACCGTGCCTCTGTCCCACCGGACAGTTCCACTGTCTCACCGGACAGTTCCTCTGTTCCATGAACAGTTCCTCTGTCCCATCGGACAGTTCCTCTGTCCGACCGGACAGTTCCTCTGTCCCACCGGACCGTTCCTCTGCCCCACCGGACAGTTCCTCTGTCCCACCGGAAGGTTCCTCTGTCCCACCGGACCGTGCCTCTGTCCCACCGGACAGTTCCACTCTCCCACCGGACAGTTCTTTTGTCTGTCTGACCACAAGTGGGGATGGGTGTAATACCCTCCGGTAAAATAAATAAACTCGTACATGTGTTCAAATGAAGATTACTACAGTCATGAATGTATGTACATACACCGAACAGTTCCTCTGCCCCACCGGACAGTTCCTGTGTCCCATTGGACAGTTCCTCTGTCCCACCGGACAGTTCCTCTGTCCCAACGGACAGTTCCTCTGTCCCAACGGTAAGTTCCTCTGTCCCACCGGACAGTTCCTGTGTCCCACCGGACAGTTCCTCTGACCCACCTGACAGTTCCTCTGTTCCATGTACAGTTTCTCTAACCCACTGGACAGTTCCTCTGTCCCATGTACAGTTCTTCTGTCTGTCTGACCACAAGTGGATGGGTGTAATACACTCCGGTAAAATAAATATACTCGCACATATGTTAAAATGTAGATTCCTACAGTCATGAATGTATGTTCATACACCGAACAGTTCCTCTGCCCCACCGATCAGTTCCTCGGTCCCACCGGCAGTTTCTCTGACCCAACTGACAGTTCCTCTGTTCCATGTACAGTTTCTCTAACCCACTGGACAGTTCCTCTGTCCCATGTACAGTTCTTCTCTCCCGCCAATTAGTTCCTCTTTTCCACCGGACAGTTCTTCTGTTC
This sequence comes from Hesperophylax magnus, assembly GCA_026573805.1. NCBI lineage: Eukaryota > Metazoa > Arthropoda > Insecta > Trichoptera > Limnephilidae > Hesperophylax > Hesperophylax magnus. The sequence goes on from JAIUSX010000012.1 coordinate 27,814,329, forward strand.
CATCAACAGTTCCTCTGTCCCATCGGACAGTTCCTCTGCCCCACCGGACAGTTCTTCTGTCCCACTGGACAGTTCCTTTGTCCCTCCGGACCGTGCCTCTGTCCCACCGGACAGTTCCACTGTCCCACCGGACAGTTCCTCTGTTCCATGAACAGTTCCTCTGTCCCATCGGACAGTTCCTCTGTCCGACCGGACAGTTCCTCTGTCCCACCGGACAGTTCTTCTGTTCCATGAACAGTTCCTTTGTCCAATCGGACAGTTCCTCTGTCCCACCGGACACTTTCTCTGTCCCACCTTTCAGTTCCTCTTTCCCACCGGACAGTTCTTCTGTCTCATGAACAGTTCCTTTGTCCCATCGGACAGTTCCTTTGTTCCACCGAACAGTTCCTCTGCCCCACCGATCAGTTCCTCGGTCCCACCGGCAGTTTCTCTGACCCACCTGACAGTTCCTCTGTTCCATGTACAGTTCCTCGGTCCCACCGGCAGTTTCTCTGACCCACCTGACAGTTCCTCTGTCCCATGTACAAATCTTCTCTCCCGCCAATTAGTTCGTCTGTCCCACCGGACAGTTCCTCTGTCCAATCGTACAGTTCTTCTGTCTGTCTGACCACAAGTGGATTGGTGTAATACTCTCCGGTAAAATAAAAATACTCGTACATATGTTCAAATGTAGATTCCTACAGTCATGAATGTATGTACATACACCGAACAGTTCCTCTGCCCCACCGGACAGTTCGTCTGTCCCACCGGACAGTTCCTCTGTCCAATCGTACAGTTCTTCTGTCTGTCTGACCACAAGTGGATGGGTGTAATACTCTCCGGTAAAATAAAAATACTCGTACATATGTTCAAATGTAGATTCCTACAGTCATGAATGTATGTTCATACACCGAACAGTTTCTCTAACCCACTGGACAGTTCCTCTGTTCCATGTACAGTTCTTCTCTCCCGCCAATTAGTTCGTCTGTCCCACCGGACAGTTCCTCTGTCCCACCGGACATTTCCTCTGTACCACCGGACCGTGCCTCTGTCCCTCCGGACAGTTCCTCTGTTCCATGAACAGTTCCTCTGTCCGATCAGACAGTTCCTCTGTCCCACCGGACAGTTCTTTTGTTCCATGAACAGTTCCTCTGTCAAATCGGACAGTTCCTCTGTCCCACCGGACAGTTCCTCTGTCCCACCGATCAGTTCCTTGGTCCCACCGGCAGTTTCTCTGACCCACCTGACAGTTCCTCTGTTCCATGTACAGTTTCTCTAACCCACTGGACAGTTCCTCTGTCCCATGAACATTTCTTCTCTCCCGCCAATTAGTTCCTCTTTCCCACCGGACAGTTCTTCTGTCTCATGAACAGTTCCTCTGTCCCATCGGACAGTTCCTTTGTTCCACCGAACAGTTCCTCTGCCCCACCGATCAGTTCCTCGGTCCCACCGGCAGTTTCTCTGACCCACCTGACAGTTCCTCTGTTCCATGTACAGTTCCTCGGTCTCACCGGCAGTTTCTCTGACCCACCTGACAGTTTCTCTGTTCCATGTACAGTTTCTCTAACCCACTGGACAGTTCCTCTGTTCCATGTACAGTTCTTCTCTCCCACCAATTAGTTCGTCTGTCCCACCGGACAGTTCCTCTGTCCCACCGGACATTTCCTCTGTACCACCGGACCGTGCCTCTTTCCCACCGGACAGTTCCTCTGTTCCATGAACAGTTCCTCTGTCCGATCAGACAGTTCCTCTGTCCCACCGGACAGTTCTTTTGTTCCATGAACAGTTCCTCTGTCAAATCGGACAGTTCCTCTGCCCCACCGGACAGTTCCTCTGTCCCACCGGACAGTTCCTCTGTCCCACCGGACCGTGCCTCTATCCCACTGGACAGTTCCACTGTCCCACCGGACAGTTCCTCTGTCCCACCGGACAGTTCCTCTGTTCCATGAACAGTTCCTTTGTCCCATCGGACAGTTCCTCTGTCCCACCGGACAGTTCCTCTGTCCAATCGTACAGTTCTTCTGTCTGTCTGACCACAAGTGGATGGGTGTAATACCCTCCGGTAAAATAAATATACTCGTATATATGTTAAATTGTAGATTCCTACAGTCATGAATGTATGTTCATACACCGAACAGTTCCTCTGCCCCACCGATCAGTTCCTCGGTCCCACCGGCAGTTTCTCTGACCCACCTGACAGTTCCTCTGTTCTATGTACAGTTTCTCTAATCCACTGGACAGTTCCTCTGTCCCATGTACAGTTCTTCTCTCCCGCCAATTAGTTCCTCTTTCCCACCGGACTGTTCTTCTGTTCCATGAACAGTTCCTCTGTCCCATCGGACAGTTCCTTTGTTCCACCGAACAGTTCCTCTGCCCCACCGATCAGTTCCTCAGTCCCACCGGCAGTTTCTCTGACCCACCTGACAGTTCCTCTGTTCCATGTACAGTTTCTCTAACCCACTGGACAGTTCCTCTGTCCCATGTACAGTTCTTCTGTCTATCTGACCACAAGTGGATGGGTGTAATACCCTCCGGTAAAATAAATATACTCGAACATATGTTAAAATGTAGATTCCTACAGTCATGAATGTATGTTCATAGACCGAACAGTTCCACTGCCCCACCGATCAGTTCCTCGGTCCCACCGGCAGTTTCTCTGACCCACCTGACAGTTTCTCTGACCCACCTGACAGTTTGTCTGTTCCATGTACAGTTTCTCTAACCCACTGGACAGTTCCTCTGTTCCATGTACAGTTCTTCTCTCCCGCCAATTAGTTCGTCTGTCCCACCGGACAGTTCCTCTGTCCCACCGGACATTTCCTCTGTACCACCGGACCGTGCCTCTGTCCCACCGGACAGTTCCTCTGTTCCATGAACAGTTCCTCTGTCCGATCAGACAGTTCCTCTGTCCCACCGGACAGTTCTTTTGTTCCATGAACAGTTCCTCTGTCAAATCGGACAGTTCCTCTGCCCCACCGGACAGTTCCTCTGTCCCACCGGACAGTTCCTCTGTCCCACCGGACCGTGCCTCTGTCCCACTGGACAGTTCCACTGTCCCACCGGACAGTTCCTCTGTCCCACCGGACAGTTCCTCTGTTCCATGAACAGTTCCTTTGTCCCATCGGACAGTTCCTCTGTCCCACCGGACAGTTCCTCTGTCCAATCGTACAGTTCTTCTGTCTGTCTGACCACAAGTGGATGGGTGTAATACCCTCCGGTAAAATAAATATACTCGTATATATGTTAAATTGTAGATTCCTACAGTCATGAATGTATGTTCATACACCGAACAGTTCCTCTGCCCCACCGATCAGTTCCTCGGTCCCACCGGCAGTTTCTCTGACCCACCTGACAGTTCCTCTGTTCTATGTACAGTTTCTCTAATCCACTGGACAGTTCCTCTGTCCCATGTACAGTTCTTCTCTCCCGCCAATTAGTTCCTCTTTCCCACCGGACTGTTCTTCTGTTCCATGAACAGTTCCTCTGTCCCATCGGACAGTTCCTTTTTCCACCGAACAGTTCCTCTGCCCCACCGATCAGTTCCTCAGTCCCACCGGCAGTTTCTCTGACCCACCTGACAGTTCCTCTGTTCCATGTACAGTTTCTCTAACCCACTGGACAGTTCCTCTGTCCCATGTACAGTTCTTCTGTCTATCTGACCACAAGTGGATGGGTGTAATACCCTCCGGTAAAATAAATATACTCGTACATATGTTAAAATGTAGATTCCTACAGTCATGAATGTATGTTCATAGACCGAACAGTTCCAGTGCCCCACCGATCAGTTCCTCGGTCCCACCGGCAGTTTCTCTGACCCACCTGACAGTTCCTCTGTTCCATGTACAGTTTCTCTAACCCACTGGACAGTTCCTCTGTCCCACGTACAGTTCTTCTCTCCCGCCAATTAGTTCCTCTTTTCCACCGGACAGTTCTTCTGTTCCATGAACAGTTCCTCTGTCTCATCGGACAGTTCCTCTGCCCCACCGGACAGTTCCTCTGTCCCACCGGACAGTTCCTCTGTCCCACCGGACCGTGCCTCTGTCCCACCGGACAGTTCCACTGTCCCACCGGACAGTTCTTTTGTCTGTCTGACCACAAGTGGGGATGGGTGTAATACCCTCCGGTAAAATAAATAAACTCGTACATATGTTCAAATGAAGATTACTACAGTCATGAATGTATGTACATACACCGAACAGTTCCTCTGCCCCACCGGACAGTTCCTCTGTCCCACCAGACAGTTCCTCTGTCCCACCGGACAGTTCCTGTGTCCCACCGGACAGTTCCTCTGTCCCACCGGACAGTTTCTCTGACCCACCTGACAGTTTCTCTGTTCCATGTACAGTTTCTCTAATCCACTGGACAGTTCCTCTGTTCCATGTACACTTCTTCTCTCCCGCCAATTAGTTCGTCTGTCCCACCGGACAGTTCCTCTGTCCCACCGGACATTTCCTCTGTACCACCGGACCGTGCCTCTGTCCCACCGGACAGTTCTTCTGTTCCATGAACAGTTCCTCTGTCCCATCGGACAGTTCCTCTGCCCCACCGGACAGTTCTTCTGTCCCACCGGACAGTTCCTTTGTCCCTCCGGACCGTGCCTCTGTCCCACCGGACAGTTCCACTGTCCCACCGGACAGTTCCTCTGTTCCATGAACAGTTCCTCTGTCCCATCGGACAGTTCCTCTGTCCGACCGGACAGTTCCTCTGTCCCACCGGACAGTTCCTCGGTCCCACCGGCAGTTTCTCTGACCCACCTGACAGTTCCTCTGTTCCATGTACAGTTTCTTTAACCCACTGGACAGTTCCTCTGTCCCATGTACAGTTCTTCTGTCTATCTGACCACAAGTGGATGGGTGTAATACCCTCCGGTAAAATAAATATACTCGTACATATGTTAAAATGTAGATTCCTACAGTCATGAATGTATGTTCATAGACCGAACAGTTCCACTGCCCCACCGATCAGTTCCTCGGTCCCACCGGCAGTTTCTCTGACCCACCTGAAAGTTCCTCTGTTCCATGTACAGTTTATCTAACCCACTGGACAGTTCCTCTGTCCCACGTACAGTTCTTCTCTCCCGCGAATTAGTTCCTCTTTTCCACCGGACAGTTCTTCTGTTCCATGAACAGTTCCTCTGTCCCATCGGACAGTTCCTCTGCCCCACCGGACAGTTCCTCTGTCCCACCGGACAGTTCCTCTGTCCCACCGGACCGTGCCTCTGTCCCACCGGACAGTTCCACTGTCCCACCGGACAGTTCTTTTGTCTGTCTGACCACAAGTGGGGATGGGTGTAATACCCTCCGGTAAAATAAATAAACTCGTACATATGTTCAAATGAAGATTACTACAGTCATGAATGTATGTACATACACCGAACAGTTCCTCTGCCCCACCGGACAGTTCCTCTGTCCCACCAGACAGTTCCTCTGTCCCACCGGACAGTTCCTGTGTCCCACCGGACAGTTCCTCTGTCCCTCCGGACAGTTCCTCTGTCCCAACGGACAGTTCCTCTGTCCCAACGGTAAGTTCCTCTGTCCCACAGGACAGTTCCTGTGTCCCACCGGACAGTTCCTCTGACCCACCTGACAGATCCTCTGTTCCATGTACAGTTTCTCTTACCCACTGGACAGTTCCTCTGTCCCATGAACAGTTCTTCTGTCTGTCTGACCACAAGTGGATGGGTGTAATACACTCCGGTAAAATTAATATACTCGTACATATGTTAAAATGTAGATTCCTACAGTCATGAATGTATGTTCATACACCGAACAGTTCCTCTGCCCCACCGATCAGTTTCTCGGTCCCACCGGACAGTTCTTCTGTTCCATGAACAGTTCCTCTGTCCCATCGGACAGTTCCTCTGCCCCACCGGACAGTTCTTCTGTCCCACCGGACAGTTCCTTTGTCCCTCCGGACCGTGCCTCTGTCCCACCGGACAGTTCCACTGTCTCACCGGACAGTTCCTCTGTTCCATGAACAGTTCCTCTGTCCCATCGGACAGTTCCTCTGTCCGACCGGACAGTTCCTCTGTCCCACCGGACCGTTCCTCTGCCCCACCGGACAGTTCCTCTGTCCCACCGGAAGGTTCCTCTGTCCCACCGGACCGTGCCTCTGTCCCACCGGACAGTTCCACTCTCCCACCGGACAGTTCTTTTGTCTCTCTGACCACAAGTGGGGATGGGTGTAATACCCTCCGGTAAAATAAATAAACTCGTACATGTGTTCAAATGAAGATTACTACAGTCATGAATGTATGTACATGCACCGAACAGTTCCTCTGCCCCACCGGACAGTTCCTGTGTCCCATTGGACAGTTCCTCTGTCCCACCGGACAGTTCCTCTGTCCCAACGGACAGTTCCTCTGTCCCAACGGTAAGTTCCTCTGTCCCACCGGACAGTTCCTGTGTCCCACCGGACAGTTCCTCTGACCCACCTGACAGTTCCTCTGTTCCATGTACAGTTTCTCTAACCCACTGGACAGTTCCTCTGTCCCATGTACAGTTCTTCTGTCTGTCTGACCACAAGTGGATGGGTGTAATACACTCCGGTAAAATAAATATACTCGCACATATGTTAAAATGTAGATTCCTACAGTCATGAATGTATGTTCATACACCGAACAGTTCCTCTGCCCCGCCGATCAGTTCCTCGGTCCCACCGGCAGTTTCTCTGACCCAACTGACAGTTCCTCTGTTCCATGTACAGTTTCTCTAACCCACTGGACAGTTCCTCTGTCCCATGTACAGTTCTTCTCTCCCGCCAATTAGTTCCTCTTTTCCACCGGACAGTTCTTCTGTTCCATGAACAGTTCCTCTGTCCCATCGGACAGTTCCTCTGCCCCACCGGACAGTTCTTCTGTCCCACTGGACAGTTCCTTTGTCCCTCCGGACCGTGCCTCTGTCCCACCGGACAGTTCCACTGTCCCACCGGACAGTTCCTCTGTTCCATGAACAGTTCCTCTGTCCCATCGGACAGTTCCTCTGTCCGACCGGACAGTTCCTCTGTCCCACCGGACAGTTCCTCTGCCCCACCGGACAGTTCCTCTGTCCCACCGGAAGGTTCCTCTGTCCCACCGGACCGTGCCTCTGTCCCACCGGACAGTTCCACTGTCCCACCGGACAGTTCTTTTGTCTGTCTGACCACAAGTGGGGATGGGTGTAATACCCTCCGGTAAAATAAATAAACTCGTACATGTGTTCAAATGAAGATTACTACAGTCATGAATGTATGTAAATACACCGAACAGTTCCTCTGCCCCACCGGACAGTTCCTGTGTCCCATTGGACAGTTCCTCTGTCCCACCGGACAGTTCCTCTGTCCCAACGGACAGTTCCTCTGTCCCAACGGTAAGTTCCTCTGTCCCACCGGACAGTTCCTGTGTCCCACCGGACAGTTCCTCTGACCCACCTGACAGTTCCTTTGTTCCATGTACAGTTTCTCTAACCCACTGGACAGTTCCTCTGTCCCATGTACAGTTCTTCTGTCTGTCTGACCACAAGTGGATGGGTGTAATACCCTCCGGTAAAATAAATATACTCGTACATATGTTAAAATGTAGATTCCTACAGTCATGAGTGTATGTTCATACACCGAACAGTTCCTCTGCCCCACCGATCAGTTCCTCGGTCCCACCGGCAGTTTCTCTGACCCACCTGACAGTTCCTCTGTTCCATGTACAGTTTCTCTAACCCACTGGACAGTTCCTCTGTCCCATGTACAGTTCTTCTCTCCCGCCAATTAGTTCCTCTTTTCCACCGGACAGTTCTTCTGTTCCATGAACAGTTCCTCTGTCCCATCGGACAGTTCCTCTGCCCCACCGGACAGTTCTTCTGTCCCACCGGACAGTTCCTCTGTTCCATGAACAGTTCCTTTGTTCCACCGAACAGTTCCTCTGCCCCACCGATCAGTTCCTCGGTCCCACCGGCAGTTTCTCTGACCCACCTGACAGTTCCTCTGTTCCATGTACAGTTTCTCTAACCCACTGGACAGTTCCTCTGTCCCATGTACAGTTCTTCTCTCCCGCCAATTAGTTCGTCTGTCCCACCGGACAGTTCCTCTGTCCAATCGTACAGTTCTTCTGTCTGTCTGACCACAAGTGGATGGGTGTAATACTCTAAGGTAAAATAAAAATACTCGTACATATGTTCAAATGTAGATTCCTACAGTCATGAATGTATGTACATACACCGAACAGTTCCTCTGCCCCACCGGACAGTTCCTCTGTCCCACCGGACAGTTCCTCTGTCCGACCGGACCGTGCCTCTGTCAAACCGGACAGTTCCACTGTCCCACCGGACTGTTCCTCTGTCCCACCGGACAGTTCCTCTGTCCCACCGGACAGTTCCTCTGTTCCATGAACAGTTCCTCTGTCCCATCGGACAGTTCCTCTGTTCCATGAACAGTTCCTCTGTCCCATCGGACAGTTCCTCTGTCCAATCGTACAGTTCTTTTGTCTGTCTGACCACAAGTGGGGATGGGTGTAATACCCTCCGGTAAAATAAATATACTCGTACATATGTTCAAATGTAGATTCCTACAGTCATGAACGTATGTTCATACACCGAACAGTTCCTCTGCCCCACCGATCAGTTCCTCGGTCCCACCGGCAGTTTCTCTGACCCACCTGACAGTTCCTCTGTTCCATGTACAGTTTCTCTAACCCACTGGACAGTTCTTCTGTCCCGTGTACAGTTCTTCTCTCCATCCAATTAGTTCGTCTGTCCCACCGGACAGTTCCTCTGTTCCATGAACAGTTCCTCTGTCCCATCGGATCGTGCCTCTGTCCCACCGGACAGTTCTTCTGTTCCATGTACAGTTCCTGTGTCCCACCGGACAGTTCCTCTGTCCCACCGGACAGTTCCTCTGTCCCAACGGACAGTTCCTCTGTCCCAACGGTAAGTTCCTCTATCCCACCGGACAGTTCCTGTGTCCCACCGGACAGTTCCTCTGACCCACCTGACAGTTCCTCTGTTCCATGTACAGTTTCTCTAACCCACTGGACAGTTCCTCTGTCCCATGTACAGTTCTTCTGTCTGTCTGACCACAAGTGGATGGGTGTAATACCCTCCGGTAAAATAAATATACTCGTACATATGTTAAAATGTAGATTCCTACAGTCATGAATGTATGTTCATACACCGATCAGTTCCTCGGTCCCACCGGCAGTTTCTCTGACCCACCTGACAGTTCCTCTGTTCCATGTACAGTTTCTCTAACCCACTGGACAGTTCTTCTGTCCCGTGTACAGTTCTTCTCTCCATCCAATTAGTTCGTCTGTCCCACCGGACAGTTCCTCTGTTCCATGAACAGTTCCTCTGTCCCATCGGATCGTGCCTCTGTCCCACCGGACAGTTCTTCTGTTCCATGTACAGTTCCTGTGTCCCACCGGACAGTTCCTCTGTCCCACCGGACAGTTCCTCTGTCCCAACGGACAGTTCCTCTGTCCCAACGGTAAGTTCCTCTGTCCCACCGGACAGTTCCTGTGTCCCACCGGACAGTTCCTCTGACCCACCTGACAGTTCCTCTGTTCCATGTACAGTTTCTCTAACCCACTGGACAGTTCCTCTGTCCCATGTACAGTTCTTCTGTCTGTCTGACCACAAGTGGATGGGTGTAATACACTCCGGTAAAATAAATATACTCGCACATATGTTAAAATGTAGATTCCTACAGTCATGAATGTATGTTCATACACCGAACAGTTCCTCTGCCCCACCGATCAGTTCCTCGGTCCCACCGGCAGTTTCTCTGACCCAACTGACAGTTCCTCTGTTCCATGTACAGTTTCTCTAACCCACTGGACAGTTCCTCTGTCCCATGTACAGTTCTTCTCTCCCGCCAATTAGTTCCTCTTTTCCACCGGACAGTTCTTCTGTTCCATGAACAGTTCCTCTGTCCCATCGGACAGTTCCTCTGCCCCACCGGACAGTTCTTCTGTCCCACCGGACAGTTCCTCTGTCCCTCCGGACCGTGCCTCTGTCCCACCGGACAGTTCCACTGTCCCACCGGACAGTTCCTCTGTTCCATGAACAGTTCCTCTGTCCCATCGGACAGTTCCTCTGTCCGACCGGACAGTTCCTCTGTCCCACCGGACAGTTCTTCTGTTCCATGAACAGTTCCTTTGTCCAATCGGACAGTTCCTCTGTCCCACCGGACACTTTCTCTGTCCCACCTTTCAGTTCCTCTTTCCCACCGGACAGTTCTTCTGTCTCATGAACAGTTCCTCTGTCCCATCGGACAGTTCCTTTGTTCCACCGAACAGTTCCTCTGCCCCACCGATCAGTTCCTCGGTCCCACCGGCAGTTTCTCTGACCCACCTGACAGTTCCTCTGTTCCATGTACAGTTTCTCTAACCCACTGGACAGTTCCTCTGTCCCATGTACATTTCTTCTCTCCCGCCAATTAGTTCCTCTTTCCCACCGGACAGTTCTTCTGTCTCATGAACAGTTCCTCTGTCCCATCGGACAGTTCCTTTGTTCCACCGAACAGTTCCTCTGCCCCACCGATCAGTTCCTCGGTCCCACCGGCAGTTTCTCTGACCCACCTGACAGTTCCTCTGTTCCATGTACAGTTCCTCGGTCCCACCGGCAGTTTCTCTGACCCACATGACAGTTTCTCTGTACCATGTACAGTTTCTCTAACCCACTGGACAGTTCCTCTGTTCCATGTACAGTTCTTCTCTCCCGCCAATTAGTTCGTCTGTCCCACCGGACAGTTCCTCTGTCCCACCGGACATTTCCTCTGTACCACCGGACCGTGCCTCTTTCCCACCGGACAGTTCCTCTGTTCCATGAACAGTTCCTCTGTCCGATCAGACAGTTCCTCTGTCCCACCGGACAGTTCTTTTGTTCCATGAACAGTTCCTCTGTCAAATCGGACAGTTCCTCTGCCCCACCGGACAGTTCCTCTGTCCCACCGGACAGTTCCTCTGTCCCACCGGACCGTGCCTCTATCCCACTGGACAGTTCCTCTGTCCCACCGGACAGTTCCTCTGTCCAATCGTACAGTTCTTCTGTCTGTCTGACCACAAGTGGATGGGTGTAATACCCTCCGGTAAAATAAATATACTCGTATATATGTTAAATTGTAGATTCCTACAGTCATGAATGTATGTTCATACACCGAACAGTTCCTCTGCCCCACCGATCAGTTCCTCGGTCCCACCGGCAGTTTCTCTGACCCACCTGACAGTTCCTCTGTTCTATGTACAGTTTCTCTAATCCACTGGACAGTTCCTCTGTCCCATGTACAGTTCTTCTCTCCCGCCAATTAGTTCCTCTTTCCCACCGGACTGTTCTTCTGTTCCATGAACAGTTCCTCTGTCCCATCGGACAGTTCCTTTGTTCCACCGAACAGTTCCTCTGCCCCACCGATCAGTTCCTCAGTCCCACCGGCAGTTTCTCTGACCCACCTGACAGTTCCTCTGTTCCATGTACAGTTTCTCTAACCCACTGGACAGTTCCTCTGTCCCATGTACAGTTCTTCTGTCTATCTGACCACAAGTGGATGGGTGTAATACCCTCCGGTAAAATAAATATACTCGAACATATGTTAAAATGTAGATTCCTACAGTCATGAATGTATGTTCATAGACCGAACAGTTCCACTGCCCCACCGATCAGTTCCTCGGTCCCACCGGCAGTTTCTCTGACCCACCTGACAGTTTGTCTGTTCCATGTACAGTTTCTCTAACCCACTGGACAGTTCCTCTGTTCCATGTACAGTTCTTCTCTCCCGCCAATTAGTTCGTCTGTCCCACCGGACAGTTCCTCTGTCCCACCGGACATTTCCTCTGTACCACCGGACCGTGCCTCTGTCCCACCGGACAGTTCCTCTGTTCCATGAACAGTTCCTCTGTCCGATCAGACAGTTCCTCTGTCCCACCGGACAGTTCTTTTGTTCCATGAACAGTTCCTCTGTCAAATCGGACAGTTCCTCTGCCCCACCGGACAGTTCTTCTGTCCCACCGGACAGTTCCTCTGTCCCACCGGACCGTGCCTCTGTCCCACTGGACAGTTCCACTGTCCCACCGGACAGTTCCTCTGTCCCACCGGACAGTTCCTCTGTTCCATGAACAGTTCCTTTGTCCCATCGGACAGTTCCTCTGTCCCACCGGACAGTTCCTCTGTCCAATCGTACAGTTCTTCTGTCTGTCTGACCACAAGTGGATGGGTGTAATACCCTCCGGTAAAATAAATATACTCGTATATATGTTAAATTGTAGATTCCTACAGTCATGAATGTATGTTCATACACCGAACAGTTCCTCTGCCCCACCGATCAGTTCCTCGGTCCCACCGGCAGTTTCTCTGACCCACCTGACAGTTCCTCTGTTCTATGTACAGTTTCTCTAATCCACTGGACAGTTCCTCTGTCCCATGTACAGTTCTTCTCTCCCGCCAATTAGTTCCTCTTTCCCACCGGACTGTTCTTCTGTTCCATGAACAGTTCCTCTGTCCCATCGGACAGTTCCTTTGTTCCACCGAACAGTTCCTCTGCCCCACCGATCAGTTCCTCAGTCCCACCGGCAGTTTCTCTGACCCACCTGACAGTTCCTCTGTTCCATGTACAGTTTCTCTAACCCACAGGACAGTTCCTCTGTCCCATGTACAGTTCTTCTGTCTATCTGACCACAAGTGGATGGGTGTAATACCCTCCGGTAAAATAAATATACTCGTACATATGTTAAAATGTAGATTCCTACAGTCATGAATGTATGTTCATAGACCGAACAGTTCCAATGCCCCACCGATCAGTTCCTCGGTCCCACCGGCAGTTTCTCTGACCCACCTGACAGTTCCTCTGTTCCATGTACAGTTTCTCTAACCCACTGGACAGTTCCTCTGTCCCACGTACAGTTCTTCTCTCCCGCCAATTAGTTCCTCTTTTCCACCGGACAGTTCTTCTGTTCCATGAACAGTTCCTCTGTCCCATCGGACAGTTCCTCTGCCCCACCGGACAGTTCCTCTGTCCCACCGGACAGTTCCACTGTCCCACCGGACCGTGCCTCTGTCCCACCGGACAGTTCCACTGTCCCACCGGACAGTTCTTTTGTCTGTCTGACCACAAGTGGGGATGGGTGTAATACCCTCCGGTAAAATAAATAAACTCGTACATATGTTCAAATGAAGATTACTACAGTCATGAATGTATGTACATACACCGAACAGTTCCTCTGCCCCACCGGACAGTTCCTCTGTCCCACCAGACAGTTCCTCTGTCCCACCGGACAGTTCCTGTGTCCCACCGGACAGTTCCTCTGTCCCACCGGACAGTTTCTCTGACCCACCTGACAGTTTCTCTGTTCCATGTACAGTTTCTCTAATCCACTGGACAGTTCCTCTGTTCCATGTACACTTCTTCTCTCCCGCCAATTAGTTCGTCTGTCCCACCGGACAGTTCCTCTGTCCCACCGGACATTTCCTCTGTACCACCGGACCGTGCCTCTGTCCCACCGGACAGTTCCTCTGTTCCATGAACAGTTCCTCTGTCCGATCAGACAGTTCCTCTGTCCCACCGGACAGTTCTTTTGTTCCATGAACAGTTCCTCTGTCAAATCGGACAGTTCCTCTGCCCCACCGGACAGTTCCTCTGTCCCACCGGACAGTTCCTCTGTCCCACCGGACCGTGCCTCTGTCCCACTGGACAGTTCCACTGTCCCACCGGACAGTTCCTCTGTCCCACCGGACAGTTCCTCTGTTCCATGAACAGTTCCTTTGTCCCATCGGACAGTTCCTCTGTCCCACCGGACAGTTCCTCTGTCCAATCGTACAGTTCTTCTGTCTGTCTGACCACAAGTGGATGGGTGTAATACCCTCCGGTAAAATAAATATACTCGTATATATGTTAAATTGTAGATTCCTACAGTCATGAATGTATGTTCATACACCGAACAGTTCCTCTGCCCCACTGATCAGTTCCTCGGTCCCACCGGACAGTTCTTCTGTTCCATGAACAGTTCCTCTGTCCCATCGGACAGTTCCTCTGCCCCACCGGACAGTTCTTCTGTCCCACCGGACAGTTCCTTTGTCCCTCCGGACCGTGCCTCTGTCCCACCGGACAGTTCCACTGTCCCACCGGACAGTTCCTCTGTTCCATGAACAGTTCCTCTGTCCCATCGGACAGTTCCTCTGTCCGACCGGACAGTTCCTCTGTCCCACCGGACAGTTCCTCGGTCCCACCGGCAGTTTCTCTGACCCACCTGACAGTTCCTCTGTTCCATGTACAGTTTCTTTAACCCACTGGACAGTTCCTCTGTCCCATGTACAGTTCTTCTGTCTATCTGACCACAAGTGGATGGGTGTAATACCCTCCGGTAAAATAAATATACTCGTACATATGTTAAAATGTAGATTCCTACAGTCATGAATGTATGTTCATAGACCGAACAGTTCCACTGCCCCACCGATCAGTTCCTCGGTCCCACCGGCAGTTTCTCTGACCCACCTGAAAGTTCCTCTGTTCCATGTACAGTTTATCTAACCCACTGGACAGTTCCTCTGTCCCACGTACAGTTCTTCTCTCCCGCCAATTAGTTCCTCTTTTCCACCGGACAGTTCTTCTGTTCCATGAACAGTTCCTCTGTCCCATCGGACAGTTCCTCTGCCCCACCGGACAGTTCCTCTGTCCCACCGGACAGTTCCTCTGTCCCACCGGACCGTGCCTCTGTCCCACCGGACAGTTCCACTGTCCCACCGGACAGTTCCACTGTCCCACCGGACAGTTCTTTTGTCTGTCTGACCATAAGTGGGGATGGGTGTAATACCCTCCGGTAAAATAAATAAACTCGTACATATGTTCAAATGAAGATTACTACAGTCATGAATGTATGTACATACACCGAACAGTTCCTCTGCCCCACCGGACAGTTCCTCTGTCCCACCAGACAGTTCCTCTGTCCCACCGGACAGTTCCTGTGTCCCACCGGACAGTTCCTCTGTCCCTCCGGACAGTTCCTCTGTCCCAACGGACAGTTCCTCTGTCCCAACGGTAAGTTCCTCTGTCCCACAGGACAGTTCCTTTGTCCCACCGGACAGTTCCTCTGACCCACCTGACAGATCCTCTGTTCCATGTACAGTTTCTCTTACCCACTGGACAGTTCCTCTGTCCCATGAACAGTTCTTCTGTCTGTCTGACCACAAGTGGATGGGTGTAATACACTCCGGTAAAATTAATATACTCGTACATATGTTAAAATGTAGATTCCTACAGTCATGAATGTATGTTCATACACCGAACAGTTCCTCTGCCCCACCGATCAGTTCCTCGGTCCCACCGGACAGTTCTTCTGTTCCATGAACAGTTCCTCTGTCCCATCGGACAGTTCCTCTGCCCCACCGGACAGTTCTTCTGTCCCACCGGACAGTTCCTTTGTCCCTCCGGACCGTGCCTCTGTCCCACCGGACAGTTCCACTGTCTCACCGGACAGTTCCTCTGTTCCATGAACAGTTCCTCTGTCCCATCGGACAGTTCCTCTGTCCGACCGGACAGTTCCTCTGTCCCACCGGACCGTTCCTCTGCCCCACCGGACAGTTCCTCTGTCCCACCGGAAGGTTCCTCTGTCCCACCGGACCGTGCCTCTGTCCCACCGGACAGTTCCACTGTCCCACCGGACAGTTCTTTTGTCTGTCTGACCACAAGTGGGGATGGGTGTAATACCCTCCGGTAAAATAAATAAACTCGTACATGTGTTCAAATGAAGATTACTACAGTCATGAATGTATGTACATACACCGAACAGTTCCTCTGCCCCACCGGACAGTTCCTGTGTCCCATTGGACAGTTCCTCTGTCCCACCGGACAGTTCCTCTGTCCCAACGGACAGTTCCTCTGTCCCAACGGTAAGTTCCTCTGTCCCACCGGACAGTTCCTGTGTCCCACCGGACAGTTCCTCTGACCCACCTGACAGTTCCTCTGTTCCATGTACAGTTTCTCTAACCCACTGGACAGTTCCTCTGTCCCATGTACAGTTCTTCTGTCTGTCTGACCACAAGTGGATGGGTGTAATACACTCCGGTAAAATAAATATACTCGCACATATGTTAAAATGTAGATTCCTACAGTCATGAATGTATGTTCATACACCGAACAGTTCCTCTGCCCCACCGATCAGTTCCTCGGTCCCACCGGCAGTTTCTCTGACCCAACTGACAGTTCCTCTGTTCCATGTACAGTTTCTCTAACCCACTGGACAGTTCCTCTGTCCCATGTACAGTTCTTCTCTCCCGCCAATTAGTTCCTCTTTTCCACCGGACAGTTCTTCTGTTCCATGAACAGTTCCTCTGTCCCATCGGACAGTTCCTCTGCCCCACCGGACAGTTCTTCTGTCCCACTGGACAGTTCCTTTGTCCCTCCGGACCGTGCCTCTGTCCCACCGGACAGTTCCACTGTCCCACCGGACAGTTCCTCTGTTCCATGAACAGTTCCTCTGTCCCATCGGACAGTTCCTCTGTCCGACCGGACAGTTCCTCTGTCCCACCGGACAGTTCCTCTGCCCCACCGGACAGTTCCTCTGTTCCATGTACACTTCTTCTCTCCCGCCAATTAGTTCGTCTGTCCCACCGGACAGTTCCTCTGTCCCACCGGACATTTCCTCTGTACCACCGGACCGTGCCTCTGTCCCACCGGACAGTTCCTCTGTTCCATGAACAGTTCCTCTGTCCCATCGGACAGTTCCTCTGTCCCATGTACAGTTCTTCTGTCTGTCTGACCACAAGTGGATGGGTGTAATACCCTCCGGTAAAATAAATATACTCGTACATATGTTAAAATGTAGATTCCTACAGTCATGAGTGTATGTTCATACACCGAACAGTTCCTCTGCCCCACCGATCAGTTCCTCGGTCCCACCGGCAGTTTCTCTGACCCACCTGACAGTTCCTCTGTTCCATGTACAGTTTCTCTAACCCACTGGACAGTTCCTCTGTCCCATGTACAGTTCTTCTCTCCCGCCAATTAGTTCCTCTTTTCCACCGGACAGTTCTTCTGTTCCATGAACAGTTCCTCTGTCCCATCGGACAGTTCCTCTGCCCCACCGGACAGTTCTTCTGTCCCACCGGACAGTTCCTCTGTTCCATGAACAGTTCCTTTGTTCCACCGAACAGTTCCTCTGCCCCACCGATCAGTTCCTCGGTCCCACCGGCAGTTTCTCTGACCCACCTGACAGTTCCTCTGTTCCATGTACAGTTTCTCTAACCCACTGGACAGTTCCTCTGTCCCATGTACAGTTCTTCTCTCCCGCCAATTAGTTCGTCTGTCCCACCGGACAGTTCCTCTGTCCAATCGTACAGTTCTTCTGTCTGTCTGACCACAAGTGGATGGGTGTAATACTCTCCGGTAAAATAAAAATACTCGTACATATGTTCAAATGTAGATTCCTACAGTCATGAATGTATGTACATACACCGAACAGTTCCTCTGCCCCACCGGACAGTTCCTCTGTCCCACCGGACAGTTCCTCTGTCCGACCGGACCGTGCCTCTGTCAAACCGGACAGTTCCACTGTCCCACCGGACTGTTCCTCTGTTCCATGAACAGTTCCTCTGTCCCATCGGACAGTTCCTCTGTCCAATCGTACAGTTCTTTTGTCTGTCTGACCACAAGTGGGGATGGGTGTAATACCCTCCGGTAAAATAAATATACTCGTACATATGTTCAAATGTAGATTCCTACAGTCATGAACGTATGTTCATACACCGAACAGTTCCTCTGCCCCACCGATCAGTTCCTCGGTCCCACCGGCAGTTTCTCTGACCCACCTGACAGTTCCTCTGTTCCATGTACAGTTTCTCTAACCCACTGGACAGTTCTTCTGTCCCGTGTACAGTTCTTCTCTCCATCCAATTAGTTCGTCTGTCCCACCGGACAGTTCCTCTGTTCCATGAACAGTTCCTCTGTCCCATCGGATCGTGCCTCTGTCCCACCGGACAGTTCTTCTGTTCCATGTACAGTTCCTGTGTCCCACCGGACAGTTCCTCTGTCCCACCGGACAGTTCCTCTGTCCCAACGGACAGTTCCTCTGTCCCAACGGTAAGTTCCTCTGTCCCACCGGAGAGTTCCTGTGTCCCACCGGACAGTTCCTCTGACCCACCTGACAGTTCCTCTGTTCCATGTACAGTTTCTCTAACCCACTGGACAGTTCCTCTGTCCCATGTACAGTTCTTCTGTCTGTCTGACCACAAGTGGATGGGTGTAATACCCTCCGGTAAAATAAATATACTCGTACATATGTTAAAATGTAGATTCCTACAGTCATGAATGTATGTTCATACACCGAACAGTTCCTCTGCCCCACCGATCAGTTCCTCGGTCCCACCGGCAGTTTCTCTGACCCACCTGACAGTTCCTCTGTTCCATGTACAGTTTCTCTAACCCACTGGACAGTTCCTCTGTCCCATGTACATTTCTTCTCTCCCGCCAATTAGTTCCTCTGTCCCACCGGACAGTTCCTCTGTCCCACCGATCAGTTCCTTGGTCCCACCGGCAGTTTCTCTGACCCACCTGACAGTTCCTCTGTTCCATGAACAGTTCCTCTGTCAAATCGGACAGTTCCTCTGTCCCACCGGACAGTTCCTCTGTCCCACCGATAGGTTCCTTGGTCCCACCGGCAGTTTCTCTGACCCACCTGACAGTTCCTCTGTTCCATGTACAGTTTCTCTAACCCACTGGACAGTTCCTCTGTCCCATGTACATTTCTTCTCTCCCGCCAATTAGTTCCTCTTTCCCACCGGACAGTTCTTCTGTCTCATGAACAGTTCCTCTGTCCCATCGGACAGTTCCTTTGTTCCACCGAACAGTTCCTCTGCCCCACCGATCAGTTCCTCGGTCCCACCGGCAGTTTCTCTGACCCACCTGACAGTTCCTCTGTTCCATGTACAGTTCCTCGGTCCCACCGGCAGTTTCTCTGACCCACCTGACAGTTTCTCTGTTCCATGTACAGTTTCTCTAACCCACTGGACAGTTCCTCTGTTCCATGTACAGTTCTTCTCTCCCACCAATTAGTTCGTCTGTCCCACCGGACAGTTCCTCTGTCCCACCGGACATTTCCTCTGTACCACCGGACCGTGCCTCTTTCCCACCGGACAGTTCCTCTGTTCCATGAACAGTTCCTCTGTCCGATCAGACAGTTCCTCTGTCCCACCGGACAGTTCTTTTGTTCCATGAACAGTTCCTCTGTCAAATCGGACAGTTCCTCTGCCCCACCGGACAGTTCCTCTGTCCCACCGGACAGTTCCTCTGTCCCACCGGACCGTGCCTCTATCCCACTGGACAGTTCCACTGTCCCACCGGACAGTTCCTCTGTCCCACCGGACAGTTCCTCTGTTCCATGAACAGTTCCTTTGTCCCATCGGACAGTTCCTCTGTCCCACCGGACAGTTCCTCTGTCCAATCGTACAGTTCTTCTGTCTGTCTGACCACAAGTGGATGGGTGTAATACCCTCCGGTAAAATAAATATACTCGTATATATGTTAAATTGTAGATTCCTACAGTCATGAATGTATGTTCATACACCGAACAGTTCCTCTGCCCCACCGATCAGTTCCTCGGTCCCACCGGCAGTTTCTCTGACCCACCTGACAGTTCCTCTGTTCTATGTACAGTTTCTCTAATCCACTGGACAGTTCCTCTGTCCCATGTACAGTTCTTCTCTCCCGCCAATTAGTTCCTCTTTCCCACCGGACTGTTCTTCTGTTCCATGAACAGTTCCTCTGTCCCATCGGACAGTTCCTTTGTTCCACCGAACAGTTCCTCTGCCCCACCGATCAGTTCCTCAGTCCCACCGGCAGTTTCTCTGACCCACCTGACAGTTCCTCTGTTCCATGTACAGTTTCTCTAACCCACTGGACAGTTCCTCTGTCCCATGTACAGTTCTTCTGTCTATCTGACCACAAGTGGATGGGTGTAATACCCTCCGGTAAAATAAATATACTCGAACATATGTTAAAATGTAGATTCCTACAGTCATGAATGTATGTTCATAGACCGAACAGTTCCACTGCCCCACCGATCAGTTCCTCGGTCCCACCGGCAGTTTCTCTGACCCACCTGACAGTTTCTCTGACCCACCTGACAGTTTGTCTGTTCCATGTACAGTTTCTCTAACCCACTGGACAGTTCCTCTGTTCCATGTACAGTTCTTCTCTCCCGCCAATTAGTTCGTCTGTCCCACCGGACAGTTCCTCTGTCCCACCGGACATTTCCTCTGTACCACCGGACCGTGCCTCTGTCCCACCGGACAGTTCCTCTGTTCCATGAACAGTTCCTCTGTCCGATCAGACAGTTCCTCTGTCCCACCGGACAGTTCTTTTGTTCCATGAACAGTTCCTCTGTCAAATCGGACAGTTCCTCTGCCCCACCGGACAGTTCCTCTGTCCCACCGGACAGTTCCTCTGTCCCACCGGACCGTGCCTCTGTCCCACTGGACAGTTCCACTGTCCCACCGGACAGTTCCTCTGTCCCACCGGACAGTTCCTCTGTTCCATGAACAGTTCCTTTGTCCCATCGGACAGTTCCTCTGTCCCACCGGACAGTTCCTCTGTCCAATCGTACAGTTCTTCTGTCTGTCTGACCACAAGTGGATGGGTGTAATACCCTCCGGTAAAATAAATATACTCGTATATATGTTAAATTGTAGATTCCTACAGTCATGAATGTATGTTCATACACCGAACAGTTCCTCTGCCCCACCGATCAGTTCCTCGGTCCCACCGGCAGTTTCTCTGACCCACCTGACAGTTCCTCTGTTCTATGTACAGTTTCTCTAATCCACTGGACAGTTCCTCTGTCCCATGTACAGTTCTTCTCTCCCGCCAATTAGTTCCACTGTCCCACCGGACAGTTCCTCTGTTCCATGAACAGTTCCTCTGTCCCATCGGACAGTTCCTCTGTCCGACCGGACAGTTCCTCTGTCCCACCGGACAGTTCCTCGGTCCCACCGGCAGTTTCTCTGACCCACCTGACAGTTCCTCTGTTCCATGTACAGTTTCTTTAACCCACTGGACAGTTCCTCTGTCCCATGTACAGTTCTTCTGTCTATCTGACCACAAGTGGATGGGTGTAATACCCTCCGGTAAAATAAATATACTCGTACATATGTTAAAATGTAGATTCCTACAGTCATGAATGTATGTTCATAGACCGAACAGTTCCACTGCCCCACCGATCAGTTCCTCGGTCCCACCGGCAGTTTCTCTGACCCACCTGAAAGTTCCTCTGTTCCATGTACAGTTTATCTAACCCACTGGACAGTTCCTCTGTCCCACGTACAGTTCTTCTCTCCCGCCAATTAGTTCCTCTTTTCCACCGGACAGTTCTTCTGTTCCATGAACAGTTCCTCTGTCCCATCGGACAGTTCCTCTGCCCCACCGGACAGTTCCTCTGTCCCACCGGACAGTTCCTCTGTCCCACCGGACCGTGCCTCTGTCCCACCGGACAGTTCCACTGTCCCACCGGACAGTTCTTTTGTCTGTCTGACCACAAGTGGGGATGGGTGTAATACCCTCCGGTAAAATAAATAAACTCGTACATATGTTCAAATGAAGATTACTACAGTCATGAATGTATGTACATACACCGAACAGTTCCTCTGCCCCACC
The DNA here is from genome assembly GCA_026573805.1 of Hesperophylax magnus. Taxonomy (NCBI): domain Eukaryota; kingdom Metazoa; phylum Arthropoda; class Insecta; order Trichoptera; family Limnephilidae; genus Hesperophylax; species Hesperophylax magnus. The sequence continues at coordinate 27,835,902 of JAIUSX010000012.1, forward strand.
GGACAGTTCCTCTGTCCCACCAGACAGTTCCTCTGTCCCACCGGACAGTTCCTGTGTCCCACCGGACAGTTCCTCTGTCCCTCCGGACAGTTCCTCTGTCCCAACGGACAGTTCCTCTGTCCCAACGGTAAGTTCCTCTGTCCCACAGGACAGTTCCTGTGTCCCACCGGACAGTTCCTCTGACCCACCTGACAGATCCTCTGTTCCATGTACAGTTTCTCTTACCCACTGGACAGTTCCTCTGTCCCATGAACAGTTCTTCTGTCTGTCTGACCACAAGTGGATGGGTGTAATACACTCCGGTAAAATTAATATACTCGTACATATGTTAAAATGTAGATTCCTACAGTCATGAATGTATGTTCATACACCGAACAGTTCCTCTGCCCCACCGATCAGTTTCTCGGTCCCACCGGACAGTTCTTCTGTTCCATGAACAGTTCCTCTGTCCCATCGGACAGTTCCTCTGCCCCACCGGACAGTTCTTCTGTCCCACCGGACAGTTCCTTTGTCCCTCCGGACCGTGCCTCTGTCCCACCGGACAGTTCCACTGTCTCACCGGACAGTTCCTCTGTTCCATGAACAGTTCCTCTGTCCCATCGGACAGTTCCTCTGTCCGACCGGACAGTTCCTCTGTCCCACCGGACCGTTCCTCTGCCCCACCGGACAGTTCCTCTGTCCCACCGGAAGGTTCCTCTGTCCCACCGGACCGTGCCTCTGTCCCACCGGACAGTTCCACTGTCCCACCGGACAGTTCTTTTGTCTGTCTGACCACAAGTGGGGATGGGTGTAATACCCTCCGGTAAAATAAATAAACTCGTACATGTGTTCAAATGAAGATTACTACAGTCATGAATGTATGTACATACACCGAACAGTTCCTCTGCCCCACCGGACAGTTCCTGTGTCCCATTGGACAGTTCCTCTGTCCCACCGGACAGTTCCTCTGTCCCAACGGACAGTTCCTCTGTCCCAACGGTAAGTTCCTCTGTCCCACCGGACAGTTCCTGTGTCCCACCGGACAGTTCCTCTGACCCACCTGACAGTTCCTCTGTTCCATGTACAGTTTCTCTAACCCACTGGACAGTTCCTCTGTCCCATGTACAGTTCTTCTGTCTGTCTGACCACAAGTGGATGGGTGTAATACACTCCGGTAAAATAAATATACTCGCACATATGTTAAAATGTAGATTCCTACAGTCATGAATGTATGTTCATACACCGAACAGTTCCTCTGCCCCACCGATCAGTTCCTCGGTCCCACCGGCAGTTTCTCTGACCCAACTGACAGTTCCTCTGTTCCATGTACAGTTTCTCTAACCCACTGGACAGTTCCTCTGTCCCATGTACAGTTCTTCTCTCCCGCCAATTAGTTCCTCTTTTCCACCGGACAGTTCTTCTGTTCCATGAACAGTTCCTCTGTCCCATCGGACAGTTCCTCTGCCCCACCGGACAGTTCTTCTGTCCCACTGGACAGTTCCTTTGTCCCTCCGGACCGTGCCTCTGTCCCACCGGACAGTTCCACTGTCCCACCGGACAGTTCCTCTGTTCCATGAACAGTTCCTCTGTCCCATCGGACAGTTCCTCTGTCCGACCGGACAGTTCCTCTGTCCCACCGGACAGTTCCTCTGCCCCACCGGACAGTTCCTCTGTTCCATGTACACTTCTTCTCTCCCGCCAATTAGTTCGTCTGTCCCACCGGACAGTTCCTCTGTCCCACCGGACATTTCCTCTGTACCACCGGACCGTGCCTCTGTCCCACCGGACAGTTCCTCTGTTCCATGAACAGTTCCTCTGTCCCATCGGACAGTTCCTCTGTCCCATGTACAGTTCTTCTGTCTGTCTGACCACAAGTGGATGGGTGTAATACCCTCCGGTAAAATAAATATACTCGTACATATGTTAAAATGTAGATTCCTACAGTCATGAGTGTATGTTCATACACCGAACAGTTCCTCTGCCCCACCGATCAGTTCCTCGGTCCCACCGGCAGTTTCTCTGACCCACCTGACAGTTCCTCTGTTCCATGTACAGTTTCTCTAACCCACTGGACAGTTCCTCTGTCCCATGTACAGTTCTTCTCTCCCGCCAATTAGTTCCTCTTTTCCACCGGACAGTTCTTCTGTTCCATGAACAGTTCCTCTGTCCCATCGGACAGTTCCTCTGCCCCACCGGACAGTTCTTCTGTCCCACCGGACAGTTCCTCTGTTCCATGAACAGTTCCTTTGTTCCACCGAACAGTTCCTCTGCCCCACCGATCAGTTCCTCGGTCCCACCGGCAGTTTCTCTGACCCACCTGACAGTTCCTCTGTTCCATGTACAGTTTCTCTAACCCACTGGACAGTTCCTCTGTCCCATGTACAGTTCTTCTCTCCCGCCAATTAGTTCGTCTGTCCCACCGGACAGTTCCTCTGTCCAATCGTACAGTTCTTCTGTCTGTCTGACCACAAGTGGATGGGTGTAATACTCTCCGGTAAAATAAAAATACTCGTACATATGTTCAAATGTAGATTCCTACAGTCATGAATGTATGTACATACACCGAACAGTTCCTCTGCCCCACCGGACAGTTCCTCTGTCCCACCGGACAGTTCCTCTGTCCGACCGGACCGTGCCTCTGTCAAACCGGACAGTTCCACTGTCCCACCGGACTGTTCCTCTGTTCCATGAACAGTTCCTCTGTCCCATCGGACAGTTCCTCTGTCCAATCGTACAGTTCTTTTGTCTGTCTGACCACAAGTGGGGATGGGTGTAATACCCTCCGGTAAAATAAATATACTCGTACATATGTTCAAATGTAGATTCCTACAGTCATGAACGTATGTTCATACACCGAACAGTTCCTCTGCCCCACCGATCAGTTCCTCGGTCCCACCGGCAGTTTCTCTGACCCACCTGACAGTTCCTCTGTTCCATGTACAGTTTCTCTAACCCACTGGACAGTTCTTCTGTCCCGTGTACAGTTCTTCTCTCCATCCAATTAGTTCGTCTGTCCCACCGGACAGTTCCTCTGTTCCATGAACAGTTCCTCTGTCCCATCGGATCGTGCCTCTGTCCCACCGGACAGTTCTTCTGTTCCATGTACAGTTCCTGTGTCCCACCGGACAGTTCCTCTGTCCCACCGGACAGTTCCTCTGTCCCAACGGACAGTTCCTCTGTCCCAACGGTAAGTTCCTCTGTCCCACCGGAGAGTTCCTGTGTCCCACCGGACAGTTCCTCTGACCCACCTGACAGTTCCTCTGTTCCATGTACAGTTTCTCTAACCCACTGGACAGTTCCTCTGTCCCATGTACAGTTCTTCTGTCTGTCTGACCACAAGTGGATGGGTGTAATACCCTCCGGTAAAATAAATATACTCGTACATATGTTAAAATGTAGATTCCTACAGTCATGAATGTATGTTCATACACCGAACAGTTCCTCTGCCCCACCGATCAGTTCCTCGGTCCCACCGGCAGTTTCTCTGACCCACCTGACAGTTCCTCTGTTCCATGTACAGTTTCTCTAACCCACTGGACAGTTCCTCTGTCCCATGTACATTTCTTCTCTCCCGCCAATTAGTTCCTCTGTCCCACCGGACAGTTCCTCTGTCCCACCGATCAGTTCCTTGGTCCCACCGGCAGTTTCTCTGACCCACCTGACAGTTCCTCTGTTCCATGAACAGTTCCTCTGTCAAATCGGACAGTTCCTCTGTCCCACCGGACAGTTCCTCTGTCCCACCGATAGGTTCCTTGGTCCCACCGGCAGTTTCTCTGACCCACCTGACAGTTCCTCTGTTCCATGTACAGTTTCTCTAACCCACTGGACAGTTCCTCTGTCCCATGTACATTTCTTCTCTCCCGCCAATTAGTTCCTCTTTCCCACCGGACAGTTCTTCTGTCTCATGAACAGTTCCTCTGTCCCATCGGACAGTTCCTTTGTTCCACCGAACAGTTCCTCTGCCCCACCGATCAGTTCCTCGGTCCCACCGGCAGTTTCTCTGACCCACCTGACAGTTCCTCTGTTCCATGTACAGTTCCTCGGTCCCACCGGCAGTTTCTCTGACCCACCTGACAGTTTCTCTGTTCCATGTACAGTTTCTCTAACCCACTGGACAGTTCCTCTGTTCCATGTACAGTTCTTCTCTCCCACCAATTAGTTCGTCTGTCCCACCGGACAGTTCCTCTGTCCCACCGGACATTTCCTCTGTACCACCGGACCGTGCCTCTTTCCCACCGGACAGTTCCTCTGTTCCATGAACAGTTCCTCTGTCCGATCAGACAGTTCCTCTGTCCCACCGGACAGTTCTTTTGTTCCATGAACAGTTCCTCTGTCAAATCGGACAGTTCCTCTGCCCCACCGGACAGTTCCTCTGTCCCACCGGACAGTTCCTCTGTCCCACCGGACCGTGCCTCTATCCCACTGGACAGTTCCACTGTCCCACCGGACAGTTCCTCTGTCCCACCGGACAGTTCCTCTGTTCCATGAACAGTTCCTTTGTCCCATCGGACAGTTCCTCTGTCCCACCGGACAGTTCCTCTGTCCAATCGTACAGTTCTTCTGTCTGTCTGACCACAAGTGGATGGGTGTAATACCCTCCGGTAAAATAAATATACTCGTATATATGTTAAATTGTAGATTCCTACAGTCATGAATGTATGTTCATACACCGAACAGTTCCTCTGCCCCACCGATCAGTTCCTCGGTCCCACCGGCAGTTTCTCTGACCCACCTGACAGTTCCTCTGTTCTATGTACAGTTTCTCTAATCCACTGGACAGTTCCTCTGTCCCATGTACAGTTCTTCTCTCCCGCCAATTAGTTCCTCTTTCCCACCGGACTGTTCTTCTGTTCCATGAACAGTTCCTCTGTCCCATCGGACAGTTCCTTTGTTCCACCGAACAGTTCCTCTGCCCCACCGATCAGTTCCTCAGTCCCACCGGCAGTTTCTCTGACCCACCTGACAGTTCCTCTGTTCCATGTACAGTTTCTCTAACCCACTGGACAGTTCCTCTGTCCCATGTACAGTTCTTCTGTCTATCTGACCACAAGTGGATGGGTGTAATACCCTCCGGTAAAATAAATATACTCGAACATATGTTAAAATGTAGATTCCTACAGTCATGAATGTATGTTCATAGACCGAACAGTTCCACTGCCCCACCGATCAGTTCCTCGGTCCCACCGGCAGTTTCTCTGACCCACCTGACAGTTTCTCTGACCCACCTGACAGTTTGTCTGTTCCATGTACAGTTTCTCTAACCCACTGGACAGTTCCTCTGTTCCATGTACAGTTCTTCTCTCCCGCCAATTAGTTCGTCTGTCCCACCGGACAGTTCCTCTGTCCCACCGGACATTTCCTCTGTACCACCGGACCGTGCCTCTGTCCCACCGGACAGTTCCTCTGTTCCATGAACAGTTCCTCTGTCCGATCAGACAGTTCCTCTGTCCCACCGGACAGTTCTTTTGTTCCATGAACAGTTCCTCTGTCAAATCGGACAGTTCCTCTGCCCCACCGGACAGTTCCTCTGTCCCACCGGACAGTTCCTCTGTCCCACCGGACCGTGCCTCTGTCCCACTGGACAGTTCCACTGTCCCACCGGACAGTTCCTCTGTCCCACCGGACAGTTCCTCTGTTCCATGAACAGTTCCTTTGTCCCATCGGACAGTTCCTCTGTCCCACCGGACAGTTCCTCTGTCCAATCGTACAGTTCTTCTGTCTGTCTGACCACAAGTGGATGGGTGTAATACCCTCCGGTAAAATAAATATACTCGTATATATGTTAAATTGTAGATTCCTACAGTCATGAATGTATGTTCATACACCGAACAGTTCCTCTGCCCCACCGATCAGTTCCTCGGTCCCACCGGCAGTTTCTCTGACCCACCTGACAGTTCCTCTGTTCTATGTACAGTTTCTCTAATCCACTGGACAGTTCCTCTGTCCCATGTACAGTTCTTCTCTCCCGCCAATTAGTTCCACTGTCCCACCGGACAGTTCCTCTGTTCCATGAACAGTTCCTCTGTCCCATCGGACAGTTCCTCTGTCCGACCGGACAGTTCCTCTGTCCCACCGGACAGTTCCTCGGTCCCACCGGCAGTTTCTCTGACCCACCTGACAGTTCCTCTGTTCCATGTACAGTTTCTTTAACCCACTGGACAGTTCCTCTGTCCCATGTACAGTTCTTCTGTCTATCTGACCACAAGTGGATGGGTGTAATACCCTCCGGTAAAATAAATATACTCGTACATATGTTAAAATGTAGATTCCTACAGTCATGAATGTATGTTCATAGACCGAACAGTTCCACTGCCCCACCGATCAGTTCCTCGGTCCCACCGGCAGTTTCTCTG